>CM077303.1:7557500-8807500 GCA_039655065.1 Glossophaga mutica
CCGGGCTGGTCCGACGCCGAAACCCCACCGTCGGCTTCCGAAGAGCATCTGCGGTGCTGGGTGAAGACTGCGCTGGAACTACAGACCTCGGCCATCGGGCCATCGTGAATTGGGAACATCGGAACGTCGTTGACACCGAATCTGAAGTTCTCGCTGAGGACAATGCCTTCTGCTCCTCCCCCTGCCTCGCGCTTAAACGCAACAACAGGGTTATCTCTTGGCCAGCACCTTCTTGGTCCCCCCCGAGAACACCACGGGCTCCTCGGGGAGCTTGCTGAGCCCGTCTGCCTGTCAGCTGTTCACAGCCTGGCCCACGGAAGCTCAGACCCACGGAGGGGGTCTCATGCCCCACCCCCACTGCAACCCTGCCTTTCAGCCTGAACTGTCGTGGGGAGACTCGGGGTGTCGCAAGCTGGGAGGCCCCCTGGTTAATTAGGGAGGCCCCCAGTGTCTCGCTGGCATCCGAGAGGACTAAATTTCAGTTCCTCCAAAAATGAGTGGACGCCACACCAGAATGAGCCCACGGGCCCAGCCTGCCGGGCATGCTTCTTAAGTCTGGACACCCACCCAACCCCAGGGAGAAAAAAGCAAAGCTTCTGAGACTGGGGTGGTGGGGTTGGGTGGGGGACAAAGTCGCTCCGGTGTACCGAAAAAGCAAACGATCGCCTTAACACAGGTCAGTGGGCGTCTGCACGTGCAGATGTGTGGGGGCAGCGAAGGTCAGCGTCCCCCCCGACTCCAGGCTCGGTGGCAGGAGGGTGTGGCTCATGTCTGCCACACCCACGGATGTGTCTCAATGCCCAGGACACAGTCGGCGCCACATACACGAATGGGGTGAGTGAAGGCTGAAGAAGGATTTCACCAGGAACCTGGGAGACGTGTTCCCACGGGAAAGCAGCCAGGGAAAGCTGCTCCGCCAGCGTGGAGGGGACAGCAGGTGCGACCGAGACACCAGGCGGCCACACACACCTGCACTTCTCCGTTGTCCTTCCTGTCACAGTGCGAGGGAGCCACGCACACGCGTGCACATGCGGGCACACGCACACCCTGGGAACTGTGAAACCTCAGAAGGTCGAGTTTCCTTCCTCATCAGGCCTGTCTCCAGCCGCCAACCACACCACCTCAGAACCACATGCCTTAGGAATCCTAGATACTTTGGCCCCCATCGAGACTCTGGGATCAGACCCACTGGCCCAGAGGACACCGGGGCCCACCTGCCGGCCCCTCCCTGGACACCCACAAGGATCCACATCACATCTCAGCCCAGCGCCAGCCCCAGGGTTCCCAGCCATGCCCAAATCAAGCCGCCAGAGCCACCTCCGAGGACCCACCCAGGCCCCCACCCAGCCCCAGGCCTCCCTCCTTCCCGCCCCCACCTGCGCTGAGTTCTGAACATTTTCTCCCACCGCCACCAGCCACACCTGAGAGCTGAGTCAGAGGCACCGGAGAGAGTGCCTGCCCCGGGGGCCCTGGCGTCTGGCTCGGCCCGCATGCCTGTCACACGGTTCCTGCCCAGCCTGGCACGTCCCAGGGCACCGGAGGGTGCCAGGAGGGAGACAGCTGCGACTGGGGGGTGGGTGGGTGTGGGGGGTGGTGTGGACATATCTGCCTTCCATGGGCCCATCTCCATTTTTAGTGTCATTACAAAATCATAATTAAAGTGATGTACAATAATGACTGTGATAATAAAATAATAAGAGCACTCCCATGAAGTAATCTGTGCCAGGCGCAGGGCAAGGACTCTGCCTGCGGAGTCTCTCTGCGCCTTTCCCCAGTGGACAGGTAGGTGTGATCGCGCCCATTTTCACAGACAAACAAGTGGAGGCGCAGAGACGCGGTGGAGAGTTGAGGTAGCACTGGGCAGCAGTCCGATGCTGGCCCAAGCCACACCGCCTCTCAGGCTGTGAGTCTCCCAAGGAGCCACTGGAACAAAGTGGCCGGTCATTTGAGGAGGGAAATCACATCTGCTCTTGGGAAGCCAGAGGGGCTGGTGAAGTCCCCACTGGTCACGTCACCGTGGCTTTCCAAAGCTGACGAAAGGACGCTGGCGGCGGCAGCGGCTGTGCGGTGCTTGGGTTTTAACACGTACACTGCACAGGTTTCGAGCTGATCATGCAGCATGTTTTTTATTCATCCCCCAAGGGAAGAACATGAAAGCTACTGGCCCTGGCCGGGTCCCTCAGTGGCGCCCCGATACGCATCCCCCAAGGGGAGAACATGAAAGCTACTGGCCCTGGCTGCGTCCCTCAGTGGCGCCCCGATACGCATCCCCCAAGGGGAGAACATGAAAGCTACTGGCCCTGGCTGGGTCCCTCAGTGGCGCCCCGATACGCCAAGGTTGTGGACGGATTCTTCTAGGTGCCCTGAAGTGAGCTGGACAGAACGTGGGAGAGACATGGCCAGGGCAGGTGGGACCTCTCTGCTTCTCTTTCTCGCCTCCCCACCGGTGGAGTGTCTGACACTCGGAAGGGTCCCTCTCGCCCCCAGCCCCAGGTCCCGGGCTGGTGGGAGATGTGTCCCTGCATCGTGCGGAGGAGCCCACTGAGGCTGAGGGAGGAGCAGGAGGTGGAAACCAGCCACGTGTTGGCGGTGCGTGTCCTGAAGTTCCACCTGGCTTGCTCGGGGGCACCTTGGAGAAGGAGGACTTCCCAAGGCCAGTCTTCACCTGTGCGTGTCCCCAGGCTTCCTGTGGCCTTGCTGTGGCCACTCCCCCAGCTGCAGCTGGGCTGGGGCTGCCAGAATGAAGCAGAAAAGCCCCAGACTTCACCCTGCAGGGGTGTCCGAACTTTTAGCATCTCTGGGCCACACTGGAAGAAGCAGCGTTGTCTTGGGCCACACAGTGAATACATTGTGACACGTGATCACAAAAAAAATCATATCATGTTTTAAGTAAATGTATTGTTTTGTGTTGGGCTGCATTCATAGCCGTCCTGGACTGCATGGGGCCCAGGGGCCGCAGGTTGGACGTTGCTGCCTTACGGAGACAGACCTCGCCTGCTCCGGAGGTCTTCCTCGCTCTCCTGGGTGGTTAAGAAGCATCTCTCCCCTGGGCATCCCCCAGGGTTTGAACAGGCCTCCGTCACAGCCCTGGCTCCAGGGTCTGCCCGGGTCCTGGTCAGTGGGATCAGGGAGGAGGACGGGCACTAGTTCCCGGTGTTCCGCACCGGGCTTGCTGCCGGCCAGGCCAGACACTCGGTCTGTGTTTCCGCCTGAGGTCGGGGACAGACGGGAGGCCGCTTTGGAAGGGCGCAAGGAGAGGGAAGGTGAGCAGCACATCGGTGGCTCGGGAACTGGAGGCGGGGCCAGCCTCCTGCTCCCCGGGGCTTCGCTGAACCGGGTGGACCAGAGGAACCAGCCGGGCCATCTGGGAGAATGCTGCCGGGCTTTCGACAGCCGGGCGCTCTGTGGGGCTGCGGAGAGAGCCCGGCTCTCCCTCGGCGGCTCCATTTATTCCGCGGTAGCGCCTACGTCCACTTGTTCTCCTTTTGTCTCAAGCCGTGCTTTGGAGGAAGCACTTGCACTGCATAACCGGGGACACTCAGCGCGTTCGTTGCCCTCGACCCAGAACGCCAGCTTCGCCATCTACACAGTCCTTCCCTCGCAGGCCTGTAAGGACTGACGGTTTACGAGTGTGTGCACGCGTGCACAGCCACACTCCGATTGGGGGCCTTATCCCAAAGGATAGGAAGACACTAAATTAGGGACTTTGTTTTTTTTTTTTGCGATCTCCAGTTGTCCTCCCATAAAGGTTGTTCTGGAACCTCTTGCTCCTACAGCCTCCGTCACCCGGCTGCTGCTGGGCCACTCCAGTCCTGGCCCGACTGGCATGAGGCACAGACTTGGGTCTGCATTATTTTAACCGGAACGGATCCACAGCATGACTTCTAAGAGACTGGCCACTCTAAAGCAGCCAGAGGTCCAACGCATCCCCCGTCCCCACCGAACCGGTGGGTAAACCGAGAACCAGGGCGAGGGATGGCTTCCCTAGTCACCTGGTGCGTTGTGGGTCAGCTGTGTTTGGACCCCAGGATGCAGGCCTAGGCCACTGCCTTCCAGACCTCCTGGGGCTGGGGGAGGACGGGGCGGTGGGGCGGCTCCCAGCCTGCACCTGGGAGCAGGGGGGTGGGAACCTGGGGGCCACGTGGCTGGTGTTCCCCAGCGGGGCCAGGGTGCCGCCACCCACCCCTCTCTTGCCCCAGGGAAGGAATCTGGGGTTGGATGATTCCACCCAAAGAGGTGTCAGAGATGGGGGCTGTGGAACCGGGGCCAGAAGGGAGTGTGTCACCCTGGTCCTGGGCACCGTGCCCTCGCCTTTCTCCGAGCCAAAGTTTCAGGTCCTGGCAGGCCGAGCAGATGGGCCTACCGAGCTCCCACGGTGTGCCTAGCACAGGGCTCGGTGCTGCGTGGGGTCGGGGAGAAACCGCCAGCCTGAGCATGTCCAGGAGCTGCGGAAGGGGACCCCCCCCCCAGACGTAGTGCCATCTGGATGTGGCCCCCAGCCGGGCGGTGGGTGGGCCAGGCTGACCCGGAAAAAGGGCGGAGGTGGAGGAGGCCAGCTCAGCGATCGTGGGCGGAAGCCCACCACATTTCCAGATGAGCCTGCGGGGCCGGGGAGTCTCGGGGGCCATACCTGGGAACTGTGGGCTGGCAGAGGAGCAAGACAGAAGGAGGGCCGGGAGGCAGGGAGCAGCAAGACCCGGAGAAAACCGAAGAACACTGACCGAGGGTCAAGGAGGGGACGGGAAGGCCAGTCCAAGGAGTGTGCGTGGCGTGTATGTGTGTTCATGTGTCTTAGGGGAGAGAACCAAGGGCCCAGGTGACCCCTCGAATAAACACGGTCTCCCTCCCCACGCTCGGCTGGCCATAGGGGCCAGAAGTTGCTGCCGGCTGTCCAAATACTGCAGCCACCAAGTCCACCAATGGTCTTGCAGAGTTGTCGATAGAACAGGGATTAGGAACCAGAAAGCCCGACTTGATTCCTGAGCCTGCTAGTTATTGACTATAGGAACCTCAGTCTTCTCGTGTGTAAAATGGGCCTAACGGCACCTCATTTACAAAGCTGATGTGAAAAATACATACTATCTATCAATAAATGCGCCTAGTGATAATGTGGATGAGAGTGTTTCGTTCTGCAGGGGTAAGGATGAAGAAGAAAATAAGATAAAGAGGATGATATCAGGGGCAACTCAAAGGTCTCAAAGCGTGTTTTCCTACTCCCTCCCCACCTGTCAAGGAAAGGGGCACCCGTGGCCGTCACTGATGTATAAGGGCTCTCGTTGCTGAGAACATGGGCTCCCCACCGTGCCCACACGGTCGGTGTGCAGCTGGTCCTCGGTCTGTGTGTGCGGCTGAGTTCTCTGCGCTGCATCCGCCTTCTTATTCATGATTCTGTATTTTATTCCGGCTTTTGTACGTGTCATGCCCAGGAAGCTCTTTCCTACTCCAATATTATGAAAAGATACGCTCCCGATATTTTTTATTTTAATTTTGTGAAATTTAAATATTTAAGATTTTATTTTCAAAGGGACTTTTTTTGTTGTCCAATAACGTTTATAGAATTGTTTTCCTTTTGTCCATTGTTTTGAAATGCCGTCTTGGATGCAATGATTTTTTTTGTTGTTATTTACAGAATGCTTTCTAAATTTTTTATGACTTATATTTATATTTCTTTTATTTTTTTTCCTTATTTGCTCCAATTTTTGTATAGAAAGACTTTCAATATTTTGTGTTTCAGCCTCTTTGGGGTAACCTAGGGTCTTGTGGAAGATTGCTTTAAAAATGTTGGTTTTCTTAGAAAATCATTTCCGATGCTCTAATTGGAGCTGAATTGATGAATGAAGTTACATTTTCATCAACTCAGTCTTTACCTTGTTGCTTGGAGACCCATTCAGTTCATCCTAATGTGCTTTGGGCTCCAGGGTGTTTCACACCTTTGGCCATTGGCTGCCAAGGCTGCCAGTCATGAGCATGAGTGGGGTCCTGGGGAAGACAGAACTGGGAGGTCACCTGGAGAAATGGAAATTACAGCCCAGGATGGGGTCCGAAATCTTTGTATTGTTTTCATTCTGTCAGTGGAAGTCTGAGTCGTTTGCCCTTTGGGGTCACCGCGGAGAGCCGCTGTGGGATCTGGGAACCTGTCTATCACGAACCCACAAGCGCCCTTTCCGAGTCTCTTCCCTGGGACACAATCAATAGGTCAAAGAGCGACCATAGGTTTGGCTCTCATGGACCCTGCCCAGACTTTCCGCCGTGTGTGTGCCAGTTCGCACACCACGGGCGGTGCGAGAGAGCTCCGCCTGCCCCACACCTCGGAGCGGTCAGCCCTTCTTAGTTGTAGCAATCCGGCCCCCAGGGAAGCGCAGAGCAAACCACAGGAGGTGCTCCCCGAACCTGTCAGAACAGCTACCGTTAAAAGGACGACAAACAACAGACGCTGGCGGGCCAAGGTCTGGGAGAACCAAAAAGCGAGGGTGGAACTGGAAGTTCCCGGCTCCCCTCTCGCTCCTACACGTGGCCGAGCTGCAAAAGCATACCCAGGCCACTCCCCAGGCTCAGGCCACTGCCTCCGGTCCATCCGCTCACTGCGATGTCCCCAGGCTGGAAAGCCGCCTTCACCCTCCTAGCCCTCGGTGAACACCAGGCCCAAACCCGTGGGCCCCGCGACTTCTCGTCTGCAGGTGGCCGGGGCAGCCTCCAGGCCAGGCTGTGCCCGAGGGTGGGCACTGGGTGTCTGCTGGCCCTTTCACAGCCTTCTCCCCGCTGCTCCCGCAGCAGGGCCGCCTTGGCTGAGGCGGGACCCCCAGAGCCCTTCTCCCTGACAGTGGGACGCGTCTCGTCACTGAGAGTCAGTACCTGGCCGGGCCTGGCCTCCAGCCCACCTGTGGCCACCCTCTGCGGTGGACTTCTGGCCTCTGTGCTCGCCATCCGGGCTCAGGCATCCCCGGGGCAGCCCCCGCCCCTCAGCGTCAGCCCCTCTGGGCCCCATGCCGAGCCTCTCCAGCAGGTCTCCCACGGGAGTTCACCCTGCAGCTGAGTGTGCCTGGCCCAGGCCGGCGGGTGTGGCCCGCAGACTCTGAACGGCCGCACCCGGTCATTAGCAGGCACTGTTTTTCCTTCCAAAACAGGGCGCAGACCAGATTCTGGGTCAGCGTCTCCTGGCTGGCTGTCAGCTTTCACCACAGCGGAATGACCGCCCTCACCTCAACTTGGCCTTGGGTCAGGGGCTCGTTGCCCTGTGAGCCTTTCAGCGACCCAGGCCTGGGTGCGAGGCTCCTTCCCTCCTGTGGTCACTCGGTGTACTTGCCCAGATGCCTTATGGCTGCGGGAGGGTGGCAACTTTGGATCTCCTTCTGTGGCTCACCCTGATCCTGGGGGCCCCAGCGCCCCGAAGTCGGGGCTGGTCAGGTCTGTGAGTGCATCAGGATGTGGCTGAGCAGGGCCAGGGCCCTTCCTTTTCTAGAAGCCTCCACGGGGTCATCCACTCCGTATAGCTGTGGGAATGAGAGCCCTGGCCCCGCTGACTGCAGCGTCCCTGAGCAAAGAGAGAGTCCCCACACCGCCTAGTACCACGGCCACACAACACCGGCATCGGAGCCTCACTAAGCGGGAAGGAGGTTCGGCGATTTCTCTGCTCGAAGCAGAGCTGACAGCAGGTAGCCGGGTTCGCTGCTGCCCCATCCCAGGATCGGGGGTTCGAACGGCTCTCAACATCATGACTGCCCCCTCTCTGGTAAACCCGAAGCCAAGAAGTTCATTTTCTTTTCAGTCTTTAAAAAAATGAATTCTAAAGCAATACCTGTTCCTTTAAGACAACTCGGAAAATACAGAAAAGTGAGGCGGGAAAACCAACCGTAGCCTCAGTCCTCCAGAACAACAAACACGCAGTCGGAAAACAGTTCGCATTTTTCTCCAATGATCACAAATTTTGATGTGAATTTTTGATTCCTGTTACCCCTAACGGAAACTATGCATTTAATTCTCCATTCATCCCTTTGGGGTCCTCTTCCCCAAAAGGACTCCAGATGAGCTCAGGTAATAGGACTGACAACTGGAGAATCCTTGGAAAATAGGAGAAAAAAGTAGGGGAGAAAGGGAATGACCCCAAGAAACTCAGCTATGAAGCTTTTCCCATGAATGACAATTGGTGATGTTTGGGTTTGCGTGTTGAACGTCAGGACTGTAGGCTGATCTACCTGAAAAATACTCCAGGTTCCAGACCCACAATGATTGGGAAACACAGTCGTTGCAAAAAATATGAATAGACTTCATCAGGGAAGTCACCGCCCAGCGGGTGTGGTCTAAATATCCCTCCGCCGTCGCGGGTAGTGAGGCGCAGCCCAGCGAGGTGGCGCGGCCGCAGCTCTCAGCTTCTGTCCCGGGTCCACCTGGGCCAGCTCATTTTATTGGCTTCAGTCTAATTTCCTGACAGACCATGGAGGTATAAATAATAAAGCAAGAACAGCAGACCCATTTGGCTGGCTCTGTGGATTTCTCCTGAATGCACTGTGAGTATAGCTCCTCCCCTTTGAAAAGGCTGCGCCTCAGGTGCAGGCTGCAGGAGGCAGGAGGCAGGAGCCCCCCCGCCCCCCGCAGGGGGCTGGTGCACGAAGACAGTTCTGGAGGAGTCCCAAATCTGGAAACCCTGCTCTTGAAGAGAAAGGCCGGGGCTCATTTCCATGGGTGGCCCATGTTCATGCCTGTTTGACCCCAGTGGTTTTCTGGAGGAGAACCCTTCGTGGATGTGCGGGGTGGGGTGTCTTGGGAGACCAGGGCTCCCCTCCAACACAAGTCTGCCACAGCCAGCGCTGTCTGTGAGCTCTCCGAGGCTCTTCACCTCCACCCAAGGACGGAGGCTGTAGCCATCAGTTTGCTACTTCACGGGCAGAGCAAGGCTGGCCAGCTTCCCACCCTGTAGCCGAGTCACCTTCATGTGTTAGATTCCCACTCTGACCTATCCAAACACACGTTGTGACCTCGGGTAGCTCCTTTGTCCCCTTTGGGGCTCCGTTTCCCCTTGACAGCACAAGTGGCCTTGAAGTGGATGGTTGCTGGACCATTCCAACCCACACACTTGTACTCCCTCATCCTAGAACGAAGTCCCAAAGGCAGGAGGAACAACAGAGCTGGGAAGGGCTCGAGGATTTGGAGAAGTCAGGGGGGTGCTGGCTGGGGTCTTGCCTCTCAGGTTTGGGCTCTGAAAGCTGCGGGTCCGCCGGCAGCATCTGCACGGACCGCTCCTTGGGCAGGGGGCCGATCCCGAGTGCCTGGCCCAGAGTGAGGGCTCCCAACATTTCTTGAGAGAAGGAGGGCAGAAGTTTCCAGGGCCGGCTCAGAGGCGAGGTGATGCGTGCGCACACTCTGTTTCCCGGGAGGGAGGGTCGAGTGCACCTCGGTGGCCGACGGGGTCACTTCCTGGGTCTTCTCTCACCTCCAGCAGAGGAAGGAGGGTACGCCTTGCCGTCACTCAGTTGTAACTTGCTTTAAAAAATAACAGCTTAACTTCTAATGCATCTAGAGTGATCCCTTAAAATACTGTCGATCCCTTAAGACGGGTGGACCACAGAGCCTGCCTGGGATGCGTCCCGGAGCCCAGGGCGCTGGCGCTGGTTCTTGGGAGGCCAGAGCTCATCGCCGGGGAGGGCCCTCCTGTCGCTTGGGCAAAGGGAGGGCGCTGAGTTCATCCCCACGCTGTGCGTTCTGTAGGGGCTCCGGGAAGGATTCGGGGAAAGCTGGGGTCTCGGAGGGCCTGGGGTTCCTCAGGCTCGGTGCCTGTGCCCCGCAGGGGCAGGAAGAGGCCCATCATTGAGCAGGCCCCCCAGCTGGCTGACTTCGGCCCGTGGGGCTCACTGGACACAGGAACTAGTCAAACGCTTCCTAAACTTTTCAGTTGCATTGGTTTGCGCGGACAGACCCAACATGAACTTTTCCTTCCGGTCAGTTTCATCCCAGGGAAGAGATGCAGCCCAGTGAACTGTCAGGAGAGGTGACCTGGGGCGGGCTGGGGAGGCCTCCGCCCTTGGAAGTAAATGGCTCCAAACTGCTCCGCACGGAGCTTGCCTTCTGTGTTCTGTGTTCTGCGTTCTGCGTGTGCTCGGTTTGTTCGTGGGCTGTTTCCCCGAACCACCGGTGATGCAGGGAGTGTGAACGCGTTTCACAGCATTACAGACATCGCTGTTGTTCACGGCGCCAGCCTCTCTCACCGTCCCCGCCCCCCTGTTGCTTTGATTAGCCGATCTCGGTGACAACAACGCTGATCAGGACGGTGTGGGAAGTGAAAGTGCAACTGGCTCCGTGGGTGGTCTGGGGGTGGGCCCCTCCTTGCGCAGACCTAAGGCCCTGAGCTCCTTCCTGGGAGCTCCCGGTTTGCCCCTGGGGTACACCTGGTTGGGGTCTGTCTTCGGGATGCGTGACTCCTGAGTCAGTGCGATTTTATCTCTTCCTAAGAGAAGGAAATCATTGGCCCAAATTAATGGGGAGCGTGGGGCCAGGGCAGTCAGAGAGAGTTAAAGGGCTGATCACAGCTTCACCTGCCCCCATGTGCCCACAGGGCTGTTTCTGCTGGGTTCCATTCACCTTTATTCTGTGTACTCATTTTATCTAGACCAACAATCCCCGCCTCCCCCTCCCCAGCACACTCCAAAATAAAAATCAGAACCGAGTTGCTCAGCTGAGCACCCTATCAATCTATCAATTTATTGGGGAACAACCAGCCACTCAGCTATTTTAATCAATGGAATAAACAAAAGTGAGCCTTCTCAGCATCTGGGACAGGTACCCACAGGACAAGTTTGGGTCAGTGTGGGGCCTGTGGTGACGGATGGGAAAGCCCAGAAATGGGCCTAACGTGAGCTATCTGTGGGGGGCTAGCGGCGGGGGGAGGCCAGAACAGTGGGCACTCGGGGGATTGGGCAGGGGGCCTGTGGGGACCACGGTGACACAGACTTAGAGAAGTGGGGGGAAGCTGAGACGGGGCAGGGACGAGACTGTGTCCCGGGGGGTGGGGTCTGTGAGCTGATTGGCACCATCTAGTGCCATTTAAAAGATGACGATATGGAAGCTCGGAAGGACAAAGAGGCTTGTCTCGGGCCACCGCTCAAACGCCTGTGCAAGAGAAGACCCATGGCCAGACTTCCGGGTCCATACTCAGTTCTTGTTCCTGAAACCAGCGCCTGGGCATCCCTGTAAACCTGCACGTGTGCCAGGGCTTCTAGCAGCTTCCGTCCCCTGCTCCAGGTTCCGGGCCTGTCTGCCCTGGCAGGCTGCTCCGTGGCTGCGCACCTGGCGGGTAAGCCGACCGCTGAGAGTGTTCTCTGAGCTCCTTGACCGAAGGGTCTGAACGCCCCCCCACCCCCACTCCTGGGCATCGGGAAATGGCACCGCAGAGGCGGCAGTCTGCGCTGAACACAGGACGCTTCTGTTATTCAGCCGGGTGGACTTTGTCCGCAGGCCAGCCTGCTAAGCTGAGAGAGAGAACCCATTCCGCCTTCTGTTTTCTCCCCTCATCGGAAACATCCCGGGGACTTCATCAGCCTTGTCCTCTGTAATCTCTCTTCAAACTGTCTCTACGGCCCTTGTTCATCACCAGCTATTTTTAGTTTTTACTAAAAAAAAAGTGTCATTAGGAGCGGGAGGTGCTTAGACATCACCTGGGCTCCGAGAGGGGAAGCGCTGTCCACAGTGTCACACAGCAATGAGGTGAAAGGTCAGAGCCAGGCGCCCTGACGTCCCGGTAGTCCCAGGTTTGGGGTTTTTTTCCTGCATACATGTATCCATTAGGATGCTTTTGGCTTCAAGTAACTGACCAGGTAACTCACAGGAGCATCCCTGCAAGTGCAGAGACAGGGCGGGCTCCGGGAGGCTTGTTCGGGGGCCCCCGCTCCAGGCTCTCGGCAGAGTCCCGTGTGCGCCCTCTTTGCCTTCCGGCTTTGTCCTGGAGTCCCTTCCCTCACTGGGCACATGGCTGTGGGAGTCCTGGTGCCCACACCTCCCTGCCCAGGACATCCAGGGGAGGAGAAAGGGCCGCACCCCAGCATTCCAGCCAAGAGCCTGAAGTTCACCCTCACTGGGTCACTCACGTCAGGTGCCCCACCCTGAACAGCTCTCAGGGTGGAACTCACTGTGGGCTGACTGGATTAGGCCGGTCTCCTGACCAGTCACTAGTGGGGGGGTGGGGAGGTGAGGCTCTCCTGCCCCAGTCAGAGCCCCCTTTGGTGCTGGGGGCGAGTCCTCTGTCCCTGAGGCCCATGGGCTGCCTGAGGGAGGCGGGGATACCTGGAGAAACTGAGATTGTGTTAGGAAGATGGAGGGGAGTGTGGGGAAAAAGGAGCGGTGTGTGCTGGAATCTCCACACTCCGGGCCACAAGCTCCTTGGGGACTCGTTTTGCTCTGATGATGGCTGCGTCCACAGTGCCCAGCACAGGGGGTTTGGGGTGCCCCTGGGTGCCCTCCCTGTGCTGGTTTTCATTTGTTCCCTGACTCAGTCAACCAGAAAGAGCCTCTTCCACTTAGCTCCAAGGGACCTGTCGGCGCTGGGCCCAGTGACCCCAGGCTGGGGGTGCTCTGAGGTTGGCTGCTAACGGCAGACAGCTGCCCTCCCCACCTCAAAAAACTGCCCTTGTCTGACAGGAGGTGACTGACCCAGGAGGTCACACCCCCAGACCTCACATCCTGAGGACCACTGACTGACTGACCGACTGACCCCCTCTGAAAAGCCAGAGCACTTGCTTCCCGGCTCCAATGCCGCTGCTGCTGCAGAGCCTGCCCCCTGCTGATCGGGTCAAGGCCAGGTGTCACCCGGAACCAGCCCCATCTTTTCTCAGCTCCTCCTCTTTCCTGGCCTCTTCCCTTACTTCCCCAGGGGCTCCTCCTAAGAGCAGTCTCTCAATAAATGATGCGTGAGCACGCTTGAGTCCTCGGCTCAGGTTCCGCATCTCGGGAACCCAGGCAAAGACAGCCACAGGTAGTCTTTACCGTTGAGGACAGATTCAGACACGTGAAGGTGTCAATTCCAGGGAAGAAAACGTAGTAAGTGGTAACAGAGGACCAAGCAAAGAAATCCGCCTTTATTTGGTATAAAAATTATTGCCAGAAGCATGGCCACCCAGAGAAATCAACATACTTCTTGGAGGAGCACACTTTTGGCAGCTCTCTGCAGCATTAGGGCTAGAGGTGGCGGGGTTGGGGGGTGGGGATGAAAAATGCAATTCCTGTCCCCCAGAGCTCACAGACATGCTGGGAGATGTCAGAGCTGAGTGGTGGTGAAAGGAGCAGCAGGCGGACTTGGCATGTCCTCTCCGTCACACTGCCCCCTCTCTTCCCTCAAAGGGGATCGGGGAAGGAGGATTAGTAGAGACCTGGGTTCTTCCGGGGTAGTACGCCCCATTTACAGACCATCTGATCTTAGAAAAAGGGCTTGATTTCTGCATATTAATCAACATTCTGGGGTTGTAAGGGGAAAAAATCCAACTCAGCCAACCTTGGAAAGGAAGTTTATTGGCTCATAATTTTGGAAAAATGGGATGGGTGGGCTTCAGATAAAGCTTGATCCAGGAACTCCAAAGATGATACCAAGTATTTCTCCCCATTTCCCTCTTTCAATCTCAGTCTCTCTCTCTCCTTTCCTTCTACACATGAAAATCCCAGCCACACTCAGTTGCAGGCTACATCATTAAGCCGGACACCTCAGATGTACATTCTTAAGAGGCTTGTGTATTCTTGGGGAAAGACACTGATTGATCTGGTTTGGGGCAGTCTCATTTCTTTGCCCATCAGTGAGGCAGTGGATGAAGTATCATGGTGGCCTAGCCTGGGTCACATGTCCACACTGTGGCATTTTCTTTTCGTCATCCAGTGGAGTGGAGGGAACAGCTCCTCAAAGGAATTGAGATTCATAAGATGGGGAAGATGGCACAAAAACAAGAGCTGTTTTCCACGCTCGGGCCGCTCACTTATGAAACGGGACAACCACTTCTTGTTCCCGGGGTAATTGTACAGGTTAAACGCTACCACGGATGTCGAAGCGCCACTAAACCACTGTGCACCGCACACTCCAGCTGCTGCATTACTTCCTTCCTCTGGTCTTCCTTGTGGATAAGGTAGGGACGACGGGGTTCTTCTGTTTTTGCCCTGCTAACCTCAGGCCTCCTGCTCAACAGGACAATCTCCAAGGAACATGAACCTCACACTGGGCCTGGGCCTGCTTCTGGCTGGCCTCCTCACTGCGGAAGGTCTTCTGAAGCCCAACTTCTCTCCGAACAACCATGAGGCGGTGAGCCAGGCCCCAGCGCAGAGGGGAAGGACGGCAGCCCAGCAGCTCTCCAGGCGAAACATGGACTTTGGCTTCAAGCTGTACAAGAACCTGGCCTCCACCAGCCCCAGCAAGAACATCCTCTTCTCCCCCGTGAGCATCTCTGCGGCCTTTTCCATGCTGTGTCTGGGTGCCGAGAACGCCACGCTGGCCGAGATCAAGCAGGGCTTCAACTTCAGGAACGTGCCAATGAAAGAGCTTCACGAGGGTTCCCATTACCTGATCCAGAGCCTGAACCAGGACACCCAGAACCTCCAGATGTGCCTCGACAACACCTTGTTCATTGACCAGAGGCTGCGGCCAGGTAAGAGGTTTATGACAGACGCCAAGAACCTGTACAACGCAAACAGCATCCCCACCAACTTCCAGAACGAGGAAAATGCTCGGAAGAAAATCAATGACTATGTCAACCACAAAACGCAGGGGAAAATCGACAAGCTGATCAGGAATATAGATCCGGGCACCATGATGCTTCTTGTCAACTATATTTTGTTTCGAGGTAAGGCTCGGGGTGGCTTGGCACGGAAAAGACAGCATGACCAGTAAGTAGACTTGGATTAAAAACCAGGGTTGCTTGCTCTGTGACCTTGAGTTCATAAGTGATTGGTCTCTTGGGGACTCACTTTTGCAATGGGCAAAATGAGTATCTTGCTATGTAACTCACAGGGCAGTCATTGGTATTCAAAGCAAAAAATGTATGCAGAACGAACTTTGTGAAGTCTAAATTATTCTCCATATGTGCATTTGCATTGTTGCTGATTACCCTAAGGCAGCACTGGTTGTAGAAGCTGCAGTGACACTCTCTTCCTCATTTCTTAGAAAAAGAAAGTGAAATTCAGAGAGACATCAGTCGACTCACTCAGTTTCAAAGCCAGTTAACGAAAGTCAGGACTGAAACCCACTTTCCTTGGCCCAAGGGCTGTGCCTGTTCCGTGGGTCCAAGTGGATGCCCAGGGCGGTGATGGCGTTGTGGATGATGGTGATGATGATCGCTTCGGTGGGTGCCTCGGTCTCCTATCAGACCTGGCAGATTCCCAAGTCTGAGGGACAGAGGCCGAGAGAGAAGGTGAAAGAATATTCCCAAATCCAAGCACCATCATCCCACCCTACACACCTGCATGCACCCACAAAGGTCAGCCAACACAGGGGAGAATCAGAGGCAGCAGCCCGCAGACCCGGCAAGATCACAGCTGGCCTGTCAGCGACGTGGTTCTGAGTGCGGAAGTTCAGCTCTCCTGAAACCCACAGGGAGGCTGATGGCCACAGCAGAAGAAAAGAGTGATAATAGACTAAAATCTCCGCCTACCCAAAACAGAAGGGCAGAGGAGAATCTGGAAATTCCCTGAGTCTCCGCACCCCCTAGATTACAAGATCAGTGGTGGAAATGATGCTAATGATGACCAGCGTCTGCCCAACACTTACCACATCCAGTCACTAAGCTATGCTGCCTTTTCCCAGTCTCACAGCAGCCCTATGAGGTGCCCATCGAGATCCCCATTCTGCACTGAACCCCAGGGAGGTTAAGTCCAAGGTTATCCATCTGGAACTGTAGTGCCGGAGTTTGAACCCTGGGGACTCTGAAGGTAGCAAGTGTAAAAAGACCCAGGTCTGAATTTATGCCCAATAGCATCCAAGAGTCCTCAGGATAGAAAAGGAGGGGACCCAACACCCAGCTTTAGGGGCTCACCGCTCTTCAGCAGGCTCCAAAGGGTAGACTGCCCCACCATTTTTCTTAGCCCCATGTGAGAGCAGCTCCTCCAGGCCTGACTTAGAAGGAAGCTGAGCGGTTTTTACTCACATCAGCCCCAACAGCCCCACTGAGTAAGTGTAATTTAGTCCCCTCTGCTGAGACACTGTCACAGGCTTTCTCGCTGTCAGGCGAGTCTGGGCTCAGGTCTGCCTGAAGCTCTCGGGAAGCTGGTCCTCAAGTCCAGCCCACCCCACCGGAAGTCCTGAGGGCATGTCACGGTCACGAGGGCAGGGATTCCCGGAGATCTGTCCCGATATCCCAGGGCATCCAAACCCTTCCCGTGAATGCGTGTGGACAGAGACCAGCGTTCAGCGGGACTCAGTTGCTGCCTCTCCTTCAGGACACTCATGTCACTTTGTCCTTCTTCCATCTAAAGCCAGGTGGAAACATGAGTTTGATCCAAAATTAACCAAGGAGGAAGCTTTTGTCGTGAGTGAAAACAAGCCTGTGAAGGTGCCCATGATGTTCCACGGGGGCACGTACGAAGTTGGCCGAGACACCCAGCTGCCCTGCGAGGTCCTGGCCATGCCCTACTACGACAACATCACAGCCCTCTTCGTTCTTCCCGAGGAAGGCGGAATGAGGCAGGTGGAGGAGGCCTTGGGGACGGACACGCTCGACAGGTGGAAGAATTTAATGGCGCGAAGGTAAAGGCGGGGGCGGGGGCATGTGGCTTCTCTCTTCGTCTTCCTCCCCCTCCCACTCTCTTCTCTTTCCCGTCCCAGATTTCCCGGGCTCTTCCCCCGTCCCCTTCTCCCGGTTGGTTCTGACAATGTCGCACAGGGCTGCAGCCCTGGGGCCCGCCACCGTGCTTCCTGGTCCCCTGGCCGAGCCCCTCTGCAGCCCCCAGAGCTGAGGTTGCCATCAGGGTGCCACTAACGACATGCAGGTATTTCTGGGGGACTGTTGTCATCTCTCTGGTTTCAGGAGAGGGTCCGTACTCCCCCCCTTTGCTCCTCCGCCCAAGTGTGGGAAAGGCCCTGGGAGATTTCCTGCAGGCAGCCCAAACCAGGCCTTACTGGAGGTTTGGGGATAACAGAGGCGCAGGGACGCCGGGCATAGATGCGGCTTCTCATGGAGTCCAGGTGCAGGGTCTCGTAGGGTCTCTTCCAGAACGTGCCCCCCGGCTCCTCCCAGTCAGCTTCCTGCCCCCGCCCCCACACACGAGGACTTCTCCCAGCATCTCCGTGCTTGAGGCCAGGCCTCCCTCTGGGAGGACTTGGAGAGCAGAGTTCCTCCCACCGAGGCCCGGCCCTCCTCCCCAGGCACATGCGGCCCCGAGTGACTGAGAGCAGTGAAGTCCACCCCGTCTGGGAACCGCCGTACCCTCCCTCAGGGAAGCAGTCTTGTCCATGGTCCTGGGGGGAAGTGCATTTCGTCAGAACGTGACAGGCCCTCCTTCCTGCCCTCTGAGCTCCTGCAGTTTGGCGGACAGGTTGTGCAGACCCCTCCTCTGGTCCTTCATCGAAGAGGGCAAGGTCCCCTCCCGACCGGAAGGCCTAGGACAAGCCGAAGAGAACACGCACCCTTTCCCCAGGAGTTGTGAGCCAGCAGACACACACCTAAAAGATACACGGCAACGGACACACGCCCAGCACGCTTAGGAATTCAAGCCAGGGTGGTCGGCTTCAGACAGACTCCTCCTTAGTGTGTCTGCACAGTGAGAAGCCTGCTGGGGCGGATTCCCCCGGAAAAGGCTCAGTTTCCCCAAAGGCAAATCCAAAGCTCCACGGGTAGGAGGCACGAACTGCTGGTGACCTTGAAATGTCCCTTTTCCTGTTCAAAGTTCCAAGGGACCACTCTCGGCCGGGGCTCACGCCTCTAACTGTTTCAGTAGCCACGTGGCAGCATCGGCCCCACGTTCCCCGGTTTCCCGTTTTGACGTGGGCTGAAGCCGTTCTCCCCATGGATGCACTGAAACCTCCTCCTCTCACGGCTCAGGGATGCCACCCCAGCAGCTCTCCCTTTTCCTTGCGACATCAGCAAATGGTTCGCTCTCTACTGAGCCATTTCCATCAGACAGGAGGGTGCTACCGTTTCTCCCATCACGAAGCAATCTTCTCCTGCCCCCGCCCGACCCCCCCCCCCGCCAGGGCTCCATTCCTTTGCTCTCCTCTGCGGGTAAGTACCTTGGAGCAGTTGGCCTCTATCCACTGTCCGAAGCTCTCCCCTCCCAGCCTCTCCCACACCCACGAGTGGGCTGCCTTGTGCTCGCCTCCGTGGAGCTGTCCACCGCCCGGGGCCCCCCCGAGAGTGTCTGGGGCCGAGTCTGCTGGTCAGTATCAGGCCTGTCTTCCTCCGCCTGTCAGCGGCACTTGACTCAGCTGACAGTGCCCCCTTCAGAGGACACCTTAACCTGGCTTCCAGGTCCCCACCATCTCTTCGCCCGCTTCACGCCCTCTTTCCCTGCCCCCAACCCCGCTCCAGGTCCCCGTGGAGTGCCAGGGGGCTCACTGCTCAAGCCTCTTTTCCATGGCCATGCGCCCCTCTGCAGGGGCCTCAGGCTCAGGGCGCTCCAGGCGGTCCGCGTCACCTGGCACGCTGCTCTATTCCCAGTCCCAGGTCTCTCTCCCGAACTCCAAGGTCACACATCTGTCCGAGTGTCCAGGATCTCCGTCCCAACGTGTCCAGACCGGTTCCCTGTCGGGAGCTCCTCAAGCTTCGGTCTCCTTCAGGGGTGAAGCCACCCATTTGGTTGCTCAAGTTAAAAACTCGGGGGTCCCCCGTGAGCACTCTTCTCGCCAGCCCCTCCTTCAGTCTGCAGGGGACCCCACGGCCCCACCCGACAACGAGCCTGAGTCCGGCCACTTCCCAGAATCCCCAGGACTCCCAGCGTCCGGCTGCGGCACTGACTTCCGCACGGTCTCCCAGCGTCGACTCTGCTCCCTGCCCTCCCCCACCGAGAGTATATTCTTAACAGAGCAGAAAAAACGATCTTTTTAAACCCTAAGTGAGTCCTTGCCTTTCCTCTGTTCAGAACCCTATGGTGGCTCTCCATTCCACTCGGAAAATTTAAAGCAACACACCCCAACCTGCCTGATTCCTTTGCGTTGGCCCCAGTTTGCTCAGATGGTCCCTTTACCCCAGCATCCCTGGTTCCCATGGTCGACCTGCACTTCCCCGGCATCAGGTGTGGCCTTCTCACACGCAGACTGCCCGCCTGTGAGTCTGTGCCACGCATGGCTTTCGTTCTGTTGGTTTTAGTGTCTGTCTTCCTGCTGAAGGACAAGCTCAGGCGCATGGATTTTTGCCTGTTCCATTCACGGATGCATCTAAGCATCTAGAACAGCCCCTGGTACACAGTGGGCACCTAATAAATACTTGCTGAGTGGGTGGATGAGCGGAAAGGGAGGTTGGGAGTCACTGGGCCTGTCTCTGGCGTTTAAAGCTACGGCACTGAATGAGATCCCCAGGGGGAGAGGAAAGAGAAGACCATGGCCTGAGGCTCGGAGCATCAGGCGACAGGGTGGAGGAACGCAGGGCGAAGGAGGGAGTGGCTGGTGAAGGAAGGAGAAGGCTGGAGGGCGTGGACTTGGCTCGGAATGCTTCAGGGTGGAAAAACGGATCCTCTGTCTTGGTGCTGGCCTCTGAGTGCTCGCTGCTGTATCCAGCGAGCTGAGGCAGCGGCGACTGTAGGAAGAGCTGCCTCGGTAGGATGCGGAGGACACCCCATCGGTACGGAGGGCCGAGGCAGTGCGGGGGGCGTGGAGCTCACTGGTAGATACGACTTCGGCTCCGAATGAAAGAAGAGATGTGGGCTGGACGCCCAACCAGCAATTCAGGGCCAACGGAGATGCCTTTGCTTTAGGATAGGGGTTATTATAGCAGGTGCTCTGATCCTGGTATATCAGAGGATATACCTGATGGCCAAGTAGACCATTCACAGAGGATTCAGGGCAGAAAGGAAATAGGCAGGAACGGGGTCTTGGATAGGCAAGAAGAAATGGGGTTTGGGGCAAGGCGGACAGCAATGCCGGGCCCCCCAGGTGCCTCGTGGACCCCTGACCACAGACCCCGGCTGGGCAGAGCGGCCCAGCCACGTCCCAGCCGGTGCTCCGGCACCAGCGCCCTCACTGTCCCGTGGTGCTGCGGCTATCGCCATCATGTTCACCCAAGTCACTTAGCGACCATTCGCTGCAAGTCACAGAGCTCAGGAGAGGCGGAGTGGGCTTCAACAGCTCTGCCTGGCTTCAGATCTCGTGGCCCCGCTGCCTCTAGCATCAGGGGGGTCACGACCGGCTCGGGGCTGAGCCTGCGGTGGGGAGACCTCAGTGGCTGCAGCAGAAGGGGCCCTGAGACAGTGGGGACTTGAGGACATTTCTGCGGAGGAAGGGTCAGAGCAGGTCTGATGAGCAGCAGAGGCAGCTTGGAGAGCACGGGTGTTTTGAAGGCTAAGGAACCCTCCTCAATCTGTGGATCAAGAGAAAAACCGAGACCTTCAGGGCTGGGAGGACAAGCGTCTCATTCGCTGTCTGTGCTGGAGCCTGCCCTGCAAAAAGGCAGACCCTTGCCGCTCACCTTTGTCACTTCCCACTTCCTAGGGTGGTGGACGTGTCCATGCCCAGGTTCTCCATCCTGGGCACCTACGACCTCAAGAAGATTCTCTCCTATGTGGGTGTCACCAAAATCTTCGAGGAGCACGGTGAGCTCACCAGGATCGTTCCGAACCAAAGCCTGAAAGTCGGCGAGGTGAGCCTGCTTGGTCTGGCGGTTGCCCCCACCCCCGCCCACCCCACCACCCCCGCCCAGGGAGCCTCCACGCAGCCCTGGGGCCACAGTCACTGGGACAGCGGCTGAGAAAGCCAGGATTCTGCCCACCAGTCAGGCCAAGTTCAAATCCAGCTCGGCCCCTACCAGCCTCGTGACACTGGGCGAATCATGAACCTCCCCAAGCCCCGTGTATTTTGGTCTTTAATATTAGAACTAAACTCCTGTGCTGTTTTGAAGGTCGATACCGTGAGACAAACCATTGACTGAGGTCCAGGACATTTGTCCGGCCCAGAATGGGTCTAGCGATGACCCAGGGCCTCACGCAAAGGCCCTTTGCTTGTTCATCTCTTAATCAGTAGACCCTTAGTCCTGATGGGCCTGTGGTCTCCAGCAAGAATGAACACCTGCCTCTTAGGGGCAAGCAGAGAGGAGACTAGGGTAGGGTCCCCAGATTTAGCAGACAGAACACAATGCACCCAGTTAAATTCAAATGTCAGATACCTGGTTCTTATTTTTTTTTTAGTATAAGTATGTCCAATTATTGCATGGGATATACTGACACTAAAATATCATTTAACTGAATGTCCTATATTTTATCTGGCAACCCTACTTTTAGGTTAAAAGGGAATTGAGGGGGAGAGATTTCAACAAGCAGAATTGGGTGCGGGCACGATCTTCCACTAGGGGGCAGCATGGCCAAAGGCTGGTGGGAGGCGGGGCCTGGCTGGGGCTGCCTGTGGAGGTCAAGCCAGCCTGGGAGTGATCCAAGCTGCCAAGCGGAGCTGAGGGTCATCACCGATTCAGATTCATTTTCCAGTTTGCAAGAGGAAGAAAAAGAGTTAATAGAATTTTCTCACTTTTAAGCTTTCCTGCCCGAGACGTCTTGTAAACATTCAACTGCAGCTACTTCCTTCCCATAGGCCTTTATGAATGGTTTCAGTGGCTTGCTTCCTTCCTCAGTTAGGTGTGCCTATAGCTCTGATTCTGTCTGTGCGTGACGGCTACCGGCCTGCTAGAAAATGGTTAGAATTTTGCAGACTGGAATGAAATGTGTCAGCATTTCACGGAAGCCCATCAGTGTCCCCAGGGTTGATCAATTAGTCACGGATGTTGAGGGCATTGGGGTGCATCTGGGGTCCACGTCATCCCCAACAGCTAGCCTGGAATCTGGCTCCCTCCTAACCATCCACCGACCATCTACCAGGCAGGTGAACGGAGAGTGGCAGGGGCTGGGGGGCCCAGGGCAGGCCCCCCACCTCCCTGGCCTCTAGCTAGAGCTCAGCAGACACTTCCAGCCATTGTAACCTTTGACACTTTCCTGCAATCCCCAGGGTGGACAGCAAACCCCACCCCACCCCCATGGCTGATGCCACCCTGCCTCATTTTGTCCTTCACGCCGCATCTGCTGGTTGGGTGTCCTTTAAGAGTGACGGACGACTGGAAGCCCCGGCCGGGCTGGCCCCAGCTGTGACTGCTGTGCGGGGCGGCCGCCCCCTCTCGGAGCCCCTCGCGTCCCTAGCTCACTCGTGGTCCCCGGGGGGTGTGGCAAACGCTGACCTCGCTCCCCGTCCCCACAGGCGGTGCACAAGGCCAAGCTGAAGGTAGACGAGAAGGGCACGGAGGGCGCCGCGGGCTCCGGGATGGAGACGCTGCCCATGGAGAGGCCGCTGGTCTTCAAGCTGAACAGACCCTTTCTGGTGATGGTTGTGGAGAACACCATGTCCGCCGTGCTCTTCTTGGGGAAGATCACCAACCCTACTGGCACGTAGGCAGGAGATCCGGTCTGCTGCCGACCCGAGCCGCGGCCTGCGCCTGGCGACGCTTCGTCTCCCTGGGACTGAGACCACGGGACATTCTGATCTCTTCCCGCATCTTGGGCCCCCCTTGCCACCCAACGGGCAGAGCTCCTGGGCTCTGGGCTTCTGTGCCGAGCCCCCTCCCTGCCCATACAGATGCTGGGATTAGACACCCCCTCCACCCCCTTGGCAGGCAGAGGACTTTCGTGACTTAATAAACACCCTCCACAGGTCTGCTGACTGTTGGTGGATAATCTGAGGAAGTTATGAGCCAAGGCGAGCACCTGGCCTTCAGAGTGAGGGAGACCCGGATTCACATCTTAGGGACGAAGTGTCTTTGGAAAAGCCACACAGCCTCCCTGAGCCCCTGTTTCTGTGTTTCTGGGATCAGGACCACCGAGCTCCCCTCCGGGGCTCTGAGGCAACTAGCACACTGCTTGAGAAAAGTTTGTTGACCTTTGTGAGCCCTCGGCCTTGGGTCTTTGGCAGGTGAACTACAAAGGTATCTTCCCCAGAGGATCCACACAGGACCTCTGGGCTCAGCCTGGCATCCCGGCAGCTGGGGCTGGCCTGGCATGAGAAGGATGCCACCTAGCGTGGCAGCGGCTGGGGTTCAATGCCAGCTTTGTCTGATTGCAGAGCCCAGAACGCAGAGCTTGGTGTTTGAACCTGTTAGCAAGCTCAGCAGCACGGCCCCTGGAGACTGTCGTGCTGAGTGAAATCAGCCGGTCGGAGACAGACGAATAGCACATGATTGCACGTGCAGGTGGAATCTAATGAACAAAATACCACACAAAACAGAAACAGGCTCTTAGATGCAGAGAACAGACTGACAGCTGCCAGAAGGAAGGGCGTTGGGGGGCTGGGCGAGAAAAGGCGGAGGGACTAAGACACCGACAACAGTGTGGTGACGACCAGAGGGAAAGGGGGTGGGGGAGGCAGAAGAGGGTGCAGGGGGACAAACGGTGATGGAGGGAGACTCGACACAACACAAGATACGGATGAGGCGTCATTGAAGTTTACACTTGAAACCTATATAATTGTGTGAACCAGGGTCACCCCAATGAACTCAAAGGAAGGGGGAAAAAGGAATGAGTGGGATCCATGCACCTGCTTCCGAAAACATGGCCCTGCGGTGCCCACCTACGACCACTCGTGGGCATCAGTGCTCGGGGGGCTACTTACGTTCCGAGCGTGGGGTACTCTCATTCCCAGCGCAGCTATGGAAACTGAGACTCGGAGAGGTGAAGCGTGTTCCTCGTGGCCTCCTGGCTAGTTAGCCACAGGCCTTCGGGTTGGGACAGGAGGGGAGGGGTTCCACGCGGACCTGGGTGCCTCAGCTCCTCTCCAAGGTTTGCCGCCCAGTTCACTTGGGCACATGTGTGTTCGGCAAGCGCCTCCTCCTACGTCCTGAGCACCCCCAGGGCCCTGCACACCCGACACCCCCGCCCCCAGGCTGGTGGAGAAGGCGGTCTGGACAGGGTCAGGGCTAGTTTGGGGGGTAAGCGCTCAGACCAGGAAGCACCGGGGTCCGCAGCCCCTCTTAGAGAAGGTGGGAAGCGGGAGGAGGTGGAGACCCTGCACCGGGGACACGCAGGTGGGACAAAGGCTGGGAGTCCCCGCAGAGCGCTTCGCGGGCTACTTCCACTGCACCGGCCTGAGCGGCTTGCCGTGCGGGGTGGGGAGACACCGGACGAACGTGAAACCCTGAGTAGCTGTCTCGGGTCTGCAACATAGGCGACTGGGGACGTGGCGCAGACAGGAAAGCCACTTCCTTGGTGGCCAGGTGACTTGAGCATGTCAGTTAACCCTTCTGAGCCTCGACGCCTCCCTCACTGACTGAAAGGGGTAATAATATTGACCTCATAGGGCCGAGGAGCCGAGGGGCCCGTGGGGTGGCACAGAAGCCGGGCCCGGCACGCGGGAGGCGCTCAGCAGGGCCACTGTCCTGATCTCCCACCCCGAGGCGACCTGCTGTTTTCTAGAGGCTGTGCTCCAGGCATCTGCCTTTGCCATTACCGGGAATGCTTGCCCCCTGCCCAACGAGCTCCTACTCTCTCCTTAACACCCCGTCCACTATGCCCTCTTAATGGAATTGTCCCCGCCTTTCTGCATCTTCTAAGCAACTTCCAGTAAAGCGCTCATCTCCGTGCACCACGGCGACTCCTGGGTCTGAATTCCCCCCTCTGCCCCCACGTGGGCTGCATCTAATCCTGCATGACTCGGTGGCTTTCCGGGGCAGCAGTCCCTGGACTAGCCGCTCATGCCAACAGACCGGGCCCCCCCGCCCCTTCAGGGAGTTCATGTCCGGTGGGAGAAACAGCCATGCAGGGAGTGACCGCACACGACGATTTGTGACCAGGAGCCCCAGGGATGAAAGACGAAGGTCGAGTGCGTGCAGAACCGTAACCCACGCGTCCGACCCAGTCTGGGGACTCAGACAAGGCTTCGGGAGGTGATGATGGCGGAGAACTCCGAATGCGGGGAGCTTCCCTGTTGCCGGACTACAGATATCAATTAGAGCTGCATAGTCATGCGTTCCTCCCAGTGTGGTTAATAACATCTAAAACGCTCGTGGGTCTCTCACCCTGGCCGGGTGGCCCAGGCGGTTGGAGCGTCATCCCTACACCGAAGGGTGCGGGTTCGATCCCCTGTCGGAGCGCGTACAGGCGGCAACCCACGCGGGTTTCTCTCCATCCTCTCTTCTCTCTAAACATGTCCTCGGGTGAGACTTTAAAATAGAATACTGGTTGGTCACTCGAACAAAAAGTGAGCCTACACTCCCGTGGTCTGTTCATCTTTTCAGCTAATGTTACTCAAAAAACGACTGTTGCAAACTTTAAATATTTGGTTTCCTACTTCACAGCTCTGTTTTCATTCTTCACGACAGAAAGAAATCCTGAGGAAAAAAAAGAGGGGGGGACCCTGGGGTGGGAAACGCAGGGAGACGCCACCAAGCAGAGGGAACAGCGCGTGCAAGAGCCCCGGGCTGGCAGGGCGGCTTGGACAGCGACCTGGCGTGAGGTTAGGGTCGCCAGTGCGGCCGAAGGAGGCAGGGGCACCGGGGCGGCGAGGCGGGACAGGTAGGTGGGGGCCTCGTGGGCCGCCACAGGGAGACAGCCAGCCGGTGGCCCGAGAGCTGCGCTGAGCTGCTGAAGGTGTTCAGTTGGAGGGTGACCCTCTGGCCCCAGTGCCCAGGCCAGTGCCTGTCATGGGGGACATGCTCAGGGTGTGTTTGCTGACAAGACGCCTGCCACGGCAATCACTGACGCTCCGGCCACGGCCGGCACCCTCCAGAGCCCCCCTCCGCCCTGGGAGACAAGGCTGCATCACCGGAGTCTGCAAACATGCCTGTGCCCGGCCATCTCCCGGCCCCTGTGCATGCCATCCCTCCCCCCCGCCCCCCCCCCCAGAATGTTCTGCTCGTTCCCCATTCCTTCCCACACCCACCAGGCCTTCCTAGGCGTTACTCATCCTCCTCCTTCTGTGGAGCCAGCCCGGGCCACATGTTTGTGGACTGACTGACAGGATGAATCAATGAATGGATTTCACTCTGGTGTAACTAGCTTACCGGCTGCCTCTCAGAGCCCAGCCCTGAGCTGGGGGTGCTTTCTCCAACCCTGTGACCCAGGCCTCCTTCCAGTTAGTGTGACCATTCCATTCAACTGGTGAGAAAACTGGGGATCGGCCAGGAAGCCACCAGGCTGGGACTCTTCGGACATCTGTCCATTCAGACAGCAAATACTTGCTGAGTGTCCACTCCGGGCCAGGGACCGCTCGAGGGCTGGAGATACCGCAGTGAGCAAAACACACAGCGCTCCTTGTTCTTGTGGACATGCCAGGCAGACCATTCACAACAGGGCGGTGGAGAAGACCGTTCAGTAAAACAGACCTCGCTGGGGACACGACACCCCCTGTGAGACAGCGACACTCCCTGAAAACGATAGATTCCGCGATTCCCCTCTCCATGGTCTCTGGTGCGTAACCGGCCTCCGGAGGTGGAGCTGCCCTGGCAAGGGTGTTCTTGGTGGCAGGAGAGGGGTTGGCCCCAACCAGGAAGGAAAGTGCCCAACATCAGCTTGGCTTCCCATGAAGTGCGGAAAGCCTTTGTGCAGAAGGCCACTCGAGCCCACGCAGGGCGTCCGGAGGCTGGTTTCCTGTTTGCCCGGGCTGAGGTCATTCGCGTGGGCACACACCAGAGATGACAGGCTGGTGTGCTGGTAAGGGTAGTCACGGGCAAGCCGCCCTATTTCCTGGCCCTGCTGTTCCCAGGTACTAACTGTGTGCCAACACCCTGGGCCGACACCTTCTCCTCTCTGGGCCTTTGTTTCCCATCCGCACAGCGACGGGGCTGCCAGTCCAGCCCAGATGGGACGTGGATGCTTGTATCGGAAGTGGCAGAACTGGCCCGCAAACTCCGTCTATTCGTTTCTCCATGCATTCGTTTAGTTGACGGATATTTACTGAGCACCTACTATGTGCCAGGGAGTGTGCCAGGCATGGAAAACCCTGGCGGGAACTCAGGGCCACAGAGCTGGCTTCCTCCCGTGCGGGCCCAGGCGGGACAGCATTTCCCCACCCTGCTCCGTCGCCAGGTCAGCGCTCAGGTGTGAGGACAGGAGTGCGGGGCCGCGGCACCCTCTCTCCTGGGGGGACGTGCTCTCCTTTGCCGCCCAGTTCCCCGAGTGGCATTCATTCCTGAACTGCTACCGTGACCGTGGCTGAATCCTCGCCAGTTTTGTACTATTATTCGCTCAAGGTTGATCTTCCCTCAACTTTAGAAAAACAGAAGAAATTTTGTTTAAACAGAAAAATTCATACCAAACCCGGGACACTTGCCGCAGATGGACGCTAACTGTAAAAACGCGCACAGCAAAACCGACCCAGCGAGTACATCCCACCAGGCCTGCCGCCTGCGGCAGCCCCAGGCCCAAGGCTGGCTCCGCCGCGCTGTTGGACAGATGGCAACTGTCACTGAGAAATAAAGAAAACATGAAAAAAGTTTAAATGAGATAGCATGCTTTAGCTTCAGTCAGCAAAGTTCTAAAAGGTAAACGGCACTGGGCTGAGAGTAGTTGGTGTGGGCTGTACGATAACACCACCCACCATCGTATAAAAACCAGAGGGCCCCTAGCTGGGCGGCTCCATTGGGAGGGGCATCAGCCCAGACACCAAAACAGGTCGTGGTTCTGCCCCAGGTTGGGGCGCACACGGAAGGCAACCGATCAATGCTTCTCCGTCACACCGATTTCGCTCTCTTCCCCTTCCTCATTCTCTCTCTCCCTCCCTTCCTCTCTCTCTAAAATCAATAAACGTATCATCTAGTGAGGATTAAAAGAAAAAAACAACAGCAAAGAGGCAGGGCAGCGATGCTCACAGACTTGGTTACACACGCACTAAAAAGCTCTAACAAGACAAATGGAGAGCTGGCCACACCGGGGGCCTCCAGGGACTGCAAACCCCGTAGCCTGTGGTCAGGGGCGAGGGGAGGGGAACTTTTCTCTGTCTACCCTCAGTCCTGTGCCTTTCAAATTTTGTATCCTCCCTCAGTAACCATGCAAGATACTATTTATTTTAAACCATTAAATTCGCTAAAAAAAAATTACCCAGCGACCCTCTTTCCGAGGACCCGAGTGTTTTCGGCTTTTCCGTCTTCGCTGAGTTACGAGGTGCTGCAGAGACATCTCCGAGGCTCACCCATCTTGTCTCTCTCCTGCTCGTGTTTCCGGGAGTTTTCCCAAATGCGTTTGAAAATGAGGCGGTGTTTGGGGTTCTGAAATAAAATCAAATTTCATCCAAATATTTCATCCCCCCCACCCCCAGCCAAAAAAAAAAAAAAAGCAAGTTAGCAGGCAGGCAGCGCCGTCAGGACCCACTGGCACCGAGCGCAGACGCTCTCCTGGAGGGGACCGGGATGGACCGGGATGGACCGGGTTTGTCCCTCTGTGGCTCGGCCTCACGGGCAGAGAGCACCAGACACTGCAGCCTGTGAGCTCACAGAAGGGCCTGACCCCCTGGGTCTTAGGTCAAGGTGACATGTGCACATGATTTTCATGCCTCACGACTGGCCTTTCTTCTTCCTCCTCCTTTTTCTTGTAAATAAATTTTGACTTTTGGGAACGGTTTAGATGTGCACGAAAGCTGTGAAGGTGGCACAGAGCTTCTGCAGCAACCCCCCCGCCCCCCCGCCCGATCCACTTTCTCCTGGGTGACAGCTCACGGACCCAGGAGACATTTGTCACAACTTAAAACCAGTGCCCGTGTGTGACTGGGAACCGCGCTGGATTTGGATTTCAACAGGTTTCCTCACCAGCATCCTTGTGTCTGTTCCAGGCTCGAGCCAACGATGCTGTTGTGTTTAGGGTCCTTTCAGTTTAAGGCCTTTGGCCAGGGCTTCGGGAGGCGGGCGGCCGAGGGCGGCCCTGGAGTCGGCCAGGCAGAAGGGCACATCCCAGCTCTGCCACGTGTTTGGTGCCTGACATCAGGCAAGGCCCGTGCCTGATGCACCCAAGCCTTAGCTCTCTCTCCCTCTCTGCGAAGTGGAGCCACCCTCTCCACCTCGCAGGGTCCCAGGGGGATTCAATGATGCCATGCATCGAAATAGTGACCTCTTGCCAAAGCCTACTATGAACAGATGAAGTCAGACAAGAGTCCTCGGGGACTCTACGCCCGCCCCCATCTTGACCCCTCCGGGCAGCAGAAGTGAGCCGTGAGGCGGCGAGGAGATGCCCGGAGCTCCGGGGAGCACTCTCCGGGGAGCACTCTCCGGGGAGGCGGGCGGGCCTGTCCGCACCCGGGGGTGTTGGGTCCCTGTCGGAGGCCCCCCGAAGGGCAGCCTCTGGTTAAGATGACACTGGAGGTCCGGCCTGGAGGCTCACAGTCTGCTCCACAGTGAACGGTAAATTGAGGTGAAATTTTTAAATAATTGAAAAGAAACAGCTATAATGATGTAGCCAGATTTTAAAAAGTGACACGGAGTGTTCCATAAACCAGCAATGGGACCAAGGCAGACAGCCAAGGGACGTCGGCAGGAGACGCTCCAGCCAGGAAAGGACGTGGGTGGAGAGGGCTGGGCACAGCAGGGCAGGTTC
Source organism: Glossophaga mutica (assembly GCA_039655065.1). NCBI lineage: Eukaryota > Metazoa > Chordata > Mammalia > Chiroptera > Phyllostomidae > Glossophaga > Glossophaga mutica. The sequence continues at coordinate 7,587,153 of CM077303.1, forward strand.
CACAGAGAAGCATGGGCGCAGGATCTGAGTAAGGCTCCGTGTTGGTGGGACCCTGGATGGACTCCGGGGGGCCTGCGCCCGCTTTGCCGCTGTTCCAGCAGGACTGGTCGAATACATTTGGGTTTCCACGCGGTCCCGGGACCCCTGGAACTGAGGAGCTCAGTGCGGGAGGTAGTCTTGGAGAGCCTGTGTCTGGGGCAAGAGCAGAGACTGTGGGGGGTAGGGGGGAGGAAGGTCCGAATCCCCTCACTCCCCCATCTTCCTGTCTTTTCCTGGGAAGTCTGACTCAGGAGTTCTTGGCGGGGCCTGGGAATCTGAGTTTTAATGAGACCACGATTTCTCCTGACAATTAAAGACTGGAAAACCCCATATTCATTCAGACTGCTGGACTGCTTCAAAATCCTGGGGGTGGGTGAGGCAACACAGCCTGGCCCCGGGTTCCAACCATCCCTCCCTCTCCCTCCCACTTCTTTATATCCTCATCACTCTTCTCCCTCCGTTCAGCACTTGCGGATCACAGCCCTGCCCTGGAGGGAGCCACCCAAGGGCCAGCCTATCCAATCAGGGGGACAGCCGCAGACGGAGGTAAACTGCAGCTGTGCTCCAGCTGCGGTCTGCTCCAGGGAGGGGCAGACTTTCTGCGGGATTCAGGGGGGAGTCTCTGCCCCGGGGGCCGGGGGATGGAAAGGAGCGTGGCAGATGGGGAGTGGGGAGGGCCATCTGGGCAGACGGGACCGTGTGCCATCACAACGCAGAGTAAGACAAGGCAGGGGTGCGTTCATTCTACTGTCTGTGTCTTCTCTGTTTCGATACAGTTCACACAGAGTGAATTAACAAATATTTCTGGCCATTATGTCTTCAAGAGCTTTGCAGTTCTCCCTGACGCTCTTCTGCCTGGAGCTCCAGCCCCACGTCTGGTTTCTTGGTTTTGTCCCAAAGACAGCCGAGGCTCTGCTATTTTTTTTTTTCCAGTTGGCTCCCTTCAGTTCAGACGGTTCCTATTGCTGTGTTTTCAAGCTTGCTGATATTTTCTTCTATAATTTTTCTCTTAAGCCTGGCCAGCGAGTTTTTCATTTTGGATATTGAATCTTTCTTCTCTGAAAGTTCAATTTGATACTTTTTTATAGTTTTAAAAGTATATTTTATTGATGATGCTATTATAGTTGTCCCATTTTTCTCCCCTTTATCCCCCTCCACCCTGCACGCCCCCCACCAGCATTCTCCACCCCCTTAGTTCATGTCCCTGGGTCGTACGTGTAAGTTCTTTGGCTTCTCCATTTCCCACACTATTCTTACCCTCCCCATGTCTATTTTATACCTACTGTTTATGCTTCTTATTCCCTGTACCTTTTCCCCCATTCTTCCCCCTCCCCCTCCTCGCCGATAACCCTCCACGTGATCTCTATTTCTGTGGTTCTATTCCTGTTCTAGTTGTTTGCTTAGTTCATTTTTGTTTTTGTTTTTCTAGGTTCAGTTGCTGGTAGTTGTGAGTTTGATGTCATTTTACTGTTCATAGTTTTGATCTTCTTTTTCTCAGATAAGTCCCTTTAACATTTCATATAATAAGGGCTTGGTGATGATGAACTCCTTGAACTTGACCTTATCTGGGAAGCACTACATCTGCTCTTCCATTCTAAAGGATAGCTGTGTTGCCACCCTTCAAGGCCGGGCAGGTTCATGGTATTCGTGCAGATGGAAAAATATGCACGAAGCCATTGGGATGCCTGGCATGCCTTTATCCACGGGTGGGCGAGCCACGCACGCTGCAAGCTGTGTGTCTGTCTGCATGTCTCACGTCATGGCCCCTGCTCCCCAGCGTGGCGCCCATCGTGGCACTTGTCCCCTTGTGCGTCTCTCATCATCATCACCCCCAGCAGGGAGTCTCCACCTGTTTGAGTACCAGAGGGGAACAAAGCCAGGAAACGGCCAGAACATTACATAACACAACATAATTCTGTGCACGCGAGCTCACTTCGTGTTATGGGAACAGTCTGTCAGACCCGGCCTCAAGGCTGTGAGGACACCAGTTATCAGGCCCTGCAAGGCTATGGGAACACTGCTCCCGACAGTCACCCAGACACCCGGGTGGAAGTCGGACTGCCTCCACTTAGCCTACAAGAGCTTTGCTGGAGAGAGCGATCTCGGATGTAGGTCCTTGCCTTTCCTGGCTTTGAATACTTCTTCCCAGCCCCTTCTTGCTTTCTTTAGAGGGATCAGCTGATAGTCTTATGACAACGCCTTTGTAGGTGACTCTCCTTTTTTCTTGCTGCTTTTAGGATTCTCTCCTTATCTTTAATTTCAGGGAATATAATGATCATGTGCCTTGGTGTGTGCTTCCTTGGGTCCAACTTCTTTGGGACTCTCTGAGCTTCTTGGACTTCCTGGAAGTCTATTTCCTTTGCCAGGGTGGGGAAGTTTTCCTTCATTATTTTTTTCAAATAAGTTTTCAATTTCTTGTTCTTCCTCTTCTCCTTCTGGCATCCCTATAATTTGGATGCTGGAAATTTAAAGTTGTCTCAGAGGTTCCTAAGCCTCTCCTCATTTTTTTTTTTTTTTTGAATTCTTGTTTCTTCATTCTGTTCTGGTTGAATGTTTATTTCTTCCTTCTGCTCCAAATCATTGATCTGAGTCCCGGTTTCCTTCCCTTCAGTTGGTTCCCTGTAGATTTTTCTTTATTTCACTCTTCATAGCCTTCACTTTTTCCTTTATTTTGCGACCATACTCAACAATTTCTGTGAGCATCATGATTACCAGTGTTTTGAACTCTGCATCTGATAGGTTGGCTATCTCTTCATCACTTAGTTCTATTTTTGGAGCTTTGATCTGTTCTATCATTTGGGCCTTTTTTTTTTTTTGGTCTCAGTGTGCCTGTGACATAGTAAGGGGCAGAGCCTTAGGTATTCACCAGGGTGGGGCAACCCACGTCGCTGCATTGTGGTGCTTTACAGTGGGGAGGGGTCCGAGAGGAAACAATGCCACTGGCTCGGCTGGCTTTCAGTCACTTCCACCGCTACCCACAAGCAAATTGGGCCCTTCTGGGGCTTATTCCCAGGTAGGTGGGTTTGTGTACATTCTAGGACCCCATAAGTCCCTCCAATGAACTCTCCTGTGAGGCTGGGAGTTTCTCCTACCACTGCAACCCTCATAGGTTTTATAGTCAGAGGTTTTGAGGCTTTATTTCCCGCACTAGAACCCTGGGTTGCGTGGTCTGTCTCGCTCCCCAGTTGTTCCTCCTGGTTTATCTGCATGCAAATCTGGGACCACCCAGTCCTCCAGCTGCCGCCTTGCTTTGAATCCTCTCCACCCCAGCTGCCTGTCTCCGCCCCTCCTACAGGTCTAGATGGATGTTTCTTCTTTAACTCCTTGGTTGTCAAACTTCCATACAGTTTAATTTTTCTGGAGGTTCTTGTTGTTTTTTGTTTTTAAATTTGTTGTTCTTCTTCTGGTTGTGCAAGGAGGCAAATTGTATCTACCTACACCTCCATCTTGGCCACAAGTCAATACTTTATAGCTTTGATTTTTCTCACATTACATTAAAGTTTTCTTTATTTAAGCGTATTTTAAGTAGCTGTTTTAAAGTTCTTGCCTATTAATTTCATAATCCCAGTTATGTCTGGATCTGTTTCTAGTGATCAATTCTTCCTTCTGGTCAAGGGCCTATTTTTCTATTGCTTAGAACATCTAGCAGTTTTTGATCAGATGCTGGTCCCTGTGACAGCACAATTTTGGGGGGGTCTGGATTGTGTTATCTTCCTTTGTGGTGTGTTGGCATCTGTTTTGACAGCCAACTAAATTACTTGCAGACTGCTTATCCCGTCAAGTCATGTGTTCAAGGCTCGTTAGAGTATCTAGAGCAGCTTAAAACAAAGTCAGTTCAGCTCTAATGCCAAGTTGCAGCAAGCAGAGTCTCTACTGAAGGCCCCAAACGCTCCGTGAGGTCTCTTCACTCTAGCTGAACATAATCTAAACATCTCCCCTCCACCCTGCTCTCTGAACTCTGGGAATTGTTCCACTTACATCCTGCAGTTTTTTGTTTTGGTTTTGGGTTTTTTGGGGGGGCGGGGGGGACAGCCTGATAGAATTTCACTTCATGTATGCAGAGCTTAGAACTTAGCTTTGGACTTAACACTAATGCACAGCTATAGCTTACTTGGCTTTCTCAAGCAATGATCTCTCCTAAGCTCAGCAAGCTTGCCACACTCTCTTTGGGTCTCCTTCCCTGTGCCCAGAAGTGACTTTAGGCCCAAAATTGGGACAATCATAGGGTTAACCTCATTGGTTTCCCTTCCCTCCTGTTGTCCAATGACTGAATTGTTTCTTTTTTGTTTTCAGTGTCTCATGTGTTTTATAAATTTTTGTTTATTTTTATTTTTTTATTATTGCTCAACTACGGTTGTCCCTATTTTCCTCCCACCACTCTTCCCTGTCCCACCCACCACTCACGCTCAATCCTACTCCCCCATTGGTTTCATCCATGGGTCCTTTGTACATGCTACTTGACGACCCTTCCCCTTCTGTCCTGTTATCCCCCTCCCCTTCCCCTCTGGTTACTGTCAGTTTGTTCTTTATTTCAATGTCTCTGGTTATATTTTGCTTGCTTGCTTGCTTGTTTTGTTGATTATGTTCCACTTATAGGTGAGATCGTATGGTATTTGTCTTTCACCACCTGACTTATTTCACCTAGTATGATGTTCTCTAGTTCCATTCATTCTGTCACAAAGAGTAGGGGCTCCTTCTTTCTTTCTGCTGCGTAGAATTCCATTGTGTAAATGTACCATAGTTTTTTGATCCACTATTTACTGATGGGCACTTAGGCTGCTTCTGGCACTTGGCTATGATAAATTGCACTGCTACGAACATTAGGGTGCACAGGTTCTTTTGAATTGGTGTTTCAGGTTTCTTAGGGTATAGTCCCAGCAGTGGAATTGCCAGATCAAAAGGCAATTCCATTTTTAGTTTTTTGAGGAAATTCCATACTGTTTTCTGTAGTAACTGAAGCAGTCTGCACTCCCACCAGCAGTGCATTAGGGTCCCCTTTTCTCCACAACCTCGCCAGCACTTGTTGTTTGTTGATTTCTTTATGATGGCCATTCTGACTGGTGTGAAGTGGTATCTCCTTGTGGTTTTAATTTTAATCTCTCTGATAGCTAGTGATGCTGAGCATCCTTTCATATGTGTCTGGACCCTCTGCATGTCCTCCTTGGAGAAGTGTCTGTTCAGGTCCTTTGCCCATTTTTTAAATTGTATTGTTTGTCTTCCTAAAGTGGAGTCATGTGAATTCTTTATATATTTTGGAGATCAAACCTTTGTCTGAGGTATCATTGGCAAATATATTTTCCCATATGGTTGGTTACTTTTTCATCTTGCTGATGTTTTATTTAACCATGCAAAAGCTTTTTAATTTGATGAAGTCCCATTTGTTTTTTCCTTCTTTTATGTCCCTTGCTGTAGGGGACCTATCAGTGAAAATATTGCTGCATGGAATATCTGAGATTCTCTTGCCTATGTTCTCCTCTAGACTTTTATGGTTTTGTGACATATTTAAGTCTTTTATCCATCTTGAGTTTATTTTTATGTATGGTGTAAGTTGGTGGTTGAGTTTCTATCTTTCTTTCTTTCTTTTTTTTTTATTCATGTAGCTGTCCAGATCTCCCAACAGTATTTATTGAAGGGGGTATTTTTACTCTACTTTATGCTCCTATGCTCTTTGTCAAATACTAATTGACCATAGAGACGAGAGTTTATTTCTGGGTTCCCTATCCCATTCCATTGATCTATATGTCTGTTCTTATGCCAGTACCAGACTGTTTTGATTACAGTGGCCTTATAATATAGTTTGATATCAGATATTGTGATCTCTCCTACTCTGTTCTTCTTTCTCAAAATTGCTGCGGCTATTTGGGGTCATTTATGGTTCCATATAAATTTTTGAAATGTTTGTTCTATATCTGTGAAATACGTCATTGGTATTTTAATGGGGATTGAGTTGAATCCATAAATTACCTTGGATAGTATGGACATTTTGATGATGTTAATTCTTTCAGTCCATGAACACGGTATATGCTTCCATTTATTTGTCTTCCTTAATTTCTTTCTTCAGTGTTCTGTAGTCTTCTAAGTACAGGTCTTTTACCTCGTTGGTTAGGTTAATTCCTAGGTACTTTATTTTTCTTGTTGCTATAGCAAATGGGATTTTTTCCTGATTTCTGTTTCTGATATTTTGTTGTTGGTGTATAAAAGTACCTTCAACTTCTGAATATTGATTCTTGTATCTTGCTGTTTTGACAAATTCACTTATTAGGTCGAGTTTCTTTTGGTGGAGTCTATGGGGTTTTCTATGTACACTATCATGTCCTCTGCAAACAATGACAGTTTTACTTCCTCCTTTCCAATTTGGATGCCTTTTATTTCTTTTTCTTGTCTGATCACTGTGGCTAGGACTTCCACAATTTTTCTGTTTAAAAGTCCAACATCAGTCACTTTTGTTTTGGCCAGAAGTGTAAGTCAACTCAAATTTTATATAAGTATATACCTGTATAACTATCACCTTCATTAGCCCTAAAAGACCCTGAAAGAGTCTCTCTTGCTCATTTCCAGTCAGTATCAACCTTCAGAGGTAAACTTCTCATTTACGTTTCCATTCATTAATTTACTCATTCATTCATTCACTCACTCATCAAACACTTCCTGAGACCTTAGCACTGACTTACAGTGATGTATAGAGAGAACAAGATAGGCAACTACCCTGATTTGTTAAATTTTCAGTCACACAAATAAATGTCAGAGTGTGACAGAGATAAGTGTTTCACTAAGAGATTAATAGTACTATAAAAAAACACTTAATAGAAGGAAATTTCCTTATTCTGGGTGGTCAAAGAGAGCTTCCTTGAGGAAGTGACATGAGCTAGGAAGTGCCTAACGATAAATAAAAATCAATCAGGGAAAAAACTTTGATGAGGGGAGAGGGAAGAACACTCCAAGAGTAGAGAACAGCAAACATCCCATGTGAGGGTCATGGAAATGGACCGAATGGCTGGACACAACTGTCCAGAGCAAGGGCCTCTGAGTTGGGTGTTGAGTTAGAGGTGCCAACAGAGGCCATATCATGCAGGTTCAGTGAAAGATTTCACTGTCTGCTCTAGGAAATGTGAGGCTATTGGAACACTTTAAAATATTTAAGGGCTGATGTGGTGGGTTGGGAAATAAGGAAGGAGCAGGCACAAGGCTGAACCCTAGGTTTGAATAACTGGGTGAGTGGCACTGTCATGGATGGAGATATTGAAAGCATTTTCAGTTGTCACGTTTTTGAGAGATGGTGTTTGGTTAAGAGTCTGAGTTCAGTTTGGGTGATTCTGAGCTTAAGGTTTATTGGCAACATTAGGAGGAGACGCTGAGTAAGTGGATAGATATATGGAGTTTGGAGGGAAGGTCTGGGCTGGAGATGAAAAATAACTGATTTGCATTTTTTAGTAATAGAGCAGTGGGCGGTGTGGAATGAGACAGGCTGATGAGAGAAGAGAGATTGAAGTGAGGAGGCCACTGCAGAGTGCTGGGTGCTGGGCCCATAAGGAAAGGGCAGGAGAAGAGAAACCAGTAAAGGGGACTGCAGAGGAGCAGAGAGAGAGAGGAGAAACCCAGGAGAGTGTGGCATCCCAGAGCCAAGGCTGGGGGTGGGGGGCAGGAGAAGAAGCTGAGTGCGGTCTCTTGGGCCAAGTGCTACTGAGAAATTGGGTAAGACGAGAGCCTAGATGCATGTCTGTGGGCTGGCCCCATTTCTGTGGACCCAGACCCCAGACAAAGGTGGGCCAGGGAGGGCATGGAAGGTGAGGCCACAGACACCATGAATATGCGGCTCTTGAAGATTTGGGCTGTGATGGAGAGAAGGAAGACAGGGCAGCACCTAGAAGGGAATGAGATTTTTATTGTGTCATTGGTGGTTTGTTTGTCTTCATGGGCAAGACTTGAACGTCTTTATAAGCCAATGGTGAGAACCCAGTTAGGAGGGAGCGTTGAAATACAGAAGAGAGAGGTATAAGGGTCCTGAGTTGGAGATAAAGGATGCTTTCTCAAGTTTTGGGAGGAGGACTGACCCTAGAAGGAGGAGTAGAGGGGAGGAGCGAGGGAGGGGAGGGGAGCTGAGTAGAGTAGGGCTGTGTCTTTGGTGGGGAAGGCTGGGGGAGTTCCTTTTCTGAGGGGCTGTCTTTAATGGGAGGTAAGAGACAAGGTGATCTGGGGATTGCATGTGTGTGCATATATGGCAGGGTGAGGAGCCCATCATACAGAAAGGGTTGAGATATTCCCAACAGTCAGTGGGACAGTGAGTGGATCAGTGCTACGGTAACAGGCAAATAAAGATTGGTGACTGGAAATGTGCAATGGACCAAACAGCCCTTCTTGGGGGGCTTGCTGAGAATGTTTATCAGAGAGGCCATGGCCCCAGGGAGCACAGGGGTTTGGAATGAAACAAAACCTTTTGACACTCAGGCTGGATAAGAAGGCAAATGAAAATGGGGAGGGTGGGTAGACTGAGAGAAACGCAACCTTTCTAGGAAACTAGAACAGTTGGTGCCCGAGGATGAAGCCAGTGATGTAAGTTGGGGCCCAATGGCAAGGACCTGACATGCCAGGTGCTTGGGTGTTCCTCCTGAGGTCAGTGGGGAGCCACTGAGGAATCCGAGTGGGAGAGTGACACATGAGATTTGTATCTACAAAGCTCGCCCTGTCTGCAGGGTGGACAGGTGACTAGATGAGTGAGGAACTGAGCAGGTGAGAGCCAATGGAAGGTGGGACAAAGGCCTGGGCAGCTGGGAGAGAGGGGCCCAGACAGGGGCAGCCACAGGTTGGGGGGGTGGAGCGGGACAGACTGTTCCTGTCACCCTGATTGGAAGAGCTCACTGCCAGGAGTCTTGCACACCCTCAGACCTCAGTCGTGACACAGCAGGGAGAGGGCCCTTACAGGACTCGGGGAGAGACTGGGAGGGGACAGAAGGGCTGCCATGGGAAGACAGGAGTTTGGAACGCGGGGAGGCCAAGTGTGGAAGGAGGTTGGATTTTGAGAGGTGCCTGAAGGAGACCTGCAGAGTAAGGACCTGCCCCTGGAGGCCCATGGCCACACAGCCCAGACTGTCAAGGAAGGAAGCCCTTCGAGGCCTCCTCCCTGAGGCCCAGAGAGAACCAGCACCTTGCCTGAGATCACAGGGAGGCCAGGCCATGACAGGTCCAGGACATTTCCTAGCTGGCTCCCTGAGGGGCAACCGGTTCAGGCAGGGCCCCCCACCCAGCCCAGGCCCCCCACTCAGGAGGATTTGGGGCATGGAGTCGGATTTCCTCCAGCAAGGCCATGTCTGCTGATGGGAAGGGGGGCCCTCTGGGCGGCAGAGCTGGTGTTAGCAGGTGCCCCTGGGAACCCCCATTCCTCCTCAAAGAGGGGTACAGGGCCCTGGTGCTCCATGGTGTGCCCCGTCCCCGTGCCTGGCCGTGACTCCGCTGCCCCAGGGCAAGCCTGCCCTCTCCTTCCTTCAACCTCATCCTTTCTCACACGGGGACCTGCCTGCCCCTTCACCCCACTTCCTATGCACATTGTGAGCGAGACGCCGTGCTGGGCATACACAGACTGTCTTCCCTTTTCCTCGGAGCCACCCTCATTCACAGATGGGGAAAGTGAGACTCGGGGAGGTGACAGAATGCAAGGGTGATTGCACAAGGCTGCATTCTTTAAACACGCCTTGCTCTGAGGCTGTGGAAAAAACACATGGTCTTGCGTAGGCTCTGACTTGCAACTGGCGGTCAAGATCAAGTGCTGCGATCAGTCATTACTACCCACGTTAGCACAGCAGACCCCCAGCTCACCACAGGTGTACTGCAGACCCCCCATTTCCCATATGGCTTTCTGAAGACCCCAGCCAGCTCCAGAGCTCATCAAACAGGAGACACTCGGGATTTTAGTGCCCTGTTCCTCCTTCCTCCGTCCCCATCCACCCTGGGTCGGGCCCCCGGTGTGAATGTTCTTCCAGCCCGTGCACCAGCATCTATTGAGCTCCTGTATGGTGCGCTGCGATGGGCTGGAGGGGGGAAGAGCAAGGAATGGCACGCGAAGCTCCCAGAACAGCCCCTGACAACTCCATTCGGATTGAGACTGGCCTCCGCATGGACCCTTCAGTGGGTCCCGCAGCCCGGAGTCAAGTCAGTCAAGCCTCTGGCCTCTGCTCCCGCAGCCAGTCTCCCACGGCTCCCGGTCCCCTTTCCCTCCCGCCCCCGGGGGCTGAGATTCCAGTGGAATCTGTTAACTGTCCTGCTCGTCCCCACTCGATTGCTAATGAGGTCAGTGTTGCAAGGTCTCCGACTCGGGGCCTGCGCCCTCAGCGGACCTCCGCTCAATGGTCCTTTCCTCTCTTGCAGACTCGCCTCGTTCCAAAATGGCATCTTCCTTTCATCAGCTTTTCCTAGTTGTTAGCTTCTGTGCTTCAGTCTGCTGTGTGTCCCCATCCAGCCTCCCCAGCAAAGGATCCCTCTGCCCGTCCTCCACAAGGGACATCCCTGCCTCCCAGGTGTCTTCCAGCAACGCCAACTTCGCCTTCCGCCTGTACCAGCGGCTGGTTTCGAAGACCCCGAGCCGGAACATCTTCTTCTCCCCCGTGAGCATCTCTGCCTCTCTGGCCATGCTCGCCCTGGGGGCCCGTGCAGCCACCAAGACCCAGATCCTTCAGGGCCTGGGGTTCAACCTCACGCACACGCCAGAGGCCACAATTCAGCAGGGCTTCCAGCATGTGGTCCACTCGCTCCGAGTCCCCAGCAAAGACCTGGACTTGAGCATGGGGAATGTCCTCTTCATCAAAAAGGGGCTGCAGCTGCAGCCCAATTTCTTGAACGATGTTAGCAGGCTGTATGAGTCGGAAGTCTTTTCTACAGATTTCTCCAACACCTCTACAGCCCGGAAGAGGATCAACAGCTATGTGGAGAAGGAAACCAAAGGGAAGGTTGTAGACTTGATCCAAGACCTTGAACCTCAGACAGCCATGGTCCTGGTGAACTACATTTTCTTTAAAGGTAAGGTTCTGAGACGTTGACTCTGAGTTTAACATTCTGTTGCTCCGCGCCCCCAGGCAAATAAGGAAGCTGGACAAACCCTGGAGAGCGGGGTGGGACAGCGGGAAGGCCCGAGTTAGAACCAGCTGAGTGCTAACTAGCTTTGTAGTGAGCTGGTGCCTGACCTTGGCTATCTCCCATTCCCTCTCTCAGCTTCAGTTTATCAGTTACAATGGGGGCTCATTCAGTGTCATCTTTCACAGCCTGATTAGAGTCCTGAGGGGCTAACATGGGGCTCTGTGGCAGCCCATGGGACATAAAATTTTTCTAGAAATCAGTTTGGGAGAAAGAACCTCATTTCTTGCCACCAGTAGCTGCCCCATTGCCCCCTGAAGGTTCTGAAAAGGGACACAGAGCTCTCTGACAACCCAGGTTGAGAAACAGACTGACGGTTGCCAGAGGGGAGGGGTTGGGGGGCTGGGTGAACAAGGTGAAGGGAGTGAGAAGGACAGAGTGGTAGTCACAGGATAGTCTTGGGGATGTAAGTACAGCACGGGGAATACAGTCAATAATATTGTGATGACTGTGTGCGGTGCCAGGTGGGTACGGGAAATACCGGGGGGGTCACTTTGTAAACTGTACGATTGTGTCACCACTATGCTGTACACCTGAAACCGATGCAGAATAATACTGAATGCAAACAATAACTTAAAACAAAAAAAAAAAAGAAGCATATCTAAAGGTGAGAACACTTTCACAGATGTGGAAGTCCAGACGGTTCTTCGTTTGCTAAGTTTTAGGAATCCAGTTAAGTTTTAGGGACTCTTTGTACGTTTGGGTGACAGTATAACCGTCGTGCGCACCCCTGTGCATGTGTCTAGAGTTTCACAGTTCACAAAAACACCGTGGTGCCCTGAATGAGCTTAAGCTTTAGAGTTGAACAACGCCAGGGTTGAATTCCACCCTTGCCCTGATGTGCTTGCAGGATTCTAAGCGTGTTGCTTTCAAAGATCAACCAGGTGTTGAGTGCCCGACGTGAGCCAGGCTTATGCTAGCTGGATGGATGATAAAGTCAACTGCACAGGGTTGTGCTCACGGGTGAAGTGCCTGGCTGGACCCCCCCAGAGAGAGTTGCCGGGGACACATCTTGCCAGCCCTCCCTCTCTCTGCTCTCGCTCCCTCCTTCCCTCTCTCCCTCCTCTCATGCAGCCATCCACCCGTTTACCCACCCATTCTGCAAGGCTGGACCAGAGGGAAAAATAACAGATATGCGCTGAGTTCCTACTAAGTTTCCTGTATTTAATATATGTTGTTCCATTTAGCTTAATTTTGTGGACATACAATTCATAAACCATAAAATTCACCATTTTAAAGTATACAGTTCAATGGGTTTTGGTTTTTGGTTATAGTTACTTGATTTCACATCCACAAGATTGTATAAATGCCTCTACCACGTAGCCCCCAAACACTCTTATCATCCCAAACGGAAACCCACTCACCGTTAGCGGTCACTTCTTGCTCCTGCTCCTTCCCCACCAACAAGCCGTCTACTCTCTGCCTCTGCAGACATTCTGGACATTTCACAGAAGTAGAATCGTATGGCATGGGCAGTCTTTCTGTAAACATTGTGCTCAATTCCTTACACCCAGGAGCGTGACCTTGGGACTGTATGGCAAGAAGAGGTTTGGTTCTGAAAGAAACCACCAAGCTCTTCCACAGTGACTGAGCCATTTTGCATTCCCTGCAGCAATGCGTGGGAGTCTCTGCTGCTCCACACCCCTGCCAGTGTTTGGTGTCAGTGTCCCAGACGTTTGCCATTGGAATAGGTGTGTGCTGGCATCTCGTTTTAATTGGCATTTCACCGATGACGTGTGATGCGGGATATATTTTCATATGTTTATTTGCCATCTGTATATCTTCTCTGATGAGGTGTCTGTCAAGGCCTTTCCAGTTTTTAAATGCAGTTGTTTGTTTGCTACTAAGTTTTAGGAACTCTTTGTACATTTTGGGTAACAGTTCATTATCGGATGTATATTTTACAAATATTTTCTTGGTGTCTGTGACTTGTTTTCTCTTTCTCTTAACAGTGTCTTTCCAAATCAGTTTTGAATTTAATGAAGTTCAGCTTATCAATTACTTCTTTTATGTAGTATGCCCTTGGCATGATACCTAAACTGTTATTGCCACGCCTTAGGTCATCTAGGTTTTCTCCTACTTTATCTCCTGTTTTATAGTTTTGTGTTTTTCATTTAGGTCTATGGTCCATTTTGAGTTAATTTTTGAGATGAGTACAAGGTTTGTGTCTGGACTCATTATTTTCAATATGGGTGTCAGTTATTCCAGCAGCATATGTTGAAAAGACTGTCTTCGCTCCTTTGTATTGCCCTTTGCTCCTTTGTCAAAGATCGGGTGACAATATTTATCTAGGTCCATTTCTGGGCTCTCTAATCTGTTCTAGTGATCTACTTGTCTATTGCTTAATCAATACCACACTCTCGGGATTATTGTAGCTTTATAGTAAATCTTGAAGTTGGTTAGAGTCATAGTCTTTCAACTATGCTCTTCTCCTTCAATATTGTGTTGCCTATTCTAGGCCTTTTGCAACTTGATATGAGCTTTAGAACCAGTATGTTATTATGTACACTCTAACTTTCTAGGATTTTGATAGGGATTTCATTAAATCTATAAATCAAGTTGGGAAGAATTGACATCTTAACAATATTGAGTCTTTCTATCCATGAACATAGGATATCTTCCCATTTATTTAGTTATTTGATTTTCTTTATCAGAGTTTTGTAGTTTTCTTCTTATAGATCTTGTACTTATTTTGTTAGATTTATACCTAAGTATTTCATTTTGGGGAGATGCTAAATGGTACTGTTTTTAATTTCAAATTCCACTTCTTCATTGCTGGTATATATAAAAGTGATGGACTTTTGTACAATATATTGATCTTGTATTCTGCAACATTGCTATAATCACTTATTAGTTCCAGAAATTCTTTTGTTTATTCTTTTGAATTTTCTACATAGACAATCATGTCATTGGCAAAGACAGTTTTATTTCTTTCTTCACAATCTGTATACATTTTATTTCCTTTTCTTGTCTTGTTGCATTGGCTAGAGTTCCCAGTGCAGTGTTTAAAAGAAGTGGTAAGAAGGGACATTTTTGCATTGTACCTGACCACGGAGGGATGGGGAAGCTTAGAGCTTCTCACCATTAAATGCCACGTTAGGTGTAAGTGTTTTTTGCAGAAATTCTTTATCAAGTTCAGGGAGTTTCCCTCTACTTCCAGTTTATTAAAAGGTTTTGTTGTTGTTGTTTTATCATAAATGGGTGTTGGATTTTGTCAAGTGCTTTTTCTACATCTAAAACATAATTATGTAATTTTCCTTGCTTAGCTTGTTTATGTGATGGATTACATTAATTGCTTTTTAAATGTTGAACAAGCCTTAGAAACCTGGAGTAAACCCCATTTGGTTGTGGTGTACAATTATTTCCATACACAATCAGATTTGATTTGTTAATATTTTCTTGAGTATTTTTGCATCAATGTTCATGAGAAATATTGGCCTGGAGTTTTCTTAGTGTCTTTATCTGGCGTTGGTGTTAGGGTAACTCAGGCCTCATAGAATGCGTTAGGAAATATTCTCTCTGCTTCTTTCCATCTGGACCTGGCGCATTTTTGCCTCAGGCAGCTGCAAAGCTTATCGCTGCCTGTTACTTTTTTATTTTTGAAAGTTATTAAATATTGTAAGTTTCTTTAATAGGTATAGGCCTGTTCATATTGTCTACTACTTCTTATGTGAGTTTTGGTGAATTGTGTCTTTCAAGGAATTGGACAATTTCCTCTAGATTATCACCTTTGTGGGCACAGAGTTGTTCCTAGCATTTCTTTGTTTTACTTTGAATGTCCATAGGATCTATGTTGGTATTCCTTCTTTCATTTCTGACATTAGTAGATTGCCTTTTTCCTGTGTATGGTCCATACTTTGTTTCTTTTTATGCTGACTATTGTTTTTTTTTAAATAAAAGCTGGATTTTAACAATAATGTAATGTGGCAACTCTGAAAATCAGATTCTTCCCCTCTCCCAAAAGTTTGTTACTGCTTGTTGCAGTAGTTGTCTGGCGATTTTTCGGAACTGATTTTTAAAGTCGCACTTTGTCCTGTACAGCTATGATTGGGCAGAGATTTCTGAAATGCCTGGGACAAATAATCTCCCAGTCTTTGCGAAGGGCTTTTGTGTGCATCATGGGGTGTGCCATCAACACCCATCAAGGCATTTTCTAGCTCTGACTCAGCATTCGGTTTCTGTTCATGCAGACCATCAAGGTCAGCCAGAACTGAGAACTAAAGCCTTCTCATCTTTTTTTTCAAATATGCATATACATTACACATGCATGCAGCATCTAAAAGCCCAGGGTATACTGGAACTTTCCAAAGTCTCTATGGGCATCTTTTCCCTCAGCTTTTCCTTTTCAATGTTTTGATTAGTCTATTGTTTGTCCCATCTGTTATCCTCATCCAGGCAACCACGAAGCTGAAACACTTGCTTATAATTGTCCCTACCAAACACCCCCTGACCTGGGGGAGAAATGCTTTTAGTACTGAGTGAGCTCCAATCAGCCTTGTAAGTGGGATCTTCCAGGAAACTATCAGATGGGTCAAGTGGTTATAATTCTTTGGGAATGAGGCTTTCTTCAGATCTGTTCCTCTTTCTCTGGTATTGATAATACGGTCTGCTGTTTTTCAGAGCTGCTGCTGAGCTAGAAGGTAGAGGGTGAGACTAATACAAAGTTAAAATGTCACAGAGTTCACTGTTCTCATCGGGATTCAGCCACTTTTCTTGAAAAGATTCATCCCAGGTGGCTGCAAGCCTTTGGTTAATTTCCAGAGTTCTGAAAAAGCTGCCTCTATTTCTGCCAGGGTTTTTCTTTTTTTTCTTTTCTTTTTTGCCTTTATGAAAGGGTAAATACGCAGAGGTCCTCACTCTGTCATCTCTGCAGATGCTGCTTCCACCCTCACCCCCAGCCTGTCCTGTTAAGCTCTTTGATTAGTTGATTGTTAGCTACTTCCTCAGGCAGCTGCAAAACTTATCAGTACTTGGAACTATTTTTGACTAATTTTCCCCAAGGAAATGGCTTTTTGCCTCGGTTGAGCTCCCAATCAGATCAAATACAGACAGCTTTGAAAGTGATGTCTCCCAGGGAAGCACAAGACAGCTCAAATGAGGACAATTCTTCAGGAATGAGGCTTTAAAAAGGTTCCAGCCCCATTTTTATCCTTCAGAGCCCTCAGGTTGCTGAATTTCACTGCAAATGCAGGCTTTTACTTTTCAAGGATGCCACAGAGCTGGGGCAATGGGGGGGCCCGGGGCAGTGGAACTAGGGCAAGTTGAAATACCGCAAAGCTGACTGTTCTTAGCAAAATTTAGCTGTTTTTCTTTAATAAATTGTTTCCCACTTTGCTGAAAGCATTTGGTTAATTTCTAGAGTTCCAAAAAAGTTAATTTCAATCGTTGTTGGCAGTTCTCTCATTTTCATGGTAGAGCGAGTGTCCAGAGGTCCTTACTTTATCAGTTTGGCTGTCCTTACCTCACTGATTGCACTGTGACATAAAGACCTCTCTTCTCTCTTTGTGCCAGCCAGGTGGGCGAAGCCCTTTAACCCCATGTATACACGTAAAAGATACCCATTCTTGGTGGGCAAGACCACTGTGAAGGTCCCCATGATGCACCAGGTGGAGAAATTCGCTTTCGGGGTGGACCCGAAGCTGAACTGCTCCGTGCTGCAGATGGACTACAGCGGAGACGCTACAGCCTTCTTCATCCTCCCTGTCCAGGGCGGGATGAGGCAGCTGGAACGGTCCTTGTCGTACAGGACACTGAGGAAATGGAGCCGCTCTCTCCAGAAGAGGTGGGCACCTGTGTCAGTTTGCTGGGGCCTGAGGCTACTGATGGTACACAGCCAAGGGTGGGGAAAGACCGTTTCTTGGCATTGTGGGTATCCCCTAGGAGAGAAAGGACAGGCTCAGGGATAACTGTCATTCAAGATGACATGCCGGGGGAGGCAGGCGGAGTGCCGAGGAGCCCGTGGACAAAGAGGTCACTTTCAGCTGGGGTAGATGGAAGCTTTCAAGGAGGGGGCACCTTAGGCCACAGGTATGGACAGAACACGAAGGCATGGTAGGACATAGAGACTTGGAAATGGGGGGACTTGGTAAAGGAAACAGCACTAGTACCGAGGCAAAGGTGGGGACCAAGGGACACGGTGGGATGCTTCACCGGCTTATGCTCTCCTGAGATCGCAACTGGGGCTCCAGAGAGGCAGAGGCCGCAGGTGGGGGCCAGGTGTCTGTACAGAGACCCAGCCGAGGGAAGGCGAAGATGGCCGCGCCAGCACAAAGCAGGGAAGAGAGGCTGCCCGCTGTGCTGGGTGTCGCGGAAGTCCATCGATGAAGTGTCCGTCCAACACTTCCGTGCTTACGTTTCTGTGACTCATTAAGTACGTGACCTTGGGCAAAGCGCTAACACTAAGCTTTCCCATCACTAAAATGGAGACATCGTTCGGGAACGTGCCTGAGACCAGGCCTGGCACAGAACAAGGGCTCAGTGAGTACGGGCTGTTCACTCTCGGTTCAGGGAAACCATTACAGAGGAGGAAAAAGTGTGCCAGACTCCGGGGCAGTGCTCTCTAGCATGGCAGACGCCAGCCGCACATGGTCATTTAAATTAAAATTAAATAAAATTTGAAGTGTAGTTCCTTGTTGGCACTAGCCACGCTCAAGTGGCTTGGTAACCACGTGCGGACTTCGCCGCCCTCAGAGATGAGCAGCGTTTGTCCCAAGAAGGGTTGGTGGGTGGCACTCTGGTCGAGGGGTGGTCGGCTTGCTTCTGTCACCATCCAGTGCTTCGCCACGGTCTCCGCCATGGGCTCCCCTGCTGAGCCCCCTTCTCTGCTCTGCCCCCTACTTCAGGAGGGGGCCTAGTTTTCATCTCTTAGGTCCTCAGGGCTGAACTTGCTCATCCGGTGGGCTTACTTCCAGAGCAGGCTGGGCTGGTTGCCTGGGATGGGTTCACCCTCGAGCAGCAGCCCATGGGAGAAGAGCCTACTGAAATGCCGGCTAGGAACAGAGACGGGGGTCCAGGGCACGTGACCTCACCCTTTCCTTTCCCCTTCTCCGCAGGTGGATACAGGTGTTCATTCCCAAATTTTCCATTTCGACCTCCTATGACCTGGAAACCATTCTCCCGAAGATGGGCATCCGGGATGCTTTTGGCAAAAATGCTGATTTTTCTGGAATCACAAAGAGAGGCTTCCTTCGAGTCTCCAAAGTGAGTTGGTGGCTGAGAATACATGCATGAGAGCCCGAGTTGGAAGGGCCTGTGGAGACTGACCAATCGAGGGCTCTCCTCTCACTGATAGGGAAACAGAGTCCCCAGGAGGTGCGGTGACGTCTCCAAGCCAGAAATAGGGCCGAATCGCACGGCTGCCAGGCCTGATGCTTTATGGGCGTCATACCCCTGAGGCCTTTCTCCCTCGTCCAACAAGTGTTCCTGAGGTTCAACTGCAGTTCTTGGAGAACCAGGCAGGGGCACGCCTGGCCCTGGACCTCGCCTCCCTGGCAGAGCCCTGGTCCTCATGTTGAGGTCATAACGTGGCTGCTCATGGGACATTATTAAAAAAAAAAAAAAAAAAAAAAAAAAACAGAGGAAAAGAGAGAGCTGACTTCTCAAATGTAGGATATTGGACCTAAAAATTTAGATTTCTGAGTCTCTTGAAACAACTCGTTGACCCAGTTCCCACATGGCGAGTCTGAGCCTCTGCACAGTGGCCATGGACCGGGGCCAGGCTGTGAGCACCCCTTTCAGACAGAGGGTAACCTCAGGGCTCCCTGCAGACCCCATGCCCTTACGAGAGGTCTTCTTGTCTCACTGGGGTTACCTGTCTAACCCCTGTCTGCATATGGGTTTCTGACCCCTGACCTAAAACTTATTGTGATGACAGATTACAATGGTCAGGGGTGGTCCTGGGCCACTGAAGGGGACCTTGGTCACTGGTGTCAGGGAAGGATGCAGGGAGATCCCACAGGCAGATGATGAGCACTGTGGGACTTTCCCCACCACGTACTCATGCGCACATGTGGAAAAGAACGGCCGTAATTGTCCAGGGGTCCCAGGCGCCTGAAGCTTCGTGGCACTCGAAGCCCAGGTGAAGAGTCTCTTCTGTAGAAGAACGAGCAGGGATGCGATACTCAGTAACACGCAACCCCTGTCTCCTGTGCAACAGCTGTAGCACGGACTCCGGCGTCCATGCTTCATTTGATCTCCTTTAATTCATCAGATAGCCCTGTGGGATGCGTGCAATTATTACCAGCCTTTTCCCGATTTGGAAAATGAAGCACGTGGCATCTAAATACCTTGCACGACAATAAGTGGCAGAGCTGGGACTCAAACCCAGGTCTCTCTGGGCTGTATGTGTAACCATCCAACTGCATGCCTAAGGGCCAACTGCCCAGGAGCAGCATCCAGAGCTGCAACTGAACAAGTCTCACGCCAGGCCTGTTGTGGAACCTCGAAGCCGGCTGAGGTGGCAGTCGGGTATCCCCATTCCCAGACAAAACACCGACTCTCAGTTTCTGACAAGTGTTAACGTTGCTCTTCCCTTGGCAGGCTGCCCACAAGGCTGTGCTGGACGTCCGGGAGGAGGGCACGGAGGCCGCGGCAGCCACAGCCACCAAGCTCACGGCCCGGTCAGAGGATGGTGCCTCTCGCTCCATCTGCTTTAATAGGTCCTTCCTGCTGCTGATTGTCAACAAAGCCACAGGGACAGTGCTCTTCCTGGGGAAAGTAGAGAATCCCACTAAGTTCTAGGCGGGACCAGGTCTGTGGACGAATGAGACGTTAACAACGCACAGGAAATAAGCCGCACGTCCCTCCTGTTCTGAGGCCCCCGGACCCCAGCAGAGCTGCGTTTGCTGCCCAGATGCCTCTTCTGAGGCTCAGTCGCCAAAAGGCAGCAGAGATGCGGGTCACAAACCGCAGCCCGTGAGCCCCAGGCTGCGCTCTTTCCCGCAAACCTCCCAAGTAACCAGCTTCCCGGGGCGTTTCTGGGTTGGCACCCTGGGAGTGGTCCCATATACGCCAGTCGCCTTTACTGCAGAATGACAGGGATACATTTAATTAACCTAAAGTGTGAATTGGGCCAGCAACGGACCTCCCCCCGTGCCTCCAGGGTCCTGATTTGAAAATGGTCTAATGGTTACCTCACAATGGCCAGATTGTCATTGTGTGACATTTTGTTGATCAAATTTGCCCATTCATTCAACAAAAACGTACTGAGCACCTAACATGCTAGGAATGAATTAGACAGACAAGGTCCCCAGTTTCTTTGGATGTAGACAGGACGCTAGACCACCACAATAAAACCGTCAAACCAACGTGACTTCTAGGGTTATGGTAAGTGCTGTGAAGGCGTGGGACGGGATGATCGGAGAGGGGGTGACAAGGCGCCAGCGTTTCTGTGAGCACCGGGCCGAGGCAGGAACTCCAGGCCCAGAGAGCGGCTGCCGAGGCTGCAGCGGTGGAGCCAAGGTCAGACGGTGGGTGTGAGCGGCCGTGGGCCAAGGAGAGGAGTCTGGGTCAGTGGGAGGCACCATGGGACCCGCAGCGTCTCTCAAACGCACGGGTGGCGAAGGCCTTTCTGGGCGCAGGCATCAGCTTTCCGTCCAG
Organism: Glossophaga mutica; assembly: GCA_039655065.1. Taxonomy (NCBI): domain Eukaryota; kingdom Metazoa; phylum Chordata; class Mammalia; order Chiroptera; family Phyllostomidae; genus Glossophaga; species Glossophaga mutica. The sequence goes on from CM077303.1 coordinate 7,607,910, forward strand.
ATAAGCAAGGCCGGCTGCCTTCGGGCTCCGACACTGTCGCCTGCGCGCACACAGCCCTCCGGGTGCGCCGCCTCCACCCTGCTGCTTGGCAGCGGCCGTGGCCTGGCCCCGTCAGTCTGACTCCTCAAGCCACGTGTGGGGCAGCGGACCACGGGTTCCAAGCAAAGGCTCCTGTGGCACCCTTCCCGCTTCGCCCCTGCTGAACGGCCGCCTTAGCTCCTTCCATGTCTCCGTTCATTGTCAAGGGTGACGCCTGCAGCCTCCAGCGGAGCCCCCACAACCACCAGATCCAGAGACTCCTTTCCTGGGGGGCAGGCGCCTCACTCTGGCTTTCCCGAGCGCTTTGACAGAGTGGAAGAAGGGAGAGAGGAGTTATGCTAGGGAGCTGGAGAAGCCTCTGCGCGGGGTCGGGGGGGTCCCCCACACTCCCGCCTCACTCACAAACAGGAGACCAGAGACTCCAAGAGTGAGAACATCTCACCCAGGGCAGCCTGAGAGCCGGGTGGGGTCCAGATGAGGAGGCTGCGATGTCGCCTGGGCCACCTCGCTCTGTGCCCAGGGCTCTGCCCTCGGGCTCGCCATGCAGATCACAGTGTCTCTGTTGACAGAATCATACGATTGTTATGATTTTTACCCTTCATGGTCGTCAGATGGGAAGGCAGTGGGGGATGGGCCAAAAGGCCAGGAGCATTAAGAAGTACACCTGCCAGTTATTAAGTCACTGATCGTGGGGATGCGATGCCCAGCTGGGGAATGCAGTCAGTACTCGTGTGACAACTCTGCGGTGCCAGGTGGGCACTGGGCTTACTGGGGGACCACTTGGTAAGGTATATAGTTGCCTAATTGTAAACACATGCTGTACACCTGAAACTATCGTACGCCCGTGATAATTAAAAAGTAAAAGTGAGCGAATAAATTCATCTCTGCGTTTGGTAGTGGAAAAACATCCGCGTGCAGAACCCAGCCCTCCTTTCCCCTCAGGAGCACCCTGGGTAAGACCCGGCTCCCGGACCAGGGCACGTGCCTCGGAGAAGAGTGGCCCATGGGTGACAGGGGCGAGGAACTGGCTAAAGCTGCTTCTGTCACTCACAACACCTAGTTCCTCCTCGTAGCCATCGGGAGTCCCCAGGAGTCAGGGGTGCGTGAGGGCTGTCAGCTTTCCTTCCCACCGCCTGGCTCCCAGGGGTGCGTCTCACTTCCAGGGGGCGTCACAGTGCCCGTCTGCCCGTCAATGGCCCGTCAGCCCATTGAGACTTGCATTGGCCTCGGGCACAAAAGCATCATACACTGTGTTCGCAGCGAGGTCGCGCCTCCCCCTTCTTTCAGGTGGGTGCCTCTCCTTTGCGTTCGTGTTGAAATGGGCCCAGGGTGTGTTCGGTCAGGTCTGGCAAGATGCCAGGCACAGAGACAACGGCCTTTGTAAGATCTGCACTTACTTCTCACAGCTCCCAAGAGGAGAGCCTGCCACCCCACGCAGGGCCACACAGGGAAGCACCTTGGCTGGTCAGGGGCAGGCGGACCAAGGGAAGGCGTGGGCAGGAGCCGTTACTACTAAGTGGTGGAAAGTACGTAGGGGGTCGGGACCCCTCTGGGGCAGGAAGCAACAGAAGTTGAAGTCTGTGGTCGGGGGGTCTGTAACAGGACTGTGAAAATCCACCAAATGTGTAGATGCAAACAGTTTTGTCGTTAGTTTGACCCGAGATTTCAAGACGCCAAATCTTCAATCACAGAATATCAAGAATGATTATCACAGAGCCGCATGACCATTTCACTCACAACAGAGGTGACAATACTCTCAAGGCAGATTCAGCTAACTGTCTAATTAGAGCCAGGTGGCAAAACCTGCAAAGAGCATCCAAACGAATAAACAAAGAACAGGTTCAGAGCGCGGAGTCCCGCACACCACGCACAGGCCGTTCTCACGGGGACAGAGTTGCCTGGATGGTGTCTCTGTCCAACCCATTCTTCCTACACGCCCGTCATCTCATCGCTGGAAAACTGTTCTACAACCACCCCTTAGGCTTCTCAGTTCCGATGCTCCACCTGGAGCTCCAGGTCAGCCTCGCTGGAGTCCAGCTGGCTGGAGCTCCGGAGCTCCTAGCAGCCAGGTCTGTGGTCTGGGCTTCCCACCAGGATCTCTTTTTCGGACGCTGACGAACCCCCGCAGTGTCTACTGCTTCGTTGTCCACAGCTGTTTACTAACTGGCCCTGCGATGTAGACACGAACAAGTCTGGCCTGTCCGTGGGGGAGTATTTTAAGTACATCGTAGACAGACCACCCAGGACGCCCCGGGGACAAGTGCCCGAGGAAAGAGTTAGCCGTTTGTACTAGCGCGTACAGAGTGAGCTCCAGGGAGGACGGGCCTGAGGAGGCCGCAGGAGCAGCCTGCAGAAGCAGCGCTGCGGGGGGCCCTGAGCTCAGAGTCCAGTAAGAGGGATTGTTCTGGAAATGCGGGGGAAGTGGTGCAGCCCCACAGCGGGACGGGGGAAGGCCCGGAGAGTGTGCGTGCGAGCGTCACATCCAGGCTGCTCCCAGTGACAGCAGGAGGGAGGGTGCTCTCGGAGGGGGCCCGGGCCGTGAGTCCCGTGGAGTGGAGGGGGTTCGGAGAGGGCAACCAGGCCCTAGTGTCCCTCCCGCTAAAAGGCGCCTCTGGCTGGTATTCTGTCCTAACGCCCCACGCACCTCAGGGTGTCCACAGAGGGCGTTAGGGGCCTTGTGTCCTGCCTGCTGCGGGGAGGCGGGCCATGACTCGTGAAACGAGGTGATCGGCACACAAAGAAAAGACCGAGAAGCAGCAGGCACCTGGCTCAGGTCTGTCGATGCAGCCAAGGCCGTCTGCCCAAGTAGCCACGGTGAGCCGGGCCGCTTCCTTCGCACGCGCACCTGGAACCTTCACGGAGGGCCTGGGTCGACTTCCTCCTGGCTCCGGCAGGGGAGCCGAAAGTAAGAGGAGTCAGCATCCACAACAAGAGCGCGTTTTTACGCCGTTTGACTCTGGACTGGATGCAAAGGCAAGGCGTCTGTGAACCAAGGTCAAAGATGTCCGCTCTACGAAGGGAGCCCAGCATCCCCAAAGAAGTAGTGCTCCATCCTCTTTCCTGCCACCGATGACATAATCTTATGTGTCAATTTGGCTGGGCCGTGGCGCTCACCTGGGTGTCCAAATATATTCTGGATCTTTCCACGAGGGTGCTTTTGGAAGAGATTAACATTTAAATTGGCAGGTAAAGTTGACTCTCCTCTATAGAGTAGGTGGGCCTCATCCAGTCCATTGAGGTCTTAATAGAACAAAGACCAACCTCCCACAACCAGAGGGACTTCTATGAGCAGGCGGCCGGGTGGCCTTAGCACTTGACCAGCAACGCCCGCTCTTCCTGGTGGTCATCAGCCACAGTCATGAGAAAAGCAGTTCCATAAACCTCTGTCTCTCTCTGTCTCCCCCGGCCTGCCCTGCGCTGGGCACTGCCCACGTGCAATCACGTTTAGTTTCCACCACAGCTCCACGAGGTGGGCTCGACTGTAGCAGGGTCTGGAATGGAATACGAAATGGGGGCCCCCCAGAGCGGTTCCTGCTTCCCCAACCCTGCGCAGAGTTACTGCAAAGGACCAGGTAATGTGTGTGCCAGCCAGGAGTCAAACGGTTCCTGTCAGGCGAGAAAGAAACTCTGGCCACAGACTTCAATGCTCCTGTGTATTCATTCACACTACCAGGGTCTTTATAAAACACCCGGGAGGTTCTCAGCACCATTTTGAACCCAGGGGTAGGGTCTCCAACGTTGGGAGGCACAGCAGACCCCATCCGTGGCTAGCCCGAATGTCCTTGGCCTTCACCTCTCCAGCACACACTGTCTGAGTCCCATCTTGAGCATCCATGGCTCCCACTCGGCCCGGGGCTTCCCCGCACCCCGCACCCCACACCCCGACAGGCCAGGGCCCATCCAGCCCCCTCGTAGAATCAGACTCAGCCTCTGCGAACCCTTATGTTTTACAAGTGCCTCTCGACTGGGACCACTGTCTCTTTGGCTTTATGGGTCTGATTAGTCATTCTTCTTAACAATGTTCTGTTTTTCTTCATAAATAAGATACGTGTGTGGGTTTTTTTTTTTTCGAGAAATTAGGGGAATGCAAAAATCTACAAAGAAGAACATAAAAGTCACCTCGATTCCATCAGCTAAAGATTCACTCATAAATACTCATTTAGTTCTGGGCTTTGCTCTAGATCAGGGGCGTCCAACCTCTGGTGTCTCTGGGCAGCACTGGAAGAAGGGTCGTTTGGGGCCACGCGTTACATACATCGTGACACGAAATCCCAAAAACATCTCATCATGTTTAAGTAAATTTACAGGTTTGCGCTGGGCGGCATTCACAGCCATCTCGGGTGTCAGAGACCTGGATGAACAAGAGTCAATGGCCCACTTTGCGGGGCTTTCAGCATGGCTAGGGGGGAGGTTTCGCTCTATTTTCTGAATTTCTGTCCAGTCTGCTTTCTGTGCATGGACCACGGCTCGTCAGAAGTGTTAGGAAAGTACCGAATGGTGTGGTGTGGAGGGAAGGGCTTCGGTGGGGGGTGTGGCCTCACCCCCCACACACACACGCCCCTTCCCCTGGGGTCACAAGAAAGTCACTTAACTTGGCAGAGCCTCCATTTCCCATCTGTAAAGTGGGGGGGAGTGTGCCTTTCTCACATTCTTTTTCCCCAGTTTTACTGAGAAGCGATCGACATGCATCCCTGCAGAAGTCGAAGGCACACAGCACGGTGGCCTGGGCGGCCCCTGCTCTGCGACCGTGGCCACAGCAGGGCCGGTTCACCTCTCGCATTGTTATCTCGAGGGGGGTCCTTCAGGAATGCTGCCTGCAACACACGAAGCAGCCAAGGATGGGCACAGCCGCGCCACCACCCCGCGGTCAGCACCGAGTCGGGAGCGGCTCCAGCCCGGCGAGGGAGGGCGGGGGGCAGAGTCGCCGCTCACTGTGTGCAGGGCCGGCGGGCAGGGCGGGCACTTTGAAAACACAGGCCCCTTCCTGTTTGCTGCGTGTCCTCTGCACACCGTTCCTGGAACTGAGCTGACCCAGCAAATATTGACTAGGCGGCTGCGGTCTTCAAAATCGTTCCCCTGTGGGCCAGAGGCGATGCCGTGCTGAAGACCGGGCCCGAGCGCAGGCTCCTCGCGGTGAGTACCTGCGTAGGCCAGGACGAAGGCATGCGTGGCGGCCGCCGCCTCGCCTCGCTCTCGCACTCTCTCCCCCGCTCTGTCTCTCCAGCTTTGGCAGCAGGGAGGGGAGAACTGGGTCCCCCACAGGGAGAATGACATGAGGCACTGCTTCTAGGGCTTGCAGTAGGAACTTCGGGTTGTAACTAACCTTGTGTGAAAAAAACCGTCTTCAAAAATTTGGGGAGAGGAACGTCCAGTATTCCTGGCAGTCGAACAAAAAAACAGGACAACACGACCCAAAGCAAAACGACAGCAACGTGGTAGCAAATTCACTAGAACCTCTGCCACACGAAAAGGCCCATCGGAGCCCGGGTCTGGACTTTGGATCCTGCTCCCGCCTCTGAACGGTTCCCCCAAATGTACGACAGGAACAACCAGACCTTGTCTTAAGGTTTCCTGTAAGGATTTAGCTAAATGACACGGAGGAGCCTTTCTCAACAGGTGGCCTGTGGGCAGGACCATTGTTCCTCCCGTAAGTCTGTTCGGCATTTCCAGAGCTTTCTCCCTGCCGCTCAACTCCAATCGCACGCCCTTCTCCCATCTCCCCCCGCGTGTTCGAGCATCTCTGGCTGCGGGCCAGCAGTACAATACACCTAATACGCCCACCACAAAATAAACAACACATGGGAACATCGCAGCCATTAACGGAGTTCTTCATTTCCCTCTGGGATCCTTCTGGAAGAGGAAGAAGGAAAGAAATGGGATAGAGTTGCACCCAGCCTCGGGAGAAAGGGGGAAACATTGGCATTGCAAGCGATCCCTGTGTGGGGCGGGGGGGGCTCACACATTGAGAGGCTTGTAATCACCCCCACCCCCCGCCCAGGGGAGGCATCAGCATTTGCATTTTGAAATGGGGGCACAGCGGTCCGTGGCGGCAGAGCCTTGCTTCAAGCCCAAGCCCCTGCTCACAGGTCAGTCCTCGTTGGGCCCGGGTCCTTCAGCAAGCCCGGGAGCTCTCGGTGCGCAGCAGGCAGGACACGGTGGGGAGCTCGGTGGCCCAGAAGGAATAAGCCGGAAGGAGTTTTGTCGTAGTCCTATGTCGTATGTTGTTCCCCAGAGGCAGACCAGTTTTTAAACTGCTCCGCTCCTTCCCAATCCCCCCTCAAAAGAAAGTCCAAGGTGAACGGAAAGGGCCACCGAGCGAGCCCACAGCGAGCTGTGGCGGAGGCCGGCGGGACGTGGCCTCGGGGAGCCACCTGCGGTACTTTGACCAGCAAACGAGTTTCAACATAACTGATAGCAAGGTTTCAGTGACCCCTCCTGATGGCCGGCCTTCGGGGCTTGGTGGGGGCGGAGAGCCCGGGCACTACAGACCTCCTGCAGAGACATGGTCTCTCCCTCGCTTCCTCGGTGTTTGCCACGGGTCCGGAGGCCACGGGCCTGGGCAAAGGGAGCTGATTAAGACACAAACGTTATCAGAACAGGTGGACGCCGTGGGTGGTCAGCAGTGAACAGCCACTGCGGGATGGAACAGAGGGGCTGTCAGTCCTGAAGGGAGCAGGGGACAGCACTCTCCTCACTGGAGACGTCACGGTGCGGGACTGTGAGTGGCTGTGTGGCAGTGCGCGCCCTATGAGCTCGGGAGGCGGTGTGGACACCCCGAGAGGGACAAGGGGCACCAGAGGGGGGGAGCGAGCAGAGACAGGCCTTGTCTGCACTGCAGCTTCCCCTCGGGCTGAGCTGCATCCTGGCCCAAAGCAAGGGGTATCCTGCTCTGCACCCCTCTGACCCCCTCAGGGTAGAGTGAAGGCTCTCCCGGCACACGCATAACTCAGAGCACGAGAGACGCCGTTAGTTCGCTGGGGCTGCCATCACAATGTGCCACAGACTGGGTGGCTTCAACCACAGAAGTCTATTATCTCCTAGTCCTGGAGGCCGGAAGTCCAAGGTCAAGGCAAGGGCAGGACTGTCCCTTCTGAGGTGGAGGGAGGACCCGCTCCAGGCCACTCCCCGAGCTCCTGGCGGTTCGCTGGGATCTTTGGTGTCTGCCTTCATCTCACGTGGCGTTCTCCTGAGTGCATGTCTCTGTCCTCATGTCCCCTTTTTATAAGGACGCTGGTCCTACCAGATCAGGGCCCATCTAATGACCTCAACTTAACTAATTCCATCTGCAGTCACCCCATTTCCAAACGAGATCGCACTCTGAGATAAACGGGACTAGGACTTCGGCATATGAACCTGGGGTGGGAGAGGTACAACTCGACCCATAGCAGAAATCTTTCCCAACTCTCTGCTTCAATTACGATGCAGTTTAAACCACCGCGTGGGACAAGAGGAGCTGGTGATAACAAGTCTGATGGAGGCAGAGTTGACCTCTTGTCTCCACCCCTAGGCCCCATCCGTCTCTGGCTGCGCCAACGCTCAGGAGTCACCCTCACCCACAGGGTCCCCGGGACTGACCATCAGGGCCACACCCCGGCTTTGGAAGACCCCAGTGCAGAGGTCAGGCCTCTCTCCATGAGGGTCTGTCCCTGGAGCCACACGTCACCCTCTCCCCTCTGACCGGCGAGGTCGTAGTTAACAGCCACACCTAGGTACACGGGAGGCCCGGCCACACTCACCGCCACAGGGCCCTGAATGCACACTCCAGAGTTTTTCACATCATCCCAATTCTTGAAACTTAATGTGTGATTGACAGAATGACTGGAAAGAAGAACGATAAAAGAAAGGGAGGAAGGGAGGGCGGATGCAGGGAAACTAGCCCATGGAAGCTGTTTTCACAGCCCAGAGGCCTTTTCCCAGCAGCGTCTTACAGACCCAGAGATGCGTAAGCAGATACAAGGCCACCGCCCAGCCTGCTGGCCCCCACGCACCCTCTGCAGGGCCCCTGGTGATGCCCGTGGGAGACAGTCTGCATGTGAGGTTTGCTGTGTAAGCAGTGGGGAGCCGCACTGTCATGTAGAGTGACGCTCACCGTCTTGGTTTCAGAGGATGGGGCCAGCGTGGCTGTGTCTGCTGGGAGCAGGGATCCTGGCCTCTGCCCGTGGAGATACGAGTCCGGGGCCGCCCCACGCCCCCAGTGGTCAGCTTTCAGAGCCAGCGCCCGCCTACCACCGAGTCACGCCCACCATCACCAGCTTCGCTTTGCGCTTGTACAGGCAGCTCGCAGCAGGAGCCCCGGGAAATGTCGTCTTCTCCCCGGTGAGCATCTCCACCGCCCTGGCCCTGCTCTCCCTTGGGGTCCCAGCTGACACTTCGGCTCAGATCCTGGAGGGCCTGGGCTTCAACCTCACGGAGACTCCGCAGGCCAGCATCCACCAGGGCTTCCAGAGCCTCCTCCGCACCCTTGACCTGCCCAGTCCCAAACTGGAACTGAAAGTGGGCAACTCCCTGTTCCTGGACAAGCGGCTGAAGCCTCGGCAGCGCTTTCTGGATGACGCCAGGGAGCTGCACGGAGCTCTGGCTTTTTCCACTGACTTCCCCGATTCTGCTGCGACCAGGAGGCACATCGACGGCTACGTGAGAAAGCAAACCTACGGCCAGGTGGCGGGCGGCCTCCCGGAGCTCAGCGAAGACACGCTCGTGGTTCTCCTGAACTACGTCTTCTTCAAAGGTGCGTGCAGCCCCGGGCACACACCCGCCCTCGCCCTCAGCCCAGCCCCGGAAAGGCCCTGTCCTCAGGTCTCACAGCTGCTTCCTGGGGCGGTCACCCCTTTACAGTTAAATCATGTCCTTACACCACCGCCCTGTGATTGATCAATACTTGGTCTCAGTACTCACTCTCGCTTCTGTATTGATAGGTCAGTTTCAGAACAATACTTCATTTTTTATATTATTATCTATTTCAAACAGAAATTGACAAAGAATAATATGAAACTACCATACACAAATTCGATCTCTTTGTAATGCCCCCAGGTCCCCTTTCCTTCCTCGCACCCCTGCCCCCCAGAGTCAGGCTCTGCCCGCGGGCCAGTGCACCTCCTTCTCACCTGGGCGCACCCGCCGTCCGCCTGTGAAGTGTGTGCACACGGAATCACGCACAGTGCACTCGGTGTGTTGTGAGACCCTGCACGAGCACTGCCACACCGTGGTGTTGTTTGCACTGAGGTCTCGGTGTCCTTCCCACAGCTCGTTGACACAGACGGGGCGTTTAACTGTGCATTGAACGTGTCACACTTTAGGGTCCATTTCTTTCCACTTCGGTCATTTCCTGAATTATATGTAAGTTCACACTTTATGCAGGTTTTTTTCCCCAGTTTTTATCTGTTTTCCTATTCCAGGATCCCACCCAGGATCTACATTACACATAGCCAGCACGTCGGTTTAGGCTCCTTTGGCTGGGGCAGTGTCTCAGACATTCCTTGCTCTTAATGACCTTGACCCCTGGGAGGAGCGCTGGCCTGATAGTCTGTAGAAGACCCCTCAGCTGGGACTTGTCTGACGTTGCCCCGTGATTGAAGCTGGGGTGAGAGGGCTTGGGGGGCTTCGTGAGTCATGCACCGTTTCCCACCCAGAGCAGCCCACAGCCCCACGTGTGATGCTCGGTAACGCAGTGAGAAGGCCATCACAGCTCCGCGGGGAAGCGGCACTCTGCTTGAGGAGGGACGGGTGCCAAGGAGCTCTTCCAGAGACACTGACCCAGACTCAGGTGGGGCGGCGGGTGGGGGGCTCCCTGGAGGAGGAGGAGTCTAAGCTGGACCGGGGGAATGAGGCAACGCAGCTGTGGGAGAGGCAGAGGGGAGGTGGCCAGGTGGGAACGACGGCAGCTGTCAAAGCCCGAGCTGGAGAGACGCCACTGCGCTCTCAGGGAACAGAACGGGAGCGCCGGGAGCTGCGCGGCTCGGTGCGCAGGAGCGGCGCGGAGAACCCCAGACTTCACCTGCGCGCCCCCAGGATCACCAAACAGCTGGAAGCAGGGCAGCAGCATCCTGACCTCTGCTTTTAGAAGGATCAGGCTGGTTACAATGTGGAAGATGGTTCGCAGGGAGTGAGGGTTGGAGAGCAGAGACAAGCTAGGCAGCCGCGGATAGAGGTGCAGCTCTGCAGCCAGCATTGGCAGTGCGTGGTCACAGGCTGGGGGTGGGCAGGAGGCACAGGCTGAAACAGGCCCCTCCCCCCCCAAGACCAGTGCTGTCGAGAGGCCAAGTCGGGATGGGCCGCGGTTGGACGTAGAGAAAGGATACCACGCCCATGGACAAGACTGTGACCACCGAATCCTGCATTCCTAACCAGGCCTTAGTGAGCTTTTGCATTATCTGTTACATTTTATTAACTAAAATCTTTCTTTTTTTCTCGTTTGAGTACTGGGGAGTTGGGAGGTAGAGGGTGGCCCTCCAACTCTGCGCTGAAGGTCACTGCTACGTAGAGGCAGCGGGGCGGACATGGGCCGACTCAGCCTTTGCAAGGACCTGAGGGGGCAGCCCGAGTCAGGCCTCCACCCCCACTCTGCCGCGGACGGTGCTGCAAGAGGAGGGTTTCCAGGAATTCTCGGGGACTCCACTTCTCATCTCTGACGTGGGGAGTGTGACGCTTGTGTACTATTACTTTTGATGGAGACATAAAGAGATAACGCCTTGCGCGTAGAAGGTGCTTAGTAGAATAGATGAACACACCACCTTTTCACCTCTTGAAGGCTAAGTTGCTCTGAAATGGGATAAAATCATAGGCCTTTAGAGCTCAGGTTCTGGGCTCTTGCTCCGGTGGCTGAACCGAACCTAAATCTGGCCTCCCGATTCTGTGTCTGTGCCACCTCTGTGCTCCAGACTCACAGACCCCAGAGGAAGTCACCGAAGCAGTGTGGCCCGGAGTTGCTGTCTGAGAGCGTGTTCTCAGGGTTTTCTGGGTTTTCTGTCCTCAGCCAAGTGGAAGCATCCTTTCCATCGCTACCAGACCCAGAAGCAAGAGAGCTTCGTCGTGAACGAGAGGACCCCGCTCCGCACCCCGCTGATGCACCACAAGGAAATGCACAGGTTCCTGTACGACCCGGAGATGGCCTGCACCGTCCTCCAGATAGAGTGCAGCGGGAACGCGCTGGCCCTGCTGGTCCTCCCCGACCCGGGGAAGATGGAGCAGGTGGAGGCCACGCTGCAGCCCCAGACCCTGAGAAAATGGGGCCAGCTGCTCCGGCCCAGGTAAGGGACAAGGCAGGAGGGCTCCGGCCAGCCTCGTGCAAGAACCTGAGCAGGTCTTAATCCACTCCAATTGCAAGAGTCCAACCCCTCAGTTAGGCTGACCGGCTGTGACCTTAGGTCACTTTTGTACCTTCAGGCCTCAGATTTCCTCCCTCCACTGTAAATGGAGGTCCTGACGACCGCCACGTTGGGCCATTCGGGGGACTGATTGAGTGAACGCACGTGGAGCGAGGGCAGGGCCACCTGGTGCGTGAGAAGGGCTCACCGGGTAGAAATCGCCACAGCCCTCCCGGCATCTTTCTGCCCGGCCTCCTTTCCTCTGGCTCCTCCCTTTGTCCGCACCATCATTTACCACCGGAGGGCAGTTAAGGGTGGCCAGAAAATCAGGTCAAGGACAGGTATTAAGAATAATCATGACTCCCACAGACCAGTGTGTATTTCCTAAAAGTGCATCTTTTTTCTTTTTTCAAGATTTTACTTATTTTATTTTTTAGAGAGGGGAAGGGAGCAAGAAAGTGGGAGAGAAACATCAATGTGTGGTTGCCTCTAGGCCTCCCCCTACTGGGGACCTGGCCTGCAACCCAGGCATGTGCCCTGACTGGGAATCGAACCGGTGACCCTCTGATTCACAGGCCGGCACTCAATCCACTGAGCCACACCAGCCAGGGCTAAAAGTGCATCTCTTTTCAAATAAAACATTTCTTAAAGCAGTTAAACAAGAAGAGCACCGTGGAATCAGAGCTCCCATCTGACGGGATCGCAGTCCTGACCCTTCTCTCTCTCGCCTGTTTTCAGTCTGGGTTTTCTCTCAGTAGTTTTGGTCTGTTCCACTTTGCCTAGATCCCCCTTCACGAGCCAGCTCCTTCTCGGGGTGTGTCTTCCTTTACAGGGTGCCCCAGAGGAAATTGGGCCTTGAGTTCTAATGACCCCTGGCTGCATAACAAACCACCCCAGAACGGAATGGCTTGGCCAAAACATCTGTTCTCCCTCTTGATTCTGTGAACAGACCAGCCTAGCTGGGCAGTTCTGACGGGGCGGGCTGGGAGGTTGTGGGGGGGGTGGTCTCCCCTGTGCTTGAGTCAGGTGATGGCTGGGCAGGGGCATGAAGACCCCCCCCCACTCGATGTCTGATGCCCGGGCTGGTGGCAGTCACAGCAGAGGCCTGAGCAGGCATCTGTCTCCACGCAGCGTCTCCATGGAGCCCGAGATTCTTCTGCACAGTGACTCGGCGTCGCTGATACAGTCACTCGGCAGCTCAGGGCTCCCAGGACTGGTCCAAAGGACAGTGGGTGAAAACTCACTTGCAAATATCCCTTCGGCCATGTCCCTTTGGTCAGAGCAGTCACAGAATCCACCCAGATTTGAGAGGAGGGGTACAAAGCAAACTTCTGATGGCCATCTCTAATGTGTGTCTGTGTTAGGGCAGAGATTCGAGCGTTACGTAAGAGACGCAGGTGCAGGGCGGAGGCCAGGATCTAAGGGCGTTTCCCTGTTGCCTGTGAATCTACATAGCTCTGGTCAGTGTCTGATTCGAACCCTGCAGTCAGGCTTCTTTGGGGTGAGCCTGCCCCTTCCACCTCTCATGAGGAAGTATCATAGAACCTTCTAGACCAATACATTTTCCCTCAGGAAGGGTCTGTTTTGGACCTCTTACTTTCAAGAATCAAAACCAACCCAAGTTACTTTTCTAAACCTTAGATGTTTCTCGTGCCAGAATGTTAATGTAATAGCAGCATTTCAATGGGGTTTCAGACGTGAAAAGCTCAGCCCACCAGCTCTCCCTCCCTCCGTTCAGCTGTGCGGAAGGTTGGCTAGCCTGGGGAGATCACGCTTCCTAGTTCGCTCACATTGGTTGGACACCTACTGTGTGTTGAGCTGTCCACCGGAGACCCTTCTGCTAGACTCTACTCAGCAGCCCCTCCAGGGCGGGGCCTGCCCTCCACGGGCTTCCAGTTCTCCACCTCTGTTTCCTCCTTTCACAGTCGAACCCCCACTTTAAAGGGCCCCCACTGCACTTAGGCATCTAGGCCCTCATAGCGCCCCCAGGGGTTAAAATGAGAATGCTTCCCTAACCTGAATTAGGGTCTCTAAGCTGAATTCCTCAGAGGAGGAAGTTTCCCAGCTGGTTATTAACTAGCCAAGCTTGCATATGCCCTAGTAACTGTCAAACAATGAGTAAAAAGAACAATCCCCACAAGAAAAGGACGGATTTGCTCTGCGTCAGAAGAAACTTGGGAATCTAACCCAGGAGATGGGTGTCTGATGGTCAAGGCGTGCCGGCCACAGGAGAGAGTTATTCTAGCGATCCGAGCCTCGTCTCTCATCAGCTCCCCGAGGCTCGGACAGGTAAGAGACGATGGCGGCTTATATGAGGGGTCGCCAGTAGATGGATTTAGGACAGAGCTAGTAGCTAGGCCGATGGAACTTGCTGATGAATCTGACACGGAAGTAGGAAAACGGTAGCAATATTTACCCCACGTGGTGCCACGTGGGTTCAGTCAGGGATGCTCTGTAAAATCCCCAGCCTAGGGCGGGGCATCAAGAAAGCCCTCCCTCAACGTGCCCAAGATGAAGACAGAGTGGCCGGCCAGGGGTCTTCTCAGTTCCGGACACAAGAGATTGGAAGGGGTCTCTGAAGGGGTCACGAGAGGTCTGTAAAGTCTGGAGACAAGGGGTTTCGGAACGTTTGGGCTGTGGAATGTTCCGACAGAGCAGGGCGTGTCCTGGGAACACTGGTTCCCCCCACTCTGGGAAACGCTTCTTGCCCCCAAAGCTCAGGCCACAGCGCCAACGGCAGGAGCGCGGACAGTGAGACAGCGGCCCTCCTCTGTCGGCCTCTCTCTCCAGCCTGTTGGACTTGCATCTGCCAAGGTTTTCCATCTCTGGAACATACAACCTGGAAGAAATCCTTTCCCACATTGGTCTCACCGACATATTCAAGCTAGAAGCTGACTTATCAGGAGTCGCTGACCAGCCCAACATAACCATCTCCAGGGTAAGCCGGAGAAGGGGGTGTGTGGGGGGGGGCTGTCCTTCCTCCTCCGACATGAAGTATAGATTGCAAAGCCAAGTCCCCCTTTCTTTGTCCTATTCTGGTTCTTCAGTACCGTAGTCATTAAGGCTCCTTTTCACAGCAGCACCCTTTCCCCCTCTCTCTGCATTCTTCAGAGCGAGGACAGAGTCCCGAATAGAGCAGATGCCCATCTGGGCTCATCCACAAAGCCATGCCTCCCCAGGTGTGGGCCAAGCTTTGTTTTCATTCCTTGCACTTCTTCCTAGGGAAAGCCACCTGCCCGGGCGGTGGCTACGGAGACTAGAGGGCACCACAGACAGCCAGTCCCCTGAGTTCATCTTAAAGGTCGATGGAGGCTGAGCCAGGCATTCTAGGGAGAAGACTGAGGCTTAGAGAGAGCGTGTGCAGCTCGCAGTGGAAAGTAGCATCGGGCCTGCGCCACACGCACCCAGGGGCTCGAGAAACGTCCCTAAAGGCTGCTGCTGGGTTTCTGCAGCCTGGTGTGAGCTCAGCAGCCCTCAGCCTCGCTGCAGCTCGCCTGTCCCCCGGCCCATTCCCGTCATGGAGCAAATGCACCCTCACGGTGGGCCCCCCAACAGGGCAGAGGACGAAGGACGGGGAGAGGAGGAAGATAACACGAAGGCTGGAGCTGCTTTTTTGGAAGGCAGGGCCTTGAGGCCTCACTGGGAGGATGCTGCCCCTCTCCTTAGTGTCGCACAACGTGGCATCTGACCCTTGCCGAAGTGCCCTGAGCTGTCTCTGCCCTCTCTTCCCCTTCTAGGTGTCCCACAAAGCAGCAATGGGCATGAGCGAGCGGGGCACCAAGGCAGGGGCTGCCTCAGGCCTCCTGTCCCAGCCGCAGGCTCTGAACGCGACATCGGCCCCACAGGCCCATTTCAACAGGCCTTTCCTGGTGCTGCTGTGGGAGGCGGCCACCCACAGCCTGCTCTTCCTGGGAAAAGTCGCCAACCCGGCTGCAGGGTGACATGTGGGAGGCCCGGGCTGTCTTCCTCTCCCCTGCCAAACAAACAGGAAGGCCAGCACCAGCCCGCACTGTGGACTGATGTGAGGACCAGTTCATCGGGGGAACAACGATCCTAATAAAGTTGACCTTGTGTTTTGTGAACACTCGGGAGCAATGCTTACAAGGAGGGGGGCTCCATTTTACCCACTCACTCTACGATCTCCTCGAATCTGGTCAGCTGGGGTCAGAGAGTTGAAAATGAGAATAGCTTCATGGTGTTGCCTGGGAGATGGTCACTATCACCATCGCCATGGTAGGTCTCTCCGGAGTTGCCCCCTGGTAAGGGTCCCAGGGAAAGGCACAGAGGACATCAGGAGAAAGAAGGGAGCCTCTCCCTTCACAGCGGCCAATGTCAGCTGTGCAGCAAAGTGAGGTTGTCCCGAAACGCCGTTGCCCGACCCCAGGGGCTAGATGGCCTTGAGAGGACAGGGGGCCAGGGAAGGAGCTCTGGACCATGTTCCATGAAGAGAAGGGAGCGAAGATGGGCCAATGCACAGGTGGGCCAATCCCACATGGGAAATCGCACGCCGAAGGGCAACCTCAAGACCAAAGGAAGTGGGAAGGTCAACATGGCCAGGTGGCCACGGGTGTAGGCCAAACACTTGGTTAGTGGGATGAACTGGGGGCAGAATTTGACTGCAATGGAGCACACTTCAGAGGTCACAAGTCCCACGCCCACCAGTGTGCCCCTGCAGTCTTGAAGAGGCACCTGCCTGAAGCTAGTGGGGAATCAAAGGGTGTCAACTTAGCCGCATGTGCTACATTCCATGCTTGTGACAATACCTGTCCCCACAATAAAGTCTGTGTCAGGAGCTAGAGGGTGGCTGTAGGTGGTGCATGTCTAGGAAGCAGTCATATCCCCAAAATGTCAGGGGTAGAACGTCCCCTCCCCCAATGCCCACTCCAAGCAGGTGAGGCCTGAGCTGGGTCTTGAAAACCAGGTAGGACTCACGTCAGGGGAAAGCGGTCACGACGGTCTGGGGAGGGTGGGGAGGACGTGCCGTGGGCAAGGCCCCCCGGGGAAGAACGAGAAAGGCGTGTTCTGAGAAAGCCAGCAAAGACCAGCTTTGCGGCAAGAGCAAGTTCACGCAGGGTCGCAGCAGAAGGTAATGCTGGAGAGGCATCCGGGGTAAAAGGTTGGAGGATTCGCACGCCAGGGCAGAGGCTGTGAACTCTGCCCCGTAGACACTGGGGATTATCTGTAGGCTCGTTGGCAGATGGGGATGCGGACCAAGAGGTGACCGGCAAAACCACCCGATGGCGGGACATGGATGAGAACGAGTGGGGCGAAGCCAGGGTGAGGGGCCAGCAGGGAGGCACCACGTGGTGAGGTCCAGCCCGACCGCATGCCCCGTTCCAGTCCTTCGCACATCCCTCCTCCACCGGGCCACCCGCACACGCTCCCATATCCCAGCCAGCCCCCCTTGACCCCCTGCAACCCCGCCCTCGCTGCTCTGCCTGATGACGGGGTCTGTGGACACCACGTTTCTTATACGAACAAGTACGCACATTAAAGTGTGTGAACAGACATTGCACGGGGCCCCATTGCATGGGGATTTGTTGACCTCCTCCTAAGTGCTGAGTGCCGTTTCAGGCCGCGGCAACGGAACCGTGAACACAACAGACAAGAAGTCCCGCCCTCGCGTGGCTCGCGTTCTGGTGGGGAAAGCAGGCAGCAAACCGCACAAGGAAGTGCGACGCCGCACGGGAGCAGTGAGGACGAGCTCTCGGGACAAGAACGGACTCGCCGACCGTCCCTGCGACGCCCTGGAAGGGGCAGCCGGACCCACAGATGGAGACCAAGCGGAGCCCTTGGCGGTGAGGCTGGATTTCAGATGGAGGGTACGACGTGTCCCTTTTCGTTCCCTGTCCTCTCTCCTGTCCCCTCAAGGTGGCCAGCGGTCCAGAGGTATTCCTTACCTATCTGCTCCGGCCCAGGCGTGCGGGGACCAGAGGCCCACGGAGCAGTCCCTCCAGCCTCTCTCTCTGTATCCAGGCTCTGCTGGCAGGAGGCCGCTGGGCTGTGCGCACCAGGCGCTTACTAGGGACCGCACGCCGTCACAGGCGTTGACAGACTGACTGATCAGCAAACTTAGCCAAAAATCGTGAGAACTGGTTTCCGCTCTGTGTCCATCTTACAGGCAGGAAAACCAGAGGAGAGCCTGGATTTGCACCCAGGGCGGTGGGCTCCACAACCCCTCCGTGCCGCACCTCCTCTTTGGAGAACAGCTGAAAAGCCATCCGATCCGTCCGCACCCTCCTGGCTGCTACTCTGCAAGGGCCGTCGGGGCTCCGTGGGACAGAGGGGCAAGGAGGGAGGACACCCCACGGCAGGCGCATTCAGGGGAGACTTCACAGGAATGAACGACCCAGAAGCATGGGTGACAATCGGTGATTTAAGAAGCATTTAACTGGGCAGAGATGTGACCACTCACCTACTTACTGACATTGCCCGAGACAGCGACTGGCACCAAATAAGCGACTGGCAAGACCCTGTCACGAACTCAACGCTGGGACGGGTGAGCGGAAGCGGAACTGGCCAGCCAAAATACGCCCGTCGGAGATACCGATTATTATAAGCTGACTATTTGTACCTTTTTATTTTTTAAAGCCTTTCCTTTTTTAAAAAAGATTATTTACTTATTTATTTAGAGAGAGGGGAAAGGAGGGAGAAAGAGAGGGAGAGAAACATCGATCAGTTGCCTCTAGCACCTCCAACCAGGGACCAGGCCCGCAACCCAGGCCTGTGCCCTGACCGGGAATCAAACCAGTGACCTTTGGGTCTACGAGACGACATCCGCCTCACTGAGCCACACCAGTTAGGGCAGGCTGGTTACTGTTAAGAAACAAAAGGCTCGGAAGCAAACTTGGGCCCTCCCCCTTGCCTGCCTGAAGGAGTTCAGATAGGACAACGTCAGCAGGCCAAAAGCAGAGAAGACGAAGCCCGTTTGTTTGTGAGGCTCCCTTTGTTTCAGGGGCAGCAGCAGCACTTCGCTGGTGTGGCTGCCCTCTCTCATCTGCCTGCGAAGCCCCTGCTTTCCCCCTGAAGTCCCGGACCCCCGCCTCCCGCTCCTTAGTCCACGGCAGTGCAGATGCCTCCACGCCCGACTCGTCCCGAGTCCCGCATTCTTACGGAATCCCTGCATGTACGTATGCAATAAATTTGGTTATTTTATTTTTAAGTATATTCTATTGACTATGCTATTACAGTTGTCCAATTTCTCTCCCCTTTACTCCCCTCAACCACGCTGTACCCTCCCTCTCATCAGCATCCCCCCCACCGCCCCTGCTTAGTTCATGTCCATGGGTCATACCTGTATGTTCTTTGGCTTCTCCATTTCCTATACTATTCTTAACCTCCCCCTGGTTATTTTGCTCCTACCATTTATGCTTTTTAATCCCTGTACCTTTTGCCCCATTCTCCCTGCTTCTCACTGATAACCTTCCATGTGATCTCCATTTCTGTGATTCTGCTTCTGTTCTAGCTGTTTGCTTATTTGCCCTTTTGGTTGTTGTTTTGTAGGTTCAGTTGTTGACAGTTGTGAGCATGTGGTCATTTTACTGTTTGTATTTTTTATCTTCTTTTTCTTAGATAAGCCCCTTTAACATTTCATATAATAAGGGAAGGACTTGATGATGATGAACTCCTTGAACTTGACCTTATCTGGGAAGCACTTTATTTGCCCTTCCATTCTAAATGAAAGCTTTCCTGGATAGCACAGTCTTGGATGTAGGTCCTTGCCTTTCATGGCTTTGAATACTTCTTTCCAGCCCCTTCTTGCCTGCAAGGTTTCTTTGAAAAAATCAGCTGATAGTCTTCGGGGAACTCCTTTGTAGGTAACTGTCTCCTTTTCTCTTGCTGCTTTTAAGATTCTCTCTTTATCTTTAATATTGGAGAATCTAATGATGATGTGTCTTGGTGTGTTCCTCCTTGGAACCAATTTCCTCATGACTCTCTGAGCATCCTGGACTTCCTGGAAATCTATTTCCTTCACCAGATTGGAGAAGTTTTCCTTCATTATTTTTTCAAATAAGTTTTCCATTTCTTGCTCATCTTCTTCTCCTTCTGGTAGCCCTATGATTTGGATGTTGGAACATTTAGTTATCCCAGAGGTTCCTAAGCCTCTCCTCATTTTTTTTTTTTTTTTTGAATTCTTGTTTCTTCATTCTGTTCTGGTTGAATGTTTATTTCTTCCTTATGTTCCAAATCATTGATTTGAATCCTGGTTTCCTTCCCTTCACTGTTGGTTCCCTGTACATTTTTCTTTATTTCACTTTGCATAACCTTCATTTCTTCCTCTATTTTGTGTCTGTACTCAATCATTTCTGTGAGCGTCCTGATTACCAATGTTTTGAACTCTGCGTCTGATAGGCAGAGCCTTAGGTATTTGCCAGGGTGGGCAACCCAGGTCACTGCATTGTGGCTCTGCATGTGGAGGAGGGGTCAGAGAGGGGACAATGCCACTTGCTTGGCTCTTGGCTGGCTTTCAGTCACTTCCTCTGCTACCCACAAATAAACTGAATCCTTCCAGTGCTGATTCCAAGGTGGGTAGGTTTGTGTACACTTTAGGACTCCACGCGCCCCTCCAGTGAACTCTCCTACGAGGCTGAGAGTTTCTGCTACCACCTCAACCCCCACGGGTTTTTACAGTCAGTTTTTTGAGGCGTTAGTTCCCTACACCGGAACTCTGGGTTGTGGGGTCTGTCTCACTCCTCAGTTGTTCCTCCCAGCTTAGTCACACGTAAACGTGGGACTTCTCAGTCTGCCAGGCACCCCCTCGCCTGCCCCCTCTGTCGCCTTGCCTTGCATTCTCTCTGCCCTGACTGCCCGTTTCTGCCGCTCCTACCGATCTGGATGAAGGTTTCTTCTTTAACTCCTTGGTTGTTGGTCTTCCATACAGTTCGATTTTCTGGTTGTTCTTTGTTTTTATATTTGTTGTCCTTTTGGTTGTGCAAGGAAGCAAAACATATCTACCTACACCTCCATCTTGGCCAGAAGTCCAAATTTGGTTATTTTCTCCTGCTCATCTGCCTCGCATCAATTTGATTACTAGACCAGCCAGAAGAACCTTCTAAGGAAGGGTAGATGAAAAATTCTTTTTCCTCCACTGCAGGGGAAAGTTATGTCACATGGTGGACTTTTGAGGCAAGACTGAGAGGAGGGAAGAAAGCAGCTGGTGACAGACATGTTGCGCAGGTGCACAAAGTGTGTGTGACGGTTTAGTGGGGAGGGGACCCTGATCTGCACCAGGCTCCGCACACAACACAGTTAGTTTCTCTTCGATCCTCCCTCCCCTCTCCTTGGGGAACAGTAGAGGCAGACTTCAGACTCCAGTGAACTCTGACCAGCTCCCACTGGCTAGGGAACCTTGGACACATTGCTTGATCCCTTTGTGCCTCAGTTTCTTCTGCAAAATGAAAAGTATGCAATGCCTTTTAAAGAATGGTTGTGAAGGTCAAACGAGGTCCTGAGCGTGACACATTAAGTGCCTGATATGCGGTCCGTGCTCAACGACCACTTTTTCCTTTCCACCCCATCGGCGTGGCTGCCCCAGCCACCAAGGCTGCCCTTTATTCCTGCAGAGCACAGCTCAGCTCTGGGGAGTGTCCAAATCCCCAGTGGCCGCTGGTGCAGGTGTCAAATGTGACCCCTCCCAGTGAAACCGTGTAGGTAGCGCTTCTTCAAAGCCCAAAGGTGTGGATGGAGAGGCACCTTGCCCGGGCATGAAAGCCTTTGTCTGGAGAGCAAGACCATTCTTGTTGCAGGGACACTGACTGTGACACTGTGGCGCCAAGAGGAAGGCTCTGACCCGGGAGGGGCTGAAACTGCGGAGGCACATGGGTGGCAGCCTGCGGCTTCTCCCCACAAAAAAAGTCATTGTTAGTGATCCTCATGGTGTTGCTCCCCCCGCCCCCCGCCTTAAGTCACTGACAATTGTCTGTGACTTAAGTAGGATTCTTCCCAACTAGAGACTCCGGGTATATCTACAGTGCACACAGACCTTTTCACCTTCTAGCAGAACTTGACCTTGTTCACGGTAAATCAACAGCAACCTAAAATCTACTGTACATTTTTAAAGATCTCGAGGTACTCCCTCCAGTAGGTCTCGAACCATCTCTGCAATGCCGTGAGGTCCCAGACACACTTCTTTTGTCCCTGGACGGCAGGTAACGTAGGCTTTGAATGTTGGGACTAAGCCCCTGGCCAGGTATACAGCCTCCATGAACACAGGATCCTGTGGCCAGAATATCACTGGGGCCACTGGGGTCTGCCACCCACGTCAAGATTCCACGTGCCCGCAGAGCGCAGGAAAATTGCCGCAGAACTGCTGCTCCCTTCATTCCAGCCGGGACCAGGCTTCGGGCTCTGAAGCTGTCCGCGCAGGAGCGGGTCCGTTTCCAGACTCTCTTTTGGCTACTCCGCTGAACTATTTGTCTTTTCGGTGTCAACGCCACCCCGTCTTGATTAATGCAGCTTTGTAATGAGTCTTGATATTAAGTCAAATCCTCCAGCTTTGTTTCTCAGAGGTCTTTGTTTGCTGGTTTTGTTTTGCTGGCTTTTCGTGTTTGGTACTCGGCCCACACCTGGATGTAGCTCAGGCTGAAGTAGCTGGTGCCTCTTGTCCTGTTCCGTCAGCATCAGCCTTCTGGCCTCCCCGGCCCGGACCCCCCACACTCACCGAAGCCCCAACTCCGGGGTTAAACTTCTAAAAGCCCTAAGAATACTCTAATACAAAAAAGACTTGCGGTGTCTCTGTTTTCACAATCAAGAAAACAGACGGGTTCATCTGAAAACACCTTTTTTTTTTTTTGCTCTACTCATGAAGGCTATTTTCATCAGGTAGACTTTCGGGCTGGCGGATGTTTACTCTCTGTTCTATAAAGATGTCTTTGTCTTTCCATTGTAATTTGATTTTCACAGTTTGAGTTGAAGAGTTGTCTATGATTCTTAATATTATACTTTGAAAATAATGAATTTTTCCCTTCTAGGTGCTTAAAAATTTTCTCTTTGTTTTTGTCTTTCAGTCATTTTAAAATGATGTCCCTAGTGCAGTTTTTCAGGTGTTAATTCTTCTCAGGGTTCATATAACTTCTAGACTATGTGCTTTGATGTCTGTTTTGGAAAATTCTCAGACAGTATCTCTTTAAAAGTTGCTTGTATTCCAATTCTCTCCTCTTTTTCTGGAACCACAATTACACAAACATGAGGTGTTTCCCTCACGCTCTGTATCTTAGGTCCACGGGGTCTCAGGCGGAGCAGACAGAGATAAGAGACGGGGGGGCTTCCCCTGATTCCCTGGGGGATCTCGTCCAGCCCTGGACTCAGGGTAACACCTCAGCGCACAGTGTCTTGGGGACAGGAACACCCCGAGGGGTGGATGTGGGGCGCCGGCCCCGCTGCTGCTTTAGCTATGGTCCCCTCACTGGCTGAACCCTGTCGGTTCCCAGTCCTGTAGCCAGGACTCCGTATGCATTTTGCTTTTCATTTTAGGTTCCCTCCACCCTCAACCAGTGTTGAGGTGCTCAGGAGACTTTCTTCTGAAGAGAATCACTATTTTCCCCATCTGGGAGTGGAAAGGAAAAGCAACTGTGGATTGTGCGAATTGCGTAAAAAATAAAAACTTGAACGGCTTTTCCCCCAGGTCTAAAAATTTGGCAACTACATTCTTAAAACCATTAACATTTCTGGGAAGTACATGGCGTCGACTTTTCAGGTTCTGTGCTGCGAACGGCAGTCCCAGACAACGGTTTGGGTGTTTTCTTGAACCCCGGGGCTTCATCGTTCTGGAGTTCGACTCCCACAGACGCCGTTATCACAGCTGGATGGCGCGCCTGCACCTCTCCGTCCCTCTTTGAAGCGACTGGCACAGATCTCCCATAAGCCTCAAACGCAAGCTCCGCCTGCCCTTCCCAACTTCCCCCACAGACGTTTTATTCTAACCAGGACTTGGTCACAACTATGCCAATTAGCTCCAAAGAACAACACAAAGGGGCGGCAGAAAAGAAAAGAACACACACACACACACACACACACACTCAAATCCTAGCTCCACTATACGACTCTGGAGAGTTACTTAAACTTTCTGAGCCGGTTTCTTCATGTATTAATTGCGGACAATAATGTCTCTGTTTTATTAATAATCTTAATAACAAACTCCTTTGACGACTAAATGCATGTCAGGTACTTTGCCAAGCACTTATACCTTATAGTTACTTCTTTTTATCACAACTTAGTAACAAAGAATTAAAATCTAGAACTCTAGAGGATACTTTAGGGCTGACAGAATCTCCAAGGAAAGGGGATCCCACTCTAGAGGGGTTCAGTTCTCATTGGGAAGGTGTTACTGCTGCCCTCTGGTGTCAGAACAATTCACTGCTTCGCAGGGTCGGAGCTGGTCCCCAGTCCAGGGTAATCAGGGGGCAGCCAGCCCAGCCACGCAGGCCGCAGTCAGAGGCTGGCTGTGCAGACGTACAGAGGGAGGGTGGCCCTGGTGAAGACAGGAGGACACATGGTGTCAATGTCAGGAGGGCTGCAGCGTCAGAAGGGCCAGGGGACACAACAGTCCAAAGGGGAAAGTAAGGGAGTAGGGGCCCCAGTGTGGACGGAAGGCCTGAAACTCACGAACTCGCATGGAGGGAGCTGTGTTACGGTGGTCGTGGTGCTGGGCCAGGCTGCAGAGGGCTGCGCGTTTCTGGCGTGTCCTGGATGTCCTCACACCCACACCACAGTCCGCCCGCTGTCCTCCCACCAGCACCAACCACCATCCACTTGAGCTGCTAGAAGCCAGGGTGAAAGCCAGCTTCCTCCTGCAATGCCTCTCCAGCGCCCCCTACTGCCTGAGCAGCTGCAAGAAGCCACAATGGAACCCAACTTCCTCCTGCAGTGCCTCTACAGTGCCCCCTACTGAGAAAACCTAACATGCCCACCATAACGGAAAAAATGCTTAAAGGAACCACGTCCACTATCACAGATCATGTACTGAAGAGTGAATTTGGAGGAGAGTCAATACATTACTTATCAGACCCAGGAGAAAAAGAAAGTTGCACACTGACTTCAAACTCTGAAGATCAAATGAATTACTCGAAGTTTCTAAAGACTTTGACACTGCATAGATCTCATTGTCCTTTTATTCCAGTATCATGTTCTATTCCTAGATATTAGGCCTTACCTTCAGTAGCAGCAAAGTACAAAAACAGTGTGCTAGAATGCTATTTTGGCTCACGGAATTTCTGAAAAACAGGTTCTGAAATAACACTCCCATATTTGCACCCCCAAGCAGCTTTGGTCCTGCTGGTCTAAGCCTGAAAATGGGTTTTCCCATAAGAAGTTCAACTCCCGCTCAGCCCTTCCTGCTTTCCCTGACCCTTGACCCCTTGGATAGCAGGAACTGGTCTCTCAGCTGGACCTGGATGCTCTTTTTGGCTCCAGCAGTCCCACTCTGGGGACGCTGTCCAGAATCCCGGTGTGCTGGCTGGATGTGGGCCTGGCGAGCATGTCCCACCCAAGTCACGGAAGTCCCCGTCTAGGTCAGTGCTGTGCACCAGCCCAGGGGCTGCTCTCCCTGGTCCCCGAGTCAGCATCCTGAGCTTCGGAGCATCTTCCACCTGCTCTACGTTGCTTTCAGCGGAAGAGAGGATTACGTGAAGTGCCCGCACATAGGAAGTGCCATGGAAGTGTTAGTTAAACACCTGTAAATCCTTGCTGTGCTGAGTGAGGACATGGCCCGGAGCTTGCTGCTTCTCTAGAAAAAGTGACCCAGAAATGTGCCCCTCCCTTGGCGGAAGAGGTTGCAAAAGCACCAGTGTTCTCCCCCTCTGTGATTGAGAGTATTTTTACTCCCGGCTATTTTTTATGTGAAAACAACTATCAAATAGAATGAAACTTGAAACTGAACGAAAAGCCGAGCTGACAAGCTCAGGTGCCGTGACGCACGGACGCGCGCGTGCAGGTCCGTGCGGGTCCAGGGCAGGGGTGGACACGGATGGCGTGGAGAATCCCTAAGGGTCCCTCATGGGCAATCAAAGACTCGCGCATGGGGGTCTGTTCTCAGGAGTCTTTCAGGCATAAAGGCTTTCAAACCTTTCCAACCTTGCCACTGCCATCTTATAGAAAGTACACAAACGAGAGCGGTGCTGCGGGAACCCTATTCCAGGAGTGTGGTGAACAGTTGATGAAAATGCCAATGAAGCCACTTAAGGTGGAGCCAGAGCTGCCCTCCCGGAGGGGCTGCCAGGCACGCCCCAGGCCTTGAACCTCGGGAAGGTTAAAACGCGGAGAAACAAACCTTTGGACTGGGCCTAAAGCAATAGCAGCATTGTTTTCCGAAGAACTGTTTGGAAAGATGACAAGAAAGCAGTTATTATGGCTACTGGGTGGCAAATTAAAAACACTCAGTTTATTTTTAATTGGAAATTAACCAATTCATCTTTTATGAATTTTAATATTCATTAAAAAAACTCCATGAATATTTTTATCTCCTTTTGAAAATGCCTGCTTTTATTTGGTTTATTAAAGCCAATGATGCATCGGGGAGGTTGCCCATGTGTGTAATTTATAAACAAATAAACATATATTGGAGGTAGTATTTTTTATTAATGCACATGCATCAGCCCATCAGGCTACTCGAAGCCTCTGTCACACACGCAGTTACGAGTTGCGGCGGCCCTTGATTCAGGAGAACTGCTCCAACCTGCTCCAGTCGCCCAGATGGTCAGCTCAGGGAACATTAAGGCAAAGAATCTGAACAAGCACCTTGGTGGGTGCTGATTTTGCATCTAGAAGACGTTCTTTACATGCAAAGTTACTGGATTTCCCTAGGTCTTTCAACGCATCTTCGGATTTCCCTTGTTAATGAGGCAAACGGTAACCCTGCAATCCAGCCACAGTGACTCCCATCCTGAGGGAGCCCTCCAGCTCCCACCAGAGGGCCCCTATGGAGGCTGAAACTGCTAGGGGACAAGTAGACGACCAGCACAGACCTCCGACCTCTGCAGGCACCAGGGTCAAAGTCAAACCTCATGCCACCCTTGTGCATGTAATGTCCGTATTATAAAAAGTACAGAGAATAAGGAACACTGCTGCTTTTCCAGGGCAACACCGCCCAAGGCACCTCACTTCTCGGTCAGTTGCCCGCCCGCAGAGCTAGACAGCAGCAGGCAGCGACCACCGCACAGGGTCGTGGGGGCTGCCGGAGGTGGCAATCTAACACGTGTCGGGGCGCAATGCCGCCCTTCCACTGGTGCCGCAGTTCCTGCGCGCCCGGCAACCTCCGGTGCATTGCTGGACTCACAGGGAGATGAGCGATTCCCCAAGGTCCCGCAGCCAGTGAACCCCTGCCCGGGACTCCAGCCCGCGCTGGCTGACCTCACCGGGCCGGCCTCCCCGCCCGCCCACGGCCCCATCAGGCTGACTTCCGAGGGTCAGTTAGGGTGGTTGGGGGAAAGCCAAACGCCAAACAGAGAAATCCCAGAGAAGCCGCCTTTTGAAAGACCCTGCGGGGAAGCGTCACGTGTACGTACAGCCTCCTGGTGTTCGGCTGTAACGTTAGAAGGAATGAAAGACGTGCTTTTCCACAGACACAGCCGTTCTCGTTGTGAAAACACGAGCACACGGACCGTACCGAAGTGCAAGTCACTCCAGCTGGCAATCCCTGGTTTCTTTCCTTCCAGAACCTTCTAGGCATATGCTTTGCTTTCTAGCCATAGCCCTATATAGTGTGTTATGAACTGGTTTGTTCTTCTGCGTCTTCGTGTTCAGGCTAAACCAAACGCCACGAGAAATTCAGGAAAGAGAGGAACCAACACGTCCTGAGTGCCCTTGACGGTGAGCCACCTCGTCCACGGGGAACCGAGCTGCTCTGACCGGCCTCAATCTGTGTTCCTGCCAAAGTCCACACTGCCTGGGGGGTGTCAGGACCACCATTGTTCCAGCGATTTCCATACAAGAACAGAGAGTCTCAGAGTCCCGTGTAGGGGTGCTGAGTCTCCCTGTGAGAGACTGAGGGCGTGTGTGTAAAAGCCCCTGCATGTGTCCCCCCCTGCCCCCCGCCCCCCAGCCTCCAGGAGGGAGGAGGGCACTTCTCCTCTCACCCCGTCCCACCACCACCAGGGCGGGAGCCAGCTGCTCACGGAGCCTCTCCTGCCTGCTTCCGCCCTGCAGAGGCCGGAGGGCAGGGGCGGAGGGCAGGGGCGGAGGGCGGGGGCTGCCCAGAAAACACCCTCCCCGTTCTTCTTCTCAGAAGGCGGTGTTGACCTAGCTGTTTATTTGTTTGCCTTGTTTGCCCAAGGCTACGGGGGTGGGGGGGACAGGGGGGCGGGCTCAAGGTTGAAACTCAAATACCAGCCCCCCAGCCCTACCCAGCCTCAACCTGTTTAAGCAGAATGGAAATCACTGACTTCCCACTAAAGTCCTGCAGGAATTTTGTTGTTGGTTTGTTGCGGTGTTTTTGTTTTTTGTTGTAGTTCCCAGCCATTTCTCTGAATTACTTAATTCCATTTGCCTGCTGATAAAACGACAGTCACACAGCCTGACGCAGAAAGGAAAAGGGAATGACATTCACTGAGCCACACCTTCCGTGACCCGGTCTCTTGCGGTCCTCCCTGGAGCCCGTCCTCAAAGGGGACAAAGCCGGGCTCCAGGTTCATCAGCTCTGCAGGCAGACCTGCGGTTGGAAGGGTTTCTCCACTCCGGGGCCGGGGCCTCACCGACACTGGGCGGAGGGACCCGAGAGAGCAGCACCTTACCTGGGTAGCAGAGGCTGCCCAGAACAAGCCATCCCCCCCCCGCCCCCCGAGAGAGGAGAGCGTGTTCACACACAGACTCCTACGGGGATGTTCACGGAGACCGTAGTCCTAACCATCAGAAACGGACACAGCCCGCACACCTCTCAGCAGGTCAGCTGGCTGTGGTGCGCCTGCGCAGTGGGACCGCACTCAGCCGGAACCGTGAGCGAGGTGCTGACGCCGGCGACGACTTCAGTGGATTTCAAAAACATGATGTGGAACGAAAGAAGCCCGACACAAAAAGTACAGTGCATTCTCTCCTTGACTCGCCCTTCCAGGAGCAAAACTGATCTATGGAGACGGAAGTCCAAAGACAAATTGCCCCCAGGGGAGATCAGGAGACCGGACTGACAGATTTGTCCTCTGCATCTCCATCAGGGTGGCCGTTGCATGGACACTCACGAATGTGGAAATGAGTTGAGCTGTGCATTGAGGGTTTATAGCTCTGCCGCACGTAACGAACCCCTCGGGAAAAGTAAACCCGTGGAAAGTGCAGGCCAGGAAGCAGTAAGGGGACAGCACCCAGGTGGTAGCAGCGGAGAGACAGGAGGGGCAGGATGGGTTTCACGGGAACAGGGCCGCCCTGTCTGCTCCCTCGGAGCCTGGCCTGTGAGAGGGTATGTGACAGGACCTTCTCCGCAGAGGTGCTGGGAGCACGCGAGTTGGTGCCCACCGGGCCGGGGCGCAGTGGCCAAGCAGAGAATGGGTTGCTTTTGCTGGGGTGATGCTGTGGGGTGGGCCGGGGAGGGGAGAAGGCAGGGTCAGCTCCTGGGCAGTGCAGCCCAGGAGAGAGGCCCCCGCACTCACCACCCTGAGCCACAGAGAGAAGGGAAGGACGGGACAGCGGGAGTGGCACGGTCCCCTCCGTGGGTGGCGTTGCAGCATTCCAGCTCGGCCCTCGCTCCGTCCTTCTCCCGTGAGCGGGCCCCTTTTCTCGCGGGCAGACTGAGGAGGTGGATGGCGGAAGCAGCTCTGGACGCGGGTGGGAGCCCAGGCTGCGTGGGAGGCCCTGGCTGTGAGGGACAGCCTCGCAGGATGGTTCGTGCAGCTGTTTAGCGTTCTAACGGTCTCCACACCCTGGCAAACGCTTCGACCATCCGATTAAGGAAATGCTCCACTTTCATTCAAATGCTCTTCTATTTCCTTC
Source organism: Glossophaga mutica (assembly GCA_039655065.1). NCBI lineage: Eukaryota > Metazoa > Chordata > Mammalia > Chiroptera > Phyllostomidae > Glossophaga > Glossophaga mutica. Next base: position 7,637,162 of record CM077303.1, read on the forward strand.
ATTTCAACGCAGTTCATCAAGCCTCCTGTGAGCACCTGTTTTGTGCTCAGTGCAGAGAGTTGGGAAAAAGCCAGCCCTGCCCTCAGGCAACTGCAGTCTAGGGTTAGAGCCCAGCTCTGGGGTTCTGCCCCCGGCCGTGCAGTCGCACTGCCTGGTGCCATCTGCCTTCCGCCAGTACCAGCTCTGTGACCTAGGGCTAGTTTCTTGCCTTCTATGAGCCTCAGTTTCCTCATCTGTAAATTGGGGATAACGAAAGAACACATCTTATAGGCATATTGTGAGGATGGAAAGATGGAATGTTTCTAGAATGCTCAGAATGGGGTCCGGCACGCACTGCGTTCCCCACAGTGATCAGCTGCTGTGACACGCTCTGAAGGCGTGGGCCCCACGTGCTGTGGGCACAGCAAGAGAGACACCTGACCCAGCAGAGACAAGCTGTGGGAAGACCGGGGGAAGAAGCCCGCCCAGCAGCTGGCAGCCTGCGAGGCAAAGGTGTGACAGAAAACGGAGGTCTGGACAGACCGTCCTCTCGGGCAGGAGTTGGCAATGCTGCTCTGGGAAGGCCAGAGAGCGAATCTCCCCACCTCTGCAGGCCACAGGGTTTCTGCCCGACCACCGCACTCTGCCCCCGTCGCACGGAGGAGCCACGGACAGGCAGCGAGCGGGCGGCAGTGCTCCCACCGAACCTCACGACATGCGGGCACCGCACACTGACTTCCACGTGGTTCCTTGTGTCGCCAAATACCACGCTCCTCTTTATTTCTTCCTCAACCATTTAAAAATGTAGAAACCATTCTTGGCTTGCTGGCCATACGCACACAGGCACCGTGGTTACTCTCTGTGCCTCAGTTTCCTCCTGTGTCCTGAGGGCATATTCACGGCACCCGCTGCAGGGCATCAAACAGAACCTGGCACGTAGGGTGCGCCCGAGAAGCCGCGGCCTCGGCGTAGGCGGTGAGAGGCCACTGGGCGTGGCCGGCTCAGGGTTCGGATTGCAAAATGAAAGCAGCGAGAGACTCGTTAAAACCAAGCAAACAGAAATGCTTCCAATCAACAGGAAAGATGACCAACAAGGTGACGTGAGCCGTTTCAACCCCAGGTCCAAGTCGGCCAGACCGGAGAGCCTGTTGCTGCCTGTCATTTGAGCCACCCACGCAGGGCTTGGAAAGGACCTTCGGAAAAACAAGTGCCAAAGTCCTTGGGGACCTCCCACGCCCCACCCTGCCCCCACCCTGTAATGGGTCCCTGACAGGGTGTCTTGGGGCAAGAGAAAAGGAAGGGCGGCTTTGTGAAACGCTTGCAAGGACTGCTGAAGGGAGAAAAGAGAAACTCAAGAGAGTCCCTATTGGCCAAAATGTAGCAGCCTGACCGCCCGAAAGGAAATGCCAAAACTAGTCAAACAGGGCAAGTCTCCTAAAAGCTCAGCGTCCACGGTGGCTGTAAGAGCCCGTGAGTTCAAATGAGTAAAGTTAAAATGTAGATGAGGTTAGTTTTTTTTTAAATAAAAAACATTCATTCTCTTTTAAAGTTTTAACGAGTAGGGGGACGACGCTAGAGACAAGTGCACTGTTTCCTTTGGCGGGTATACTGTCACTTAGGATGCACGGCTTCGCCTTCTTTTTCCTATCTGAGCAAGGATGAAGCATGAAAACAAGAAGCTGTGAGGTAGCCCCCTTGGCTCCAGGAAAAGCAGGAGTCAAACCACGCACGGGAAGCGGCCCCAGAGGAAGGAGGAAGGAACGAGGGCCCGCTGGGGTGTTGCAAGGTGGCAGACTGACAAGACGCCAAAACAAGCCGAAGCAACGGTGCAAACTCCTCTGCGGGGAGGGAAAGCTGAGGCCGTCCGGCCGACCCGCTAACTTCAAGCGGTCACGGGGCATGGTGTCAGTCGCGCTGACAGAGCAGGCTGCTGTGAAACCTTCCCCAGGGTCTGCTCGGTTAAGCCCCACGCCACCTCGTTCGGAAAGGGACGCACATTATCCCCACTGTACAGGCGAGGAAACTGAGGCTCGGAGAGGCGGCATGAAGCCCTGCGCCGGACCCAAGCCAGCCTGGCCCCAGCCACCCCACACCCCACATGGCCCTCTGCATCTCACAGGTGCTCAGAAGGTGCCGACTGAACTGGCCTTGTACCTTCCGGAAGAAAAATGAGCTCTCTGTCCCCGGACAGAATGCTGCTGCCCAAATCCTCCTCCTGCTCAGCCTCTTACGATGAATCTGAAAACCTTTCCAGGCCCAGGGACCTGTCCAAAGGTCACATGGTGTTTGGCATCGACTTTGGGTCCATCTGTGATGGCCCCGAATCTTACATGTCATCATCTCCCAGTCCTGCCTGGTAGAAGTGACCGTTCTTAGCCCCCCCATCGCACAGATGAGAAAACCGAGGCACAGAGAGGCAAAGCGGCCAAGATCTCACAAAAGGACAGTGGTGGAGGTAAGGGCTCGACTCAGATGCTTAGGTCCCAGGCCCATGCCTGCCCCGTACTGCCCCTGAAGGGAGTGGGTGCCCGGGCAGGGATCCCATAGAGGGATGGGAAGGGGGACCCGAGAGAGGGGGGTGTCTGTGTGTGTGCGTGGGGCAGTCAGCACAGGCTGGTGCTCCCACTCGCTGCGGCACCGGCCCATGGGTGCAGCACCCCTGAAGTCACCACGGCTCTTCTGACCAGTCTGGGCTTTCCGTCCTCGCTCTGCTCGGCCCAGGGCCCCTCATACGCATCGCCCTTCCCTCCCTTTCTGCTGCTGACCCCATGCCTCTCCACCCCACTCCCCTCTCGCCTGTGAAGGGGTAGGGTCTCCCCAGGTGCCCCTTATTTACGACCAGCCCACGAGACCTTCCTATGATGCAAGGGAATCAGCCCAGACACTGCACTCAGCAATTCCGGAAGTAACCAAGTGAACAAGGCTTCCCCGCCATGGCTTGTGGTTCGCGGGACACAGGGCCTTTAAGAATGGCCCCTGGGATTCTGTCCCGCCTCATTTTCGCAGCCCATCCCGCCCCTTCTTCCCAGGACATGCATCCAGGGGGCCTGTCTGCAGCATGAAATCCTAGGGGAAGGTGAGGATGAGGACAAGGAAGGACTGAGCACGGAGCCCTTGGCTCTGAAGGGACCGGGCCGCAGCCCTGAGCCCTCGCTTCCCCACCCGGCCCGGCCCGAGCCCCTTCTCCTCCCCCACTGCCCCAGCTCCCCGCGCTGCTGGGCACCCCTCCTGCACCCAGCCGGGTCAGGGACACACACAGGCCCTTCACAGCCTCCATGAGTTGTCCCCGTTGGGCATGTCACAGCTGCCTCTGTCCTATTCCTTCTGCGGCTGGCCCTGGAAACCTGCCGAGAGGCTGGAGGGTGACATGTGTCACCTCCATCAATCCTCTGAGCCAGGTGCCTTGACACTCTTACAGAGGCTCAGAATGGAGTGACTTGTCCGGGGTCACACAGGCCAGACACAGCAGGAACAGCTGCCTGAGCTGGGAGGGGTCACCTGATGCCCTCCTGGCTAACAGCAGCTTTGCGCAAGGCAACTTCCTGCCCCGGTTCCCTGCCCCTCCTGTACCCAGGGCCTCCGCCGGCCGCACAGAGCTCCTTCCTCCCAAGGGGGCAGAGGCTGGGCGTTGCAGCACTCAGGGAGCATTTGGCCTGTGTGCTGTGGCCCTCAGCACCTGAGAGCCCCAGAGGAGGAAGAGGAGAAAGAGCAGAAGGGGGGCTGGGGGTCGGACCACAGCAGGAGGTGTGGCTACCAACGGAGCACCAGGAATTGGAGGTAGAGTGGGCGGCACCAATCCCCAGGCTGCTGGGCTGAGGGGACCGAGAGGCCATTGCCTGGATGGTGGGGTGTTTGCCACTGTCTGTTCAGTGTGAGATTTGGGAGAGGCAGCTGGGCTTGGGGCTCCATTGTGCAGTTGGAAAAGCTGAGGCACGGGGAGAGGAAGAAATGCCCAGGAGGTATGGGGGGCGGGCTCACCTCAGCCACAGCCTGGCTCTCTAGGCTGCCAGTGGACCCAGAGCCCACTGGGTGGCAGGTGCCCACTCGGCCAGCTCAGGGGAGGAGTCGGGGCCCTGAAGCCAGACTGTGGAGCTGGGGAGTCGGGAGGGTGTGGGGAAGGGGAGTCCTCCCTCTCTGGGCTCAGCTGTGCTCTGCACGGGGTGGGGAGTAGGAGAGCATACTCCTCTCGTGGGGTTACTGAGAGCACTGCATGAGAGAGGCCTGGAGGGGAGCTTCTGGAATGCCCCCTCACCCATCTGGAGCGATACCAGGGGACCCGCGGGCAGGGATGGGGCGCGGTGGCAGGCAACATCCTGGGGGCTCTCTGTGCGCAGCAGCCCTGGGCGCTGAGCTCCCTGTGAGCCACCGCACCTAATCCTCGCAGCGGTCCCACGAGGAGGTACTGCCGTGGCCCCACTTTACAAATGGGGGAACTGAGCCACAGGGAGGCTGGAGCTTCTTGAGGCCTCACAGCCCATGAAGGGGACAGCCGTGGTCCCTGGTCTGAGCCTGTGTGCTGGGGGGGCCTGTGGGCCACTCACCTGGCCGAGACCCACAGCTGCGACTGGGGGATGGATGACAGGAGAGACAAAAATGCACTCGTCCGCTCACGCGGCAGGAATCCGGGAAGCACACGTGTGCCAAGCAGACAGTGGGATGTGGTCTGCCGCAGGCTCCTCACGGGGTCACAGTCAAGTGGGGCCTACTGGCCTCAGCCCTGCACCACCACCCCGGCCCCACCTGGGTCCCTGAGGGCCTGTGACCTCCCCAGGACAGACCCTGTCCCCAGGAACTATTCCAGCAGCGTGGGGACCACACCACTCTGTGGGCAGCCACAGCTGCAGCAACAGAAACAGGCCTGAGGCTGCCCAGGCACAGCGCCTCCTCGGGCCAGACGGGTCTGGAGGGCAGGGCTGAGCAGAGGGCGGAGCAGACCAGAGTGAGAGCCCGCTGCGGCCAGCCCACTGACGCAGGTCGTGGTGTGCGTGCTGCGTCCTGACGGCCGCGCCAGGGAGGGGGACTTCCGAACCCCGGCAGTGCAGACGGAAACACCTCCTGGTGCAGAGAGGTGAGGACGTGTGCCAAAGGCAGCACAGCCCTTCTGTCTGGACTGACTCTCTGACCCCCGACCTGTGCCCGTGGCCACCCGTGTCCGACCACAGTGACTGTCCCCATCAGTCACACCCCCCTTTCTCCACGGGAAGTCGAGGCAGTTTTCGCATCCGAGCCTGGCTGAGTGATTTTGAATGAGCAGCCTCTCTGCTCTGGGCCTCAGTTGCCCTGTCTGCCAAACGGGCACAGAACGCACTGCACCCACGCGCCCAGGGCAGCAGCGGCGTGTCTTCTGCCGCAGGTATTTCGAGGCAGCCCAGTCAACAGTAGCTCTTGCGACCGATAAGGCAGCCAGCCACTGAGCGCTCCCCAGCAGGAGTGTAGCGCCAGGAAAGTGGGGTTGTCCCAACGCCTCTGAGTCATGCCACCCCCCACCCCCCGGACGCAGGACACTGTGGTTTAGGTGCAGGGACCCCTGTGGTCTACGGAGCAGAGGCCTGTGCGCTCCCTGAGCACAGCACGGGCAGGCGGCGTGGGCGGGCGGCTCCGTGTCTGGCGGGTGGACTTAGTCCCTGTTTGCTCTTCCGGTAACTGGGTTTACCTTGGTTAATATTCACCAGCAGCCTCCCCATCCGAGACTCAGCCCCTCTGAGTCTACTGCTTAAAACAGTGGAGGACAGGGCCCTTTCCCCTCAGCCTTGGTCATCAGTGGTCCTGGGACACTAAATCGTAAGTATGCCTTCCACGGAGGGGGGCCTCCGCAGGGGCCTCCCGGTCCCTGCACTGCCCAGGCAGCCTGGGGGGTGGGGTGCAGGGAAGATGGAGCGGGGTGGGGGTGGGCCTCCTGTTGTCATAGTAACAACATCCCGGAGGTTTTTTCCTGCTCCCTCAGCTTGTCCAGAGCCTCCCGAGTACTTGCTGGTGAATCACTGGCCCTCTGGAAACAGAAGTGGAAGTGGGCGTCTGGCCCTGGTGTCCTGGGGCCCAGGGCCGAGCATGCGTCTTTTGGCTCAGCTCCGGGGTCTTTCCTGTCTGCTGATGCCTGTAGGCCTCCCCTCCCCGACTCCTGGCATGTGCGTCTTTTCCCCCTTCTTCATATGAGAAAATTAGGGCCTAGAGAGGGGCGGTGAGGAGCTCAGGCCAACATAGGTCCTGGCCAGGAAGCCAGGCCAGACTAGAATCCCAAGTTTCTGGCCACCCCCGCTGGGCCTCCAACCTCTGCAGAAATGCCCAGAAAAGAACGGGGCCAGGCCTCAGCCTAGAGGTATCAGGATGGGCCTCTGGGCGCCCTCGCACACGGTGCAAGATGGGACACCCCGGGAGGGACCATCACGGGCACTTCGAGCCGTGTTCCTAAGCCCGGCAGCTAGAGTTCCTAAGCCAGAGTTCCTAAGCTCACTCTGGCCCGGTGGCTTCGAAGCTCCTTACACACAGTCCCGCATTTAAACGTCACAGCTCCCTCCTGAGGTTGTTACCGTGGTTATTCCCATTTTACAGAGGAGGAAGCTGAGGACAGAGAAGTTCATAACCTGCCCCAAATTACACAAGCCCACCTTCCTCAGTCTAGAACCCACACTCCTGAAACCATTCTTACCGTCAACATTAACTCTCTCGGGCCTCAGGCACCGGATGAGGAGGGAAGCTTGGGCTCGCCTCATGGCCTCACGGATGCTGGGTGACCCTGGACAGTTATTCAACCTCTGTGTCCTCTTGGGCAAAGTGTAGATAACCTTTGTCCTCTTTCTTCCCACACCACCCACAGTGGCCTTGATCTCTGGAGTGTCAGAAGGACATGATTTTTCTGTCTTTGGACTCTGGAGATGAGGCTACAAAGGTGACTGAGGCCAAGGCCACCAGACTCCCACAAACTGCTCTGAAAGACCCACAACATCGACAACAACTGACACTTCCTGAGAGCTGACTGTGCGCCGGGCACATTTCAACACCTTGCACATAGTTAATTGCACAATAGCTCTATGAGGCAGTGAACCCTTGTTATTTCCAGAAAATCAAGCCTCGGAGAGATTAAGTAACTTGCCCAAGGTCACACAGCTGACAGTGAATGGAACTCAGGCATTCTGATCTCAGCCACAAAGTGATGCTGCCCTCTCCATTTGGCCAGGCTGCCTGTTTTGAGGCCTGTGGCTGCAGCTTTACACACAGAGAAAGGTTAAATGCCAAGTTTTGGAACCAAAATGCCTAGGGTTCAATCCCAGCTCCGTAAGCAACCAGCTCTGTGGCTTTCGGTAAATTACCTAATCTCCGGAGTCCTCAATTCCCCCCTCCCTAGGAGGAGCTAACAACCATGACCCCCACCTCCAGGGTAAGCTTGGAGAGACTGAACGAGGCCGAGCACCTGAAACGCCACTGCTGACTCTGGGACGGTGGTGACAGGGACGCTGATGTTTGCGGGGCACAGGGTCTGGCAGCTGCTAGGCAGCAAATTAATACTTGGAGAATTGAATTTAAAATTTGCCAGGCTCAGAGGTGGCTTGTTACCGAGCAGGGGCCCCTTCTCTGGTCCTGGCCATGCGGCAACGGGCCGGACAGACGGCTGCCGGTTCTCGGGCGTGACCCTGCCTGAGTGCGGGTGTGGGGAGCCTCCACCCCGGCTGGGGCCTGCCCACCTACTGCCCTCTTCCTCGCTTCCGCCTTGCAAGGCAGTCTTTTCTCTACTCTCCAGGCAGCAAGCTGAGGCTCAAAGAAGTGAAGTCACTTGCCCAAGGCCATGTGCCCTGAAGACGCAGGGCTGGGTCGCACGCAGGCTTGTTTAGTTGCAGGTTGTGTGGCCTTATGGTGCAGTCACTTCCTGGCTCCCTCTGGGCCACTCTCAGGCATCGCTTTTATGGTGCTGAGACCGGGTGCGAGGCCTGGCTCCCTCCTCTCTCCATCACCTGGCAAAGCCCGCGCCCACCTGCCCGGGGCCCTGGCAACGTCACCGTGCCATCTTCTTTCTTTCTGCTGTGAAGCTGAATCCGCACACCTCTGGGTGCTGCACTGGCTACTTTCTCCCCTCTGGGCAGCCTCCCCGGCACCAGGCTTTGGGGGCGTGGGGTGCTGCCTTCCGTAGAAGGGCAAGGAGAGAGCAGAAGTCGCAGACCCCTGAAGGTGTAAGGAACGGACTGGAAGGCCAAACAAGGCCACTAGGAGGCTCACGGCCAACGTCAGTGTCCCTCAGGCCCAGTTCTGTCACTCGCGGGGTCCGAGACCCGAGGACATGGCTGTGTCCCTCTGATGTTCCAGTGGTGGGAAATCCAAGGCTCGTTGCAGCTTTGTCACTGGGTTGCTGTGCGGCCCTGGCAAGGCCCGGACCCTCTCTGGGACGCGCACCCCTTACCGTAAGAGAGGGAAGCTGGGTGAGGTGCTGTGCCCCTCCCCCCAAGAAGATGGGCTAGGGCGACAAGTGCCCCCCCCTCACCGCAGTCCCACTGGCCTCGCTGCCTTCTTAGAGACCAGCTGCCCCCCGAGGGGGAGGGCACCTCACCCCACCCCTCCCCATGGGGAGTACCTGTTGCTCCCACAAACCCAGGTACCCCTTTAATTAAGAATCCATCGCTAGCGCATGGGAACCTCATTTAAGCCACCCCACCTGGACTGACCAGGTGGGGAGAGCAAGGCCTGAGGACAAGAAGACGCCCAAGGCCAAGTAGACCGTAGTGGTCTTGTCAGGGCTAGAAGCCAGACCTCTGGCGCCGAGACCCCTCGCCACATTTAGTGTTCCCACCCCACGGAGGCCCAAATCCCTCCCGGTCTGTGAGTCGGGCCACGATGGGGAATTTCCGTCAGCCCTGAGGGACCACACCAAAGCCCAGGGGACAAGTCAAGAGAAACCAGAGGGGGAGAGAGCGTGCGGAACTGATTTTAGCACCGTCCTCAGCTCTGAAACCACAGGCCAGTTCAAGAAAAATATACACACCCGTTACGTAGCGTGTGGCCTGCTCAGTCTGGGGTACTCACACGTGTAGAGGCCGGAAGAAAGCGGAGAGCGAGGCCAGTGTTGTGCTTCACTTTGCTGTTTTATTGGGAAGAAACTTCTAAAACTTCAAGGGGGTAGAGAAACCCAGCATTTATTTCCAACTTTTTTCCCCTCAGGTTTTCATATTCCAAGTTCGAGGACTCCTGTGTCTTTGTACATTCTTAAAATGGTGATTTTAGTTATGTGGGTCATGGCTAGCTACGTGGTTACGGGCCAAGGGGGAAACATTCGCCTCTGCCCTGGCCTCAGTTTCCCCATCTGTGAAAAGAGCAGGTTGCACCTGGGGGGCTGCGGCCTGGTGGCCCGAGGCTGGGCGTGTCTGGAAGAGAGGTGTCTGGGGCGGGGCGGGCTAGCGTCACTGTCGGTGCCAGTGGCTTTCCCCGACACCAGGTAGAGTCTGTTCTTGCTGGTTCAGCCGCAGGCCTCACCACTCCCTCCGCCTATGCGCCACGGAGGCGCCCCTTCCCGCTGGCCCTCTGAAGGCCTCTGCCGCAGCCCCCACTAGCCTGCCCCTGACAGCTGCATTCTTAGACCCCCTGGGTAAGATCTGGTGTCTAGACCTGTTCACTAAATCCTCCCAACAACCTCACGGTCTATATGAGGCAAAAGGAGGGCCAGAGACGCCAAATGACTTGCACCCAGCACCAGGTCTGTCTGAAGGGAAAAGATGCTTTCTCCGTGCCGCTCCCCACCCCGACTCACACGAACCCCCACCACCCTACACAGACAGCATCTCTCACCCTGCATCGCCTGCTGGGCCCAGAGCTGGGACACGGGTGATGACCAGGAGGAGCAGACTGCAGGGACCGCAGCCCATTCCTGCAGCCGAGACCGCAGACTCACTGTGAGGACAGTGCTCCCACTCGGCAAAAACCACTCGGGCCTGAGGCGCACTGAGTGGCCAGGGGCACAGCCGCCCAGCTGAGTGTCCTCAAAGCTCCGTCGAGTAAGGCTACGTGTCCTTGCGCAAGATCCTTCCCCCTCTGCGCAGCAGCCTCTCTGCTCACTAAACAACAGGACTCCGTGGCAGCCCCCAGGGCTGTTCCAGATCCACTCATCCCTGGGCCTGACCTGGCCTGCCTTCTGGGTAATCGTCAGCATGTCCATTATGCATCCCACGCCTCGGTCCCCCCGTTATAAAGTAGGGGCTTTAGCACCGGCACCTCAGGGTCACTGCGGACGTTAGTGCAGCCGTCGGGAAAGTGGACTCTGGACCCCGACTCTCCAGGTGTGTGCTTCCAGTGAGTCTTTCAGTGATGATGATGTAGGAAGCGCTGGGCACAGCACTGCACGGAACAGGTGTTTCACGAACTCTGGGTGCTGTATGCGGTGTCACTCAGCGGCCAGGGGACTCGTTGTGTCGCCTGACTTGGTATGATGCCCCTTCTCTCTCGCAGGACGATGCCATCCTCCATCCCGTGGGGCCTCCTCCTGCTGGCAGGCCTGTGCTGCCTGGCCCCAGCCTCCCTGGCTGATGGTCCCCAGGGAGACGCTGTCCAGGACACAGAGGCATCCCAGCGCGATCAGGAGGCAGCCAGCCACAAGATCGCCCCAAACCTGGCTGACTTTGCTATCAGATTCTACAGTCAGGTAGACAAGTGCAACGCCACCAACATCTTCTTCTCCCCAGTGAGCATCGCTACAGCCTTTGCCATGCTCTCGCTGGGGGCCAGGGGTGAGACTCACACCCAGATCCTAGAGGGTCTAGAATTCAACCTCACTGAGAGAGCAGAGGCCGACATCCACAAAAGCTTCCAGAACCTCCTCAAGACCCTCAACCAGCCAGACAACCAGCTGCAGCTGACCACCGGCAACGGCCTGTTCATCAATGAGAGTGCGAAGCTAGTGGATAAGTTTTTAGAGGATGTCAAGAAACTGTACCACTCAGAAGCCTTCTCCGTCAACTTTAGGAACTCCGAAGAAGCCAAGAAACAGATCAACGATTACGTAGAGAAGGGGACCCAAGGAAAAATTGTGGATCTGGTCAAAGAGCTTAATGAAGACACCGTTTTTGCCCTGGTGAACTACATCTTCTTTAAAGGTAAGGTTGCACGACCAGCCTGAGCTGGTTCCAAAGGAAACACCCAAAGCTATTCTCCAACACCCAGCCCTAAACTTCCCCGGGCAGTGCAGGGCGTGCTCCGACAAGGCGTCTCTGCACGGGCGACCCGGCTCCCTCTCACGACCACTGACCCTCTCTCCAAGACCAGATGCAGCCGGGGGCCGTGGGTCAGAGGGTCAGAGTGGCACCTTCCCTGCAGGGCTTGTCGGGGCCTGCAGTGCACGTTCTCCTGGGCATCATAAGTCCCCCCCAGGGAGGGAGGCCGTCTGTGCACGATGTCTCCCCAGACAGCCAGAAGCACTAGCTTGAGCAGAGTGTATGAAGGAAATGGGGTTTCTTGAATGACACACTGAAAACTCTAGGGTAGTGAAAGGCGTGACAGCTTTAGAGTCAAAAGCCAGGGTTCAAATCCTGCCTCTACCACTTACAAGCTATTGGCTGCTGGCAAGTCATTTCACCTCTTTGAGGCTCCTGTCTGGAATGTGACCATAACATCACCCTTGTTGTCCCGTTTCTGTAAGGAGCAAGCGTGTTGCAAAGAACATGGGACTAGATGCTCACAAAGTAAGTGCCCAACTAAACTTGACTCTCGGCTTGCCTTCCTTCCCCTGACTGATGACAATGTCAGAAAGCTGTGGGTCCCGGAGGGCATTCTGAGGCTGTTGAACAGTCCACGGAAATGGAAATAGCCTGGCACAGGGGAGCCAAGGGTCAAGGTCAGGGGCTACTTCCTGCCCACCACTGGCTCCGTGGTCTGAGGCAGAACAGTGCAGCGGAGAGGGCAGAGGCCAGAGTCAGCACAGTCGGGTGCCAGCTCTGCCGTGGGACTTTAGGCGGGGCCTGTGCCCTCTCCAGCCCCAGTCTCCACCTCCCACCCAAACAGAAACTTGGGCTCAGGGGTCCCCGAGGCTGCTGCCCAATTGGACTTGCCAGGATGGTGATGCTCTCCTGGTATAGCAGAGGGAGGGGAGAGGCCCAGGCCCCCGCATTTCACATGTTGGTCCAGGAAAAGGCCATTAGAGTGAGAACAGGAGTGATTTCCCTGAATGGTAAGAACCACTGATTCCCAGGTGGGGGTGGCGGGGGGGGCACTCACACAAGGGTGTGCTGAGTATGACTGAGGCCCACAACGGTCGGGTCACTGAGAGTCTGCCAAGCAGCCCTCAATCAGATCAGCAGGAAGTACACGTCGAGCTGCTCACCCCGCCAGCCTGACGGGCACCCCCTGCCTCTGCAATACGGAAAAGCTGGGCCCCGCTCGAGCCTGGCGCCATCCTCACAAAAGTCCCTTCGGTGGACTGATGTTCATGTCAGCCCCACTGCGCAGAGGGGGAGGCTAAGGCTCAGAGAGGGCCCGCTCAGGGGGAGGCTCGGGGCTCCTCCACTCTGCCACAGGTGCCTAACCCTTCCCGCCCCTGGCTGATGTGCACCCTCGCCTCTCTCCAGGCAAATGGGAGAAGCCCTTCGAAGTGGACCAGACCACAGAGGGGGACTTCCACGTGGATGCGGCCACCACCATCAAGGTGCCCATGATGCACCGCCTGGGCATGTTCGACCTGCACTACTGCGAACACATGTCCAGCTGGGTGCTGCTCATGGACTACGTGGGCAATGCCACCGCCTTCTTCATCCTGCCCGACGAGGGGAAAATGCGGCACATGCAGTGCTCGTTCGCCCCAGACATCCTCGTCAAGTTCCTGGAAAAGAGATCCCCAAGGTGATGTCCCAAACCAGAGGCTGGCTTGTCGCTTAAGGCCTGCCAAAAGGGGGCGAGTCGGACCCACATCCTGTGGGCCGAGCAGCTGTGCGTAACCTTGTGTGTCCACACAGAGGCCAGTACCTGGTCAGGGAGCGCCCCTGTGAGGGGGACAGTGCCCTCTGTCAGGAGGCACAATTTCTGCCCTTGGCAACTTCCCAGCACGGACCCTGCCCCTGCCTGGAGCTCGCACCAGGTGCGGGAGCAGCAGCGCCACGCGCACCATGAGGGAACCAAGCGGGAAGCGGCAGGCTTCCCGGCAGAGGCGGCAGCTGTGTGTGCAGTGGGATGATAGGATGTCCACGGCTGGGCAGAGGGAGAATCTGCTCGGAGAGGCCGGAAAAGCAAAGGCCCAGGGTGGGGACTGTCCCTGTCCCTCTGTCACTAGATCAGTGTGGTATCATTGGGTCTCAGGGTGAAGGGATACTCAAGCATGCACCCCAAATTATGACATACCTCTGTACGCATGAATGCCTGCTCTTCATGAACATTTTATCATGTATATTATACAAATATACATAGATAGGTGCGATATAAACATATATAAACCAATAACTTAAAATTTAAAATAGATAAAATGCATAACATATAAAAGAATATATAATAAACATATGTCTAACTGAATATAAAAATACAGAACACTGTGAAGTCAAAACTGAAAGAGAAGCATTGATACCTCTGCCCATCCAACCCTAGTCCAGTGCTCCTCGCTGCAGACGTGGAGAAAGAAGGACCGAGAGGGGCTGAACTTAGCCGGGGTCGGGAGAGCCTGCTGGCCATCAGCTCCCTCATGTCTGACCCACCGCAGGGCCACACTCTGTCCCCACGCAGAACAAGAGCTGAGCAATCAGCCCCGTGCATCACTCGTCATCCACCGAGCAAATGTCACTCAGCACCTGATACCACGCCCCACGTTCCCCCGGAATTCCAGCCCCGAAGTCCCAGTCTTGGGGGTGACCAAACTCTACAGGGCTGTGTGCACACTGCTTCTGGAGGACACCCTGGGTCTGCCTGGAGGGCTTCTCAGAAGAGGTGGCATTTGAGAGGCTTTGCAGCACAGGAGGACCCACCTCATGCCAACATTCCCTGACACAGGGCGAGAGGACCTAAAAAGGCAGTACGTCAACACCGACCTCCATCCTCCCGTGGGCGGGCAGGCAGGGTGCTAAGCGGGAGAAGTGACCAGAAAGGGTAATGCTTTCCATGTGGTGAAATTCCTTTGCTTTCCAACCACCTTGACAGGTCTGCCGATTTGTACTTGCCCAAGCTGTCCATTTCTGGAACCTACGATCTGAAAACCATCCTGGGCCAAATGGGCATCACCAAGGTCTTCAATAACGGGGCTGAGCTCTCCGGGCTCAGTGAGGAAGTGCCCCTGACACTCTCCAAGGTGAGCTTGACCCTGGTTCCGTAGGTCAGGTCAGAATGTGAACGGACGGGGCTGCAGCTCAGGGTGAGGGCACAAAGGGACACAAACGCACCTCCAGAATGAGGACTCTGAGGAATGCCATTGGGTGCTCCCAGACTGGATGTGGCCAGGCAACCGAGTGAAGGAGGTGGCCTCATACGCTCTAGCATTTTAGGGTTGCCCTCTGAGGATGTGTCACTGACTCTCTGCTGCCCTTCAACCGGGGCCCCGATGGGCCCGTATTTACAAAGGCGGACTCAGGCTCAGTGGTTTCACAGACTTTTGGCCCCACACCTGGTGACACTGGGGGCTACTGGTGAATCAGCAAGTCCGAGTGAATGAGCTATTTTGGCTAAAGATGCTGTTGATTCGGGAGACTTAAAGGTGACCAAAAACCAACTACATTGTAACAGTGGCAACGAACTGAGGGCTGGGTTGTGGACTAGACGCTATAAAGGTCCCCATCAAAGTCCTGGTCCCCAGGGGCTCAAAACTGGACACTAGAAACAAGAGACAGGGCAGGGAGGACCGAAAGTTCAAGTACTTCTGCCTCCCGCGGTGGCGGGTGTTTCCGGGAGGTTAACGTGGGTCAGGAAGAGTGAGGGCGAGCCGGTGGAGTCGGGCTGGGGCCCTGCCGAGGGGGTCCGGGACCGCGTGTCCCCCGCAGGTGGTGGAGACAGGCCCCAGGAACTCCTCCCTGGGCTCCACTGGCCTCATCAGGTCTCGTTCCCAGGCCTCGTGGGCACAGGCAGCCTGCGTCCACTCAGGACAGGTGGTGTGCTCTCTCCCATCCAGGCCGTGCACAAGGCTGTGCTGACCATCGACGAGAGAGGGACAGAAGCCGCTGGGGCCACAGTCCTGGAAGCCATTCCCATGTCGATCCCCCCAACCGTCATGTTTAACAGGCCCTTCCTCCTCATCATCTATGATAGAATCACCAAGAGTCCCCTCTTTGTGGGAAAGGTGGTGAACCCCTCCCAAAAATAACTGCCTCTCTGGCTCAGCCCTCCCCTCCCAGGGCAGGTCCCCTCCCTAGGCGACAATAAAGAATGGCTGACCTGGCCCAAGCCTGAGTGTGCCGTGCAAACCCCTCATCCTCTTTCCTTGAGTCTCCCTTTTCTTCCCCAGGTCGTGTGCACTCAGGCGCCTGCTGCGCTGAGGTTTATCTGACATTTGCACCGCACGCGACAGGATGAAGCGCTGGCTATCGACCATGGCTTTCTGCCTCATCCCCGATCACCACGGAAAACTCCAGGTTTCCCGACCTTCCTGGGAACTGCTAGGGGTGAATCGCACAGCTCAAATTGCAGCCCGTGGCCCCCACTCCACCAAGAGCCCACTGGGCGCTCTGGCTAAGCCCCTGCCTGTGCCCTGCGGGAGCCCTCCCCCGCCGGGCTGCTCGTGCCCACCCAAGGCCCCGAGAGGCTGCCTCCCCGGTGCTCCCGGCGCCTTCAGCTCACATGGGGCACGGAGCGGCCACAGCTCCGGCAGCAGAGGGACACTGGTGCCCTTCTCATCCCACGCCATCACCTGAGCCAGGTGGGGCCCCGACTACTCATAGGTACAATGGCTCTGGCTGGTCTTTCCAGGAGCCCTTTCCAATGGGGCCGGATGGGGAATATATATTCTGTCCTTGTCACTCCATCTCTACCCCAGGACCCTCAAATACGTTCCCTAGAAGCAGGTCTCTGCTCCCCAGGTGCACACAAGGGTCTCTGGCGTTGGTCTGTATCACCTGCACTAGCTCCCCAGGACAGTCACCCCCCGCAAGACACACACCCTGCATCCTCTCGTCCGCCCTCAATGTGAGAACAGGGTGTCCTGGATGGCTCTGGGAAGCCATCACAATGACTCCCCAGTCAGGGGAGGGCAAGTAGAGCAACCCATCGACCCCAGCGGCCCTGCCTGCCCTCCCCTGGCTGAGCTCTGAAGGGGGACACATGCAACTTGCCTTGCTCCTGCCCCACGGCCCTCCCCGGGGTCTTCAGAGGGAAACCGCAGCTGGAGGCTGACCTGGGAGCAGCCCTTCTCACAAGAGCCACCCAGCTCCTTCCCAGCCTCGAAGGCCCTGCCGAAGGGCTACGGCAGTCAGCATGGCTGGCTGGACCCCCAGCCTGAAGGAGCTGCTCCCCGGAGTCTCGCAGGGATGGGCTGGTCCCGGGGAAGGACCGCCCCCTCCCACACAAACCTCGGATTCACAGTCTAAGCCGCTCACCAGGGGTGCGTGGCTACCTAAGTACCAGGCTGAGCCATAGAAATGTACACTTGTCAAAATGGCCACACAGGTGCAGTTTCACATTCATGTAATGGGGGAAGATTCAACTATTTCCCAAACAAGCCTCACATCCTTTTGAGCTTTCCCTGCCTAGAGATTGCCAACTCCCACTAATTCCAATAACGATATGAACATTGCCAAACAACTACAACGATGCCAGGCCTGAGGGTCCAAGGACCTGGATCAGGTTCCGACTCTGTCACTTTGCAGCTGTGTGACTTTAGAGAAGGCCTCAAGCCTCTCCAAGCCTCCGTACATATCCATATGAATATAAAACCTACCTTAGGTTGGTGTGAGGTTCAGATGGCTAAAACAGCTTTTACAGGGTAGCAGAGCAGGGTACCCATGCCGGGACTCCGTTTGTGCCATTACAAGCTCCTTCTAGAAGCCTGGCTCCCTGGGAGGGGCTACTCCAGCATCTTCTAATCGGACCCTCAGAGCAGCACTGTGATGCTGTGAGCAGAGCTGCTTTGCCCTTGCGTGCCCATTCTGCAGACGAGGACCCCGAGGCTCAGGGAGGCTAGCTGCCTCGCTCACTGCCATGGAGGTAGTAAGTGACAGAACTGGTTCTGAGGGCCAAACTGTTCCTCCAAACCTCACCGCGTCACCCATGTCCCCTCCGAGACAGCCCCACTGAGCTCGTGAGCAATCCCAACCTCAGTCCACACGGGTCCCCCTCTCTGGCCCAACCCCCACCGAAGACACAGCTGCCGGGACTTCAGGGCTGGTCCAGTCAGCTTCCCCCTGCAGCAGGGGCCCAGCTCTTCGCTGAGACAGATGAGAAAGAGACACATAAGCCACCTCTGGCCGAGGCAAGGACATGGCAGTGACATTCTGCCTCTCTCCCAGTTTGCAGGGAAAGACACAGCAGTTCGATTCTAAACATAAATAACAAGCTTTTGAGTTTAAGTGCAAGCTCTGCCCTGACTGGTGGGCCATCTGAGACTCATTCAGTAAAATGAAGACCAAGGTCAAGAGGGCCTCTGGGCTCCACACATGCGCACTGATTCAGAAATGGGAAGTACGGGCTACACACTGATTTCCACCCCGTGGGCTCCCTTGGTCCTTTCCACAAGCCCATGGGGTGGGCATTTGCTCAACATGAAAATGCAAACATTTGCCGGGTACCTGCAAAATCTTGGAGATAGAGAGGAGACCCAGGTCCCACCCCCAAAGAATGCTAGTCTATCATGGTGACAATGGGGGCCTTGCAGTGTGGCGAATGTGCACCTTCAGATTCCGTCCACCAGCCCCTATCCACGAACAGCCACACCCAACCTGGGTCACCGAGAGCGGCCTCAGAGGCTGCGGCCTTTCTGTCTGTCCTTTGTTGGGTGCTCACCACTGGTCCTGCCAGCAAAGCACACAGCCACGCTCATGGCCAGGCCTGTGGGGCAGCTTCGGAATGAAAGTGAGCCGAGTCTTGGGGGACTGATGGAATTAGGGCTGCTGAGTGGAGAAACCAGAGAGAGGCGAACTCACCAGACAGCTGCCTCCCCGCAAGGACACAGGCAGCAGCCGGGGCTGCCAGCCGCTGAGATTCTGCGCCCTTTGTTATCAGAGTTATCAGAGCAAAAGCCAGCTCCTCCTGACGTGCCTAGAATCGGGAGAAACGCCCTCAAAGCCGCCCGCACCTAAGAAGCAAGCCTTCAGTGATGGCTGAGGTCAGAAAGGGCAAGGGAAGGCGGAAGGGCTGCCCTCGGGAGGGAACCACACTGGAAAGTGCCGCAAAGGGGCGGGCAGCTCGTGTGGGGTGGGGGAGGGGGGGATCGTTTAGGTGCGGTGGTGAGCATGCGCCAGGAAACCTGGGAGGCACAGTGGGAAGTCACACGGGAGCGGGACCGTCCCGCAGGGTGGGCCTGGCCCCAGGTGCAGCTGACAGATAATCACCAGGGACATCGCTCTGCGGTCAAAGCTGCTTTCCGAGACCAGCTGCTCACTGCGCACCACTCGTTACCCGGTCGGTGTCCTGGGAACAGAGTGAGCGCCACGCGGGAGGAGGTCAGGGTTTTCCCAGAGAGCTCTCGCAGAGAGCACGGTGAACACAGCAAGTGAGAACCAGGTACTGATTTTGTTTTTCCACTGAATTGATCGGGTGACATGGGTTAATAGACCCTGCAGGTTTCGTGAGCACAGCTCCCTAACACAACATCTGCACACCGCGCCGTGCGCTCACCACCCAGAGTCAGGCCTCCATCCCTCCCCATTTATCCCCTCGGGCCCTCTCCCGCCTCCCCCTACCCTCTTTCTCTCTGGCAATCACCACACCGTTTTCTGTGTCTGTGTTTTGTTCTGTTCTGTTTGGGTTTGGGTTTTTTCACTTAGTCCCTTCACCTTTTTCACCAATAGCCAAGATTCGGAAGCAGCCCAAGTGCCCGTCAGGAGATGAGGGGATGAAGAAGCTGTGGTACGTTTACACATGGAACACCACGCAGCAGAAAGAAAGAAGGAGCTTGGCTTTTGCGACAGCACGGACGGACCTGGAGAACATTATGCGAAGTGAAGCGAGCCAGTCAGAGAAAGACAAGTACCATATGATTTCACTTAAGTGTGGAATCTAATGAACAAAATGAACTAACAGATAAATTTGAAACCAACTCATAGATACAGAGAACAGACTGTATTAACTTTAAAAAGCTATTTTTCTTTAGTCCACAGTTATCAATAGTCTCAAAATATGTTCTCAGTATTATCACTTCATTTCCCTTCATTCTGAGGTGACTTTCCACATTAAAATGTTAGGATGAAAACTCGAAAGGCAGCGTCACAAAGCAGAAAGAATTCAGGAACCCACACCAGCCTCTAGTTAGCACGGAACCAGGAGCAGGCCGATTGGGCTCCGCGTGCCTCAGTTTGCATCACTGCAAAATGGGGATAATGAGACCTAACTCATTGAAAGTTCCTTCTGTGGACGATACTGCGAAGCCTTTTTTAGTGCTGGCTCTCACCAAATATTAAACATTAATCAAGATTGTAGATTCTAAAAGTAATAGTTCGAGGCAGCTTCCCACTCCCCGTCTCTTGATTCACTGACAGAACTAACAGGAGTAACTGGCAGATGGGTGCACCATCTGTCGCCACGGACCCTGACCTGGGAGTCACGCAGCCTGGGGCCCACCGCTCACAGCTCCCCCACTCACGGGCCCCCGGAGCTGGGGAAGTCACCTCCCTCCGTGAGCTTCAGTTTTCTCACTAGCAAAATATGAACGTTAAGGTCCCTGAGGACTGATACTCTGCAAGATTCTGACCACGTCAGGGCGGCCCCGTGCGGTTCCTTCAGTTGGTGGCTCTGGGCCCCGGCATTTGGCGGGTGCCTGTTACCTCCCTCCTGTGTCCAGACCAATGGGCTTTGGAGTCCAGTCCCGACAGGGACTTCCCTAGGGCTAGCACCTTGGCAGCCACAGGCCCAGTGACTCTAGGCCACTGACATTTACTGAAGGTCAACCCTGTCTTGGGCACAGTTCCAGGCTCTGGGTGTGTTTTCATCGTTTGCTCCTCTCCACAGACCCGTGAGGTGGGTATTAAAGCAAGACACACTCGGGTCGTGCGCGGCCAAGGGCTCCCTCCCATCACCCCACCCTTCGGGCGCCTCGCCCCCGCTGGTTCCGCTGGACTGGGCCGCTTCAGGGAGGCACAGCAAGGTTCTGCGATGGTATCAGGTGCTCGCTGGCCAAGCGCTGCAGGCTCCCCAGCCTCAGTTCCCACATGACAGGGGTTGGGGGTTACTGGGCCATGGAACCAGCACCCCAGCCCCTGAGGCTGCTCTATAAGTAGGTGAAGCTGCGAGCATGCGGGGCGGCCTGAGGGGTGCACCCAGCCCAGCGAGTGTCTCTGCAGAAGAACTGGGTTCCCTCTGCTGCGTGAGGGATTCTCCAACAGCTTCCTCCCGAGCTGGGGGTGAGGCTGGGCCACTGTGCCAGGGTCACTGTTGCCACCCGAGAGAGGGGACACCCGAGGCACAGGGTCGGGACTGGAAGCCCCTCAGCGAGCCCTCACTGTCCGGCTCAGCACAGTGGGAGATGGAGTCACTTCCCTCAGACACCCCAGCACGTAGTGGACGCCCCAGCACGTAGTAGGCCCTCGAAGACAGCAAGTGCTGGCGGGCACAGCTGCTTGCTGTTACTCTTCTCTTCCCCCCACCCCGTGGCTCTCACACGTACAGAGGCAGGGACGTGTCCACTGGGCAGCCGCCCTCCCACGCCATGTCCCCTGCTCTGCCACGCTTCTCCACCTCAGGAGCCCCCGTCCTCCCCCGTCCGGGCCACAGCCCTCTGCCTTACCTTTGACTCCACGCCCTGCCTAACTCACTGCAGAGAGCAGATGCCCATGTAGCTCCCCCAGTTTCCGGGGAATAGCCCACAGTCTGCCCTGGGCCCCTGCCCCCCCACACCGCAGACCCTGGCCTTGGCCTCTGAAAGGCTGAGGTGTATTCATTAACCCTCCAGATAACCCTGCTATCTTTTCTGTCACCCCTTCCCCGTTCTTATCTGGGTTCACGGCCCACCTCGATATCGCTTGGCCCCTCTGACCCTAAAAGTTCTAGTTTGCAAAACCTATGACCCCTTCCGCTAAGAGCTGACCTCTGGGTCTCCTTCTGCCTGCACGTTTTGATGACTAGACTGATTTTACTCCCTTCTCCCAACAATCTCATTTCAAAGGGAAGGCTCGGAGAGACTAAAATTTGGGGCTCCACAGCTGGGAAACGGCAGAGGTGGATCGGAACCCAGGCCTATCCAAGGCGAAAATAAACGCCTTTGCACCACCTCCTGCCCCCAACGTCCCCGCTGTGTCCCTGGAGCGAGCAGCGTCTCTGAGGACCTGTCACCTGAGCCCAGGGCTGGGAGGCAGGTGCTGCCCACGTGGGCAGGTGGGCGAACTGCCGGCCCTGCAGACAACTTGGGGGGTGGGGCCAGCTTGGAATGGCTTCCAGGGGCTACGGCTGTGTCTGGCTGCTCCGTGGGGACAGCTCTGGCACCCAGAGCCTGCTGTCATTGAGCCTCGTAGAGGTGCTCGTCACTGCGCGCCCAGTGGCGGAAGGCCCACGGGGGTGTCCAAGCTCCCACGGTGACAGAAGAGATTTGCTGCGTCACCCGAAGGCCTTGGTACAGCATGCCACAGCAGAGTTCTGGGATCCCTAGACAAGGCCCCCGCCAAGAAGAATGAATGCCCTAGACCGACTGGATCAGGTGGACACTGTCCCCGGTGAGCCAACGCAGTTGGGACTTCGCTGACCCAAGCCCCCTCTGAAATGAGAAGTCCATCTAACCAAGATGGGGAGGCTCCCCAGGGGGCCTCATGTTCTGAGCCCTCCGGCCTACACAGGCGACTGCCACAGGGGCACTTTTGCCCCGAGGGGACCCCGTGGAAATCTGGAGACTATGTCCTCGTTATACCTGAGGGTCGGTTTCATCTAGGGTGCTGCTGAACACCCTCCAGGCACAGGACAGCCCCCGCCACACACACAGTGTGTGGCCCGCAAGCTCACAGTGCTGAGCCTGAGGCACCTGCCTGCTGGGTGCCCGGCCCCTAGCGCCAGCGCAGTCCCTGCTTGGGAAGACTTGGCAGTGACCTCTCTGGACGCAGAGTACCCGGCCAGAAGCACAGAGACCTGTCCATCCTGGGTCTGTGCGACCAGCTGTGCGGCCATGAGCAAGTCTAACCCTCTCAGACCTCGCTGCTGGCATCCCGCAGTACAAGGGCAGCAAAGCATTCCCTGGGATGAAGGGCTGCTAACGTCTGTGAGGGCCTCCAGGTTAAGGGCTCTGGGGTACTCTTTCTCACAGCGCTCCCCAGGCCTGGAATGGCGCAGGGGCGGATGACAACCCACCCCAGGCTCGGGTAGCCTCCACCTGAGAGCTGCAGCAGCTACGAGAAGAGGGAAGCAGATGAAGTGTGCGGCGTGGTGGGGAGGCTGGGTGGGCTCAGGCATGATGGGTGTCCTCACGCTCTAGGTGTTCTTGCTGTGTGTCCTTTGGCCAGATCCCTCCCGCTCTGGGCAGCAGGCTCTCTGCCCTATGATAACCAAGTCCAATGGCAGCCACCCCAGGGCAGCTCCAAATCCAGTCATCCCTGAGCCTGATCTGGCTGCTTCCCGGTAAGTGCGTGCACATACCGTACGTATATCGCGTGCCTCAGTTTCCTCTTTGGTAAAGCAGGCTGTAGCACTGGCACTTCAGCGTCACCTCGGATGTTAGTCAGGCCGCGGAACACGGACTCTGGACCCACACTGCCTGTGTGTGACTCTGGTCCTGGTACTTTACTTGGTCTGTGACCTTGGACAAGTGACTTAACCCCGTGGAGCTTTGGTCTCCTCATCTATAGATTGAGAACTGTTATATGATCGAGATCTTAAAATTGTCATGAGAGGGCAATGGGGTGAGACGGCGCAGTGCTCAGAACGGAGCTGGGCCTGCGGTGAGCGCCGTAAAAGCCTCAGCGATTGCCCCGAGTCTTTCAGCGACAATAAGGTAGGAAAGCGCTTGGCACAGCACTGCACCGAGCAGGTGCTTAATAAACTCTGCACGCTTTACGCGGTGTTACTCAGGTGCCCCTTCTCTCCTGCAGGACGATGCCATCCTCCATCCCGTGGGGCCTCCTCCTGCTGGCAGGCCTGTGCTGCCTGGCCCCAGCCTCCCTGGCTGAGGGTCCCCAGGGAGACGCTGTCCAGGACACAGAGGCATCCCAGCACGATCAGGAGGCAGCCAGCCACAAGATCGCCCCAAACCTGGCTGACTTTGCGTTCAGCTTCTACCGCCAGGTGGCCCATCAGTTGAACACCACCAACATCTTCTTCTCCCCAGTGAGAGTCGCTACAGCCTTTGCCATGCTCTCGCTGGGGGCCAGGGGCGAGACTCACACCCAGATCCTGAAGGGCATAAATTTCAACTTGAAGATGGTACCCGAGGCTGATATCCACACACGCTTACAGCATCTCCTCCACTCCTTCTGCCAGCCAGACCACCAGTATCAGCTGGTCAGCAGCAGTATGCTACTGATGGATAAGAACCTGAAGCAAGTACACTTGTTTTCGGATGCCAAGAGGCTATACCACTCAAAAACCTTCTCTGTCGACTTCAGAGACACTGAGTCAAAAAAAACAGATCAACGATTATGTAGAGAAGGAGACCCAGGGAACAATTGTGGATCTGGTCAAAGAGCTTAATGAAGACACCGTTTTTGCCCTGGTGAACTACATCTTCTTTAAAGGTAAGGTTGCACGACCAGCCTGAGCTGGTTCCAAAGGAAACACCCAAAGCTATTCTCCAACACCCAGCCCTAAACTTCCCCGGGCAGTGCAGGGCGTGCTCCGACAAGGTGTCTCTGCACGGGCGACCCGGCTCCCTCTCACGACCACTGGCCCTCTCTCCAAGACCAGATGCGGCCGGGGGCCGTGGGTCAGAGGGTCAGAGTGGCACCTTCCCTGCGGGACTTGTCGGGGCCTGCAGTGCACGTTCTCCTGGGCATCATAAGTCCCCCCCAGGGAGGGAGGCCGTCTGTGCACGATGTCTCCCCAGACAGCCAGAAGCACTAGCTTGAGCAGAGTGTATGAAGGAAATGGGGTTTCTTGAATGACACACTGAAAACTCTAGGGTAGTGAAAGGAGTGACAGCTTTAGAGTCAAAAGCCAAGGTTCAAATCCTGCCTCTACCACTTACAAGCTATTGGCTGCTGGCAAGTCATTTCACCTCTTTGAGGCTCCTGCCTGGAACGTGACCATAACATCACCCTTGTTGTCCCGTTTCTGTAAGGAGCAAGCATGTTGCAAAGAACATGGGACTAGATGCTCACAAAGTAAGTGCCCAACTAAACTTGACTCTCAGCTTGCCTTCCTTCCCCTGACTGATGACAATGTCAGAAAGCTGTGGGTCCCGGAGGGCATTCTGAGGCTGTTGAACAGTCCACGGAAATGGAAATAGCCTGGCACAGGGGAGCCGAGGGTCAAGGTCAGGGGCTACTTCCTGCCCACCACTGGCTCCGTGGTCTGAGGCAGAACAGTGCAGCGGAGAGGGCAGAGGCCAGAGTCAGCACAGTCGGGTGCCAGCTCTGCCGTGGGACTTTAGGCGGGGCCTGTGCCCTCTCCAGCCTCAGTCTCCACCTCCCACCCAAACAGAAACTTGGGCTCAGGGGTCCCCGAGGCTGCTGCCCAATTGGACTTGCCAGGATGGTGATGCTCTCCTGGTATAGCAGAGGGAGGGGAGAGGCCCAGGCCCCCGCATTTCACATGTTGGTCCAGGAAAAGGCCATTAGAGTGAGAACAGGAGTGAGTTCCCTGAATGGTAAGAACCACTGATTCACAGGCGGGGGTGGGGGAGGGGCACTCACACAAGGGTGTGCTGAGTATGACTGAGGCCCACAACGGTCGGGTCACTGAAAGTCTGCCAAGCAGCCCTCAATCAGATCAGCAGGAAGTACACGTCGAGCTGCTCACCCCGCCAGCCTGACGGGCACCCCCTGCCTCTGCAATACGGAAAAGCTGGGCCCCGCTCGAGCATGGCGCCGTCCTCACAAAAGTCCCTTTGGTGGACCGATGTTCATGTCAGCCCCACTGCGCAGAGGGGGAGGCTGAGGCTCAGAGAGGGCCCGCTCAGGGGGAGGCTCGGGGCTCCTCCACTCTGCCACAGGTGCCTAACCCTTCCCGCCCCCGGCTGATGTGCACCCTCGCCTCTCTCCAGGCAAATGGGAGGATAAATTTGAGGCTGAGTGCTTTGCAGAAGAAGACTTCCATGTGGACATGGAGACCTCCATCAAGGTGCCTGTGGCCCACTGCGCGGGCTATTTTCAACTGCTCCAGGACCAGGAGCCCTCGAGCTGGGTGCTGCTGCAGCACGACGGGGGTGGATCCCTCAGCCTCCCGATCCTGCCCGACTCGGGCAGGAGGAAGCAGCTGGAGGGCAGGCTCTCGCGGATGCACCTCTCCAAGATCCTCAGACACATGGAACTGCGGGGATTCCCAGCCCGGGGCAGCTGCCACATCAGGCCTGGCCAGGGGACCAAGGGAGGGGGACCCACATCTCCCGCATGACCTTGTGCTCTCAGACAGAGGCCAACGTCATGTTAGGTGGCATCAGCCAGGTGCCATGAGAGCGACAGTGCCCACAGCTGAGGAGGCAAAAGTCCTGTCCTTGGGGACTTAGGTCACGGACACTGCCCCTTCCCCACGCCAGTGCCCGGTTCAGGGAGAGCAGCACCACACATACCAGGTGAGAATGAAGGCTGTGGAGTGAAAAGATAAAAAGCACATGGCCAGAATCATGTCTGACCCACCGCAGGGCCACACTCTGTCCCCACGCAGAACAAGAGCTGAGCAATCAGCCCCGTGCATCACTCGTCATCCACCGAGCAAATGTCACTCAGCACCTGATACCACGCCCCATGTTCCCCCGGAATTCCAGCCCCGAAGTCCCAGTCTTGGGGGTGACCAAACTCTACAGGGCTGTGTGCACACTGCTTCTGGAGGACACCCTGGGTCTGCCTGGAGGGCTTCTCAGAGGAGGTGGCATTTGAGAGGCTTTGCAGCACAGGAGGACCCACCTCATGCCAACATTCCCTGACACGGGGCTACAGGACCTAAAAAGGCAGTACGTCAACACCGACCTCCATCTTCCCGTGGGCGGACAGGCAGGGTGCTAAGTGGGAGAAATGACCAGAAAGGGTAATGCTTTCCATGTGGTGAAATTCCTTTGCTTTCCAACCACCTTGACAGGTCTGCCGATTTGTACTTGCCCAAGCTGTCCATTTCTGGAACCTACGATCTGAAAACTGTCCTGGGCCAAATGGGCATCACCAAGGTCTTCAGTAACGGGGCTGAGCTCTCTGGGCTCAGTGAGGAAGTGCCCCTGACACTCTCCAAGGTGAGCTTGACCCTGGTTCCGTAGGTCAGGTCAGAATGTGCACGGACGGGGCTGCAGCTCAGGGTAGGGGCGCAAAGGGACACAAACGCACCTCCAGAATGAGGACTCTGAGGAATGCCATTGGGCGCTCCCAGACTGGATGTGGCCAGGCAACCGAGTGAAGGAGGTGGCCTCATGCGCTCTGGCATTTTAGGGTTGCCCTCTGAGGATGTGTCACTGACCCTCTGCTGCCCTTTGACCGGGGCCCCGATGGGCCCGTATTTACAAAGGCGGACTCAGGCTCAGTGGTTTCACAGACTTTTGGCCCCGCACCTGGTGACACTGGGGGCTACTGGTGAATCAGCAAGTCCGAGTGAATGAGCGATTTTGGCTAAAGACGCTGTTGATTCGGGAGACTTAAAGGTGACCAAAAACCAACTACATTGTAACAGTGGCGACGAACGGAGGGCTGGGTTGTGGACTAGACGCTATAAAGGTCCCCATCAAAGTCCTGGTCCCCAGGGGCTCAAAACTGGACACTAGAAACAAGAGACAGGGCAGGGAGGACCGAAAGTTCAGGTAATTCTGCCTCCCGCGGTGGCGGGTGTTTCCGGGAGGTTACCGTGGGTCAGGAAGAGTGAGGGCGAGCCAGTGGAGTCGGGCTGGGGCCCTGCTGAGTGGGGTCCGGGACCGCGTGTCCCCCGCAGGGAGGGGAACCTGGATGGGGAAGGCCATGCTAGTGGTGAGAGAGGACTGAGCATGGCGCTGAGGGGCAGGAAGGGCCCAGCCCCCGGGGAAGGAAAGGTAAAGGGGAGGAGTCTCGGGCGAAGTTGAGTAAGGAGGTGTATCCCGGTGACGGTGCCCCACAGTTACCAGATAAAGACCTTTCATTTTGTTGTACTCTTGAACACACACACACACACGCACACATCTAACACGCACACACACAGATACACACAGATTTACTGAACATCTACACTGACCGAGGTGTTCACGTAAAGCACTTTGTGGCCGTTGCTGATCGTATCATGCAGCTCCGATTTTCCGACTTGGGAGAGTGAGGACTCAAGAAGAGTATTCACCTCTTTGCAGTGACAAGGCTAGTTAGCAAGTGGGGAAAAGCTGGATTTGAACCCAGATCCCGTGGTAGATAGTCATCTTTTTTCCACTATACCATTATATAAATCTAGTGGTTCTTTAATAAAAATGCTCAAATGGCAGACCCCCGGCTGGCAATCTGCCTGTTTGTCATTGTTCTGTTTCTTCAATCAAGGAAATGCTATAAAGACCCAGGTCCCCAGGGAGCCTCTGGAAAGACCCCTTCCTTGGGCCCCCCGGGCAGCTCCCTCCACACCAGACCCTACTCCCAGGCCAGGGAAGAGGACAGTGCAGCCTGCCTCTGCCTCAGACATGCCTCTGCTCCCTCCCTCCCAGGCCCTGCATATGGCTGTGCTGACCATCGATGAAACTGGGATGGAACATTCCAGCGCCACCCATTTAGAAGAGAATGTCTGGTTCTGGAATCTGACCATCAAGTTCAACGGACCCTTCTTAGTCATCATCATGGATGAAAGGACCAATGTCCCTTTCTTCGTGGGAAAGATGGTGAATCCCACGCAAAAATAACTGCCTTTCTGGGTTTAGCCCCCCACTTCCCAAGCCAAGCCCCTTCCTTAGATGACATTGAAGAAAGGATAAACTGGCCCAAGCTGGAGTGTGACATGAAAAGCCCCGAGTCTCTGAGTCTCATTTCAGAGCCCCAGGATGTGTGTGGAATCCAGGTTACAACAATCTTTGTACCCACTTACTATTTATTAAGTAGGTGCACTGTCTAGGCATTGTGCCCAGCAAGCATGAAACTTTGGCTGAAACCCATCATTTACTTAACATAGCATATATAGAACATCAGCACTGCCAGGAGATGGACTTACTGGAGATGTACCTGGTTAGTTAGCTGGGCTTTGGCAGAAGAAGAAGCAACAGTAAGGCCAGGCTAAGCCAGGCAGCCCCCACATGGGGCAGCGACAGGGTCTGCACTTACTGGGAGGACCCAACCAGTGCAGAATATTAGAAGCTCAAGCCCACGATAGGTAAAGGTGTTTGGACCTCTGGGTAGATCAAACATTAAAACATGAAAAACTGTTCTAGAGGAAAGTATTGGTCAATTTATTTCTTAATATTGAAGTGCATAAGACTTCTCTAAACAAGATAGTAAACACAAACCCACAAAAGTAAGGATTATCATATTTGAGTTGATAAAATACAAACTCTATGGCCAAAAAATGCCAATGCCATTCGACTCACCAAGAAGATACAACAAATACATACATACATACATACATATACATATACATATATATATATATATATGTATATGTATGCATATACCAAACATCAGAGCAGACATTGACATAATTAATGGGAGAACTAGGAACACAATATAGCAGGAGAAGCAATATCCCACATTCAATAATCAATAGAAAAACCAGACAGAAGATCAACACGGAAACAGAAGACTTGCACACCACTATAGAGCAATTGGACCACACTGCACACACAAGGGCAGAACACACATTTTTCTCAAGTGCACGCAGACCATATGTTAGGCTGCAAAGCAAAATTTAATAAATTTTAGAAGATTGGAATCACATAGAGTAGCTTGTATAATCGCAATGACATGAAATTAGAAATCAGTGGCAGAAGAAAAACTGGAAAATCCTCAACAGGTCAAAGAAAACATGAGAAGGGAAATTTTAAAATATCTCGAGACAAGTAAAAATAAAAACCCAACTTATCAAAGCTATGGGATGCAGTAAAAATAGTACTAAGAAGAAAAATTATAGCTCTAAGCATTTACAACAAAAAAAGAAACAGCTCAAATCAACAGCCTGGCTTTATACCATAAAGAACTTTATGGGTTGTGGGGGGAGGTTGGAGCTGAAATCAAAGCCAGAAGAAAGAATATAATGAAGATCAGACCAGAGACCAAGAAAAGAAGAAAAATTAAAAAATGGGAAAAATCAACAACACCAAGAGGTGATTCTTCAAAGAGATCAACAAAATTGGCAAACCTTTATAGAGAGTGACTAAGAAAAAAAAGACTCAGATAGTTAAAATCAGAGACAAAGAAGACATTACAAGTGAGTTTGCACAAATGAAAAGGATTATAAGAGAATATTATGGAAAAAATTGTATGCGAACAAATTGGATGACTAAATAAAAGAGATAAATTTCTAGAAACACACAATCCACCAAGAAGTGATCTCGTATTTTCTCACTTCAAACCTACAGTAATCAAAACAGTGTGGTGCTGGCTTAAAAACAAATGTGCAGACCACTGGAATAAAAGAGAAAGGGGAGAAGTAAACCCTCGCATATATCAGGTGATTTCAGACAAAGGTGCTAAGACTGATGGCGAGAGGACAACCTCCCCAGCAACACACGGGTGCTGAGAGAACTGTCCAGCCGCAGGTAAGAAAATAAAGTTGAATCCTCACCTTACATCATATACAAAAATAGCTCAAAGTAAATCAAAAACATACATTAAGTGCTAAAGTTATAAAGCTCTTAGAAGCACAGGGAAAGCTTCATAACACGACTTAGCAATGATTTCTTGTACACGACACCAACAAAGTTAAATATGTGGACTGCATCAAAAGTTAAGACATTTGTGCATGAAAGAACACAGGCAACAAAGTGAAAAGGCAACCTGTGGAATGGGAGAAAACCGTTGCAAATTACCTGTCTAACAAGGAGTTAACATCCAGGAGACGTGGAGCAGGCCTCCAACTCACCAACAAGGCAAACAGCTCCAGGAGAAAATGGACCAAAGACCTGAATGAACATTTTTGCAAAAATATACAAATACGGCTAACAAGCACATGCAAAGATGCTCAATATCACTAATAAATAGGGAAATACAAATCAAAACCACAATGAGATATCAATTCACACCTATTATTTTTATTTAAAAAAAAAAATAACAGGTGTTGGCAAGGAGAAACCAGAACCCGTGTGCACTATTGGTAAGAATGTGAAAGGATGGAAATAGTACGGTCGTGGCTCAAAAAGTAAAATTGGAAATACCATATGATCCAGCAATTAATTTCACCTCTGGATAGACATTCAAAGGATTGAAATCAAGGTCTTGAAGGGATTTTGTAAATCCATGTTCATAGCAGCATTATTCAAAATAAACAAAAGATGGAAGCAACCTACATGTCCATCTACAGGTGAATGAATACACAAAATTTGGTATATGCATACAATGAAATATTACTCAGTGTTACAAAAGGAAATTCTGAGACATGCTATAGCATGGGTGAACTTTGAGGACATTATGCTAAATGAAATAGACCAGTCACAAAAGGACAAATGTCACATAATTCCACTTATATGAGATACCTAGAGTCCTCGAAATAATAAAGAGGGAAAGAAAGCACGTTGGTGAGTACCAAGGGCTGGGGGAGAAATGGGAGGTGATGTTTAATGAGTATAGAGTACCTGCTTTTCAAGATGAAAACGGCTCTGGAGTTTGGTTGCACAATAATGCAAACGTGCTTAACATTATTGAAAACAATGGTTAACACTTTTGAAAATATTAAAGATGGTTAAGATGAGAGGGACATCAGCATCACAGCAGAATGGGAAGGCCGTTTTCTCTCCCCTTCATTCTACAATTAGCCCTCCACTTGTGCGTTGAGCACAGAGACCAGGGTTTGTACACCCAACACACTAGCATGCCTGAGACACCCCCACACTGGCACATCTAAATGTGTGCATGTGGAACACGCAAGGGAGGCAGGACAGTGTCCACAGACACGTTTCCATTCTCACTGCGGCTCGGGTGGAGACCCAGCTGACTCAGTAGCAGTGGAGGAGTCGGTGTGCGGCCCCCGTACCAAGCCGAGGGGCAGTGGCGCAGAAGCAGTGCCAGCGCCCAAGGGCCCGCCGCTCCCTCTGCAGCTGCAGCAGAGCCCGGGGGCAGCAGTGCAGCAGCACCAGCAGCCATGGGGAATCAGTTAGCAGCGCAGCGGGCTCACAAACCCAGCTCGTTCCAACCTGACAAGTCCCCGGCCACACGCACACCACCACAGTGGTGGTGCCCTGAAACCCAGGCAATCAGGACACGGTGCAAACATCCATCATCACCGTTACCCAGGTGGTGACTCCCACAACCACAGCAATGCCCCCCCCACTCCCCCACCCCACACAACTCTGGGGGTGAAAGTAGTGCAAGTGAGAGAAAACAAAAACTATGGCACCATCTACTGGAAAACAAAATAAAGGCCTTTAATTTTCAACCTGCTGGATTGCTAAAATCAAAATGATACCTAAATAAGGGAAGTGTTCAAATGCAGCAGCAAAGGAACAACCCATTGAGGACCACAAACAACCAAGGTAACACAGAATCCAGGAACCAAACTCAAAATCATGGAAGACTGATATAAATGGTAGAGAATCCAAAATAGCAGTCATGAAGAAACTCAGTAAGATATGAAAAAACTCAGGAAGACAGTTCAATGAGCTCAGGAATAAATTAATGAATAAAAAGGGTACTTTACGAAAGAGATTGAAACTATAAAAAAGAACCAAATAAATTTTGCAGCTGAAGAACTCAGTAAGTGAGATAAAAGGTGCATTAGAGAGCATTGGAAACACAGCAGATCATACAAAAGAGAGAATTAATGAGCTTGAAGATAGAAATCTAGAAATAATTCAGGTGAAAGAAGAGAGAGACTGTTTTTTAAATGAAGGAACTCTACAAGAACTTCCCAACTCCTTAGAAAGGGCAGTACAAGGATAATGGAGATCACAGGAAGAGAAATAAGGGGGAAGGACACAGGGAACCTATTCAACGAAATAACCGATGAGAGTTTATAACCTAGGCAAGGAATTGGACTTTCAAGCACAAGAAGCTAACAGAACACCTAATTTTCTCAATGAAAAAAGACCTTCTTCAAGATACATTACATTAAAACTGTCAAAAGTTAGTGGTAAAGAATTTTCAAGTCATCTAGGGGGAAAAGACAATAATCTACAAAGGGAACCCCATCAAATTATCATCAGATTTCTCAGCAGAAACCCTAGAGGCCAGGAGAGCATGGAATGATATATTTGAAATATGAGTGATAGAAATTACCAGCCAAGAATACTATGTTCAGCAAACTTAGCCTTTAAATATGAAGGACAAATAAAGGCTTTCCCAGACAAACAAAAGCTGAGGGAATTTACCATCACAAGACCTGCACTACACATCATGTTGAAAGGAGGTCTTCTAACTGAAACAAAAAGACAAAAGTATATAAAACTCTGAGTAAGCTGACAAAGAGAAGCAGAAAACTGCAACTCTATTTCAGAATAGGGTATTAAACACTTAATTATAACGTAAATGTTATATGTAAGAAAAAGTATTAAAAACAACCAGAGCTACTGTAAGTTGATGACAAACTCACAATATAAAAAGGGACAATTAGTGACAACAAATACATAAAAGGAGAGAAGAAAAAAGGACAGAACTTATATATGCAAATAAAGATAAAATGCTATGAGAAGAAAAGGGACTTTGTATCTATGAGATATTTTATGTAAACCTCATGGTAACCACAAAATAAAAATTGAGCTGAGACATGAAACATTAAAAAAATAAATGCAGAAAAACATCATAGAAAACCATCAAACTAAAATAGCAGACAGAAATGCAACAAAAAAGTAACAATGGGGATACAAAACAATCAGAAAACAAAATATTAAATGGCTTTAGTGAATCCTCATCTGTCAATAGTCACCATAAAGTCACTGAACTCACCAATCAAAAGCTAGAGTAGTTGAATGGGTTAAAAAACAAGACCCAACCACACGCTGCCTTCAGGAGACTCATCTCAGCTCCAACGACAAACGCAGGCTCAGAGGGGAAGGCTGGAAGGTGATGCTCAAAAAAACTGTATACGGAGAAAAGCGGGTATAGCCATACTTACATCAGACAAAATAGATTTCAAAACAGAAAAGGTAACAAGAGACAAAGATGGCTATTTTATAATGGGGCAATCCATCAAGAAGATATAACCCTTACTAATATGCATGCACCCAACTAAGGAGCACCAAAACGCACAAAGCAGTTACTAACATGCCTTAAGGAAGAAGCAGACAGCAGCAGCACAGGAGCAGGGGGCTCTAACGCCCCACTCACACCAATGCAGAGATCATCTAGGCAGAAAATCAGTATGAAAAGGGGAAGAACCACGTGATCTCACTCATATGGGGCATGTAAAACCGAAACTTATAGACACAGACAACAGTACGGTGGTTGCCAGAGGGAAGGCGGTAGGGGTGGTAAAAGGTAAAGGGGGGCAAATAGATGGTGACAAAAGATGATTTGATCTTGAGTAGTGAGAACACAATGCAACATACAGATCACGTATAATAGAAACGTACACTTGAAACTGTATG
Organism: Glossophaga mutica; assembly: GCA_039655065.1. Classification (NCBI taxonomy): domain Eukaryota; kingdom Metazoa; phylum Chordata; class Mammalia; order Chiroptera; family Phyllostomidae; genus Glossophaga; species Glossophaga mutica. Next base: position 7,670,949 of record CM077303.1, read on the forward strand.
ATCCTATTAACCAGTGTCATCCCAATAAATTTAATTTATAAAAAAGAAAATCAACAAGAAAACATTAGCCTTAAATGACACATTAGACAAATGGACTCAAGATATTTACAGACCTTCTCATCCCAAAGAAACAGAACACGCAGTCTTCTCAAATGCACATGGAGCATCTTCAAGACAGACCATTTTGGGGGCACAAAACAAGTCTCAATAAATATAAGAAGACTGAGATCATGTCAAGCATCTTTTCCAACTGCAATGATATGAAACTAGAAATCAGTCATAAAAAGAAAGGTGGAAAAATCATAAATATGCGAAAATTAACATGTTACTAAATAACTACTGGGTCAATGAAGAAATAAAAGAAGAAATCAAAAGCTATATAGAGACAAATGAAAATGAAAATACATTTGGGATACAGCAAAAACTGTACTAAGGGAGAAGTTTATAGCAATACAGGCCTTCCTCAAGAAACAAAAAAGTCTCAAACAGCGATCTAATGTTACACCTTAAGGAACTAGAAAAACAGAAGAAATCCCAAAGTCAATAGAAGGGAGGAAATAATAAAAATCAGAGTAGAAATTAAAAAAAAATAGAGAATAAAAGGACAATAGAAAAAACTAATAAAACAAAGAGTTGGTTCTTTGAAATGATAAACAAAACTGACAAACCTTTAGCTAAGTCACTAAGAGGCAAAGAAGGGAGACCCAACTGAATCAGGTATTCAAGAGGAGAAGTTACAATGGATACAGAAATACAAATGACTATGACACAGTACTGTGAAAGCCAACACACCATCAAATTATTGTAGAAACCTAGAAGAAATGGACAAATTCTTAGAAGCTTACAACCTTCCTAGGCTGAATCATGAAGAACTAGAAAACTTGGGAGACCAATTTCTAGTAAGAAAATTAAAACAGTAATCTAAAACCTCAAGCTTCCGGCCAAGATGGAGGCATAGGTAGATATGCTTTGCTTCCTCACACAACCAAAAGAAGGACAACAACAAATTTAAAAACAAAAAACAAGTGGAACGTCCAGAAAATTGAACTGTATGGAAGTCAGACAACCAAGGAGTTAAAGAAGAAACATTCATCCGGACCTGTAGGAGGGGCAGAGATGGGTAGCTGGGCAGAGAGGACACATGGCAAGGCAATGGACTGGGCAGGCGAGGCAGTGGCTGGCAGACCAGGCAGTCCCACATTCACCTGTGGATAAACCAGGAGGAACAACTGGGGAGCAAGACAGACCACACAACCCAGGGTTCCAGTGAGAGGAAATAAAGCCTTAAAACCTCTGACTATAAAAACCTGTGGGTGTTGCAGCGGCAGTGGGAGAAGCTCCCAGCCTCACAGGAGAGTTTGTTGGGGAGACCCACAGAGTCCTAGAATGTACACAAGGCCACCCTCCTGGGAAGTAGCACCAAAAGGGCCCAATTTGCTTGTGGGTAGCAGGGGAAGTGACTGAAACTGGGGTGAGAGCCAAGTAAGCAGCATTGTTCTGTCTCTGACCCCACATACAGCACCACAATACAGCAAAGTGGGCTGCCCTGCCCTGGCTAACACATAAAGCTCTACCCCTTTCTATGTAACAGGTGCACCGAGAAAAAGAAATATGGCCTAAGTGAAAGAATAGATCAAAACTCCAGAAAAAGAACTAAGCAACAAGGAGATAGCCAAACTATTAGATGCAGAGTTCAAAACATGGATAATCAGGAGGCTCACAGAAATGATTGAGTACAGATACAAAATAGAGGAATAAGTGAAGGCTATGCAAAGTGAAATAAAGGAAAATGTACAGGGAACCAACAGTGAAGGGAAGGAAACCAGGATTCAAATCAATGATCTTGAGCAGAAGGAAGAAATAAACATTCAGCTAGAACAGAATGGAGAGACAAGAATTCAAAAAATGAGGAGAGGCTTAGAAACCTCCAGGACAACTTTAAATGTTCCAACATCCAAATCATAGGGGTGCTAGAAAGAGAAGAGGAAGAGCAAGAAATTGAAAACTATTTGAAAACATAATGATAGAGAACTTCCCCAATCTGGCAAAGAAAATAGACTTGCAAGTCCAGGAAGCTCTGAGAGTCCCAAAGAAATTGGTTCCAAGGAGGAACACGCCAAGGCACATCATAATTAAGTTACCCAAGATCAAAGATGAAGAGAGAATCTTAAAAGCAGCAAAAGAAAAGGAGACAGTTATCTACAAAGGAGTTCCCCAAAGACTGTCAGCTGATTTCTCAAAAGAAACCTTGCAGGCAAGAAGGGGCTGGAAAAAAGTATTCAAAGCCATGAAAGGCAAGGACCTACATCCAAGATTACTCTCTCCAGCAAAGCTTTCATTTAGAATGGAAGGGCAAATAAAGTGCTTCCCAGATAAGGTCAAGTTCAAGGATTTCATCATCACCAAGTCCTTCCCTTATTATATGAAATGTTAAAGGGCTTATCTAAGAAAAGATAAAAAATACAAACAGTAAAATGACCACAAACTCACAACTATCAACAACTGAACCTACAAAACAACAACCAAAAGGGCAAATAAGCAAACAGCTAGAACAGGAACAGAATCACAGAAATGGAGATCACATGGAGGGTTATCAATGAGGAGCAGGGAGAATAGGGTAAAAGGTACAGGGATTAAAAAGCATAAATGGCAGGAGCAAAATAGACAGGGGGAGGTTAAGTATGGGAAATGGAGAAGCCAAAGAACTTATACGTATGACCCACGGACATGGACTAAAGCAGGGGATACGGGTGGGAAGGGGTGTGCAGGGTGGAGGAGGGAAAAAAAGGGGAGGAAAAAATGGGACAACTGTAATAGCATAATCAAAATATACTTTAAAAATACCTCAAAAAATAAAAAAGAAAGTAAGAAAGGTCCAGGACCAGATAGCTTCACTACTAAATTGTACTACACATTTAAAGAAGATTCAACACCCATGCTTCTCCAACTCTTCCAAAAAATTTGAAGAGGACGGCACGTTTCCTAACTGATTTTATGATGCCAACATTACCCTGGTACTTAAACTAGGCAAGGACATCACACAAAAAAGAAAAGTACAGGCTGATATCTCTGACAGACATAGACCCAAGGATTCTCAACAAAATAATAGTAAACTGAATACAATACATTAAAAGTATGTACATTGTGGAATACACCACAGTCAACTGGGACCTATTCCAGGGAGGCAAGGATGGTTCAGCATCCACAAAGCAATGTGATACACCACACTGACAAAATGAAGGATAAAATAATATGATTATCTCAACAGATACAGAAAAAGTATTTGACAAGCTACAACATCCATTTATGATTAAAACTCAAGAAAATGGATATAGAAGGACAGTTCCCAGAAGACAGATGGGCAAAGGATTTAAGCAGACAGACTACCAAAATAATAATAATGACAACAATACAAATGGCCAATGGAAATATGCAAGAATTCTAAATCCTATTCATACTTTAAAAAAAACACACAAATCGAATTAACAGAACGCCATTTCCACCCATCAGACTGGCATACATGTACAAGGTTAACAATCAATACTCATTGCTGATGAGTACGTGAGTAAACAGATATCTTCATAGAACGGATAGCAAGTGGAAGTCTGTGCAGCTTCTTAGAAAGGTAATTTGGTAACAACTATTAAAATCAAAAGATAAAAACCCTTCTTTGACACAAGAAGTCCATGACTTCCTGGAAATATTTACAAACCAACAACAAATGTAAAAAAAAGTTTTCTTTTTATCACAGCATTGTTTGAAGAGCCGAAAACCCTAACTGTCCACTAATAGGAAACCAACTGTAAATGTGGGGAGGTCCCTACCATGGAAAGTCGTGCAGCCTTTGAAAAGCCCAAGGTTCGCTCTCTATAGGCTTACCGGGAGAGGCTTCTAAAAGCAGAATATTTATAATAAAAAAATACAAAGCAGTGTGCATAGCACGATTTCTCCCGTAAATACAAACACTTGTTTACCTAACAACTATTTACTGGGTACCTACTATGTGCCAGGCACCGGTTGTGCAACCAGACAAAACAGACACAATCCCTGCCCACTGGCACTCAGTGGGGATGCAGGCAGTGGACCAGCTAAGTCAATACTGCGCACAGCACAGGGGAAGGTGATGAGTCCTAGAGCAAAAACGTAACCCAGGGACAGGGGATGGGGACTGCTGGGCTCTGAGACACCGTCCGAGCGGCCAGGGCCAGCCTCACCGAGAAGGCGGCGTCTGAAACCTGAGGCAGGTGAGAGGGGAGCTCCTGGGTCCCTGGGAGAAGAGCGGCCAGGCAGAGGGGACAGGCGGAGCAAAGATCCCGGGGAAGGCACGCGTCTGGTGTCTTCCAGGGGATGGAGGGCCGTGTGCCCGGGCCAGTGGGGGGTCCGAGAGAGAGCAGCAGCGGTGGAGGCTGCAGCGCCTGGTTGGGGGAGGAGGGCTGCTACAGTGGACCCTGCGAGGGGTGGCTTCTGTTCTGAGTGACCTGGAGCCCAAAGAGGGAAACCGGCAGAGGCATGAAGTGGTTGACATTTTGACAGAAGCACATGAAGACATGGGCGCTAGAATCCTAGACCATTTCGTTCTCTTCCTTAGAGTTTCCTATATTTAAAAAGTATTAAATGTTCATTGAAGGGTAAAATGGAAGGGGATGCTAGGGGATTAGGGAAGGCGGGTGGCAAGCGGAAGCTCAGGGTGACAGTTCCAGCCCAGCCAGAGAAGCAGGGGCCTGTCCCGAAGGCAGGCCTTTCCCCCGGGGCAGTTCCCCGGGGTGTTAGTGGTGTTCCGGGGGACAGTCTCCTTAGTGCAATGAGTCTGGAAAACTCCGGATACACCTTTACTGCAGGACTTCTGAGCTCCTTGCAAACAGGACCATCCACGTGGCAGAGAGACGAGGCCGTGTTTCCCACACGTAAGTGACAATGGAGCCATTTTTTACGAATCATCTGTCGGGATCCAGGAAACACTTCGCACAAAGCTGCTGTGGGGGAAGAGGCTGTCGTGCGGAGCCGTGGCGAGGGCGCACTCTATTTAGTTAGCTCCCCGGGGCAGTGACCCGGGGAGCTGGTGGACAAGGCCAAGGCAAGAGCAGGAGACCCGAGAGCTCACTCTCGGTCACGTCCATCTGCCCTGGGGCTCAGTGACATGATCCAGGCACCAGCCCTGCCCTCTGCGACTCCACTCGGTGACACCTGCTGAAAGCCTGTTGATGCAGCAGTGACATCTGACATTCCTGACTCAGAGTGACAGCAACACCTGCTGCCGCCGCCCAGAGCCCCCACCCACCAGCCTCCTCCCTGGGCCTGAACCGGAAGGCAGCGGAGGTGCAAGAGGCAGAGTGGACAAACGGGACTGTGGGCGGGGGAGGAGGTGGCCAGGCCTGTGATTACACAAGCCCGCTTCACCTTGGGCCTGTTAATATTAACTCCCTCTCCAGCCCAGGGAGCATCAGCAGCCCCCTCAGTCACGGCCCTGATAAGTGTTATCTTGCTCACACTGTTGGCCAGATCTCCGGTGACTCTCACCTGGCCTTCACTTGTGATCTTGCCTAGTCCCTCGTAAGTACACAGCTCTAACTGCCCACGTCCACGCGTCGGGGAACGCTTCCCCCCACGGCACAGTGCCGAAGCTGGGGAGGTGCGACTGTGCGGAAGCCCGGCAGAAGCAACACGAATGGTCAACCAGCAGGCTGCAGGAGAACGGTCATCGTGAGCCATTTCGATAATTGTGCCATCGGAGCTGCTTCTAGAAGAATACACTTCTCCCTGGTGGGCACTGCCTGGACACCTTAAGGATTCCCAGTCATTGCTCACATAAGTGAAGTTTACAGAGAACTAGATTCAGTCAGCCCACCATTCTTTCCTTCAACCATCCTCTACCGAGAGAATCATTCATTCATTCAATTATCTTGTACTGCATGCCAACCACATCCAGACCTAGGCTACCCACTGTGCGCTGTGTGGGTTTCGTATAGGTTTGGTATACAAGTTTGAGTTATAAGTGCCTTTGTGAGAGGAAGCAAGGGCTTTGTAGGAACTCTGTTTTCCTGCTGCTTCGTCAGAGGGCTGCCTTTTGGGCAAAGGAGGACAGCAGCACAGGTTGTACCTGCCATGGATGATGCATCACAGAGGACGTGGGGTATGAAATCCAGCCCACGCCACACTTCCCCGTGGTGCGCCCTGGTACATGCCAACATCCATCCAGCAAAAGGAGCACTCTTTTTAATTTTCACAAAGACGTTATTACTCCAGAGGGCATGCGATAGAACGAACATGGTGCAATGTTGGTGGCAGAATTTATGTGATAGATTTAAGGTATTCACTATAAAAATCTTTCTGCTTTGCTCTGTGTTTTAAAACTATCATAATAAAACATTGGAGCATGCCATTCTTCGTGCATCCATGCATGGACCAGACAGGTGCTGCTATGAGTGGATTTGCGCACTGCCCCCCGCCCCGAATTTATACATTAAAGTTCCAGCCCTCGGTACCTTAGAACATGACTTCATTCGGAGGTAGGGGCTTCACAGAGATAATCAACTCAACATGAGGTCAGTAGGGCGGACCTTAATCCAGTATGACTGATGTCCTTGTACGAAGGGGAAATTTGGACACGGAGACCTGAGCAGAGAGGGAAGATGACAGGAAGATGCAGTGAGAACTCACTGTGAGCATGAAGAAGAGCAAGAGGACAGGCCTGGAACGGATCCTTCCCTCACAGCTCTTAGAAGGAAACGACCTTGCCAAACCGCTCGGTTGCCTCCCAAACCGTGGGAAAATGGATTTCGGATGTTTAAGGAGCTCAGTCTGTGGTGTTAGTCATGGCAGCCCTAGCAAATGAATACAGATGCCCTGTCCCAGTCTGCACGGAGGGAGGTCCCCTGGATAGCGGTGGCCTGATCACCTCCCTGACCTCCCACGGTGGGCACAAAAGTAAGGAGAGTTTGGGCCAGTGTTTTAGTAGAGAGCCTTCCTACTGCAGGGTCTGGGGAGCTGGGAACTGCCCACGGCTAACGTCCGCGCAGGAAGAAGTGAGAGGAAGTCGTACCCACTGGGGTACAGACCGGCTAATGTCCAATAATGAGGGCGTAGGCAAAGAGTCTTTGCCACTGTCGCCTTTTGACATCCAATGTTATTCCACAAATAAAGACACGAGAAAAAGTTGTTTGAACACCCCCGGGAAAACTGGCATGGAAAAGAGTGGTTGGAGCCCAGGTTCTGATCCTGGCACCGACCACTCACGAGGGGCATCTTCTCAGGTAAGCCACCAAATTCGATGGACTCGTTCACAAAGCCACGGGTTGATGGGAGGGTTCAATGAGGCGCTACAAGCAAAGCTCTAAGTGCATAGTAGGTGCTCAGGAAATGAGGGGAAATCCAGAGACAGGATTGAGACAAGCCTCAGGAGGACTTATGAACAGGCTCAAAGGCTTATTTGCTCAATAAACAAGCAGCTGCAGGTGCAGGTCCGCAGGACTGCGATGTCAAAACCAACACTCGGCTGATAGCAGGTATTCATCCCCATCAGACCCTGCGAGACTTGGCTAGGATTTCTTGTCAATCCTCAGGAAACGTACAGCGGCATAGAAAGAATACTTGCTCGTGAGGCAAAAGACGAGATTCTAATTCTCACCCTGCCTCGGGCTGTGTGACCCCTGCTGAGTCAGTCCCTGTCTCTCTTATCTACTCAGAGAGAGTGTTGGCCCAAACCCAAAACAGCAAATACGGGGCCATGTGCAGCTCCCGCTCTCACATCCGCAGACAGACATCACCAATCAATCACGGCCCCGTTTCATCTTCACGCAGACACAGCCCCAGAACCCTGCTCACAACCATGCTCCAGGGACCACCACCGAGAGGCCCAAGGCAGCAGCTTAGACAGGAACTACCCGCTGCTCTGCCCCGGATGGCCTCCGCAATGCCTTCCAGTTCCCATGTCTCTGAGCCTGGTGCCTTCCTTAGCCAGATATGACTTCATTGTTCATCTTCCAAGACGTTCATGTGCTGATCATTGGGGATAGTTCGCTGCCTGGGGTCTCCCATCTGAAGTCGTCCTACTGCTCACATCCTCTGCTTTCACACTGGATGGCTAACATCCTCACCGGGGGCCTGGATTTTGGTAACTCCATTATTTTAAGTAACCTGGCCCTCTCCGGCAGCCCCAAATAGCCAGAGTTAAAGAATTCAGGCACTCTCACACAGAAAGATGGGAGTCTCTAATGCCTTCTCGACTCAGTCTTCCAGGCAGCCCCTACCAATTACTTAAAGTCGATGTGTCAGATTAAATGGCCATTGGCCATTTCATCCCAGGAAAGCATGTTCAAAGAAACCAAAGCACATTATTCAACCAAGAAAAAACTAGCTCTGTGTGTATGTGTGTGTGTTTATAGACATCAGCTTCAAACCAGTGGCATGTGAAGAGTTTCCTTTGTGATACTCAAGACTAAACCTTCGAACCACCCTCCCACCCCTCCTTGGAACCTTGGAACGTTCTAGTCTCTAGGGGTTGCCTGTTACCCTAGAACGTACATGTGGGTATCTCAGCTTTTCATGCCAAGTCTACCTCAGCCTCTCTCCATAAGCCATTTGCTTTCGAACAAGTCAGTCTTTCCTGGGCTCATCTGCAAAATAGGACCATCCTTCCTCACAGGGTCCTTGTAGCACCCAGTATACATTCTATCACCTAGAAGACATTCAACAAATAAAACTGGTGCTATTCTTGCGTGTTTTGTTATCATTACCAGTACTATTTCTATAAATAGAAAGGGCAGTCAGTGTATCTGGGCAGGGGCCTGGCAAAGAACAGCCGTAGAAACCATATCACTGATAATAGTAGTAACGGCTGATTGTATTGAGCGTTACTATGTGCCGTGAGCACACACACCATTTCACTTAATTCTGACTCATAAAGAGCTTATCCCTGAGCACATACGCCCTCAGAACAAAATAGGTTATATCATTGGTTTAATGCAGTTCCCCACTGATCCAGAAGGCAAGTTCAGATTCTGGACATTTTTAAGGAAAAGGGGATCAGTGACTCCCACCCCTGTCCCTACCCCCAAGGTTTCCTTACTAACTTGCTTAGAATGAAAGTGTGTATTCTACCAAGTCACAAAGCACTGTGGGCAGGGGCTCCAGAGATGCGGGGACTGATGCCCACGGCAGAGAACAGTGGAGGGACAGCCTGGTGTCCACCCATGCCGGGTCTGACACCGTCAGGCGCCGTCAGGTGCCGTCACCTGAGCACCTGTAGCCGGGCTCACACCTCCTCCTTCCCTCCTGTCCCAAGGGAGCCCCTGGCTGGGCCCCCAGCGGAGGCTGCCCCTCCACCTAGGCCTTGGTTGGGTCTTATCTCACCCACTCAGGGACATCACACCAGCAGCCCTGCCCTCTATCTCATCTGTCACAAACCCTCCCCACCTGCTAGACTTTTTCTACCAGGATGCAAACATGCTCTTACTTCGCTACCCTAAGATGGATGGATGGATGGATGGATGGATGGATGGATGGATGTTTCTAGCACTTTTTCAGGTTACCGGCAACTTCATAGGCCACACTGGACCAACAGGGAGTATTCGCATCACCTCTCCACACCCAGACCCAATACCCCCGTGACCCTCTGGACCCCAGAGTCGGCCCTGGGGACTCCCCACAATCGAGACTGGAGCGCCCACTGCCTCTGCTGTGACAGAGGACAAGGCAGAGGCGGAAGGAAGGAAGACAGAGGCAGCTGAAGTCTGTGTGAGGGCGTTAGCTTGGGTGCCTGGGTTCAAATCGTCCTTTCTCTACTTCGTGGTGTGACTTCAGGTAGGTCTCCCAGCCTCCTCTGCCGGTCACAGAGCACTCATCAGGCTCACCCACGTATTTCCTCATGGAATCTTCACACAACCTGAAGAGATTCTAGGATCTCCCTTTCTCAGCTGAGGCACAGGGAGTGTGTATAATTTCACTCCATATTAACACAGCTAAGGTCTGGATTCGAACCCAGAGCCCATGCTCATGACAGCTACCCAATACTAGATGACAACAACATCAGGGTCCTGTGAGAATCAAACAGGTCAATACACTTAAAACACTAGGTTGGCACCTGGTGAGGGCCAGCCCCTAGGCTCCGTTCCGGTATGAAACCAGAGCAGAGAAGGAATTGGCAGGTGGGGAGAGAAAGATAAAAGCTGTGCACCAGCCAAGGCAGAACCTTAACAGCAAATAGGCGGCCCCCTGGGCTGTGCAGCTGCCTGTCCAGGAGGAGGAGGACCGAGAGGGGCTACAATCCTGCCTGATGTAGGAATGGCCCAAAGGCCGAGCGTACAGGCAGAACGAGTGACCCCAGTCAATGCTGGCTGGCAAGGCTTCAGGAAAGGGAACCAGGCCGTTCTCCGGACCCCTGACAGCCAAAGGCAGGCTGCAGAACCACTGACTGCTGACTCCGGTGCAGCCTCTGAAGCCCAGGATTTAGCCCAACCTACCCACGCCACCCATCCCCACATTGGCCATGAGTTCCGGTTGGTGTTCTTCTCTGCCAACACAGCTCATGATTCCTCGGATAAACACCTGGCCAGGGCTCAGCAAAGGCCAGTCAAGACTCCTCCCTGGCCATTCTGACCACTGCAGGCTCTGGTCTGACGTGGCCCATCCCAGGCCAGGCAAGGCCTGGGCCCTGTTTCCCTGGAGCCAGGAATCCAGAAAGCGCTGCCTCCCCCACAGGCTGAAGAAATTAGGAGACCCAGAGCCACATTCCCAGCCCCGGTGTCTGTGGTTGACCGAGTTAGAACAGAGGAACCCAGAACAGACATCTGTCATAGAGTGATTTCAGACAAGGAGGTGGGTAGGATTTAGAGGGCTTTAGCCAGAAGCTCCTCCCAGGATTTGGGGTAAACCCTGAAAGACTGGTAAATCATTCTCAAATGAACCCCAGATGCAGCTGTGACTGTGCCAGAGGGGACAACGGAACTGGGTCTCCAGGTCAGCAGGGAGCAGGTCTCACTCACCTGGCAGCTGCTCGGAGCACCTGGTGAGCACAGAGTGGTGATTGAGGAAACGCAGTAAACAAAGGAACGTCTGACTCAACGGTGCTTCTGAAAAGTGGTGCTTTCTTCTTTAAAATTATTCTTCTATTTTAAGAAGGTAAGAGGCTGATGATTAAAGAAAAGTTCTTCTCACCAAGCACTAAGCAAAACCCAGCGCTTAGAAAGCACTTTCTTTCACAAGAAAGATAGAATAACAGCAAGTCTGGCAACGGTTCTCTTGACGGAGGCCTTACCACGTGCCTGCCACTGTCCTAGGTCACACACCTTTCGGTCTCTGCAGCAACCCTGTGCGTTTATACACGTGTGTGCATGTGTGTGCGTGCGTGTGTATTTCAAAGAATCGTTTGCGAGTAAACTTTTATGCATCATGACCCTTTATCCGTAAATACGTCTGCGGGTATTTCCTAGGAATTTGAAATGTTATTTTATCACTGGTACCACACTTTCACATAACATGCCATCCAGACTAACTTTCGTCACTTTTCCCAATAACGAGCTTCATAGCACATGTGTCTTCCGGCTCGGGACCTAAGCACTGCACAGAGTAAGCCACCAAGGATGATTCCCTGGTCTTCCAGGGTCATCCCAAATCCTGAGAGGGCATTCCTGTCAAAGACAGTCGAGAACCATCACCTCCTCCCCTTAAGTCATGCCACTACAGAGGTCCTGCTTCTTCGATCGCCTCCAAGAGGTAACATGCTTTGTCTTTTAGGACACTGCCAGCGTGAAAGAACGCAATTCCTGTTGTCACTAAAGGCTGGCAACAGACGGATGTGAAGGAGAAATTTGACCCCGGCTTCACACCGTACACTAAAGTCAAATCCCAGTGGCGTGCAGATCTCAGTGTGAAAACTAAAGCAATAGAAGCTCCTAAAAAATAAGACAATATGTGTCACAACAGGGAGTAGGCATCGACCTCACACCGAACATAAGCAGCGCTGACTGCAGAAGAATAAACGGGAGACGTGGACTCCGTCAAGGAAGTGAAAAGCCATGTCACGAACACAAACTTACAGTAGGAAAAACTCAACCCACAAGGAAAAGGTAACTTGACAGCTCATCTCAGTAAACAGGCATTTCTCAAAAGATGACATCCCTGCCTAAGGAGGAAAAATGATACTATTTTTTTGCCCAGAAAGTTCTGTCTCTTTTATATTTAACAAAATGTTTAAGCTTAGTTACCTTCTCTTGCATTTTACTATAAGCAACGAGAAGGAGCCAGACCATACCTTCGGCAGTTTGCCTGGAAATCTCACCAGCTATAGTTCTATTTTCCATTTTCACGTCAGCACAGGTGACGGTGTTGCTAAACCTTTCACCACGCGTGGTAAGGATGCTCTTCCTCCAGCTTCCCGTGACCACCTTCCTCCGAGCAAGCCTCGCAGCCACTGCGAGGGCCGAGGGCGTCCACTCACAGTCTTCAGAAGGCCTCCCCACTTCGAGGGCCAACCGACCCCAGGACCGCTGCCGCATCCTTGGGCCTTGTCACGCAGCACGCCACTTCCAGGTAACAAAATCTGTGCTGAGGGCGATGGTCTAATAAATTACCCAAAAGTGCGCTAACTTAAAGTAACCGTTTCTTTTCCCCTTGGGCTCTGTGGGCAGGAGCTCAGACAAGGCGTGGGAGAGACGGTCTGTCTCGGCTCTGCAACGGAGCTCAGCTGGGGTGTGTACAGTTTTTCGAGGAAGGGAACCTCCGTAATAGCAAAAAGAGAATAAACATCTTTTAAGCCCATGGGAGAAAATTCAGTCTTTTCAATGCAAAGAAATAAAAGACACAAAATGAACACATAGAAAATGAAAAATATGGAACAATGGTATCTCAATCCTAATACAACAATAATTAAAATAAATGTAAATAAGTTCATTTTGCCAATAAAAACACAGAGACCCTCTTGTTTGGGTAATAAAAATAAACACACCAAAACGTTGTGAACATAAGATGTTCTTACAACAGGAAGGCAGGGGCAATTTGGAAACAGAAGAGGGGCTCCGTCAGGCAAGTACTGACCGACAGGAAGTCCGGGAAGCAGTCTTGGTAGATGAAGCAGAATTTTAGGCCACAATGTGTCACACGGAACAAGGAAAAACTAACAACAGAGCAACAGGACGCTGCCACCAAGAGCGCCCGTGCGTTAGCTGTCTGGGGTGCACCGCTCAGCAGCAGACAGAGATCGGGGGGGCGTGGCTGAGCCTGGGGCTCTGAATATCCCCCCCACTAAGCCGCCGAAGAGCTCAGGTCAGCAGAGCCGACGCAGATACTGAAGAGCTGAATAAAATAATAAGCTCAAGCTTTTATACATACACACATTTGTATGTACACATACGATGTGATGTACACATATATATGTGGTATGAGGTATACACACATGTATATTTTGATATGATGTATACGTATATATGATGTATATACGTATACATATCAAAAGATAACACCCATTTTTTAAAAACATAAGACATTTACATATGTTTTTAAAAAAACATAAGACCACATATGATTGGAAAAAAAGCCTCAGTAAGTCCCAAATACTCGATATATATAAATGCTATTCCTTGCCCATAATGACATAAAAGTTAATAACAAAAGAGTAGCCTAAAGTTCTAAAAAACTGAATGACATATCACTAAATTACCCTTGGGTAAAAATTAAAACAATAAAGGCAATTAAGAAATACTTTGAAAAAATGACAATGGGTATAGTATAAATAATTGTGCAACACTGGTAACTCAGTATTAAGATAAACATTTTTAACTTAAAAAATAAAAAACTTTTAATTTTACTTATCTAGAGACTGAAAATGATAAAAAGTAAGAAAACAGAATATTTAATTCAAGAAAATAGGGGGAAAAGCACCAGAGGAAAACCCAGAGAATTTTACAGTAAAAATATAAAGGCAGAAATCGATGTGATTTTTTTTTAAGTATTAACAAAAGTAAAAGCTGGTCCTTTGGAAAGATTAATTAGCTAGACAAATCTCCCTAAAAAGACTCATCAAGAGGAAAGAAAAAAGAGGAAATACACAAATAAAATATAGAACAAAAAAATACTTACTGATACAAGATTTAAAATAATAAATTCCTAGATATATATTCCAAAAATGGGTTAAGGAATAAGAAAACTTGAAAAGACCAGTCAGTACCAGTAACACCGAAATCCCCTCCAAACTCGAGCCCCAGCTGGGGGCCCAACTGCGGGCTCAGCTGTCTTCTTTCCTCATGGAAATAGCTCCCCTTGCCCCTGGAGGGAAAGAAATGACACTGTCAACCTCGCAGGGGTCACCGGGCCCTCACTGGGCACATTCAAATGCCCTATTCTGCACCTGTGATCAGTCTAAGGATGCAGAACCATGCCCCAAGTCCTTCTGCGTACGGACGTAAATACTGAGGAAAAAGTGAGTCTCTTCCCTTCTGATATCAAATAACTAGTTAGAACTAAATAACCCGGAGCTGAAATAGCCACCTTTGTCCCCACCCCAGAGGGAGAGGAAAGCGGAAGAAAGTACAGATAAGAATTTTTTAAAAGGAGAGACAGAGAGATCTGATGATCAACTTGGGGACCCCTGGATCCAACCAGGCCTGCAACCCTCTCTGCCTTACAGAACTCTCATTGAAAAGACCCAATAAATATTCTTCTCTTGCTTTATAGCAGTTTGTGTTTGGTCTCTATCACTGCAATCGAAAGAGAACCGATGAATCAAAATGTGGGGAAGAGGGAAGGTGCTAGATTTTAGAGGTGCGTGGTCTTGGATTTGAATCTCAAGGGCAGCTCACATAATCTCCATGGGCCTCAGTTTCCTCATCTAAAGAAAAATGGTAACAGTATCCACTCATAGAGTCATTGTGGAAATTAAATGAGATGAGCCATGGGAAGCACCTGGCTGCTTTTATTCCATGTTTGTCTCTCTTATCAGACTGAGGTCCCTTGAAGGCAAGACCATGCCAGACCCAACCCCAGCCTGAGCTGAGCACCTGGTTCTTTATAGGTGATATGCATCATGCTAATTAAAGGCACCTGTACTTTCTGTGTCAGCTGCACAAATATTGATGCAACATTTTGGTATTAAAAAATAAAACTTTAGGGAATTGAACTTAATTCGGAGCATTGCTGTGTGTACTCAAATTTCCTGGAAAGCCACCTATTGGTTAATGGCTGGGGGGCGGGGACTACCACTGGTGATGAAGGCCACTGGCCCCCCTCTAACCATTAACCAGCAAGGAAGCTGGCAAAGAAGATTTAGCAGCAGCTGCCTCACAGGCTTACTGTACACACACAGGACCCGGGACAGCAGGACTCAGCCAGCGGGTGCAGCCTGAGCTATCTGCAGACCGTGAGTACCACCTGAGGACATTCCGTCCTCCAGGACACAAGGACTGCAACTTGCTTGTTTGACTTTTTAATTAGGGTACAGAACAGAACAGCCAGCAGGGAGAGGAGGCAACCCTGGGGCAGGCCTCCCGAGTCTGTGTCTGCCCACAGGAGGTTTGATTTCCCCTGGCCTCCTGCCTTGCGGGGTTGACGCTGAGCCAGGAGCCATTCCCATCTGTCTCATGACTGATGCTCCTAAGCCAAACGGCCTAACAACCCCAGAGCAAAGTGGAAGGGCTGGTGTGGGCAGCGCCCTGCGGGGAAACGCAGGGTCAGGGGAAGAGGGCGCCGGCTGGCATAGAGCGTGCTGTGCATTCCAGAGTAGCACACGACCCCTGGCTCCGTGACCCGGGGCAAGGACACTGCAGGTGAAACAGAACTATCTGCTTTACACCGCATGTTATGAGTGAGGCTCAGTGCAGAGCGCCCAGGACTGTGCCTGGCCCACAGGGCGTTTCTACAAATCAAGGGCGCAGCGGGTGTTTACTACGTAGGTCGCTTCAGCAAGGAGGAGCAAGGTCATACTTGAAACGACATTCATGATCATACTGATACCCTGCATTTTCGGAGAGCTGTTTCACTCACCGTTCTGCTTTCTGCCGACTAGAGCAAGGCTCTGAAGTCAGACCACACAGCTTAGAATTCCTGCTCTAACTCCCTGGGCCTGTTTTCTCACCTGTACAATGGGCCCAGGATGACACTGAAGTGAGGTCACACAAGAAAACACGGACAACATAACCTGATATGCAGGTTATGATACTCACAACCACCTTGTAGCGTTCCAATCCCCACTTGGACGAGCAACCCCAAGGGGATGAAGTGGGAGACCTGGGACACCAGGAAGGGAAGGGAAGCAACAAGAGTTGTATTCGGGGCAAGCCCACCGCAAGCCTGCCCCACACCAGGATGTGCATTTCAGGGGCTCCTTGCCCAAGAGGGGCTCAAAGACAGATACGAAGGTGACCGGGGCTAAGGCAAAGATTTCACGGCAGTGTGATAGAGGCAGTGACAGAGACAGGCACAGAGGAAGGGCTTCCTGGAGGAGGTGACCTGGGATCCACATACCAAAGGGCAAGAGGGAGCCAGACAAGGCAGGCAGAACATGTACCTACACAGTGAAGCCACATGGGGCATGAGGGGACTGCTCCCAGGCCAGAGCTGGCTCCACAGATAATTCGGAGCCAAAATGACCTTCCCTGCCCTGACCCCGGCGGAGGGATAACAGTCTGGTGGGTTCTGGGGGGAAAAAAAAACCAGAGGTAGCCAGCCAGCATGCTGTGGTTGAGACTTCAAGCTGCCACATTTGAGGCTGGGAGCTGTCACCAAGGAGGAGGTAATGAGCCCCACCCCCACCCCCTCCGCCCTGGGCCACCTTAGTGAAGATACACCCTAGCTGGGAGTGATGGAGCTTTTCAGCAGGGCTCTGCCAATCAGCTTGAGTTTCAGAAGGTGCCTCTGGCTTCAGGGGGAAGAAAGGGTTGAAGGGAGCTGAGCAGGAGGCAAGGAGCCCAGGTAAGGGGTGACTGCTGATCCTGGGAAAGATGATGAGTACCAAACTTGGGCTTTGCACTCAGACTGG
This sequence comes from Glossophaga mutica, assembly GCA_039655065.1. Classification (NCBI taxonomy): domain Eukaryota; kingdom Metazoa; phylum Chordata; class Mammalia; order Chiroptera; family Phyllostomidae; genus Glossophaga; species Glossophaga mutica. Next base: position 7,687,912 of record CM077303.1, read on the forward strand.
AGCAGAGGAGACAAACACCAAAAACTCAGAAGGTCAAATGAGCAACGCCTGGGGTAGGTATCATTACCAAGTTTATACTGAGGAAACTGAGACAGTTTATTTTTTAAAATATAGTTTATTGGTTATGCTATTACAGTTGTCCCATTTCTCCCCCATCATTCCCCTCCACCCTGCACACCCCCTCCCACCCACATTCCCCCCTTTAGTTCATGTCCATGTGTCCTAAGTTCTTTAGCTTCTACATTTCCCACACTATTCTTGCCCTCCCCCTGTCTATTTTCTACCCACCGTCTATGCTACTCATTCTCTGTACCTTTTCCCCTCTCTCCTCCTCCCACTCCCCTGTTGCTAACCCTCCATATGATCTCCATTTCTGTGGTTCTGTTCCTGTTCTAGAGGTTTGCTTAGTTTGCTTTTCTTTTTGTTTTAGGTGTGGTTGTTAATAACTGTGAGTTTGCTGTCTTTTTACTGTTCATATTTTTTATCTTCTTTTTCTTAGATAAGTCCCTTTAACATTTCATATAATAAGGGCTTGGTGATGATGAACTCCTTGAACTTGACCTTATCTGAGAAGTGCTTTATTTTCCTTTCCATTCTAAATGACAGCTTTGCTGGATAGAGCAATCTTCGATGTAGGTCTTTGACTTTCATGACTTGGAATACTTCTTTCCAGCCCCTTCTTGTCTGTAAGGTCTCTTTTGAGAAATCAGCTGACAGTTTGATGGGAACTCCTTTGTAGGTGACTGTCCCCTTAACCCTTGCTGCTTCTAGAATTCTCTCCTTCATTCGAATCTTGGCTAATGTAATTCTGATGTGCTGTTGGTGTGTTCCTCCTTGGGTCCAACTTCTTTGGGACTCTCTGAGCTTCCTAGACTTCCTGGAAGTCTATTTCCTTTGCTAGATTGGGGAAGTTCTCCTTTATTATTTGTTCAAATAAGTTTTCCACTTGTTGCTCTTTTTCCCCTTCTGGTACCCCTATAATTCAGATGTTGGGACGTTTAAAGATGTCCTGGAGGTTCCTAAGCCTCTCCTCATTTTTTTGAATTCTTGTTTTCTTCCTTCTTTTCTGTTTGGTTGTTTGTTTCTTCCTTCTGGTCCACTCCATTGATTTGAGTCCCAGTTTTTTCCCCATCTCTATTGGTTCCCTGTGCATTTTCCTTTATTTCACGTATTGTAGCCTTCATTTTTTCATCTAATTTGTGAGCAAAATCAACCCATTCTGTGAGCATCCTGATCACCAGGGCTTTGAACTATGCATCTAATAGGTTGGCTATCTTTTCGTCACTTAGGTGAATTGGCTCTGCGGCTTTGATTTGTTCTCCAGTTTGAGCCATTTTTGGTTTTTTGTTTGTTTGTTTGTTTTTGGTCTGGTCGCAGCTGTTATGTAGTGAGGGGCGGAGCTTTAGGTGTTTCCCAGGGCGGGGCAGCCCAGTAGCTGGGTAGTGATGCTGTATGTGGGGACAGAGTCCGAGAGGGAACAATGGTGCTTGCTCCGCTCTTTCTCAGATTCCAGCCCCTTCTGCTGCTTCCCCTTCACCTGGATTATCTGTGCGCGAATGTGGAACCACCTGGTCAGCCAGCCGCCTTGCGCAGCCTCACTGGGTCTGCACAGTTGCCACCCCATGCCCGGGGTCTGCTAGCTGCCACCTGTGCACCTGGGGTCTGCTAGCCACCATCTGCACCCTGGGAATTGCCAGCCACTGCTGCCTGCGTGCCCGGGTCCGCACCTCCACTTTTTCCTGCCGAGACTCCGCCCCTCTTACTGGTCTGGATGAATGGTTGTTGGACTTCCGTACAGTTCAACTTTCTATCAGTTCTGGTTGTTTTCATGTTTCTAAATCTTTGTTGTCCTTAATTTTTGTTGTGAAAGGAGGCACAATGTGTCTACCTACGCCTCCATCTTGGCTGGAAGTCCCATTTGAGCCATTTTTGGTTTTGTTTGGTTTGGTTTGGTCTGGTCACGGCTGTTACATAATGAGAGGCGGAGCCTTAGGTGTTCACCAGGGCAGGGCAGCCCAGTCACTGGGTTGTGACGCTGTATGTGGGGGTGGGGTTGGAGAGGGAACAATGGTGCATGCTCCATGCTCTCTCGGATTCCAGTCCCTTCCACTGCTCTCCCCAAGCAAATTGGGCCCTTCTGGTGCTGATTCCCGGGTGGGTGGGCTTGCGTATGTTCTAGGACCCTGTGGGTCTCTCCAACAAACTCTCTGTGACACTGGGAGACTCTCCCAGCACTTCAACCCCCACAAGTGTTTTCAATCGGTGCTTTTAGGCTTTATTTCCTGGTGCTGGGGCCCAGGGTTGCGCAGTCTGTCTTGCTGCCTGTTTTCACCTGGTTTATCTGCTCGCAAATGTGTGACCGTGGTCAGCCACCTTGTGCGCCTCGCTTGGTCTGCTCGTTGCCTCCCCACGCCCAGTAACCGCCGCCTGCGCATCTGGGACCACTAGCCACTGCTTTTTCCTGCCGCAATCCCTCTCCGCCAGCTGCCAACTCCGCCCCTCTTACTGGTCTGGGTGAATCGTTGTGGGACTTGTGTACAATTCAATTTTCTATCTGTTCTGGTTGTTTTTTTGGTTCTAAATATGTGTTGTCCTTAATTTTGGTTGTGAGAGGAGGCACAGTGTGTCCACCTATGCCTCCATCTTGGCCAGAAGTCTCAAGACGGTTTAAATAGTCCACCCGTGTCACCTAGTTCATAAACACTAATACCAGGATCCTAATCCACCTTGATTTGCCATGTAACCCAGGAAAATTATAGAATTGTCTATAAGGCCAGGCAGCTGCATAGAGACGAGAAGTGAGGGGAGTGATGGGGATGGGGGCAGGGCAGCAGGGTCATTAACAAAGCAGAAGGAGACACCTGGGAAAGGTGGGAGGCGAACTCAGGGAGCTCAGAGGGATGTCTGCACCTGTCTCCGTGCCAGGGAAAGGGCTCCCGGGTATCCCGGAGCACAGCAGTGGTTCCCACACCCTAAGTGCCACAGTCTCCTGGGGGCACTGACGTCACGGTGGGCTCCCAGCCCTCCCCGAATGGCTGGTCCCATAGGTGGAGCGGTGCAGGGGAACCTGCTTCTCCTATAGGCACCCCTTCTTCGTGGGGATGTCGGTGGCTCCATAAAGCACAGGGCTTGGGACCACCAGCCTCACAGACAGAACTCCACTCACTGATTCTGACCCTGGCTGCATTTTTTTTAACCGCTTTTAGCAAACATTTTAATTTTTTTCCTGAATATTTTTCTTGTGGTGAAATATAAAAACAATCAATCATTGAAACCGTTTTTGAGCATCCAGTCCAGTGTCATTAAGAATCTGCACATTGTCGTGCAACCGCGATCACAGCCGACTCCAGAAATTTTCCATCTTCCCAAACTGAAACTCCGCCCCATTACACAATACCTTCCCACCGCCTACCTCAGCCTCTGCTGACCACTATTCCTCTTGCTGTTTCTATGAATTTGACTGCTCTAGGCCCCTCGTACAAGTGAAATGATACAATTCTTTTTGTAACTGGGTTATTTCACATAGCATGATGTCTTCGAGGTTCATCAACATTGTAGTGTGTCAGAATTTCCTTCCTTTTTAAGGTTGAGTAATACTACATCATGTATATATAATACTGTGGAATAACAGACACGTAAATATGGCCTCTGCCTCCAGTTCCTGGCACAGAGCTCCTAAAACCCTTGTAGTGATATGAGCACTTGGAGCATCTTTTGTTCTAACATTTGGTCTTTGACCAGAGCTCCTAAATCCCTTGAAATTTCCTGGGTGATAGCAGTGCCTTCTGTTCGAACCATTTTTGGTGGGCTCCTGGGTGACTTTGGAATGGGAGCTCATCACCAGAAAGATCAGCCCGTGGTTAGAAGCCAGGAACTTGCAGTCCCATCCTTCATCATCCTGAGCTGGAGATGGGGTTAATCATCGATCCTGACTACATGATGAAGCCTCCATACAAATCCCTAAAGTACGGGGTTCAGAGAACTTCTAGGTTAGTGAACGCACATACATGCCAAGAGGGTGGTGCACCCCAACTCCATAGGAACAGGAGCTCCTATGCTTGGGACCCTTCTGGACCTCACCCTATTATTAATCTCTTCATCTGATTGCTTTTTCATATTCTTTATTATATCCTTTATAATAAACTGGTAGACATAAGCAAGTGTTTCCCTGTCTTCTGTGAGCCACTCTAGAAAATTACTGAACGCAACAAGGGGGTCGTAGGAACTCTGATTTATAGCCACTCAGAAGCACAGGTGGCAATCTGGAACTTGACATTGGCCTCTGAACTGAAGGAAGGGCAGTCTCTCGGGACTGATCCCTTAACCTGTGGGATCTGACACTATCTCCAGGTAGATAGTGTCATGACTGAGTTAAATGGTAGCACTCCTAGCTGCTGTCAGAGAACTGGTTGATGTGTGGAAAACCCACACGTCTGGTGTCAGAAGTGCAGTGTGGTAGTAGTGTGAGAGTAAAGGAAAGACACAGAAGTGTCTTCCTTACACAATCACATTTTGTTCATCCATTCATCCACTGGTGGATTTTGGGGTTGTTTCCATTTTTGGCTATACTGCAGCTACGAATATTGGTGCATACAAATATCTGTTTGAGTCCCTGCTTCCAATTCTTTTGTGCATATACTCAGGAGTAAAATTGTTGGATCAAATAATTCTGTTTGATTATGTGAAGAGCTGCCATATCCTTTTCCCCACAACTGCACCGTCTAACCTCCCCACAGCAATGCACAAAGTTTTCAATTTATCCATATCCAGGCCAACACTTAATTTTTGTTTGGTTGTTTTTTGGCTTTTTATAATGGTTGTCTTAACAGGTATGAATGTATTTCATTGGGGTCTTGACTAGCATTTTCCTAATGATTACTGATGTTGAGCAACCTTTCACATGCTTATTGGCCATTTGTATGTCTTCTATGGAGAAATGTCTATTCAAGTCCTTTGCCCATTTTCTAAATTGCGTTGGGTTTTTCTTGTAGTTTTGTACTTGAGGTTTTAGTTCTTTTTATATTCGGATATTAATCCTTTATCAGTATGTGACTTGTAAATATTTTCTCCCATTCTGTGAGTTACCTTTTTACTCTTTTGACAGTATCCTTTAATGAACAATCTTTTTTTTTAATTGTGATGAAGTTCAGTTTATTCCATTTTTCTTTCGTTGTTTATATCTTTGGTATCATATCCAAGAAATCACTGCCAAATCCAATGTCATCAAGCTTTTCCTCTGGGTTTTCTTCTGAGTTTTACCTTTAGTCTTTGATTCATTTTGGGTTAATTTTTATATTATGGTATAAAGTCTAAGGGTCCAGCCTCATTCTCTTGCATGTAGATATCCAGTTTTCCAACACCATTTGTTGAAAAGTCCTTTTCCCACTGAACAGTCTTCGTACCCTTGTCAAAAATCATTTGACCATACATGCAAGGGTTTATTTTTGGCCTTTCTATTCTATTCTGTTGGTCTCTATATGTCTGCCGTATGCCAGTACCACACTGCTTTGGTTATTGCAGCTTTATAGTAAATTTGGAAATCAGGAAGTATGAACCTCCAACTTTGTTCTTCTTTCTAGACTATTTTCATTACTCAAAGTCCCTTGAGACACTACAGGAATTTTAAGATGGATTTTTCTGTTTCTGCAAAATACCTCATTGGAATTTTGATAAGGATTGCATTGAATCTGTAGACCTCTTCAGGTAGTATTGGCATCTGAAAGATATTAAGTCCTCTAATCCATGAACATAGGATGCCTTTCCTCTTATTTATATCTTCAATTTCTTTCAGAATTTTTGTTTAGTTTTCATTGTATTAGTCTTTCACCTCCTTAGCTATGTTAACTCCTAAGTATTTTATTCTTTTTGATGCTATTGTGAGTGAAATGTTCTTAATCTCCTTTTAAGATCTGTTCCTATATGCATTGTTAGCGTACAGGAACAGAACTGATCTTTATGTGTTGATTTTGTATCCTGCTACTTTGCCAAATTTATTTATTTATTCTCTCAGGTGTTTTGTGGAATCTTTAGGGTTTTCTGCATAGAAGATAACCTACTATAGTAAACAAAGGTAATTTTACTTCTTCCTTTCCAATTTGAATGCCTTTCCTTTCTTTGGCTTGCCTAACTGCCCTAAAACTTCCAGGACTATGTTAAACAGAAGAGGCAAAAGCAGGCATCCTGTCTTGCTCCAAATCTTAGATGAGAAGCTTTCAGTCTTTCACCACTGAGTATAATGTTAGATGTGGGCTTTTCAAATGTGGCCTCTATTATGCTGAGGTAGTTCCCTTCTATTCCTAGCCTGTTGAGTGTTTTTATCATGTGGATTTATTCTTCATTCTGGTAGTGTAATTACATCACACTGACTTTTGTATGTGGAACTATCTTTGCATTCCACTTGGTCATGGTGTGTAATCGCTTTACTATGTTGCTGGATTCTATTTTCTAGTATTTTGTTGAAGATTTTGTAGTTTTCTTTTCTTATAATGTCTTTATCTGGCTTTGGTATCAGGGCAATAAATGAATTATTCCCACCTCTTCAAAATTTTTTAAAAAGTTTCAAGAGAATTTGTGTGAATTCTTTAAGTGTTCGGTAGAATCCAGCAGCGATGCTATGCGGTCCCGGCGTTTTCTTCGTTGGCAGGTTCTCAATTACTGACTCCATTTTCTAACCCCTTCAGGTCTATTCAGACTTTCTAGTTTCTTGTGATTCAGTCTTGGTATGTTTTATGTCTCTAGAATTCTTTCCATTTCATCTAGATAATCCAATTTTTTTGATGTGTAATTTTTCCATAATGTTCTCTTATAAGTCTTTTTATTTCTATAGAATTGATAGTAATGTCCCTACTTTCATTTCTGATTTTAGTAACTGAGACATCCCTCTTTTTTTCTTACTCAGTCTAGCTAAAAAGTTGTTGATTTTGTCAATCTTCTTAAAGATTATTATTATATATTACTATATTAACTTATTGGTTAGATATATTTTTAGTTTCATTAATTTTTCTCTAATTTTTCTATTCTCTATTTTACTTATCTGTGTTCTAATATTTATTGTTTCCTTCCTTCTGGCACCTTACCACCACTCTCTTTGGATGACTGTTTGCATGGGATACTTTTTTCCAATCTTTCATTTTAATATTTTTGTCTTTGGATAAAAAACCAGTCTCTTATAGTCAGCATATAGTTGCATCATCCTTTTTAAACCCATTCTGCTAATTTGTCTTTTGATTGGAAAATTTTGTCCATTTACATTAAAAATAATTACTAATAAGGAGAAACATACTTTTGCCATTTTCCTATTTGTTTTCTATACGCCTTATAACTTTTCCCCTCATTTCCTGCATTTCTGTCTTATTTTGTGTTATAATTGATATTTTTGCAGTGAAACATTTTAATTCCCTTCTCACTTACTTTTGTGTATATTCTATAGCTATCTTCTTTATGATTACCAATGACATTTAACATCCTAAAGTTTTAACACTCTCATATAAAAACTCTACTCCTATATAGCTTCATCCCCCACATCATTTCAGTTAAGTCAAAAATTACATCTTTATTACTTGTACATCTGAAAACATAAATTAATAATTGCTTTTTATGCTTTGGTTTAAAATCATATAGAAAGTAAAAGTGGAGTTACAAACCCAAATTACAATAATACTAGTTTTTATAATTGCCCATATATTTACCTTTACCAGAGGTATTTCTTTATAAAGATTCTGTTCACTCTCTAGTGTCCTTTCATTTCAATCAGAAGGACCCCCTCTAGCATTTCTTGCCAGGAAGGCCCAGTGATAATGAACTCCCTTTTCGTTTATCCGGAATGTCTTAATTTCTCCCTCATTTTTGAAGGACAGTTTTGCCACACGTAGAATTCTTGGTTGACATTGTTTTGTTTTGTTTTTCAATACTTTGAATATATTGATTGGGTTGATGTTTAAGCTTTCTGGGCCTATGTTTCTGACTATCTGAAATCAGAATGATTATCTATTTTATTAGTTTGTTTGGGGGTGGATGAGAAAATATAGGCAAAACACGTAGTCAATGCTGGGCACCTGGCAGACACCTGATAGATCATAGCAGGTATACTCTATACTTCCAGATGAGAAAGTTGAGGCCCAGAGTCCCCACTGGCCCCAGGTCACAAAAGTCAGTGTGGAAGAAGAAACTGGGGCTCGGATGGGGTCTCCCGCCCACTGCCCCACCGTGCCCCAGCGCCTTGCACGCCCCACATCGTCTAATGAGCATTTCTGATCGTGCAGGGCCGAGCCATCCTGAACGATGCTGCTCTCCCTGTGTGCTTGTCTCCTGTGGCTGTCCACCAGTGGCCTCTGGACCGTCCAGGCTAAGGACCCAAATACTGACATGAGCATGGGAAGCCACCACCGGAACCTGGCTCCAAACAATGTTGACTTTGCCTTTGACCTGTATAAGCACCTGGTGGCCTCAGCTCCTGGCAAGAACATCTTCATCTCTCCCGTGAGCATTTCCATGGCCTTGGCTATGCTTTCTCTGGGTGCCCGCGGCACCACAAGGGCCCAGCTTCTCCAAGGCCTGGGCTTCAACCTGACTGAGATGTCTGAGGCTAAGATCCACCACAACTTCCAGTACCTACATCACCTGCTCAAGGAGTTAGACACCACCATGGGCAACGCCTTTTTCCTCAACCAGAGCCTGGAGCTTCTAGAGTCATTCTCAGAAGACGCCAAGCTTTACTATGAGTTGGACACCTTGTCTATAGACCAGGACTGGGCCAGAGCCAGAAAGCAAATCAATGAGTATATCAAGAATAAGACACAAGAGAAAATTGTGGACTTGTTCTCAGAGTTTGATAGCCCGGCCACGCTTATCCTGGTCAACTACATCTTCTTCAAAGGTAACCCTACACACCCGTTGTGGTAAGACCCCATCTGCTATTGCCCAGAGTAGTAACAGCTACCGAAACCCAGAGCGCACTCTTGCACAAAGCCTTCTGTTTTACAAAGCACGTGCAGTCTGTGAGTCTCCATCTCCACCGTAAGCCTATTAGGAAGGGGGGATTATATAATCTTACAAAAGATCAAAATGACAACCAAAAGAGCTGAGTGGCTTGCCCAAGCTCTCACGGGCTGGTCTGAGGCCCGAACGTGTAGCCATGAACTGTCTGGCTGCCTCACACTCTACAAACGTGGGCTACAAACGTGGCTGTGAGTCAGGCATTGGCTGGGGGACCGGGAATACAGCCTGGAACCAGACAGACCTCAGGAACTCTCAGATTGCCCCCAAGCTGTCCCATACGCATTTCCCAAGTGCTCCCAGCCAGCTCTGACCAGGTCCCGCCCTTGCCAAACTTCAGTCCTCCCATTTGGAACAGGTTTTCCAAAGTGCCTGACATAAATATTGCCAGGGAGACTCGTTAAAAGTATAGATTCCAGATCCCACACCAGACCTACCAAAGCAAAACCTTCCCGGGAAAGTCCTGGAATTTGTATTTTTAACAAGGTACCCTCTCCTAATCATTTTAACAATGAGACAATTTGTGGCTATATTATCCTTAAGACTAAAATCTAAACTCCTTAGTTCTCAATCCCCATCCACCCTCAGGGATACTTGGCAATGTCTAGAGATATCTGCGGTTGTCACAACTAGGGGTGGGGTGCGGTGGGGTAGGGAAGGTAGGGTGTGCTACTGGCATCTACTGGAGTGGCATCCATGGGGTAGCAGCCAGGGATGCGAAACACCCTAAAAGGCACAAGCCAGCCCCCTAATGATATCTGCCCCAGTGGATATAGTCTCAAGGTTGAGAAACCCTGACCCAGAGTCATCTGATTCTCTGTCCTCTGCAGCCTTACGTCAACATTTTCACTACAAACACACACACACACACACACACACACACACACACAGAATGTCCAACTGCACCAAATTCCCTTCATGTCCTTGAGCATGGCTGTCCCCTTAGAAGCCTGTGTGAGTTCCCTATCGCTGCTGTAACAAGTTATTGCAATTTTGGTGGCCTAAAACAATGCACATTTATTATATTGCAGTTCCAAAGGTCAGAAGCCCACAAACAGTCACACTGGGTTGAAGTCACAGTGTTAGTTAGGCATGCCCCTTCCGGAGGTCTAAGGCTCTAAGGCAGAATTTGTTCCTTGACTTTTCCAGCTTCTCGATGTCAGCGGTGCTTGGCTCATGGCCCCGACCCTCTTCACAGCCCGTGCACCAGCCCCGCACCTGTTTCCGTCATCACATCTCCTGTCTGACTCTGACCTTCCTGTCTTCCTCTGCAATTTTTAAGGACCCCTGTGATTACATTGGGCCTTCCTGGATAATCCAGAATAATCTCCTCATCTCAAGGTCACTTGGTTAACAACCTTAATTTCCTCTTGCTATACACAACATAACATACTCACAGGTTCCAGGGATTAGAACATGGACATCTTTGGGGGACCACTCTTCCTGCCACAAGCCCTTTTGGTCCCTTGAGCCCCTCCCTCAAAGTGTCCAACCGCCTAAAACTTCTTCCCAGTTTTCAAATCTTGGCTCAAAAGTCATCTCTCTGTGAAGCTGCCCCTGATTCCCTCCGGCAAATCCTCGCTCCTCATGCACACCCTCTGAAGTTTTCCCACACCTCATTTTAACAATCTTCCTGTTAGAACTTGTAACGACTTGGACCCAAGTAGTTAAGTTTCAGTTAAGCACTCATATTCAAAGAAGTGCAGGTGAAACAGAAAAACAGAAGTAATTACAATACTTAACATGTGTCTGTCACCAACATTAATGATCATCCAAATCGTGATCCCCGGTGGCCTCCTCATGCGACCTTTTCGCCCCTCCCCAGCTCCCACTCAGGGCCCCCCATTAGGCAACTCATCTCCCCTCCTGCCCCCAGCTCTCTATCCCTGGGTGGTCTTAGCCCCACAGGAAGCTCCCCTCCTGCTGCCTCCGAGGTCTTTGCTCATCCTCCAGCACCAGTCTGGAACCCACCGGGCAAAGGCCTCCCTCCTTGCAGAGTGACGAGGGTGACAGACTGACTGGCAAAGGCAGCATCCTTTTTGTCCCCGGCCTCACTGAGACATAGCCGACTTACAACACTGTGTAAGTTTAAGGTGTATATGTGTATATACAGTGTGATACGTATTGTGAAATGATCACCCGAATACGGCTACTTAACGCCCCCGTCGCCTCCCATAGTTACCTTTGAGTATGTGTGTGCTACGTGCTGAGAATGTGTAAGACCTTCTTTCTCAGCAGCATTCAAGCACACAGTCCAGCACGCTGACTGTGGTCGCCACGCTGTACATTAGACCCCCAGAACTTGCTTGTCTCATCAGCGGAAGTCTGCTCCCCTTGGCCACCTGCGCCCATTTCTCCCAGCCCGCTGCCCTGAAACCGCCCTACTCTCTGTTTCTGTGAGTTCTGTATTTTTAGATTCCACACACGTGTATGGGAGATCGTATAGGGTTTGTCTTTTTCTGTCTGACTTAATTCACTCAACGTAATGGCCTCAGGTTTCATCCATATTGTCTCAAATGCCGCGATTTCCTTCTCCTTATGGCTGGATAATATTCCATTGTGCGCACGTAGCAGATTCTCTTTATCTGTGCATCTGTTGATGAACCCCTAGGTTGTTTCCACGTCTTGGCCACTGTGAAGAAGGCTGCGATGAACACAGGAGTGCGGGTGTGTCTTGGAGAGAGTGATTTCGCCATCTTCAGATATGTCCCCAGACGGGGAACTGCTGGATCATGCGGCAGTTCCGCCTTTAATCTTCGAGGAAACTCCACGCTGGTTTCCACGGGGGCTGGCTAATGTCCGTTCCCACCGGCAGGGCTCAGTGGCTGCACTTCTTCCTGCTCTTGCCAGGTCTCAGCTCGTCTTGTACACGATGGCCCTGCTAACAGTGCGCAGTGGTACCCCACTGTGGTTCGGATTTGCATTCAGCTAGTGATGAGTAATGCCGAACACCTTTTCAAATACCTGTTGGACATTCTTATATTTTCTTTGGAAAAATATCTATTCAAGTCCCCTACCCACTTTTAATTGGGTTATTTGAGGGATTTTTTTTTTTTTTTTTTTTTTTTTTGCTGTTGCATAGCTCATGCAATCCTTTATATCATTTGGGTATTAACCCCTTATCCAATACATTGATGCAAATACCTCCTTCCTTTCTGTAGGCTGCCTTTTCATTTTGTTGATCAGACCTTTTGCTATGCAGAGGCTGTTTAGTGTGATGTGGTCCCACTTCTTTATTTTTCTTTTGTGGCTTGTGCTTTTGGTATCACATCTTAAAAACCATCACAGAAACCAGTGTCAAGAAGTTTCTTTTTTTCCTATGTTTTCTTCTAGGAGTTTTATGGTTTCAGGCCTTATTTTTAAGTTTTTAATCCATTTCAAGTTCATTGTTGTGAGTGGTGTAAAACAGGTGTCCAGTCTCATTTTTTGGCACGTAAATACCTAGTTTTCCCAGCACTGTTTATTGAAGAGATTATCTTTTTGAGTGTTATTGGCTCCCTTCATCAAACATTAGTTGACCGTATATGTGAGTGTTTATTTCTATGCTTTCGATTCTGTTCCATTGGTCTACGTGTCTGTTCTTATGCCAGCACCATACTGTTTTGATTACTATAGCTTTATAATATAGTTTGAAATCAGGAAGTGTTACGCATCCAGCTTTGTTCTTCTTTCTCAGGATCGCTTTGGCTGCACTCATTCGTGAGGCTCAGTTGGTTGGGCGCTGTCCAGCAAAGCGAAAGGTTTCCAGTTTAATTCCCGGTCTGGGCACATGCCTGGGTCGTGGGTTCAGTCTCCCATCGAGTCACACATGAGAGGCAATCAGTTAATGGTTCTCTCTCACATTAATGTTTCACTCCCTCTCTTTCTCCATCCCTTCCTCTAAAAAAATAAAATAAAATCTTAAAAACAAAAGATTGCTTTGACCACTTAGGGTCTTTGCAGTTCCATACAAAAGGCAGCATTCTTCACAGCTGACAGTGGGAGGCCCAGAGAGTCTTGAAATGCTTGCCTGGAAATGTTACTGGTGCTCCTGCACATTCCACAGCCATCTCCCCGACTAGACTTGCACTCTTGTGCGTGGCATCGCCTCTCTTTGGTGGCCCCAGTGCCTTTCCACAATGTTTGGCACAAGGAAAGGGCTCACTAGTGGTTGCATTGAGGTTCTGGCCACACAGCCCTGGGAGAGAAGCACAGAAAACCCAAGTACAGGGAGGGTCCTTCTGAGCCTGAGGGGGGCCTCAGGGGGGCTGGCGGGACAGGCGCTGACACAGCGCAGCCCATTTGGCAGGGGCTTCTCTCTCACAGTTTCTCTGCGTGCCCGCCACCACCGTGGGGCTGAGTTGATGGGAAACAATAGTTAATAAAATCAGAGAGGCTTTGATGCAAGCCAGGACACTGACAGGGCTGTGGGCTGCCTTGTTGTGCACAGGTTTTCTGTGATGCAGGGGAACTAACTGGCGAGCCCCTGTTTAGGCTGGGGAGACCCTGGAACGTTCCCAGCAAGCCAGGATAATGGACAGGAAGAGAGGTGCCGCTGTCATCACCAGTCTCAGGACCTGTAAAGTGTCCCTGGCATGCTCCTTCCTTAGTGAGCTATCTTGACAGCTCTTTTCTGGAGAACAATTAAAAATACTGTTAAAAGACTCTCCAGGGGACTCAGCCTTGCTCCTCTGATTCCCCCCATAAGTTCTTAAGTTGCTCTACCACAAGTTCTCCTGGCCTAAAAATTTCCAAGAAGACATCCCTTAAAGTGGGCCTCAGACCCCATTCGGAATGTTGTTTTGTGCCAAACTGGGTATGTTATGCTTGCTTCTAGAAAAGAAACATGCAGTAAAAAAGCAAATAGTATACTTCTAAGGATGAAAACCCAGCACCAAAAAATATTTAACGCACATTCTTTTTGCTGTGAATTGGACAAGTTAGCCACAAAACACCAGCCCCTTCCGTTCCAAGGACCCCAGACTTCCTTTGGAGGATATTTTGAGAATCATCAAATTCTCTCACTTGCTGTGAGACAGTTAGACCATGAGTTCACACTCCATTGTTAGGGATGGACCAGCAGTAGCTCCGGGGTCTCCGGGCTCCGCGTCAGTAGTTCTTTTCCCGGCAGCCTCTGGCCTCTCCCTGCTGCCTCCATCACTAGCCCTGACAGAGCGGTTGAGGCTGGCCTCGAAGGGATCTTATCTCCTCGCCCTGACTCTGCTCCAGGAAAGGGGTGTAGCCCTCTGGGCCACAGGGGAGATCAGGAGTCTCCTGCAGGAGGGTGGGTACAATCAACTAGGCAGCCGGGTATCTGCTGGGCTTTGGTGGCCAGGATGTCAAGGGGTGGGGGTGAAATGGAGGGTGCATTCCTCTAAACCTCCCCCCACCCCTGACCTTGACTTTTCAGCCTGAGAGCCAACACTTCTTCCACAGCCCTTCCGTCCAGGATGCACTCCCGGTGGGGGCGACGAGGCAGAGTCTGATTTACTGAATCTCGTTTACTGAACCCCCAAACCCTAGGGCCAGCGTTCTCTCGTCCACACCCTCCTTCAGTCTTTAGGGGCCAACCTCAGAAATGGGGTTAATTCTAAACTCATCACAAGGGTAGAAGACGGAAGAGGCCGTAAACCCCTGGGGATTTCCCACTTCACCGGAAACTCAAGTGGACGGAGGGAGGCTGCTCTGTGACCTGCTTAGCAGTTCCCCCCGGTGCTCAGCTGCCCCCAGGCTCCTGCACTCACTGCTGTCTCCTGCCCGCCCGCCCTCTCCCTCCCCTTCCCAGGCACATGGGCACACCCCTTCCACCTGGAAAGCACCAGGGAGGAGAACTTCTACGTGGACGAGTCGACCCTGGTGAGGGTGCCCATGATGTTCCAGTCAAGCAAGATCAAGTACCTGAACGACTCCGTGCTCCCCTGCCAGCTGGTGCAGCTGGACTACATGGGCAACGAGACCGTGTTCTTCATCCTTCCGGAGAAGGGGAAGATAGACTCCGTCATCAACGCGCTGAGCCGGGACACCCTTCAGAGGTGGTCGGACGCCCTGACCAGTGGGTGAGCCTCCCAGCCTACCATTCGCGCCTCTGAAAGGGACGTGCTCCCAGCGAGTGGGGCGGGTGGGCAGGCAGTGCACCCGGGTGCCCTCTTGCGCCAGACTCACCCAGGCTCATTGTTTTCCTGCCGGCTAGTCCCCAAAGACCGTGAGGATGCCTGACCGAGAGGTGCTCTGACCTAGAAGTCACTCTTATTTATTTACCCGTTGATTGACACGGAGATACTTTGGGGCATTCCAAAGAGGGCGGTTAACGGCAGCCCTCTGTGTTACCACATTTTCTGCATCATTTTGTTAAACGGAGTTCACCAGTCACCCAGACGCCCATTCGTCCACTTTCTTCTCTCCCTTACCTGAAACCAAGCACTGCTAAAGACACCCGAGAGATTCCATTTAAAGCACAGGGGGCAAACACAAGGCCTGTGGGCCGAATCCGGCCCTCCACCTTGTTTTATCCGGCCTGGCACCTTATTTCTACCCGGTGACAGCACCAAGCTCTCACTTAACTGTTAGGGAGCAGTTACATGTACACAGTCCTAAATTACATTTGGCCCTTTGAAGGCAACTATGAGGCTGATGTGGCCCCCAGTGGAAATGAGTTTGACACCCCTGATTTAAAGGTACAATGAAAATGACCACAATATCCACCATGGGATCTAACTGTTCTTCAATCAATCAGTAAATAAGTTTAAAAAAAATCAGGAAAGTAGGTAAAAAAAAAAAAAAAGAAAAGCCGGTAATAAGTGAATAAGGAGAAAGAGACTGAGGAGTGTCCGTGGTAGGCAGGGGGCCATGTGCCAGTTCTTCACCTTCTCGACTGTCCCACCCCCACCCCACCCCCACCGAGGGAAACTGCCACCAGGAGCTGATACTGCACCGTGATTCTAACAAATCCTGGATCCTACTATATTGCAAATGAGGTGGACAATCTTTCCCTTTACACCGAAATAATCTCTCAGCTAAACCACTTTAACTTACAATTCATCAATAGCACATCACTTGGGGGGGGAGATCAGGTGAATAGGGAGGGCGAGGCATGGGGGTCACACCATTTTAGGTCAAAAATCACTGAACACGCAGTGCAGTGTGGGCAGGTGCGCTCATAAATCACCCGTCATGAAATGAGCAAATGCACTGAGTCTTCAAAAAATTTTTCACTGAAGCCAAACGCAGCCTCTCACAACAACACCAGCTGGTACACTGATACAGATGGGCTCCTAGAACACTCGCCTAGTGGGGGAAGCCTGTACTACAATGCCCTCCAGAAGATAATTCTGGGTTTTTGGGGTTCCTGCCTCGTATGTGACTGGGCATGAATAATTCTCTTCTCCATCCGAACGGGGCTTGCCCAGTCCCAGCAGACAGACCCTCAAGTCCCTCACCCTCCCATCTCAGCACCACCCTCCCCGCCACACTCCCCGCCCCACCCCACCCCGCCACAGTCCCCAGGGCACCAAGCCAGCAGCCTTCAGGCCCAGCTTATACCCGCCTCCCACAGGAAGCCTCTGCACCCCACTCACAGAGCTCACACGCTCTCTCCTTCCTCTCTGTCCCCTTGTCCCGCTGCCACTCACCCACCCGCAGGGCTGTGTCATGTGGGCCGCTCTCCAGGCATGAGGAGCCGGGGCTTTGAGGCAACTGGTCCCAGTTTTCTCACATTCCTGCTGCTTCCCAGTGGGGGCACCTGGGGGACTCCCTCCGCCTCGCTGGAGTCTCAGTCTCTCACTCTGGACGCTGAAGACGCGGGCCCCGACGGTGGGGCTGTGTGAGCGAGTGTGGACTAGATGAGGAACAGAAGGTAAAGCGGTCAGCCAGGGGTGTGCCGTAGGGCCGCCTCCCTTTCTGCTGTGGTCTCCCAGTCCAGAGGCGAACGCACACACCCCGCTCACCTGCAGCGCCCCCTCAGTTCCCCTTGAGCGACATGTCTTCAACTTCCTGCTAGCTGCTCCGACCTCCAGGCCTTGCAGGGCCGCAGCAGCTCAGTGAGTGAGGTGAGGCGGCCTGCCTCCCCGGCCGGCTGTGGAGCCGAGTCCTTTACCTGACGCCCCTCAGACTCGGGGTTTCAGGCATCTTCTCTCCCTCTGCAGGGTAGGAAAAGGAAGAAATATTTAAATGAAATTGGTGCCTTGATAGGTAAAAATGGTTAGCATCCCATTCCCAGCAGGATACCACTTAACTTTCTAGAAACCCCAATGGGAGCTCTACCCAATGGGAACTGCAGGCCAGACCACAGAATTCTCACAGAAGCAACCCCAGTGCTTCTGCGCAGAGGGGCCAGGTCAGCGGCCATGCTGCCCTGCGCTGCCTGGCTGTGCGGAGGAGGACAAGCACAGACTGGGGAAGCCCCGGCTCGGTCACACAGCATTGGTGTGTGCACATCTGGGGCCAGGACCCTGCTCCCACACTTCTCCCCTCCTCCACTTCTGGCAGGGAGACCACAAGGACTTCCCTAGGGACCCTTTTCTTCAATGTCCAGTGGTCCAGCTGTATCACGGGTGGAATCAGATCAAAGAAAGAGATGAGAAAAAAAGACTCGGCAATTCAGAGGCCCAGAGAGGAAGCTGCCTGTGTGGTAGAGGGAGAGGCCGATCTGGCCCTGGTCCTGTCCCCGCCCGTGTCCCCAGAGAAGTGTGTCTAGCTAGGACCTAGGGTCTGCAGGGATTACAGGAAGTCTGACTGGCCACACTCAGCCCTGGGAAGTCTAACCCCATCTGCTTCCCCCTGAGCAGCCAGGTGGACCTGTACATCCCCAAGGTCTCCATCACTGGAGCCTATGACCTTGAAGCCCTCCTGAAGGTCATGGGCTTTGAAGACGTGTTCAGCAACCAGGCCAATTTCTCAGGCATCACCCAAGAGACCCAGCTGAAGTTGTCAAAGGTAAGCATCTCCAGAGTCTACCCTTATTTTCCTAAAAAGGAACAATGTAAATTATAAACAACATGGAGCCCAGTTATAAAAAGGCCTCTAGGCCCCAGGCTGAGAGCCCAAGGTCTTGTCCAAGCCCATAGTTTCACAACAGACTAAGTGATGGCTCAGCAAGAAAACGTGCTGTCCCCAAGGTTACACAGGAAGCTAGTGACAAGGGCACTAGCTTCCTGCATAAGCCTGGGCGTCCACCCATTCTGCCAGGCCACACAGAGGGGGTGCTGTGCAAACGAAGTCCTCGTGGCAGGCCCAAGAGAGACCCCTGCCAAAAGAAACTGGGAAAGTGGGAACTGTCAAACGAGATGACACTGAATCTTCTACCCAGTTACATTCACGTCTTCACCAGCTTTTTGCTCTGTTATTCATTCACCCACCCATTCATTTAGCAAATAGTCACTGAACATCTACAGTGTGCCCCAAACTATGCCAGGCCCCGAAGGCGGTGGTGGCAGGAGCCCCTTCGCTCCAGCACACGGATCTTGACCGTCGGGTATCATCCCAGTTTCTTGGAGGAGGGATCTCTGGCTCAGGGCGGGCAGATAACTCACCAAAGCCACAGAGCTGGTAAATAGCAGCCTGACTTTTGACCTAGGATCCCTTCCACTCAAAACCTCATTTCCCCAGACACACAGCTAGGGTTCCTACCCCAGTTCAGCGCCTTCCTAGCCATGCGCCTACGCACAGAGCCGCCCAGGCCCCCAATTCCTTGCCGTGCAGTCAGCCAGAGTCCCTGCTCCACAGGATGTGGTTATATAATTAGCCAACCCTTACCACTGGAGGCTTTTGGTACAAGCCTCTCAAGCATTTTGCCAGTTTAAAAATTCCTTCTAATTTTGTTCACAACAACGCAGAGATGACCCTTTTCCATACAGAGTAAGCACAGGCACTGTGCATGAACTGACACGTGTATTTACTGAGGAGAAGGGCGCAAGAGCTCCCTCTACCAGCCCAGGACCCAGGAAGGTCCAGCTGGGGCCACGAGACTCTTAAACCTCCCTGTGTGGGTTCCACCTGCCTGCTTCCTAAGGAGGAAGTCTCAGTGCAGACCTCTGAACCCCAGCTTCGCCATCCATAAAACCGAGTGGGAAGAGCCCAGGCAACAAGCGGGGGAAGCTCCCAACAACACACAGTAGGTGCTCAACCACCGCCTTCGGTCCATCCGAACAGGTGGTCCATAAGGCCGGGCTGCAACTCGACGAGAAGGGTGTGAAGGCCACTGCCCCCGCTGTAGTCACCAGAAACACGACATCTGAGCTTCGCACCATTCACTTCAATCAGCCCTTCATCATCATGGTCTTCGACAACTTCACGTGGAGCAGCCTCTTCCTGGTGAAGGTTGTGGATCCCAAGAGCCACAGCGCAGTCTGACTTTAGGTACCAGGGACCCCACAGAAGTGATCTGTGGGGTGGAGAGTCCCCCCAGGCTTCTCCGGGTTGTTCTCTGTAAACTTGCATTGCGACTGATGACGGTATTTTGGAGAGAGGTGGGACAACTGACAAAATGTGAATAACATCCATATAATATAGCACCAATGTAATCTCTGTCATTCATCATTTGCACTATAGTTATATGATACTATGTGGAAGCTGGGTGAAGGGTATATAAAACCACTATTATTTTTGAAAATTTTTGTATGTTTGAACTTATTTCTAAATAAAAATTTTAAGAACAAGAAGTCAGGTAAGCCAAAATACAACAGGAAAACATCTTTAAAGTGCTAGGGTGATAATGTCATAATATCTTTCAAAAAGGAAAAAAAAAAAAAGAAAGCAAAAACAAGTCTTCACAAACGAAGGCAAAAATAAACATTTTTTTCCAGACAAAGAAAAGCTGGGAAACTTTATCATCTTCACACACAAACACACAAATTAAACTAGTACTTTAAGCCAAAAAAAAAAAAAAAGATGATTCTAGATGGAAACTTGGACCTACATGAAACAATGAGTAGTACTGCAAAGGGTAAATACGTATGTGAATAAATATATTTTTTAATTTCTTTAAAATATAACACTGCTTAACGCAGAAAAAGTTAGCCATTTATTGTGTCTCTACTCCAAACCCTCCCTTCATTGCTGCTCTGCAAAAATGAATCTGGACCTTTTAAACATGTTTGTGTTGCCTGCTGGGCATGATGCTGAACTGCCAGTAGAGGGCAGTAGAGCAACACAGCAAGAGGAAGAGGCGTTACCCTCTTAGTTACCCGCAAAAAAGTATTAAATGAGATAGAGAACCAAACTGACTGAGGAACAAAGACACCTATAAATAGATATGATGATAGATAAATAGATGGATGGATGGATAAGCACATATCTTGGAAAATAAGAATTGAAGGATACTTCCTTAAATACACTATTTATACCATATATATTAGGAACTTGAATCCTAAAGCCATCATCTTAGTAAAAAAAAAAAAAAAAAAAACACACTTGCCCTGGCTGCTGTAGCTCAGTGGATTGAGCGCGGGCCTGCGAACCAGAGGATCTCTGTTCGATTCCCAGTCAGGGCACATGCCTGGGTTGCAGGCCAGTTCCCGACAGGGGACACCCAGGAGGCAACCATACATTGATGTTTCTCTCCCTCTCCCTCTCTCCTACCCTTCCCCTCTAAAGATAAATAAATAAAAATCTTTAAAAAAAAAAAAACACTAAATGCATTCTAACTAATTTCAAGAGTAAGACAAAGCTGCTCATTATATCTACTACCATTGCATCTATTACACTGTGCTGGAGATATTAGACAATGCAGTTAGAAAGAGAAAGCAGAAGTGTAGAATTGGAAAAAATGAAGTAAAACTCTATTTTCAGGTGACATGTAATATACCTGCTTAACTCTGGCAAATCAATGATAAAACAACTCAAACAATGACATACACAGCCTGATATCAGGAAAACGAATTCACATGCAAGAACAACAGTCTTCATGCACACAAATAACAATCTGTTAAGACATATAATGGAAGAGAAAACCCAAGAGCAACCAAAAAGATACAATACTTAGAAATAAGCAAGAAATGTACACAATCTGTCTAGAAATTGCAAAATACTTCTTAAAGATGCAGAATTAGACTTGAGCAAATAGAATGATAATCCTGTATAAGATACTTCAACATCATTCAGATATCAGTTTTCCCTAATTTGACCATTTAATGATATTCAAATAAAAATACAGTTTTTTTCTGGAGATATACAAGATGATACCAAAATTCATATAGAAAAATAAACATTCAAGAATAGCCAGGAAAACGCTGTAAAGGAAAAGCTATCATGGGTGAGGGGAAAGGGAAGTGTAGGTGACTAGCCAGACCAGAAAGATATTAAAGCATATAATACAGATTCTTTAATTAAATCTGTGAACTGGTATATGAATAAGAAGACCAGTAAAACAGGTGAGAAGTTCTGAAAATAGACTCCAGTACAAATGGAAATTTAATATTTGATCAAGAAGGATTTTTAGGTAAATAATATTGGGACAAATGAATAGCAATGAGGGGGAAGGATAATATTAGACCCATCCCTCACACTACAAACAAAAATAAACTAAGAATCAGAGATCTAAATAGGAAAAAAGAAACACTACAAGTACTAGAAAAAACACTAGTAAATTCCTCTATAATTTAGGTGTAGAAAAAGGTTTTCTAACCAGGACTCAAAGTCCAGATGAAATTAAAGAAAGAATTGACTAACTTGACTATATAAAAATCTGCTTAATTGCATGGTCAAAAATTGATAAGCACCTGGCTGGTGTAGCTCAGTGGATTGAGCTCGGGCCTGCGAACCAGAGGATCGCGGTTCGATTCCCAGTCTGGGCACATGCCTGGGTTGCAGGCCAGTTCCCAGCAGGGGACACACAAGAGGCAACCATACATTGATATTTCTCTCCCTCTCCCTCTCCCCTACCCCTCTAAAGACAAATAAAAAAAAAATTGATAAGCAAAATCAACAGAAATGAAAACTTGAGAGAAATAGTTGCAATATATGTCACTGATAAAGCACAAATATCCCTAATACATGATGCTTAAACATACAAAAATATGTGCAACTTCACTTTAATTAAAAAATACAAATTAAAACAATATTGAGATGCCGTTTCCTGTCTGTCAGATGGACAAAACCTGAAAGCTTCACAGCACACTTCTATTGATCACGTGGGAACAGGCGTGCTCACACATTGCTAGTGGAAATGCAAAAACTCCTCTAAGGAAGGGAATCTGGCAATATGGAATATATTAGTTTCCTAAGACTGATGGAACAAATTACCACAATGTGGGTGGTCCTGAACACAGAAATAGCCCCAGCTGGTGTGGCTCAGTGGATTGAGCGTGGACCTGAGAACCAAAGGGTTGCGGGTTCGATTCCCAGTCAGGGCACATGGCTGGGTTGTGGGCCAGGTCCCCAGTAGGGGGCGTGCGAGAGGCAAACACACTGATGTTTCCCTCTCTTTCTCCCTCCCTTCCACGCTCTAGAAATAAATAAATAAATAATTTTTTAAAAACACATAAATAAATTCATTCACAGTTTTGGAGGGCAAAAGTCACAGCCCAAGGCGTCTGCCCGCAGGGTTCGTTCCTTCCAGAGGCTCTGAGAGAGAATCCATCCCGGGACTCTCTCCGGGTTCAGGGTGGGGGTGCAGGGGCTGCCGGCAGTCCTTGGAGTTCATTGGCTTGTAAATCCACGCTCCACTCTCTGCCCCCGTCTTCACGTGGCCTTGTCGTCCTCTGTCTCTGTGTCTCAAATCTCCCTCTGCCTTTCTTCCATAAGAACACCTGTCGTTGGAGTTAGGACTCACCCCAAACGCAGCATGGCCTTATCTTTGGGTCCTTACCTTAATCACATCTGCAAGGACCCCTTTTGTAGACACGGTCACAGTCACAGGTACCAGCAGTTAGGACTTGGACATATGTTTTGGCGGACCACTCTTCAACCAAACACATATAACAAATGACAGGGATATTACGTTTTGATCCAGAAATCCCACTTCTAGGAATTGAGTCTAAAGACACACTTCCAAGGTTGTTAAAAAAAGAATCTGCTCTATGTTCTTGAACAAGTTAACTGACTTCTCGGAGCACCTGTTTCTTAACACCCTCCAAGGAAAACGTCTCCTTTCTCTCCTATTCAAAGGTCCTTTGGATTCCGCCCAAGAAAAACCCCATCTCAAGGAAAGCTTTGCTACGTACGTAGCCTACCGGACCAGGCGGACTGCAGGGGCTAACTCCTCCTTACCTGAACGTTAGCCCCCCTCGTGGGCCACTGTCCTGAGTCCGGCTCCTCGGGGCACTCTGAGAACTCAGGACTTGCCTGGGCCATCAGCTTCGCAGGGCTGGGGACGGAACGGATCTGCCATCTTGACAGGTGTCACTGGAGCTGAGCGAGGCCAACAACTGGGCATTTGACCCCAGGCGTGCGTGCGTGCGTGCGTACGTGCGTGCGTCTGTGCGTGCGTACGTGCGTGCGTCTGTGCGTGCGCACACACATGTGCGCATGCGTGCATGCACGTGTGTTGCAAGGATTTGAGAAGTCTTCTTTTCTTCGTGCCCAAGTTTTTCTCGCTGTGATCCATGCAAACTAAGTGCAGCTGTCTCGCTTTTTTCTGAAGCTAGTTATGCCAGTAGCTGGCCTTAGTCGCTTTTCAGACGTTAGCCCTGTAGGTTCCAGGACAAATTTGCTTTGGAAGCCTGTCGGTCACTCCTTTTGGGGTGGCCTTTGCCTGCCTGCGAGAAGTTCCGGGAAGGCCAGTACTGTCTGCTCTGCGTTTACTTCGGTGACCAGAGGCCTTCCTATCAGATCTTCCCCGATCTTTCTCCACAAATACGTGTGATAAGCACAAGCAGAGAGCAAACTGCAAGTCAGTTGGCTGGGTTCTGTTCCGGCCAGCACTGGCAGGAAAGGCCTTAGTGGGCCTGGGCCCGCATTGCCTCCTCTGTAACGCCGAAATCCGGGGTCTGGGCTTGCCCCTGAGGTTCGTTCTGGCTCCAAAATTGTACAACAAATACCATGCATTAGCACTTCCGACCAGGTATCACGCTGTACCGTCGCGACCTCATGGAGCCCTCACAACAGTTCTAACAGTTCCTCCTTGGGAGCCTCGTTCAACAGAGCAGGAAAGGGAGGCAGAGGGAGGTCAAGGAGCTTGCTCAGGGTCACACAGCTGGTGAAAGAGTTTAAACTACAGTGGTAGGGACTGAATCTGACCTAATGGGAGCAGTGCGGGACTAATCACTGAAGGTGGAGAGCTTCTGAGCCCCACTTATAGGCTCCCCCTCCTCAGAAACAATGTTGCCCATCTCCTTCCTGCTCCCTGGGTGCTGCCCAGATTTTCATTGACCAGATGCCCACTTCTGGCTGCTTTACCGGAGGGGACGCAAGCTCATACAGGTTAGGTTACATGCCCCAGGCCTGGCAGCTGGGAATTGGAGGACTTGGGATTCTTCTAGTCCAGGGGCGTCTGACAGAGACCCTCACGCTCTTGCCTGTGCATTTTGCTGCCTTCCGTATACAGCTCCATTTCTGAATGGCAGCAGTTTCAGGAGCCGTCCAGAAGGTCAAATGCACCGTCATTACTTTGATGTCACTTCTGAAGCCGCAGTGTCTGCTGAAGTGCTCCTCAGCATTCACCCTGCTGCTTCCTCTCAGGCACTTGGTGAAGCTCTCACGCCCCCAAGCCCTCGGGGAAGCAGCCCGGCCTCACCCGGCTGCAGTGCTGTCCATCAGCTGCAGGGGACAAGGCAGGCAGGCCAACTCCGGCTCCTGCGCTGTCTGAGCAGAGAACCCGGGGCCCAGCCCGCTGTCTGCACAGCCACCCCGTAAGGCAGGGCTTCGCAGCAGAGCAGACAGTGCCCCAAACGCACACTCTGGAAACTTGTCGGAGCACTTCAGATTTTCACAAAAGTTTGGGGAGTGTTACTTGTATTTGGTGAAAAAGGGACAGAGATGCCAGACGTAGTGGAACACTTAGGAGTGTCCACCACAATAAAGTGACACCACTCAGACGTCCCACGTCAAGCCCGTGCAGGTGAAAAACCCATCCATTCGTAAGCAATCTGAGCCTAGACCCTTACAGTCCCACGTGTGTTTGAGTTCATAGAAATACACTATTTTCCACCAAGGTTTTAATTTCCACCGAATTTTCTATGAAGACAATGACCATGTAAATGAAAGGAAGAGTTGTTTGGGGGCGGGGGTCTCACTAAAGACCATGTGCCATTACAGAAAACCGCATGGCCGGTGGTGGTTCGGGTGGTGGGACTGGACAGCGGTGTGCAGCGCCCAGACTCTCGGAGCGGCCCCACATCTGACATCTGACAGTATCGCCCCGTCTGCTAGAGGACGTATGCCAGAGCCTTTTCATATGAAAAGAAACATTATTTTCTTATACTTTACTTTCATTTCCCCTCCATATTGTAGTTAGAGCAGTCTTTTGCTTTTAAAAAATTTTTTATGGCTACCTTATATTAACCATAAATTTCACTTCGGGGTGGTAAAGGGTGCATGAACTATTTATATTGCAGTAAGGAGAATCTAATAGGTCTGAGAATTTTTGTCTCCATCAGCCTTGACTTTGGATACTTGAGGATTCCAGGCTCATGACTTTGGTGCAGAAGTTGTGGACCTTGACATGACTCTTTATATTGCCCGTAGCCTTTTACCTGTCCGCCTCTCCCACTTGACTGGAAGTTCCTCAGGGTGTCAGTAGCAGATCTTAATCATCTTGGCCCTGCCCCCCGCCATGGGCTGGGGACTCAGGAGGCCTCCCTTCCAAGGAGCAGTTCAGCACCTGGAAGGACTCCGTCCCAGCAGGGGCTGGATCTCCCGAGGGCAATGCCTAGAGTTGAGAAACAGAAGCTCTTGTGCAGGAACCAATATGGGAAGCCTCTCTCTCTGTCTCTGCTTTTCCGGAAACGGCCCCATCTCCGAGCAGGGTGTTAATCAGTAATGGTCCCACGGGCAGCAGCGTACTTTGGAAGAGCAAATATTTGCTGCGGGCTTTCAGCTACAAACCCCAACCTTCTTGTCTTTGCCCTGAATGAAGGACCTTCCCAGGCACCCGGGGGCCACTCACTGGTAAGAGACCACAGACCGAAGGCAGACCTTCACAGACTAACCAGCAAGGGATGGGAAGGGACCGCCTCGTCCTTTCCGGGTGGGTTCTGAGGTGGGGGGATGGGGGCCTGGGCAGCACCGAGCCCTCACCGGGCAGGGCAGGTGGGGGGCCGAGAGGTGGGTTGTAGACATGGGGCTTCCTCCGCAGGAAGGAGGAATGAGGAGGCTTTTAAGTGTTGAGAGTTTGTGCCCACAACAGTCACTATCCAAGCCACACTCAATGTCCTGGCTTCCGTCCTGCCCAGGTGAGTGAACCCCCCACTTCCAGGGCTGGGCGGGGGTGCTGCCGCAAGCGCATCCAGGGCTGAGGAGCAGTGAGGGAGCTGTCGATTTCTCACCACTCGGGTTCCATTTAGGATGGCCCATCCTCGGTGTGCTCAACGGTGCCCTGGTGCTTGAGGGGTGCCCCTGTGTACAGATTCTGTTCTGTTCAGCAGATGAACAGCGAGCTTAGGGCGCATGTGGGCCTGTCCAGTAAGCAGCATGCGGGGCCCCCGTGAATTCCCGGGTGGCCACTCTGCACTGAAGGAGGAGCTGCACAGTGAGACTTAGCAGCTGGGATGGGCGCTGGGGTTGTTTCCTGACCGCTGTCAGGGTGCAGTGGTCAGAGTTCAGGAGCACACGACCATGGGGTTCGTCTATCGACCGACAAAGTAGCGCTGAACACTGTACACAGGTGTCCCTTGGAGACCCCGCGGGAGTGAGGGTCCGGGTGGCAGTAAAGTGAATATCGCAGTAAAGTGAGTCACGTGAACTTCTCGGTCGTCCAGTGTATGCAAAAGTTGTGTCTGGCTCCGGCTGGTGTGGCTCAGTGGGTTGGGCGTTGTCCCACAAAGCAAAAGGTTGCTGATTTGATTCCCGGTCAGGGCACATGCCTGGGTTGTGGGCCAGGTCCCCGGTTGGAGGCGTGTGAGAGGCGACTGATCGATGTTTCTCTCACTCATCCATGTTTCCCTGCCCCTGGTCTCAAAACTAAAAAAAAAAAATTAGTTATGTTTATACCATACCGTAGTCTATTAAGTGTGCAATACTGTGATGTCAAAAAATAATACACCTACCTTAATTTTGAAATGCTTTACTGCTAAAAAATGCCAACCAACACCAAGCCTGCCCCGAGGCACGGTCTTTTTGCTGGCGGAGGGCCCTGCCGCGGTGCCGGCAAGACCTCAGTGCCCGCGCAGCGCAGCAAAATGAGGCGTGCCCGCACAATGAAGGCGAGCGCAGGGACCCGTGTGGATATTGCAGGAGGTACTCACGCAGCACCTGCCATACTGGAGTGAACTAACGAACTTGGGCTTGACAGTTAGAATCTCGCAGAATTCCCTAAACACTGACATTGGGGAAACACAACGGAAGTATTTCACTGAGAAAGGAGGGGACTTCAGGCTGCCTTCTACTGTGTGTTCAGCACACACGGGAGCAGGGTAGTGAGTCCTGGGGCCCCGTGTCATTTTGCGCCAGGCACAGACGAGGACACAGCGCCCTGCCTCAGGCAGAGGAGGCCTGGGAACTTCGCCTCGTCACCACATACGGCTCCCGGTGAACTGGTTCAGATTGAGGGTCTCCACTGACAAGAACTCCTGTGAGGCCTGCAGCCTCCCCTGCCTGATGCCCACCAGGCTGACTGGTCCTGCCCCAGCCAGGCGCTGCCGGGGCAGTGGGCCCAGGAGGGGGTGAGGGTGCATCTGTCTCAGTGACCTGCCCAGCCAGCCTCTGGGGTGCAGACCTGGCGCTGTCCCCTGAACGCCAGCAGCAGAGCGGGGAGACCGTCAGGTGGCACAGCCCAGCCCTCCGGTGTTCATTCGGATGGACAACGTGCAGGTGCTCCGGAGCTGGGGTCTGCGCCAGGGACGCAAGGGAGCCAGAGAGGTGGTCGGGGCCGGGAGGCTGGTGGTGAGGGGCGTGGGGATTGGAGACCCCCTGCCCGGGCCGGAAGGCCGGCTCCACCTGGGGCGGTGAAAGCAAGCACATACTTCGTGGGTCACTGTCACTGGGAGGATTCGATGAGGGTGGCCCAGGCCTCATGAGGTACAAGCTGGCTAGCCATGTCTGTCCTGGGGACTGCAGGTTCAGTGAAGGAGGAAGATGTGCAGGGAGCTGTGTGATCGGGCCCCAGGGCTGCAGGAGAGGTGCAGGGGGCAGAGTTCTGATCCCCGAGGCAGGCAAGCTCAGCGCGTCCCCCTCTCCCTGGCTCTGGTTGCTCCCCGGCCAAACGTGCCGCAGACCAGGTCGCCCAAACCCAGCTTGATGGGCTGCTCTCCGGCCCAGCAATCAAGGGCAATAAGTGAAACTGACCAGTGAAAGGTCTGTGAACCTCCTGACCCCAGCCCTGCTCTGCCCCACATCCAGCGGGGCCGGCACCCAGACCACAGCCACTTTAATCCACCCCTTCTGGGAAGACTCGGAATGAGCGGGGAAGTTGGGGGAGGCCAGGGGCTGCCCCTGGGCTGGCAGGGGAGGGGACCTGGGGGGAGGTTTCATTCTGTAAGAGTCACCCCTCCTTGCTCTGGGCCCACCCCACCCCCCAAAGGCAGGAGGCGGGGTCACTGGAGGGACTGTGCCACCACACAGGGAGGAGTGACTGCCTGGGCACTAAACACGACCCCGCCCTGTCTTCTCCCGAGGAAGTCTCACCGCTGAAGAGAAGCGCTCCTTGGGCCTCCACGGCTGACCGGCCGACCCGCTGACCGGATGAGGGCGATGCTAAGCCTCCTGCTCCCCTGCCTCCTGGGCGAGGTGTGGCTGCTGCCCAGCGTGATCCCCAGCTCCGGGTCACCAGGGGCCCGGGCAGGGCCCGAGACCCCGCAGCCCCCCACCCACCAGTCCGAGACCTTCCAGGGAGTGCAGGCCCCTGAAGAGGAGCAGGAGAAGGAGCCCTGGCTGACGGCCAGCGAGCACCAGCTCTGTGAGGACACCTTCAACTTGGGGTTCAGCCTGCTGCGCAAGATCTCCATGAGGCATGAAGGCAACGTGGTCTTCTCGCCGCTCGGCCTGTCCTTGGCAATGGTGGCCCTGACGCTGGGGGCCAAAGGGCAGACCAAAGCCCAGCTGGAGAGCGGGCTCCGGCAGACCCGGAACGGGACCAGGCCCGGGCACCTGCCCACCCTCTTTCGGCGGCTCAGGGAGCGCCTCTCCCACAACCGGGAGCTGGGCCTCACCCAGGGGAGCTTGGCCTTCATCCACGAGGACTTCGATATCAAAGAGACCTTCCTCAATTTATCCAAGAGGTATTTCGACACGGAGTGCGTGACGATGAATTTCCGCAACGCCTCAGAGGCCCAAGGGCTCATGAACCATCACATCAACAAAGAGACGCAGGGGAAGATCCCCAAACTCTTTGCTGAAATTAACCCTGACACCAAATTAATCCTGGTGGATTACATCCTGCTCAAAGGTATTTTGACAGCGTTCTGCTCTCCCAACGCCAGGGGTCTGTCCCTCAGTCTCTTCCTTTCCTGTCTGGCCAGCACGTGCTTAACGCCAAAAGATTTTCTAGAACCAGTTTTCCGGTTTCAGAAACAGACTGAAGTGGGCGTTGACGGCGTACGGCGTACCCGGCAGAGAGCTGGACACGGTCCTTCGGTGCCCGTGCCCTGGTGACCCACATGTTCCGAGTCCTTAGTTTTCCAAGCACCTGTGCACAGCTCTCCTCGCCTCCGATATTCTGACAGAGGGAGCCCTATGGGTCACTGACAGAAGGCAAATGATGGAGAGATTTAGGGTTACATCCTGCTCCTTTGCTCTCTCCTTTTGTGACCTGGGGCAAGTGACGAAGCCTCTCATCCCTCATTCTTAATATAAAAAGAATGGGGACATTCCTACCTCCTGTCCAGATGGCAGTGAGGCTCAGAGCAGTTCGCTCGATCAAGGTCACACGATAAATGGCAGAGGCGAGCGGGGGTCCTGACACTCTCAGGCCAGATCCCCTCATCCCGCCCCTCTAACCGGGCGGCGG
The DNA here is from genome assembly GCA_039655065.1 of Glossophaga mutica. Lineage (NCBI taxonomy): Eukaryota > Metazoa > Chordata > Mammalia > Chiroptera > Phyllostomidae > Glossophaga > Glossophaga mutica. Next base: position 7,717,919 of record CM077303.1, read on the forward strand.
AGTCGTGTGGCCGCCGCTGCAGCGGAAAGCTGGCACTGGGCCTCACAAAGCCCGGGAGGAGAGTGTGGGCCCGGGCGGCCAGGCCGCGCCCTGGGACGGAGGCCTGGGCGGGCTCCCCTGGACGGCGTGACTGTCAGCCAGCAAGGGCCCCCTTCTGTCAGAGCCGCCCTAAGCAGTGGTGGGGGGGGGCGTCATGTCTTCTGTCCCAGTGGCTCTGCTCGTCCCGCAGTCACTAGACGGAGGCGGTCCGAGGGCCCCTCACAAAGACAGGGGCAGGGGGAGGCCCGGTCTCCTCTAGGCTGGGGCCGAGCACAGCGAGCGGATTACGGGGAGACACTCCCCGCTGATGTGCGTGATTGCAGGCGGGCCTGCGGGTGGGTCCGCGTCCTGCCCACTGGGAAGAGGGCCGCGAGAGGCCGACCTTTGGGGAGTTTCTTTGCCGGCCTGGGCTGTGGTCACAGCCAGCCTCACCAGGGCCTGCCTGGCCTGGCGCGGGAAGGGGCCTGTGGCTTTAGCAGGAACGATGCTCCCCAGGAGGGCGGTTTCCACAGTGTGTTCTCTTCTTACCCGTTCAGGGAGGTGGCTGACCCCTTTTGACCCCGTCTTCACCGAGGTGAACACTTTCCGCCTGAACAAGTACAAGGCGGTTAAGGTGCCCATGATGTTCAGGGTGGGCAACTTCGCCTCCACCTTCGATAAGAACTTCCGTTGCCACGTCCTCAAACTGCCCTACCAAGGCAACGCCACCATGCTGGTGGTCCTCATGGAGAAAATGGGGGACCACCTGGCCCTCGAGGACTACCTGACCTCGGACCTGGTGGACTCGTGGCTGAGAAACATGAAAACCAGGTACGGCGCGTCCCCAGCCCTGGCCGAGCTCCACCTTCCCGTCTTCACCAGCACTCACCACCATCCCGAGGAGGGGGGGTCAGGGCAGGGGGGCTCCCTGTGAGCGGGGCTGCGTTGGCCCTGTTTTCCGCTGTCCCAGATGCTCCTTCGCCAGGCACTGTGGCGTGAGCCCAGTGAGGTTTGCCTTCTTCTAGTGAAGGGAGACAAGTCACAGCACAAGGCAGGAGTGGGGGTGGGGGTGGGGTGCCAGCAGGGGCTAGGGAGACACCAGGCACAGCGGCGGGAAGCAAAGCCCAGGAGGGAAGCAGGACCCTGTGCGCATCCTGGGGGAGAGAAGTGTCGTGGGAAGGGGGACGGCTCTGGGACAGGAGAGTGCCCGGTGGGTCCGAGGAGCAGCAAGGAGGCCTGGAAGGAGATGAGGTCAGAGAACCAGGCGCCCAGTCACCCAGGACCATAAGTTATAGGCCCCAGAGAAGGGTCAGGCTTTTCCTGAGGGAGACGGGAAGCCATGGGGTCGGGGTTGGGGTCTGCTCACCCGAGCAGAGGAGCAACATGGTCTGATTTGTGTTTCAAGGGGCCACACGCCCCTGTGCTGGGTAAAGACACTGTTGTGGGGGGCGGGGGGTGACAAGGAGGGCAGTCAGGAGGTCACAGCAATTCCCCGTGACCATCCGGATTGGGATGCTGCCCCTTGGGCTGTGGGGCGACAGGATGTGCTGAGGGACCAGATGTGGGTGAGGGGGAGGAAGAATGAGGGGAGACAGTGAGCCAAAGGACATGCCATTAAGCTCTTACTGCACAGCAGGCATTGCTTGGGGTACTTGCATTTTATCCCGTCCTCCAAAGGATGCTGGGAAACTGGGACTGGAGTTTCTGGCAACACTTCACGGATTAAGAAACTGGGGCTTTTTTTCAGACTACTGTAGTGTCAATTACTAGTGTGCATGCTTTTTTATGTTTGACCCGGAAGATTCGTCTTTCCAAATAAAGTAATTTCAAAGGAGAACTCCAGCCCCTGTAAGTAGATGCTGTGTAAGTAGATGCTCTCAGCATTTCTCTGGCTACAGAGAGGCAAGGAGTTGCAGGTTCCCTGCAGAGCCCTCTCGCTGTCCACCCCCAGCCCCTGAGGTCCTCCTGGGGTCCTGGGGGTCTGCACAATCCAGACCCCGAACGCAGCAGCCGTCATCCCGGGGGGTCACCGGATTGCTGGACGAAGCTATTCGGTTTGGGTTGTTTTTAAAATGTAGGGAAATGGACGCAAAATATAGTACTCCTGGCCACATTTCACCGTTATGTGTACTTGCACCGCAGAAATACGGAAGTTTTCTTTCCAAAGTTCAAGTTAGATCAGAAGTACGAGATGCATGAACTGCTTAAGCAGATGGGAATCAGAAAGATCTTCTCCCCTTGGGCCAGCCTGAGTGAACTCTCAGCTACTGCAAGAAATCTGAAAGTCACTAAGGTGAGTCAGGGCCCTTTACTAGGACCCACTCGAAGTAGGAACGGGACCAAAGCCAACAAGTATTGTCGCAAATCACTTTAATGTTGATAAAATACCAAGTTGTAGTAGAAAGTTAGGTTTAAATTCCAAAGGCTTGAAATAGCCCCAGGCTGGATGTTTTGCGAGTTTGGAACTGCTTTATTGAAGCATCAGTTCAACCAGTTTAATGTCTCTCCTGTAGAGCCTTCCCTCTTCTCTCCCAAATGCTCAAGGAGAAATTTGCCCCCGGGAAAAAAACGATTCACAGATTCATTTAAAATGATGAAATTACACCACTTGCAAGACAGAAGTCACCTGGCCAACTTCCCACCCCTTGTCGGAATCCCCTCTATGATGACCCTATAAAATATTCCTCTAGTTCGTTGGTTTCTCCCCCCCTCCCTTCCAATGACAGGGAAGTCAACGCTTCTTTGGAAAGCAACCCAATCCACAAACAGCTAACATGTATGTGGGATTTTGGACCTGAGCTTCTCCCTGACTGGTCCTCTTTGGCCCTTGTTCAGCCTCTAAAGCTACAAAGAGCAAGCTTAGTCGCCCCCCACAAGGAGCCCCCCTTCAGCTCATGCAGTCTCCGGTGGAAGCCCTGTTAGTTTTGGGGCACCACTGTCCGTGGTTCAGAGCAGCTTGGGGCATTGCAGGCCGGCGGTTAGCGTTCCAGGGCTGCTCACTGCTGCCAGCAGCAAGCCCCCGGCCATGATCACAGCAGAGAAAATGCCCCGGCGTTTTCCGAAGGGCAGCTGCATCTATCTCCCCATGTTCTTCCGTAGTTGTGGGGTTTGGTTAGTATTCTCCCATAGAATTGTGCTTCCTATTTTCAAGACATTCAAAGTGGCAGCCGCCTGCGTAGGACACAGCAGGGCAGCGGTGGCCTGCGATCGGGCCTCACCACCTCAGGGAAGGGAACACCAACGAACACGCCCGTCCTGTGGACCGCACACACGTGGAGGATGAGGCCCGGTGCTCTTTTACAGTTGGAGTCACAAGTCACTAAATGCTCTCCCTCTGTGCACTCCAGGGAGTGAATTTTCACTCCAGGAGATCAGGGCATCTCCAGGTGTTACCACACTGATGTTTCTGTGATCTCTTCCTATCTGCATCCTATCAGTGTTATCGCCCACATAATGTAAGGCTCTTTCTTGGACCAAAGGGCTTGCCACCGTGACAGGTGGCCTGAGGGCAGGTACCCAGCGTTCAGGAAGACCTCAGGGACCCCAGGTTGGCCCCAGGGACTCCTCAGAGCCGAGCCGGGTGCTGCTAGGCTGATGCAGAGTAGCCACACCCCTGACCCTATCATGCCCTCCAGAAGGAAGGTCAAAGTATTCAGGGGTTCCAGGAGCTAGGGAACCTTCTGGAGGAGCACCAGCTCCGCTCAAGAATCAGTAGCACAAAGTACCTGCTCAGTAAGGCTCAGTATTTGCTGATCCAACACACGCGGGAACAGACTGGCCAGCCAGAGTCCTTGGGCCCACACCCAGTATGTGTTTCACGTTGGGGTGCCCGGGGTCTCCTGGTATTGTTCTGGGGCTTCCAAGGTGAGCCCCTGGCGCACCCTCAGACCACTCCCGTCAGCACGGAGGAGCCCTGCACCCCTCCTGCCCACAAGCCTGGCCCTGTGGGTAGGACCACAGCAAAACATGTGGTGGGGCTCGACTAACCGCCTCCTTTCCACTGCCACCCAGACGGTCTTCCACATTGTTTCCTCTCCTAGGTTTTACAAAAGTCGGTGATTGAGGTCAACGAGAAAGGCACTGAGGCAATGGCGGGAACGCTGTCGGAAATCATTGCCTATTCCATGCCTCCCATCATCAAAGTGGACCGGCCATTCCATTTCATGATCTACGAAGAAACCTCTAGAATGCTTCTGTTTCTGGGCAGGGTGGTGAACCCGACTCTGCTGTGATTTAGGACAAGCCCGAGTTCGTGGTGCACAGCAGACGCTGAATGTGAGCCGTGGGAACCCACTCAAGATACTGGCTCCGGGTGGCAGAAGACAGGGACTCCGGTCCTCTGCGAGTCTGAGCCATTCTTAGATCGATCCGAGTATTAAATGCAACCTTATTTTAAGGAGATGTTTGTACAGTCTGCTTGGTGTTTTAAGCCTGTTTCTAAGAGCCTTTGTTGGTGACTAAGGACCAGTCTGGTGGAATACCTTTACCTCTCTCTGTTTCCCACCTATCGAGACTTAAAAAGTGGTAGACCAGGCCACCACTTCCAGAGGAAGCCTTTGGGAGGAAGAGTCGTCTGCCTTCTGCATGAGTCACGTGCTTGCCTCTCTTTACTTCCCTCTGGTGCAAAACAAGGGTTTTCTTATAATCTGGCATAAAACCATTTCTTGCTGACTAAAATTGTGGAGAGCGGGACCAATAAAATGTCATCGGTCCGACCAAGATAGCATAGAGTATATAAACCAAAGTGGAGTCAGCCATGACACTTTGGTTCACGAGGGAAAACACCTAAGTCAGCGCAGACGCATCTGGCAAGGAGACACACCTAGGGCATCTGCACACGTGATCAGAACAGCCGTGTCAGCAGAGCGGGACCGCCCACAGACAGGCTCCTGGGGGAAGTCTGTACTGGCCATCAGGGGTGCCAAGCAGAACAACCATGCACCACCTATAGGTTCCTGGGCAAATTCCCCCCTTGGCATCAGGGGTGCCAAGACACTTACCAAAAGACCCGGAAGCGTGGAGCGCACCACTTTCAAGGGTGTAAGTGAGGCGGGCTCCAGACCACTGCCGAGACACCAGAGGGCTGCTCCACGCCACGCTGACCTCCCCTGGCACCGGCCACCAGAGGCTCTGCCCTGCTGGACTGAGGACTTTGCCCTGCTGCCCACCCGGCTCCGGAGACCCTTCCTTACAAGACACCGATGGCTCCCTTGCCCACCGTTCTGACTCCCGGACCTGCAGACCGAGACTCTGGGACTCGGGTTCGTCACCCCCATTGATTGCTCTGCGCGTGCGTGCGTGTGTGTTATAGTTCCCATGGATTGTTAGTGTGGGTAGGATATTAACATGTGTGGATGCTCTACTTTGAGGGACCTGCCTTTAATAAAAGCTGAGCGAATGGCATAGTTACCTTGTGTGACTCTTATCTCTTCCCCGGTGCCTGGCTGCTCAGCAGGCAGCTAGCCGAGCACTTGCCCGGCTGACGTTTGGGAAAGACGGTATCACGAACATACACTCATGACAAAAATCAGAAAAACATGGCTGTCATCTGTCCTGATCACAGCACCTGCCCCAGCGTGGCCCGGTCCACTCCATGACGCAGTCAGTCATTCGGCAGAGACGTTAACTGAGCCTCGTTCAGCGCCTTCATTTCACAAAGGACGGACGTGGGGACCAGAGTCAGGGTTACATTATGACTCTCAGGGGCCCAGGCACTTCCAGGGTCTATCCTCCGTAAAAGTATATACGTGTAATAAAAACTGTATTTTATGACTGCACTGGTATAATAATGAACACACACACACACACACATATATATATATACATACTATGGATTGTATTTGTCTTTATACCAAGGCAATCAAAGTACGTAACTTGTTTTACCGCAACAAGTAAAACCTCCTATGGGCCCCGCAAAGTATCATGGACCTGAGGCACGGTGCCTACCGCACCGAAAGGGTAAATCGCACAGGACACCTTGGAGAAAGGTGCCCCGGGGCAGCCATGGCAGGGTCGCCGGACTCCAGGCCCCGGGCCCATGGCACCGGCCCTTCTTTCGGCCTAAACCACTGGCGAGGTCCGCCTGCACGGACAGCACGCGCTGCCCTCTCTCTCGCCCGCGGGGGTGAGACAGAACGTAGGCGTGGGCTCTGCGCCGGGGTTAGAAGGAAAACAGCAAATAGCCCTGAAACCGTTTTTAAGCAGTCATCTTCTGTTACGGAGACAAGAAAATACCTTAGGAGTAAATTCTGAGACCCATGAATAGAGCTAATCTTGGAGTGTCCACTAAATGCCTAATTGGATTTCCATCTGGTTAATATCCAATTTTATACCTAAAATCAATCTACTGATGAGTCACTGGAACTAACGTAAATCAGAGTGATGTGTGTGTCACATTAGCGTGAACAGGCACCGATACCCAGCAGCAGGATAAAGACAGACTTTCCATCATTCTAAAACCTGGATATTGCCCTGGCTGGTGTAGCTCAGTGGATTGAGCGCGGGCCTGCGAACCGAAGGATCGCGGTTCGATTCCCAGTCAGGGCACATGCCTGGGTTGCCAGGCCAGTTCCCAGCAGGGGACATACAAGAGGCAACCGCACATTGATGTTTCTCTCCCTCTCTCCTTCCCTCCCCCTCTAAAAGATAAATAAATAAAATCTAAAAAGTACTTAAAAAAAATCTTAAAAAAAAAAAATAAAACCTGGATATTCATTCATTCCTCTGTTCCCTCCTGGGGCACCGGTGCACAACTGCAAGGGCAAGGCCGTTCCAGGGCCTGGAAAGACAGGCGAAGAGGGAGGGCTACCTCCAACGGGCATGCCTCGGTGACTTGTTAGTATTCAATTTTTGTGGAGAAATACTAGAAAGAAAAATCAAAGAGGGTTTGATCAAATTACCTACTTTCAAGAGATGAAATTTGGAGAAAAGGAGTCTACAAAAACATAACACCCTCTGAAATAAATGCGGCCAAACCGCGAGTTCTGGAAGTTTCCTTCTCATTGAAGGATCCACAAAACACACAGGGCAGACTCCCTCCTCGTCCCCCACACGCAAAGGAGCAGCATCACGACTCCAACACGCCGCTCTTCAAGGCAGGAAATGGCCTATTTTGTGTTTTAAAAAATATTTTTAACATCCCCCCCATACGCCGGGAGAAGCTCCTAAGACACTAGGTTTCGGATTTCCCAAGCATATTCGTGCATGCATGGTGAAGAAATGCAGACCGATAAAAAGTGTCATTAATGATACAAAAAAAAACATATCAAGGTTTCTACTCAGGGGGAAAATCCGTACATTATAACAAGGCTTCTCTATATGTAAGTGTGAGGTTTTAAAAACTGTTCCCACACAGACGCCCACGCACACAGTCTCTCGCACATGCTGTAACAATTAAGAACAGATTACTTAATGGAGCTAATTCCTTTTTCCTCACTGTAAAACTCCTACTTAAGCTAACTGCCTGTTCACTCCAATTCAAACATTTCATGTTTGCCTATTAACCAACCGCAAGGCAAAATGGGCCCGTCCCTTCCAGAGTACGGTGCCTGAGCTCTGGGAGTCAAATAATGGAAATGCTTTTCAAATACATGTGAGGTTGGGGAAGAGAATTTCTATGTGCTCCTTGTTTTACCACTATGAAGTAAAACCCTTTTAAGCTCTCCATTTCTGCCAGTAAAACTCAGTTCTACACATCTGTTTTCACCTGTAATGCTGACCTGTGAACTTCGGGAACCTGTCCTTAAAAATGTAAGTCTCTGTAATTCACACACAAAGGAGGGGATGCCCCCTAGCTCCCTGCAGTCGGGGATGGAGGAGATCTTTCTTTGCCATACAAGTAGTTTAAAAGGACTATTTGACACATCATTAAACTAAGGACTTTTACAAGAGTATTGGTCTCGTTTCCAGTGTGGATATTCATAACTGCCATCAAATTTTTTAAATTGTTTTATATACTTTTGGAAATTATATAATTTTAACAAATGTTTCAACAATTTTAGAAATGACCATGTTCTGCAAAAAATGAAAAGAAAGGAAAACTTCTGAGCATAATTTTTATTGACTGTCTTCATTGACAACCTGGTACCTTTGGAGTGAGACTGCAGCCGACTCCTGTAAATCCCCGGATTCCGTAAGCAGTGGTCGTTTCTCTGTCAAATCACTTTCCTCTTCTCTCACAGGCATAAAGGAAGTAAGAACTCTTAACTGCCAAACTGATTACTGAACAAATTAACTGAAATTCTCCATTTTATTTAAAATGACAGAGTCAATGCTGATTACGAATCAAAGCGCTGAGAAAACCGGTGTCACTCTGAGTCCCACGCATGCACCATAAACACTCTCTCCCAGATCACAGAGTTCAAGTCCACGTCAGTGACGCTGGTGGGAGACATCATGAAAACAGTTCAGTGAAACCCGCAAAGAATGTACTAAGTTAGCCTTTGCATACGGTCAAGCCTCGCGTGCCTACTCAGTTTCTAAGTACTGACAAGTGGGTAGTTGAACAATTCCACGAACCTATCCTTACATGAAACATATGAAGAACCACTAAAAATAGCCCCCCAAAAGGGCCAGCTGTGAGGAAATGGGGGAGAGAATGGCATAAAAGTTTCACACTGAGCACCTATTCCTGAGTAATTTGTAGGTGATGTGGTATGCTTCTGTTACTCATTACTTAAAAGTGAACTGTCTTACTCTTTAATTGTGGAATAAAAACTGCAGAGAAGTATTTAAAACTTTTTTCACAAACACAGGTATCTCATTAACCTATGTTTTATTTTGAGTAAATTCACTATTCATTATTTTACATTATAAAAAGTAACCACACACGCATATGCATTCACAAATTAGATCATCTTTATCATACATCAATATATTAAAAAAACAAGTATTTTCTAATATCAATATAGTTATATGCTGATTGCATTTTGAAATAGAGAAGCTGACAATAGCTTCATACAGTATATCTCAAGAACTGACATTTTAAAATTAATAATCATATATATTCCACAGGCAAATTTTGATGGAAATATTAACATTAGTACAAATAAATGCTGTTGACATAGCTTAAGCATGATAGCTTGGAATAACAACTGATTTAAACTAGATTCATCATTTTTAATTAAGGACAAATACAACCTAAAATGTAAACAAAGTATGTATAAAATAAATTTTTCTAGGAAATAAAGGAAATCATCAATCTATTATTTTGAAGGTAGTTGTGGCTAAAAGGTATGGGAAAACTTTGTGGAATTTTCATTGCCAAATTTAAATTTCAAAATACCCTACAACATACTGTCACCACTATCGGACTGATAAAGTTGCGGACAGCTAGCTATCGGTGCCCTTTTCGGTGGGACTTTTCAACTGGGCTTGGAGATTCTTGAGAAATGAATGTCTTGTCTTTCTAACTCCCAAGTGCCCCTCCAAGTAGTTCTCCAGCTAGGGCCATTTCAGTTGATACAGACTTCCGTATAGTTTTTAAATGCCAAAGCTCTAGATCAAGTAAATAGATGGTTTCCTGCATAAATAAATGCAGACTTGTCTCTCCTGCAGCAGTAGTTAAAGCAATACTACAGTTGTTTTTCATTACACTCACTATAACATTGGAGTTCTGTAACCACGTTATTATTTAAGAAATATATATTGTACCTCCTAGGGAATCTAATCTCAAATATGGAACCGTTAGCAACACCAGCTGCGGCAATGCATCTCTTTCCACTCATTTTAAAAAAAGAAGCCCCAGCCATTGCATTAGCTTTTGTCCATCAATTATATTGTCTCCACTTGTCTTTGTTTTGCCTCCTTCACCAAGCAGATGATTTAAGGATTGGATTTCCTGGATTTTCTTTGTCAGGAAGGAAGGAAGAGAAAGAGAGAGGGAGGAAGAGGGGAAGGACGGACGGAAAGAGGGAAGGGAGAGGGAGGAAGAAAGAGAGAAAGAAGAGGGAGAAAAAACAAAACATGAAAAATTTTATCCATATAATGTTTACAAAGTAAATGAGTATAAGTAGAATCAACATTGAATAAACGCAATATATGAGAATTCTGATTAAGTGAAAAAATAAATACATATTAAATACTACTTGGAATTACCTTTAATTACCACATCCTATGAACATAGCATCTGATTCAATTCATCCTTTTCCTACATTTTTTTACTTTGTGCACAACCATAACAGAAATTAACGCAGCTTAAACACATCAACTGTCTGGCCTTAGGAGACCTAGGATCCGTCGCGCTCCCACGCCTCCTTTAAGACCTGACACTCCCAACCACAAGGGGTGCGGCTCATCTCCGTGACACTGAACAGCCGGAGCCTGGACTGCACGGAACGTGGCTGGGCAACAAAAACAGGTAATGTCTTCGGAAATCACTTCCAAGGCTCGTTGTAAGTAAAAACGATATATTTTCATTTGGACACAGCAGGGTGCTGAGCTGTGGATGGCACTTGCCCGAAATGCAACGGAGCACGGCCGCTGAGCGCCTGTTGCGGCTGCTCGCGCGGGCCCCAGCCAGCCGCCCGTTAGGCAGAGACGCAGTCGTGGACTGCAGACCCAGGCTCACGTTTAAAAAGCAGCTGTTGTGCCAATATTCCCCTCCTTCGGGGTATTCGGAACAGAAGAGACAAGTGATGGGACTTGTCAGCAGAGTGTTTGTTTCTAGATTCATTTTTTAAACGACCAGTTAAGAATGTAACTGACTGTATAATTATTAGTACAACTACATATCTATTGGAGAAGAGAAATTCAGTCTGTAAACGGGAAAAACGTGCCCGACAGTGGAAGAACAGATAAAGGCGGTCATCTGAAATGAAGAAGAGTTGATGTAAACGCACGACGTTTCCATGGTCTTCATTTTTGAAAAGTGCCCCCGTGGGACTGAGACACACAAGCGGAGAAGAGAGAGAATGGCCGACCGACGTCACTAGGTGTGCGCTCCAGCGGAGGAGCTCCAGGGCCATCTTTCGAGCGAGCGAAGAGGGCCGAGAGTGACAGGGCGATCTCGGATCCCGGAACAGGGAGGCACCGCAGAGGGCACCGCAGGCAGCCCTGTCATTTCACTGGCGGGACGACGAGGCCCCGAGTGCCCGCCGAGCGGAGCGTCCGCAGCTCTCTGGCTGCCCCTGGAACCAGGACAGAGGGCTCCAGCTCCGTGCTCGCTGCAGACCGGGACCAGGACCGGGTCCCGGCTCTGCACGCACGGCCCCCAAGTGGCCCGTCCACAGTATCATCACGAGAGCAACTGTATCATCGGACAGCCTTGTCTGCAAACGAGAGTGCCCTCCGTGTCGGCACCGCTGATCTGCGATGTCAACATTATCCCCTTCCATTTCCTACTACTTTTCCTACAATATGCAGCGCTACCCTTTCCCGAGCTCCTTTCCGTAAGTTTGTTTCTAAGTTTTGAATGAATCTTAAATACATCTGTATTCGTACATGCCGAGGGCCAATAAAAACTTAGAGTAAGTTACAACACGGCTCAGCCCCTCAAAGGGACACCACTGGAAGATCCAGGTCAGAACCCTCACTGGCAAACATTCATGAATCGGGTGGCGTGCGTCTGAAAGAGAACCTGCACCCTGTCTAGATCCTGCTCTAATCGGAAGGTGCGGGCGTCCCCCACAGAACAGCAAACCTGCAGGCGCCGCGGGGGCCGCCGGGGAGAATCACTCCCACTGCGACAGGGTCTCTCCTCCCGATGATTCTTCCGAGACTACCCTCTCCAATGTTTAAATTAAAAGAAACAAAGGCTTCAGCTATGCAAACAAGGTACTAAGAGAGCACAGGAACAGGAACCGGGGAGTGGAGAATAGAGGCCCTCTAGAACCTCGGCTTTAGGGACCAGCATGGGGGTAGAAGTCTCCGGCTTACTGACCCACGACTCTGGACTCCGCGCGCTGCAGTGAGTGTCGCGTGGGGGCGGGTGTGCCCGGCTCTGAGCACTGGGCGACGAAGCCCTGTCCACTTAAGCTAGCCTTTCAAGGGGCTGCAACTGTCCTCTCAGACCAAGTCCCCGAATGCAAACATTTCACAGGACAATTCAGAGAGATCTCGGATACCACTAGGAGCCCTTTAAAGTTCCCTGTTGATTCCCTACAGATCGCCTTATAGAGAGCATTAACGTTACAGAGGCACGTGCACTAACCCTTTCACTCCAAACACTTCCTCCTTGCGGACACTTCCGGTTCCCTGGAAACTGAGCGGAAGGAAAGCGCACTGCAAGAAAGAGTAGGGGGACGCACTCAGCAGTCCGTCCCGGGGTTACTTACAGGGTGGCCTTGCGTGGCTGCGTGTCTTTACTCCCACTGCTCTTGGGATCAGCTGAGTTCCCGGCCCCACGGGAGGTGCTCGGGAGGGGTGTGCTGGGAGAAAAGGATGCCGGCAGGCTACTGGCGTTGCGCGTCCGGAACGAGTCGTCTGAAAGTAACGTAACACGTGCACACTCAGACACAGGGCACAGACTGAGGCAAGGAAGGTTAATGGTAGCTGACATTTTTCTTCTTCATCTATTAGGGTGTAATTTACACATAGCACGCCACGCAAATTTCAGGTTTCGCCGCGTATGCACTCATGAGGCCATCACTGCCATCGACAGTTAACGGCGCCTCCTTGTAAACCCTCCCTCCGCTCCCCACTCCCAGGTCTGCTCTCCCCAGTCACTAGAGACCAGTTTGCACTTTCTAGAATTCTACATAAGTGGAATCGCATGCTACGTCCTTTTTTTTGGTCTGGCTTCATTCAGCAGCACCACGCTGAGGGTCCCCCACGTTGCTGTGTGTGTCGGTGTTGCACCCCGCCTCGTTGCTGACCGGCATTCCACTGTGTGGACACGCCCACATCTGTCTGTCCACTGTCCTATCGATAAGACATTCAGGTTGTTCCGGTTTTTTACTGTTATGAACAAGGCTGCTACGGACAGTCATGTACAGGTCAGCGTGTGGATGCAGGCTTTAATTTCCCTTCACTAAGAGCCTAGGAGCAGCACTGCTGGATCGCACTGTAAGTGTGTGTTTAACTTCCTTAGAAACCGCCGCACTGTGTCCGGAGGAGCTGAAGCACCGATCCGCACCGGCAGGGTCCGGAGTTCTGGAGAGCGCTCCGCGTCCCCGTGCCCACGTGAGCCTTCTTAACCGAGACTTTCTAGTGCATGTGCAGTGGCCTCTCCTCCCGTGTTTTTCTCATCACTTTTAATCTGCATTTCCCTGACGAGTCCTAGTAAGTATCTCTTCATGCACCTACTGTGAAATGGATGTTTGGATTTTTTTGCCATTTTAAAATTAGTTGACTAATTATTTTTAAAGATTGCTTTGTATATTCTGGATACAAATCTTTTGTCAGGCACGTGTAATATGAATATTTTCTTCCAATCTGTGTCCTGCCATTTATTTTTTATGGTTTGTATCGAAGCACGGAAGTTTTAAATTTTGATGAAGTCTAACACGTTAATTTTTTCTTTTACGGTTTGGAGAAATCTTTGTCTATTCCAAAATTACAAAGACTTTTGTCTGTATTTTCTTCAGAAATTCCGTAGTTTTAATTTTTATGCTTAAGTTTAGAAAACATTTTGAGTTAATTTTGTGTATGGTGCAAGAACTGAAGTTCAGTTTGTTTGTTTTTTTAAATATAGACGCCCAATAACTCTAGCATCCCTTTAAAACGTGCTACCCCCATCACCGCTGACTTTCTTTGGAGCATTTGCTGAAACTCAGTTGGCCACAGAGGTCCACGCAGGCCGCATGGCCTTGGTTACTGGAGCTTTGCCGTGAGTGTGAAAATCAAATGCTTTAAGTTCTCCAGTGTTTCTTTTCAAAGTGGTTTCCGCTATACTCACTTCTGTGCTTTTCGCTGTAGATTTTAGAATCAGCTGGGATCAGCTTATTTTGATCAGGATTGCACTGAATTTCTGGATCAATTTTGAAAAACTGACATCATGACAATATGAAGTTTTTCAATCCATAAACACGGCACGTCTCTCAGAACACCCCACAACGGCATACTGATTACTGTGAATTAGTTACTTGGAAAGCAGCCACCGCCAGAAGGGCAGCCGGACGCCCCGGTGGCCCTGCGCGCAGAGACACACGGCCCACGGGAAAGGCGCCCTCCCCGCACCTGGCGACACCCTTCACCACTGACATGAAATACTCTGGCCAAAGACTCTGCACAAACAAGACGGACCGCCTCTTTTCTTATTTCCTGTGTTGTTAGGTTCCCCACCAACAGACGCCCAAGCCTTGCTCGTACTCCTTTCCAGTGAGCACGGCCTTTTTCCCCTTTGTCCTGTCAGTTTCTTCACGAATTAACTATTTATCTAAAAAATATTAAAAGGCACCTGGATGGATCATTCTTTGAGCCTCATTTGGTGATCTGAGTATCATACTGTCATTGTCCCACACATACATACTAAATTGGTTTTTCTCCTGTTAACCTAGTCTCGTGCCAATTTTATTATTTCATTATTAACCCAGCTGTAAGAACTTCTTAAAGAAGGCAGGATTCTTCCCCTACTCGACACCACATCTTTTAGGTCTTCCTTAATTTCTTTCAGCAACATTTTAAAGTTTTTAGTGCACATTTAGCACATTTTTAAAAATTAACCCCTGAGAATTTAATGTTTTTGAAGTTGTTGTAAATGTTATATTTAAAATAGACTTTATTTTTTTTTTTTTAGTTTTACATTTTCAGGAATATTGAAAAGACCGTGCTAAGATTTCCCATTTATCTCCTCGCCCAGTGTCCCTCCTATTCACAACACTTCACATTAGTTCCCTATACTTGGTGACAATGGGTGAGCCGACAGTGCTACATTATGACGTAAAATCCACGCCGTGTTCAGATCTCCTTAGTTTTTACCTGGTAATGTCTGTCTCAGGATTCTATTCGGTTTACCACATCACTTGTCCTTGGCTCTCCTTGGCTGTTCCTTGTTTATGATGACCTTAACGGTTCTGAAGGGCACTGGCCAAATATTTAATAAGATGCCCCACTCTTGCAATGTGACCCTTTTCTCACATTAGACTGCCGAGGACAACAGAGGCAAAATGCCATCTTCATCACGTCATATCCAGGGTACACACTGGGACATATTTTTATCCCATTTTGTTTTATTGCTTCCTGACAGTTCACTAGAAATGGGATTTTTTTTTTTTTTGAGTCATAGAGGTTTTTTTTTTAATCTAGGACTCTTGATAAGCTTTACCAAACTGCTTGCCAAATCAGTCCCACTGCTTTCCACAGCCACTAACAATGGACACACTGCGCTTTTTTCCGTGAACCCTTCCTAGCATCCTTTTCGTACTTCCCCAGGTCCGATGCGCCCACATCGCCCTGGCATGTGGTGACTGACGACAGGCAGAAGTCACCGGACAATTAAGGATGGGCTCATGTCAAGTAAAAAGTATTCAGTTCGACCTCCCAGGCTATGACTGATCTTTCCTTTCAGCTTCCATTTAACTCCGTTCGCCCTTCCACCCGCTCCACGCTCCAAACGGGCCTGCCGTCGCTCCCTGAAGACACAACCCCCAGCTGTCGCTCGGGGCGGGTGCTCTGCACAGGATGCTACCCCACACCCATCTCTGCCTGCCGGAGCCCGAGCATGCCTTAAAGCCAACCTCGCAGGACACAATCATATTAACGGCTGTGTCTCAAGTCCCACATGTAGATAAAATCTCTTCTCTCCGTGAACACCTGGCACGTTTGTCGAGAGACATCTTGCTTCCATTTTCTCTTTACACCTCATGTGTGACTGTATAGTGACTTTTCCCTCAGTCTTTACTTCACTAAGTAATCGATACCTAATAAGCACATTTTTCTAACCAAGAAAACGAGGTATTTCATTCAAACTATATTCCCTCTCTCCAAGACAATACTGAGCCCTTAAGGTAGAATATTTTTCAAATATTTTAATAAAAGATTACCCTTATAAATACATGCTTTTATTTAAGTTTTTGGATGTTAAGTACTAGGGTCTATAGATCATATATACTCTCCTGATTCTCAAGATAACTTAGGAACTAGCAAAGTAAAAACTGAAGAAATTAGTGCACATAATTAAAACTTTTAAAAACCAGTTCAGCCCTGGCTGGGCAGCTCAGTTGGTTCGAGAGTGGCCCCAATACACCACGGTTAAGAGTGTGATCCCCAGTCAGGGCGCATACAAAAATCAACCAATGAATGCAGCATAGGTAAGTGAACCAACAACTCTCTCTCTCTAAAAACTATAAACAAACACACAAACAGTTCAGAGTCCACATTCTTAATGATTTAGGCAAAGAAATTTCTGGGCAAGAACTGTTGCAAGTTCATGAATAAAAGTCTTCACTCACAGCTGGGTGAAGTTAACTCCGAGAGGCCAGCGGGGGCCCATCCGAGTGGGACGAACCCCTTATGGAAAGCTACGATCATCTGCACCGTTGGCTCCACGTTGTCTTTCTATGCACGTTTACAATTCTCAAAAGCATTCTACATTGTAAATAAAGTTCCCAAACTCTGCATGTCCTGGAGTACCTCCTGAAGAATTCACTGCTTTGCTGAGATAAAAGCAATCAGCACTCGTACTATGTATAGACCGAGCCTAAAGGAATGTTGATAACTTTAGTTCGACAACTTACGGAAAGTAAGTTCTTCCAGGATTGTTACGGAGCCTATGGTATGGCTTGCAGAACCAGTCTACATGCTGTATGTGAGTGTAAAGCTTTAACATCAGAAGGACTTTCTGTCCCGGCAAATGAACACATACTGTGTACAGAATAGTCAGTGAGTGCGTGTATCTTCTTCATGAGAATAAAAGGAACACAGGGGGAGGTAAGAGGAGGACAGAATACTCAAAACACAACCTAAATAGGAAATATAATGATTACAAATTTCAGAACGTCAGCAGATTTGCTTTTCTTTACACTAAAAAGTGGCCATAGGTCAATGTTACAACTTTCGGCCGGTATTTCCAGTGCAAAACTCTATGTCCCATGACCTACGCCGGAAGTCAGCAAACTGCAGCTGCGGCTGAATCTCGCCCGCTGCGCCTTTCCTGGGTCATGGCCACCCTCACTCATCACGTGTCGTCCACGGCCCCTCTCACTCCGCAGTGGCAGGACCGAGTGGCTGTGACAGAGGCCACATGGCCACCAAGGCCTAAAACATTCCCTCTCTGGCCCTTTACGTAAGTAGTTTTCTGACTCCTGGTATAGCGTCAGATACATAATAGTGCAGACATTTAGCTGCATATTATCTGCAGAAAGACATGAGGAAAGCCCTGATGTTTCTAACTAACTGAAAAGTGCTACCCAAAATTTGAGTCTCTGCCTCAGCAGGTCTCAGACTACGGCGGAACCTCTCCTATCATTCTGTCCTTTTTCTCTTTTAAAAGTATTAAACTCCGAGTCTTGACACAGAGTGAAAACAGAATAGTACAGTCAAATATTTTCTCGATTGCTAGGGAAAAGTTTCATTTCTTAGGTATTTGATAAAGATATACATTTAGGGAAAATACTGTATCTAGAAATTTTAAAAAATTGGTCATTTAAAGAAAATCACATTTTATTAAATTCAACAATTTTTTTGAGGAGCTCAGATTTTTACTTACCAGTGAGGGAAATCACGGAAGTCTTCGCTAACCCTGAGACAGAAGTTGAGTACGCTGTTGTGGAACTTTTACTAGAAAAGAACAAAATCAAGTTTCAAACACAAGAGTATGTGTGTTTCAATGCCGCTCGTCCAGTGCTTGGCCCTTTTTAATCTTTTATTTTAAATGCTTCCCCTACTTCCAACGAAACATGCTTATTATTTTTATTTCTCACGGATTTTTTCTATTCCAGGCCTCACAACAATTACTTTGTCTACAACTTAGAATCATTTCCTTAAACTTTTGCCGCGTCGGAATAACAGTTAGTCTTTTGGCGATCAGCGAAGGTGGGTAATGGTGATGAAGTTTTCTTGCTAACAACCTATCTCTACTTCTAATCCCTTTTGTCCAAACACAGATCCCCCTATTGGCTAGGAACTCTACATAGACCTGTGGATAAGGTCCTAAAGTATAGCTTAAACTCTGAATAAACTAGCCTTAATAAAAGAAAAACATGTTTTTCCATAACATCTTTTTGATAAATGAATACTTTTAAAGACTTTATGCTTCCTTAAAATCACTTTGCCTGTTGGTTGATGTGCAGCTGTTATACTACATGTCTGTATCATATATAAAATATCATGTTCATTTAATTTATTGATTCTCCCCTAGTCTTAACTGTTTATACTTTTGTCTGCTGAGCCAAGGGGGGGACTGGACATTCTTTTACTATTAGAACTCTGTTGCGGTCACTGTGCCGCAGAGACGTGTCAGCGGCTTCTCACAGCCAGACACAGTACGAAGAGCAAGCGGATGCCCGCACCCAGTCAGCAGACGGGCCCTGTCCACACCCGCATGGAAGCTGGGTGGCACATGTGACATAGCGCCACCTTGCTCACGAAACAAGACAGGGACTCTGGGAGGCCACTCCATGGCTGTCGTGGCAGTGGTCTCCCAGACCACCAGGACACCTGTTCCAACACAAACTGGTAGCCTAGCAGTTTTTAACATGGTCTTTAGAGCAGAAACCTAAAAAATGATTTACCTATAAAAGATCCCATATTAATGCTGATTTTATAATACTGTAAATACTTCACATACACAAAGAAGTGTGACTATAAAATAAAAGTTGAAATGTGAATAGCTGACAGATCATACCTAGAACACTTGTCTAAGTTGCCATATTTTGCATGAAAAGTTTGATTATTAATAGACTGGCTCCGAATCAGTTTGGATTTCTTGATTTCTTTGCCTAGAGTAACAAGCAGAAAAAAAAAACATAACTGTTCACTCCATCTTTAGATGCCTGACCCCATCCCCTCTCCAAGCTCCACCATTTCCGGTGAAACACGGAGGGGTCTAGCGTCCTTTCCTTAGTTTGAGCTCCAGGAGCACTCTTACCCCAGCCGCCCATCGAGAACCACCAAAACGAACACTAACGAAAGAAAAACGGTGCTTTGGCATAATGGATCGCATCTAAGAGAGTGACTTTCCCCACAGAGAACTTTGATAAAAGGAAAGAAGGAAACATAGGAAGTTGTTTCTTACTTGTCGATGGGGCGCTGGAAGAGGGCCCAGGAGCAGAAATGGGGGTGCCCTTGGACAGCGATGTCGGTGTCTTGGTGTCTCTACCTGAAACAAACTCTGGTTCAAGTGCCGCGCTTTCCCCCGGCTCTTACTCATCTCCGTACACACACAAGACAACCCAGAAAAGAGGAGACACTAACCCTCGCTAAGCCGTGCACTTTCCCAAATACTCTGACTTTGCCTATTTACCTATTTTAATCTTAGTTATGCAGTGACAATTTCATACTTTTATTGCTGTTATCGCTTTCCTTTGAAGGAACTGAAGCGCCGCATGGATTCTCATCATTTATTCATGTATTCTTAACACCCATACAACATTAAACAGCCAGTTTTGAAAACGACTTTTAGAAGTAAAAGAAAAGCAATTTTTCATATAAAATTCGTAACTCAGCATGGTCTTTCGGCACCGCCAGGATTAAACCTCGATTGTGTGACTGAGCGGTGAAGACGTAAGAAAACTACTTACGTTTCTTTTCATAGGTTTTCTCACTCATGGGCCTCCCATCATTTTGTTGCTTCTCCTTCTCTAACTGTTCCTGTCAGTAAAACAGTATCTTAAGCATTAAAGGTAAGCACAAATAGACTTAGAAAAATGTTCTAATGAGAAACTACCCCAAGCTTTAGAAGTATAAATCATGTTCACAAAAATTCTTGAAAGAAGTACTTTTATTTTCCAAATTAGTGCCTAAAAGAGTCCAGTTTCTTTCACATTTGTGTTCTTCTAACCTCTACAGAATTGTGCCTTTGGGGATTTGTTAAGCTATTAAAAAAAAAAAAGTTTCGTATCATTGTGGTAATGGACCTTTATTTTCTTGAAGGTATTTACTGATTTTCACTAGCAAGAAATTTGTTACTATTGGTCATTTTCATTTCTGATTTGTGAATAGCAAAATAATGTTTTTCTTTAAAAAGACTGAGAAAAGGCAATAGTCTTTGAGACATTTTAAAATGCTTGCTGAGGTATAATATACATAGAGAAAGTGCAAAAATTCTAAGTGTAGAGCTCAGTGAATTTTCCCAAAAAGGAGCACGCCTACGCAGCCACGCCAGCTCACAGATCAGGGCACAGAACACTGCCTAGCCCTGGCCAGTGTGGCTCAGCTGGTTAGCGCATCGTCTCACGGATCCAAAGATCAGTCACGGGGTAGATTCTTGTCCCGGCACACACCCAGACTGCGGGTTTGATCCCGTCAGTACACCAGTACACGCACAGAAGGCAATCAATTGGTGCTTCTATCTCACATCAGTGTTTCTCTTCCTCTTTCTCTCTCTCTCTCCCCCCGCCCCCGAGGCATGACAAAAAGATCAGGTAATATTAAACTGATAAAAATTCTAGTTACAAACTAATCTGTAATGACAGGTCAGTGGCTTCTGAGCACTGGAAGAGAAGATGTGAATCATAAAGGTGCAGAAGGAAACCTTTAAGGGAATGAAAATGTTTGGTACTTTGATTGGTAAATGTTTGGTGGTGATTGTTTCATAGATATGTCCGTATGTCAAAATTCATCAAATTGTACACTTAAAATGTTAATTGTATGTCAATAATACTTCAGTGAAAACAGCCTTTTTTAAAGCCTCCCAAGTGTAGTTTTCCCTGCAGTTCATAAAATAACAGCTTTCAAATGATCAGGATTCTTATTTAGTCGTTTAGGAAGGAAAAAGTAGCATAACACTGAAATTATTTATTAGGCTTAATAGCAAAGCACAGTTAATACTGGTCAGGGAAAAAAGTATGTGTTTGTGCATGGGAAAACAACATACCATTTCCAAAAGAAGTAGTTCTTCTCTCTCTTTCTCTTGATCCAACAAATCTTTTTCATAAAACTTTTTCTGAAACTAAGTTTAAAGTTTAAAATGAAATTGTGAAACACCAATGATGAGTCTGTGCCAACTTTTACATATCCCTTCCAACATAGGTAAAGAGAATGCACTTACAGCATCCATGGACATTTCCATTCTGTCCAACTCTAACACGGTCTATAAAGAAAGCATTTGAAGTTATTCAACAGTAATGAAATCAACCATCATTTTAGCAAAAAGACTCCTTTCTGTTAAATTAGAAAACTTTTAAAGTTCTTCCCAATTCTACCTTTTATTTTTTATCAACTTCTATAGGTTAATGCCAGGATCTGTTTAAACCTTTAAAAGTTTATAACTTTAAGAAGAGCAAGTCTAGAGAAATATTTTAAATTCTAAACATATGCAATTTAACTAATTTCTAATAACTCCCAGTGCTGCTTTTCTTAACTTTCAGAAAAACAGTAAAACTTTTAATTAAAAAATCTTTGGCCCTGACTGGTGTGACTTTGGTGTGGCTTTTGGGCCTGCAAACCAAAGGGTCATCAGTTCGATTCCCAGTCAAGGCACATGCCTGGGTTGCTGGCCAGGTCAGGTCCCCAGTAGGGAGCGCATGAGAGGCAACCACACATTGATGTTTCTCTCCCTCTTTTTCTCCTCCCTTCCCCTCTCTCTAAAAATAAATAAATAAATTCTTAAAACAAAATCTTTTAGCTAAATACATATGAAGCAATCTATCGTTTGGCTTAAAATTCTTAATTCCTTTCTGTTCCATAGAAACTTCTGATTGGATGATACCCTAACCAACAGAAAAGGCTTTAATCTCAAAGCATTCTCTCAATTTAGTATTTATCTTTCAGAATATATAAGTATGAGACAAATCATTTCAATCTACAATAGTCCAAGTGCCCCACAGTTCTGTCTCTGACAGGGAATAGTACTTTTCTGCAGAAGTGACTCAAATGGCCGAAAGAAAGTACACCTATACTATATTCTCATCTGCCTAAGCTATCCATTGCAAACATAGTATTTATTTAAGGCTTTATTTTTATGCTGAAATTTATAAAAATTTGAAAATTTATGCCATGAAATATCACTTTTAAATAAAATTACTTCCCATCTTACAAAAATGACCAGAGTCCGCAATTCCATTTTTATCCAGAAGCTTTGTGCAGCTTCTCTGAAGGGACCCACACCAACACCCCAGTGTGATAACATTACACTACGGAATCATCATGGGAAAGATGGACTTCGTACTTAAAATAAGAGCTGTACTCCAGAATAATCCATTATAAGGTTAGTAACCCATTAATTTAATCATAGCATTCCTGTATCTATTTATGGGGTTTGCTTATATTATCTCAAAGCAATAAATTCTTTCAGAAAAGTAACTAACCCTCTCATGTGTATTATTTTGACATGTTAACTTTATTGGCTAAACTTCTGTAATTAAACGCTAGGTCGGAAATATCTGGTAGAAACCACCGTGTGTGTATGTGTGTGTATGTGTGTATACATATATGTGTGTTTTTAAAATTTAGATGCATGTCCAGACTCTGGGTATTTCTAATTATCTTAGTTGATGAAGAATTCATATTTCAGTAAAATAAAATTATACTAATTAATACTAGGCTATCAATACTTTATTTAAAAAGTTCCTCGTGTAACATCTGGCAATGATTTCTAGGAGGGGAAAGCAAATAATTCTTTTTCCCTCTCAAATCAATGCTGTTATTTAAGACATTAATAAATTAATTTCTCTCACTACAAGTAAATTCTCAAAGACTATGTGTCCTGGAGTTCACATCCAGATTCATAAAAGCAACCACTTTAATTTGACTTAATCTTATAAAAACACTAGTTATACTCGTATATTGAGCAAA
Source organism: Glossophaga mutica (assembly GCA_039655065.1). Classification (NCBI taxonomy): domain Eukaryota; kingdom Metazoa; phylum Chordata; class Mammalia; order Chiroptera; family Phyllostomidae; genus Glossophaga; species Glossophaga mutica. Next base: position 7,740,767 of record CM077303.1, read on the forward strand.
AAAAGTTCTTGAAGACTAAACTACTTTAAGGTTTGACTTTACAAATCTATATTGTTTTAGTTTTCCAACATTCCAAAATAATCCAAATCATTAAATTACATACTAAAACAAAACAAAATAAAAAAAACCATACGACAATGATACACTATTGAAAAAAGAATGCACTTAAGGTAAGAGATCTATATTCTAGTCTTATTTCTGTCACTTACAAACATGATCTTGAGCAGACATGTACTATTCTAGGTCTAGACTTTCTTTAACGTCAAATAGGTGTTGAGTTAAGTCAGAGGGCCCCGCCACGGCTAAGTTTCCGCCAAATGTGACTTCCCCAATTTACCAACAAAGTTTTCCCAGATTGTAAATTGCTTGTAAATAAAGGCTGATAACAAAGTGTTCATTATTAGTTGAACAGTATTTACTGAGCACCTAAAAGGTGCCAAGCTCTCTCTTGTGGAGTTTATGTTACTAGCAACAAAAGCTAATGTCTAAGTGTTTCCATAGCTGATTGTAGCACGCAGCAACCCAATCAGTCACTAAGTCTTATTACTCTAGCAAGGATATAAATATTTTAACATAGTGCCATCCCATCAAGCTAAAATAGTGAAGATATAATTAAGACTATCTTAATGCAAGAAATGCAAATACTGGGACAAGTGTGATACTTACTCTTTTTACAATAGCCAGGACATCTTTGTCCTTTTCCTGACACAGAAGTTTTCTCACACACATCTCTAACTGCTGCAGTAGATGCTTATCTGCAGGGATCTTCAGAGTGGATTTCACTTTGGGTAACAAGTAGCAAAGTTTCATTCTATAATAAATTAAATACGATTTACTTTCGAGTAAATTATGACTTAGATTTAATAACTGATAATAGTAACATAAAACTGAAAGAATATCCAAACTGTAGGAGGCCTGAGAGTTCATTTATTATGCAGCAAATGTTTACGGAATGCCTATTATGGTCCAGCATTTATTATTCTAAATGCTAAGATACAATGGTGAATAAAAGCAACGAAATTCTCTGCTGTTCTGGAGCTTACATGCTAGTGTGGGTGCATCACCGTTGTTCCCTCTCGGACCCCGCCCCCACATACAGCGTCACAACCCAGCGACTGATCTGCCCTGCACTGGGGAACACCTAAGGCTCCACCCCTCACTATAAAACTGCCCCAAAAACAAAAACAAAAACGGCTCAAATGGGAGAAGAGATCAAAGCCCCAGAGCCAATTCATCTAAGTGACCAAGAGACAGCCAACCTATCAGATGCACAGTTCAAAGCCCTGGTGATCAGGATGCTCACAGAATTGGTTGATTTTGGTCGCAAATTAGATGAACTAATGAAGGTTACAATAAGTGAATGAAGGAAAACGCACAGGGAACCAACAGTGATGGGAGGAAAACTGGGACTCAAATCAATGGAGTTGGCCAGAAAGAAAAAACAGACAAACAAACAAACAGAAAAGAATGAAGAAACAAAGATTCAAAAAAATGAGGAGAGGCTCAGGTACCTCTGGGACATCTTTAAACGTCCCAATATTCAAATTATAGGGGTACCAGAAGGGGAAGAGGAAGAGCAACAAGTGGAAAACTTATCTGAACAAATAATAAAGGAGAACTTCCCCAATCTGGCAAAGGAAATAGACTTCCAGGAAGTCCAGGAAGCTCAGAAAGTCTGAAAGAAATTGGACCCAAGGAGGAACACACCAAGGCACATCATAATTACATTAGCCAAGATTAAAATGAAGGAGAGAATTCTAGAAGCAGCAAGGGATAAAGGGAAGTCACCTACAAAGGAGTTCCCATCAGACTGTCAGCTGATTTCTCAAAAGAGACCTTACAGGCAAGAAGGGGCTGGAAAGAAGTATTCCAAGTCATGAAAGGCAAGGACCTACATCCAAGATTGCTCTTTCCAGCGAAGCTGTCATTTAGAATGCAAGGGAAGGTAAAGCGCTTCTCAGATAAGGTCAAATTCAAGGAATTCACCATCACCAAGCCCTTATTATATGAAATGTTAAAGGGACTTATCTAAAAAGAAGAAGATAAAAAATAGGACAGTAAAAAGACAGCAAACTCAGAGATATTAACAACCACACCTAAAACAAAAGCAAACTAAGCAAACAACTAGAACAGGAACAGAACCACAGAAATGGAGATCACATGGAGGGTTAGCAACAGGGGAGTGGGAGGAAGAGAGAGGGGGAAAAGGTACAGAGAATAAGTAGCATAGACGATGGGTAGAAAGTAGATAGGGGGAGGGCAAGAATAGTGTGGGAAATGTAGAAGCTAAAGAACTTATGACATATGGACATGAACTAAAGGGGGGAATGTGGGTGGGAGGGGGTGTGCAGGGTGGAGGGGGATGATGGGGGAGAAAAGGGACAACTGTAATAGCATAATCAATAAAATATATTTTTTAAAAAATGAGGGAATGGACCTCATGAATGTCTGATCACTACAGGCAGCGGCTGCAGTAAGAGCGGATGCCCTCTAGGGGAAGGTAGCCTAGGTGTTGTCCCAAACTGGCAAATCGGCTACAGTGGCCAGAAGGGGGCAAAGATGGGAACAGCAGATCTCTGAGCAGTAGTAGGAGACTGGCTTTTATTTTAAGTGCAACGAGAAGTCATGGAGGGTTTGAGCAGGGAGTGAAAGGATCTGACTTAACGTTCTGAAAGTATCATCTGGCTATTGTGTTGAGATGAGACTGCGGCCAGTCAGGACAGAAGAAAGGAAACAACGGGGGAGGCTCTTCCGATAATTCAGGCAAGAAGGACGGTGGCCTGAGCCAAAGGCAGCCGTTGAGGTGGTAAGTGGCTGGACTCTGAGTGTGAGAGATGGGGGTGTTTTGACCTGAGCAAGTGGAAAGATGAAATGGTTATTCACTGAGACGAAGACCTCAGGAGCAAGATGCGGGGGGTATTTCTGGACGGATAAAGTCAGAGGTGCTTATCAGAAATGCAAAGTGGGTGGTCGGCTCAGCGAGCCTTCTGTTCAGGGTAGATGTCCACGCTGGAGGGACCGAGTCGGGAACCTGCAGCAAACACAGCGTTTGTAAGCTGCAGTCCGAGAAGAGGAGATAAAAGGACAGAGTCCAGGGCACAGTCACAGTCTAGATCGAGCTGGTAAGTGCAATAAGCAGCCTGAAGACTGCCAAGAGGTGCAAGGAAATGCAGGAAAGGGCAGGAAAGAGGAGGCGCTTCAGAGGAACGTTCTGCTTGGCTAAGCGCTAACAAACTCAACTGCTTCGCTGGAGCTGGTGGTTCCGGAGAGGGACACTAGGCAGTTGTCTGTTTTACGGCTGCTGTTTTCATCCATTCACCTGAGTGCTCTCCAGATGCCATTATTTTTATTTTTGTGCCAAACCCTGTGACAGGAAGTCCCAGGCCTACAGATTTCAGGATGCTTTGTCAGCTGAGCCTTCACTTAAGGATTCTTCTCATACAACAAAATTTGCTTTTTATCCGGCCCAAAAGAGGGCAGCTCCTCCTCTAGAATGTTCAGCTCTGCAAATAGCTATACTGGCCTCAAACGCATTCAGAGCTCACCAGGGGTACTGAAGCCTGCTGATGCATTAACTAAGGGGTCCCAGTTCCCCAAAGAGAATTTTTTCACTTTTCACAGTTCAGGAGAAGGTTTCTTTGAATACCAGTCATATCTTCCAGCCTTGATATTGTCTAGACTCAGTGAATTTAAATTTTAAACACATAACAAAAGACAAAAACAACCATCTATGCACACTTCATTCTATATAACTGAAGTCAGGTCTAGAAAACATATACTCAGCAGAAGCCATACAAACTGTAGTAATGATTTATCTCTATGAGAATCCTAGGCCCATGAAATTATAAAGATTTGAGATTAGGAATGACACTTTTCTGGTAAACTAAACTCTGTGTGTGCAATATCTCTGGTTTATTTCTCAGAAGCACAGGGAGGTTCTGTAACTTGCCCAAAGATACACAGCTAGTGCAAAGCTGGAAATCAGCTCAGGCAGTGGCTTCAGCAACTCTCCTCCTAACTTGCAGGATCCCACCAGCCTTGCCTGTGACAGCTTCTCTTCTATCTGCCCGTGTCTAAAGCACTAAGCAAAGGCTTTAGGACCCAAAAGCCAGTTAGTAAACGGTGTTGCTCGACCCAGTTTTTGGATGCGGCAGCTGCCTAGACAGGACGTGGGAACCAAGACAAACTGCTACACAACGATCTCTTACCCAAAGGCATCACCAAAATTCACAGAGCAATATTCAATGAATCTTCATTTGGTTTTGCACCGGGAGGCTGCTTTCTCTTAGAGCCTGTGTTACGTTGTTAGTCACATGGCCCAGAGTAGAGACGATCCCATTTCCTTTCAAATAGTTTTTGTCAACTGCTCGGCAACTGGTAATTCATCACACTGAAAGGCGCTTTTCTAGAATCACAACTTCAGTTTGCAAAATGGTACCAACATGCTCAGGTCCATTACTTATTTAGCAAGAGCTAAGTTCTAAAGAATGATCAACAGGTTCTTTAAATTTGCTGTAAACCTCAAGTCAAGGAAACCTCCCCTCTCATTTATGCAGCACAGACAAGACACACAAAATACCAAAGCCAGTGCGATCGTGCTTTCCGTGTTTTCTCGCACTAATGACACAAAACGGAGACCAGCCTCTGGATTTGTTCACCTTAAGCAACGCTCACAAAGCTCACAGACTGAACTTTTCAGTATGTTTGACTGTTCTGGTGTATTTTCTCTCGGCAGCAACACTGTCGGTCTACACATATTGCCTTGGCTGTTCTTCCTGTTGATAAGTATTAGCACGTGCAACACGCCGTCTACAACTCATGTCGGCTGGTTACAAAAGAGGCCCACACGTCAGACAGCATAAAGCTAGGTGTGGGGGCACGTGAAAACCCGGCAGGGAGCTCTGGAGTTCTGTTCCGGAAAATCCTGGCCACCTGGCTTGGCATCTTTTCCTCCTACAGACCTGAGGTCCTCAAGTTCAGAACAGAGACATGAGCACAGAACACAGAAATCTAATGGCTAAGCGGTTAAAATCCTCTTCAACTCATTATGCAAGGTACAAATAACTCTCACAGAATAGTAGAGAATGTACGTACTAAATGCCACTGAACTATTCTCCTAAATCGATAGATGTTATGTTACGCATTTTCACCACAATTAAGAAGAATAACATGCTTATTTTGGAAGGAAAAAAAGGCAAAAAGTATTTATTCTTCCCCCCCCCCCAATTTCCAAGCAAGCCATTTTCAGGCCTGCTCCATCTAATCAAACAGTTCGTTAGCCAATTGCAATTAACGTCTACTGGACTTCAAAAATGTAAGACAGCTGAACATTGGGAAAGGCAAGAGAAAGACTTCAAAGGAGCCATATTTCTAGGAATAAATGGGGCACTAAAAATGGGCGGATTCTCTCCAATTCGATTCCAAACTACTTTTTCTTTGTCTTAGAAGATAAATAAATTAATCATATCTGCTCGATCATTTTTTGAAGCCTACGTGTGTGACCTAGTGGCCCGAGAAGGCTGCTGCTCTGGCTCTGACTGACTGCTCCCTCAACCCAACAAATAAGACTCAAGGCAATGTTAAAAATTGTGCCTCCAAGTCCAACTGAGGCTCGGCAATTAAGACTACTAAGAGTTTCAAAGCAAATATAAATTCTTTACTTGATTTTTTAATTGACCAAGAAAAAGATTTTGCAGACATTCATTACAGCAGATACATTAAAATGTCATTTTTTTTCAAATATTTTCTTGGATTGATAACCATACCTTACATTTGCTACTGGATCATGTATCAGTTCAATAGCAGGTAGAAAGAAATATTTACAGAAAAATGATTTGGAAAAGATCTCTATAATAAATTCACAGGTATCCAAAAATCGAAGTCTATTCCAATAACTTTTTCCTTGGCCCAGTTCTAGAAACGACAAACAAAATTTATCATAAGTTTAACTTTTCCTCCATGAAACTACATGTGACAGAATCAGACATAAAATCCATGTCGTTTCTTTATACCCCATAACTGTTTAGCAAATACAAGAGATAAGAGAAAAATCATATTGTATTACCCCAGGTTTGTAGACCCCCTAAATTAATACCTCAGAAAACAGAAAAGTTATTAAACATTGCATTCAATCCCATTAGCATTTAGTAAAAATTGAATAACTATATTTACTACTTTTGATCACCCACTGTGTGCTAAGTACTCATGCAATACAATGGGATAAGCACGTAATTTCCCTTCCTAAAAGAGAAAGACACTGAAATTCAGAGACCTTGAAGTCACAGAGCAGGTAAATGCAGAGCTGGAATTCAAACGCAGATAAGTACCGTATTTTGGCGTGTACAATGTGCACCCGCATTTCTGTGCACATTATACACAGGATCATTATACCCATGGTATGTAATCTTTATACCCATGTATAATGCACATCCTTATTTTTCCCTCAAAAATTTGGACAAAAAAGTGCACATCATACACAACAAAATAAGGCAGTCGTATACCTTCAAAATCTTTTAGCAATCAAATTAACTATTTTCTTCCTCTTGTTTCCTTTAAAAATGCCTTGAAGTGGATAGTCATATATTAACATGGGATTATTAAAATAATATAGATTGTATTAGAAGATAAGTTTCTCCCTTATTATATAAATGTTCCAAAGCAAAATTCTTCATATTTATAACCAAGTAAAATCTTCTTTCAAAACAAAATATTTTCAATGTAAGGTCAGGCCTGGTTGATGTGGCTCAGTGGACTGAGCGCCAGCCTGCGAACCAAAGGCTGGCTGGTTTGACTCCCAGTCAGGGCACAGGCCTGGGCTGCAGGCCAGGTCCCCAGTAGGGGGCGTGCAAAAGGCAACCACACATCGATGTTTCTCTCCCTCTCTCCCTCCCTTCTCCTCTCTAAAAATAAATAAATAAAATCGAAGAAAAATAAATACATGTAAGATCTTACCACTGAAAAATACAAATTTAATTTAAAAAGACTAAAAAAGAAAGATTAAAGTACACTAAGTATAATTTTTCTTAACTAAAATTTTACATACTCTAATTTTTTTTGAAGAGCAACAATCCATACTTCAATCCAACTGGTAAACTCCAATAACCAGAAAACCCCATTACCCATCTATGCTGGGTAACAGTTTAATAAAAGCTTTAAGGCATTACGGTCAAAGCAAGTAGATATAGATGTAGGCCACTATTTTTAGAATTAAGACTTTCACTAAAAGTTTTTGTCTTGTTTTTGATCCTTAGCAAATTAAAATAAATTTGCATTTGTTAATTGACTTAATTTTTTAAAAGTCATTAAGACATAGCCCTGGCCAGGTGGCTCAGTTGGTTAGAGCATCATCCCATACACCAAAAGGTTACAGGTTTGATTCCCGGTCAGGGTACATACCTAGGCTGCAGGTTTGATTCCCAGGAGATAATTGATCGTTTCTCTCTCACATTTTTCTCTCTGTCTCTCTCTCTCTCTCTCTGTCTTTCTCTGTCAGCAATAACAACATATCCTCTCGTTGAGGATTAAAAAAAAGACATTACAAACTACCTAGGCTCACCAGATTCGCATTTATGTGTACTATCAACTCTATTCAAGAAAAAAAATAAAACCTCGCCGTTAATATTTAAAATAGAAACATAAATGCATGCTGAGATTCATGGATATTCTGCTCATATTTTAGTTCCAAATTCTATTTCATTAGGGGAAAAACTAGGCTTTCAACAGAGATATATATGTATTTTAATTTCTCGAGTGTAGAAATTCACCAAAAAAAGGCCCAGAGTAATTATTACTTTCACCATCACAGATCTAATCCTATCATAGGGTTTCTAAAACAAACCACAAAATGAACCTATAAAACTCAAATATAAACACTCTCTGGGTATTTACCAGCATCAGCCTAATTATTCATAGCAAATGATATAACTAAGGCCAACCACTTTGTTTACTTCTTTGTTTCAAAGTAAGATAATAGTAGTTAACTTACGTTCGATTAATTTCTGAATGACCTCATGTCTCTGTTCTTGTTTACGATTATAGCGCAGAAAAATGCACAGAGTTCGTGAAGCTGCCTTTTGGACAGGTAAGACATTCTTAAGGAAATAAGAAAGGCAGTTAAACTAGTTAGTTAGTACACAGTCTGAAGAACCTGGCCCCACAAATCTAGGTTATTGAGCAAGAGCAGTGTTATCTGCTTCTCGGATCACTGCGCTTCTGTCCCTCTGGAAGTGTCCTCATAATTTAATGTGAATATCATTCAGGCAAATCAACTAATACATCACACTTCAAAGTTATTTTAATTCGGCGCAGTCATTTAAATCACCCAGATTTGATTCACATTTAACTGTCATTCCCTTGCCACTTCTTCTTAAGTGACAATCTCCCCAAATACACCTTAGCCACCCACTCTCTTAGCCGGTCCCTGGGCCCTGTCGCTCACTTACTCAACGAGCTTCTGCGAGGTCCCTCCCTGCAGCGCGTACATCACCACAAATGTGCCACTTCTAAAGTATAAATTTAGAGATCCCATGGTCTGGTACATTCCTCAGTCCTTTTGGTTCACTTCTAGCTATTCAACCTCAATGTTATTCACTGAGGTTCCAGGTCCAGGACACAGGTAAAGCTTAGAATCAAGGGACACCATGTCAATCTTACAGTGTTTGAAACACTGTTGTCCTTTGAATTTCTGTCACGCCAGTGGGCACAACTTTAACTCTAAATGAGTTCAACCATCCATCTCTACTGGGCTTGGATTCAAGGTATTTATTAGAGAAAAATTCTTAACCAGATATACTGTTGTGTCCAGTGTAAGCTCATGTTCACCATCTTGACTTACATTATTGCTGAGAGAATTAGTGCTGAGAGAAGAAAACTTCCCATTATCGCTGAGAGAATACTGCCTGCTCCCTCACCTCATTATTTTATACAAGCTATTTCCATTGTATGGGGTACTACTCTGTATGGTGTTTCTAATACACTGAATGTCAAAAGAGATGTTCTCTACAAGTAAGCACAGGAAATCTAAGAAATACATGTAAATAGAAATACCACTGGAATTTAAAAACACAGATTTTGGATAAAAGCATGGTGTTCTATGATTTCATTTTGTGTGTACAACAGAAACTCAAATATATTCTAGTCATATGAAAGTGCATATGTTTTGTATCTTATAGTACATAGGATGTTATAAAAAGTAAATTATCTTCTGGGCCAGAAATCGAAGATAAATAGAATCGTCTCAGAAGCACATAAAAGTCAGCTTGAAGATGTTGGGCCAACCTAAGTGCGCAAAGGATGGCTGCAATTGATTACATCACTCAACGCAAAAAATGAGTGAAAAAGACAAAACCAAAAATAAAATCCATCTGTCAGAAAGCGACCTCACCAACTCCTAGCTCTAAAAATCAATAGGGGAAAGTCAGGAAGAATTCATCCTGTCTTTTTAACATTAGAAAGTAAAACCAATTTGGGTTTTTGAGATGGCTGCTACATTTCATTCTCTCCTTTTTATTGAGCACAATGAGAATTTAAAGTACCTTTTCAACAGTTTCTAAAATGTACACATTATGTGGAAGTTCTTATACTTCAAAAACTGGCAGTAGGACACCAGGACACCGTAATAAATGTGTAGTGAACCGTGGGTTAAATAATCCTCTCTGGGAACTGTGAGCAAGGCCGACCACTTATTCTATGGGGGAGTTTGAGTACAGCTCTTCCCCCACCCACCACTGCTTTTGATTCTAATTTTAAAGTTATCCCGAGTGGGGCACCCATGTCTTTAATATAAACTTTATCCGTTACAGAGCCACTCTTCAGGAACTATTTTTAAAAGTGACCAAACTAGTGTTATGGGGACCACAGCATGCCTTGGCAAAGCAGGCCCTGGGGCCGCAGCACGTAGTCGGTGAGCCTCAGAGCGGAAGGCCCATTTGGCGGTGGGGACCTCGAACTTCCGTGAGCCTCCCCCCCCCCGCCCCCCCCCCCTCCCCGCCAAGAAGAGCTGCGCCAAGTGCGAGGTGAGTCTGCCCGACCCTCCCCCTGGTGGTCCACAAACTCGGGGCAAGTGCAGGCACTGCCAGGTCATTCCTCCCTCCCGCCGGGTAGAGGATGATCCGAGGGAAAACCAGGGGAAAGCAAAGGGAAAGGTGAGTTCCCTTCCGGGGACCTGGGAAGAAAACATCCTTCGGGGCAGAATGGAGTGAACTCAGTTTGTTGTGGGAGTTCAGGAACGTAACAGATTTGGTGGTAACTGCAAACTGAGGTGTGAGTTCCAAAGAACAAGATCAAAGGGTTTGGGCTCACGTTTGTCATCATGATTGCGAACATTCTTTGTAAGAAACGGTAATAAATCTGATCACTTGATATGACGTGCGGCAGACAGGCGTATTTCTGGAGCAGCTTCTCATGAGTTCTCCATTTTAAAGAGGCCGCAGCTCGCTGCTCAGCGGCTGTGAGTGCTGGAATCAAGTCAGGCAGAGAGGACAACTGGAAGAGAAAACACACCGAAGAACCAGGGAGAAACACATCAACCGCAGGGTCCAGTCAAATTACTCAGCCGACAGTGCACTGGGGAAGGGGATGCTCTCGTTCACGTAAGAACTCGGGGGGCATCTCAGTTGTCACAGAGAGGTAATAATGTGATTAAATCAAACACTTCTAAAAATCTGTAAGTCAAATTTACTAATTACTGGAAATAAAAGTTAGAAATCAAGACTGAGACTCTCATAACCCTTCTAACTAAAGTAAAATCTATTCTATTTCACCATCAGCAAACTTGGACCTTCTAAATTCCTACCCTTTTGTCCTCACCAGTTTTTATTCTTGGAATAATAATTAATGTGAATAAAAACTGAAAGTAATAATGTAAAGCCCAAGGACAATGAGTAAGAGTCATGGGAGAATAAGAACTGTAGAGGAAATTAAGCTGTTCAAACTCCCACAGACATTTACTGAGCACCTACTATGTGGCAAGCATGCTTTCAAATGTTTCCCATCAGCCTTTCATTGATTCCTCACAGCAACTCTGTAAAGGAAAGGCAATGTTTTACAACGTTCAGAAACTTTTTGATATTTGGGATTTACCTTATTTTCTTGAATATTGCTTTCTCCACCGCCAGACATAAGTTCTAGGATTTCTGGAAGATGTTCTATAAGAGCATCTAGTACCTTTTAATAGAGATATTGATTACTCGTATGACAATTACAATGTTTTTTAATCTTAGATTCGTTAACTTCACATGTCGGCTCCTACATAGAAACAGTGTTATTTACCAAGCAACATTTTGGAGGTTTCTGTTTTCTTATATCTTCTTGCTGGAGGGTCTTAGAAACATGACTGACTGCCCTGGTCAAAGTACCTACCCCTATTAAACTATCAAACTATGAAAAGAGATTAGTGTACCTGCCTCTTGATATTGCTCCAACAGTCTAGATCCCAGATAGCTACTCCTACACAATCAACACACTCAAACTCTTTTAAAACGCAGTGTGTAAAGTCAGACAACACCCTCAGTGATGTCCAAGTGCTGACAGAGCAAGCTAGTGTTTAGGTGACGAGAATACACTAACTATGGGCATCAAAATTAAGTATCTCAAAGCCTTCACAAGTATACTCCCCAAAAAATGCTAAGAGAAAAAAATGACGTAAAATGTGACATAACATAGGATTACCATTGTGTAAAATAAAAATCTTTATATAGAAAAAATAGAAAATGAACAAAATATAATAAAACAGTAACAGTAACTAAAGATACTTACTCTTTTAAAAGTCTATCTATTTTTTGGCATTTCCAAAATTCCTGAACAAATATACATATATATTTTAAAACTAAATATATCTTTAAACCTCATCTTTGTAAAAGGCCTTTCCAACGTCAGCCTGTGACGCAGTGGTACACTGTCTTAAAGCCTCCGGGGCTGGTCAGCTGAACGAGTTCACGCAATTCCCCAGAAGTGGCGGGGGTTGAGGGGGGAAGGATTGGGGTATTCAGATTTAACGTACGTAAAAGAAGTAAAAATCAAAGAGTAAGAAGACATTACCTCCAGTGATTCATCTTGTAATAATGTTATTAATTCTTTATGTATTAAATATACGCCAGAATTCAGAAGTTTAGACACCTAAAATGTAGTAATAAAGTCTCTCAGATTTGAAGACTACTAGACATACAAAGGTCATAATAATAATATTTTAAAATACACTCCTGTTAATTACCTCTTCTAAAATAAGACCAGGTTAAAATATAAACATAACATTAGATTCCTAGAAAAACTACCTCATACATAACAAGCTTTTCAGTCTGCTCCATCGCATGCTGAACTGTGCATAAATACGAGGGAGAGGAAATGGACACACGGCACTGAAAGTGCAAAGAAAGGAACTCATCGGTCAGAACTTCTGTGTCACAATCGATCACAAGCCTGCGGATGCCGAGCTTCTAGTGGGAAGGCTGAGAGCAGCCACCAGGGTATGACAGCGTATCTCAGGCTGTGAGCGTGCATCCCCGCTCAGAGCTTCTGAAAGAGGCAAGTTCTACCGAAGGCCTACAGCGACAGGAGTAGCGAGAACGCCTAAGCAAGCAAAACATGGAAGGCTTTTCCCATCAAAGACTGCGGTCAGCCCTGGCCGGTGTGGCTCAGCGGACTGAGCACTGGCCTGAGAACCGAAAAGTTGCCGGCTGGGGCGTGTGAGAGGCAACTGATCGGTGTATCTCTTGCACACAGATGTTTCTCTATTTCTCTTTCTCCCTCCGTTCCACTCTCTCTAAAAAAAGGAAATAAATAAAACCTTTAAAAAATAAAAATTGATTGCAGTCAGCATGAAAGGAGTTGAGAGAGTCTAGACTAATCCAGCTCCTTCGTGAAAACAGGTATTTTTCCCCTCCAGACAAACACAATGGTAGATACACTGGTTTGCACTTACTTACTTGTTTATTTGTTTGTTTATTTTTACATATTGAGCTTCTGAATAAAGTCTAATTTCAAAAAAAGGGTTCCTGATTTTAAAAAGGTTTTAAAACCTTTGTTCTATAGGGTTGCTCTTGGCTTGTCAAAAATATTTTCAAAATAAACACAAGAACAAAGTTAAAGCATACTAAAGTAATCAATGGAACCTAGTAATAACACTGTTAGGAAAATTTAAATCCACCACTATAGATCAGAATGTCACTATTAGCCCACTTACTTGGTATGATTGGGAGAACAGGGAAACTAGCTACCTAGCAAATAACCATATCAATAATTTCCAAACTCATTTCTATCAGTGAAATATTTTTGTGTACACATTTCCACGTATTTATTTTTATGGTGTTAACATATTATGTCTATTTTAAAACATAAATAAAAATGAAATATTAAGGGAATGAGGTAAAAATAAGTAGTTAGAAACTCTCGTATTGCATAAAGATTGCCCTCCCATATTCTAATTTCATGCAATCATCTCTGGAAACCACTAGAAAAATACAAGCATGCATGGTAACCACACCTAAATACCCCCTAAGTGCACACGAGAGACAACATTTCACTCAGCTGGCCAGTGCCCTCTGCCTTCTCTCCACCTCCAAAATCATATTTCTGTATGTATATTTACAAAGATGATTTAACTGTGCCACAGTGAAATTACCTCAGTTAATTATGCGATTTAAAGGGAATATTTCCTAGATTTGGCACAATGAACATTTATTTCATTCATATCAGGAAAAAATGTTATTCAAAAGAAGTTAATCTAACAATGCTTTGACACAGGAACACAGTGCAAGGAGGGGTGTGAAGTATTCACACCGAGGATAAGAAAATTTATCGTACCTCTTACAAGGACAGGAAATAGTTCATTATGCCACTTACACGGAGATTTTTACGTGACAGTTGTAAAGTTGACAAGTTGTCATCCACACATATTCACTGCAGCCACAGCACGCACATACTCACTGCACTCATTTAAGAACACGCCCCGATTTCAAGCTCGGCGTTAAAAAATTAGTTAAAGCCATCAGAAAAGTTTCAATTCACTTTTGCTCTCATATTATGGAGAGTTGTTATACTAGCTGAATGTAAAAGTTATACTCATGAAACAGGATACATTTGCAGTAAAAACAATAAATTTAAATAATCTCTCAATTTTCCACATGTTCTCAAGTTCTTAAGTTTAGGTACAGAGTTAAATGGAAATATTATCAAGCATATAAAAACTGATTTTATTTCCAACTCTGCAACACCCACATCTGTACCGCAATGTGAGCTTGAGGAAGCACTTGGTGTAAATACTCACACACTGAATGAATGGATTAATATACAATAAAAATATAATGTTTATGTAAATGAGTTCCATAAACATTCTAAGAAGAGAATTATGAAGATTTTCAAATACGACTCAGGACTAGAATGTGAGAGAGACACAGAGCCCATACTTCACGATATGTCTGCAAGTGGGAGTGCACCAAATAGCAGATAATCATCGAGGGCACGCAGGTAGGATTAACGACAAATGCATCACTTTTTCAGACTCACCTCGTAAAAGCAAATGGCAATGGTGTACCTGACTGGTACTTCAGGGTCATGACAAAGGCAGAAGAACGTAGAATAGAGTTCCATGTGGAAGTTTTTAGGATCGACAAAAACAATCATGGCCTGGTGGAGGTGGGAGGGAGAAGGTGAATGGGACAGAGGGAAAAACTGTACCAATACCTAATACTATGACCCTTTCACTTAAATTGGAATCATGTCCTCTGAATCATAATTTAGTTAGAAATCGTATTAGGAAGATCCGAATACATGCATATGAGTCTAATTTACAACTAGAAGTCAACAAAAATTACACCAATATTTACTAGGTACCTACTGTATATTCCAGACATAATGCTAAACAGTAAGTGTCAAATACGGCAATATTTTTAATGCTGTCCACATAATTTTAAGCACTAATCAAAATGTTTAATCAATACAAATATATAATTTATTACCGGGAAGTTGTAAGCGCAGTTCTTCCGTACGGAAATATATTTCTTCTCCTGCTCTAGGATTTGGGGTGGAATCTGGTTTTCATTGTGTCCATTTTCTTGTTGCAAACCTAATGTACAAAGTTTCTTATAAAACTCCAAAAATCTCAAGTGTTGATCTGGAGTGAAAATCCCTAGAAAAATTTAAAACATTTGTTCAACATTTTAATTGAAAACAAAAATTAAAAAGATAAAAAGCAGAGCACAATAAAAACCTAACTCAAATATTTAAATAAATGGTTAGCGTTCACAAATAACAGCAACAAGGAGGAAAGAGTAACCACTATAAAGAAACCTAAAGGTTCTTCTGCTTCGCCTGAGGCTAATTTTAATAGCGTTTTCTTTTTTTTTTAAATATATTTTATTGATTATGCTATTACAGTTGTCCCATTTCTCCCCCATCATTCCCCTCCACCCTGCACACCCTCTCCCACCCATATTCCCCCCCTTAGTTCATGTCCTTGTGTCATAAGTTCTTTAGCTTCTACATTTCCCACACTATTCTTGCCCCCCGTCTCTTTTCTACCCACCATCTATGCTACTCATTCTCTGTACCTTCCCCCTCCCTCCTCCTCCCACACTCCTGTTGCTAACCCTCCATATGATCTCCATTTCTGTGGTTCTGTTTAATAGCGTTTTCACGTTCACAGCACAAACCACGCGATGGCGTAAGTACACCTGCGCTGGTCTCCGCAGCACGTGTCCCGCTGCAGACCTAACAAGCTAGTGTAACAATAGTGCAGCCATTACTGCTATTCATTATGGTAAATACTCTGAAGTGCTGGCAGAAAAGACATGCATCTGTGTCTCAGGGGAGCTTAAAAACTGAATCTGAAAGACGGCAAAATAAACTCAAAATATTTTTCATCAACAGACTAGTTCTACATTCATTAACTATCTTAGGGAGCTAGGAACTCATTATGAATTCCAATATATTTTTCAATCACCCATTAAAAGTCTATAATCCACATAAAAATATTTTACTATGCTAGATGGTTATAACTTAATTGATGCTTACATTATTATAGTAAGCTAAGAACTGAATAATATATTCAAAATGCCAAGAGTTATGGGTGTTATTCTACATTCTAAGCTGAACTTCTCACGTTATATATTAATTACTCAACAAATGATTAATAAGGGTATTCTTACTACGTACCAATAGTTAATATATCTGAGCTGATTTTATTATATACCAACTAACACATAAAATATTCAGAAATTTAAAGGGTTACCCTACTTCACTCTGTCATTGTTCTTTCAAATAGCTTCTATTAGTGAAAAAGTCATCCCTGAATGTTTTCCTAAATTATCCCACCAAAATCCTAAGATCTCTTAAGATTTTACACACTTAAAGCATAGGTTTTATAACTGAATAGCTGAAGTTTAGTGACTAAGGTAGATAAACAAGGGAAAAATTATCCACAATCTTGAAATTCTTAGGACACATCGTACCATATAGTCCATGGCATAGTTTTCCTAAGTGGAAAGATAAGGAAATAAGAATCGATTCATCAGCTTTGAAAGATTTTTCACAAAATGATTTCACTAAGGGAAGTATAGTTTGACTTCTGTCATCTGGAAAAAAAATAAAGAAAACACACTTTAGATCCATTGGCCACACTATGCAGTTAAAATTAATACAGATCCCCAAATTCCAGAAAGAAGTATTAAGATGTTAGCCACACAGTAATAGAAACTATCTGAAAACAATGATGATGGAGGTGTATAATGAAGAAGGGGTCAGAAGAGAGTTGAAATTATCAAAAACTTTAATACCAGGTTGAGGAGGGTGGGCTTTATATTGTGGGGCATGGGTAACATAGGGCACATAAAATGATCACAAATTAAAAAGAACATACGCACCCCCATGTTCATAGCAGCGTTATTTACAATAGCCAAGGTATGGAAGCAGCCCAAGTGCCCATCAGCAGATGACTGGATAAAAAAGCTGTGGCACATTTGCACAAGGGAATTCTACACAGCTGTAAAAAAGCAGGAACCCCCACCCTTTGCGACAGCATGGATGGACCTGGAGAACATTATGCTAAGCAAATAAGCCAGTCAGAGAAAGACAAATACCATATAATCTCACCCATATGTGGAATCCAATGAACAAAATAAACCAACGAACAAAATAAAACCAGAGGCACGGATACATGGAAAACAGACTGACAGATCCCCGAGAGGGGAGGGTGGGGGAGACTGGAAGAGATTAGGCAGAGAACATATGTGCACCTATGCACAGCCCATGGTCACAGCCAAAGTGTGGGGTGGGCTGGGGAAGGCAGCGGGGACCGGGGCTTGGCGAAGGGGGAGCCTGGGGAAAAATGAGGGACAACTGTAATAGCGTCAATTAGAAAATTTTTAAAAGAACAAAAAAAAAAGCTAAGATGATTGAGATTTTGAGTCTGAATAAGTGAAAGAAATCCAACACAACTAGTATCAATAGATGAGGAACCGACACAGAAAACTCTTCTTACTCTCTCTTGCATCCATCTACCATTCTGCAGCTTGTTAACTGAAATTAAGTTAGTTCATAATATGTTCTATACAGTGAATTTCCTTACTTTTACTTCTTAGATAACTCTGTAATCAATTTTTAAGTGTGTCTGATTAAGTCAGAAGTTTCTGATATCTTAGTAATATTTGTCTTGATTCTAAATGTACTCTATGGAGACCTCCAGCCAAGATGGAGGCGTAGGTGGACACACTGTGCTTCCTCTTACAACCAAAATTAAAGAAAACAAAGATTTAGAAACAAGAAAACATCCAAGACTGATAGAAAATTGAACTGTACAGAAGTCCAACAACCATTCATCCGGAGCAGTAAGAGGGGCAGAGTCCCGGCAGGAAAAAGTGGGGGTTGGCAGACCAGGCCTGCAGGCAGCAGCTAGCAGACCCCAGGCACACAGGCAGTGGCTAGCAGACCCCGGGCACAGGGTGGCAACTGTGTAGACCCAGTGAAGCCACACAAGGCGGCTAGCTAACCAGGCAGTCCCACATTCACGCGCAGATAATCCAGGCGAAGGGGAAGCTGCAGAAGGGACTCAAATCCGAGAGAGAGCAGAGCAGGCGCCATTGTTCCCTCTCGGACCCCGTCCCCACATACAGCGTCACTACCCAGCAACTGAGCTGCCCCGCCCTGGGGAATACCTAGGGCTCCACCCCTCACTACGCAACAGCCACGACCAGACCACAAAACAAACAAACAAAAAAAAAAAAGGTTCAAACAGGAGAACAAATCAAAGCCCCAGAGCCAATTCATCTAAGTGACCAAGAGATAGCCAACCTATCAGATGCACAGTTCAAAGCACTGGTGATCAGGATGCTCACAGAATTGGTTAATTTTGCTCACAAATTAGATGAAAAAAATGAAGGCTACAATAAGTGAAATGAAGGAAAACGCACAGGGAACCAATAGAGATGGGAGGAAAACTGGGACTCAAATCAACGGAGTGGACCAGAAGGAAGAAACAACCAAACAGAAAACGAGGAAGAAACAAGAATTCAAAAAAAATGAGGAGAGGCTTAGGAACCTCCGGGACATCTTTAAACGTCCCAACATCCGAATTATAGGGGTACCAGAAGGAGAAGAGGAAGACCAAGAAATTGAAAACTTATTTGAAAAAATAATGAAGGAGAACTTCCCCAATCTGGCAAAGGAAATAGACTTCCAGGAAGTCCAGGAAGCTCAGAGAGTCCCAAAGAAGTTGGACCCAAGGAGGAACACACCAAGGCACATCAGAATTCCATTAGCCAAGATTCAAATGAAGGAGAGAATTCTAGAAGCAGCAAGGGATAAGGGGACAGTCACCCACACAGGAGTTCCCATCAGACTGTCAGCTGATTTCTCAAAAGAGACCTTATAGGCAAGAAGGAGCTGGAAAGAAATATTTGAAGTCTTGAAAGGCAAGGACCTACATCCAAGATTGCTCTATCCAGCAAAGCTGTTATTTAGAATGGAACGGCAGATAAAGTGCTTCTCAGATAAGGTCAAGTTCAAGGAGTTCATCATCACCAAGCCCTTATTGTATGAAATGTTAAAGGGACTTACCTAAAAAAAAAGAAGATAAAAAATAGGACAGTAAAAAGACAGCAAACTCACAGATATTAATAACCACACTAAAACAAAAGCAAAGTAAGCAAACAACTAGAACAGGAACAGAAACTCAGAAATGGAGATCATATGGAGGGTTAGCAACAGGGGAGTGGGAGGAGGAGAGAGGGGGAAAAGGTACAGAGAGTAAGTAGCATAGACGGTGGGTAGAAAATAGACAGGGGGAGGGCAAGAATAGTGTGGGAAATGTAGACGCTAAAGAACTTATGACACATGGACATGAACTAAAGGGGGGAATGTGGGTGGGAGGGGGTGTGCAGGGTGGAGGGGAATGATGGGGGAGAAATGGGACAACTGTAATAGCATAATCAATAAAATATATTATAAATAAATAAACTCTCTGAATTTCCTGTGGTTCTCTTAAACTTTCAGAAGTGAATCCCTGTTTTACCAAGGGTCTGACAATACTAAGTAGAGTGCTGTAACTGGCTTATTAGTATTCTTGTTATTGCGGTTATTATAATCACATTTCAGAACCACATCTGCTTTAACTAAATGACATTCTTTCGACAAACATTTATTGAGTTTTATAGAACAAGCATTATATTAAGTAGAAAGATGAATCATAAATGATCAATGAACTTGAGAAACTCTGAGCAGAAAAGAATACCAAAAATAAAAAATATCATAAAGCAATGTGATCAGTTGCTCTCTTTGTGAACTTTCTAGGGTTTGCAGTTTATCTGTCAAAACTACTGAACTCTGCCACTGTAGCAGAAAACTGCTATAGACAACACATCAACAGGAGGGTATGGCTGTTCTATGAAACTTCACTTACAAAACCAGGTGGCAGCAGGACTTGACCTATTTGCCAACGCTGGTATACGGGATTTGGAATGATGTCAGAAAGGAAAACATATTAGAACTGGACACTGAAAGAGAAGAAGTTGGCTAGAAGAAAAATAGAGGGAAGGGAGAAAAAAGTAGGAAGAGAAAGAGCATGAGGAAAGGCTGAAGGTGTGAAAGAACTTGGGGTGTCGAGGTGATGGCAAGCGGCCCGGAGCATCAGGAACCAGGAAGTGAGAAGGAATGGGAGGCCCGAAAGCCATGAACACAGGTTAGGTCCAAACTGCAGATAACCAAGCGCAGGGCGGAGAAGGGGCAGAAATCAAAGATGATGCTGAGTTTCTAGTACAGACACCTGGGGGTGCCCCATCACTGGGCCAGGGAGATCCACTTATTCTGTCATTCGTGGTGCATCACGGGTTGTGACACCGCCGTCTCATCACGCAGCCTAAATGATGACTCCATGACATTCACACATAATCACTGTCCACACTGCAATAATCTTTAAGAGGCTCTCATAGTTCAGATGAAATTGTGTTAATCCAAATAAACATAATCCTACAATCACACAACAGCATTTCCCACCTGCGTACTTGACAGTCAGCCCTGCAAATTCCATCCTATCAATGTGGTTAATCTTTACTGAGAAACTAAAGTCCAGCATTAGTCAAGAGCCTAGTCATACACTCAGGAGAGAAGCTAATTGCCCTTGTGATTTAATTTGCATGACACTAATGAAATACCTCCTTACCCATTCCCATTTATGTACCCCATCCCAAGTATCTCCTCCTGTGGGCCATGAGATTTCTAGCATTAAAATATCAAAGAGAGGAAACTAATGTAAATAACTCTTTACTCAAGATCTTCCTAGGGTCAACCAGCTGAGTAAGTGAAAGACTGACACCCAAGCTAAATGTCTAGTCCCATGTACAAGCCGGTTAAACCGGGGTGAGAGAAGCGGGGTGCGGGACAGGGAGCAATGGCGGGCGTTGGGAGGGTGAAGCGGGCAGCGGAGAGGCAGGACAGTCAGAGCGACGGGAAGGGAAGTTTACAACCGTCACGAAACCTAAGGGATTCCGTCCTGCATCCACCTTGACTCTTTATCAGCCACCCAGAAGCAAAGATGTGCCCACGTGAAGGTTACCTGTATCGAACACGTCAAGCAGATTAACCAAAGTCTCAAACGCTGCAAGACGCACACTGCAGCCTTCGTCCCTAGAGAGTTCTATCAGTTCAGGGAGCACCACGCTTTTTGTCAGGTCTGTCCTGCACAACAAGCAATGCGGAAAACAAAGCAGATCAAAGAATCTGTAGCAAGAACTTAACTACAACAAGTCACTGGGTTAGATACTGTAGAAAAAAGGAAAAATCATGCAGATATGGCTCCTGCTTTACAGATACTCGCAGTCTGGTGGGGAAAGCTTGACATAAACATAAGAAACATTAATAGTAAGTACAAAATTATTTAAATCAATTTCGGTTCCCCTGACACAATATTATTACCTACAGGGATCTTAAAACTGTTCTATATTACACTACAAATTCTAATATAGTTCTCCACTTTAAGCAACTTCAGCACAGCAGGTCCATGACTGCCTTTGCTGGGGCAGGCTGCAGAATTTAGACACGATGGGGCCAAGGGCTGGTTCTTGTCCCCAGCCCATGCTTTCGTCTTCGGTCAGGTTGGAAGGCTGTTGATGAAAGGAAACCACGAAGGAGAGGCTTGAGTAAGAACACTGGACGCAACTTCATCTCGTGGAAAGAAAGATGGACGTAAGTGGGTCCCCGGTACTTCTTCAGGCCCAGTCTCCTTAGAACAGGCCGATGGGAAAGGTACAAACAAATGAGAAGGTTCCTCGAAAGGCTGGTGCTATTCTGCTATCTTGGCCCACCTAGAACACAGGATCATCTTCATCAGCATTTTAGCTGGAGCAGACAGCTGACCCTCAGATGACAACAAATCCATAGCCAGCACCTGGGTAGACTTGTATCTCTCAGCCAGACCCCAGAATTCCTGGATGGCCACCTGGGCATGCTTGCATGCTTCATTCAGCTCATTATCCCTGACCCTGTCTGTATCTTACTCTCTTATGACAGCTGGGAGGGTTAGACTGTTAACTACTAGCATCTAGACGGATAAAACTGGACTTCTCCAGAGGTAATAGGATCAGGATGTCCTCAGATTTCTGTTGCATATACTTAAATGAGAGATGGGTTTTTAGTAGAAAAGATTATACTCTAGAATTCTGCCCCAGCCCGGACGGAATTTACACGTGAAGGCAAGAGAAAGACACTCTCATAATACACTACTTCCTGAGAAACCACTCATCTACATCCCAGTGTGCTGAGACGGAAGGAGGGAGATACTTGCATCCCGTCTGCGCAGGTCTGCCATGATGCCTCATTTCCCCTCCACTTGTACACTGTGACAAGGGGGCAAAGATAATGGCCGTCTATTTTGTAAAGAAGAAATACAGTGGCTAATAACCATACATTCAACCTCATTAGTCGTCAGAGAAGTAGATTCGCTTACTGAATATGCATGAGCAACAGCCTTACGGAAGCACTGGATTACCTGTGTGCGCGTTAACAATAAAAAGGATATCATCCTGTCTTCCAGGTGTTTCAAGTGCAGAAAGAGATACGGTCAAGTAGACAAACAGTTATTGAATGCTATATTTGCAAAACCAATAGTGAAATGCTACTTTTGCCAATGAAATTGGAAAAGTTAATGATAAATCTGTATTGTTGGTAAAGGTGTAGGAAACATTTTCGTGTCCTACTGGGAGATGCAGAAACTTAGTCTTTTTGAGTAATACAAAATATATAAAATTTTTGCTTGTTTTTTACCTATATTATTCCAGTTTTACAGATAAGTCTAACAAACTAGTTGTCTGTCAGAATGTATGAAATAATAAGAGAAGTAAACACTTAGCTAATGTTTATGACGTGTAGACACTACTCAAAGCACTCTGTGTAAGTAGATTCTTTCTAGTTTTGCTTTTATAAATTAATCCTTAAGCAATAATCCTAAATTAATCTCCAGAACACTAATTTGAACACACAGTGACCTGTCCAATTTTAACAACAGCAAAATATCAGGTGACAAAAAAAAAAACAGAATACAAAAAAACCCAACGACAACTCCTAATAGGCTCTGATCCTGGCTAAAAGAGCACAGATCTGGGCGAGACTGGGTTAATTACGGCTCGCAATGACCCAGAGTCAGCCTAGACCTAGAAGACCTATCACAAACGGCTCGTTCTCAGATCGAAACTAGGGAACTGATTATTCGTGAGTACAAGTGCACACACAGCTTCCACTGGCGCCGTTTCCCTCCCTAAGTTTAGGCATTTGGAATGGTAAGTAAGTGACTGGAAGTGAGAAGGAAAGAAATTAACATTGATTGAATGCCTATCACATTGCTAAGCATTTTCACTTTTATTTCTTTTAACCCAGACTCATCAGGAGGTACTTGTTACAATCATTCTTACAGATAATATGAAGTTTAGCCTTTTAATAGCATGTTTCCATGGAATACAGGACAGAATAGGCATGTCTGACTCTCCAGAAATAAGAGTATGACGTAAGAAATTGAAAGTATACTTACCCAATGCCCTGCGCTATGTTTTCTAATTGCCGACACATACAAGATCGAACTTCATACTCTACATCTTGACAGAGTGATTTTACCAAGGGAAGTATTTCTCTTTTAATGCTTTGAAGAGAGGAAAGGAATATGCAAATGGGTGAGTGTTTTAGAATAATTAATATTTTCAAACAACTATTATCAAAATCTTAGCCTAATAACAAATTTACTTTAATATAAAGCTTTGTATTTTCCAGTGTATTTTTACGTAAGTGATGACATTTAGATGTTATCAGCTGCTTGTAAATTATGTGTATGACTGAGTGGTTTTAAAATAATGGTTAATTTTGGCCCTGGCTGATGTGGCTCAGTGGATTGAGCACTGGCCTGCAAACCAAGAGGTCACTGGTTCAATTCCCAGTCAGGACACATGTCTGGGTTATGGGCCTGGTTGATGTATTTCTCAATGATGTTTCTCTCCCTCTCTTTCTTCCTCCCTCCCTCCCTCTCTAAAAATAAATTAATTAAATCTTTTAAAAATTTTTTAAAGAAAATAATGGTTAATTTTGGATTAACAGTTAAACATTTAGCTAAGATAAAAAGCTGTAGGCAAGTGGACTAATTCTAGCAACTGTTGACCAAAATATTCTTCAATTTTACATTTTATTCTTGTGTCATAATTACACATCATTGCATCTTTCCATTTGGCATTTATCACTTGGGCAGAGGATAGCATACATATTATAAACATTCTCTATAAAACCTCAAAAATAAGATGCATTGTTCAAAATAATGGATTTGTAACAATAATGGAAGAAAAGAGAAAATCTATGTCATATTTACCAAGTTTTGAAGTCTACACAATAATGCCATTTTAACCTCAACACTACACTAGGCATGTGACAGGAGAGATTAAGATGGGAAATAGGAGAAAAGTTAACCTTACTGATTTTGAAAAGCCATGAGAATCAAGAAGAAAAACATCTGAATAAGTAGACTTCCAAGAATTCTATACAAACCTAATGTAATTGTTAGTCACACAGTTATTACTCATTTTAATCAATTTAATGTAATGAAATAGACAAAAAGTTAATACAGATACTCACGTATGGGCATCAAATTTGTTGGTCAATTTTCCTAAAATTTTACAACTAACTAAGCGAGACTGGACTGTCTGGGAAAGTTGTGCCTTGGAAACAAGTGGATTCAAAATCTGAGGAGAAAGATCCGGAGAACAAATTCATAATGTTTCATATATTCTTGACACTACTATCCACTATGCTCTTCAAAGAACGTCTTCCTGGGCTGAATGTTTTTAAAGAATCTGAATCACAATAGGGGGTGTGCAGCTGTCCCAGGCTGGATCGCCTTGTCTGTCTTCTTGTTTATTGTATATTCGGTAAGGATGATGATAAATTATGCAATTGAAAACGATTATGCGCAAAAAAGACTGAATTAAATAAAGCTCATGGTGAATTCTGCCATGATCTGTAAATACATAAAGTGTAACTGTGAAATACACATTTTCAAAAGAAAAAAAGCAAATTAATTGCCAATTATCCTGAAGTTCATTTTTATTCCATGCAGATTTTTGCATGTATCCTAATGGGATGCAAAACACTGTAAATTACAGCTTCAAACAGATTGCATTAAGAGAGTCTGTCTGTTGCAGGGAGTGGCCCAAGCCTTACACTGTATTATGCGTATGCTAAGCGCTGAGAGACGCAGCAGCATGATGGACTGCAGAGAACTCCAAAGATCAAACCCCAACTCTAGTCCCAGCTCTTGCATTTGTCCCAGGCAGCTTGCTAATTCTCGTCCCAAGGCTTCTCGTTCACTTAAAACGGAAAGCAGAGTATGTCGTACTGAGATCCCTCCAAGTTCTAAAATCCTAGGACTCTAATAAAAACGTCAACTGGTTTTATTCCTCTCAACAAAGTAGCCAGAATTATGAACGCCTGATGTTAAATATAATTTGAAAGTGAAATATTTGAAATAAAATAAAATGCATACATAAAATCTTAAAAATCACGTTAAATAACAGAGGGCATGCTGGAGTAAAAACTGCTTTCTACCACATATTGCTCTTCGCAAAAACATACATAACACACGTCAGTGCTACAGTCAGCGTTTAAGCATGCGCACTCAGCTGGACGCTGTGCACCGAGACCACCAGCATCCTTAGCGCTGGGTCAGTCTTCCCATTTCCAAGCCAGTACTTTTGCCCTTGAGAAAGGGCCCTACACTGTGGGAGGGCAAAGGACAAAGACACTTCATAAAATTCACAGAGGGCATTTTACTGATAGACAACTGTTTTTTTCAACCATGACACATTTGAAAAGAAGTATATATAGGGTTAATGTTCACAGGATGAAAAACCTTTTCATTACAGAAAAAACTTTTCTCATCTGCCTATTCTCTCATCTTAATTTACTAAAACTTTTTGAGAGGGGTGTATTGAACAATGTTGAAAAATAAAAACCAAATAAATTGGCAACAACACTGACTATAAACATAATAAAGGACTGGCAACCTTGATAAATAGCACAAACAAGTAATGATTAATGACACTGTTAGGTAATTCCGAAAGAGTAAATGAAATTGATATAAACACAGTATATGAGAAAATATACAATAGCGTAATAATTTTTAAAATTCCAATTAAAATGTAATTCCATTTTCAGCTCATCAGATTAAATTGGAACACTATTGCTGGTAAAAGTCCAGGGGAAAAGGCATTTTCACATACTGCTAGTTAATATCCTTAAGAATACTAATGCCCACTGACCCAGTTGATTCCACTTTTTTGGAAGCTATAGTTAAGGAAATCATCTGAAAAACAGGAAAAGCTCTATAGAGATGTTCAGTACTGCCTTGTTTTGATAATAAAACTCTTAAAAGAGGCTTAAATGTCCAACAAGTAAAATATTTTGTAGCTACTACTACATGAGTTTAAAATAACATAAGAAAATAATGCTAAGTGATCACTATTATGGCCAAACAGCAAACAAACATAGGTGGAAAAATCTGCAATGAAAATATATCAGAATGTTAAAAGTGCCCAAGTACAAAATTATGATTTTCCTTCCTACTAGTTCCTGTATTACTCAGATTTTCTATAATGACCATATGTTGCTTTCAGAGTGGGAAATAACTTTATTATTCTTTAAATACCATTTTTACTTTAAAAAACCCAAAATCTTAAAAACGACTTATGACTATTTACAAAAAAAAAAAAAAAAGGAATTACCTCATGCCTTAGGGTTTCTTTGGGCAGTACTTCGATCACAGACAGAAGAGTGCCCAGCCATGCATTGCTGACACCTGAAACATGCCAAATTCAGTGTCTCACAGTTTAGCTTCAACTCAGCCGTTAATAGTTACAGTATTTAATAATAAAATGGAATACTTATTTCAGTAATAGTGTGAAGTTTCTCTATTTTTCATCTTAGTCAATTTTTAACGATAAAGCATTTATCTTTAAAAATAGTATTGGGGGGATCCTGGCCAGCGTGGCTCAGTTGTTTGGACACTGCCCTCCAAAAAAGCGACCTTTCGTTGCGCTCCCAGCCAGGGCACATGCCTGGGCTGTGGGTTCAGTCCCAAGTCAGGGCACATAGGAAAGGCAACCAATCGATGCTTCTCTCTCTCTTTCTCCCTCCCTCCCCCTCTCTCAAAAATAAATAAATAAAATCTTTAAAAAATAATACTGGGGGGATATCTTTAACTGTGCATTTTTGCTGATATTATAATATTATAAACACAAATGTTGTACAATATTTAAAAATCTAAGAAGAAAGTGTAAAACCTAAGATGAACTAATGGATCTTCGGCTTTCAGGGACACGGAATTCTGTAAGGAAACAGCCAGGGCTATTTTTAGTCATACTGAAGACCAGCTCTTGGGGAGCATGGCCTGATTCAGTTGTCCTCGTCAGACTCACACACTCAAAGAACATCATGGCCACAAGAAGCAATGAATAGTACATAAAGCAGCACGCTGGGCCCCTGACCTGCGTCCCTGTGCTCCAGGTGCAGCAGAATGACTTGGAGGAAGGAGTGGGCGTACGTGTGAATTGACACGGACTCCTCCTGGAGAATGGTCAAAAACGACCCTGCAGCCGCCAGCTGCATGTCCACACCTGCAACGTGCAGGGCGTCCTGCACAATAGAAAGAGTTAGCTCTTACACAGATGGGAGATCACCAACGCTAAGTTTTAAAACCCAAGGTCAGAGAACACACAGTCACATTCCACCGATGGCGGCAGATGACTTTTAAGAATATGTACGTTTGTTTCATTTAAGAAAACTATATTAATTCATCTGCTCCTGATCACTTAAGTCATTCGACCACATAAAGTTTAAATGCCTTGGGAACTTATAAATAAAATAACATTCTATTGCTTTATGAATGAAAATTATAACAGTACATAAACCTCTAATTAACAGACCAGGCATTTTTTATAAGATTTCAATTTGTATTTTGCTATTTGTATTGTACAGTTTGCCATCATACCTAGAAGAATACTATCAAAGCTCAAGCACACGTTTTCATTACTTGTAATTCTGCTGCAAAAAATAAACATTATACATTTTACCATAAAAAGAAATACACTTAATATTGTACAAATGTATTTTCCCTTTAAGCAACTGACAAGAACATAAATTACTAAAAGTAAACTGCTTTTAAAAGTAGAAATTATAAGATATAAGAATGTTTTTAAAAAGTAATTATATTCATTGCCATCTCCATTCACTATTTAAAATTTCTTAAATGTACATTCACGGTTGAAGCCTACCTGAGAATTTTAAGTTTCAACAGAACTAAAAGTCAGAAAGAAAAAAAAAAAAAAAAAAACCTCATCGAAGATATTATCTATTCTTCTCTGGAAGAGAGAAAGAGTGCGTGTGATGTAAGAGAAATATTGTACTTTGTCTAACCAATTATGGCAATTATAAACTTGAATGCCTATTTTATAACTAACCTAATAAAGTTAGCAGAACAATGTGGAATTTGCCGCCACAAAACAAAGTTTCACACCTGTGATCTTAGGAAAAATTCATCTTTCCGCACCATTTTCTAATTTACAAAATGCCATCTTCTCAGAGATACGAACCACTTAAACAGAACTTTTATGACTTACCACCTTGTGCAAACTGAGCGTTAAATAATGACCGCTGTACATCCCCCCATCTCCTCTCTGCCCGAGGCCATCCAGGAGGGACCTGTCTTGTCCACACCTGAGATGCCGTCCTCCCAAAACGCCCTCCTTCAGTTTTCACCTCAGTAAACAGCAAACAACAACTCTGCCCTTCCAGCTGTCAGGCCGAAAACTGTGAGGTGACCCTTAACACCTCTTAGTCCCCCCCACACCACAATCCAGTGACCAGACAATCCTGACCCAGGATGTGACCGTTTATAGCCCCCGCCACCCCACCCGGATCCAGGCCACCATCATTTCCAGCCTGAATTATTCCGATAGCCTGTTGACTAGCCCCTGGTCCCATCGCTATATGGCAGCCAGAGACATTCTTGGAAGTCGGATGAGGTCACTTCCCTGTTCAGAACTCTCCAATGGCTTCACATCCCACTGAAAGGAAAAGTCAGAGCCCATTCAAAGACTTACAAGATCTGTTCCCCAAGTCCCCCCTTTTCCCAGATTTCCACGTGGTTGGCTCCCTGATCTCTTTCAAGCCTCTGTTCAAATATCACCTCTTCAATGAGCCCGAATTCAACCTGAAAGCCCCTCCCTTGCCCCAGCCCCTACAGCCCCCTTTCCGGGCGCCACTACCTCCATCACCTAACACAGTCCTGTGCGCATGGTCTGTCTCCCACATCTGGCACGTAAGCTTCGTGGCTGCAAGCATCTGCGTCTCTTTTGTTCACTCTCAGGTCCCCTAGCCCTGGCACACAGCAGGTGTCTGGTGTCAACAGCTGGATGACGGAACATCCCTTCGCCTATCACCTCAACTGTCTGCTCCTGATGCTCTCTCCCTTCACACACGTTATGGATGCCTCCTGAAAGGTAACTTCAAGAGATTTTGAATCTTCAAGACATTTTTTGAGTCCTCAAGATTAGCGATTAATAGAACTAGACACAAGGCCAAACAAAAAATGGGTCTCATGGAAATGCATCCTCAATCCTTTTGGTCATGTCAATGAGGAGGGGTCCCTGGTATCTCCCACCCCGGCATCTCCATAACCACGACGTGGACCATGTGCTGTCTTCTTGACTCAGCATGGGGGGACCACCGCCAGTCACTGCGCTAGAAGACATTCTACAGCAAGTAGTTCCACTGCATGACAAGCAAATTCCGAATCCTCCTGTATTGTGCTGAAGGCCAGCGAGTTAGTAACCAGCAACTCAAGGACGTAACCCTTGTCTGCCTGATGCCAAGTCTAAGCACCGAGTTCTTCCTCTCAGACCCTGCACTTCCGGCCGCCCCTCACTAAGGCACAGCTTCCACCAGCGCCGAGCCCTCTGGAGGGCACACTGGAGGCCCGGCAGTGGCTGACTGTGGCTTGTGTTTATGTGGTCTGGCTCGTTCCCAGAAAACCTGTGTCACAAATGGGTGGCTCAGTTTTATTTTGTTTTAAACTTCTGTATCCCATGCACAAACGTTACTTTCCAAGTTTTTTCAACCAATAGTCAACTATGGATCTGAGGTGAAAGAAAGAGAAGAAATGATAAGGCATAAAGCAGAAGCAGCAACTGGCCTGTGAAATCAGACCCTCCCACATCTTCTTGTTTTACTGTTTTCACAACAGACGTTGTTCCACACTCATAACGCTGGACTTGGAAAACACTTTCAAAAGGCTTGATGTGGCCAGTATACATCACTTAAAGGTTTCAGAAGGCACGGCTTTTATTTAGAAACGGAAAATACTTTGAGAAGAAGTATTAAAATAAATTGTGCTACAATGTACATTCCAGGTCACGTGAGTCTGCCGTTTTAAGTTCCAAGAGATATAATTCGGCTCCCTCTTAGAAAGTCATTACAGTCCTGGGTTGCAGGTATGCAGCCTTTATGCAAAAGAAGGACATGAGAAGCTCTCCAACTTCTTATCTTCTTACTGTACTACTTAGCCTTGACTCCCACAGAAACATCTGCCCCAACTATTTTGCATTTAATTTTCGAAAAATCCTCAAGTCTTATCAGGATTTGAGTTTTTCTCTTGCGCTGACTTCAATATCTGGGACTGTCCACTGTTAAGAAACCAGCACAGACTAAGAGATTTTAACACTGCTAAAAATCACTTGATTTCTAAACATATCTTTCTGAAACAGGATACGGTAGGAGTCTGAACTTACCGATAAGCACTCTCCTCCACAGAGTCACACCCTCTGGACAAACACAGTGAGGTCCACACTCTCTGGGTAAATAAGTGCGCATCCTCATGGACCTTGGAAGACACTGAGAAGTAAGTTCTTCTATTGCTTAAGTGCATGCCTTAATGCCAGTTCGCCCTCCTCTTAAACACTATTGTACAGCTGGCATTCCAACTTGAATCCTCAGAAATGAAGGGGCATTTCCAAATTTCAAAATCTATTCCAATTCAAGGATGGAAACATACTAGACACTCCTGTGTTTAATTTCACTCTGTAGTTAGCGTGAATGGTGAGGGAAAGCATTTGGTAAAACGATGTAACGCAGTCCTTGCAGAGGGGAACTGCTCTATTGCTCTGTCTCCAATAAACCCACTTACACGCACCAAGAAGAGATTTCTCTTCATACTACACAGCATAGAGAAGCAGGAAATAAGTCACTGGCTTATTTCAAAAGAGCAAATATTTAAGATTCACACATTTGGAAACTAAACTTACTGAATAAAACTGGTAAATACCTTTACCAGAAGTGGTGCTGGTTAAAGGTAAGAAAAAGCCCTGAAATTACAAAGTATCCTTGTATACTTTTAGAAATAACATCACTGACTTTTTTGAAATTAGATAATAGGGATTTAAATATGAAAATACTGAAGATCTAGGACATATCCAGGATTCTGGGGGTCATAAATGTGGGAAGTTTTAGTAATAATTATTAGTGAATAGCTCTTTTGCCATAAAATGATAACGTTTATGAAAGACCTTAAAACTGAGTTAAATATGAATAACTGGAGCATACCAACTCTTCGGCATTTCTAACAATCTATGACCATATCTCAGTCTTTTCCCTGTCACTGATTGCCACGTTCCCCACTGAGATAAAGTGTGGGGACAAGTAGTCAACAGCCGTAAAACTCAAACGCTGAGAGGCAAAATGAAGTAGAGACAGGAGTAAAAGGGTATGTTCTGCCGTTCTATGACCTGCATTTCAGTGATCTGCAAGGCTCATGAGCAGGCGCACATAGAAACACCCCAAAGGCCTCCTTCCATCACAGAAACGCCAACACCAGCAGTGCTATCGTATTACCGGGTAAGCGTGCAATGCGGTGTCCTGCCGCGCGAAATCATGATAACAAATGAACACATTCCAAGACGATGATTTTGAAACTGAACTGCTAGACTTAGTCTGCCAAGTCATTTTCACATTTAATGAGTTAGAATCATGGATTTCATGATTTCAGCTTAAATGTAAGTAAGCAATTTAAAATGTTATGAAGATGTGCACATCAAAGGAATATCTATTTATTGAATACAAGAGCAATGAGCAACCATTTCAAATGATCCATCGTAGCCCTATTTAATTAAATATTTTTTAAACTATTAACTGTGTCCCAGGGGGTTGGGGAACAGTAATGGAAAGTATGGAGAATTTCCATAAGCAAGAGAAAATAGGGCTTCCTTTTTAGTCAATCATAGCAGTGTGCTTTTCCCTCCTATCCTAATCCTCTAAAGTAGTCCAATGAAAATCTAAGTCTGATAATATAATTTTAAATTCATCTACAGCTATTTATTAAGTACCAGAATCATACAAAGAGCTCAGGGGACCTGGGGAAAAGTCGAAGACATGTTTGCCTACCTTTGAGGGACTGCTGTTGCTTATATTTAAGTATTCAATGAATATTGATTTAGTCACATTCAAGGCACTGTGCTAGGGGCTGCAGATTTAGTGACCAGCAGGACTAGCCATGTGCCTGTTACCGCTGTAATTAAAGCTGTGACAAGAGCTACAGGTGAGAAGTGCAAGATGACATAAGAACATCTAATGAGTGACCTGATCTCTCCGAGGAGGGACATCATGGAGAAGTAACAATTGGCCCATGTAAAGAGAAAGAAATAACCAGACAAAAGTTGGCGCAGGGAGGCAGGAAGGCAGGAAGAGTAAGAACGAACGAATTCCCAGCACTGAGACGTGTGGAGCCCCAAAGTAGGTTCAGGAAGTGAAAGGGGGTCAGAGTGCCCGCAGCACCGTCATCAGGCAGGGGCTCAGGCTAGTGGGACAGATGGAGCCCAAATTACGTAGGGCCTTGCGTGAATATTCACCCAAGCAAGAGAATATTCGCACTGTAGTCACAAATGCTTTGAAATATCATGCTGATTATAAAGGTGAAAATGCCATCAGAAAGTAGTGAGGTGGGGTGGGGTCGGGTGGGGTGGGAGGGAGGGAGCAGTGGGCAAGGACCACTTGAGAAGCCATTGCCTTCTCTGAGCAAACCCTCAGAGTAGCTTGGATTAGGGCAGAGGTAGGGTGTGGTTGGAGAGAGGTGGATGGATTCGGAAAATACGTAAGATATAAAATAAGAGGATTGTCTCAGCAAGTAGTGAAAGAAAAAATGGTATCTAGGATGACTCCCTAAAACCTGGCTTGAAAATCAGATGAGTAACAGTGTTACCCATTGGGATAGGAGCCACTGCGGGAAGCCCAGGTTAGGACAGAGGACACTGGGGGAAGCCCAATGTCAAGGGAAAATACCAGAAGCTCCATTTTAGACTTGTTAACTTGGAGATGCCTGTGAGGCATCCAAGTAGAGATTACAAATAGGAAATTGTATTTACTGATCTGATACTCTGAAAAGATCTGATATAAATAAGAGAATTTATACAAAATAGAAGCTATATGGATGATACTTAAAGGCTTGGGTGTAGATGGCACTGCCTATAAAGAAAACAGGTCAGAAGTGGATATCTGGTTCTCCAGACATAATTGCAGCTCAATAAAATACGGATGTCGAAGAACTC
Source organism: Glossophaga mutica (assembly GCA_039655065.1). Classification (NCBI taxonomy): domain Eukaryota; kingdom Metazoa; phylum Chordata; class Mammalia; order Chiroptera; family Phyllostomidae; genus Glossophaga; species Glossophaga mutica. The sequence continues at coordinate 7,774,369 of CM077303.1, forward strand.
AAAGTTTAAATGAAAAGTTCTGAGGGAGTATTTAAGTTCTGGGCTATTGCTAACACAGTGTTAGGAAACAACCCATTGGTTTGTGAAGGGCAAGGGAGATACCGGTGTGGCGAGAGGCGGGGGCTGTGTGCAGGTGTGCATACGGCAACACTTGGGGTTAATATTGTTTTGATATTAAGTCAAGAAGAAAAATAAAAAGGAAGAAAACTCCTCTTTCAGTAATGGCAGACTGGGCAATTCTAATCAGCTCTCCTGATGAGGGTAATTTAAAAAGCTGAAAAAATCATCTGCACACAAGCATATGGAAACTAACAAGATTACTCATCCAAAAGTAAAAAATTACCCATCCTAGATTACCCATTACTAGAAAAATTACCCACCCAGGATCTAACAGATAACAGAATTCCAGAAAAGTGAGCATGTAACTTGGAGCCTGTTTTTTCTCCGAGAACATTTGCCAATTCTAGAAAAGGCTCCCGAGTGGCCAAGAGCTTAAGTGACTTTTTTGATAGCCTTGCAGAGGCCCTGGTAAGCCCCCCAGGACAGAAAAGTGCAATCCTGCAGGCAAACTAACCTTTGCAGGAAGAATAGCCCACCTTCAAATCATCTGACACCTAAAATGAATTACATGAGACTTGACTGCTAGCGAAGTTAAGTGGCTGCCAGTAGACAACATATTCCTTCCTAGAGGAAGATATCATCCTGAGCCTCAAACTATTTCTACAAATAAATACAAGATCAAACACACAATCAATAATATTCAGGCACATGAAGAGAAACAATAATACGAGTAATAACCAGCATAAGCAACAGAAACTTAAAATGCACCAAAGGCCCTGGCTGGTGTAGCTCAGTGGATTGAGCACGGGCCTGCGAACCAGAGGATCGCGGTTCGATTCCCAGTCAGGGCACATGCCTGGGTTGCAGGCCAGTTCCCAGCGGGGGACACACGAGAGGCAACCGTACATTGATGTTTCTCTCCCTCTCCCTCTCTCCTACCCTTCCCCTCTAAAGATAAATAAATTAAAAAATCTTAAAAAAAAAAAAGATAAAATGTTAAAAAAAAAAAATGCCCCAAAAGGAGCTCCAGGTACATTGGTGTTATCCGATACACACCTGGTTCAAGGTGATAGAAGATACAATTGAAACAGCCAACAGAAAATTCTAAGATATAAAAGAAAGGATGGGGTAGATCTTCAAAAGAGCTAAACAAAAATTCTACACCAGAAAAATATAATAATCAAAATCAATAATCAGAATGAATCACAGACAGAAAAGAATGGAAAAGATAAAAACATATAAGATACTATGGAAAGGTCTAACATGTATGAACTTGGGAGTCCTAGAAGGAGAGCTGAGAGATTAGACAGAAGCAAATCTGAAAAATGTCTAAAAAGATAATTGTCATTTCTTTAGTGCAGATATTCTAACAGGTGTATGGATTTATTTGCATTTATCTAATGACTAAGCATGCTAAATATCTTTTCTTATGATTATTGGCCATCCACAACTCATCTGTGGTGAAGTATCTGTTCAAATTTTTGCCTGTTTTTAAGAATTGGGTTTTTTTTAATTACTGAGTTTTGAGAGTTCTGTATACAGTCGGAACACATATCCTTTATCAGATACATAATTTATAAATATTTCCTCCCATTCCATGACTTGTCTTTTCATTCTCTTAACAGTGTTTTCTGAAGAGTAGAAGCTTGTATTCTTTATTTTTATTTTAAGCAATTTAATCATGCTGTGCCTAGGGGGGTGTGTGTGTGTGTGTGTGTGTGTGTGTGTGTGTTTATCCTGTTTGGGATCCTCTGGGCTCCTTGGATCTTTGCTTTGTTGTCATTCATTAATTTCAGAAAAGTCTTGGCCATTATTTCTTCAAACACTTCTTTCCTGATCTCTCTTCGGGGACTCCAATTGCACCTATATCAGTTCACTTTACACTGTCTCAAAGCCATTGAATGCTCTCTCTTTTTTTAAAAGATTTCATTGATTCATTTTGAGAGAAGGGGGAAGGGGAGGAGAAAGAGAGGGAGAGAAACATCGATTGGTTGCCTTTCACACGCCAACGGAGGACCTGGCCCACAACCTAGGCATGTGTTCCGACCAGGAATCGAAAAACAACGCCCATTCCACTGAGCTGCACCAGTTAGGGCTCTCTTCTATTTTTTCCACTTTTTTATCTTTGTGTTTTAGTTTGGATAATTTCTACCTTCAAGTTCACTGAGTCCTTCCCCAGTTGTGCCCAGCACTGTCCAAATTGCTGCTAGGCCCATCGAAGGAATGTTTCATCTCTGATATTATCCTTTTATTTGACCATTTCACAGTCTCCATCTCTGCTGCAATTCCCTATACGTCCGTGCTCATAGTTCCAAAGAAGCGGGCAGTGTTGTGTCCCTGGCCCCCAGCAGCAGCCAATCATCGCCACACCTGCATTGGCAGGGCAGCCTCTCTCCAGCCCCCTGCGTGCAAGTGAGTGCAAACTCCCCTGGTTTCTGGAGCTCCAAGTTATTCTAACCTGAGATGCTACCCTACAGTCAACCTATAAAAACTTATCACAATGTTCACTAATCTTCATCTAACAACCCTTTGTGGTGGACACTTCTTCCTCCCATATCTGTCAAAGTCAGTGCCCCTGAGTCCCACTCGTCCTTAGAGGAGCTGTTGCTCTTTCTAATTCAGTTTACCTGGTTGTCCTATAACCACCTGTGATAGGCCCAAGAAAAATTATAATTGTATGGATTTTGTCAATAACCCACTGTTGTTACAATGAGAGGAGTGTTTTTATGAGTATCCCTGCATCCTCAGTAGAAGTGGAACTGGCTGATTTGTATTTGAGCCCCAAATAGTTCTTATACTGTTACGAGCTTAACTATTCATTTAAAAGAATGCTTATTGTATTTTATCTCATTTCCAGATGTTCTAATTTGGGAAAATTTTCTAGAATATTTAGTTCACCACACTGCCAAAATGTTAGTTAATCCATAAAGTTTTAAGTCGAATATTATAGACCTTTATCGCAGTAGAGAATGTTAATAACTTATTTGTTTCATAATTTTCCAAGGATTGTAAAAAAAAAAAAAAAACACCTATAAATGATCCTTTGTATCACTCAAATGCCTAAAGTCAGAAACAATATTCAAGTAGTAACAGTGAAATGGTCCCATTATCATGAAAATAAAAGAATTTTGATTTAAGAATTTCAGAAGCTCTAGTTAATTTTTATTGTAAGCAAGGCAAAAGTAACAAATGACCAAGTGATTAAGAAGCACACGTGAGAACACTGGTCTCCAGCAGAATTTATTAAAAGGCAGTATCTCCAAGTCTGTTAGAAATATTAGCAAGCGTAACATTTTATGTATGCCCCCAAAACTATTTACTCAGTAAATGTTTCCATTGAATTGAATTATTATTGTAAAATAATTAATGGTGTTAATCTGTTTTGTCCTTAAACACAAATAGATTTACATAAAAAAGAAAAAGGCATAACAGACATTATTTTCAAAATGCATTGTAGTCAATGTACTTTTCTTTCAGTAATTTGTATCATCTGTTCATGATGATGCAAATTATCTCTAATCCCTTTGGTTAACACTACCTCTTTTTCCTTTTTCCTAGTTAGTGAACTAGAAAAGCAGTTATTCAATTTTCTGCTTCCTAGCCCACAGAAATCTCCCACTGAGGTCAATTCTGACCCCAATGATTGCTTTCCATCAGCTCGCACGGTGGAAAACACCTCGCTTCCTTCCCCACCTTCCTTCACGCTGGGCAGTCCCTAACCGCTCAGCCTGCGGTGGACAGAGTGCGGTCCGGTCCTCTACCGAGGGCTTCGTTGTCTGGAACATCATGTTCTGCCTATTCTGTATAAATGCGCTGCTTTCACAAAACCTTGTTGCTTTTCTGAGAACTTTTAACTTGAAAAACATCACCTACAGTGAAGAGGGCAGGTACTTTTATTTACGAGCTGCAAACAAAAAAGAAAAGCAATTTGTGTCCTCTGTTTATGCTATTCAATTCCTTTAGTTAAGAAAATTCTTTTCTTGGTGAACTGTAAGGATAAATCATGAAATTTCATGTTTTCTAGAAACCTTCCAACGAAATATTCACAGTCAAGCACTAAATGTTTTAGGTCTGGATTTTCTCAACTGTAAAATAAGAATAAATACACACATGGGATCGTTACAGGAGGTTTAAAAGGGTGTGTCCAGAGCACCGAGCATGGTCCCTGGCCCACGGGAAGTGCTCCTCACATTACCACCATTTCTCCACGCATCTGTGCCACTTAAAATAGGACTTAAAGGGTAAGGAAAGTTAGGCTTTTTATCCACAAATATCTTTATTTACACAGTAATGGCTTTCTATACAAATCTGAAAATAAGATCATTTTTAAAAATAGCTGTATCACCAGTGGATGTGAACTACTCTAATAAAAAAATCACATTTGAAGAAACCAATGTAATTTTTCCTATTATCACTATAAATGAAAGTAAAGCAACACAAAATTAATAAAAGTAGAATGAATCTTTTCAGAATCAGAAGATTGGTAGACCGTATTTACTAATCTCAAATGATCAAATTTCACATTGATTATGTCTCTTTTGTCCTTTCCTTGCTATGTTTCCTCCCACTCCCCCACCAAAAAAGGTCTCTCCAGGAACATAAATCAGCATGCCATCCCTCCCCTGAGACCCTGCTTCTAACTTCTGATCCCAGAGTGCCAGCAGGGGATCAGGCTAACATGTCATTGGTCTTTCAGGCAGAGACACTCTCTCAGAACATTCCGTTTAATTCATGCTCATTTTTATATTATTTTTGAGTGCCCACTATTTTGCTAAGCACTCTTCTAGGTGCTGGGGATACTGTGATAAACCAGACTAACAAAGAGTCTGCACTTCCATCAGACAGGAAAAAGAATGGTAGTGATGAGGTCAGCTAGACAGGCTCATGGAAGGGTATGGCAAAAAGTTTTGTTCTATCCAAAATGGAAAGCTACTTATGTTCATTTCCTGTGGCTACAGAAAGTAACTTGCCACAAACTGAGTGCCCTATAACGTCAGAAACGTATTTTCCCAAGCTCTAGATATCCTAAGTCTAAATCAGTATCACACAGCCCAAATCAAAGTGCGGGCCAAGCCACAGCCCCTCCGGGGACACGAGGGTAGAAGCTGCTCTTGGAGTTTTCCCGCTTCTGGCAGTTGCTGGGGTTTCTGACTTGGGGCTGCACCCACCCCTCCAATCCCTGCCTCGTCTCCACAGGGCCTTCTCCTCTGTGCCTGCTCAGCTCCCCTCTGCCCCCCCCCTCCTTTTATGAGGATGCAGGGCATTCAGGGCCCACCCAGATAATCTAGGATAATCTCTTTATCTCAAAATCCTTAGCCACACTTTCCAAATACTGTAACATTTATAGGTTCCAGGGATTAAGACCTCATATCTGGGGAGGCCACGCAGAATTCCAGTGACCACATCACTGAAGCAATTTACATGAAGAAGATATAATTAATGCTTTTAAAAGATCTCTCTGAAGAAAAAACTGGGAACTACGTAAAATGATAGATGCATGTATTAATTGTGGTGATCATTTCACAATTCATACATATACTCAATTTGACAGAATATACACAATTCTGTCAAAAAATTTGTAGGTTGTTCCCATATAAATAAATAAATAAACAAACGAGCTCTCTGGCACAGCAGGCTCTGGGGGGCAGAGCGGAAGCAACAGCCCCAGGAGGGGGCCGCTGTAGTGACCAGACGAGAGACGGCTAGGCTTGAGAAGTAAAACTGCATGCTATAAATCCGTAACAGCCACGACTGGCTAATGAAGAGCTCGCACTGAAGTCAAGAAAAAGCACGCGGGAGTCAGACTTCCCGTTCAAACTAAGTGTACCACTTGCCAGCTCTGTGACTCTGGGAAAGTTACTCAGCGAAGCTGTTTCTTCCTCTATCAAGTGGCCCTTACAGAACTGCTATGAGCATTCACAGAGACAAACACATGGAAAATGTTTGATCAAGTACAGCGCCTGACACAGAGTAAGATCCGAATAGATGTTAGCTAGAGCTATTTTTGTCCGTTCCCAACATTGCACGTTTTTCTTTTTAATTTTTTTACTGTCGTTTAATTACAGTTGTCCCCATTTTCCTCCATTACTCTCCCCTGTCCTACCCACCACCCATCTCCCACATTTTCTACTATATAATTTTATACCATGTATTTTAATTTGCAAAATAAGTTTTTTAAAAAAGGACTCAATAACTCAACAGGTACAAACTTTTTTTGCACTCCATTACAAAGGAGTCACCAACATTATATGGTGTAATTATATCGTTACCACTTTAAATTTTATAGAAGACCACAATACTTCAGAAATTTATCTTGACAATCAAATTCTTTCACTTCTACATAACTAGAAGTTCAAATCAAATATTGAAATCTAACATCTAAGACTTCAATTTAATATAGTGTGGAAAAGAATTCAAACTCAATAAAGACGACAGAAAAAGTTTCTTTTTCATAGATAACCTAGGATTAAAATCATATAACAAGGATATATTATAACAACTACATTTAAAAGTGTCTCCATATCTAGGAAATTTAGAATAAAGTTCAAAATATTTCCTTTCTGGATTCTTCTTTAAATTTAACCTTGAGATGTGTGACCTAATTGCATTATCATCCACTGTCCACTTCAGATAAAATTTAGAAAGTAAACTGTAGAAACAGTATGGCTTAGCTCAGTTCTAATCCTGACTTAGTTTCTGTCCGTTTATTTTTAACCTTAAATTCCTTCATCTCTAAAACAGTGGAAATAGCGCCTTATGTATTTACTTTAATCCTCACCCGAGGGCATGTTTATTGATTTTAGAGAGAGAGGAAGGAAGGAAGGGAGAAAGAGAGGAAGAAAAGGAAAGATCTGTCAGTTGTCTCCCGTACACGCCCCGAACAGGGATCAAACCCAAACCTAGGTACGCACCCTGACCGGGAATCAAACCTGCAACCTTTTGGTGTATGGGATGATGCTCCAACCAACTGAGTCACTCAGCCAGGGCAAAATGGTAACCTATTTAAAAACCCATTTTTTACTTAACACCTTACTATAAGCATGAAACACAAATGCAATAAAACAAAAAAATAAAATATCATTGGTGAAATTTCATCTGGTGCTCTTTAGTAAAGGGTGAGTTCTAAAAGCTGCTTATACTACTTATTATAGACATGATAAGAATCTTGGGAATGATTAGCTTCTTACATAAAATGCTTATTGTTCGTAGCACTCACAGAATGATCAGTATTGGTAAGTACTCAAACTATTCTTCTCCGTGGCTTTAACAAACTAGTAACCAAAAATTCTCAAAATGAGCAGAACCGTGCAGATGCTCAAGCCTAGACTCTGGAGGTCAACGCTCACTTCCCACATCCCGTCCATTGGGAAGTTTTGTTCATTCCACCTTGACAAATGCATCTCAGACGAATCCCGCTACTCTCACTGTCTCAAATTAGCTGTCCTAATCCAAGCCACCTTCAAACATCACAAAGACCAGTGCTGTGGTTTCCTGGCTCTCCCACTCCAATCCACTCTGCACACCATTATCGAAACGACGAATGCAAACGGGAAAGGTCACAGCTCCGTTTAAGCCCTCAGTGGTCTCCCACCACCCCAGAAAAGAACAGCGCCTGCGCGTTCTGTCACTGCCCATCACTCGACCGTCTTAAGCCGCACCCTCCCCGGACGCACGGGGCTCCAACCAAACACGCGTCTTTCAATTCTACAAAGCTCTTTCAATTTAGGGCCACTCTGCTGCTCTCTCCACCTCCACGCTGATTCCTGACCCTTCAAAGGTCTGCTTCCTCCTAGCCTGTCAGTTTTTAGCTCCACAAAAAGGCCTTCCCTGACCTTCCAATGCTCCCCCCGTCAGTTTATCCTGATCTTTACACTCACTCGCTTGTTTTTCGTCTGTTTCCCCTCTGGACTGCCAGGTTCTGGGGTGCAAGTTCTCGATTTTGATCACTCTTATTTTCTCAGCGCCCAGAGCAGTGCTCGGAACTGGGAGGTAATTCAGTAAACATTTCCGTACGGGCAAAAACGCCATTATTACTAAACGCTCACTTGCACTACAAGATTTCATTTTTATAAAATTAACTAAGAAATTATGACTGTGGCAAAAGTGAATACAATGGCTATGTGTGACTTTTGTCATCGCTCTATCATTTGAAAATAACTGCTCATGGAAGCAAGGCAGAATTGAAGAAGGTGCTGATTATAAGTACAAAGACATCTTAACAATGTATGAACACAATGACTTAAAAATGATTTGCACATCACATAGGTTTTATAATTTGACATGGGGTTGTTTACATGTTTAGCTGCCTACATTATATAGTGAACCCTCCACAAAAATCATTATTATTGTGTCCATAAAGTCTTACCGAGTTGCTTAATTCTTCAGCATTTTTACATAAAGTCAGAATCCCAAGTCTCCTATGCCTGTTCCTCAATTGTTTCCTGTAGGTTTGAGGTCTACCTGGCATGGAATCTAAGCTGGGACTCAATTTCATCTTTTTTGTATGCTTGATGATTAACTCAAGAAATGAACAAGATCATTTCATCAAATAAAGGTTTTTCTCAGTACATATTCATTAGTACACATTTTCTTTATAGTATTGTAACTCTTCATTCGGTTAATTTTCTATACTATGGATTAATTTTTATTACTTAAAGGTTATTAAAATCAGCTTTATAATTCAGTTATATAGCACACGTAGTATATATAGTATATATTATTGTTCACACATTCTCATGAAATTAAGATTTTGGGGGGTGTTATTATATAATAAACTTTATTGAAACCTCACTAGCAAAAGAATTTTTTCAAAATAATTTAGAGAACTAAAGGTCACTATCTCTAATCTTCATCTTTTATTTTTACTTTATGAAACGCTGGACATTCAGTATGCTATCTGTGAACCAGATTTAGCCTTCTCAACACATGTGTGTATAGCATGCTCAGCATTTTCAGCTTTAAATCTAATTCGCTTGCATAGAATAATTCTTAATCAAGAGGCCCTAACTATTTGTTGCCTTCTAATGTTCAACTGGCACTTGGAGGTGTTAATGCTGACAAGCTAGGTCAGTTAATATCACTGAAGTTGAATGTAAAATTAAAAATCTAGACTGTACAGACTTAATTCAACTTAAATTATAGCATGAATCTGGGACAATAGATATGAAAAGGTTTGATTCACTCTTGAATCACATACAATGCTAAAATAAACATCTCAATTCACCATTGCGACTAGCAAAAAAAAAAAAAAAGAAAGAAAGCCCTCATATTGCCTGCATAGAAGTGGCTGTCTTGTAAAAATAACATACTAAATCGCAGTAACTGAAACCAAGCTATATGTGCCTAAAAATAAAACTCAAGGACACACTAATAATTACAGCTTCTTAAACACATATTAATCTAAAAGTTATGAAAAAGTTATAACCAAACAGAAAGCCAAAGAAAAGTATACAAAACTATTAGCAAACATAATCCCCATTAGCAGGTAAGTTCCCTGAGGATACAGATTGCTGTCTTGTTTTGTTCATTCGAGTTCTTAAGAACAGTGCTTTGCACTTAGGTACAAATAAATAATAAATAATATGTATTAAATATTTAACATTATATATCAATAATCAAATATTAAATAGAGGAGAGAATGTTCTAGTAGATCAAATATTTTTGTTTATGGCAAGAAAACTAATTCTGAAGGATCTAGGAAGCAATAAAATAAATATAAAACTAAAATTGTGATGGCCGCAATTCAGTCTTTATTTGATGATTCTTTAGACGTCACACCACAGGGCTATTATTAGGAATATAAGTAAAATTGTGTATTATCAATGTTGTAGAATACTATTCATATAAATTTAAGTCAACAGAACACCAAATAAGACAGCTATGATTTTGTAAGACTATTTAAGTTTTTTGAGCTACTGAAAAGCTAACTTTATTAAAAAGTCTTTGCTCAGAAAATGACTAAAGAATCTTTACAATTTAAGGTCTGGATTTCTCCATTTCCATCAGCTAATTTCTTTAAATATTTTCATCACAGTTCAAAATGTGTCCCAAAATCCTCCCTCCTCTCAATAAGTACAAAAGATCAGCCATCAAAAGCTCTGAAATTTTCTCCTGATGATAACATGCTACTGGAGGGGAAAAAAAAAAAGGTAAATTCAAATCTTATTTTGCACCAACTTACTCTAACTTTTGGCAAGACTCTCCGAAGTGTTTCAGCAGGATTCTGTCGCATCAAAAATGGAAGATTTGCAATCACACTTGTTCCCTGGATATCTTGACCAGCACTTACAAAGAAAAGACAAATTTAAAGTATGTAATTATAAGCTGAATTCCTGGTTTATGACTATAAAAGTAGAGATTCATTTGAAAACAACTGCTTTTAATGACAAACACTCAAACTTTGAAAATGTTGTAAACTTTAAAAATATCATTTAGATATTAAAATAAAGCCAGAACTTAAATTTCATTAAGTAAATCTTACAAGTGCATGAAGATATTAATTATGCTAATGCTAAAAAGCAAGATTATCTACATAAATGTCTTAAGTCTAAAAGTCTTTATATTATTAAATACTTACTATAAATTCTACCTCATTTTTTCCCTGTGACCTGCTAATTTGCTGTACTTCATAAAAATACACGTGGCAAATTTTCATTCCGGTAAACGATTAATAATCATAACAGCAGCAGAGACAGCAACAATACCCACTATAACAGAATCACCCAACGTGCTTCTGGTATGATTAAATCACCTATGGCCCTGAACAGACTCAGTGAGTTGCCAGAAACTTCTTAAAGCAATATTCAGTATTCTTAAAGGTCAGTAGGGCGTATTTAAATAGTACTTCTTGGCATATTATTCATTAGGTCACTAAAGCTTTACCAAAATAACCTCAGTGATACTCTAGTGGTCTAAATACCTTAGAAAAGGTGTTCGGATTCTACTGAAAAAACAAAAACAAAAACGGTCTATATAAAAAATTCTTTGTTTTTAAAACACAAGCTAAGTGACGTAAGATGTCCAAGCACTTGAAATATATATATATATATAAAAGATATTAGTAAATGTAGCACTGGTATTCTGATACCAATTTAAATGCTAATCGCTGATGCCATATTTATTTATCTTAAGTAATTTTTAGTTAGCTCTTCAAATGGAACTATTGTTGTTATATATACATAAGTCTTTAATATGGTTTTAACAGATTTTTTTAGTATTACATTTATTTGCTTCAGCTTTCCAGGTACTGTTAGCAAGAAGCGTGTTCTGATCCTCAGCAAAGCTGCCCTGCTATGGAGAAAGCTGTTGCAGCACACAGGCTAGGAACTGCGGGCCAGAGCGACATTCCACTAGTATCTCTCTCTCTAAGTGAATACTTTGAAAGACAAGTCAAGAAAGAAAGGGACTGAAATAATGGACACGTACCAAGATGGGGAGAAGACCAAGAAAAGGAAATTAAAGTTGCATATAAAATTACTATTTGTAGTAGGCCGAATGGTGCCCCTGCTACCCCATAAAATATGTCTTATGCCCTAAGCGTAGAACCTGTGTTGTTATCTTAATTTGAAAAAGGATCTTGAGATGAAGAGATCATTCTGGATTACCCAAGTAGGCTATAAGCCCAGGAAGAAGGGCCCTTAGAAGATACTCAGAGGAGCAGACAGACAGAACAGAAGGCAATCTGACCGCAGAGCGGAGACCAGAGTAAGGCTGCCACTAGTCGAGAATGCTGACCGCGGCAGAAGTGGGAAGAGGAAAAGGTGCTCCCCGAGAGCCCTGCTGACAACTTGGCTCTCACTCAGTGACACTGATTTCAGAATTCTGCCCTCCAGAACTGTGCGAGTATAAATTTCTGTTGTTTTAAGCCACGCAGTTTATGGTAATTTGCTGTAGCAGCCACGGGAAACAAATACACTACCAGAGAGCTGAAAGAGAAGAACAGTATCTGCAAAAGTAATGGTTCGTATGACAACTTCTGGTCCAGAGCAGAGATTCAGTAAATGCATCTTGAAGGGATGAACGAATGGATGGCTCACTGGGTGAATCTGTTACCTTGATATTTAACTAATTATTAATGGGAAACGGGAGCAAAGGGGCTCAGACATTAAGTTTAATGAATGGGGAAGCATACGTCTGTTTGCTTCACCAGGAAGCTACCGCTTTTCACACTCCAGGGGACCACAGCATTGCTCCACCACGGGGACACACTCCTGCGCTCCCTCCTCCACTACCAGACCGCTGGGGGATGCAGGGGGTGGTGCTGGACCAGAGAGATCTGTCAGTCTAACTAGGGGGTGTAAACCCATCCAAAGTCTGCGGAATCTTGGGAAGTTGATTGGTTCTTTTGAAAAAGCACCTAAGCCCTGACCAGTGTGGCTCTTGGTTGGGCATTGTTCCACAAAGCAAAAGGTCACAGGTTTGATTCCTGGTCAGGGCACATGTCTGGGTTGCAAGTTTGGTTCCCAGTCAGGGCACATATGAGAGGCAATTGGTCAATGTTTCTTTTCCTTTCTTTCTCCCTCCATTCCCCTCTCCCTAAAAAAATAAATACATGGCACCTTTCTTTAAAAAATGCCAACTATACTAAAAAAAAGAAAAGAAATAGCAACTGGCCCATCCCAAGCTGGTATTACCCCAAGGGAACAAAGGAGCGCATGCCCCCGCCCGATGATGCACTCCCCAGGTCATCCGTGCACTCTCTGGCCCGGGAGCACATGACCATGAGGGTCTAGCTGCTACCTGGCCTGCAGCAGATGGCACCAGCTCCAAAATGGCTAAGCTCTCTCTCTTGCTCAGGACCCGCACTCCCACGGTGCATGTGCCTGTTCTCTTCATGGCCATGTGGCCCTAGCAGTCGCACGGCCCATGGCTGTGGGATTTCACACACAGGCTGCAGGAGAGGGCCTGCATACCGCAGAACAGCAATGGATGGCAGCTGGAGACACATGCTAAGCTAGCCAGATGCTGGACTGGGCTGGACTTTAATATGGTGCAGAAACTCTGGGCACTGGCTTTTGTCTTGGCCTTGGGGAGGACACAGTTTCACTTTTTCCATGGCCAGATGGACAGAGATAGGGCACTAGGAAGTCAAGAGGGAAACCCTCCTAACTTTACATTATCAATAAACCATCCATCAGAGCCTCATCCTCCCGTGAAGGTCTCAGGAAATTCTCTTCTTCAAGACATGGCAAGAATTCATTTTCCACTGAAAACAAATTGAAGTCAGTAAAATTTAGCACTGAGCATTCGGTGAATTTTATTCACTAACTCTGCAGTTAAAAAAATATATGACAAGAGAGAACCCAGAAATTGGCCTCCACAAATATACCCAACTGATAATTGACAGAGTTGGGAAGGCAATTCAAGGAAGGAAAAACAGCCTTTTCGGCAAATGATGTTGGAGCCACTGGACACCCATAGGCAAAAACCAAACAAACAACAAACCTTCACCTAAGCCTCATTAACTCAAAATGAATCACGAATTTATGTTTTGCTGAAATGTAAATCCATAAAACTTTTAGAGAAAGACATAGGAGAAAATCTTCTAGATTTGAGGGCTAGGCAAGGAGTTCTTAAACTTGACACCAGAAGCATGAAGAAAAGAAAAATCTGATAAATTGGACTTCGTTAAAATTAAAAACATTTGCATTTTGAAAAGCCTGGTAAGAGGATGAAAAAACAAGCCATAGATTGGGAGAAAATGTTTGCAAACCACATGTTTGACAAAGGACTAGTATTTAGAATATTTTTTCCAAACTCAATAGTAAAAAAGCATGGGCAAAAGATATTTCACCTTAGGTGATTTACACTGCAAGTAAGCACATGAAAAGATGCCCAAGATGGTTAACCACTAGGTATATGTAAAGTAAAAACCACAATGAAATATCACTACACACTTATCAGAATGGTTAAGATAAAAAATAATAATACCGCCAAACGCAAAGAAACTGGACCACTCATTCATGGCTGGTGGAAATGGATGCTGGCCCAGCCACTCTAGAAAACAACTTGGCGGCTTGTTAAAACAAAATGTGCAACACATACAACCAAGAAATTGCGCTCTTGGGCATTTATCCTAAAGAAATTAAAGCTTACATTCACGTAAAAACCAATGGATAAATGTTCATAGCAGATTTATTTGATCCCCCAAAATTATAAACAACCTATATATCTTAAATGGGCAAATGGTTAAACACACTGCGGTACATCCATGCCATGGGATGCTGCTCAGCCATACAGAGGAGCTGAGTACCAGCAGATGCAATAACCTGACGGATCTCCAAAGAAGTACACTGAGTGGAGAAGCCAACCCCAGAGGGTTACATATGTATGATCCCATTTACACGGTGTGTGGCAAAAGCAGGTTTACAGTTGTTCATATGGAAAATAACATAATTATTAATAAATAACAATACAAAATAAATTCTGGGTTTAGTGTACTCACAACTGTAAACCTACCTTTGCCCACCCTGTATAACATCCTTGAAATGTCAAAATTATACAAATGGAGAAGAGAATGATTTCCAGGGGTTAAGATGGATGTGGGTGGGGGAGAAGGGGAATACATGTGACTATAATGATGTAACCTGGGCAGTGAAAATCTTAACTGTCTTGATTGTATCAATGGCAGTAAACTGGTTGTGATATTGTACTACAGTTTTTTTTTAATTTACTATAGTGTGAAACTGAGTAAAGAGAACATGGGTAGCTACATGGGGGGTACCCAGAAAAACCAGAATTATCTTCTGGAGGGTGGGCCTGCTGTAGTGTGGGCTTCCCCCGAGGGGTGGGTGTTCTAGGAGCCCATCTTTATCAGTGTACTAGTTGGCATTGTTGTGAGAGGCTGCGTTTGGATTCACTGAATTTTTTTTTACGACTCTTTCAATGCATTTGCCCATTTCATGATGGGTGATTTACAAGCACACCTGCCCACACTGCATGCATGTTTTTGACCAAAAACAGCATGACCCCTGTGCCCCACCTGTTCTCACCCCGAGTGACGTTTTTTGTTTTCCCAGATGAAAAAAAGTCCTCAAAGAGAAACATTTTGCCAACGTGAAAGAGGTGAAACAAAAAATGGCAGAAGCACTAAAAGGCATCAAAATCAATGAGTTCAAACACTGTTTTGAGCAGTGGAAAAAATGTCTCCATAGATGTACTGCATTAAATGGAGAGTACGTTGAAGGTGACTTAAGTTTAAACATATAAGAATAAATACACAATTTTTTAATAAATAAATTCTGGATGTTTGGGTCTCTCCTCGTATTATTTCTTAAAACTATATGTGAATCTACAATTATCTCAAAATACAAAGTTTAATTTTTAAAAAAAAAATCAGTATGGCAGACTTTAAAAAAAACACATATGAGCATCTCAATAAATGAAGAAATCTGACAAATCCAACACTCATCATGATTTAAAACTATCAGCAAACTAGAAAGAGAAGGGAACTTCTTCATCCAGAAAAAGGGCATCTACGAAAAACCTAGGGCTACCATCACACTTAATTGTGAGAGAATGACTGCTTCGCCCCGATCATGAACAAAGCAAGGACGTTCTCTGTTACCACATATATGCAAACAAAATGAGCAATCAGGACAGAAAGAGACTCAGAGAGACAGAGAACACTTGATGGCTGCTAGAAGGAACCGCGTGAAAGAGATGATGAAATTAGGAAGCACAAACTGGTGGTTACAAAACAGTCACAGGGATGTAAGTACAGCACGGGGAATACAGTCAATAATATTGTGATGACTGTGTGCGGAGCCAGGCGGGCACTGGAAATACCGGGGGGTCACTTTGTAAAGTATTTCTAACCACGATGCTGTGCACCTGAAGCCAACACAAAGTAACAGGGTTGTGTGTCAGACAAAAACCGGCAGACAGCAGAGCAGATTTGGCTACGCAGGGAGCTTGTATGCCTGGGACTTTCCTGGGCGCTGTGTTACCTCCTGCTGACTTTGATTACAATCAGTAGAAGTAAACCAAATATGTGTGAATCTATGCCACCAATCACTTAATGGAAGAAACCCAAAAACAATCAGCAGAGGTGTCAGTCAACAGTAAAAAATTTACTTTATTGCTATTCAATATGGTACATGTCATTTTGAAATAACTATTTAGTAAGTATTTTATTTGTATTTTTAATTTTTATTTTAATTAAAAATTTTTTTAAATTTAAGCTTCCTAGACTTCAAAACTTAGAACTTGCAACTAAAAGGCAAAAGGATTAATCATCCTGGCTACACCACAAGCTGTTCCTTTTTGCCCTACATGTGCTGTTCTGTGGGACTTGTTCCTTTTCAGGGTACTCACGCAAAAAAGACACAAGCCCACTCAGCAAACCATTCCTCTAAAACTAAAAAGAACTGGGTTAATCATCTAATCTGTGCACTAGTGGCTAAAAAGGAAAGAGGAAGGGACTAGTTAGATCGATGAATTTAGGACAGCTATCATTTGAATTCTAAATTAATGTTACTAATTATTTTATTCCCGTTGGGAGATGCGCCTATTTAAGGAGCCATTTATAGGGATGTCTTAAGCCAACGGCAAACAAGTCAATCCACTCAGGCACTGCCTGCGATCATAAAAAGTTTCGCAGGCTTCCTTGTCATCTCTGCTGCGGCCGCTGCCATGCTCGCTTCATCATCCCCGAGAACGGATGAGTGGCTGGTCTCTGACCCCCTCTAATCCAATGGCATTTTGTCCAGATTTCACATTCACCAATGCTTAGCACAGCACCTAGCACACAGTAAGAGTTCTATACATTTCTGATTTAAATGGCATTTGTCTCCACATCAACAACCATTGTCAAAAGCTGGGCAATCATTACCTGGAAATGCTCCATTTCTAGAATCTCAAAGTCTGATCTCACTTGCTGCCTATAAACACTCATCTTTCTATTTTTTCATTGCTAAATTCATGTTTTTACCCTTATCACATTGCTAATCCCTAATTCCTTCTTATTCTCTAGGTTCTAATATTCCTCCTACTTTTACTTTCTTACTTGTCAGCCTGAACCTCCCGACTATTACTTCGATTATGGTCCCACCAACGGCCTTACTTTTTCAATTTTCCTCCTCCTAATAACAATAAAAGTAGTATCTAATATACTATATACTAGGCATAATCATAATAAACACCTTATTTGCAATCATCTTACTGATTCTCACAATAATCTTACGAGGTAGTAATGTCATTACTAGCTCCATTTTACAGATGGGCAAATTAGGACTTGGAGAGCTGAAGGTATCTGCCCAAAGTTACCTGGTCTGGACGACTCCAAAACTCACGTACTGACCTTACGCACAAGGCCTCTCTTCCAAACGGCGCGCCCAGCCAATGCCAAACCCTCCGCCCTCCCCTGCATCTGCTTTTTCCATCGCATTCCTGATCCTAAGCTTTGTAGCACTGCTAGAGAAAAATGTGTAACTATGCTGCTTAATGCTTTTAAAAACATAACTTAAAAAAAGAAAAAAGAAAGCTGGTCCTCAGTGATGCTGGAAACAAACAAAATGACAACTAATTTGTGAGAAACCAAAAAAAAGGACCAGAGATTCTTGGCACATCGTATTATCTAAGGCACTTCCAGAAACACTATCGTGGGTCTCTAAAAATAAGGCTGTCTGTGCTAGTTCATGAAACCCATGCCCTTCCCCACAAAAAGAATAAGCTGCACATTAGAACAGGTCTAGGTAGATACTGACGGCATCGTCTTTCTCTATTCTTATACCTTCCTTCAACCTTCTAAGAACTCAAAATCTAATGAGAAAAACAGATTCGCATGCTAAAAATCCTGACTGTATAGCAAAAGGCCTTTCTCTTTTCCTAGCCAGACACACTCGTAGTTTATTTCATCCTAAAACAAGAAAAGGGAGAGGGGGAGGAGCATATGCTATCCCAAAATGACAACATAATGTAATCAGAGAAATTAATCCGAGAATTCTAGTTTGCTGCTGCTCACCAATGCGCAGGATGTGAAATGATTTGTGTGTGCAGAGCCTGCGATCCTAATTCTAGCAGCTTTCATTTCAAAACCCAAAATATAGCACATTAAGTTGCTGACACGGCTTGAATTTAGAACAAGGAAGCAGATGCCACACACGCCCTGCTATGGGCCTGCAATGAACACTCAGCTTTAAATAGTTGGTATTTAATCATTTCTTTACTCAAAGTAGATTATTAAGCAGTTTATTTTAATGAATAGAATACAATTAATTAAATAACTAGCTTAGAGAATTACACTTCCAAGAGAGACAAAAATTTCTAAGACACAGATGACTCAGGAATAATAAGCAGGAGTTACTGAATACCAACCCAAAATGTCAGTAATTTTTCAAATGTGCCTTATTTTCATATCAGTACTACAAAACTGAATCCTTAATAATGTTAAATCTTCAAAACATCGCCTTTAAAAGATTTACATACTTAAAGAAGCATTCAACTCTGCTTGTAGTTATCAGGCTTAGAATCACGGAGAAACAAATTACATTTTTAATAGCACCAAAGAAAGAATAAAAGAAAAATGAAGATTTAAGGGTCTACTATGTGCCTGGCAAGGCACTTAACACACATTTATCTTGACTTTACATATATATATTCTATGCTTTACAGCTGAGGAAACTAAGTCCCAGGAAAATAGCATGAGATTTACACAAAGCCATCCAAGTACTAAAGGTGAGAGCCAGTATTCTAACCTCCGATTCTAAGTTCACAACTGAGGGCTACCACAGAACCCAGGGTGACAGTCCCGTCACAAGAAGTGGCTGAACTCCAGGCCTAAGAATGTCTTCCAGCCCTGACCAGTGTGGCTCAGTCGGCTGACTTCCACAGAGCAGAGGGTCACCAGTTTGATTCCTGATCAGGGCACATGCCTGGGCGCATGCCTGTCCCCAGATGGGGTGCATACTAGAGACAACTGATCAATGTTTCGCTCTCACTACAATGTTTCTCTCCTTCTCTTTTTTCTTCCTTTCCCCTCCCTCTAAAAGTAAATAAATAAAACCTTTAAAAATGTCTCTAGTTTGGTAACTTTGCAAGAGAAAAGTTTCCACACGAATTACTTAGTAATGTTCACACATGATAAATGCCTTTACTAATAATTTCCTCTATATATCTTTTGCTATCCTAATCCCATGTCAACTTAGTATGCAGAGGGTTCACGGTCATTGTGAAGAAGATACAAACTCCCCTTTTCATGAAACCAGCATCACCAGTTATATAGAGGGCATTTCCTTCTGAATGGCTCTTCAACTTCCTATAGCAAAAATTGAGCTCACTTTCCTCCTCCCTCTTTTTACCAAGAGAGGTACAAACAGCCCTATGATTCTCCAAGACACATCTCGGAAATGTATTACCCTCTTTTTTCCCTTCACAGCTCACCTCCAATTTCACAAGAGCATGCGAGATGAGCACTATCCTTACTGGTTCTGGAGTGGAACGAGCCTATTAAGGGGCAGACACACCTGTTGCATTAATAAATCTTCCCTTATTTTAGTTTTTGTACTGATTATTTGGGATTTTTCCATATTCTGCTTCAATGTTAAGATTATATTTGTTGTTAACATCCACGTTTTTAGTTTGTTATACCCAGGATAATTATTAACAATCAGTGTCAGTTATACATATTAGTACACATACATAAGCATGTGTATATTCAGGTCACAATTTCAAATGTATTCCTTATGCTAAACATGCTAGAGTCATGCTAAAAACATTTGAAAATCATATTTATACAATATTTTGCAAAGGATAAAAGGAAATATTACTAAGGTTTGCTTTAAATATATGACCTATAGCAAGAATATTGAAAGGTATAAAAATTACGAGTTCAGGAATAACCGTACAAATTTGGAAGATGTCTGGAAACACTGTAACCTCTCCCATTATGTGTTTAAAACCAGCCTTTCGATTTCCCCATTAATAAACAGCAGTAAACATCATTTTAAAAACACATTAAAAATACAGAAATATAGAACACAGCAGGGGCAAGGGACTGCTAAGAAGTCTGGGTTTACATAGCAGCTAACTTAGGAAAGAAGGAACCCAGGAGGGAGAATAGAATAGTAACTGACGGCTGTAAAAAAAAGAGAGAGAGAGAAAATCAGGCCAAATCCCTGGAACCTGCAGAAAGAAAAAATGATAAACAGCTATGATAGGAAGGGGAAGGGACTACCAATTACCTAACCTGTAGAAGACAGGTGGACTGCGATTCGGGTAGTCTTTATTCAGGACCTGCTGCCTGCCAAGCACTGGTTCTGGATTCTCTGATCATGCTTTATGCCCAGACACAGAATTTGTCAGGCAGCAAATATTGACCAAGTGCTTATTACATATTAGGCACTAAACTGAGCCCTGAGCAGGGATGTGGTGGTACATACAGATAAGGCCCTGCCCTATTAAGAGCTTCACAGTCAGGGAAGACACATATTAAACTACAACAAAAATCAATTAAACCATCCTAAATGTGCAAAGACCTATAAAGGAACAGTACGTAGCACTATCAAGAATATCATCCACTTTGAAGGTCAAGGGAAGACTTCGCTGAAGAACTGAGATCTGAAAAATAAGTGGGAATCAGTGAAAACAAAGTGTAGAAGGCACAGTGTAGATGGGATTTATTCAATCATTTCATAAAGATTTACTGAACAGTTATGAATTGCCAGTCACTGAGCTCTGGAAGTAGAAAGAAAATAATAAAAACGAACCCCTCTGCTCTGTGTATCTGAATTAGAATAGAAAGGAAGAAATGGCATCTTGCAGAAATGAAATCAATAGGACTTGATACAAAACTAATTTCTGAAAGGAAAAAGAATAATGCAAAATTATTCCCAGGTTTCCCTCCAGTGCAATTTAAAAGGATAGATAAGCAGGCTTCCGCGCTGAGTGGGGACACATTGAGATTTAAAATGAGGAATTCGGGTTCAGGCACACCGAGCTTGGAAAGCCAGGGAGGCATCAAGGTGACGCCACCCAGCAGAGCAGCTCTGGGCCAAAGTCGGGGAGCAAAGCCCAAGGCCACGGCCACAGATTTGGAAGTTACGTCATGGAGGCAAAACTGACATCTGGGAGTGAATGTCTGACCCAGAAAGAGAGTCCCTAACAACACGCCGCGGCTCCTCTCTGTTCATTTGACTATTACTGTAACCGAGCCACTGAATCAGAAGAAACGCCATACTGAATACAAACAAACCAATAATAAAATTTCACTGTTCATCAGTCAACCAGAAGTCAATCTTGTAAAAGCTGCGTGAAACGGCAACTCTTTTTCTCTCAAGCTAAACATAAGCTACGAGGGGAAGCTGGAGTTGAAGAAGGCCTTAGGACTGTAATTCACCTCCCCGCACCATGACAGGGAACAGGCCAAATGAGGCGACCAAGGTCGCACAGATTCTAGTGGCTCTGCTCCACGTTTCTTAGCTGCAGATCTAAAAAAACCCCAAAAACCATGCATTCTATAGTTCTCACTGCCTAGTAAAAAGAAATATGACATTAGTCCACAGACTGATTATAACATACATATTACTTAATGGTGAATAAGAGACCAGAGCTGCAAATGAAATACATGCCATTCTGGAACACTAAGAAAGGAGGCCACATCTATTTGCCCACTAGTGCACCAAAAGAACGGAGTGTTTCCAAAGTAGAAACACTATAAATGTGACCCTCCAGCAGGCTTCTGCTAAGCAAGGATTGAAAACCATCTTGACTAAACAAACGTGGGGTTTTTTAATGGGGAGCAGAATACGGAAACCCTGTGAATGATTCAGTTTTGTAACAGAAAGATTGAATCTGCTTCAATGGCAGAGATGAGAAACAGGAAAGAGTGAGGACATGCCCAGGTTTTTAAGCAGTGACAGTAAGTAGTATATGGTGGTGCCACTTATCAGAGCCAAGTGTGAATAAAGATCGGAAAGAAATGATAGCGCCAGCAATGTAAGTGTCTGAGGAAACTCTAAAAGCAGCAGGAACAGTAAGTGCAAACGCCCTGAGGTCGCTGTGTACTCGGTATGGTTGGTGAACAGCAAGGATGGCCGCAGTACACCCCTAGGGAAGGAGGGAACGTAAGAGATGAAATCGGAGCTGCATGGGGGGGGGGGAGTCCCAGCAACCGGACGAAGCGCATTCTCAGACCACAATGGAACTAGAGATAAGGAACCAAAAAAATCGGGAAAATCCCCAAAGTTTTGGAAATTAAACAACACACTTCTAAATGACTCACAAGTTAAAGAAGTCCCAAGGGAACGTTTTTTAATTTTTTTAATTAAATAATAAGGGCATAATGTATTAAAATGGGTAGGATGCAGCTAAAGGAGAGCCTAGAGGGAGATTTACAACATTATAATGCATGTATTAGAACAGAAGATCTAAAATCAATAACCTAAGCTTTTATCTTCAGAAACTAGAGAAAGAAAAGAAAAGTAAATGCAAAGCAAGCAGAAGAAAACAAATAGTACATGTCAGAACGAAAATCAATGAAATGGAAAACAAAAACATTAGAGAAAAATAATGAGACCAAAAGCTGGTTCTTTGGAAAGATCAACAAACTTGATAAACCTCTAGCCATGTTAAATAGGAAAAAAAGGAAGAAGATGAAAATTACCAGTATCCCAAATTAAAAAGCGGCTATCACTACCGATCCCACAAACATTAAAAGGGAACACTAGCATAGCACGATTCAATGCCCAAAACCTCAGTAACGTAGATGGAACAGAGTCAAATACCGGCGTCCCTAACGTACGGCGCGGGTTCAGTTCCAGACCACTGCAGTGAAGCAAGTCATAAACTTTTGGCTGGTGGATGGTCTTTGGTTGGTGGTTTGTAAAAAAAAAAGCAACGCTTATAAAATGCAATAAAATGAGCATGCCTGTACTTGAAAGACAAAAACTACCAACATCCACTCAAGAAGAAGTACGTGATGGCGCCCTGGCCAATGTGGCTCAGCTGGGTGGGTGTCATCCTGCAAACCAAAAAGTCGTGGGCTCAGTTCTGGTCAGGGCACGTGCCTGGGTTGCAGGTACTCAGGTAAGGATTAAAAATGAGTAAGTAAGTAAATAAATAAATAAATAGCCCTCTTTTAAAAGAAATAAATACATGACTGAAATAGCCCATATTTATTAAATAATTGAATTTTAGTTAAAAAACCTTCCAAAAAATATTCAGGCCCAAATGGTTAACTGGTAAATTCTATCTCACACTTAAGAAAGAAATACCTATTCTACATAATCCCTTCCAGAAAATTGAAAGCCACATTCCAAGTCATTTCATAAGCGTTCCCCTAAAACCAAAACTGGCAATGATATTACAAGAAAATAAGACTGCAGACCAATATCTCTCATTAAAGTGAATGCAAAAATCCTCAAAAATATAGCAACAAATGGAGTCCAGGGACATATAAAAAGATACATACATCACGACCAAGTAGATTTCACCCCAAGAATGCAAGGTCAGGTCATTTGAAAAATGATCGGTGTGATTCACCATATTTCAAAAATGAAATACACAAAGACATATATCATATCAATAAATTCAGGGGGAAAAGCAGCTGACAAGATTCAACATCCGTTCAAGACATTTAAAAAAGCTGTCAGCAAACAGTAATAAAGGGGACTCTGCTGACTTAACGGTCTCTATGAAAACCTACCGCCAGCATCATACTTGCTGGTGGAAGACGGAAGGCTCTGCTCTCCCCCCAAGACTAGGACCAAGGTTAGGAGGTCCTCTCTCACACTCACACAGAGGAGGAACCTGGCAGATGCTGCTCGGACCCCATGATCAAGATTAAGATCACCAGTGGTAAGTCATGCTGACAGTACGTACCCCCTAAAATGAGTGGGTAATAAAGGCACTTCAAGTGTATGGCATTCTTTCCACGGACCCGTAACCCCAATCTAATGAGGAGGAAAATATCAGACAAACACAAGTTGAGGGATATTCTGCAAAATACCTGACCAGTATTCTTCAAAACTATCAAGATCATGAAAAGCAAGGAAAGACTAAGAAATTGTCACAGCCAATAGCAAACTAAGCAGCCATGACAATTAAATGCAATGTGTTACTCTGGATTAGATGCTGACACAGAAAAAAATGGGCACTAGTTTAAAAATTGGTGAAATCCAGATAAAGTCTGGAGTTTAGTCATGATGTAACAATGTTAATCTCTTAAGTTTTGACAAATGTGCCATAGATACGTAAGAATTTAGCTTTAGCCTTGGCCAGGGTGGCTCAGCTGGTTGGAGTGCTGTCCCGTAAACCAAAAGGTCATGGGTTCAATTCCCAGTCAGCGTGTATGCCTAGGTTGTGTGTTCAGTCCCCATTTGGGGCGCATATGAGAGGCAATCGATCAATGTTTCTCTCTCACATCAATGTTTCTCTCCTTCTCTCTCTCCCTCCCTTTTCCCTCTAAAAATCAATAAGCATGTCCTTGGATAAGGACTAAAAAAAAGAATTTAGCTTTAGGGTAAGCTGGTGAAAGGCATACAGGAACACTGTGTACTATCTTTGCAACTTTTCCGGAAATGTAAAGTAATTCCAAAATAAAATTTAATTTTTTTAAAGTAAATGGGCTTGAAAAGATATACTATGTAAATGCTAACCAAAAGAAAGCTGGAGTGAGTATGTTAATATCAGATAAACTTCAAAACAAACACTATTTCTAAGGGTAACATCACATAACTATAAAGGGATCAATTCACCAAGAAAACATGATAATTCACTAGAATGGCTTAAACTCTATCTGTGACCTAACTACGGATATCAAAAATATATGAACTACTAGTAAAAATGATAGATTTAAAAGAAGGAATAGACAAATCTGCAATTATAGAGACAGCACTATTCCACTCTGAGTAGTCAACAGAACAAGTAGACAGAAAACACCCTTAGAGATACGGAAAGTCTGAAAATACCATCGACCAGCTTGACCTATTTGACATATTAAAACATTACACACAACAGCAGAATGCACATTCTTTTCCAAGGTACACGGAACATTCACCAGAGCAACATGTTCTGCCCAAAAAAAAAAACCTTAGCAAATTTAAAAGAACTGAAGTCAAGCAAAGTATGTTCTGTGACCATTTACGGAATTAAACCAAAAAACAATTTAACAGAAAGACATCTGGAAAAACTCCACCAAATAACTGGAAAGTTGTATGAGATATCACTTTTCGCCCAAAAGTTATTCACATCAAATCTACAGTGTGCAGAACTCTTTTAAGAAAATATTGTTCAACTCTGATATATTTTTTTAATATTTATTTATTTTGCTTTATTTTATTTATTTTTTTTAAAGATTTTTTTAAGTACTTTTTTTTTTCCTTTTAGATTTTATTTACTTATCTTTAGAGGGGAAGGGAAGGAGAGAGAGAGAGAAACATCAATGTGCGGTTGCCTCTTGTATGTCCCCTGCCGGGAACTGGCCTGGCAACCCAGGCGTGTGCCCTGACTGGGAATCGAACCGCGATCCTTCAGTTCGCAGGCCCGCGCTCAATCCACTGAGCTACACCAGCCAGGGCAAAAAAAAATTTCTTAAATACAATATTAAAAAGTACTAACTATAAAGAAAAAAGCAATTAGACCACAAAAAAGGGAAAAAAAAGAAAAGCAAAAAATAAAAAACCTTTGCTCTTTAAAAGATATGACACTCTTATAAATATTAAAAGGTAAGCCACAAACTGGACGAAAATATTCACAAAGCATACATCCAACAAATGGGCAACAGATCTTACCAAACAAGCTATGTGGCCGGCTCAGAAACACATGTAAAGATGCTCAACATCCTCTGGTCATCTGGAAAATTCAATTACAAATACAATGGAATGCTGGCACACTAGACCACTGGAACTACCACTAGAATGGCTTCAATCAAAAAAGTTGGATCATCCCGAGTACCAGCGAGCACATGGAGCAACTCAATCTCTCACACACTGGTGGCAGAAGCGTAAAATCGCACAATCACTTTGAAGACAGTTTGGCAGTTTCGTTAAAATGTAAACGTACACCTACGGTATGGCCCAGCCATTCCACTCCCAGCTGTTTCCCAGACAGGGACGGAAAGCCCATGTTCACACAAAGATCTGCACGTGAATGCTTACAGCCGTTTGGTCTGCGATTGCCCCAAACTGGAAATTACCCAAATGCCCATCAGCTGATGAATGGCCAGCCAGAATGTATTATATAATCAAAATGGAGTAATTATCAACAATAAAAAGGAACGAACAATTGATACATATGCAACATCATGAATGAACTCCAAAATAATTCTGTTGCGTGAAGAGGCCAGACAAAAGGGTAGCTCTCACTTGGTTCATTTGCATAATATTCTAGAAACTGCAAACTAATCTACAGTGACAGAAGGCAGATCAGTGTTTGCCTGAAGTGGAGGAAGGGATCAGAGAAAGCGGGGAGGATATTACAAAAGGGCACAAAGTTACTTTTGCAGGTGACAGATACGTGCATTATCGTAGTTGTCACGATGGCTTTATGGGTTTGTATATATGTCAGAATTCATTAAACAGTACAATTTAAGTATGTGCAGTTTCTTGGGTATCCATTATACCTAAATAAAACTGTAAAAAATAAACATAAATAAATAAATATGTATACACATACACACACACACTCACCAGATAACCTGGCATTCTTACACATTTGTCCATGAGATTTGAAAATACATGTCTACGTTCCAGACAGGAAAAACCCATCTACAGTGACAAAAGGCAGATCACTGGTTACCTTGGGTCAGGGTGGAGGAGTAACTGCAAAGAGGCACCACTGGAGAGAAATCTTTAAAACCACGTGAAGTTTCTAGATGGGAATTTTCCTGTACATCCAAAGTAAAATAGGTTCTGAATTGCAAGCAGATGATTTAGAAGACCAGTGATAACCATCCTCTACAGAACCGAACTCTGCACCAAGCACTGTGCCCACTACACACATTTCTTCCACCCTTCCTAGCAGTCCTATAAGGTAAGTACTACTACTCCCAGTTTAGATTCGGAGGCTTGGACTCGGGAAAGATAAGGAACTTCCCCAAGGTCTCTCAGTAAGTAAATGAGCAAGACTCGGCCCCAAGAATCAATCTGGATGTGTCTTACCATTTCTGACACAGAATACATCTTCTCACTGCCCAACACACTCGGTAATTGGGGGTGAATTCTATTTTATTGAAATTTAAGAAAAATGCATTATCTTTCTTAAACGAGTACTTCCTTGAACACAAGTATCTGCTGGTACAATGCTATTCATTCTCCCCAGAGATGCCGAACAAATATAAGTACTCGACAAATTGGTACGTTTTATTCTAAAGTAACTATTAGTTGAGTCACAAATATTTGACGTTATTAACATCTCTGATCTGGATGAAGAGTCACACTGTAAGTCACATCCACACATGAAGCTATACCAGATTTTGCCATTATTTCTGACATGATTACCACGTACCAAAGGCTAAAACCAAAAGCAGTGACTGTGAAGAACTAAGTCCTGACCCTTTCCCCACGCCTCCCACATCTTCAACGGTTGAATACCCTTCAGGGAACCCTAATTCTAAGAAAGCTAGGATTGTTACCGCTTGATACAGTCAGACCTTGATTCGTGTTTATTTCCAGGTTTGGCTGTGGAATTCTCGCTCTGTGATAGCACTAGGGGGAGCACATGCTCCTTAAAAAAAAAAAAAAAAGAAAACAGGAAGAGAAAGGGGAAAAGTTCTAAAGATGCACTTTTATCCTGACCATCCCTGGACAGTAAAGTGCAAATTGTTCTTAAATTCACAGTGCAAAGTGAAAACCAGTTTAAAAGTGATGGGTGACTGCAAATGTAAGCAACATAAATGTTAGGTTTGGTACCTCAACCAGTCGACACATTTAACACATAATGTAAAAAGCAAATATTGCCTAAGGTAAAAAAAAATATATGCAATACAAGCTGACCTTAATTCTAACTCTGTTTAAAATGCTATAATTTGTGAAGATTCTGGTTTCTGATAAATACTACTAGCAAAGAAACTTAATAGATATTTATCACAAACCTCAGCTCATACACGTCACTTGCCTGTTACTTTATTGAATCATTGGAAGGTAAAATTAATACTGTTATCCTCTTTTAAAGTTTGAAATTTACCTTAAGGACTTAAGTAGCAAGGAAGTAGGAAAAGGTGACAGAAGGAATCAACATTCATTAGTTACCTGTTCTGTGGCAGGGGCTCTACACATAATGCGACAACCTCAGGGAACAGAAATTATTTCCATCGACAGATGAGAAAACAAGGGCTTAACAACCCTAAGTAACTTGCCCATAGTCACGCAGATGACAGAAGGTAGAATAGGGTATAACTTACGTCTGTCTGATTCTACTGCATCTGGTACAAAAAAATCAGAAGTTGCTTAACCCACCTGGCATTTTGGTCATCTTCAAATAAACACACTTTATTCTACCAAAAGGTCCATATTTACGTCCCAGCAAAGAACAAGAAAGAACCATAACAGCAACAATATAAAACATGCTTTGTCGTCCAAGAGCTTGCAGTCTGTTAAGGAAAATGTATACACACACGTTAAGGAGCACGAAACAATAATTAATTAATTGAGGGATATAGCCAGTAAGTGATATGGGAGCTCAAAGAAACCTGGGATCCATGTGGTTTCGGCGGCCGAGAAAGGCCTTATGAAAGATGCAAGATTACAGCCGGATCCCGGGGATGGAAAATGCTGGAGAGATGTAGCGAAAGCGTAGTCCAGGGTGGGGAAGAGCAGAGGTAAGGACGAACACAGTACATCTAAGTGTCGGGGAAGAGGCCAGCACGGCTGTCTCGGAAAGTGAAAGGCCGAGGGGAGACAACCCAAGTCTCCACCAGCTGATGAATGAACAACAAAATGGATGGATGTACCTACACAACAGAACACTGTTCTCCGATAAAAAGGGATGGAGTACTGATTCTCGCCACAACAGAGATGAAACTTGAAAACATGCGAAGTGAAAGAAGTCAGTCGCAAAAGGCCACATATTATGTGACTTAATTTACATGAAAGGTTCAAAATAGGCAAATTTATAGAGACAGAAAGTAGACTAGTGGTTCCCAGAGCCCAGGAACATTGGGAAGAAGTACAGAGCAACTGTTAATAGGTACAGGGTTTCTTACTGGGGTGATAAAAATGTTCTGAAGTTGACTGTGGTGATGGGTACACTGTTCTGAATATACTAAAAACCCCTGAACACTACACTTTAAATGGGCGAACGGTATGGTATGTGAACTACAACTCAATCAAGCAGTTAAAACAAAGTGAGGACCTACTACTAGGTGAGGATACCACACTGCACAGCTAAAATGGAGTCACTTATGCCAAGTTTACAAGTCTGAAATTATTTATCTTATGCAACTAGAGATATGAGTAAAGATCTACTTCATGACAGCACAGCATACATATATATCTCTAACAAAATAATTCGCATGTTTTAAGTACATTCCTAAAATATAGGCCAAAATTACAAAGAAGATAGAGAACAGGAAAAGATGTTGTGGTATGATTTTGACTAATCCACAAGCTGTGACTATCAGGAAAGTTGTTTTGCTTCAGCACTAAATGCCACAGATGGGTATATCAGCATCACATTTATGCAAAATCACAAACTCATCTGTGTCAAATCTTTAAATACCATAATGTTCTACACTTAATTGTGAAAATAGCATTAATAATTGATCTGCCATACTTCAGGGTAAGATAATGAACAGTGTAATTTGTTTTTCATTGGATGACAGTGCTCTGTACAGAATGTTTCTTTAAATATCAGATTCAATTTAAATGCTATCAGAATCTCCATTAATATAAAGCATTTCCTACTGATGTTTACACATTTGACTAAATGCTAATTTAACATAATACTCCAAAATAGTTTTAATATACAAAATAAGAGAGCTAGAGAAACAAATCTGACATTCAAAAGCAAAGAGAAAAAGAAATCTGGATCAATAATAAATCTGAAAATCACAGAGAGAGGAAAAAATACAAAACAGGACTCAGTATTAGGTTCTACAGCATTGGGGAGTGCACCTTTTTTTAAAAAAAAAAAAAAGGAAAAATTTACATTTAAAAGAGCAGGCTCA
Source organism: Glossophaga mutica (assembly GCA_039655065.1). Taxonomy (NCBI): domain Eukaryota; kingdom Metazoa; phylum Chordata; class Mammalia; order Chiroptera; family Phyllostomidae; genus Glossophaga; species Glossophaga mutica. The sequence goes on from CM077303.1 coordinate 7,804,529, forward strand.
TTAAAAGGCTCAACTACCTGAAAGCAGACGGGGCTTTAACAGAGGCCGAAGTTTGGAAAACGCCTACAGACAATCCCACAGCCTCCCCTGAATCCCAGGGAAGAAAGAGCCTTTCAGGCAGTCTTGGTGTCATCCCTTCAGAATCTGGCCCAGAGGTGAAATCCCACTTTCCCCCAGGAGGTGGTGAGATGTTAGGAATACAAAAGACGCACTCGGCTGGATACCCAGACACAACCGAACCAGTGTTCGCCTTCTCAGTCACCTTGCAAACCTCCTTCAAGGTAGATGAGCCACAAGAAACTAAAGGAGATACCGGATCTCTTTAAAATCCTCTTGTCTGAGAATGAGAGGACCTGTCGGTCTCTCTCACGGCTTTGTCAGTTCCAGGACTGGATGAAACTTACGTTCTGTGTCTGAGAAATACTGACAACTCAGAAGGCCGGGTTCGCTAACAAACAATAAAAGTAAAATAGAAAACAAATAAGCTATCCTAAAAAAAGGCAGCCTTGTCGCTGATATCTAGAATAAGGTATCTGCTGTCACAAGTTAAGTAGAGCAAGACTCTCCATTTCCCAATTGTAAGCCAGCATTTACACAAAGAAAAGAATTCAGTAGGAGTAAGCAGGAACTTATTTCGAATCATTAATTGCTGTATGTTCAAATACACTTATCCAAACCTTTACACATTGTCTACCTACCAATCCAAAGAACTGTGGGAAAAGACAGATGCCTGTAACTACTGTTCACCACGTTGGACATGTTAATTATTAAGGAATAAAGTACTTTGAATATAACAATAAAATATCAACATAGGTTAAATGTCCAGCTATTCTCTATGCAAACACCAAAACAGATACTGTCGGTTTAAATATCAGTAACACAGTTATCTTTTAAATAAATAGGTGAAAATGATGAGAGCGCTAACAATAACAACAACAGAGGATCCAAGATCCAGAAACCCTTTAAAGTGACAGAATTATTAGAGAAGACTGTCTGAAATTGTAAGCATGCTGAAATTCTGACTAAACTAAGAACAAAACCCCAAGATGCCACTATAGGCTAAAGAATCATTTTTATAATGGATGTCATGGACAGGGGATTTTTTTTATAGCATCCTTGGATGAATAACACGGGATGAGAAACGTGATCTATGGACAAGAAAGATGAACAAGTAACTTGCCAGCATCTGAAACAGGGAAAGCAGACCTAAGCTTAGCAAACAAGGATGACAAGCATCCCGGGGCGGGGGGCGGGGGGCGGTGAAATATATAATACCACTTTTCAAAACTGGATTCTGAAAAACAAAAGTGAAGACTAATTGGCTAAATCAGGGAAAACGTACTGTTCAAGTTAAAGAAAAATATTAAAACAAACGTATGCAAAAAACCTTAGGAAATTTTCTGTTTCTGAAGTATTTTCATAGACACGTTCATTAATGTTTGCTGCATTAGCTTTTAAGAAACTAACCCCACAATTTTTTAAATAGTGGAGAGAAATCTTGTATTCGCAATAAACATTTGCCTTCAGCAATTCTGTAGAGCTTGGGAGATGAAACTTAAATGAGTAGATGCAATTAAATTTTAAGATCTCTCAAGCATTATTGTAAAGCTCACATAGCAAAAGTAATATGAACAGTATATTCTGAGCAACAAATTGAACTTGTGGAATTTTTTCTATATAGTAAATAGTATATAAGGTTCACACTCTACGATTAACTTAAATTAATCCCTGGATAGTCTTAAGTCTCACCTAAACTTATTGGATATTATGTGAGAACCACCAAAGCTGGAAAATAAAAAAAGAATGAGATTCAACTCAAACCATTAACTCTATTCCTCTTCTTCCAAGCAATATTCCTTAAGTTAGGTATCTTATTTCATTTCAGTTCTCAAATGTATAAGCCCATGCCTAGATCTTAATTTGTAACACAATGAAGTGCTATGCATGCAAAAATGCTCTTGTGCAAACGGTCAAGTAAACCTGAACAGACCCAAACACATTTCAGAAGGCGTTCATCTGTGCAGCCGCAGGGAAAGGGCAGCAATTTCACAAAAGGACATTCGGAAATACCTGAGCAGATAAACAGCCCTTTCAATATCACTGAGGTCTTCATCAACTGTCAGTCTTTCTATTTCTTCTGGTGTCTGTCAAGTGTAAAATAGAAATTATGCACACAGCATCCATCAGTTTTGCCTCCCCCCTCCCAAGGCTGCTCTGGGGACCCTATATAACTACTATCAACTAACGAAAAAGTTTCACCATTGATTTAAGCATTATCACTGACACTAACCAAGGGTCTGAGGACTCTAGGTGGCCAAGCCAACCAAGGAGGTCTAATTGTCTCTAATTGTTGAGTTTGGGTTGTGGAGCTTTGGGGTTTGGTTTTTGTTTGTTTCTTCTCTCTCTCTCTCTCTCCCTCCTCTAGCTTCTTCTAGATTGAAGCTTGAGAATCACATCGTGGCTTCGGAACATTGCTGAAATCAATTTTATATGCATATATAAAATTTATACATACTTTTTCTCCCTAATAACCCAAGGCTGTTTCTCCAGCATCCCCCCCCCCAGGAAATGCTGAAAGGGTGATGGATGAGGACTGCAGCCCAGTGGGAATGAAAAAAGACGAAATCTGGGGGGGGGGGGGTGCGGGAGAGTGAATAAAATCTGGGGCTGGAAGGAAATCAAAGACTCGAGATATTGCGGCAGGTGGGAGTGAGAAGAGCTGAGGGAGCTATTAAGAGGATGGCTGGGGGCGGGGGGTCCATAAACTAGGTTTGCCAGCAGCGAGGGTTGGGGCCTCTGGGAGGCTTGAGAGGAGGATGACTTTGCCGGGTGGGGAGCCGGTGGGGGTGGGGGGAGCCAATGAAGGTTGACTCCCTCAAGGGGGGTGGGGAGCAGGGTCCTGACTGGAATCGTGGAGGGGCTGGGAGGGAAAGGACCTGTGGTGGTGACTCAGGATGAAGGCAGAAAAGGCCAACGGAGCTTTGAAGATCGGTAGCAAGACGGCTCTGGTATGGGTGCTGGTCGGGAGGGGAAGGGAGGCCCGGGACGACTTGGGGGCAAGGGGACCCAGGCTCGCTATGATGGGAGAAAGGGGGGTGAGATCTGGGGTGTCTCAAGGAGAGGTGGGGGGCGCGCAATCGCGGCTGTGTTCACTCACTGAGGAGTGGGACTGGGGCCAGAACCGCGGCAGTAGCAGGGGACCGGGAGGGGCACCCAGGAGAGGACCCAGGAGAGGACCCAGGAGAGGCCGGCTGCGGCCCCGAGGAGGAGCTCCTGCAGGGGCTGGAGGAAGGGGGACGCCCCTTAGGGACCGCAGCTGCCCGAGAAGGGCGGCGCGGGCGGGGGGGACGCGGGCTGGTCCGAAGGACGGGCTCGGCCGGCCGTTCCTGGGGCAAGTTGGGGACGGGCATTGGGAAGCCGAGGGTGCCCTGGAGCCGCGGGGCTGGCCCGGGTCAGGGGAGAAAGCCAGCGGCCGGTCCCTCGAGAATGGGGGTCCAGGCTGGGAGAACTGGGGATTCGTCGAAGAAGGGGCCCCAGGAAGGGCCGGTTTCGTGTGACACGGCGACCGAAGGAGCACCGAGGGGCCCGCCGAACACCGACAGGGGGCCGCCTCGGGACAGGACGGGGGTCGGGGCCGGGGCCAGCCTCCGGGCGCCCTGCGGGCAGGTCTTCCTCCCCGGGGCGCGCACCTTGAGGCTCCGGCGGACCGGCCTCTCGATGATGGTGAGCTCCTGCAGGTCCTCCATGTAGCCGAACAGGCTGTTCTGACTGAAATCCATCGCAGCGGCGGCTGCGGGCGGCGGCGGATGCATGGACCGCCGGGCCCCCTCGCCGCCCGGGCCGGAGCGGCCCCGGGATGCCGGACGCGCGCAGCCCCGCGGGCGCCCGGCAGCAGGACTTTCTCCCGCTCTCGGCCACGGGAACCCGGCGGGCGGCGAGCGAAGAGCCAGCAGCCGGAGCAGGAGCGCGGCCGCCGAGGGGGCGGGGCGGGCACGGCGAGGGGGCGGGGCGGGCGCGCGGGCGGCCTGCGGGGGCGGGGCTAGGGGCGGGGAGGTGCCACGGCGCCCGCCTCAGTCCCGCCCCCTCCCAAGAGCCGCACGCTCGCGGGTCGGACGCAACTGCCTCACAACTTGGTGGCCTCGGCCCCCACCGCTGGTCTGTACTCCCAGCCCTCCACCAAGCGCGCCCCATCCCACCGCGCGTGCGCAGAGCCTTCCACTTTCCGCAACCGGCGGGGGGCCAGATTGGGGGCGTGTAGTGGGCGGGCTGGGGGCGGGGTACTGGGGCCAGGTTGGAATCGTGTAAGGGCGAGCTGGGGGAGGGCGACGAAGTTGAGCCAATGAGAGGGGAAGCGAAGGAGAGAGGAGGTGGGCGGGGGTCTTGTTTTAACCAGCTAGACTAGAGTAACCTTCCAGATTCCTGGGACGGCTCATCGTAGCTGGCTAGCTCAGCGCTAGCCCTGGGGGAGGAGGGATGAAAACCCAAAATAAGCATTTGCACCGAGGTTAGCATGGGGGTGATGGGGAAGGGGGTATGGAAATGAGGTCCTGAAGAGGCTGGCATTTGGGAAAGTGCAGCAGGCCGGAAAGGACTTCTGGAGGGGAGACACTGAAACTGAATCTTAAACGATCAATAGGATTTTTCCAGGAGAAATAAACAATAAGTCTAAGGCGACTGCACACTGAGGCCTGGACGTGTTTTGGTTGTGGGACTTACGGTCAGAGTAGAACTTGGGAGTGCCTGTAGTGCTGGGAAGCCCATGCTTGGCAAATGGGTGGAAGGGAGGCAAGTTTTTTATGCAGAGAGGCCCTGCTCTGGGCAGCCACGTTGAGTCACTTGCATTTGATTCTATTAAGAATTGGAAGGGATGAAAGATCGACTGGGGCGAGTTCTTGGACCTCGTTAATACACTCTTCAGCTCAGAAGGATTAGCAAGTCTTGCTCTCTCTCTCCCTTTTTTTCTTTTTATTTTCCACTCATTCCCTCTCCATAGGCCCATTTCCCTACCACCCATTTGCACCTTCTTTCATATGTTTATGTCCCAGTACAAGTATATATGCTGGAGAGATACAGGTTTTAATTAATGTATCTATTTTTTAATCCTTACCTGAGAATATGTTTACTGATTTTAGAGAGAGAGGAAGAGAGAGAAACATCCATCAGTTGCCTCCTGTAGGCACCCAGACTGGGGATTAAACTTGAAACCTAGGTACGTGCTCGGACTGGGGAGTGAACCTGCAGCCTTTGTGTGCACAGTAAGATGCTCCAACCAAATGAGTCACCTGGCCAGGGCTATGTATCTGTTTTTTAATGTAAATGAATGGTCTTGTGCTAAGAACTCACTTTGTTTCTTGTTTTTCCTCAGCATAATGCTTTAGATATCTATTCATGGGGCTCATGGGTAGGAGTTCATCAATTCCTACCACTGATGTATTGTATATGTGCATCTAACATATTTTACATATCAGTTCCTTAAATAATGGACAGTTATGTCGCCAGCAGTTCCTTGGCAGCACAGATAGTTCTAGGATGGGACACATCTCTTACGGACCACAAGAAAAATGGAATTGCTGGGTCACAGAGTCTACAAGTGCTTCGTTTCACTCTGCCGCACGTTGCTCTCCAGAATGGCTTCGTCATGTTGCACATTTTGACACATAAAGTAGGAAGATTCCTGTTTCCCCATTCTATACAGTAACATTTGGTATTACCTGATGTCCCAATTTATATCAATCTGATATTGGTAGAGTAATATCACACTGTAATTTTCATGTGTACTTCTTTGATTAGTGATGGCAATCATTTTTCCATATATTCTTAAGAACCATTGAGATTTTTCCATTCTGTGAAGTACGTGTTGACATTCTTTGCCTATTTTTCTGCTGGATTTCCTATTATTTTTCTGAGTGAATTGAAAGGCTTATTATATATTCTAAATAATCCCTTATCAGGCTTGGACATTACAATATTTTCATGCATCCTATTAACTTCGTTTTTGCTGTCTTACAGACAGGGAAAATCCTTAATTTTGGTGTAGGCAAATGCATCAAATTTTAGCCTTGTGGAATATGCTTTGGGGTGTTGTTTAAGGATCTTTTCCACCCACAGTCGAAAAATATTCTCCCACATTCTCCCCTATTTAACTTCTTACTCTTGCCTATCACGGTTAGGTCTGATACTGAATCATGTTTGCAAACCTTACCATTTCAGCTAAAAAGTATTATTTTATATTTGGATTTTGTAACAGCATCAACTGAGGCTCCATGACAGTCTTAACTACAGTTGATTGGACCCACAGAGACATGGCTTTGATGCTGGCTGTTCCAGCGCAGGGGTGGGGGGAAGAGAAGGCACCATTGGACAGCTATGATCTCTAACCGCTGCGGTTGCCGCCCTGTGGTGGAAATGGCCCGCCCTCGCCCGGCTGCCAGGAAACCCAAGTCTCGGTCCTGCCTCTGCCAGCAACACACAGTGGAACAATCTGGGAACCTGCTTTCCTTATCTGAACTGCTTTCTTAAGACTTGTCTCAGTGTGCCCTAGAAGCAGCCCTGTGATGCACGGAAGACATGCACAACTAATCCAATTCTACGGATAATGAAAGTGAGGCTCAGAAAAATGATGTGACTTAGGCTGTGCCACACACATAAGGAAACTAAATCTATTCACTTTATTAGTTCATTCAGCAATAGCATAATTATTAAGCACATGGAATTTGGAGCCCAACTCCAAATTCCTGGGGATTTTGCCACTTCCTACTATGAGCAAGGTACTCTGTCCCTCACTTTGCTCATCTCTAAGACGAGAATATAAGTAGCATGTAGCACAAAGGCTTGTTGTAAGAATTAAATGAGATAATATGTATACCATGCTTAGAGTAATTCCTGGTGCAAAGTCAGCACTCTAGTGGTGAGGACACCACTAGACCAGTGTCCTCCCCTCACACCCAGCTTTAGGAAAGATCTAATAAATTGCACTGAATTAATTGATTATTGTAAGAGACAGAATAATGGTCTCCCAAAGGTGTGCACATCCTCATCCCTTGAACCTGTGACTCTGTTAACGTACATGGCAGAAGGGACTCTGAAGATGTGACTGATTGGACAATCTTGAAGCTGGAGAGACTATCTTGGATTATCTAGGCGGGCCCAATATAATCACCAGGGTGCTTATGTGTGAAAGGCTTATGAGGGGAAGGCAGGAGGGTCCGGGTCGGAGAGGCAAGGCGAGAGAAACTTGATTGGCCACAGCTGGCCTTGAGGGTGCGGGGGCGCGGAGTGAGTGGGCAGCCCCTACAATCTGGACAAGGAGAAAACCAAAACCTCAACACCCCTAGAGCCCCCAGATGGAAATGCAGCCCTGCCAATGCCTGATGTCAGTCCAGTGAAACCCAGTCTCACTTCCAGAACTGTAAGATAATACATTTGTGTTGTTTTAAGCCACTAGATCGATGGTGATTTGATACAGCAGCAATAGGAAACTAATGCAATTTTCCATGTGAGAAGAATATTTGAATTAGATTTCTCCCTCAGACCAAACACAAAAATCAATTTCAGGTGAATAAAAAAAAAAAAAAAACTAAACATGAAAGACAAATCTTTTGATCTTTTGGAAGGAAATATAGAAGAATCATTTTATGATATCAGAATATGGAGACTTTTCTTAAATAAAACAAAAAGCACACGCTATACAATAAAAGAATGATAAATCTAACAACCTTCAAATTAAGAACTTAAATTCATCAAAAGACACCGCAAAAACAGTGACAAAACAAACCATAGACTGGGAAAAGATATTTATAAGAAATTAATCAAACAAGGATTGCTGTCCAGAATCAAGAACTGCAACAAATCAGAAAGAAAATAACTAAATAGAAAAATGGGCAAAACATATAAACAATTAGAATACAGAAGAGGAGTCACCAATAAACTTAGGAAAAGAAGCTCAACTTCATTAATAATCAGAAAAAAGTAAATGTACACACTCATCAAACAGGCGAAAGAGTGGCAACAGAGAGACCAGGTGGGAAAAGACAGTAGCTAGGACTGGAGTCATTATGACAGAGATGGAGCGATGTGAACAGGTTTGAGATATTTTGGAGGAACTGGGGATGTGTGCCAGGAGGCAGAGGGGGATAGAGGTCAGGGAGGCAGAGGCCTTAGGATGATTTCCAAGGCTTTGGCTTTTGCAGCCAGATGAACAGTCCACCCACCCAGTACTCATTCTGTGCTTTCTTTAGTGTCTGAGTAGATGGCAGCTGGGGACAGTTGTTGCAGAGCTCCATGTACAGCCCCAAGTGGACTTCCCAAAGTCTGCCCCACGTCAGCGGCTGCTCCCAGCAGCTCTCTTCTCTTCAGCTTAAGTCTGGACAAACAGATGAGGTTCCTAGTGGGCCATGTCTGTGGAATCTCCTGGGCACTTCGTAAGGGTTCTGTTGATATTTATTGAGAAAGTGGAGCCCTGGCTAATCTGGCTCAGTGGATTGAGTGCTGGCCTGCAAACCAAAGGGTCACCAGTTCAATTCCCGGTCAGGGCACATGCCTGGGTTGCAGGCCGTGTCCCCTGTGGGGGCATATAAAAGGCAACTACACATGGATGTTTCTCTCCCCCTCTTTCTCTTTCCCTTCCCCTCTCTAAAAATAAATAAATAAAGTCTTTTTTTTTTTTTTAAGAGAAAGTGGAGAGAGAACAAGGGAAGAGGCAGGAAGGACAGAACAGGGAGCACTGAACTGCAGAGTAGGTCTTCCACCCCCATGATCCGAGTCATCATCATTCCTCACCTGGATTAACAGAGCCTCTGCTTCTGCTCTGCCACTTTTAAAGTTGCTTGCAGCACAACCAGACTGATTCTGTTAACACAAAAGTCAAACCCAATCACCTTAGGCACTAAACCAGAACTTCTCAACCTAGTTACTGTGTGGGCTGCTGTACTTCTTGTTGGCAAGGAGAGACCTTGCACTGTAGGGTATTTAGCATCATTCTGGCCTCCACCCACTAGATGTCAGTATCCTCTCCTGACCTCTCCTCACTCCCCCCACCCCGCACCTCCCCCTCCCCCCCCCCGCACCCCCCACCCCCCGGCCCGTTGTGACCATGGAAAATGTGTTCAGGTCTTGCCAAATGGGACGTCTGGGGAACAAAGTCCCCTTTCCACCCCGGTTGAGAACCACTGCCATAAACCCTACAGTACCTCCCCATCTGGCGCAGAGAATGTCTTCCCGCACTCTCTCTGACTCCGTCTCCGTATCTTCCCTCCCTCACTCCGCTTTCTGCATGCGCACTGGCCTCCTTGCCCTCTGGCAACAGGATCCCGGGCAGAGGGTCAGAGCCGAGGGGCCCGCCGTCCCCTCCGCCAGGGGTGCTCTCCCACTGGACTTGCAGAGAGCTCGCTCCATCACAGCCTTCCGGGAGTTCCTCAAATGGCACCCTCTCGGTGAGACCAGCTCAGGATACCTTCTACGAAATTAAAATCCAACTGCGTTAGTTTGCTAAGTCCTTCTCAACAAAATACCGCAGACTGGGTGACTTAAACAACAGAAATTTATTATCTTGAGGTTCTGGAGGCTGAAAGTCAAAGATCCAGGTGCTGGCAGGGTTGGTTTCTCCTGAGGCTTGCAGATGGCCAGCGACCGGCCCAGGGTCTTTTCTACCTGCAGAGGCACCCCGCTGTCTCTTTGTGGGTCCCAACCTCCCTCTGTAAGGACACCAGTCAGACTGGGCTAGGGCCCGCCGTAATAACCTCATCTCGACTCAGCCACTCTTTGATGTCTCCATCTCCAAACGCAGCCACATTCTCAGATACTGGGTCTAAGACCTCAACATGTGCATTTTTGAGGACACGATTCAGCCCATAACACCCACCACCACCACCACTAGCGCTTAGCCGTATAACATTCTGCATGTGTCATTTATTCATCTCACTCACAGTCTTTGTTTCTCCTATAATTCCCCTCTCAAATGTTGTTTGATAAAGGCAGGGGTTTTGTCCATTTTATTCACTGCTACATTCCCAATGACTAGAATAATGCCTGGTACATAGTCGGTGCTCATTAGTTATTTGTTAGAATAATGAATGGCCATAGCTTTTCCACTAACTGGAAGTCCCTTAACTCCTTTGGGCCTCAGCTTCCCTGTCAAATGAGGGAATTAGGCTAGATAATATAGAAGCAGAATTCTGTTCTGTTTGAATCTAAGTGCTGATTTATACCAGATTCCCTAGAAAACAGTTGGGGGCAAAGCTTAAGTGCTAACCCTTCCTTGGGAAGTGCAGCCCTGGGGCCACCAGAGAGAAGGGCAGCAGGGCAGGATGGCAAGCGAGTCACTGCGCTGGCTGCCACACTGGCCCCCAGTTCCTGAAGAGGCTCAGCCAGGGGCTTGACCATGCAGGACATCTCCAGACTGGCTGTGCAGAAGCCCAGGCCTGGGAACTCTCCAGGGGAACGGGGCAGGTAAGCCTCCTCTGGCCTTTTGCTTCCCGCTGGTCTAAGCTGGCTCCTTGGGGAGTTAACCCGCTTGCACTTAAATGGTCCCTGGAGAAGCCAGATCCCAGTCCTGCAGGAGGCAGGCTGGAGGGGTTGGCCTTCACTGCAAGGACAGAGAAAGGAGGGTATTCAACACAGCAATCCCTGGTCCCCAGGGCTGAGCACGGAAGTGGCTCGGAGCCTAGGAGATAGGTGAGAGCCGGAGAATCTGACACGGTCTAAGATGTGTCCAAGACGGGGGACGAGGGATGAGGGATGAGGAACGAGGTGAGGAGGGACACAGCTAGAGTATGGGGGACAGAGGTCTGGATAGAGCTGGTGGGAAGCTCTGATTGGCTCCACCAGTCGAGGAAGGAGCTCAGACCAGCAGGCAGGATGCTTGGGTGGCCCCTGGGCCTGCTGAGCTGGATGGAGTTGGGTTTTTTGAAGTCCTGATGGGGACTCCATGGCCCCAGCAGCCTGGCCTCCTGACACTGTTTTGGTGGGGTCCTTGAAGAGGGCGCCCAGCCTCCTCACCTGTGCGGTCAGACTCCAGGTGTCTGCGGTGATGGGGGTCTCTGATTTCCTAGGCCGGGGCCCTTGGGTTCACAGCCGGGGAGCTGCTTCGTCTCCCCAGTCCTCCTCCCTGTCTGCTGCCTCAGCCCTTCTTCTGATGTCACTTTGCAAACTCTTCCTCAACGCCAGCTACCCCCTCAGCTGTCTCTGGAGGGAGAAAGGACGTTCGCTGCCATGGCCCGCCTCCTCCCAAAGGGTTTTCTCCCGTGTGGGCCACGCGGGTTGTGTTGTACCCCAACTCGAGGGCAGATTCCACCCTCCAGAGGTGATAATACACGCAGAGAGCAGATTGCACATTTGTCTCCTGGGAGGCAGTGGGCGAGGGAAGCAAACATGGTGTGTGAGCGTGGGGAGGAGGTGTCTGCAGAACCGTGATGGGGGGGTGAGCCCAGAGAGCAGGGGGCTGTCTGACTGTCGCTGTTGCCTGTGTGCAGAGGCAGCGGGAGGCTGATTATAGGCCTGGGTCCGAGGCCGTGGATGTGGGTGCAAAGAGCTGGGTACGCACTTGACTGTCAAGGTGGGGGTGATGGTTACCCTGGTGACCGGGCTAGGAAGTGGGTTGGCCTTGTAGGCAAAAATGCTGGAAAGAAAATATAATAAGCACTGGAGAAAGCTTCTCTCTCCCGCTTCTCTTTTTCTTCATTGGAGCACCAGTTTGACGGAGCCTTGAAATCATGAATGATGGACAGCTTTCAGTGGTCGGGTTTAGCGTGTCCTGTTCTGGTTCCCGATGAACACTCTTTGCCATACCTCTAAGCCCCTAACCTGGCATAGACCTGGCTCCTGGTCCTAACTGAGCCTGGGACCAGGACAGGTCACTTTCCCTCTCTAGGCCTCACTCAGACCAGCATCCTCCAAGATGCCTTGGTACTCTGATTCCATGGCCCCCGCCCAAGACATTCTGATCCAGCACACCTGGAGCTGTACTTAGGAATCTGCATTCTGGTCATCCCCCCTCCACACCCCCAGGGACATTGTCACTGCAGTTCAGAACCACCGCCGCGGTGCCCTAAGAACACAGGCACGGGAATCAGACACACCCAGATTCTCAGCCCTACTATCTCCCTGGGCAGTTTATCTGCAGCCCACCCGAGCCTCAGTTTCCTCACCTCTACAGTGGGGGAAAGCAGACTGCCAGCCGCGCAGCATTGTCATGAGAACCAGCTGAGATGCAGCAGCAATGCCCAGCACAGTGCCTGGCATGTGATGAGAGGCCCACGAGTGGCACGCTTTTTAGCTCATTCTGTTTGAATCGGTAGTATCTCTACTGTCCTCTCCCCTTCCTAGCAGCTCCCTTCTTTCTGCTCCTTCTGCTGCCAAGTCCCATACCCTGGAAAACTATCATTGCAATGAGTGAGGAGTCATCAGGCAGAGGAGGAGAGGACAGGGCAGCAGCGCTCACAGCTGGGGCCCTCACACCCAGTTCCAACTTTGTTTAATCTGTTGCCATGACGACTCATAGCTTACCAACTTCTGTGGAATAAAATGACTTCCTCCAGCATCCGGGCATTCTGGATGCGAGTGGTCGTTTTCCCAAGGCACCAAGAGATGGGAGGGCTCCGTGCCCCAACCCAACAACCACGATTTTATTTCAGGATAAACTGAGGGCTTTTCTAGCATGAGGACTCAGTTGAATTTCACTTCAAAGCCCCAGCACCTAACACAGTGCCTGGCATACAATAGACACTCAAGAAATACTGGTTATGAATAAACAAATGTGGCATAAAGCTGATTTTCTTGACTCAATCAACAATGAGCTTCATTTAGGAGAGAGGTGGGATTTCAAATGGAATTAGGACTCCAAGCATCTGTCATTTGATTTTTCCCCACCTGTCCATCCCCTTTGAGAAACTGCAGTCCAGCCTCTTCCGATGGCATTTTATTCACTTGGACCTCAACACATTAATGCAAAGGAAAGCCCGGGGCATGCAGCTACAATTCACCCTCACCCCCGCCCCCAAAGTTCTGAAGTAGTGTTGCCTCAACACATTTGTTCATCTTCGCTCTTCTGCGCCAGAGTGGGTATTAATATGTCAAATTCGATACGCCATGAAAATTCACCTTTCCTTTGCAGGGACTCGCTTCCCCCACCCGTGCCTCTTTCCTGCCCTGCAGACTTCCACCCCCTCTCTCTCAAGGACCGCCTCTCTAGCAAAGGACAGAATTGATGGGACTCAGATCTGTTCAGGATCGCGGCTGGTTAACAAATGTCAGAAAGAAAAAGAGATTAAAAACTCTTGGCGCAGAAGTTTTTAAAAAATGATGAGAGATTAATCCATGCATATATATCTATTCTGCCTGCCATTGGTAGACAATTGTGAAATAATAAAATATATATATTGGTCTCTGCCCCTGGTTCCTAGCACAGTGCTCCTAAAACCCATGTAATTGCCTAAGTGATGAGAACACCAGGTGCATTTCTTGTTTTAATATTTGTCTTTGAAGATGAAAACCATATGGTTTTGCTTATATGTGGAATATAAAAAATAAATGAACAAACGAAACAAACAAACTCATAGATACAGAGAACAGATCGATGGTTGCCAGAAGGGGAAGACGCCAGAGGGGTGTGTGAAAGGAGATTTAGGAGCAGTTACACGCTCATGGAGATGTAAAGTACAGCATTGGGAGTACAGTCAATAATGTTGTAATAACTGTGTGCGGTGTCAGGTGGGTACTAGATTCTCAAGGTTGTCACTTTGTAAGTTCTATAAATGTCTAGTCACTATGTTATGCACCTGAAACTAATATATGCCAACTATAATTGGAAAAAATAATTTCTTAAAATTATAAAATTAAATCTATATTACACACACACGAGGCCTGCCCGGAAAACGTCCAGCCATTGTGACTATAGTAAGAACGGTTTGCACGACATCGATGGAACCTGGCGGCCGTAGAGAGTGGACTGGAATGCGCATGTGTGAACAATGACGACATCACTGTACTAGTCAGTGGGGGCGGTAGAGGCTGTTGAGTGAGCATGTGTACTATGGGCTGTCGCATTCAAAATGACTGAGCGAGCAGAGCAACGAATCTGCACCCAATTTTGCATTAAGCTTGAACGTTCCTCCGCGGAAACTATTGGGATGACTCAGAAGGCTCTGGCAGACGATGCAGTGAGTGCAGCGCAAATAAGAGTGCGGCACAAACGCTTCGAAGGTGGTTGAGAACCTGTTGAGAGTGATCCACGTTCTGGAAGGCCTGCAACAAGCAGAACACCTGAGAGTGTTGAGTGTGTACAGGCCACAATCAACAAAGATCAGCGACTGACAGTGTGAGACCTAGAAGCTGATCTGGGGACTCCAAAAACTACTGTATCTGAGGTTTTCATGCAGGATCTTGGCATGAAACGTGTTGTGACAAAATTCATTTCGCAGCTTCTGCTACCAGAGCAGAAGGAACATTGAGCTGCAGTTGTTAATGACTTGATTCAAACCGCTACCAAATGAACCAGACTTCTTCAAGAAGGTCCTAACTTTGAAGGAGATTGAGGTGGTATCATTGTGCTGTGTTTCTTGTATCTTCTTCAATAAACATCTCTTTTTCATAGTGCATGGCTGAATACTTTCAGGACAGTGTGTGTGTGTGTGTGTGTGTGTGTGTGAGTGTGTGTGTGTGTAAAATCTCTGACCCCATCTTTGACAAAGGGCTCCTAAAACTTTTATGGTTTCCTAAGTGATAAGAGCACTAGGACCATCTTTTGTTCTAATGGGGTGATGCTCAGTGGGCCCTGGCTGGGGGCCGGGCCCCAGAAAGACCAAGCCCTGATGAGAAGCTTAGCATGTTCAGCCCACTCCCATCCTCCAGGGAGGGGAGAGGGGTGGGAATGGAGTTAATCACTGATCACACCCGTGCGAGGCAGCCTCGGGGTCGGAGAGCCTCCAGGCTGGTGACCGGCGAAGGGTCAGGAGGAGTGGCGCAGCAGGACGGGGCGCCGAGGCGCTGCACTTCCTCTCACGCACCTCACCCTGCCCATAGCTTCCATGCGGCTGCTGGTCTGTATCCATTTGCGATAAACCAGTAAATGTAAGGAAACTGTTTTCCTGAGTTCTGTGAGGCACTCTAGCGCATGAATCAAACCCAAGGAGGAGGTCACGGGAACTCCTGATTTATAGTCGATGGGTCAGAAACCCCAGGCGACAAACCTGGATAAGCAACTGGCCTCTGCAGTGGGAGCGGTCTTGTGGGACTGAGCCCTTGACCCGTGGGGTCTGCTGCTACCCCCAGGCAGACAGTGTCAGAATGAGAAACACATGGGCTCTCGTGGAGGCTTGCTCTTGGTGATGTATGGAGGAAACGCCCCCACATTATAACCGGGTCCTAGAGCCATTTCAACAATTGAGCTTTTCTTTCTGGTTTGAAGAGAATGTATTGTTGTTGTTGTTGTTGTTTTACCCTCTTCCATTTCCACCCCCTCTCCTCCCACAGTTGAGCTGTGGTTCATGAGGCCTGTGCTTGAGAAGCAGCGTTCCTTGACTCATTAACCCAATATTTACCACGTGCCAGGTGGGGCCAGCTTCGTGGGCTTGCAGCCCGGACAGATGCACAGGGAGGGCCTGGCGCTCAGAAGGGCCCCACGCTTCAGGTTTAATGCTTTCTTGTCCCACGTTAGCGACTTTACCTTGGAACTTGGGTTTCGTAAGTGAAGTCCAGCGGGACACCAGAGCGGGCTCCCGAGCAGGAGCTGAGCACAGCATGCGTTGGAAGGCAAGCTCCTCTCGTCCACGGGTTCCTCAGGCCGGGGCTCCGTGCTTGTTCGCCAGGCAGCACTGTGTTTTGTTTGGAAGGTGGATTTCAAAGCTCAGAAGGGAAGCATGCCACCCGGTTGCTTCCAGCCTCACTAATTTCCGTTGGTCTGTCCCTGGCCACATCACGCATTTGTTATTTGTCTGTGTGCTTTTTGATGTATTTTTATTTTTGTTTTTAACTGTGATTCACTCATCAGCTCCTTCAATAAGCAGCGTTGAAAGCTGGTTTTGGTTCCTGGCCTGCAGGCTCAGCTCCGTTGCATAAAGAAAGTGACTCCTTTGTTCAAACCCAATGTGGAAAAACTCGTTCAATCGAACAAAAATATTTATAAAGCATTATTCCGCTTGCCTCGCACCATGCTCTGGGCTGAGAAAGAACAAACGGGGTGTGAAGGAGAGGCGGACCCTGCCCACACGAGCTGATGATTGAAAAGGAAAAACAAGCCTGGCAGGATGTTTAACCCCATCCAAACATCCACTGAGACATTTGGTCCACACTGACCCATCCACCTGGCCCCACGTGCCACGACCAGCTAGGCTTCTGGGACAAGAAGGGTTATTATTGGCCATATAGACACAGCACGATTATCGGACCATGAAAACATAATATTCATCCTGTAAACCAAAAGTAGGAATAAGCATTATGAGCTACTCAAACCCAGGGATGTTTCCTGAGCACGGGTGTTTTGGACGGGACCATTCGGCATGGCCCAAATGTGTTCACCGGTGTTTTTGACAGAACCAGATTTCAGAGGCCTTACAGCGGGGATCAAACGTCCCCGCGGATGTTTGAACGGGGCCAGATAGCCACCGACCAAAACAACACAAACCAACAGTTAACAAGTGCAGCCTCATACAATAACCCTGTAACTGTTTTAAAACCACAACTGATTGTAGTTACTCAAACGTGACTTTTAAGCCAAAGGGAGGGGTGAGGTATGGAGGAGAAAGGGTGCGATGTAATTCACGTCCATGGGTAAGTTAACTTTTTAAACTACTCACTCCTTCCCCTGAAAAAGAGAGGGGGAAGGGGGAGCAAGAACTCAGATGGAGGCGTACCGTTTGAAGAGATTGCATCCGTGAATCTTTAGCCATCAAAGGTGTTCCTGAGTCATGTGGCAGACAGGAATAAAAGTCTCCTCCCCTGAGATGGAGGAGTGGAAAGACTTTGAACCGCATGTCGAATATTCAATATTAAGCTGTTGGCATCTCTGCATTTCAAAGGCTCCTCCTTGGCCAGTAACTTTTCCATAAAACCTGACCACCAAGACACTGCGTCCTGTGAGTGGGGCTTCTCCACCATGAGGAATGACATTCATTTCACATCTCCCGGGTTATCTGGCACTTGGCAAGACAGTGATGAGTATTCGTCATAAGAGAGGACACAAGAAGAAGTGCTTATCGAAGAGACACACATGAGAACTCGACTGAAGGTCTGCTCACACAGGGTTTCTCTAGCCCTCGAATTCGAGTACCACTCGGCGATCCGGCATGCGCAGACAGGTGCTTGCCGAGGCTGTGGGCTGGACGGGGAGATGAGGCAGAGCTTTGTTAGTCTATATTTGCAGGCCCAGCTATAAATAGATGCCTTGGCCCAAAAGACTCAAAGCACCTCAGAAGGAAGGCTGTATCAGAATGGCCCACATTCAGGATGAAACGAACTGGTATCAAATGCTTCCACCCGGTTTCTCAGCAAGGCAGAGCCGGGATCTCAGCGCTGTGCACTGCAGCAGCGTTTGTCTTGGCAAACAGAGCCCCAGGCGGTCCATGGCCACCTGTTTTGCCACAACACCTGCTAATGCTTCCTCCTGACTCATGCCAACTCACTGTTTCATAAGAGGGGGCAGCTCCCTTTCTCTCCCCGTCTCAATAATTATCGAGAGCAACAATTTGACCAACGAGAACTTACAATTCTTTTCTAGCATGCCAAAGTACTGTCGTTTGCATCAAAATAATCTCCTGAGTATTGGGTAATGGAAACCATTATGTTCTGCTTCAGTTGGCGTGGCAGGTGTAAACCTTGGCTATGCGTGGAATTAGAATCACTCATTCATTCATTCATTCATTCAGCACATACTAATAGGATACCTGTGGCATGGCAGGAAGTGTACACCACGGAGCCTGGAATCTGGCTTTGTCCCACACCTTGATCCAGAGGAAGGCCGTGCCCAGAACAACAACCATTTGATGCGGGCCCCAGGGGAGCGATAACTTACCTCACAGACACCCAACGACACTCTGACCCCTGTCTTTAAGAAGCACTGCGTGAGGGCAACGTTCAAACCGGAAACCTCCTCCGCATCCCACAGACATGACATAGGATCCGAATCCTAGTCCTGTCTCTTGCTGGCTGAGTGGCCTAGGGCACGTTCTTCTCTTCTCTGAACTCCTGCTGCAGGAGGTAAAATAGAAATAAGGTATCCTGAGATCATTCGAGCAACAGAAGAAGGAGGGGCTGGTGGATTTAGAAACTAAAGCAGGTCTTCAAAATGGATATTCTATGCTACTCCAAACAAATTGCTGTGACTCCAAGCATAGCACGCAGGAAATGATTACATGAGCAGAGAAGATGCTTCTTTAAAATTAGCTCCAGCCCTGGCTGGCGTGGCTCAGTGGATTGAGTGCCCGCCTGCAAACCAAAGGGTCAC
The DNA here is from genome assembly GCA_039655065.1 of Glossophaga mutica. NCBI lineage: Eukaryota > Metazoa > Chordata > Mammalia > Chiroptera > Phyllostomidae > Glossophaga > Glossophaga mutica. The sequence goes on from CM077303.1 coordinate 7,822,962, forward strand.
CGGTAAGATTCCGTCAGGGCACTCGGGAGCCCTGGGTTGCGGGCCAGGTCCCCAGTAGGGGGCACTCGAGAGGCAACCACACATGGATGTTTCTCTCCTCTTTCTCTCTCCCTTCCCTGCTCTCTAAAAATAAATAAAAATCTTTTAAGAACAAAAATTTTAAAATTTTTTTAAAAAAATTAGCTCCAGACCCATGAAACAATTTCAAGAACACTGCAGCCTTTCAAACGCTTTGCACTAGAATCTGGAGAAGAAATCAATGCTCGTCTACATTCAACAGTGACGGCAGCTCTTGAAACACGTGAACCTAGACACAAACTGGACTTCCTTCACACAGTTCCTAATTTGTTGCTAAGAAACCGCGGCTGCCTGGCATGAGCGTGACCACTCTGTGTCTTGTGTCAACTCATGATGCTGACATAATTGGAGAGAACCTCGCACTGGAGAATGAAAGGCAGGCCTGTGGTTTTCATCACCTAAACAGGCAGTCTGTCACCGTCCACAGGCCTGAAGGACGTCCCCAGGGCCAGGCGGAAGAACAGAGAGGTCAAGGAAGAACTAAGATCCTGCGGAGGGAGGAAGGGAATGCGATTCTTTACATGACTGTCCACAGAGGCCCACCCGCTGGGCGACAGCTATTCATCTTCTGTCCTTTATTCCTTTCCAATACGGTGCTGGCATACTGGTCAAGCGTGGACACCTAGGCCTTGACGCCGTGATATAAGCAGAAGAGTGAGGGCCAATGTTTCCATAGCCGATGGTCGTCATCACCACCCTGAGCCACTTCTCTCGCCTATTGTAGGTGAGCAAAGGCTGGTGGGAACCTGGCTGCATTCCCCTCCCCAGGAGTGAGAGGGTCAAAGGGGACGGGCATTTCTTCCTAGTGGCTCTGCCCCATTGTCCCCAGCCCGTGCCCAGCCTGTCCCCAGGGGCTGGGCATCCATCCGCCTGTCGGTGACTGCAGTTTCTCAGAATTCCACAATCACCCTGGAGCCCAGAAGCGCATGAGATGGGGCTTTTTTTCTGAGCTCCTTATAGTTCATAAACCACTTCTCTTAGGAAAGTAAATGGTCTCAAGGTAACTCAAAGTTATTCATTCACCTCCTCAGCTGGATCAAAATGCCCTTACCCCATTTTACTGGTTGATCAGTTTTTTTAAAACATTGATCCAAACAATGCCACACTAACACTGGAGAGAGCGCCAGGGACAGTCGAGGTAGCAAATGACGATTCAGTGTGGTGAGCAGTGGGATCAGTATAAACGCTGGGGGCTGGGGACCCCCTGGTGAGGCAGCTATTCCTGAACCAGGTAGTGTGTGTATGAGTGTGTGTGAGTGTGTGTGTGTGTGTGTGTGTGTGCCTTGATGGAGAGAAGGGTCCTTGATGAGGCGATGTCTGAGAACTAGCATCGGTGGCCTCAGCTGCCTTTGCATCTACCCAGGGCCTAGCACAGAGCCTCACACTTGGTGGTTGTGCCATGACCGTGCCCTTGAACCATCACCTACTCAGGCACCTCAGGTGACCCCTTCCTACTGCAGCCATGCATGGGCTTCCCCTTTCTCTAGCTTGCTCATTCCCTCACCCCTCGGGTAAGTTCACTTATGTCGGTTAACTTCGATTGGGCAATTTTATAAAGACCAGCTCAGAGCCATCTTCTAGGCTCTCACCATGGCTGGGGAAAGGAGCCCTTCCACTCTGGGTCTCAGCGGAGCCTGGCACGCTGGGCCCATTCTGGGCATCGTCACCCTGAGGGTCTGCGAGCAACCCCTCCTTGTCAGCCCCTGCCGACGGCTCAGGGCAGTCAGGGGGCCGACGGCAGGGCTCTGGCTCCAGGCGCCCACCACCCTCCACTGCCGGAGCAGCGGGCTCCTCTCCCGGCTGTGTGGGCACACCCGCACTCGCAGGTTCTGTTTGGGGGCAGCAGTTTTCCAGGAAAGTAATACAAGTGTCAGTTAAACTCATTAAGTCAGAGAAAGGAAAAAAACACCTACTTTATATGTTAGCCACATTTTGAATGACAGCCCTTTTTAAAAATATGACAATGTGTTTAAAAGCCACTTATTAGCAGTACCTAATTTACAGAGCTGTATCGCAGGCATTCTTCCAAGTTTTGACTGTGGGGGTCACTGTGTACCTTGGATGTTAATCTTCTTTAATCTCTGCTTTCATCGCGTCGCTTTTCTGTTTAAGAGCCTGACCTCATGTCCAAGTCACATTGCAGCCAGTCCAAAGTCCTGGCCCCCATAGTTTGTTTTAGGAAAGTCCCCCCACCCCCCAGCATAGCCTCCAGCTCTCACCGGGATTGCTGCCCCTGCGTGGGCGGTAAACCACCCTCTCTCCTGCCTCCCTGCACCTGGTGAAGGTGTCCCTGCTGTGAACACTCTGTCCTTTTTCTCCACGAATACTAGTAATTCCCCGTGCCCTCAAAAGTTAAACTTATGTTTGCTCTCCTCCAGGAACTGTCTCGGGTGATCTTGACCATTGACTCCTCCGTCCCAATGCCCCGTCATTTACATCCATGGTCTGCTCCAGCCTCCTGCTCTCCGTGTGCTTGGTGTCTGTCCGCGTTGCAGATGTGGAAGGCACCGCAGTGTTCTAGGAAGCTCACTGGATATGGAATTGAGCCTCGGCTCTGTCACCTGTTACCTGTGTGACCTTGGGCAACTTAGTTAACCTCTCTGGATCTCAGTTTCTTTGTCTATTAAAAAAAGACAGTAATACCTACTTGGTAGGACAGTGTTAATTGTTAGAGGCAATGCATATAAACACAGATAACTATGGTCACCATGGGTGTTAATGATCTCCAAGGCCTCTTTCTTCTGGCCTGACTTTTTCTTAAAGGACAGGATTAGAGAGAGCTGGCTGGCCGCTGCAGGGGCAGGAAGGCCTGACTTCCTCCTGATCCCGATCCTGCCTGAACACGCAAAGCCCTCCTCCCTCCCTCCTGCCCTCCTCCCTCCCCCCCACACAAAATGCCCTTGTTGACTCTGGGATAAATTGTGCATTTTGATCTGCGAGTGTTGACTGCTCCTCTTTTGTGCCTCCATCTGGGCCTTTCGCCTGCGTGCCTCCTCCTCCAGCCACTCCACCCCACCCCGGAAGGCCCCAGCTCAAATCCGCCTCCTCTCTCCTCTCTTCCGTCGAAAGCTGCGTGGAATGCCTGAGTCCTCACGCAGCTTCCTCTGTTCTTTGCTCCCAGCCCTCCGAGGATTACACCAGTCAGCCCAGGAAAGGCCCTGAACTAATCCCTGACTCAGAGCGGTCGCCGTGCAAGCGTTGGCTGCTGTACCTGTCATCCTCGTCCTCCGTCACCTACTGTGCTGTGGGCCTCGCTGGACCCTGGCTGTCCACGGAGGCTGACTCCCACGCGCCCGGCCTCTATTTCCTGCCGGGTGCAGCTAACTGAGGAACGCTGAGGAGGCATAGGAGGAGGGAGCAGAGTGTTGTCAGGGTATCTGTGGCTGCTGACAGCTGAGGCCACAGAAGCCCCCCTCTCCCCAGCTCTCTTCCAGTCCAGATTCTGACAGTGGCTCCCTCCCTTCACCCCCTCGGGCTCCCTAGTGTTACTAGCCCCGAATCTCCACCAGGTCCCTTTATTCAAGTCTCCTCAAATTATCCAAATTGGCTAGGTCACCCGTTTCTTGCCAGAACCCTGATTGAGACACCTACCTTATGTACAATGTTTGGTTTAGTCGAATGTCATAGGTCAGTCAGGTTCCTGGAGGCTCTTTGGAAGTTTTTTTTTTTTTTTAAACTATCGTATACCCTGACCTGTGTGGCTCAGTTGGTTTGGCATGACTCCTCAAAGCGAAGGTTGCTGGTTCAATTCCCAGTGAGCGCACATGCCTAGGTTGTGGGTTTGTAACCAGAAAAGACACCAGCGTTCGGGCTGCCTGTCACTACCAAATCCAATAAGCCATGACAGTGATTGAATCTTTTATGGGCGCTTTATTCAGATGGCTGGCGATCTGAGAAGATGGAGGGTTCATACCCTAATAAACCATCTTCCCTTCTCTTTCCTGGCCAGAATTTTTATAAGGGAGGTGGGGGAAGACAAACAAGGTGTGGTGAGGGCTTTGAAATTCAGGGAGGATTAGGTGAGTGAGGCTGCCACATTCCTGTTCTGGGCAGTGCTGTTCCCAAGGGGAGGGGTAGTGTCTGTCTCCTCTTACTACAAAGGCCGGGATGCCTCCAATTGGTCCCCAGGCGGTAAGCTCTAGCCAGCACCCCAAGAGGCCAGCTGTTTCCCAGGAGCCAGGATGGGCCTTATCTGCAGTTTCTGAAACAAAAGCTTTAACATACGCATTACTTGCTAGGCTTAATAACTTTTTCCTTAAGCTAAAAATTGCCAGGTCTTGAGTCCCCTATCAGGTTCAGGCCCAGTCAGGGCACATTCAAGAGGCAACAAAATGATAGATGTTTCCCTCTCTCTAAAAATAAAAAAAGTTGCCCTGGCTGGTGTGGCTCAGTGGATTGAGCACTGGCCTGTGGACAGGCAGGTTGCTATGTCCATTCCCAGTCAGGGCCCGCACCTGGGTTTCAGGCGGGTCCCCAGTTGGGGGACTTCGAGAGGCAACGGATTGATGTTTCCTTCTCACATTGATGTTTCTCTTCCTCCCTTTCTCCCTCCTTTCCCCTCTCTCGAAACATAAATAAAATCTTTAAAAAATAAAATTAAATAAAATCTTCTTAAAAAGTATTGTAAATACATGTGTATTTTTAGGACTGTTTAAAAATTGGACCTTGAGGCTCCCTGAGACTATGCCAGGGACTGCTGGGATCTGGGCAGTTCTTTGAGAAACCCAGCAGTACCCTAATGGCCCTGGATGAGAGCGCCTGAGAAGACGCTGAGGAGGCCAGAGCTTGAGTCCTGAGGCTGAGTCCTCAGGAAAGGCTACTTCCTGCGCCCTCCTCAGAGCCACAGTGCCCCTCAGGGAATAAAGCAGCACCCCCCGGCCCCTGGCAGCAGCACTGAGTGGCAGAGGGGGCCCCGCTGCTCTGGACGCAGAGCCCCACAGAGCAACCAAGGGTCAGCCGGTCCCTGTCCTGGATAAAGGCAGCTCTGAGACAGGATTGGTTGGTTTAAAAAAATAAGGAAATGGGACGTTTCTTGAGCCTCATTGTTGTGGCAGAGACTGTGATTGTCACCCCTCTTATTTCGGGGAGAGGCTTAAGACAATGGCCCTGCGGAACAAAGGCCTGATTTCCCAGAATCCCTTGCAGTTAGGTGTGAGCAGTATGTCCAGGTTCTGCCCATAAGGAAAGGGGCACAATGATAGGAGTGTGTCCTCACTCCGCTAGCTCCGTGCAGCCCCCGCGGGCCCATGCCCCTTCCATCCCGAGGACATCACCTTCATCTGCAGGGGTTGCCAGGCTTCAGGGTGGAGGAAGAAGGCAGCTGTAAAAGGGAGAGCAGGAGGACATTTATCGGGGTGATGGATCTGTGATGGATCTCCATTGCAGTGAGGGTCACACAAACCTATAGACATATTAAAATGCATAGAACTATACACCAAAAGGGGTGAAAAGTAAATTTTACTGCATAATTTAAAGAGTGAAATTAATACACATACATACATGTGTATGTGTGTGTGCACATACACTATTTATAGTGTTGAGTTGTGTGCCTGATGCGCAGAAAGTGCTACTCAACGTGTGCAGTGCAGACCAGCAGCCACAGTTATCGCGAGGGTCCTTGTAGGACCTCTTGCTGGAAGAGCAATCAACTGCTTTGCCAAGCCCATGCTTTAGGCTGTGGCCAACTTTTCTCGTTGAAAGGAAGACTTTCTCAGTGAACAGTGGTTGTTTTATGTTATGATGCAAGCTCCTTTTGTGGAAGCAGATAGGCCCTTTGAGTAGCACTGCTCTAGAAAGCGTGCTATGCTAATATCCATGTTATTTACATACGACCATGACACTGATCTCTGGGTGGCCAGCGCTGGGCACAGGACCTGGCTGGCAGACAGGCTGGCAGTCAAATCGTGTTTGTCGGAGAAGCAAATAAGGCCCTGAAAGGAGAATGACTTTCACAGCTCTTTCATTCATTCCACTGCTGAGTTTATGGAGGGGCAGACAGATAAACAATATACTCTGACATGAGGCCTACTGAAATGCCGGCTGAATAATGGCCCAGGAAAAGTCCTACTCAAGGACCAAAAGGGGTGACAACCTGTTGAAATGTATATCTTTCCCTGATGCCAGAAATGTTGCCTTTTTCCTTGTGCGCCCCCAGGATGAGTCCTTTTCTCCAAGTCTCTACAGTCTGCTGCCCGAGGTTTAAAATCCAGAGCCCCTTGTCCTGCTTCAGAAAAGGCAGACAAGACCTGGCCCATGAGAAGGCAAAGAGGTGAAGTGGGGGAGAGACTACAGCTCGCCAGCCAGCACCCTGGCCCCGCTGCCACCCACAGCAAGCAGGCTGCCCTTGGGCAGGCGTCCCTGTCTAAACGCCTCTATTTCCCCAGCTGCCCGGCCGATGAGCTGGGCTCTCAGACTTCCTTGCCTTCACCCCTCCTACCTCACTGTCTCAGATTCCTTGGGGCTGAAATTGTCACTCATTGATTAGACCCTTTTCGTCCTTCTTTTCCTGCCCTAGATCTGCAACACTCAGTATATTGGTTCTTTGCAAAGGCCAGCAAGCTTTGAACACAGAGAAGAGCGTGTGTTCCTGCTGATAGGAAATCCAGACGCTGAACGCCTAGCCTCAACTTCACCTCCCTTTTTGAGTTCTCTCCATGCCCTTGGCACAGCCCACAGTCCCCGGGCCAAGAAGTCCGTCATCTCTACCATCACAGCCCTTCTGGCGGATTGCAGCAGCCTCTGTTATTTCAATGTATTATTTATATGGCCCCTTTCCACTGCCAAGGACAGCCCGCAAAGCACACTTGATCCTGCGCACGGAAACCACAAGCTCTGTCCTCTGAGATGTGTGTGCTCTCCACCTACACCCACACACAACGCCACCGAAGTCTTTCACTTTTCTGAGGCACCTCGCTAGGCCAGGAACAATGGGACCTCGGAATAATAGGACGGTCCCCGCAGTTTCAAGGCTGCTCCGAGGCAGGGGTGTGGGCGACATGAAACACACAAGGTGCTTTGCAGCTGCTGCCAAGTTGTACCTGGCAGGCTGGAGCCCACGGCTTCACACAGTTACATCTTAGAGTCAACAGCGCGACGAGCCCAGCATCGGGTTCCTAGCCAGGAGCCTGGGTCCCAATTCCTTGCTGCTGCCTGCTACCCAGAAGGCTTCAAACTTGTCAAGCCAGCTCCCTGGATTCAGCCTCCTCACCTGTAAAATATAAGTATACTAGCTCCGCCCTGCCATCGTCACAGGGTTGCAGCAAGGATCGAGAGGGACTGCGCGTGCAGAAGTGCACTGTAAGACACTCTACTCCGGCTACTCAGCGTGGTCCCTGGACCAGCAGCATCAGCAGTACCTGGGAGCCTGTTAGAAATGCAGGATCCCAGGCTCCGGTCCAGACCTGCTGAACCAGAATGTTTCTTTACCAAGACCCCCAGGCGATTTGTGTGGGAAGCATCGCTGTGCTTGGGGGGGGGGGGTGGGCGGGGGGGGGCGGAGCGTGAAGTGTAGAGCCCCGAGCTGTTAGTTCAAACTCAGCTCCACCACTGACTGCCTCCATGGCCTTGGGAAAGCTGCTGGAGCCTCGGCTACTCAGCTAGACAACACTGTCACACCGCTGTAGCACAAGAGTGTGGGATGAGGAAGAGAGCGGGCAGAGGGCAGAGCGCCCCACACTCCTGGGGGGGTGCAAGGAAAGTACGGGGTCAGGGAGGAGCTCTGCAGCCCGATGGGAAATGGAGAGGACAAGATGATGGAGATGAGCAGGAAACAGATCAGCGCTTCCTCTGCCTGCCCCGTGTCATCTCTACCCCGTCTCTTTCCCCGCCCCCAAAGCCACTTGCCATGGATTCTCCAGGTAGCTATTGACCAAAGGAGCTGAAGAGTGGACAGCTCGCACTTGCTGCTGTCAGATGGCCAAGGGGACAACCACTGCAGATGGAAAGAAAAGGCCCCGACCTACAAGGGTCCCCAGTTTCTCCAGGAGGGCTGGCAGGTCTTCAGCCTGCCCCAGGCCTCAGAGCATCTGCTGTGTGGCCCCTGGAGGCCCAACACTGAGGTCAGCAGGTGACTAGGGGGTGGGGAACCACGAAGCAGACCCACCTTCCAGGTGGCAAAGGGCACAGTTGAGGGGGTCTTGCGAGCTGTCTTGGAGGCATTGCCGGTACATTTCATGAGCGATGTTCTTTTTGCCCTGGATTTTCTACTGAGCAAACCTGACACAATTGGAAGCTGAGCGCACTTGACCTACGCTTCAAAATTGTCCAGTGATGCTGGGAAATGGACCATGCCATGCTCCACAAAATTCCATTCAAGTAATTACCCAGGGAGGGGTATTAGCGTCGCACAGATGCAAGCACTCCCTTCGGTGGGGTTAAAAATACCCACTTCCAGAGCTGCAGTGAGCTTTCAGGGAGATAACGCGAGGGCCGCCATCCGGGAAAGCTCCTTATCAGTCTCTTCCCCGGAGTCTGGCAAGTGAACCGAAAGCTTCACTCCGGCCCAGAGGCCTCCTGCTTGGCCCCCGCCCTGGCAGCAGGAGTTTGACGGCTGTGCTGATCACGGTGACGGAGCTCCAGACCCTGGTCCTGACAGCCCCCAACTCCCTGCTGGTGGAGTGGTTTTGGTTGTTGGTATTTGTTTTTGGAAAAAGCTTGTCAATTTTTTTTCAAGACCACAAGCAGCAGGCTCCTCTGGGCTCTCCGCCACCGAAACAGACCCCTTGAGGAAATCAAGTCAAAGAAATCCTCATGGTCAGTAGTTTTAAATGCCTCTGAGTGTTTCTCCCAAACCTAGGAATGTCCAGGTCAGCATGTGGGTCAACCAGACGGGTATGCCGAGCACTGACCAGGTGTGGGAGATTGAATGATTACCCCCAGTTCTTCACCCCTGCCTGTGTTCACACCCTTGCCCCAGCCTCGTTTTGGGCAGAGCAATTTCCACGCTCCTTGATTTAGGGCATGACCATGTGGCTTGCTTTGGCCCATGGAATGGAATGCCAGTCCCAAGCCTAGGCCCTGAGAAGTCTCCTGTGTTTTCTGCCATTGCCGTAAAAGAACTCCCCTTGGGTAACTGCTGCCCTACCATTCTGCCACCAGAGGGTGCTCACAACCCAGGATGGAATTCTCCCAAAACCTTGTCCTCAAGAATTGTGGCTGCCAAAGGCCCAGCCAGGTTAGCCACCCGCATTCTGAAAGGTGGATGGAGGCTGAGAGGCTGGAATCCCGATTCCAGCATCCTTGGCCTGCTGCCTAGTGCTGAATCACATCTACTTAACATTTAAAGAACGTTTACTGTTTCCGGATTTTCTATTTCTTCTTGGGTCAATTTGTTAATTTCTCAGCGAATGTCCATTTCTTTATGTTGGCAAATATAAGCATAAAGTTCCTTATAACACTTCCTTATTATCCTGCTAATGTGATAACTACTCTTTTATTCGTGATGATGGTGATTTTTGTTTTCTCGCACTTTTTTCCTTCATCAAGGAAAACTCTAACGAGGGCTTTAAAAAGTGTTTCTAAAATAAAAGTTAAGATTGTTCACTTTTTTGCCATTGTGTTTGTTTTCTATTTCATTGATTTCTGCTTTTATTTTTTATTTATTTTCTTTCATTCACTTTGGATTTAATGTTCTCTTCTTAATTTAGAATGAGATAATTTATTTTAAGTCTTTCTTTTCTTCTAATATAAACATTTGAAGCTATACAAAAACATTTCTATACATTTTGGTGTTTTATCTTCATTCATTCAAAATATTTTCTAATTTCACTTGTGATTTTTTAATTTGTCCCATGGATTATTTATTTTTTAAAGATTTTATTTATTTTGAGAGAGGGGGAAGGGAGGGAGAAAGAGTGGGAGAGAAACAGGGATCAGTTGCTTCTGCAACACCCTGCTGGGCCAGGGTTCAACCCAGGCACGTGCCCAGACCGAGAATCAAACGGTGACCCTTCGGTTCACAGGCCGGTACTCAATCCACTGAGCCACACCAGCCAGGGCTGTCCCATAGATTATTGAGAAGTATGTTACTCAATTCCCATGTATCTGAGGAATTACTGTTATTGATTACTAACTTAACAGCTCCGTGGTCGGATACCATACTGTATGTTTTTGATCTTCTGAAATTTATGAGGCTTATTCTATGGCCCAGTCTGTGGTCTGCCTTGCTGAGTGGTCTATGTGCATTATTCAGTCCCACGATCTCTGCTTTTCGCATAAAGCATTTACTTCATTGATATTTAAGTAATTATCAATATGATCAGGTTTAAGACTACCGTCTTGCTTAAGTTTTTCATTTGTCCCAACGAAAAATTGGCCCTTGCCTGCCTTATTTGGGGTGAATCGAGTGTCATGCAGTATGCCATTTAGTCATTTAATGAACCCTTTTAGCAAAACTTCTGTGTGTTGTTTCTAGTGTTCTTTCCAGAAACTGAAACACTTTTAACTTGTCACATTCCATTTTTAACAGCATTCTCTGTGACAACAGCGTCAGAAACTCACAATATTAATTTCCATCTATCCCGCCCTTTGTGCTCCTGTCACATACTCCGCTTCTGTGTGTGTGATAACCAACAGTGCACTGGCATCATTTTTAATCATCATCTTTGAGATTACATTCATATGTTTGTATAAAGATAACTCAAAACGTCTTCTACATTAACCCACATATTCACGCTTTCTTATGTTCCTAGTTCCTTTCTGCACACGCAGGCCTCAATCTGGTATAAGTTTCCTTTAACCTGAAGAAATTTCTTTTTTTTTAATTAATTAATTTATTTTTAGAGAGAGGGTAAGAGAATGAGAAAGAGAGAGCGAGAAACATCAATGCGTGGTTGCCTCTCACACACCCCCCAAAGGGGACCTGGGCTGCAACCCAGGCATGTGCCCTGACTGGGAATGGAACTAGTGACCCTTTGGTTCACAGGCCTCTGCTTAATCCACTGAGCTACACCAGCCAGGGCTAAGAAATTTCTTTAGAATTTCTTGAAGTGTGCATCTCCTGGCAAAAAAATTCTCTAAACTTCTGTTTATCTTAAAATGTATTTGTTTCTCCTTCAGTTTTGTAAGATATTTTCCCTGGATATGAAATTGCAGATTGCTAAAGTCTTTTTTCTTTCAATATTTGTAAAAGTCATCATTCTCTTGCTTTCTGGTCATCACTGTTTTTGATTTTAAAAGTTTGCTATTAATCTTGTTGTTTCCCTATACAAATGTTTCTCTTTTTTTAATCCTCTGGGTGGCTTTTAATTATTTTATTTCCATATTTGATTGTCAGAAGTTTGACCATATGTGTATAGACTGACTTATCCTCTTTGGGGTTCAATGAGCTTTTAGAATCAGTGAGTTACTGTTTTTGTCTTTACCAAATTTGTAAAATTTTTGCCCAATAATTTTTTAAATATTTTTTTACCTATTATTTCTCTTCTCACCAATTACATGTGTGCTTGGCCATTGAATACTATCACACAAGTTACTGAAGTGTCAATCATTTTCTACTTCTTGTGCTTCAGCTGGATTATGTTTATTGATCTTTCTTCAAATTCAATTCTCTTGTTGTGTCCAGTATGCTGTTAATCCTATTCCATAAATTTATAATTTTATATATTATATGTTTCAGTCCACGATTTCCATTTAGTTCAATTTCGAGCACCCAATTCTCCTTGAACTTCCAATTCTTTAATTTCTTATATATTCTAGATTCTTACATATGTTTATTTATTTTGAAGTTTGACATATGGGTCAGTGTGGAACTGTGTCTATTAACTGATTTTTTTTTCCTTTTCTTAAAAAAAAGATTTTACAGAGAGGGGAAAGGAGGGAGAAAGGAAGAGGAACATCAATGTGTGGTTGCTTCTTGCACACCCCAACTGAGGACCTGGCCTGAAACCCAGACATATGCCCTGACTGGGAATCGAACCGGAAACCTTTTCAATTGAGTGCAGGCTGGCACTCAGTACACTGAGCCACACCAGCCAGGGCTGATTTTTCCTTCTCGACTACAGGTTACACTTTCCTGCTTCACTGCATGTCTTGTAATTTTCTTTTATACATGACATTGTATCTGGGAAGGGTTTCTCTCTGGAGTTTAGTTATTTTATATTTCATTGTCCATAGCTCTTTGATGACTTTCAAACAAGGGGTGGCCAATGACAGTCCACAGTTCAAATGGACTCACAACCTGTTTTGTACAGATCATGAAATAAGAATGACTTTTACATTTTTCAAGGGACTGGAAGAAAGAGGGGGAGGGGAAAAGAAGAAACAAAGACCATGTGTGAATTTAAAGTGTTTACTCTCTGATTCATACCGAATATTTGTCAACACTGGGTTTAAAGAAAAAATACTCTGTCTGTTTATCCATTGATGGCTTGCTTTTCAGCAAGTAACAAAGGTCTTTCGCATCCTTCCACATCTTAGCCAGAAGCAGAACTCATGTTGTGGTTTTAACTTCTATTTCCTGATTCACTGAGACTGTGCTTCTTTTTATATGTGTATTGCTTATTTGAATAACCGCATGCTTTCTTTGTTTAAATCACTTGCATGTTTTCCTACTAGACAGGTTGACTTTTTCGGTTTGTAGAAGTGATTTATATATTCTGGATACCAGTCCTTTGTTAGTTATGTTTGTGACAAATATTATCTCCCATTATGTGACTTGACTTTTCATTCTTCTCATGGTGACCACATTGAATGGAGCCTCTTAATTCTAATGTGTTCAAATTAACATCCTTTTCTCTTATGCTTAAGTGTTTAAACTTGTGGTCTTCATTTGCAAATTCCAGAAAACCAGAACCGACCCAGTTGGCAAGGTGGGTGGGTGGTTGGCATTGATTTTGAGGTTATCTAGAAAGCAGCTTTTATAAACAGCAAGATCTATTTGTGGCTTGGGTTTTTGTTGTTGTTAACATTGAATTTATTGAAATAAAAATTAAAAGCTAATATTCTTAAGTCTTTAGGTTTAATTAAATCCTTAATATTCTATGTATACATCTGAAAAAGTCTGTACAACCTAGTTAATCAAGTCCCTTAAATATTATAGGTTGAATATATATTAATACAATCCATTTTCTTTATAAGTTTGTATCTACAATTAATTTTATTCTTAAACCCTGTAGTTGTTTCTAACAAGCAAAGTCTTCTCATGAACATGAGTTCTATAAATCTAATAAAATAAACTTATATAATTTTGAATCTTTCATCTTTATAATCATAAGATTAAATCTCTTACTGAAACACACCATTAATATTAGAATAACTCTAATCTGTCACATGTACCAAATTCTTATGCACAAATAAATATTCAGTATACATAAATTATTCTAAAACATTCAAAAATAATAACACCATTTATTTTATATTTTATATATTTTCTCTTCAAATAATTATAAACATGCCTAGGTTTTTAAGTTACCTTCTAAGATGGTAGTTTTTAACAGGGATGGTACTGCCCCCTAGGGGACATTTTTGAAATTAGATGGCATGTATTTAGTAGTAAGTGATGGAGGGATGCTCTAGCATTTAGCCCACAGGGGTTGTTGCCTGACGTCCTGAAACACACAGGACAATTCCACGCAACTAAAAGTTATCCCATACAAATTTCCAGTGTCCCTTCAGGAAAGTGAAGAATTCATAATTATCTGTGCCTAGAATTTCACCACGTTTTATATGTATTTTTGGCATAGTTTTGATATGGATTGAATTTTGCAAGAACTGCAATTATCTTGCAAATCATGTAGAAACTCTACTTCGATTTGTTCTGAACTTCACTGAGAGTTATTGACCGTTTCAGAAAACTGTGCTGTGAGGAGCAAGGTCGCAGAGCCTGAATCAGTCTGTGCGGCAGTCACATTCGTGACGATTAGGATCTGTGGACAGGGATATATAGATATATTTCTTAATCCCTTGTTTTGAATGATTAAATATTTTATAACCTCACCATCTTCAGTTGGATATTGTATTATCTTAAATCTAAACTTAATAAGCAATTTATTATATCTTCTGCTAAAAGAGTACTTGAGCATATACGTATTGAAATTTATACCTTTTATAAGCAAACTAAGCAAACAACTAGAACAGGAACAGAACCACAGAAATGGAGATCATATGGAGGGTTAGCAACAGAGGAGTGGGAGGAGGAGAGAGGAGGAGAAGGTACAGAGACTAAGTAGCATAGACGGTGGGTAGAAAATAGACGGGGGAGGGCAAGAATAGTGTGGGAAATGTAGAAGCTAAAGAACTTATGACACATGGACATGAACTAAAGGGGGGGAATGTGGGTGGGAGGGGGTGTGCAGGGTGGAGGGGAATGATGGGGGAGAAATGGGACAACTGTAATAACATAATCAATAAAATATAATTTTAAAAAATAAAAAATAATTTTAAAAGAAATTTATACTTTTTATTATAAATAACTTCCTTTTATTTCTCTTTTACACTACAGTTGGAGTGGTATATTGTGTATAACTGGATAATGTTATGTATGAATTCCATTTCAGGATAGGAGAGATTATTACAAAGAGTTTTTAAACCTTAAAAAAATATGTAGCCCTGGATTCATAGTTACGATACTGCTGTGCTGTATACTGTGATTGTACAATTAAGTAAGTGGATGACAGGTAAAGGGAACACATGTTTTCCTTCTTGGGTGGGAATTAACAGGTAAGAAAGGGGAGAAAGGTAGAATGACCTACGTGGCGATGAAATAGAGTTGGAGACACCCGTGTGAATTCGTGTTTAGCGTGACATCAGCAGAGGCGGTTAGAAATATTTACAGACATGTGTATGTACAGGGATGAGCATACATCCACGTGTCTCCTTGGGGAGAGGAAACGTGTGTGTGTACGTACGCAGGTGAGAGGGCCTAGAAGCAACAACACCTCAGTGAACATGCCTGGCACGCAGATGTTGGTGTCAGGTACCGTGCTCTAATAAAAGGGACCGGGCCCTCAGTCCCAGGACTGGGACAGGACGTAGACAAAGTAAGCCTGTAGCATCACATAGTGCAAGAAGGTAAGGAAATCTTAGACAGACAGACAGACACACACACACACACACACACACACACACACACCATGACCAGAGTGTGCCAGAGAGATACAAGCAAGAACCAATGGAAAGACTCACAATGGCCATAGCTGAAAAAACTTGAGCAACACAATAATTAAAGTACTATTGGGTTAGACACCAAAGTATAAAATAAGTATCAGTGAGTCCATACTGATTTAAACAAATGATTAAATAAACAGAAGAGAGGAGAGAAATCTCCCATGCAGAAGAATTCCAAATAATTTTTGAAGGCTCTCCACCCTCAAAGAGGTGGAGTGTAACCGCCCACTCCCCTCCCCGGGGGCTGTACGCAGAACCTCCTTCCAAAGAGGACAGTGTGGAAAGGAATGTGGGGTAATCACTTCACAGTGGACACACGCAGCCTCAGCCAGGCAGTCAGGTTCAACATCCGCAGTAATAAGTCGTGTTGACAGGAGGTGCCTTGGACATGATGTGATAAGAACGGTGCTTTACCTCTGTGGTCTTCCTCCCCTGAATCTGCAACACTGATCTAGTCATGAGAAGAAATGCAGACAGGTCCCAGTGAAAAAACATCCTCCAAAACACCTGACCAGTCGTCCTCAAAACCGTCAAGGTCATCAAAGTCAAGGAAAGTCTGAGAAACTGTCACAGCCTGGAGGAGCCTCTAGCAAGATGACCAAGTATAATGTGACATCCTGGATGGGGTCCTGGAACAGAAGGACATTAGGTTAAAACTGAAGAAATGTGCATAAAGTATAGACTTTACTTATTAATAATGCACCAACAGTGGTTCATTAATTGTAACAAATAAACCCTACTCATAAAAGATATTAACAAAAAGAAACTGGGTGTGGGGTGCACTTGAACTCTGTACTATCTTTGCAATTTTTCTGTAAATATAAAACTTTCTTAGCCCTGGCTGCTGTGGTTCAGTGGATTGAGCACCAGCCTGTGAACCAAAGGTTTGCTGGTTCGATTCCCAGTCAGGGCCCATGCCTGGCTTGTGGGCCAGGTCGCCAGTTGGAGGCACATGAGAGGCAACCACACATTGATGTTTCTCTCCCTCTCTTTCCCCCCACTTCCCCTCTCTCTAAAAATAAATAAATAAAATATTTTTTAAAATACTTACTTAAATAATCAAGTTTATTTAAAAATATGTAGTTCTTATAGGCAGACAACTACAAAACTTTTATCAAGAGATACAAAGGAAAATTTTAATAAGTTACCATGTTCCTCAATGTAAAGAATAGGTTTTGTAAAGATAACACTCCCTAAATATTTATTCCAAACTTTAGCTCAATTTCAATCAAAATAGCAAAGAATTTTGGGGGAAATTTTAAAAATATTTTTAATGTTCATATTAAGAATTATTACGTAGGAAGAGCAGGATTTTTTAAACCTTAATCAAAATTGGCACAGTCAGATAGTAAATCAAATATTAAATTAATAAATATTAAAATAGTCAATTATTGTTGCAAGAAGACAGAGCTCATTAGAACAGAATAGAAAATTCCAAAGTAAGTATACTGGTACCAATATACAAACTTTGCATATAAAGTTGGAATCTCAAAGCAAAGAGGAATTGAAAAATTACTTAATTAGTGGTGTTGGAACAACTCACTAAGACACAAAGGGAAAGTGTCCTATATGTACCACGTTAAATTCCAGATGGATTAAAAGTTTATTTTAAAAAGTGAAACCCCAGAAGAACCTAAAGAACAAACAGGTGATGATGAATCTCACAACTAGCAGAAAGAACCTTTTTACACACAAAAGGACAAAAACAATAAGCTAAAATGTCGGCAAATTTGCATAAATGGTAATACTTTTCTGTGTTTTCATGAAAACAACCTTCCCCCCAAAGAAACAAGACAGTGATGAACTGGGAACTTTGCAACATCTGAGAGAATGGATTAATACAGTTAATGTATAACAAATTTCTATACATCTGTAAGGGAAAGAAATACTTCAATGGAAAAAAGTCCAAGAACATACGAGGACAATTCATAAAATAAGGACTGAATTTTTACAGAGAGGGGAAGGGAAGGTGAAAGAGAGCCAAAGAAACATTTGATCAGTTACCCCAGCTGCCTCTCACATGAGCCCCAACCAGCGACCGAACCCAGAACCCAGGCATGTGCCCTGGCCAGGAACTGAGCGGCTGTCCCTTAGCTTTGCAGAACAAGCCCAACCAGCTGAGCCACACCGGTCAGGACATCAGAGGTTAGGGGGTTTTTTGTGTTTGTTTTGTTTTTACAAAGCTAATAGGAGTAAAAAAACAAACAAACAAAAAAAACCCCCAAACATAGATTCTCCCACATACTTTTAGGGGGAATGTAAACTGATACAATATTCTGGGAGGGCAACCTATCAGTAAGTAACAATTGCCATAAGAAGTGCATAGTTTCTGACTCAGCAATTCCACCTCTGGGAATATATGATCAGAAAATACTGTGCACCATACCATAAGCACTTCATGCCAGGATAACTCATAAAAGCAAATATTAGAACGAATTTAAATTCAAAAAGAGGAGCTGATACACGGAATTATAGGGCATCCACAGGACAGAATGTTTGATCAGCGAACATCATGTTGAAATTCTGGAAAAGGCAAAAATGTGCAGGGAGGGAAGGAAAGCAGATCAGCAGTCCCAGGGTCTGGGGTGCCCCAGGGAGAGGCTGACTCAGAGAAGCAGGAGAGAGTTGGGAGCCGAGGAATGTGTGGTGCGAATGCTCTCGGTCGGGTGCAGGACTGTCAGTCCGTCCAGACTCACAGAAGCCCGCACTGAAAGGCAGAGTTTTACTTCATGTGAATTACACCTCAATAAATGCAACTAAAAAAAAATCCTGTTAAGAATATTAAACGGCCTGGGGCATAAATGGAATAAAATCAGGACTTTGCAAAGGAGTGTGAACAGAGAGATTGGAACTTGGTGGTGGGCGGGGGGGGGGGTTACACATTCAGACAGTGAGAGGGATGGGGCGGCCCTGGTGAGGCAGACTGAAAGGAAATGCACTCAAATGAAATTAAGTGAAATCAAATAATGTTTTTCTCTTTAGGTTTTGGGGGGTGTGTGTGTGTGGTTTTTTTTTTTTTTTTTTGCTTCTTTTTAATGGGGGAGAAGGGGGTGGAGGGTTGAGGGTGGTAGGTACAACAATTTGGAACCACAGCCCCGCTGGCTTTGATGTCCAGGTGCTTAAACTCTTTTCGGTAGAGCCGTCAAGCAGGAAGAGAAAGCCACCCAAGGAAAACCACCAGGGGGCAGGAGAGCAGGGGCGGTAGACCGGCGAGCGGGGTGGGGATTAGGCGAGGGCGAGCTCGGACTCGCAGGCGGGCAGAAGGCGCATTGGTTCCTGCGTTTTGCCAGGGAGGAGTAGCTGCGAGGGGCGAGCCGTGTCCCCATTGGTTCGCCTGGGAAGTAACATCCCACGGAGCAGAATCGTTTCCTGAGCGGAGGCTGGACCAGGAACGCCTCACCATGATAAGTGAGTCTTGCTTTGCCCCGGGGGTGGTGGCCTGGGCAGGGGGCTGGCCTCCCCGGCTCCGGTCCAACTCACGAACGGTCAGAGGACTAGCTGGCTACCTTCCTTCACTGTCCCAAACAGCTAACTGTCGTACCCCACCCCACCCCACCCCACCCCACTTTGTCTCCCTAGAGAGAGCGGCTGCTGCTGCAGTGGGAGGAGGTGAGTTACCTGGGGCCCTCATCCTGGGGTGGGTGGGGCACTTTACTGGCCCGGCGCTGCAGGGCCCCGAGCATTCCTTCCAGTCCCGGAGCTGCCGGCGTGAGTTTTAGGGGAGAGAGCAGTGCTCTCGCGGATCCCTGCCCTAGCCGCTCTTCTAGAGCTTACAGCTAATGAGCGTGCAGACAAGACTTCGTTTGAAAGGGGGGTTGCCGGCTAAAACTGCAGGGCTTTAATTCACCCTCCACATTCACACGCACGCACAAACTTGAGCCCAGGGAGAGGTCGTGACTTCCCCAGCGTCACACAGCAAGTGAGATATCCAGCCAGGGCTATGCCTGGACCTCCTCTGTTGTCTCTGCTCATCCCCCTCCTCCTCCCACTCCACACCCCCCACCTTCTTCACCCTGGCACCCGTCTCCAAGCTGCTGCCTCCGGTGTGCTCAGAGTAGACACTGTCAAGGAATTCCTAAGCGGATGCACTCCCCTGAGTGCACGTGCCGACCCGGCCCCTCCTCCCCGCAGTGGTGGCCGTGGGCGCGGCGCCCGTGGTGCTGAGCGCCATGGGCTTCACCGGGGCCGGCATCGCAGCCTCCTCCTTAGCGGCCAAGATGATGTCAGCGGCCGCCATCGCCAACGGGGGCGGGGTTGCCGCCGGTAGTCTGGTGGCTACTCTGCAGTCCGCGGGTAAGTGTCCTGAGCAGGAGGGGGAGGAGGAGGGGAGGATGGGGCCAGGACAAGATTCAGCCCAGAGGCTGAGCCTGAGGGGAGGGCCTGCCCTCTGCCTCCACTGGCATGTCCTCGGTGCCCCTGGTCCTTTGTCTCTCCCTCCCTGTTCCCTCTTCCGGTTGGGGGTTGGAGGGTGGGTCTAGAGTTCAGCCTGGCAGGGCTGCCAGTCAACCCTACAAAACCTGGGCAGGCTCCTCCGCTCTCGAGGCCCCAGCCTAGTCCTGTGGAAGGGAAGTGCCTGCCATTTCTCAGAGGGTCTGCCCTCTGTCACTGATGGACTCACCACCACAGTTCAAGTGTCCTCTCTGGGCAGCCCCTGCTCCCCCAATGCAGGCGTCCTGGGGTTTGGAGAAGTAGGGGAGGGAGCAGGCTTGGGATGTTGGGGCCTCTGGCCTCCTGAGGGTCCCTGGGATCTCTGACCCCACACCCCTGCCAGGAGCCACCGGGGCCACCTCTCCCGTGTGCTGTCAAATTCTCTTCTCCAGGGGCAGCTGGACTCTCCCTGTCATCCAAAGCCCTTCTGGGCTTCGCTGGGTCATCTTTTGCGGCCTGGATGGGGCGTTCAAAAGAGGCAGACCCTTCCTTTCCACCAGCTGGACCCAGTGGAGGCGACTCTCAGGATGGCAACGCCCCCACTGACAAGCCCCCTGCCTCCCAAAACTGCTCAGAGAAGGATGAGAAATAAAGATGAGGCACCGTGCCCTTCCCAGGTGTCCGCACTCTGTTCTCGTGGATGGGGCAGGGCGGGCTAGCGGGAACTCTGTAAGTACGAGCCGAGCACCAGCGTCCTCCGTGACTGCAAGCTACGTGTGGTCCCCGTCCGGCCACTCACTTGTGACCTTGAGAATGTCATGTCTCCCCTTTAAGCCTCAGTTTACCGCTCTTCCGGTGGGGCCTTGGACCAAGCGTCTTTGAAGATCTCAGCCGGGGCAACGTGATAGGACGGCTTGGCTCTGGGGTCACTGTTTGCACCCTTGACCCTCAGCTGCGAAGGCATTACTGACCTCAGGCATTATCGACCCCTCCCCGCCCCACCCAAGACTCAGGGTCCGGCCAGTGACTCTGGAGCAGCCGTTGTCATCTTGGGGCGCACATAAACCAATTACTAAAACTCCGCAGGACACCAACACATTTATTTTTTTGCCGATCTAATAAAGAAGAATCAGGTGCCATTTTGATTCATTCGCATCAGATGGCTGTCGCTGTGCTGGCTGCTGTCAATTCGTCAGTCTAAGGGAAAAGAGGTCAGTGCCGCCAACTAAGGGGGCAGGCCCTGCGTGTTTTAAAAATTCTCCAAGGAGATTTGCCTGGGGCCAGGGAACACACAGTGCATTACAGACCTGTACGCCTGTGTAATTTTATTAAGCAGTGTTGCCCCAATAAATTCACTTAAAAATAAAACAAACCTTCTTGCAGCACACTGGTCAAAGATCGCTCGCTGCTCTAAAGTTCAGGGACATTGTGTCTGCCTGGCCTGGTGGCCCCTGGGGCTCTGCAGGGAAGTGGAGGCGTTGCGTTTCCCCAGGGAGCTCTGTCCCCGTTGGTCCAGAACCCAAGGGTAGCAGCTCCCAGAAGGGACGCACCAGCGCCTGCAAGGACAGACAGGACTCCGTCCCCTGGAGGGGATCCCGAGAGGTGAGCCAGCACAGGTCACCATTCCCGGGGCCCACTGCGTGCCCGGCCCCGGTTCCTGCGTCAGGTGTTCTGTGCCCACTGCCTGCCATGCAGACAACCCACACCCAGCTTCTGGAAGGCCTTTTCCACCTTAGGCTTCAGTCTCGCATCTCAGCCTACTGGCTCCGGGACCTCAGCGTGGGTCCCGCCTCTGGCCTCCACACCTGTTCTTCCTTTACCGGAGTCAGCCCCTGTGCTCTAGACAAGACCCCCAACACGGGAATGAGCCCCGCTAAGATCTTAAAAGTCAGCCCAAAGCTGACTGTGCATACACAGGGGAGTCCAGCTGTGACCAGAAGAACCAGCTGCCTAAATGGCTGGCCCACTGAAGCATGCATTCAATATTTTTAAGTCACTAAGTTTTGTGGCCCATTGTTCCTCACGGATAGCTAACTGATAACACAATGTGTGCGTGTATTCAGAGGATCGAGCTATACGACGTGGAGGGCAGAGAAAGTAAAGATTCATTCTAATTGTACCTATTCGGGAAGGCTTCCCGGAGGAGGTGCCATTTCATTGAAGATTATGTAGTTATAAGTAATAGAAACTTAACTACAACTGGCTTGAGTTCAAGGGACTTTATCGGCTTCCTGAAGGGAAAGACAAAAGTAAGTAGGCTTCAGTCAAGGTGGATTCAGCAATTCAACCCTGATGCCAAGGACCTGTTTGTTTCGGTCCCTCGTCTGCTTCTGAGTTACCAGCTTCATCCCATGGCTGCCGAGTCTCATGGTTACAAGCTGGCTGTCAGCACGCTCTGAAGGCTCCCTGCTTCTTTATTCATGTCTCCCCAAAAGAGCATTTTTCCATGAACCTTCTGCTGCCGAGCAAGCAAGTGTCTTTCCCAAAAGCCTCTGGTAAATGTTCCTGTTCTATTCACCCCTAAACCAATCGCTTTGGCTCAAAGATGTGATGCGAGTATTGGTTTCCGTCATTCTGGGCTCAATTTTGGAGGCTGCAGAGAGAGCCCAGAGCCTGGACAAGCCCGAGGTCAAGACAGGGGCTCCCAGTACCTAAGAAGTAGGTTCCGGCTTGAAGAGGACCGGGAGCAGACAAAGACAGGGACTGTCCTCCAGAGACAGCATGAGGGCTGTCCTCAGAGGGAAGACCGTGGACCCCAAGCCGTCCCCTGGCTGTGCAGCCTGCGTCTCTCTCTCTCTCTCTCTTCCTCAACTCGGCCTGCTGCGTCAGGGATTCGGAGAGGCTGGTGGGTGTGCGCACAGGCCTTCGGCAGGCTCTTGTCTCTTCATTTTTTAATTTTACAAAATGGGATTGTAATATTTTTTTAAAGAGGATCAGTGATTTTATTTTTTTAAGATTTTTATTTATTTGTCTTTAGAGGGGAAGAGTAGGAGAGGGGGAGAGGGAGAGAAATATCAATGTACGGTTGCCTCTTGTGTGTCCTATGCTGGGAACTGGCCTGCAACCCAGGCATGTGCCCTGACTGGGAATCGAACCGCGATCCTTTGATTCGCAGGCCCGCACTCAATCCACTGAGCTACGCCAGCCAGCCAGGGCGGGATTGTAATATTTTCTAATGAAAACCAACTCTTCTTCCAGGGTGGCCCAGAGTTGCCCAAAGGTTGGACACCCCTGGACTAAGGCCATCCTGAAAACCACCTCTTTGTCTCCATTAGAAGTTAATATTTATCCTTTTACAATATAACTTTGATCAGATTTCACATGACCTTTATCATGCAGAGAGAGGACACTCCATCCCCAACTTAAATGACCAAGTGCCTTCCACTAACCGACAGTGCTGGATACAGTGGCCAGGTTCCATCCATATCACTAGAATTTTCCATTGACTGGGATAGGAGGACAATATGGCTGTTTCAGTTTCAGTTTCCTGTAAAACAAATGTAGTTTCAGTTTCCTAGAACGCAGAAACCTACGGCATTTGCTGCTTGTGCCCCTAGGGGGCGGAGCTGCTCCAGATGCCCAGAGCCACACCTCCAGGGTGCCATCCAAACTCAAGCCCCAGGGCTCAGTTCTGCATTTCAGAAAATCCTTCCCTCTTGGTAAGACACCATGGTGGGGGTGGGGGGCTGGCAGGGGTTGCTCCTTCCCGCGTCCCCGGCCTGGGGTGGTGGTGGGCTCAAGGGGTGGAGGGGGGACCCCTGTGGATCCGCTCACAGAACATTGTTCTGTTTCTCATCAGGGCGTCTGCCATCGGAGAAAGTGGGTCTCCAGAGGGAAGGGACTCCAACCCCCACCGGCCCCTGGGCTCTGGGACTCTGGGGACAGAGAGCCTGGTCCATTCCTGGGTTGGGGGTGAGATAGGCAGAGACCAATTAGGTTTCGGGGGAACCCGGTCAGAGCCATTCCGAGCCTGGGTCTTGGAAACAGCTGGCCCTTGGGTGAATGACTCACCCTGTCTGTGCCAGACAATGTTCTCTCATTTAGGAAAGGAAGACAGGAATCTCTTCTTCATCACTGTGTTAGTGAGGAGCTTGCATCAGAGCAGGAACCCAGAGTAACCTGGAAAAGGGAACTGGTACTTACGAGGGTACATTATAAGTTGCAATGCGGAGATTTAGGGAGTTCCAGGAGTGTCTAAGTTGATGCTGGCGTTTCCAGAAGGAAGGAGGGAAGGAAGCAGACCTCCTCGGGAAATAAGATCCACCTCCCACACTGAGGTCCTTTCCTAACCCCAACTCCCACCCCTGGACCCTTTCCAGATCTTCTGCCCCACAAGCCCTGAGAAGCTTCTCTATCCTCCACTGAGATGCCTTTGGAGGTGGCCAGGGGATGGGGGAGGGGCAGAGGGAACAGGGGGCACCCAGGTGCTGCTTCCCCATGGTGGTCGGAGCTCCACCCTTCGTGCAGGTTTGGCTCCGCTGGGTGTTCGTCGCTCTGTGCACCATGGAAGCCATCCTAGCCTCCTCCCTCGCCAAGGTCATGTCCACAGCGAGCCTGGCCAAAGCTGGTGGGGCAGTCTCGGGGAGTGTCCTGGCTGGACTCAAGTCAGTGGGTAAGTGCCCCTGGGAGGGCTGGTGGGGGTTCGAGGAGGTGGCTGGGGACAGGGGGCACAGGAAGGGCCCTTCTCAGGCACTTGCGGGGACAGAGAGGGTGGCTTGCTCACCTACGGCCTCTCCTTCTGCCCTGCCCTGCCCTGCCCTGGGCATCTGTCCTGGCTCTTTCTAGGAGGAGGGCAGAAGGAGGCAGGACCCAGTGGGGTGAGAGCTCAGGGGTCTATTCCCTCCCTTCCCCCCGCACACTGCGAGGACCTTGCCTGGCTCCTGCTCCCAGGCCCTTGCCCCTCCCTGGGTGCGTCACCAGAGTTCACTGCCTTTCCTGTTTTGCCCGTGCGCCCGGATAGGCCCTTGGCAGCAGTTTGTAACGTTGGGGTTGGGCTCGGATCCAGCCTTGATTGTAACAAGCTCTTCAGTGTGGTCCTGTTTTCTTTGTTAGTTCCTGGGAGCACCCTCCTGGGTTTTCTTTCTTTAGTTTGCCGTTTGTCTTCTCTTTTGTCCCCACCCCCACCCCCAAAGTCAGCCTTTCTAATACGTTAATGTGTATCTGTTTCTCATACACATTATTCAAAGTGGGTATCTTCTGTTTGCATGTCTTCATTTACTTTCAAAATAGTGTGTTGT
This sequence comes from Glossophaga mutica, assembly GCA_039655065.1. Lineage (NCBI taxonomy): Eukaryota > Metazoa > Chordata > Mammalia > Chiroptera > Phyllostomidae > Glossophaga > Glossophaga mutica. Next base: position 7,847,747 of record CM077303.1, read on the forward strand.
CTATCTTATTCTGTTGCTTTTCTTTGCATGAAAAACTGAGATTTTGACATCTGTCCATGTGGCTAGGGGAGCCTCCAGCCCTCGCTCCCACTGCTGCCAAGTGGTCGAATGTGTACTCAGCACCATTGACTTCTTTCTCTCCCCCGGCTGGACACCCAGGGGTCCTCCTGCCCCACCAGCACAAATAGCATCGTAGGGAATGCGGGGAGGGAACAGGGCCGTGACCACAGCCTGACGTCACGCCCCGGTGCACCCACTCTGTGACCCTCCCGCCCCAGGGCTCATCCTGCCGTCCAGTGCTGTCCTGGGCCCGGCTGCTTTGGCCTTGGAATCTTTGCTGGGGACACTACAGGCCTCCTACCTACTGGAACCCGCAGCCCAGGCCATGATTGCCTACCCACTTGGAGGTAACTGGCTTTGGGTAACAGACACCCTCCACGGGCCCCCACTGAGCGCACAACAGTGTGACCGGAAAGTAAGGGCCGGGTCACAGCCAATGTCCCTCCTGTTTGTGGGAAACACAGATCCCTCCTCAGCGGACGATAAGAAAACATCCAGGTTTTTCTCAAAATGCTGTGAAGTCCTGGTCACTAGGCTTAGCAGTGGACATTTGTCAGTTGGTTTAGTTCTCATAACGACCCCAGAGGAGGATAATGTCCCTTGTTCGAATTTGCAGACACTGTTGTGCCAGGGGCCTTGGGGCGGGGGCGGGGGCGGGGGCGGGGGCTGGGGTCAGGCAGCTGGGAACTGGAGTGGGAAGGAAATGTGGCCGGGCCTTGAGAGGAGGCCTCAGGGCACAGCAGGTTTGGGACAGCCCAGAAGAACAGGCCACCCTCCACACCCCCGGGCGACCTCTGGGGCTGCCCAGCAGACAGGCTGTCAAGCAGCACCCATTTCCCCTTGGCCTTCTGACGGGGGACCTGTGTGGACCAAGCTGCTGCAAGGAATGCGGCAGCTATCTGGGTGGGTTTTGTTTGCTTTCATTCTGTTTTTGGTTTTAACCAACCAAACGTGCCTTGGAAGACAGAGAGAAAGAAAAGGATAACTTCTGATCTTCCCACAAACCTCTGACCAATCAATCAGCAGACAGATCAAACCAAACCAAACCAAAATTGTGACTGATGACTGAGTTTTGGGGCACAGGGACCTCCAAACCGGCCTCCAGATAACTTCAGGCCAAGGGTGCACGCTCACTGAGGACAGGTCTTTCACCTCTGCAGTCACAGTCCCCAGCAACCCTCACCAAGCCCAGGGCCGTGAAGCCCCCTTTCTTGGAAATCCCAGGTCTCTGAGTGCAGTGGGAGGAGCATGGGGACAGCCTCTTCCCTGTAGGTGGGTCATGAGCTCGGGAGTAGTGTGGCTCTACTCACACGACATTCTTTTGGTTTCCAGCCAAGACTGCTGCAGCAGTGATTGGAGGAGGTAAGCCTCTTTACGGAAGGGACTCAAGTCCCTGTTGCTGGGATGTGAGGAGTAACTGGCCTTGTGCGTGGCCACATTTGCCCCAGGCCTCACGTAGATGGTAGGGAAGGAGACGGAAGGATGGAGATGAGCAAGCAGCAAGGGACTGGAGATGAGAAATGAATCTTGAAACAAGGAGGGTCATGGCAGCTCTGGTGTGGCGGCAGCCCCGGCAGGAGCCCCATTTCCTCTTTGCAGAGCATTGGCTGTGTGACCTTGGACATGTCTGTGAACTCCTCTGAGCTCCCACTTTCTCCTCTGACATATGGGTCAATATTGCCTGCGGAGGATTGTCGTGAGGCCCGTGCAGAATCAGAACAGGCAGGGCATTAAAGAGAGGCCACTGGCTCAGTGACCCTGTCCAGTGTCTTCCTGTAGCCCCGTGGTGACGCCGTGGAGCCCCCGTGTTGGGGTCCACTGGGATTCACGCAGAGCTCAGGAAGTGCTCCTTGCTCACGCTAGGCCCCTCGGAGGGTAAGATGGCCCGTGTCACAGACTTCCTCAGCAAAGACAAGGCGCTTGGGAGCCACGCCCTGGCTGCTGCATCTTCCCAGTGCAGAAACTGAGACCCAGAGGGCGAATGGCTTTGCCAAGGAAGGTCCTGCTGCAGACCAGAGCCAGGCCCGGAGCCCTGTCCCCAGTGACCCCGCAGCCTCTCCTGCTGTCCCCACTGCTTCCTGTGACTGCTGGCCAGGCCCGTAGTCTCTCCCAAGTTCCAAGTACACCCTCTTCTCCACCCTCGTGAGGTCCTCCAAGCTTGAGCAATGGTGTAGGGCATGGTGGGAGGGGAGTCTGTTTCTTTGAGTGTCACCTTGACCTGGCTCCTCTCCCGGACAGCCGTGACCGTGGGCGCGGTGCCTGTGGTGCTGAGCGCCGTAGGCTTCACTGGGGCAGGCATCGCAGCCTCCTCCATAGCGGCCAAAATGATGTCAGCAGCCGCCATCGCCAATGGAGGTGGGGTTGCCGCAGGTAGCCTGGTGGCTACTCTGCAGTCTGTGGGTGAGTATCCTTGGGGGGGACAAGAAGGGCAGGAGCCTCAGAGGGGCCAGCCCAGATCCTCGCCCCGTGATCTTTCATCTCTCTGTGCCTGAGTCCCACCCTCCATGCCCTCTCTCTGGGTTTCTCTACGGGACATGTAGGAGGGAGGGAAGGAGCCCCAGTCTGGGGTGTGCAAGGGTTTAGGCAAACTCTGCCCGAAGTGGGTTGCTGGGTTACTTGGAGCATCTCCGCCCACCTGGGGCTCAACCTCCTTCCCTGGGGAGTGAGGCAGCTTCTAGCTCACGGTTTAACCCCTGGAATTCATGCCACTGGGTAGCTGCCTGCCGCAACCCTCCCGAAACAGAGATCCGAGGGTTTGGGGAAACCTCGGAGGGGGTACAGGGTGGGGTGCCTGGGCCTCAGGCCCCTTTGAGAGGTGCTGGAACCTCCAACCCCAGGGTACTGTCCCCCAGACCTGTCCCTGCCTGCTGGTTCCTCTCCGCTCACCCTCTGCTTCTTCCCCAGGAGCAGCTGGACTGTCTGTGTCATCCAAAATCATCCTGGGCTCGGCTGGGTCAGCCCTGGCGTCCCTCATGGTATAGGTCCTTGTCGCCCCCAGTGCAGAGAAGAGGACCAGCCTTAGGCAGTGGGGACCAAACCCAGGGTGACAATGTGCCCCATTCTGTACCCCCAGAAGAAAAGAAGGAATAAAAATGAGTTGTTTCAACTTCCCCCAGATCCCCTGCTTCTCACTCGCAGTCCGGGGCGGGGGAGGGGCTCACTTCTCTTTCCCAACCAGGTGGTCACAGCCACATGGTGTCGGGGGCGGTGAGCGGAAAGGAATGTGAACGAGAACACTGGAAGGGCCCCTGCCCAGCTTCTGACTCCGAATATGACCCTGGGCAGGTCAGCTCCTCTCTGGGCTTGGGTTTGCTCCTCTCTCAGCGGGGAGTTGATCTGCATGACCTCAAAGATCCCAGCCAGGGTGAATGTTGTCTCAGGTTCCGTGCAGAGTCAGGAGAAGGGGGTGGGAGGGCGTCCAGTCTGGAGCCACTTACCAGATAGCCTGAGTGTCCTTTGCACTCTTGTGACTGGGTAGCCTGGGGCCCTGCCACCTGCCAGTGTGTGCAGGCATAACACCAAGATTCGTGGGGAAGGAAAGAGGCTTTTATTAACAGGGTACCCAATTTGAGGGGGCCGAGGGCATCCCTGCTCCAAGCCAACCTCCTCCACAAAGCACAGACATTCCCTTGTTTTCAGAAAGACTAAAATCTAAACCCTTGCCCTGAAGTTCCCCATCATTACTTATCTGTCCTTTTAGAGCTCAAGACAACTCCACAAACGGGTCTCCATCCTCAGTCTGTCTGTCTGTCTGTGGTGCGCACTTGTGAGTTCCAGAGTTGCCATTGCCTAGCAGCAGCTTGCTCCCTCTCCTAGGGCCGGGGCACACTGCCAGACCACTGCAGCTGGTCCTGTGAGGGGCTCCATCTGTGGGGCCCGGCCCGTGCATCTGTGTGCTGCTCTCAAAGTGAGAATGGGAGTGACCCAAGACCTGCGTGGCGCAGGGCTGCAGCATCCTGCAGGCTGCTGTTGGGGAGTCATGCTCCCGACCCTGCAAGCAGGGCAAGGCAAGAGCCCCAAGAGGAGCCTGGTGCCCTCTGGGTCCCGCAAATGCAGCAGTTTCCTCCAATCAGGTGGGGCAAGGGCAATGCAGGAAGGGCCAAGTTTCCGCACACCCTCTGTTTTAAAGCTTTTGCCCCCAGATCCCACATGAGGTGGAAGTGTTCAGATTCCCAGCCAGTCTCAGCTGCTGTCCACCACACCCAGTGTCTCCGCCTGGGGCGGAGCGTCACCATGCTCATCTTCACGGTACACGTGTGCTGTGACCTTCTCGGCCCACGCAGGCTCTGTGCAAGCTGTGTCCCAGGCCCCATTCGTCGTTTACCCGTCTCTGGGTTGGGGAAGCCAGCCACGCAGTCTGGGTTGCCCTTTCAATCACCACCTCGGTGCTGTCTCTTTTCTGGCACTTCCCTGGGAAGTGCGGCTTCGTGCTCCGGGTCAGGGGTCCTCTGCTCCCCAGCAATCTGGCCAGACCCCTGCACCGGCACCCGCCCCGCCCCCTTGCAGTCCCAGAAGAGAAGTCAGAGTTTGAAGCAAGAAGAGTATTCTTATCACAACCTCCAAACGAGAGCCCGGTCTGGCTGAAACCTTGATTTTGACCCTAAACAGAGAACTCAGTCAAGCCCACTTGCACTTCTGACCTACAACCATAAGGCAATCAATCAATGGGTGTTATTTTAAGCTCCTAAACTTTTTTAAAATTTCGTTTTATTTATTTTGGACAAAGGGAAGGGAGGGCGAAAGATAGGAAGAGAAACATCAATGTTCAGTTGCCTCTCATGGGCCACCAACTGGGGACCTGGCCTGCAACCCAGGCATGTGCCCTGACTGGGAATCGAACCACTGAGCCACACCAGCCCAGACTAAGCTCCTAAATGTTTAATAATTGGTTAGGCAGAATAGGAAACGGCCTTGATACCCTCTCTCTCTATCAGGCTGAGGGTCGTTCACTTGGGAGCTGGCGGAACGTACTCTGGCAGCCCTGGGATCACGGAAATTCCTGGCTCCCTGGACCCCTGGGACTCAGGGTCCTGCCCCTGTGGGGTTCCAGGGTCCCCGCCCTCCGAGAGGGACCCGAGGTGGGAGCCACGGCCCTGGTCCGTGGTTGCGGGACACAGAGGGCGCAGAAAGGGGTCCCGGGGTGGGTGGACGAGCCACGGCTCCCGCAGCTCCTGGACGGGGGAGGGACGGAAGGGTCCCGTCCTCCTGGGTCCACAGCACCTTCTGGGGCACCCTGGATGGTGGCTTTTAGAGCGACTCTAAAAGACGGAAACGAGGATAACAGCAACACTAAAGGGTTATTTACTGCCGTCAAGACCCTGCCCGTGGCCCCTCACGGAAAATCCGTACACCATTCCGAGAAAGGAGCACCGCCCATTCGATAGAGCTTGTTAAAAAAACAAACACACCTGTAATAAGTGGTTTGTTTGTTTGTTTGTTTTTAAACACAGCCCCCAACTCCCACCGCCCCTGAAGCGGGCCATCTTTCTGCAGGTGGGGACTGGTCCACTTCAGGGGTTCTCTCCAGGTTTGGAGCCTTGAACCGGCCTGTTCCCACCAACTCCCTCCCAACCTGGTAGCCCATCCGGTGAGCCCAGAGGTTTCCAGCTGTGCTCTAGAGCAGCGTCCTCCTGTAGTACAGTGGCCAGAATTAAAGAAAATAAAAATGTTTCGGTCACACTAGCCAAATCTCAACGCTTGACAGCCGCGTATGGCTGCGGTATCGGACAGAGCAGGGGCGGAGATTTTCGTCATTGAAGAGTGTTCCGTGACCGCTCTGCTCTGGAGGTGTACGGGAGGAGGGAAAAGCACCCCTGCCCCCCAACCCCCTGCAGGGCCCTGAAGGGCAGCAGGCAGAAGCCCCCACCCATCACTCCTTCAGAACAGCAGCTCTGGTGTTCTCTCCGTGTTTGGGGGAAGGACCCTGTGTTCCCTGCCAGAGGGAGAGGTCTGAAGACCTCTGCTCCCGTCAGCGTAATTCGTCGTCCACGAGGGCAGCTGAAGCCAGGGCTGCGAGTCCCCCGCACCCCACCCCGGGTGGGAGAGCAGCACGGGTGCCGGATCAGGCCTGGGATCCCGTTCTCCTGGGAGCCTGTCCGCTCGCTTGTGTCCTCGTCCGCAGCCTTCCCTGTGGGGGTCCCTGTCCCTGCCCTGGGACTCTCTCAGGGACAAAGCAGACCCCAGTTTATCCCCCAGGAAGATGTCAGGGAGATCGAGGGGAGTCTGTCCCACAGGCAACCTCAAACCCCTCCCCCCCGCAGTGGTGGCCGTGGGCGCGGCGCCCCTGGTGCTGAGCGCCATGGGATTCACCGGGGCAGGCATCGCAGCCTCCTCCTTAGCGGCCAAGATGATGTCAGCGGCCGCCATCGCCAACGGGGGCGGGGTTGCCGCCGGTAGTCTGGTGGCTACTCTGCAGTCCGCGGGTAAGTGTCCTGAGCAGGAGGGGGAGGAGGAGGGGAGGATGGGGCCAGGACAAGATTCAGCCCAGAGGCTGAGCCTGAAGGGAGGGCCTGCCCTCTGCGTCCACTGGCATGTCCTCGGTGCCCCTGGTCCTTTGTCTCTCCCTAGCTCTCTTTCTGGCTCCTTCTGAGTGAGGTATGGGGTGGAGTGGAAGGGTGAGGGATTCTGGGAGGGAGGGGAAGGAAAGGAGCCCAAGGTGAGTGATGTCTGGGCTGTGGGTCCAGATCTACCCAAACCTGACACCTGGGGAGGCTCAGTGGGTCCCCTCACTCTCTGGCCTCTGTGACCTCCTGTGTAAAGTGAGGGGGCCTGTACCTCGAAGCCTGTGGCGACTCCCCTCTGCCTCCCACTTCCCATGAATTCACCCTCTCTTCTCCTTTCCCTGCCACCTTCAGCATCCTCTCCCCAGAGCCGCAGAGCCCTGCAGGTTTCAAGACCTAGAGGAGGGATCCGGCTGGTATCCCCCCACCTCAGTCCTCCTGAGGGTCCCCGACCCCTGGCCACTGTATGTTCCCTGTGCTCACCCTCCCTCTCCCACAGGGGCGGCTGGGCTCTCCACAGCATCCAACATCCTCCTGGCTTCTACTGGCTCCGTTTTTGGAGGTTTGCTGGGAGGTTCAAAAAAGTCACCCCCTTCTTCTCCAGCTGGACCCAGAGCTGAAGGGGATGGACCAGGAGAAAATGCATCCCAAGGCAAACCTCTGAAACCCCCACTCAGGTCAGAGAGGCAGGAGAAATAAAGAGCATCTGCAAACACACCTCCCTGTCTCCGCTCCTTGCAGCGCTGGCTGGGATGCTGCGAGTTAGAGGGCTCTGGTTCTCCCCATCCTCCCAGCCTGCCTGCCTCGTCGCAGAGGGGCCGAAGGGGTGGCAGGCTGATCAGACACAGAATCAGTCAGCAGGAGGCTTTGGCTGGTCCTAGTCTCACAAGGGATGGGCTATATAACCCAGGGCCATTCATGGCCCTTCCATGGGCCTCAGTTTACCCCTCATTCAGTGGTGGGGTTGATAAAGCTTCCTGCTGGGAAGCTGGGCTGAGGGGTAGCCAGGATGCATGTTGAGCCACTGACTTGGGAGCCCTTGGCCCTTCCTGGCATCCAGAGATGAAGGACACCGGCCTCCCCTGCGAGACCTCAGAATTCCTGTGGGGGAGCTGGCATGGAACCACCAGGACAGTGCGGTGCGCCAGATGTCACATGGGCTCCGGCACTTCATGGGGAGGAGACCGAATCACACGCCACCGAGCTGTGCCTGGGAAATCAAACAGGAACCGACCTTTAGGAGCTCCTACCCTGGTGACAAGAGCTTTTGGGTGGCCCTAAGTCTCCATTTGCCTCCAGGATGAGGTCTTTCTTCCTGCCAGAGAGGTGTCATTCTCTGGAGGGGTTTTTTTTTGTTTGTTTTTTTTTTAAGGATGAGACATAAAATAAATAAATAGTTCTAAGACTTCTTACACCCAGTAGATGGTTTCGAGGAGGCTCGGGTGCACCCACCCGCTGCATTTTGTAGACCACTCATGGCCTTGTCGAGAACAGGGCTGCTTAGAGCGTAGAAAGCTGCAACAAGGCAAGTCCAGACAACTCGCACAGTCGTAGCTGTTCTCGAACCCCTCGGAGAGCGGACATGGCAGGGCCCCGGGGTGGCCCGAACTCAGGAAGTCAGGTGCCTGCAGGGAGAGCACCGGGCCGCCTGGGGCGGAACACAGGAGGGAGGGGGCGCCGCAGTGCAAGCAGGTGAGGATTCAGCTAACCATCTTAGCGGATTGCTCAAGGCCAAGTATGAGCTAGTGTGAGGGTGTGGGACCCTGAGGAGCTACAGACCAACCTGCAGGTTCTTCGTGGAGGACTTGCTGGGTGCTCCCAAGAAAGATTAAGGGCAGGCAGAAACCCAGAGAAAACTTCCTACATTGAGGCAAGACCTGAGGCCCCCCACCTTCCTTCTCCCAGGGAATAAAACTTTCACTGCTGAGGGAAGGGCAGTAAACCCTGTAACCCACCCCACCCCCCACCCCCACAAAGCACTTGTGAAGATCATGGCAGATGGGAAAGAAAACAAGAAAAAAAAAATCACCCCTGAAGTTGGGGTGCAGAACCTTCTTGGACCAGACAGAACCCCACCCACCACCTGGAGATCTGCAGGGCTATGGAGACAGCGCCCCCCTACCCCCAGCCCAGGCCCACTGCACCTGCCCAGACTGATGGGCCCACCGAGAGCCCCAGGGCCCCGCAGGTGTGCAGCGAGGCCCACTCCAAGAGGCACACACAAAATGGAAGCTGACAGCTCAGGCTGGAGCGGACACCCAAGAAGCAGGAAGCGCGAGGCATGCTAATGTGAAGCAGGCGGTGCGCGGGCAGAGACCACAGCAACGACAACGCCCGAGCCCAGCTCGATCGACCCGAGGAGACTGGCGGGGCCTCCCAGGTACAGGCCCAGTGGATGAGGCATGCCGGCTTCCGCCATAAATACGGCTCTGCCCTGTCCCTGACTTGTGCAGCAGACACTGGTGGAGATCTCCCCCACGGACCCCCTGACACTTCGAGGTCCCGCCTGCTGCCCCCACTGCCCCCACTGCCCCCACCTGGGACTCCCTCCCAGAGCTCAGCCTGGGAGGCCCACAAGGCTGACTGGGAGTACCAGCTGTTGGTCCCCGCGGGATGGCCCTCGGCCAATGATGGGTTTTAGGCGGGAGATAACGGTCCTTGCTCGGGTGGGACCACTCTGAGGCCAGGGCCTCAGTGTCTCCCAGAGGTCGGGACTGAGCCTCAGCTGTCCATGGTGCAAATTCATGAATGGGCCCTTTCTTGGCTGCCTGTCTGTGCCTGTCTCACCTCCCCCCACCCTTCCCTCATCTGCGCTCCCTGGAGTCACCTCCCAATAAACCACTGCACTCGGGTCCTTGTTTGGGGGTCTCAGCCCAAGATGGCTTCTAGTCCCACTCAGCCACAGCGCTCTCGGATCGTGCCTGACATCGGCTGGGTTCGGGCCTCACCCACCTCCTTCCTGCAGGAGGAGGTGCAGACAAGGACGGCTGTCTCGGAGCGGCCTGCCTGGGGCCCAGACCCCCCAGCTGTCAGAATCCTGGCAGAGAACCCAGCCCAACTTAGGGCCTGGCCCCCAAGCCAGACAACCCCGGACAAATGCCACATGCCAAAGGCCGTGGGGTAAATCACTCACACCAGTGGACGGTCCTTGAGTCTTTGCAATTTGTCAGGGAAAGTATTGCAAATTCCAGTTTGAGAAATGTTCCTTCTCGGTCGCCTTTGCCCCTGCCACCCAAGGTGCTCAGCGCATCCAGCTGGCTGGGCCGGGCCTGGGGACTGGCGGCCTCAACAACCCACTCCGCCCACCCCGCACCCTGGTTATCTTCCTCGGCTGCTGTTTCATTCACGATGAAAGTACTCTTATCTCCCTGAGCACTGGCTGGAGGAGGCAGCTGGGAGGGAGTTGGTGGGAACAGGCCAGTTCAAGGCTCCAAACCTGGAGAGAACCCCTGAAGTGGACCAGTCCCCACCTGCAGAAAGATGGCCCGCTTCAGGGGCGGTGGGAGTTGGGGGCTGTGTTTAAAAACAAACAAATAAACAAACAAACCACTTATTACAGGTGTGTTTGTTTTTTTAACAAGCTCTATCGAATGGGCGGTGCTCCTTTCTCGGAATGGTGTACGGATTTTCCGTGAGGGGCCACGGGCAGGGTCTTGACGGCAGTAAATAACCCTTTAGTGTTGCTGTTATCCTCGTTTCCGTCTTTTAGAGTCGCTCTAAAAGCCACCATCCAGGGTGCCCCAGAAGGTGCTGTGGACCCAGGAGGACGGGGCCCTTCCGTCGCTCCCCCGTCCAGGAGCTGCGGGAGCCGTGGCTCGTCCACCCACCTCGGGACCCCTTTCTGTGCCCGCTGTGTCCCGCAACCACGGACCAGGGCCGTGGCTCCCACCTCGGGTCCCTCTCGGAGGGCGGATGCCCAGGAGTGCTTGGTTAGTGGCAAAGGAGCCTGGCTTCCCTGACACTGGGGGCTCCTGCGGGTGGGCAGGGACCCTGGAACCCCACAGGGGCAGGACCCTGAGTCCCAGGGGTCCAGGGAGCCAGGAATTTCCGTGATCCCAGGGCTGCCAGAGTACGTTCCGCCAGCTCCCAAGTGAACGACCCTCAGCCTGATAGAGAGAGAGGGTATCAAGGCCGTTTCCTATTCTGCCTAACGAATTATTAAACATTTAGGAGCTTAGTCTGGGCTGGTGTGGCTCAGTGGGTTGAGTACCAGCCTGCAAACCAAAGGGTCGCTGGTTCGATTCCCAGTCAGGGCACATGCCTGGGTTGCAGGCCAGGTCCCCAGTTGGTGGCCCATGAAAGGCAACCACACATTGATGTTTCTCTTCCTATCTTTCGCCCTCCCTTCCCTTTGTCCAAAATAAATAAAATGAAATCTTTAAAAAAGTTTAGGAGCTTAAAATAACACCCATTGATTGATTGCTTTATAGTTGTAGGTCAGAAGTGCAAGTGGGCTTGACTGAGTTCTCTGTTTAGGGTCAAAATCAAGGTTTCAGCCAGACCGGGCTCTCGTTTGGAGGTTGTGGTAAGAATACTCTTCTTGCTTCAAACTCTGACTTCTCTTCTGGGACTGCAAGGGGGCGGGGCGGGTGCCGGTGCAGGGGTCTGGCCAGATTGCTGGGGAGCAGGGGACCCCTGACCCGGAGCACGAAGCCGCACTTCCCAGGGAAGTGCCAGAAAAGAGACAGCACCAAGGTGGTGATTGAAAGGGCAACCCAGACTGCGTGGCAGGCTTCCCCAACCCAGAGACGGGTAAACGACGAATGGGGCCTGGGACACAGCTTGCACAGAGCCTGCGTGGGCCGAGAAGGTCACAGCACACGTGTACCGTGAAGATGAGCATGGTGACGCTCCGCCCCAGGCGGAGACACTGGGTGTGGTGGACACCAGCTGAGACTGGCTGGGAATCTGAACACTTCCACCTCATGTGGGATCTGGGGGCAAAAGCTTTAAAACAGAGGGTGTGCGGAAACTTGGCCCTTCCTGCATTCCTCTTGCCCCACCTGATTGGAGGAAACTGCTGCATTTGCGGGACCCAGAGGGCACCAGGCTCCTCTTGGGGCTCTTGCCTTGCCCTGCTTGCAGGGTCGGGAGCATGACTCCCCAACAGCAGCCTGCAGGATGCTGCAGCCCTGCGCCACGCAGGTCTTGGGTCACTCCCATTCTCACTTTGAGAGCAGCACACAGATGCACGGGCCGGGCCCCACAGATGGAGCCCCTCACAGGACCAGCTGCAGTGGTCTGGCAGTGTGCCCCGGCCCTAGGAGAGGGAGCAAGCTGCTGCTAGGCAATGGCAACTCTGGAACTCACAAGTGCGCACCACAGACAGACAGACAGACTGAGGATGGAGACCCGTTTGTGGAGTTGTCTTGAGCTCTAAAAGGATAGATAAATAATGATGGGGAACTTCAGGGCAAGGGTTTAGATTTTAGTCTTTCTGAAAACAAGGGAATGTCTGTGCTTTGTGGAGGAGGTTGGCTTGGAGCAGGGATGCTCTCGGCCCCCTCAAATTGGGTACCCTGTTAATAAAAGCCTCTTTCCTTCCCCTCGAATCTTGGTGTTATGTCTGCACACACTGGCAGGTGGCAGGGCCCCAGGCTACCCAGTCACAAGAGTGCAAAGGACACTCAGGCTATCTGGTAAGTGGCTCCAGACTGGACGCCCTCCCACCCCCTTCTCCTGACTCTGCACGGAACCTGAGACAACATTCACCCTGGCTGGGATCTTTGAGGTCATGCAGATCAACTCCCCGCTGAGAGAGGAGAAAACGCAGGCCCAGAGAGGAGCTGACCTGCCCTGGGTCGTATTCGGAGTCAGAAGCTGGGCAGGGGCCCTTCCAGTGTTCTCGTTCACGTTCCTTTCCGCTCACCGCCCCCGACACCATGTGGCTGTGACCACCTGGTTGGGAAAGAGAAGTGAGCCCCTCCCCCGCCCCGGACTGCGAGTGAGAAGCAGGGGATCTGGGGGAAGTTGAAACAACTCATTTTTATTCCTTCTTTTCTTCTGGGGGTACAGAATGGGGCACATTGTCACCCTGGGTTTGGTCCCCACTGCCTAAGGCTGGTCCTCTTCTCTGCACTGGGGGCGACAAGGACCTATACCATGAGGGACGCCAGGGCTGACCCAGCCGAGCCCAGGATGATTTTGGATGACACAGACAGTCCAGCTGCTCCTGGGGAAGAAGCAGAGGGTGAGCGGAGAGGAACCAGCAGGCAGGGACAGGTCTGGGGGACAGTACCCTGGGGTTGGAGGTTCCAGCACCTCTCAAAGGGGCCTGAGGCCCAGGCACCCCACCCTGTACCCCCTCCGAGGTTTCCCCAAACCCTCGGATCTCTGTTTCGGGAGGGTTGCGGCAGGCAGCTACCCAGTGGCATGAATTCCAGGGGTTAAACCGTGAGCTAGAAGCTGCCTCACTCCCCAGGGAAGGAGGTTGAGCCCCAGTGGGCGGAGATGCTCCAAGTAACCCAGCAACCCACTTCGGGCAGAGTTTGCCTAAACCCTTGCACACCCCAGACTGGGGCTCCTTCCCTCCCTCCTACATGTCCTGTAGAGAAACCCAGAGAGAGGGCATGGAGGGTGGGACTCAGGCACAGAGAGATGAAAGATCACGGGGCGAGGATCTGGGCTGGCCCCTCTGAGGCTCCTGCCCTTCTTGTCCCCCCAAGGATACTCACCCACGGACTGCAGAGTAGCCACGAGGCTACCTGCGGCAACCCCACCTCCATTGGCGATGGCGGCTGCTGACATCATTTTGGCCGCTATGGAGGAGGCTGCGATGCCTGCCCCAGTGAAGCCTACCGCGCTCAGCACCACAGGCACCGCGCCCACGGTCACGGCTGTCCGGGAGAGGAGCCAGGTCAAGGTGACACTCAAAGAAACAGACTCCCCTCCCACCATGCCCTACACCATTGCTCAAGCTTGGAGGACCTCACGAGGGTGGAGAAGAGGGTGTACTTGGAACTTGGGAGAGACTACCGGCCTGGCCAGCAGTCACAGGAAGAAGTAGGGACAGCAGGAGAGGCTGCGGGGTCACTGGGGACAGGGCTCCGGGCCTGGCTCTGGTCTGCAGCGGGACCTTCCTTGGCAAAGCCATTCGCCCTCTGGGTCTCAGTTTCTGCACTGGGAAGATGCAGCAGCCAGGGCGTGGCTCGCAAGCGCCTTGTCTTTGCTGAGGAAGTCTGTGACACGGGCCATCTTACCCTCCGAGGGGCCTAGCGTGAGCAAGGAGCACTTCCTGAGCTCTGCGTGAATCCCAGTGGACCCCAACACGGGGGCTCCACGGCGTCACCACGGGGCTACAGGAAGACACTGGACAGGGTCACTGAGCCAGTGGCCTCTCTTTAATGCCCTGCCTGTTCTGATTCTGCACGGGCCTCACGACAATCCTCCGCAGGCAATATTGACCCATATGTCAGAGGAGAAAGTGGGAGCTCAGAGGAGTTCACAGACATGTCCAAGGTCACACAGCCAATGCTCTGCAAAGAGGAAATGGGGCTCCTGCCGGGGCTGCCGCCACACCAGAGCTGCCATGACCCTCCTTGTTTCAAGATCCATTTCTCATCTCCAGTCCCTTGCTGCTTGCTCATCTCCATCCTTCCGTCTCCTTCCCTACCATCTACGTGAGGCCTGGGGCAAATGTGGCCACGCACAAGGCCAGTTACTCCTCACATCCCAGCAACAGGGACTTGAGTCCCTTCCGTAAAGAGGCTTACCTCCTCCAATCACTGCTGCAGCAGTCTTGGCTGGAAACCAAAAGAATGTCGTGTGAGTAGAGCCACACTACTCCCGAGCTCATGACCCACCTACAGGGAAGAGGCTGTCCCCATGCTCCTCCCACTGCACTCAGAGACCTGGGATTTCCAAGAAAGGGGGCTTCACGGCCCTGGGCTTGGTGAGGGTTGCTGGGGACTGTGACTGCAGAGGTGAAAGACCTGTCCTCAGTGAGCGTGCACCCTTGGCCTGAAGTTATCTGGAGGCCGGTTTGGAGGTCCCTGTGCCCCAAAACTCAGTCATCAGTCACAATTTTGGTTTGGTTTGGTTTGATCTGTCTGCTGATTGATTGGTCAGAGGTTTGTGGGAAGATCAGAAGTTATCCTTTTCTTTCTCTCTGTCTTCCAAGGCACGTTTGGTTGGTTAAAACCAAAAACAGAATGAAAGCAAACAAAACCCACCCAGATAGCTGCCGCATTCCTTGCAGCAGCTTGGTCCACACAGGTCCCCCGTCAGAAGGCCAAGGGGAAATGGGTGCTGCTTGACAGCCTGTCTGCTGGGCAGCCCCAGAGGTCGCCCGGGGGTGTGGAGGGTGGCCTGTTCTTCTGGGCTGTCCCAAACCTGCTGTGCCCTGAGGCCTCCTCTCAAGGCCCGGCCACATTTCCTTCCCACTCCAGTTCCCAGCTGCCTGACCCCAGCCCCCGCCCCCGCCCCCGCCCCCGCCCCAAGGCCCCTGGCACAACAGTGTCTGCAAATTCGAACAAGGGACATTATCCTCCTCTGGGGTCGTTATGAGAACTAAACCAACTGACAAATGTCCACTGCTAAGCCTAGTGACCAGGACTTCACAGCATTTTGAGAAAAACCTGGATGTTTTCTTATCGTCCGCTGAGGAGGGATCTGTGTTTCCCACAAACAGGAGGGACATTGGCTGTGACCCGGCCCTTACTTTCCGGTCACACTGTTGTGCGCTCAGTGGGGGCCCGTGGAGGGTGTCTGTTACCCAAAGCCAGTTACCTCCAAGTGGGTAGGCAATCATGGCCTGGGCTGCGGGTTCCAGTAGGTAGGAGGCCTGTAGTGTCCCCAGCAAAGATTCCAAGGCCAAAGCAGCCGGGCCCAGGACAGCACTGGACGGCAGGATGAGCCCTGGGGCGGGAGGGTCACAGAGTGGGTGCACCGGGGCGTGACGTCAGGCTGTGGTCACGGCCCTGTTCCCTCCCCGCATTCCCTACGATGCTATTTGTGCTGGTGGGGCAGGAGGACCCCTGGGTGTCCAGCCGGGGGAGAGAAAGAAGTCAATGGTGCTGAGTACACATTCGACCACTTGGCAGCAGTGGGAGCGAGGGCTGGAGGCTCCCCTAGCCACATGGACAGATGTCAAAATCTCAGTTTTTCATGCAAAGAAAAGCAACAGAATAAGATAGACAACACACTATTTTGAAAGTAAATGAAGACATGCAAACAGAAGATACCCACTTTGAATAATGTGTATGAGAAACAGATACACATTAACGTATTAGAAAGGCTGACTTTGGGGGTGGGGGTGGGGACAAAAGAGAAGATAAACGGCAAACTAAAGAAAGAAAACCCAGGAGGGTGCTCCCAGGAACTAACAAAGAAAACAGGACCACACTGAAGAGCTTGTTACAATCAAGGCTGGATCCGAGCCCAACCCCAACGTTACAAACTGCTGCCAAGGGCCTATCCGGGCGCACGGGCAAAACAGGAAAGGCAGTGAACTCTGGTGACGCACCCAGGGAGGGGCAAGGGCCTGGGAGCAGGAGCCAGGCAAGGTCCTCGCAGTGTGCGGGGGGAAGGGAGGGAATAGACCCCTGAGCTCTCACCCCACTGGGTCCTGCCTCCTTCTGCCCTCCTCCTAGAAAGAGCCAGGACAGATGCCCAGGGCAGGGCAGGGCAGGGCAGAAGGAGAGGCCGTAGGTGAGCAAGCCACCCTCTCTGTCCCCGCAAGTGCCTGAGAAGGGCCCTTCCTGTGCCCCCTGTCCCCAGCCACCTCCTCGAACCCCCACCAGCCCTCCCAGGGGCACTTACCCACTGACTTGAGTCCAGCCAGGACACTCCCCGAGACTGCCCCACCAGCTTTGGCCAGGCTCGCTGTGGACATGACCTTGGCGAGGGAGGAGGCTAGGATGGCTTCCATGGTGCACAGAGCGACGAACACCCAGCGGAGCCAAACCTGCACGAAGGGTGGAGCTCCGACCACCATGGGGAAGCAGCACCTGGGTGCCCCCTGTTCCCTCTGCCCCTCCCCCATCCCCTGGCCACCTCCAAAGGCATCTCAGTGGAGGATAGAGAAGCTTCTCAGGGCTTGTGGGGCAGAAGATCTGGAAAGGGTCCAGGGGTGGGAGTTGGGGTTAGGAAAGGACCTCAGTGTGGGAGGTGGATCTTATTTCCCGAGGAGGTCTGCTTCCTTCCCTCCTTCCTTCTGGAAACGCCAGCATCAACTTAGACACTCCTGGAACTCCCTAAATCTCCGCATTGCAACTTATAATGTACCCTCGTAAGTACCAGTTCCCTTTTCCAGGTTACTCTGGGTTCCTTCTCTGATGCAAGCTCCTCACTAACACAGTGATGAAGAAGAGATTCCTGTCTTCCTTTCCTAAATGAGAGAACATTGTCTGGCACAGACAGGGTGAGTCATTCACCCAAGGGCCAGCTGTTTCCAAGACCCAGGCTCGGAATGGCTCTGACCGGGTTCCCCCGAAACCTAATTGGTCTCTGCCTATCTCACCCCCAACCCAGGAATGGACCAGGCTCTCTGTCCCCAGAGTCCCAGAGCCCAGGGGCCGGTGGGGGTTGGAGTCCCTTCCCTCTGGAGACCCACTTTCTCCGATGGCAGACGCCCTGATGAGAAACAGAACAACGTTCTGTGAGCGGATCCACAGGGGTCCCCCCTCCACCCCTTGAGCCCACCACCACCCCAGGCCGGGGACGCGGGAAGGAGCAACCCCTGCCAGCCCCCCACCCCCACCATGGTGTCTTACCAAGAGGGAAGGATTTTCTGAAATGCAGAACTGAGCCCTGGGGCTTGAGTTTGGATGGCACCCTGGAGGTGTGGCTCTGGGCATCTGGAGCAGCTCCGCCCCCTAGGGGCACAAGCAGCAAATGCCGTAGGTTTCTGCGTTCTAGGAAACTGAAACTACATTTGTTTTACAGGAAACTGAAACTGAAACAGCCATATTGTCCTCCTATCCCAGTCAATGGAAAATTCTAGTGATATGGATGGAACCTGGCCACTGTATCCAGCACTGTCGGTTAGTGGAAGGCACTTGGTCATTTAAGTTGGGGATGGAGTGTCCTCTCTCTGCATGATAAAGGTCATGTGAAATCTGATCAAAGTTATATTGTAAAAGGATAAATATTAACTTCTAATGGAGACAAAGAGGTGGTTTTCAGGATGGCCTTAGTCCAGGGGTGTCCAACCTTTGGGCAACTCTGGGCCACCCTGGAAGAAGAGTTGGTTTTCATTAGAAAATATTACAATCCCGCCCTGGCTGGCTGGCGTAGCTCAGTGGATTGAGTGCGGGCCTGCGAATCAAAGGATCGCGGTTCGATTCCCAGTCAGGGCACATGCCTGGGTTGCAGGCCAGTTCCCAGCATAGGACACACAAGAGGCAACCGTACATTGATATTTCTCTCCCTCTCCCCCTCTCCTACTCTTCCCCTCTAAAGACAAATAAATAAAAATCTTAAAAAAATAAAATCACTGATCCTCTTTAAAAATATATATTACAATCCCATTTTGTAAAATTAAAAAATGAAGAGACAAGAGCCTGCCGAAGGCCTGTGCGCACACCCACCAGCCTCTCCGAATCCCTGACGCAGCAGGCCGAGTTGAGGAAGAGAGAGAGAGAGAGAGACGCAGGCTGCACAGCCAGGGGACGGCTTGGGGTCCCCGGTCTTCCCGCTCAGGACAGCCCTCATGCTGTCTCTGGAGGACAGTCCCTGTCTTTGTCTGCTCCCGGTCCTCTTCAAGCCGGAACCTACTTCTTAGGTACTGGGAGCCCCTGTCTTGACCTCGGGCTTGTCCAGGCTCTGGGCTCTCTCTGCAGCCTCCAAAATTGAGCCCAGAATGACGGAAACCAATACTCGCATCACATCTTTGAGCCAAAGCGATTGGTTTAGGGGTGAATAGAACAGGAACATTTACCAGAGGCTTTTGGGAAAGACACTTGCTTGCTCGGCAGCAGAAGGTTCATGGAAAAATGCTCTTTTGGGGGAGACATGAATAAAGAAGCAGGGAGCCTTCAGAGCCTGCTGACAGCCAGCTTGTAACCATGAGACTCGGCAGCCATGGGATGAAGCTGGTAACTCAGAAGCAGACGAGGGACCGAAACAAACAGGTCCTTGGCATCAGGGTTGAATTGCTGAATCCACCTTGACTGAAGCCTACTTACTTTTGTCTTTCCCTTCAGGAAGCCGATAAAGTCCCTTGAACTCAAGCCAGTTGTAGTTAAGTTTCTATTACTTATAACTACATAATCTTCAATGAAATGGCACCTCCTCCGGGAAGCCTTCCCGAATAGGTACAATTAGAATGAATCTTTACTTTCTCTGCCCTCCACGTCGTATAGCTCGATCCTCTGAATACACGCACACATTGTGTTATCAGTTAGCTATCTGTGAGGAACAATGGGCCACAAAACTTAGTGACTTAAAAATATTGAACGCATGCTTCAGTGGGCCAGCCATTTAGGCAGCTGGTTCTTCTGGTCACAGCTGGACTCCCCTGTGTATGCACAGTCAGCTTTGGGCTGACTTTTAAGATCTTAGCGGGGCTCATTCCCGTGTTGGGGGTCTTGTCTAGAGCACAGGGGCTGACTCCGGTAAAGGAAGAACAGGTGTGGAGGCCAGAGGCGGGACCCACGCTGAGGTCCCGGAGCCAGTAGGCTGAGATGCGAGACTCAAGCCTAAGGTGGAAAAGGCCTTCCAGAAGCTGGGTGTGGGTTGTCTGCATGGCAGGCAGTGGGCACAGAACACCTGACGCAGGAACCGGGGCCAGGCACGCAGTGGGCCCCGGGAATGGTGACCTGTGCTGGCTCACCTCTCGGGATCCCCTCCAGGGGACGGAGTCCTGTCTGTCCTTGCAGGCGCTGGTGCGTCCCTTCTGGGAGGTGCTACCCTTGGGTTCTGGACCAACGGGGACAGAGCTCCCTGGGGAAACGCAACGCCTCCACTTCCCTGCAGAGCCCCAGGGGCCACCAGGCCAGGCAGACACAATGTCCCTGAACTTTAGAGCAGCGAGCGATCTTTGACCAGTGTGCTGCAAGAAGGTTTGTTTTATTTTTAAGTGAATTTATTGGGGCAACACTGCTTAATAAAATTACACAGGCGTACAGGTCTGTAATGCACTGTGTGTTCCCTGGCCCCAGGCAAATCTCCTTGGAGAATTTTTAAAACACGCAGGGCCTGCCCCCTTAGTTGGCGGCACTGACCTCTTTTCCCTTAGACTGACGAATTGACAGCAGCCAGCACAGCGACAGCCATCTGATGCGAATGAATCAAAATGGCACCTGATTCTTCTTTATTAGATCGGCAAAAAAATAAATGTGTTGGTGTCCTGCGGAGTTTTAGTAATTGGTTTATGTGCGCCCCAAGATGACAACGGCTGCTCCAGAGTCACTGGCCGGACCCTGAGTCTTGGGTGGGGCGGGGAGGGGTCGATAATGCCTGAGGTCAGTAATGCCTTCGCAGCTGAGGGTCAAGGGTGCAAACAGTGACCCCAGAGCCAAGCCGTCCTATCACGTTGCCCCGGCTGAGATCTTCAAAGACGCTTGGTCCAAGGCCCCACCGGAAGAGCGGTAAACTGAGGCTTAAAGGGGAGACATGACATTCTCAAGGTCACAAGTGAGTGGCCGGAGGGGGACCACACGTAGCTTGCAGTCACGGAGGACGCTGGTGCTCGGCTCGTACTTACCGAGTTCCCGCTGGCCCGCCCTGCCCCATCCACGAGAACAGAGTGCGGACACCTGGGAAGGGCACGGTGCCTCATCTTTATTTCTCATCCTTCTCTGAGCAGTTTTGGGAGGCAGGGGGCTTGTCAGTGGGGGCGTTGCCATCCTGAGAGTCACCTCCACTGGGTCCAGCTGGTGGAAAGGAAGGGTCTGCCTCTTTTGAACGCCCCATCCAGGCCGCAAAAGATGACCCAGCGAAGCCCAGAAGGGCTTTGGATGACAGGGAGAGTCCAGCTGCCCCTGGAGAAGAGAATTTGACAGCACACGGGAGAGGTGGCCCCGGTGGCTCCTGGCAGGGGTGTGGGGTCAGAGATCCCAGGGACCCTCAGGAGGCCAGAGGCCCCAACATCCCAAGCCTGCTCCCTCCCCTACTTCCCCAAACCCCAGGACGCCTGCATTGGGGGAGCAGGGGCTGCCCAGAGAGGACACTTGAACTGTGGTGGTGAGTCCATCAGTGACAGAGGGCAGACCCTCTGAGAAATGGCAGGCACTTCCCTTCCACAGGACTAGGCTGGGGCCTCGAGAGCGGAGGAGCCTGCCCAGGTTTTGTAGGGTTGACTGGCAGCCCTGCCAGGCTGAACTCTAGACCCACCCTCCAACCCCCAACCGGAAGAGGGAACAGGGAGGGAGAGACAAAGGACCAGGGGCACCGAGGACATGCCAGTGGAGGCAGAGGGCAGGCCCTCCCCTCAGGCTCAGCCTCTGGGCTGAATCTTGTCCTGGCCCCATCCTCCCCTCCTCCTCCCCCTCCTGCTCAGGACACTTACCCGCGGACTGCAGAGTAGCCACCAGACTACCGGAGGCAACCCCGCCCCCGTTGGCGATGGCGGCCGCTGACATCATCTTGGCCGCTAAGGAGGAGGCTGCGATGCCTGCCCCGGTGAAGCCCATGGCGCTCAGCACCACGGGCGCCGCGCTCACGGCCACCACTGTGGGGGGGAGGGGTTTGAGGTTGCCTGTGGGACAGACTACCCTTGATCTCCCTGACATCTTCCTGGGGGATAAACTGGAGTCTGCTTTGTCCCTGAGAGAGTCCCAGGGCAGGGACAGGGACCCCCACAGGGAAGGCTGCGGACGAGGACACAAGCGAGCGAGCGGACAGGCTCCCAGGAGAACAGGATCCCAGGCCTGATCCGGCACCCGTGCTGCTCTCCCACCCGGGGTGGGGTGCGGGGGACTCGCAGCCCTGGCTTCAGCTGCCCTCGTGGACGACGAATTACGCTGACGGGAGCAGAGGTCTTCAGACCTCTCCCTCTGGCAGGGAACACAGGGTCCTTCCCCCAAACACGAAGAGAACACCAGAGCTGCTGTTCTGAAGGAGTGATGGGTGGGGGCTTCTGCCTGCTGCCCTTCAGGGCCCTGCAGGTGGGGTTGGGGGGCAGGGGTGCTTTTCCCTCCTCCCGTACACCTCCAGAGCAGAGCGGTCACGGAACACTCTTCAATGACGAAAATCTCCGCCCCTGCTCTGTCCGATACCGCAGCCATATGCGGCTGTCGAGCGTTGAGATTTGGCTAGTGTGACCGAAACATTTTTATTTTCTTTAATTCTGGCCACTGTACTACAGGAGGACGCTGCTCTAGAGCACAGCTGGAAACCTCTGGGCTCACCGGATGTGCTACCAGGTTCGCAGAGCAGTTGCCGGGAACAAGAACAAGAACAAGACGCAGCTCAGCTTATGAATTTGGGAACCAAGCGCCCTGCAGGGCCCCAAGAACCAGCAACCCTGCTTCCTGGGGGCAGATCTCATGGCTCGCCCAGGGTCACAGGTTTACCCTGGAGACTCCAGGGAATCCTGGGCTTGGTCAAGGGAGGTTCTTCCCAGAGGCCTAGGGCCAGGGGCAGGTGGCGGCTGGGGTTCCTTCCCAGAGAGACTCACCTCCTCCGGTCACAGCCAGACCAGCCATTTCTGGGGACACAAAGAACAGGCATGAGCGCACCATGCTGGCCCCCCCGCCCCCACCCCATGTTTCCCGCTGCTGCCTGCAGTGAGAAGGGGGTGCCCTGCAGCTGGGTCGGAGGAAGGAGCCGCTCCCGCCCGCTTTCCCAGGAAGTCCGATGCACTGAGTAGGCAGAGGTGGGTGCGGGGTGCCCAGAGCTCTGAGAAGCTCCAGGTTGGGGAGTGCACTGCCTTCAAAAGGCTCCACCCTGCTCTTTGAAGCCAATACCTTTGGCATCATTGTCTCAAAAAGACAAAAACAAAAACAAAATGAAAAAACAAGAAAAGCAGACTGTTTACTATTTGTTGTAGGATAAATCGACCTGTCTGTTCTCTCCCTCTTCCACAAACCCTGTGCCCATCCCAGGGTCCTAGGGTCCCAGGGTCCCAGGGTCCGAGGGTCCGAGGGTCCCAGTGTCCCAGGGTCCCAGGTGGAGTGAAATCCCTCCATTCTCTGGGGCTCAGCCCATTTTCTGCATTTCAGCATAGGTGATGTTTCCAACAAATTCACTTCCAAGAAGTCTTTGTCTCTATACCCCACACGGTCATTCCCTAGGCCCATGCTGCCCACTAAGGTAACCGCCAGCCACATGTAGCCACTTAACTCTTAAGCAATTAAAATAAAATTAAAAACTCAGTTGTGCAAGCCACACCTCCAGTGCTCAAACATCACTGCGGGGGGGCTCCACCTGCAGAGCCCCCTCCCAGCCTCAAAGGATGAGAATAAGTTTACCAAGACATGATCTGCTTGGGGAGGAAAGATGGCCGATCTCTCAAAGGAGAAGGGCCTTGAGCCTGTTCCTCAATGGGCTTTTATTGGGTTCAGTTTGCACAGGAATACAGGTGAAGCTCATCAGTCATTGTCAGGCAGTAAGGATCAAACAATGGATAACATTCAAAGAACTATAAGGGCTTATTCTGAGTCAGGGTCAGTTAGCTAAGGGACCATAAAACTTTGGGAAACAAACTCATTTTATACTTGGACCCTTA
Organism: Glossophaga mutica; assembly: GCA_039655065.1. Classification (NCBI taxonomy): domain Eukaryota; kingdom Metazoa; phylum Chordata; class Mammalia; order Chiroptera; family Phyllostomidae; genus Glossophaga; species Glossophaga mutica. The sequence continues at coordinate 7,870,916 of CM077303.1, forward strand.
TCAGAAAATTGAGGGCATTCTTAGCAAAGCAGGTTTCACAGGATTTTATACATTCTTTCTCAGGCCTGATCACCCCGGGGAACTGCCTATTCCTGCCCAGGGCCGCACCCCAGGGCTGCACCCACCTCCAGCATTGTTTCAGGCTTAAGTCAGGTAGCGGGAGTAAGGCAGCCAAAGATTAGGAGACTTCTTGCAGACAGAATGAGGACTCAGGCTATGTCAAAGATGAGGGGTGAGGGTCCATTACCCCCTTTTTCTATAGTGCCCCGAGTCCTTCCCTGATAGTCCCATCGTGACCATGCCTATCTTAGGTTGTCCTTCCCTTGTGGAATCTTACCCATCATTGGCTAACCGGTCATCTGCCTGGGGCTAAGCAGGGTGAAGTAAAGGGAGCCGAGGTGGGGCCCCAGCCGGGAAGATAAGCTTTGTCTCCTTAGTGGCTTATGGTCTCAAGGTCTTTTTAGCCCTGGGGGTTACTGCTTCTGAAACCAGGCAGGGCAGTTCCCAACACCTCACCTGTGGCTACAGTCACCACACAGGAGTCACAGAGAACATGCTCATTATTACAGAAAGTCGCCCTAGGCCCTGTCAATAAGAACAATTGCCCCCTCCCTATTGTCTGCACCCAGCAGCGCCCTCCTTCCCCACCCAGGCCCTCGCCTCTTCCCTTTGCAGGCTCTGAATCTAACACAGCCTGGGACAAGTCTTCACACCGGCACCTCCAGTATCTGCGTTAGTTTTCTGGGGCTTCTGTAACCAGTTGCCACAGTTCTCTCACATTCTGGTTGTGGAGGCCAGACGTCTGAGTTCAAGGTGTCAGCAGGGCTGTGCACTCCCTGCAGGCTCTAGGGGAGGTTCCTTCTCTGCCTCATCTTGGCTTGCAGCGGCTGCCAGCAATCCTGGGCTTCCGGCCGCATCACTCCCATCTCTGTCTGTCTTCACATGCCCTTCTCCCGGTGTCTCTTCTCTTCCCAGAAGGACACATGTCACACCCTACTCCAATATGACCTCCTCTCAACTTACATCAATTAAAAAAACATTTTAATGCTGTTTCAATGCTAACTACTACTTTTGATTTACTGATAAGATAGAAAGAGGGAGGGAAGGACGGAAGGATGGAGGGAAAGAAGGAGAGAGAGAGACATCGATTTGTTGTTCCACTCACTCACGCATTCAGTGGCTGTTGCTTGTATGTGCCCTGACCGGGATCAAAACTGCAACCTTGCCATATCAGGACCACGATCTAACCAACGGAGCCACCCCACCAGGACCTCAACTGACATCTTTATTACAACTGCAGTCACATGCACGTGTACCGGGGGTTAGGATCACATGTATCTCTGCGAGGGGACTCAACATAACCCACAACACTGCCCCTCATTCATCCCACGTCCTCCGTGTCTTCTTCACCCACATAGATTCCATCCCCACTCACCGTAAGCGCCCCTCGCAGACCCTTAGCGCTCTCCCCTCCTCTCCCTCTCTTGTGCTCAAGCCCCTCAGGCTTTCCTGTTCTTTTCACTCCCCTGCTCTGTGGGAACGCCCAGCATTCACAGCTTCTCCCCAATCTCCAAACCTACTGCCCCTCCACCTTCTTGCATCCCCCAGCTTCCTATTTCACCAAGAAAACCAAGGCAACCAAAAGAGAGCTTCTGCCTGCTCCCTTCTGTCGCCATGCCTCTGCCCCCTCACTCCTCTTGCCCGCCTGCCTCTCCGTGGAGCGGCGCCTGCTCCTGGCCGCTCTTTCCAACTGGAGGAAGCGCTCCTACAGTGGTCCTCCCTTGCTTCTTCCCCATCAGTCTCCCTCTGTCCCGGACCATCCCCAAGAGCATCCACCCAGGCTCTACCACCCCCCAGCTGAAAAACAAAGGCAGCCTCTCCCTCTGCACCACATCTCCCTCCAGTTGCCACCTCGCTTGGACCCATTCCTTACGGCGAAGCTCTGCCAAACAGTCCTCTACATGGAGAGAGAGGCGGTACTGCACAGTGGTTAGGCACCTCGATGTGTGAAGACAAAGACAGCCTGGAGTGACGCAGCCACAAACCAAGGGACATCCAGGATTTCTGGCAGTCACGGGAGGCTAGAGGAGGCATGGGACAGGTTCTCCGCTCAAGCTTTCGGAAGAAGTGTGACACCTTGATTTGGGATTTCCGGCCTCCGGAACCGTGGGAGAGTACACTTCTGTGGTTTTAAGCCACTGCGTTTGTTTACGGCTGCCCTGGGGAACATTCTCCTCACCTGGCTTCAGGGGTCATCCGTTCCCACGCCTCTTCCTGCCACCCTTTCCTCTCCTCCTCGGTCCCCTCTCCTCTTGTCTGCCTGATCTCTGACGGAGGAGCCATGCCCAGGGTTCAGTCCTCAGATCCCCGCTGCCCTTCAGTCCCACCGCTCAGCGGCCCCTGCCCAGCCCCATGACTTTTGGGGCCACCCGCGCTCTGACACGGCCAGCCCGGGCCTGCTCGGCGGGTCCGCTTGGGTGTCCGAGCAGCACCTCAGACACAACAGACATGTCGTGAGCTGGGCTCGTTTACCCTTCCACAGCTGTTCCTGCGATGGCCGTTGAGCCCCGGGGAGAGGCAGCCCCGCACAGGCAGCCAGGGGTCGATTTTCTCCAGTTTCCCTCTCTGCACGCCAACCTACCCACAGATCCTGCCGGATAATCTCCAGAAAATACCCAGTGCGACCATTCTTCGCCTCTCCCATCACAGGCCAGGCCGCCACCGGGATTCCTGCAGTAGCTTCCTCATCGGCCTCTGAGTTTCCACTCAGCCCGGCACCGTTCTCTCAGCAGCCAAAATCGTGGAGTCATCCTAGACTCCCCTCTTTTATCTCACTCCACCTCCAGTTTGGTAGCAACTCCCGTTGATTTCACCTTTAATACACGTCAAGGATCAATCACCCCCATTACCTCCACCACTGCCAGCCTGGTCAGCATCACCCCCCACTGTCCATGATCAGCGACATGGACGTTACACAGAATGAGACGTATCTGCTCACTGCTGGGGTGCAGGGAAGAGCCATGCTGCTGGAATCCCTCCCCACCCCAGTCACTGCTCCCTCCCCAGCACCGGGCACAGGCCTGTGAGCACGGAGGAGCTGGGCGAGAATTTCAAAGGAAGAAATGCAGACCCAGAGTGCACCTCCGCGCATCAAAGGACGTACGGTCTGCATGCTGTGCTTCCAATTCACAGAGTGAAACCTAGTGCCCAACGGGACGGGGGTACGAGGCGGGGGACCTTTGGGAAGCGACTGGCTCTTGAGGACAGAGCCCTCACAATCGGGATTAGCTCCCTTATAAAAGAGATCCCAGAGAGCCCCTCTGCCCCGCCCACCATGGGAGGGCACCGCAAACAGAGGGCTGGGCAGGAAGTGGACTCTCACTGGACACTGGTCTGCTGGTGCTTTGACCCTGGACTCCCCCACCCTCCTGCCCCCAGAACTGTGACAGCTAAACTTCTGTTGTTTACAACCCACCAGGCTATGGCACTTTGTCATAGCAGCGCTGACTGAGACAGGACACAACCGACAGAGGGGAAAAGCAGCCTGCGAGTCATGTAGCTGACAAGGAGCTAATCTTCAGAATATGTAACGAATAACCCAATTAAAAAATGGGCAAAGAATTTGGATAGACATTTCTCCAAAGAAGGTATACAAATGGCCAATAAACATAGGAGGAGATGCTTGGCATCCCTAATCATGAGAGAAATAAAAAGCAAAACCACAGTAAGATATCATTTCATACTCATGAGTACGGCTTCTACCTAAGAACAACCAGAAAATAACCAGTGTGGGCTCGGACGCGGAGCACTTGCACCCCGAGCGCTGTGGTGGGAGTGTAAAACGGTGCAGGAGCTGTGGAAACCAGCAAGGCGGCTCCTCAAACAACGGAAGGGGAATGCCCTATGACCCAGCAATCCCACGTGTGCGCACATGCCCAGAGGAGCTGAAAGCGGGGTCTTAAAGAGATACCTGCAGCCCATGTTCATAGCAGCATTGTTCCTGACAGCTGAGAAGTGTAAGCGACGCAAGTGTCCATAGGCGGATGAATGGACAAACAAGTGTGGTATCTACATACAATGGCATACTGTTCAGCCTTAAGGTGGAAGGAAATTCTGACACAGGGCTGAATGGTGGGACGTTATGCTAAGTGAAACAAGCCAATCACAGAAACACAAATACTGTATGATTCCACTGTGGACAATAAAAGGGGTTCTATGGAAAGCAACCTCACGGGGTGAGCTGATCATAGATCCCTAACTGGGCAGGTCATGGTGGGGAGTCAAACCCCAGGCCTATAACTTCTAGGGCGAAAGGTTTTAAGCCAGCCAGGTCCTTTGTTCTGGTGCATCTCGGTTAACACACCTTCGAAATACCGGAAGTAGTACCCGGAAGGGAGTGCTAACCCTCAAGAGAGCACGTGATCTTGTTAACTACCCTGAAATCCAGTCCCCACTCGGCCTTCTACAGTGTTCCTTATGTCCCCTCCTTAATTCCAAAAGCTCAAAAGATGGTTAAAAAACTGCTATTCTCGGCAACATGTGAGATCTTGCTTCTGGGTGTACGTCATCAGTTTGACCCATAAATTCTGGTGAAAATTCTCTACAGGTTTGGACAGGTCTTACATCAACAGCACTCACACAAATCCCTAGAGCAGTCAAATCCGCAGGGACGCAAAGTAGAACGGTGGATGCCAAGGGCTGAGGGGAAGAGGGAGGGGGAAGTGAGCGCTGAGCAGGGACAAGATTTTGGTTTTGGGAGATGAAGAGTTCTGAAGACCGGTCACGCAACGGTGCAAATACCCTCAACACCACAGACCTGTGCACTTAAGAATGGCTAAGTCGGCAAATGTTATGTTACATGTATTCTGCCACTGTAAAAAATAAAAGGCAGAGAGGACCGTTCGCTGGCCTGTCCCTGGGCTGGCCCGCATCTCAGAGGTAGTACTGCTCTACGAGAGTGTGTCCTGGGAGCAGGTCACCAACCACACCCCGGTGCATCAGGGAGGAGCGGTGGGAGAAACAAAACTCAGCCTGGCCTGGGTGCTGTGGGGCCCACAGGTCAGGGCACTGGCCGTGGACTTTAACTGGCAAAGAGCCAGGCCTGAGCCAGGCCCCCTGGCGGACCAGAGCCTGAGCAGCAGACCTCTGTGAGAAGCACGAGGCCGCTGCACTCGGACACAAACGGACGGAGGCTAAGAGGCAGCGTGTGTCTGTCTTGGGCTCACTCAGCAAGTCAGCCACAGAGCCAGCACCCGAAGGGCAGTCCCTCCGACTCTAGCGCGTTGCTCACTTCCTCGCCCATACGCACCATGCCCCTTTTCTGGTAACGTGGGTGTTCCAGAGACTCCTTTAGGGACGTGTGCCTTCACGCTGACAACTCGGAAGGCTGAGCTGAGTGGGGAGGGGGAGGGGAGGTCTGGGGTAGACTGGCACCCAGGGAGCAATTACTTGCATGGCGGAAGAACTTCTCTCTTCTGTGTGTGGGCGGGTCAGTGGAGTCCAAGCCAGGTCCTTCAGGCTCTGATGGGGGCCCCCGCGGAGGCCCCCCCAGGAGTAGAAGTAGCAGAGGATGGCTGGGAGGTTTCTTCCTCCTCTGGAAAAGAAGCAGAGGGAGGAAGCCCACAGTGGGGAGGCAGCTGTGGGACCAAAGACCGCTGCCCCAGAGGCCCTACGTGGCACCCTCCACCACTTCTGGATGCTCTCAAGAACTTTGATATGGGGCGGGGACCTCAGCAGCAGCTGCACTGAGCGGTGACGGGAATGGAGATGAACCCGAGGAGAAGGCAGAGAGAGGGAGACGTGGCCACTGAGAGCTGGCGGGTCCTTCACTTCGCAGAGGGGCAGGCCGAGGCCCAGGAGGGAAGAGACTCACTCATACGATGCACCTTAGTGGCAGCTCCAGGCTGGAACCCAGACCCCCTGTGCTCTGGGTCATGCACCCCAAGCCCGGGGCCACCTGGCCTCCGGAGCCTCCCGAGGGCACTCACCATCTGACTGAGACGCCTGCAGGAGGGCATCCGCAGCAAATCCTTCCCCGTTCTCTATGGCTTCTGCTGACATCTTGGTGCAGGTGCGGGACCACTAGGTGCACAGTGTACAGTCACCACTGTGTCTCCCAGAAACGGGGTCTGAAAGCCGAAGGGCTGCGCCTGATTTGCGATAGACTGGGGGTGGGGGTGGCGCCTCTCTGGAGCCCAGAGCCCTGCCCTCTGTGGGCCCCTTCCGGCACATCTGCCAAATCGGCACGGACCCCAGCTTTGTGACTTAACGACTTTGCCTGGTTCCCTGATCTCCAGGGTTCTATTCATCTGTCCCCTGACCACTGCCCCCTCCCCAGCCTAAGTCTGAGGGCAAAAGTGGGCTCAAACCCCTTCCCAGCGCACTCACCTCTGATCACAGCGACAGCAGCCCTGGATGGCAGCAAAGAGGGACTACGTGAGCGTAGTCTTTCCCCTTTCCCGCCTCCTATGCCTCTGCCTACTGTGGGAAGTAATTGCCTGAGAAGGCAGAGCAGTGTCAAAAGTCCCGTGTGTAGTGAGGCTGTACTGAGGCCTCCAGCAGGCTAAATAGCCTCGCCCTGGATGACGTGCAACCCCAAGGGTCGGATGAACCTGGTGAGTCACGCTCACTCTGGGCTCAGAGCCAGGGAGACCTCATCTTCCCCTTGCTAATGCGAAGATGCGGTGAGTGTGGGCCTGTCTTCAGGATAACCTGATTTCAACACACCACAACGCCCCATACATGACACTCAGCTTCTTGAAGCCCGCTTGAATGGTGGCCACCTGGATTGCATACCAATACGGTAAAGCTGGGGTTAAGTCAGATGCAATGTCCAAATAAACCAAGGCGTATCTGGAACCCTCACTCACAGGGAGGGATCAATTTACTAATCTCCCACTGGCTGGGAGGACTGGTGGACGGTCCCAGACTCCTTTGGTAGTTGCCTTCGGTGCTGTCTTGCGCACACAGGACAGGCTGCTGTTACCGCATTAACCAAGTCACTGGATTTCAAGGGCGACTGGCCATCCCGCCCGGATAATGCAGTGGCCGCTCCTTCACGCATCCAGTCAGCCGTATCCATGAAGAGTCGGTTCCTAGGGCTGGTACTGGAGCGAGGGCATCAGCTTCCTGATTGCCGGGGGGCATCAGTGCCTTAGGAGCCAGAATGTGGGAAACAGGACGGCCTCGGGCTCTTGTAGGTGGACCTGAACGTCTACCCACATATCCTGATCCCACGAGGGCTTACTCATGGTCAATGACACCTTTCCTTCCCATTTTCCAAGCCACGGGGTTCAGTCCCTTTGGAATGGCCCAACTACTAGTGCAAAAGGCTGGCGGCCAGAGCTCACCCTCCAAGGTGTATAACTGCCCAGGGGAGACGGGAACCTTTGTCCTGCCATGGAAAGACATGAAGCCCCGCCTCCTCCCTCTGCCATCGGGGACAGCTCCAGTCTTGGTGTCATACTCCTTCAGGCGCCACCAGGACACAGGCTCTGCGCCACCCAGACACTTGGGGACACACTGGCCAAGTTCCCCAAGAAATGAGTTAAGTTCTGTGTCAAGGTGGCTGCAAGGGGATAGGGAGGCTCACTTGACCTAAGCTTGGTGATCTCCCCCATTTCCTTTAGCGCAGGGGTCCCCAAACGCTGGGCCACGGACCAACAGCGGTCCGGGGCCTGTTAGGAACTGGGCTGCACAGCAGGAGGTGAGCGGTGGGCAAATCAGTGAAGATGCTTCATCTGCATGTACAGCTGCTCCCCATCACTGTCATTACTGCCTGAGCTCCGCCTCCTGTCGGATCAGCAGCGGCATTCGACTCCCACGGGAACGCAAATCCTACTGTGAACTGCGCATGCGCAGTGGGGAGCGTGCGGATTAGGCTGCACGCTCCTCATGGGAACCTAATACCTGGTGCTCTGAAGCGGAGCAAAGGCGGCGATGCTGGTGCTGGGGGCGGCTGCAAAGACAGACCACCAGCAGCAGAGGTCTGACCGCGCGGAGACCGTAGTAAATCAGCTGCTTGCAGACTCGCACGAAAGCCCCCCCCATCAGGGAGGGGCCGGTGACCATTAAGCTGCATCTGGTGTCAGGCTTTAAGTCAGAATCCGACACTTATCTCAGTCCTCATGCGCCCACCCGTTATATCACTCACCACTTCCATCCGCTCCTCTTGCCCGCACTGCACACTTGTGTCAGTCACGGTTCTGGTGAGCCCGCAAGCTAACACCAACCAACACGAGTAAAAAGCAGACGTCTCTGGAGAGCTTCTTTGTAAGGGCGGAAGGACCCTTTTCAGACAGCAGATGAGGGACGAGACAGCAGAAGACCCCAAGACTGCCAACGAAAAGAAAGCTGCATTGAAAAGAAAACACCAAGAGTCTTACCTAAATTACGGCTTCATTGCAGCAGGCGACTCACCTTCTCCAAGCCTGCTTTGTGTGCAATGCGTGGTGACCCGCTATCCAGTGAAGCCACGAAACCTTCCAAACTGCTTCCTCCCATGGACGCCAAGCACCTTGCATTAAAAGACAAGCCTCTGGAGTTTTTCGAAAGCAAAAAACACGCACACGAAGAACAGAAGCAATTATTGGAGGCCACCCCTTCCTCGAATGTGTCTGCACGGAGGGCACCATGCTCAGTGGCTGACGCACTGCTGACGCTTAAGAAGCCCTTCGCTGTCGGTGAAGACTGGATCCCGCCGCTGTAAGGACATTTGTCCCGAACTCTTCGGAGAAGCTGCAGTTCGGAAGGCGGCACGTGCGCCTCTTTCGGCCAGCACCATCACTAGACGACTCCACGAAATAGCAGAGGGCACGGAGGCACAGCTGTCAGAGAGGGGTGAGGACGCCCCGCGGTCCGCGATCCAGGTGGACGCGTCCTGTTTCCGTGCGATGTATCTTTCAGGAGGATGTGTTATGTGCGCTTTCGTTGCCCACGACGCCTCCGCTGCAGAGCTATCCAAGTCTTCGAATGATTCCACCGCAGGAAAACCGGGCTGGTCCTTCTGTGTTGTTAGCTGCACGGACGGAGCGGCTGCCGTGACGGGACGGCTTTCTGGTTCCACTACTCGGGTCAAAGAGGTCGCCTCTGAATGCGAGTCTGTGCAAGTGTCGCCCATAGAGAAATGCTGGCTAGCCGGAAAATGTCACCCGGACTTAACAACGGTTTGCAGGATGTGATTACAACCGCCGACCACGTTGAAGTGCATGCGCTTCACTCACGTCTGTCTGTGCAGCCCCGCGAGGAGACGGACGTGGAGCACATGCGTCTTCTCTCGCACACAAGGGCGGGGTGGCTTTCTAAAGGGAGATCACCGGCCAGGGTTTCTGAGTTACGAGAGCCGCTCCGGAGGTTTCTTTTAGAAAAACAGGCCCCACTGGGAAGACATTTCAGTGACGCAGAATGGGTCACAAAACTTGCTTACTTGGGTGACATATTCGACCTGCTCAAGAAACTCACTCTGTCACTTCAGAGGAGAATGACAACTGTGTTCAAGTTGGCAAATAAAGTGGCTGTATCCAAAGCCAAACTGGAATTATGGGGGCGACGAGTGAACATTGGGATTTTTGACACATTTCAAACATTAGCAGACTTTGAGAGAGACTGAGCCAGGGCCTTCTCTCTCCCAGCTGACGCATGAGCACCTGTCTCAGCTTTCAAGAGTTTGAGCCTGACTTCCCAACCACAAAAGACCCCCGCACTGCAAAGGAATGGATCCGTGACCCATCTGTGAATAAGCCAGGTGAATCAACTTTACAGGTGCCTTTCAGCATAAGTGACACTACTAAGAGGGTAAAAGCAGCTCTAATACACAGAAACAAACACAGGGAGGCTGTTAAATTGAGGAGGCAAAGAAATGTGGCCCAAATGAAAGAACAGAACAAAACCCCACAAAAAGAACTAAACGAAATGGAGATAACCAACCTATCAGAGGCAGAGTCCAAAACACTGGTTATCAGTATGCTCAGAGAACTCCTTGAGTATAGCAGAAAAATAAAGGAAGAAATGAAGGATACATTACATGAAATAAAGAATAATCCACAGGAAACCAAAAGTGAAAGGAAGGAAGCTGAGATTCAAATCCATGATTTGGAACATAAGGAAGAGATAAACTTTCAACCAAAACTAAAAGAAACAAGAATTCAAAACAACGAGGATAGGCTTAGGAACTTCTGGAACATCTCCAAACATGTCAACATCCTAATCATAGGGATGCCAGAAAGAGAAAAGGAAGGGCAAGAAATTGAAAACTCATTTCAAAAAATAATGAAAGAAAACTTCCCTAATTTGGTGAAGGAAATTGACATACAAATCCAGGAAGCACAGAGAATCCCAAAAAGGTAGACTCAAAGAGGACCACACCAAGACACATAATTAAAATGCCAAAGGTTAAACATAAAGAGAGAATCTCAAAAGCAGCAAGAGAAAAGCAGAGAGTTATGTAAAAAGGAATTCCCATAAAACTATCAGCTGATTTCTCAAAAGAAACTGCAGGCAAGAAAGGCAAGAAGTATTCAAAGTGACAAAAAGCAAGGACCTACAGCCTATATTACTCTATCCAGAAAAGCTATCATTTAGAATGGAAGGGCAGATAAAAGAGCTTTCCAGACAAGGTAAAGCTAAATGAGTTTATCATCACCAAGCCTTTAATACAGGAAATGTTAAAGGGACCTGATCAAAACCATGCACATTAAAAAGGCAAGAAGTTCACAACTACCAACAACTGAATCTAAAAAAAAAACAACAAAACAACAACAAAAAAACCATAAACAAACTAAGCAAACAACCGGAACAGGAACAGAATCACAAAATGGAGACCACATGGAGATGACATTATCAGCCAGGAGGGGGAGCGGGGAGAATGGGGGAGAAGGTAGAGGGAAATAAGAACCACAATTTGCAGGTACAAAATAGACTAGTGGATGTCAAAAATAGTACAGGAACTGGAGAAGCCAAAGCACTTACACAACCCATGGACATGAACTAAGGGGAGGAATACTGGAGGGAAGAGAGGTACAGGGCAGAGGGGGGCAAAGGGGTAAAATTGGGACAACTCTAACAGCATAATCAATTTTTAAAAAGTATGTTTGAGACAACTTAAAATCTCCATACGTTCTGGGTTCAAGTCAAGGCAGAATATCCTGAGATTGCCACAAAAGCACTGAAAAGCCTGCTTCCATTGCTAACATCCTTTGTGAAGCAGGGTTTTCTGCAGTGACAGCAACCAAAACAAAATGACAGAGCAACCCACTTCGGGTGTCACTGTCTCCCATCACTGCCAGGTGGAACCGTCTAGTTGTAGGAAAACAGGCTCAGGGCTTGCATCGATTCTGCATTATGGTGAGTTGCATAATTATTTCATTACATATTACAATGTAACAATAATAGAAATAAAATGCACAATAAATGTAACGCACTTGAATCATGTGGAAATCATCCCTGCCCCCCCGCCCTCAGAAAAGTTGTCTTCCACAAAACCAATTCCTGGGGCCAAAGAGGTTGGGAACCGCTGCTTTAGGGCTTCCCAAACTTCCCCAGACTGTGAAGCTGATCTCTCTGCATATAAGAAAAGGAGCCAGTTTAGCTTTGCGGTTCAAGCCTGGGCACGGACCTGCCCTCACCATCGGTGAACAGGCGAGGCATGAAAAAACTGCGGAAAACATCACTTCCAATGCAGGCTGGTTGGGTTGCAAATTAATTGCTAAAACATTTGCAAGGTGACATTCACAGGTAAGCAGCTGCTGCACTACAAGTAGAAAACAACCAAGCTTACGTTTCAGCTCCGGAGCTGGCCGTCGGAGCCCTGAGACCTTCCCCCTGTCCCCTAATCACGGGAAGAGCAACACCCCCGAAACCTAGAACCTCCGCCCTCTCCACTCCCACCCTGCGGAAATCCTTGACATCACCCGGTAGCGAATCAAATGGCTGCGTCCAGAATGGGGGCGGGACTTCCTGGCGCAGAGCGATAGCTTGCGCCAGAGGAAGCACCGCCCCGGAACTGCAGTCGGCGCTGCAGCTGAGAGAAGAGTGTGTCGTCTTCTGAGGTTCGCCCCCTGACAGCGGAGGGATCCTCGGCGGCGTCTCCATACGGTGCGTGCCGGGGCTGGAGAGGAGCTGGGGGCTGGCTCCCGGGCGCACATCGCGGCCCTCCCTCGGCCACTGGATTCTCGGGTGCAGAGAGGCCGGCCGACTGCCGGCCCCGCGCGGGAGCCGTTCGGTGGGCATCGAGGTTGCGGCCTCGTCTGCTCCGCTTCGTGCTGCGGCCCGTGCGTAAGACGAATCGCGACGGCGGTCCCGGGACCAGGCGCCGCGAGGAGGGACCCGGCTCGATCTGCAGGTAGCGCTGAGGGCCCCCACGTGCGTGAGCATCGCGCACGCCTCTCGTGGTTGAACTCGGGTTGTTTGTGCTCCTGGTGAGCTGGTCCGGTGGGCAAGCCCCCCCGTGAGCCGCTGCTCTGGCCTCGCGAGGCGCCATGCCGTGCCCATTTTGACGTGCGTCACCTTTTTGTATACGGGTGAGGATCCAACCAAGCCAATGGCCTCATCACCCCCATTTTACAGGCGGGGAAACTAAGGCCCATCCGTAGTTTCTCCATCCGGGAGATCATCCGTAGGGCCAGCACAGCCTCAGAGCTGGCGAGTGGGTCCTGCTTTGAACGGGGCCTCACCTTTGCGTTTTCTGCAGGACGCTATTTTTCTTAATCAGTTCACATGTAATGAAAAAGTTGGGTGTTTTTAAGCCGTTTGGCAAAGGCCGGAATGGTGGGGCAGACATTTATTTGCCGTCCTGAGGCAAGACTTGGGAAGGAAGAAAGTTCTGTTCACTTTCAATGAAGTCTCTCCTCAGTTATCCACCCCCCCCAAAAAAAAACCCAGATTTTTATTTTGCCTTCAAAATGGCTTGGGTGGGGTGGAATTTATCCTCCATGCTTTTCATCACACATTTTGTGACATTATTATTAGGCCCTTCCTCCTTTTAAAAAGATGAGAACACCAAGGTTGGGAGAGGATTCAGGAGGGCTTTCCAAGGTGCACAAGTGGAATGGGATCTGGAATCCAAACGGGATCTGTCTCGTGTGTCTTTGCTCCACCTTCTGTGTCCCCCCTGTTCCAGGCCATGCTGCCTGCTTTGAGGGTGTATTTCAGGGGTGTCACACTCATTTTCACTGGGGGCCACATCAGCCTCACAGTTGCCTTCAAAGGGCCAAATGTATAAGTGTAACTACTCCTTAACAGTTAAGCGAGACCTCGGCGCTGCCACTGGGTAGAAAAAGGTTCCGGGCCAGATAAAACGAGGTGGAGGGCTGAATTCGGCCCTTAGGCCTTGTGTTCGCCACCTATGGTGTATTTCCTTCCTCCTTTGGTCTTCTTCTCTAGTACCTGCGGGAGCCTCAGTGGTAGAGCCATCACTGTGTCCTCACTTGTTTGCAGGGCGTGATAGTCTATGGGCTGCTTAGAAAATATTTGCTACCTCAGACCCCATGCTTCTCATCTGGCAACCTAATGGAATATTTCTCCTTTTCAGCAACCATGAAGTTGAAGGAGACAAAATCAGGGCCAAAGTCTCGAAGCTGTGGCAAGTTTCAGATGAAGGGAATCAAAGTTGTGGGGAAATGGAAGCAGGTGAAGATTGACCCGAGTGTATTTGCAGATGGACAGATGGATGACCTGGTGTGCTTTGAGGAACTGACAGATTACCGGTTGGTCTCCCCTGCCAAGAATCCCTCCAGTCTCTTCTCCAAGCAGGAGCCCAAGAAGAGAAAGGCCCAAGCTGTTTCGGAAGGACAGGAGGAAGGAGAGTGTAGCTCCTCAAAGAAAAAAATGAAGTTGAAGAAGAGGAAAGATGTAGACACCGAAGGACCCAGTGCCCAGAAAGAGCTTGAGGTCAAAGATGCCGAGCCAGAGCCCCAGGGAGATGGCGCCGTGTGTCTGGATCCAGAGGTAGGGGAGGTGGCGTCAGGAAGCCTGGCCCTGACTGCTCCGAAAAAGAAGAAAAAGAAGGGGAAAAAAAACCCAGAGCCTTCCCAGGCTCCTGCTGCAAAGGTGCCCAAAAGAGCAAAGACATGGATGCCTGAAGTGCATGACCAGAAGGCGGATGTGTCAGCCTGGAAGGATCTGTTTGTACCCAAGCCAGTTCTCCGCGCGCTCAGCTTTCTAGGCTTCTCTGCACCCACACCCATCCAAGCTCTGACCTTGGCACCTGCCATCCGTGACAAGCTGGACATCCTTGGGGCTGCTGAGACAGGTGAGGCACCCTTCTCTCGCCAGGGCAAGATTGCTTCTGAGTTTAGCCTGTGGCTACTAACAGCCTGGGCGACTCGGAGGGGGCCTGCTGGGAGCAGAACCACAAAAGCAATGTTGAATGGAGGTGTTTAGAAGTCAGCCAGCTCTGGGTTGCAATCTGCCAGTTCTGATTGGTACCCTCGACAAGTCACTTCCTTTCTCTGAGCAGTGCAGGCCCCGTTATAAAATGGGAATGACAGCAATACCTGTTTCTTTTGCTCTGGGTTAAATGTGAATGCTACAGTAAATTAAAATGTATACAGTCATTGTAAGTGAGCTGCAGGAGGTAGTTTTTTCCTGTTCTCCAGCCTTTTCTGAACAGCTCAGGGTTAAAGTAGGGCCAAGATCAGCCCTCTGGAGAGGTAGATCTTCATTAGCATACGGAAGAAGTGACGAATTCTGAAGTTGTCCAAAGATGCCCAGGACAGCTTTGGGAGTTAGTGAGTTTATTGTCATTGGAAGGATTTGAGTGTGTGTGGGGTAACCACATAGGCAGATGGGGCGTGGGGTGACTGCTAGGACTAGGCTTTCGGGGAAAGCATTGTCTGGTTCACCAGGCCATCGCAGGCTTGGAAGAGTGACAGGTGGACTCCCTGGGTGGACTAAATGAGGGGCTGCGGGGAGGAGCTTGTACTGCCTGGAACTGGTGGTCTAACTAGACCAGCAGTAATATATATAAATGTGGGCCACTTGCGTGATTTTCAAGTTCCTAGGAGCCATGTTAAAAAGGTGCAAAAGAAGAGGTGAAATTAGTTTTAATGATGTATTTAACCAATAATAGTAAAAACTTTTCAGTATGTAATTTATGTAGAATTATTAATGAGCTTTTACATTTTTAAAATTATTTTTATGAGTTTATTTGAGCCAAACTGACCACATATACGGAACTAAGATCTCAAATGCTGCAGAGAATAATCTACATTCCTTTTTATACTAAGTTCTCAAAATCCGGTGTGTATTTTGAACTTGTAGCACATCTCAAATTAGAGTAGCCACATCTTCAGTGCTCGATAGCCGCATGGGGCTAGTGATGACTGCATCGTGGGGCAGAGCATCCCAGCACTTAGCGCCTTCTGGAAGGGGGCTCAGGAGACTCGGGGTGAGGTCCTACGTTAGAGCCACACAGAGAGGAGCAAGGGAAGCCCGGTAAAGGGCAGTGGAGGTCATAACGACCTAGACACTGACGTGGCATTTACAGCGCGTGACGCATGGAGCCCTGTGTTAAGTTCTCACATCCACCCGGAGGTAAATTCCGTTACTGTCCGCCTCTTACTGGTGCGGACGCTGGGTGTGACAGAGGATGGACGTCGTCTCCAAAGCCGCGTGGCTGGCAGTGGCGCTGCCTGCGTTCCAGCCTGGGGCTTCATGCTGTCACACGTTCAGCTGCAGGGGTCGGGCAGCGGGTGTCTGGAGGCAGAGAGGCAGGGTCGTGGTGAGCCCCTGTGGCTGGAGCCTGACAGCGGGTTCACACCGCAGCTCTCCCCAGGCCCCCCGCGTGGCATGCCGGGAACCCGCAGGTCGGAGATTCAGAGAGATGGGGGCTGCGGGCAGACAAGGCATGTGCGCATCAGCCCTTTGGAATCCCTCCTTCCCGGGCCTCCCTCCCTTTTGTCCCCAGGCAGCCTCTGATATTTCCGTGTTTCTTGTCCTTTTTGTTTCATATTTTATGTATGGTAGAAATACCAAAACATATTTTCATTATTTTTGCTTTAACCGGTCAACTCTTTTAAGGAAGTTTAAATAAGAAAATGACATCTTTTATGTTTATTCATGTTACCGTTTCTTGTGCTCTTCATTTCTTGTTGATCCAGATTTTCTTCTGCATGAAAAGAAACTTTAATATTTTTTATAGTTCAGGTCTACTGATGATAAATTATTTCAGGTTTCGTAGGCCTAAAAAAGTGTTTATTTTGCATTTATTTTGAAAGAGATTTTTACTGAGTGTAGAGGTCTAGATTGTCAGTTACTTTTTGAAGTCTTCAAGTACAAATATTGTTACGCTGTCTTTTAGTTTCATCATTTCTCATGAAAAGTGCTGTTTTTCTTAGCTGAAGTATTGTGGGTCTGTTTTTGCTCTCTTTTTCTTCCAGTTCTTGCTTACAGTAACTCGTTTCCGTGTGGATTTTTTAATACTGAGAGCTGCTCCTTTCCCTCTGAAAATTATTATTATTTTTTTTTTAAAGATTTTATTTATTTTTAGAGAGGGGAAGGGAGGGAGAAAGAGCGAGACACATCAATGTGTGGTTGCCTCTTGTGTGGCCCCCACTGGGGACCTAGCCCACAACCCAGGCATGTGCCCCGATTGGGAATCGAACCTGCGACACTTTGGTTCGCAGCCCGCACTCAATCCACTGAGCTACGCCAGCCAGGGCTTGAAAATTATTTTTGATAATTTTTTTGAGGCTGATGATAAAGGGTTTTTCTTCCAGAGCTCATTTATTTGTTTCTGCTTAGGCTTTAGAACTTTAGAACTGTGGTACTGTAAATTCTCACTTTGAGGTGTTTTGTTTGTTTTTAAATATTTTTTAAAGATTTTATTTATTTTTTGAGAGAGGGTAAGTTAGGTAGAAAGAGAGGGAGAGAAACATCGATGTGTGAGAGATACATCAACTGGTTGCCTCTCACACTTCCCCAACTGGGGACCTGGCCTGTAACCCTGACATGTACTCGGACTGCGAATCGAACCAGTGACCTTTCATTTCACGGCCAGCACTCAGTCTACTGAGCCACACCAGCCAGGACTGTTTGGTTTGTTTTGACCACCCAGGTGATACAAATTTGGATTCCATATCCATTTAAAGACCAGGTTGGTGGTGGTCAAGCGTAGACCACCTTCTCATGCAGGTGGTTAAATTTTCTCATAAACTAAGAAAAATTTTTAAAGGATTTTATTTACTTTTAGAGAGAGGGGAAGGAGGGAGAGAGAGAGAAACATCAGTGTGTGAGAGATACATTGATGGGTTGCCTCCCACACGCCCCTAACTGGGGACCTGGCCCACAACTCAGGCGTGTGCCCTGCCAGGAATTGATCTGGTGACCTGTTGGTTCTCAGGCTGGCACGCAATCCACTGAGCCACACCAGCCAGGGCAGAATTTTTTTTTAAATCCATCCTTCTGCACCACAGAAAGGTCTTGGAAGAGTAGGATGTAGATTTCCATTCTTTAATCCCCGCCCCCTTGTGTTCCTTAGCAACAACAAAACACACACATATACAACTTTCCCATGTCTTTGGGGTTTCATTGCTTGGACATTTGTCTGTAGTTCATCATTGGTGACCTCAGGTTTCAATTCGAGTTTGCCAGGTTTTCCTTAGGCTCCTACATTATAGGTTGTGCTATAAAGAAACTTACGTAGGGTGGAGGGGCTTTTGGGTTGGTCAGGGTGGCACTTTGCTATTTCAAGGGTGCCTTATTCTGTGTAAAAGAAAGAACCCTGGACAACAGTACGTGCACCTGTTGATTCACACTGTTCTTATTTATGTTTTACTTCTAAGGAAGTGGGAAAACTCTTGCCTTTGCCATTCCGATGATCCATTCAGTGCTGCAGTGGCAGGTGAAGAAGCCTGCCCCACCTCTGAGTGACACAGCAGCAGCACCTGGCGAGACTGGGGCCGAGGCAGGACCACCAGCCAAGGCTGGAGCTGAGTCTGGAGCGTTGTCTCGTGAGATTGGAATCGAAGGTGAAGCACTGCCCAGTGAGGCTGGGACAAAGCCTAGAGCACCATCCAGCAAGGCAAGAGCTGAGACCGGAGCTGCCATCTCGGACCAGGTGCTGCCCTTCTGTGATGACGACGCTGGTGAAGGACCTTCTTCCCTGATCAGGGAGACACCTGTCCCCAAACAGGACAAGGACAGACAGGAAAAGCTTGATGAAGAGCGGACTGCAAAGCTGGAGCAAGAGTTGGGTGGAGAAACTGACCACACAGCACCACACAGCACCACACAGCCCAAGCGTCCTCTGCTTGGACTGGTTCTGACCCCCACCCGAGAACTAGCCGTCCAGGTCAAACAGCACATGGATGCGGTGGCCAGGTTTACAGGTGCGCCTCAGTTCTATTTAGTTCTATTTAATAAGCATCGGAGAGGATCCTAGTGCTGGGGTGGCACAGGTGGATGGGCTATGACTGCTGCCCTCCAGGGAAACCTTCCTCACCTGTCAGAGAATTAAGCCCTGCAGAAGACTGAATGACCCACAGCTAATGCCATTGTAGATGCACGGGAAATTAATTTATGGGATACAGTGTATGCTTAGGGCAGGGTTTGGCAAACTGCTTGTTTTTGTAAATAACGTGCAGCCACACCCATTCATTTATACACTGTCTGCGGTGGCTTCTGTACCACCAGGGCAGAGTGGAGCGGAGAGAGGTTGTGACAGAGCCATTTAGACCACAGAGCCAAAGATGTTCACCGTTGACCCTTTAGGAAAGACTTTGCTGACCTCTGCTTTAGAGCATCAGGACCTAATTCTCCCGTGGAACTCCTTTTGGGAAGAACTCACGGCACGGTGGGAATCTGAATTTTATAACGAAAGCAGCAGTTAGTTACCGAGCTCTTACTATGTGCGAGGTACTCTGCTGAGCGCTTTGCCCGTGCAGTCCCGTGTTGCTCTCACACCAGACACCTGGAGGAGTCCTCCACGAGAGAGGAGAGAAGAGCACTCGGCGTCAGAGGAGATTCAGGTTAACTCTGATTGAGGGGGGCGGGCAGGGCTTCAGAGAACATCACTCCGGTGTCACGGTGGAGTGCTGCTCAGTTCTGGAGCATTTGGAGCTTTGGGTGTAAGCACGCCTGGGTTCAAATGTATCCCTTCCGTTGTGGTTGCAGAAGAGGGAGTAGAAAGAGATGAGGCTGGGGACATAGGCAGGGCCCAGCTCATAGAAGACCTAGGAAGTCCTCTGGGGTGGCACCAACCGTTCCCCCCTGGAGAGGGGAGCTGTGCTGGTCACTGACCGCCTCTGCTAACCCGGGGGTCCTGTGTCAGCTGTGGACGAAAAGCGGCCCGACGGAGTAGCAATGTCCCTTATGTTTTGTGTGCCATAGGAATTAAAACGGCTATTTTGGTTGGTGGCATGTCCACGCAGAAACAGCAGAGGATGCTGAACCGCCAGCCTGAGATTGTGGTCGCCACTCCGGGCCGGCTGTGGGAGCTGGTTAAGGAAAAGCACCCTCATTTGAGCAACCTGCGGCAGCTCAGGTGAGAGGCAGTGGCGCCCTCCCCTCCCCGCTCTGTTCTGAAGTGGGCCTGAGGTGACGTGGCAGTGTGTGCGGTGCTTTCTGCCTGTCACAAAAGGCCATGGTGTGGTGCTGTATGGCCAGACCTTGGCCTTTAGAAAACCAGGCATGCGTGGGGGAGATTAGTTGAGGCCCCCGCATGGTGGTGGTGGGGGGGTGTGTGTGTGTGTGTAGGGTGGGGGTGGTAGTAGATTGCTCTAGATCAGCAGCCCCCGACATTTTTGGCCCTAGGGACCAGTTTCGTAGAAGAGTTTTCCACAGCAGGGGGGTGTGGGGGAGGCAGGAGAGCGGGAGGTGGAGTTTAGACAGTAATGTGAGTGAAGCCCCGCTCCTCACCGCTCACCTCCTGCTGTGCAGCTCAGTCCCTAACACGTCAAAGACCGTTCTGGTCTACGGGCCGGGCGTTGGGGACTCCTGCTCTAGATGGTTCCTCTTACCGGCTGTTAACCAACTCAGGCGTCTGGGTCTGCAGGTGCCTGGTGATTGATGAGGCTGACCGGATGGTTGAGAAAGGCCACTTCGCGGAGCTCTCACAGCTGCTGGAGATGCTCGGTGACTCCCAGTACAACCCAAAGCGACAGACACTTGTTTTTTCTGCTACACTGACCCTGGTACATCAAGCTCCTGCTCGAATCCTTCACAAGAAGCACACCAAGAAAATTGACAAAACTGCCAAACTTGATCTTCTCATGCAGAAGATTGGCATGAGGGGCAAGCCCAAGGTCATTGACCTCACAAGAAATGAAGCCACAGTGGAGACACTGACAGAGACCAAGATCCATTGTGAGAATGATGAGAAGGACTTGTATCTGTACTACTTCCTGATGCAGCACCCGGGCCGCACCCTAGTGTTTGCCAACAGCATCTCCTGCATCAAACGCCTCTCGGGGCTCCTCAAAGTCTTGGACATCATGCCGCTGACCCTGCACGCTTGCATGCACCAGAAGCAGAGGCTCAGAAACCTGGAGCAGTTCGCCCGCCTGGAAGAGTAAGTCAGGCCTGTCCCTAGCGCCCCGCCTCTGGCCATTGGGTCCGGGTTGCCAGGGTGATGGGGAGAGGGTGGGAAGCTCCCTTCTGTCTTGGGGCCCTCATCGGTAGAAGGTGCCCTTCGTTTGCACAGCGTGAGGCAGGCTCGCCCTCGTCTAATGCAGTTGGTTGCAGGTGATGCCCAGCAGAAACTTCCTTAATAATGAGTAGTGACGACAATGATTCCCAACATAATCGAACGCTTACCAGTAGATTAAACACTGTGCCGGCATTTTAGATCTGTTACTGCATTCACTTCTGACGTTCTTGAGAAGCAGCGGAATAGATTGATGGTTGCGCGTACAGACTGGAAACAGACTGCCGGAGATCGGATCCCGGCTGTGCCACTTTTAGCTGGTCAGATTACTTTTCTGTTTCAGTTTTCTCCTAACTGGTGTAGTAACAGAAGCTACCTTGGAGGGCTGTTAGGAAGATGAGTGGACTTACACATATAGAGTGTTGGGAACAATGCCCGGCATGTGGTCTGTACTTGCTGATGTCAGCTTTAATGCCGCTTACGGTCATCGTTCTCGTTTTGTAGGTGGAAGAGGTAAGCCCTAGAGAAGCTAACCAGCCTGCCCTGGGTTTGTCTGCCCGGCAGACCCCAGAGCCCACGCTGTGCCCTCCGGGCTGTCCTTGTCCCGTCTGCTTCAGAGCCAGACTGGTGCTCGGGCAGCGGGGGGCACGTCGGCAAGACGAGGGCCTGGGAAGTTGAGGCTGACTCCGAACTGGCGTTTGCCCACAGGGCTTTTTGTCAGGTTACTGGGTGGTTCGTTTTAGAACAAGTGTCTGGTGTACCTCCCTCTGAATGTTGGTAGATGGAGGTCGTGGTTCACAGGATCAGGGGTTGGCCACCTGGCCCACGGGCCGGATCCAGCTCACCGCCTGTTTCTGTGAGTAAAGTTTGATCGGAACACAGCAAGGCCCATTCATGCAGTGTCTGCGCCTGCTTTGCGCTGTGACAGCAGAGCTGTGTCATTGCAACTGAGACTACCTCCCACAAAGCCAAAAGTATAATTTATAGTCGGGCCCTTTGCAGGAAACGTCTGCTGACCTTGACTTAGAACAACGGTCTCATGTTTTACAAACTTTAGTTTGCATCGTATTCTCCGTTCCTTTTTCATAGATGCAAGGAGTTTGGGTCTTGACGGGCCCAGGATTTTAAGTTTTTAAAACAGACCTCAGGTGCTTTCAACTTCTCTTGAACTGTGCGTACACACGTTAAGAAACATCACCCCACATGTGTTATCAAGTGCGTACTTCGCAGCCAGGCACCGTTCTAGGGGCTGGTGATAGCACAGTGGCTAACGCGAAGTCCCATGGAGTTCGCGTTCCAGTGGAGGGAGACAATAAATCGAGAAGTAAGATACTAAGTGTTGACGAGTAAAGCTGTGTGGGGAGTGCAGGCTGTGCGTGTGGCCAGGGAGGCGTCTCTGATAAGGTGAGATTTGAGCAGAGAATGGAAGAAAGGAGTTGGGAGTATCTGAGGAAGACCTTTTGAGACCTAAGGTGTAGCAAGTTCAAAGGCTTAAAGGCAGGGGGCACGTTTGGCATGTCCGAGGAAGAGCAAGGACATCTGTGCGACTGCAGGGAGGTAAGCGGTCACCAACCTGGAGTGTGTGTGGCTTCCCTTTGTTCGCTGGAGGTGGTCTTTAGCGTGCAGAGGGTGGCTGGTTGGTTGCAGCCATGTGTGTGCCTTGGGAAGGTACCTCTCTGAGCCGGCTTCCAAATCCATAAAAGGGAGATAAATAGTACCAGCTCATAGAGTGTTTGTGAGGATTACAGTGTTTAGAGCGCTTAGCGGGTGGTAAGAATTCAATTAACGGCAGTTCTTAGGGTTACTAATGAGCTTTTTTTCTCTACCACAGTTGTGTTCTGCTGGCAACGGACGTGGCGGCTCGGGGCTTGGATATTCCTAAAGTGCAGCATGTCATCCATTACCAGGTGGGGGCATCAGGGAGCTTGTAGGCATCTCCCAGCATCTAATGGGGAATTTATTTATTTTTTAAGATTGTATTTATTTATTTTTAGAGAGCGGGGAAGGGAGGGAGAAAGGGAGAGAAACATCCATGTGCGAGAGATACATCCATCAGTTGCCTCTCACACGCCCCTAAGTGGGGACCTGGTTTGTAACCCAGGCATGTGCCCTGACTGGAAATCAAACAGGCAACCTTTCGGTTCAACGGCTGGTGCTCAGGCCACTGAGCCGCACCAGCCAGGGCCAAGTGGGGAATCTTTAATGCAGAGGTTGGGGGAGGGAGGAGGAATTGTTGGTCCCGAGGCCTTGTGCAACAGAGAACACCACTGGCATCTGGTGCCCAGCCAGCTGCTGCCATTGTTGGAACAGCGCTGAGATTTATCTTCAGAGCCTTTTGGCATTGTCCGATATCAGAGAGCCCCTCTCTCTGATTTTGGCAAGCTGCATGATATGGGCAGGTTCGAGTCTTCGTTTCTTCCATGAAATGGGGATAATTAGTTTAGCATGGGAAGTGGTTATCTTGGTGTGGAGAAGTAGAACGGTGTGGTGGTGACGACCTGCCTGGGCTGAAATCCCCGCTGTGTGACTCGAAGCAGGTTATATAGTCTCCTCCTGCCTCGGTCTGGGCTCCGGGGAGAAGACTGAGGCTGAGCAGCAGTGAGCACCGTGGGGGCGGGGCGGGAGCGCTTGTCAGCACCTGTGCCGCCTTCTCTGCGGGGAGTATCTAGAGGCAGCTGGCCCGGGGGCTGATACGGTGTTTGGAGCTGGACTGCTTCAGTTCAAGTCCTGGCTTCACCACTTAGTTGGAAAACTGAGGCGGCATTGCTTAGCATCAGTTTCTGAGGAGTAAGTGGGATAATACATGCAGAGTGCTTAGAATTGCCAGGCACGTTGTAATAACTCAGTAAATGTTGGCTATGATTACTGTCGTCAGCCATTCGTGCAGAATTAATGAAGGACCAGTGGATTTTTTGCGGGGGTATAAAGGTCAGAGCTTTGACTCAGGAATATGACGCTGGCAGCTTTGGGCTGGGTCAGGGCGCGTGGGGAGGACTAGAGACCAAGTGGGAAGTGCCTGCCATTTTCCACTTGAGTGGCCATGAGGGGCTGAACCAGGGCAGGGCGCATGGGAGGGCAGAGCCTGCACGGTGAACTGGAAGTAGACCTGGGGACAGTTTGAACGTGGGACAGGGAGGAGGGCTGGCTCAGTCCATGGTGCCGGAGAGGGTCCCGGCTGCTGGGCGGAGAGGGCGCTGGCGCCCAGGGGAAGAGCCGTGTTACTGACGCCCAGCTCTCCCTCCGCAGGTGCCCCGCACCTCGGAGATTTACGTCCACCGAAGTGGTCGGACTGCGCGTGCCGCCAACGAGGGTCTCAGCCTGATGCTGATTGGGCCTGAGGACATGATCAACTTTAAGAAGATTTACAAAACCCTCAAGAAAGATGAGGACATCCCATTCTTCCCTGTGCAGACAAAGTACATGGACGCAGTCAAGGTAAGAAGAAGTTAAAAGCCCGTTGCTAATGAGGGGCGGGGTCACGCGCTCCCTCACCTTGGAACTATAACCTGAAAACTAAGAATGGCTCCGCCCGGAGCGAAACAGGGAGATTCATAACAACATGAATGGGGCACTGGGGGAAGGGTGAGTGGCCGAAAGGGAGGAATTTCCTTCCCGAACCACCTTCCCCTAAAGCCTCCACCATCACCCTCCTCCTCCGGACAGGGGCACTGCTGTCTGGCCATCCCGTACGGCGGTTGCAGGGAAGTGAGGTCAGCGTGTCTTGTGAGGCAGGTACTCAAGGTCCGTCACGGTCCTGAAGCGGGTGCCAGTAATTCCTGCCTTCGGTGCTCCGTTTTACCTTGCTTGGCACTCGCCGAGTGGGCGCCGCTCCCTGTGGGCCAGGTGCGTCAGACAGCAGGCGGGCGCGTTCTCCGTGGAGGTCCGCTGGCTCGTGAGGCGGGCCAAGCCCGTGCCAACGCTCAGGCACGGACGGAGCGCTGTGGGACTAGTGGGCGTGTGGCCGAGGTGGGAGGCCACGGGGCTTGCTCCGAGCCGCCTCTAGGCAGAGACACAGAGATGCGAAGAGGAGGTGAAATTCCAGGAATTGAGGGAGCGAAAGCACGGAACACCTCGAGGACTTCGGGGAAACGTGGGGCAGATGAAGAGGCAGAGGGGGTACAGAGGGTTCCCGTTAGTAAGGAGGTTAGGGGTGGCTTTTCATGGCTCCTTTCCCTTGCATCGTGAGAGCGCTCCCTTTGTTTTCCGTGTGTCCTGTGACCGCTGTCTGGCCCCAGCACCCACGAGAGGGAGGGTTGAAATGTTTTTCCGAAAGTGCTGCGTGGAAGAGAGGGAAGGCGGTACCGTGAGTTTGTCATCCCTGCGGTCGAGGGCTGCAGGTGTTTCGGGGTCCTGGCTCCGCTATAGAGGCCAGCCGCGGTGCCTGGGAAGGCGTTTCCTTCGGACACCTGTAGGTTGGCGGTCCGAGCCGAGTGGGCTTCCGAGGGAGGCTCTTGCGGTTGGTTTGGAAAGCCGGCCCCTGTGGTTTCCTGTGTGCACTCACGTGTAACGATTTGCCCTCTGCTTTTTTATCGGGACCACTGGTCCGAAGAGCGTTTCTAAAAAAACAAAACAAAACGCAATCTGGATAGACTGTGGTTCCCAGAGGCCTGAACCCATCGTCTGATGAACACTTTCTGTTCCTTTCACCCAGGGGCGAATCCAGTTGGCCCGGCAGATCGAGAAAGCTGAGTACCGGAACTTCCAGGCATGTCTGCACAACTCTTGGATCGAGCAGGCGGCAGCCGCCCTTGAGATTGAGCTGGACGAGGAGATGTACAAGGGTGAG
The DNA here is from genome assembly GCA_039655065.1 of Glossophaga mutica. NCBI lineage: Eukaryota > Metazoa > Chordata > Mammalia > Chiroptera > Phyllostomidae > Glossophaga > Glossophaga mutica. The sequence continues at coordinate 7,896,280 of CM077303.1, forward strand.
TGGGCTGGCGGGACGGGAGTGCGGGTGCGCTCAGTTTGTTCACGTCTGTTTTCCCGTCAATCTTTGTCTTGTTGGAACCTTGCCACTACCAGGGGTCCTGTCAAAATCAGCAAGACGCCTTTTCCTTCTCTGCGACAGGCCCTCCTCCCAGATGAACCTAAACCCTTTAGCCTTGGTTCCCTCTGTCTTGTCTGCCTGGAGCCTTCGGCTGCCCACCCCCGCGTGGAGGCGAGACAGGGACTTCGGGAGCAGGCTTCGTGGCCAGGCTGCCCGTGTCCGAGTGCTGGCCTGCTTCCCCAACTGGCTCTGTTACCAGGTCAGGGTTCTTGATCTCTTGTCCCTAGGCTGTTGTCATTTATAAAATGCAGGTTGTAAAGTACCTGTTTCATGGGGCTGTCGGGAAGAGGGCCTGACTTAATGGTTTTGAAGTGCTTGTAACAGTGATTGGCAAGTAGAAAGTATTTGTTACATTTTAAGTTACTTAATTTGTTTATAAAAAGATTTTGTTTTTCCAGAGGGAGAGAAACATCAGTGTGTGGTTGCCTCTCGCACACCCCCTATTGGGGGCCTGGCCTGCAACCCAGGCACGTGCCCTGACTGGGGATCAGACCAGCGACCCTTTGGTTCACAGGCTGGCACTCAATCCACTGAGCCACGCCAACCAGGGCTTAGGTTACTTGTTGTCATTGTCACTACTACACCTGTCTTCCCAGCTAATGAAGCACTTTGGTCATCATCTCACCTGATGTCCACACTCTCATGACAAACAGCAGGAATGATTGCCCTTTCACCCCTGGTTGGTAGCGGAACTAGGGGCTCACAGCGGAGAAGCACTTTGTGTAGGAGAACAGCTCCACCGCCAGGCGTTTCCTGGGCCCGAGGCTGAGGGTTCGGGGGTGAATCTGTGTAGTCCCTGCCTCAGGAAGCTCTCGAGTCTAAGTGGCAGAACCACACCTGGCACTGACACCACCAGTCAGGTCCAGTGCTCTTTCCAGCCCACAAGTGAGCACCCCAGCTGGGATGCTGGCATCTCAGAGCCAAAAATCAACAGACTCGGAGGCAGATGTGCTACTCTCTGCTCAGCGTGGAAGCTGGAAACCAGACCGCTGGGCCCGATGACAGTGAGCTCGTCCTCTGGTAGCACGGGCCTGGGGCTGGGGCTGCAGGTGCACAAGACTCTGGCTTTCCCTCCTGAGGACAGGCTGGCGTGGAGCCCGCTGGCTGTGCCCGCCTTTGCAGGGGCCGTCACGGTGCCGGTGGGGAGGTGCGGGAGAGCTGGGCGGCAGAGACGGCGCTTCCCGTCTCCTGAGGAGTTTGCCGCTGTTGAGTTGTCAAACCCCAGGCTGCAGGCGGGCGGGTTGTAGGAAGAAAACTGATAATTCAGGTCCGGAGGCTTGGGTTCCAATCTGACAGCTAGCTCTGTGACCTTCGGCAGCTGACCTCTGAGTTTCCTGGACTGTAAGATGAAGATAATTCCTACCTTAGAGGGTTTTTGTGAGAGGTAAGGACGGTGGCCCCGAGTATCTGTCCCTCCTGAACTGTGTTAGAATAGTCAACACTAGTTTCTGCAGAGAACTTTTGACCTCTGCCTGTCCAAGAGTTCCAGTGCATTTTTTCATCGCGAGTACTTTCCATCAAGGGAAACGGTCTTCTAGTAAATGGTCATTTTTGTGTTGTGTTTCAAGGAGGAAAAGCTGACCAGCAAGAAGAGCGCCGGAGGCAGAAGCAGATGAAGGTGCTGAAGAAGGAGCTGCGCCATTTGCTCTCCCAGCCGTTGTTTAAAGATGACCCGAAAACCAAGTATCCGACTCAGTCTGGCAAGCCCCTTGCGCTCAGGCCTGCCCCAAGAAATGGTGAGTCCGCTTTGAGCTGCCTCTCCCAACAGAAGAAGAAGAAGAAGAAGAAGCCAAAGCCAAAAACAAAAGGGCAGCGGGAAGAGCCGCAGCCAAGTACAAGTGCACGTTAATGCCCCCGAGTCAGATCTGCTAGTGACCACACATCGCGTCTCTGCCCTGCGGTTACATGGGAAGTTTTCCACCTTTCCGTTCATTCCACTGTGAACCCGAGTACAAAAGTGTCCCTCTTTTCCACACCATCCCCATAGTGGGAGGGACCTCGTACAGATTGTGGTGGTTTTTTGGAGTAAGAAATCTTTGCAGCAGCTTATGTATTTCCGTATATCACTGTTCACAGGCTGGTATGTCAACGTGATTTCCTTAATTAAAAACAGTTGAACTAGCGTGCCATCCTGTGTTTTTAGCCAGAACGGGGGGGATACTGTCATAGTCCCCTGGCTGCCAGATGCACATGGCGGTGTCTCACCCCACTGGGCAGTGTGGATGGAGCAGGAGGCCAGAGACTTCTGCAGAACTTTTAGCTCCTGGGCTCCCTACCACTCGCTGACAGCTGTTGTTTTGTCTGAGCTGCTCTGGGAGGTGGGCAGGGAAGAGGTCACCATCCCCGGGTTCCAAGAGAGCGCAGCTTTTTTTTTTTTTCCTTTTTTAAATTTTATTTCTTTATTTTCAGAGAGGGGGGAAGGGAGGGAGAAAGAAAGAGAGAGAAACATCAGTGTGTGGTTGCCTCTCACATGGCCCCCACTAGGGACCTGGCCCGCAACCCAGGCATGTGCGCTGACTGGGAATCGAACCGCGACCCTTTGGTTCACAGCCCGCGCTCGATCCACTGAGCCACACCAGCCAGGGCTAGAGCGCAGGCTTCTTTAACATCAGAGGCACATGTGTGCGAGGTGGTCAGGACCTGGTCCTAGGCCGTTTCTCTGGCCTTGCCTCTCTGCCCCCTCCTCTGTGACAGAACTGGTTGCTTCCCATGCTCCCATACGCCCCTTCTCTTGTCCTGAGCCTTCGCATAGGTTTTCCCCTCAGCCTGATGCCTTTCCCGTCCTTGGGCACTGCTTCGTGTCTTCCAGGTCCCTGAGGCCCCCAGAGAGTGTGCCTGCTGTGGGCCCTCAAGGCACCCGTGTGTACCGTCTTCACAGTGCTTGACGCACTCGCAGTGTCTTTGTCGAGCTCCTCGAGAGCAGAGGCTGCTTGATCGCCCCTTGCATCCCTTCGGCTTAGGTCAGCGCGCGGCGGAAACATGTGCCGAGGACCCGGTGCCGCCCCGGCTCCGTCTGGATGAGCAGCCACGATCGCCTCGATCACAGAAGCGCCTGTTCTGTACAGCCGAGTGGGCTTCTGAACGGGCATTCCCTCGGCCCCGTGGTCGGCGAGGTTGGCAGGATGGCAGCTGGTTCCCTCAGCCCCTTCGGGTGACGGCGACAGCGTGTTGGTCTGAACTCAGATTCAGGTGTGGTTGCGTGGACCGAGTACCAGGCACTGTGAGGCACTGTGAGCTACTGTAATTGTCATTTCGTCCCGTCTCCATCAGGGCCCTGAGACGTGAGTCTCAGTGTCCTTTTTTGTAGCTGAGAAGGCTGGCACCGCCCTAGACTTCCTCGGGGTTGCACAGCAGCTGGGCAGCAGAGCTGGCTTGGAGCCCCGGGTGTGCACCTGCGGGCCCAGAGCAAGGTCAGGAAACGGCTTCGGTCTCCAGAGACCAGTGTTGCCAGGGAACGCCTCCCCAGTGTCACCAGTAACCTGGAAGGGAGGACGCGGAAGAAGACAGCCCTCGACTGTGAGGTCAGCTCCTGAGGGACAGCCCTCAGAGGGTGGTGGGGGGCCCTCCATTTTTTCTAAATAATGCGCGGGGGTTTTGGGAGGCTCGAGTCCCTTAGCAGCCCCTGAGCTGTGAGCGGTCCAGGGCCACTTGTCACAGGCCACACAGATGCACTAATGTCCGCTGACAGCCTACCCTCACTTCTCTCAGCAGGTCATATTTATTCGTTCATTTTGCTGGGGTAGCATGTTAAGGGGGCAGGTGTTAAAAGATGAGGCCAGCCTCCCAGGCACTTCTGCTCTCGGACCTGACGAGGTGAGGCTTTGGTGAGGCTTTGGTGAGGCTTTGGTGAGGCTTATGGTTCCTTTGACACCTCCAGCCCAAGGGCAGGGCTTCCTGAATATCTGGACCTTCCACTCAACAAGGAGCGGAGCGCCACCCGCAGTCCACTCACACACAAGCCCCACGGGTACCAGATGCTAACAAGCCGGGACAGAAGTTGTCAGGGAAACCATTTTAATGCTAGGAAATGTTTCCGCCAACTGCCCTGGGAAGCTGTAGGGCACAGGTGGCCAACACAAGGCCCGTGGGCCGAATCCGGCCTCCACCTTGTTTTATGGGCCTGGCACCTTGTTTCTATCCCACAGCAGCGCCAAGCTCCCTGCCCCTATTTAAGGAGTAGTTAACATGTATACTGTCCTAAAATTACATTCGGCCCTTTGAAGGCATCCGCTTGGCTGATGCAGCCCCCGGTGAGAATGAGTTTGATGCCCCTGCTGTAGGACCTAAGGCCCCAGAGCAGCCGCTCAGAGCCGCAACCCCCGCCCCCATTTCTGCTCAGCCAGGGAATGTGTTTGGTTCTTAGGCCACCGTTGGGGAAGCCATAGTGCCATTGGCGAGCTGATACGTATCCCCTACCTATCCCCTACCGAGCAGTACCTGCTGCTGCCCTTGGTAAGGAGCATCCTGTCTGTGGAACACTCACTACGTATCGGGTCCTATAGTCGCTTTCACACACAGTCTCGTTCCGCTCTAACTAGTGTCCTGTGGTGTGCGGGAGTTTCAATGACATGGGACCTGGGGCTCAGAGGGGCAGAGGGTCTCGGCCAGGTCACGTAGCTAGTAAGTTAAAAAGTTGAGATCCAAACCCAGGCTGCCTCAAGAGCCACTTTATGCTTAAACGGGGACCTGGTCAGAAGCAAGGGCAGTTTGTTCTTTTTGTTGGTAAATATTTCCATTGATTTATAAAGTTCCCTTTGGAAAGAAAGTAATAAATGCACAGTTACAGACTCTCAAAGCAACACTCCTTCCAGCTTTGGGTCTGGAAAGGGATGGCTTCGTGGGGTGGAGAATTATCCAGGGACAGTGATTGTTAGCGTGAGCGGATTTCCATAAATGAGACTGTGCCTGACTTCGATTTTTTTGACTTCATGGTAGTACAACAGTGTGTAATGCACACATTCAGCAGAAACTGTATTTGAATTCTGAATTTTGCCCTTTCCCGGGCTACGGAAGTGCGGTGAGATGCTCTGCTGTGACATGGCTGTGGCGGCAGGCGGCAGGTCGCCCGTGCTCCACAGTGCGCCGTCGCCAGCACTTTTCGGGTACCGCGTTTTGTTTTCTCATCCCACCCAGCTACGTCTCCCTCTGCCGAGAAGAGAAAGTTCTTGAGAGGAAACCCAAGGGAACTGCCCAACTGTAGGCTAAGTATGCTGAGCCCGTGTGAGGGAGGCTAGGCTTTTAAACTCTGATGCTCAGTGGGTTAGGTGTATCAAATGCATTTGCCACTGAAAATACTTCCAACTTCACGGGTTTATTGGGACATAACCCCATCTTAAGACAGGCAGCCACCCGCCCGAGAGTTCCACTGAACTCTGCCCCTCCCTTTCTGCAGTGCTGTCCCGCAGAGACAGTGACTGGGCCCGCCTCTCTCGGGCCCTGGGGTTCTAAGCTGGTGGGCTGTCTCCTGGGAAGAGGGCCCCAGGCCTGGAAGGACAGCGAGGGTGAGTCTCGGAGGGGGTTCCTGCAGCCGGCCTGCCGAAGAGAAGGCCGCTGTTGTCAGTGCGTGCCGCACGAGCCGCGCGTGCAGGGGAGCAGCAGTCAGTGCTGCGAGCGCCGTGCTGGAGAGCCTGGCCGGGCTCAGGACCCCGCCAGCCTTCAGCCCTGTGTCGTGTGCTCACACTCTCCAGTTCGGGGGCGGGGATGCCGATACTCGCACACTGCGTAACACGCCTCCCCCCCCCCCCCCCCCCCCCGTTTCCAGTGTACTGACACAGAGCCCACACTCCGCCCGGAGCAGGGCGGGACCCCGGATTAATTTGGACGTAAGGGTCAGATTTATATTCCTGTGGAAAAGTGACATATGGCTCAGTCTGAGCCCTTGGGTTCAAATTCCAGCCAATGGCAGGACAGGAACCTGCGCCCCTGCCTGGGAGTCAAGCACCCTGGCGGGACCTTTGTGTCCGAGCACTCGGAGCAGGCGGCAGACCCGCACCGCAGCCCCAGTGGGTTCTGACGGATCCCTGCAGGGTGGGGCCTGTGAGGAGAGGGCCTCTGATGAAGGAAGCAAGACGCAGGGCAGCCCCGCACCCCTGCGTTCTCCGTTTCCTCCCGCAGAGCAGGAGAGCTTGCCGGCGGAGCCCCAGACCAGCCGGGGCTCTCGGAGGTCCCGAGGCAGCACGGTGAGGTTACTAAGGGGCCTGTCCAGGTGGATGGATGAGGAGGCTGCCAGCCAGGCCTCCGGGCTCCCCGGCAGTTTCCGTAACAGAAGTCTCCCTCAATGCCAGTTTCTTCGGCTTGCCTGTGTTCTTTCCCACCTGACCGAGAGGTGGGAAAGAGGGCTCGCCAGCCCGTAAACCGAGCAGAAGCGGGATGGGGAAAGGAGGAAAAACACAGCCTTGTGAGACGCGTCTGTTCGGCTCGGCCGGAGTCCGGCTGCACGTGCCAGCATCTCCACCTGAGTACCCGGTTCTACTTCCAGGGTACGTTGGGGCTGGATGCAGAGCCTCCAGCTCCCAGAGTCTCATTTTCCTTGAGCAGTTGTCCACGTGGGGCTGGTGGCAGAACCCTGAGGGGCCAGGCAGGCAGTCCTGGCCCTGTGAGAGAGGTAGAGGGGGCCCAACAACTTGAACTTCCTGCTGAAGTCCACTTTCTAGGCTTTGGCATAAGTCTCTTTTTTCTTCTGAAGGTAGGGGTAAGAAAGCACTCCCACACAGAGGTCTGGAGCCACGCGCAAGCCCGAGCATTCAGGCTGGCCTCGGCTGGCCAGCGCTTCATCCAGCCATCCACCAGAGTCCGGTCCAGCAGTTGGTTAGATTAGATTCGTTTTTATAGAACGTGCATGTCGCTTACGACAGTTGACCTTGAGCTTTTCCTCCCTTAGAGAGACGCGCTGCCCTCGGTGAGAAGAAACCAGAGGGCCCTGGCTTCTTTCTGTACGACAACAGAAGGTCAGCGCTGGCCGAAACCTCCAGCGTGGGGGAAACAGGCCCGGGGAGGGGAGGAGACTGACCCAAGGTCTCGGGGGACGTGGAGCAGAGCTGGGGGGGCCCTGGCTCCCTAACCTCGAGTTCAAAACCATTTGGTCCTTTGTGAAAACGAATACTAAAAATAACTGCCAAATTACCGCAGTCCATAACTGGTAGGCCTCATTCCCAGGGACTTTGCCCAAAAGTCCGTGTGTTCTGTTTTCTAACTACAGTCTAAATCGCTTAAAAAATTGAGAAGCCGTAATGTTCCATTCAGAATGCAGTCCCCGTTAGGGTACAGGCTCCACTTCGTGGCCTAAAATTAATCACGTTTATCAGCTGCATAAAGGATGTTGTAGTGGGAAGTTTTATAGAGCAGGTAAACGGAAGGGGTGGCGGCCTCGGGGAACACGTGGTGGTTCAGGGCCGTGTCCGTCTCGTCCACGTGCTCCACCTGCAGGGCGATGTTCAGTGCCTGAGACAGGGCCGTGATCTGGATGTGGTCACACTCCGTGGCCATCGGCTCCACTTCCTGCAAAGGCCAAAATGAGAAAACAAACAAACAAACAAAAAACCCGGTTTAGGAAGGAGGCCTAGCAGAGGACCAGTGAGAAGTCCAGCCCTGGCTTTCATGGTCCTGGGTCAAAGCGTGCCGGCCACTTAGCTTCTCTGGATGGCCGCCAGCAGGAGGAGGGCCAGGAGCTGGGTCTCATGAAAAGTGCCTGGTGTTTAAATGTTGGGGAGCGGTTAATACCATACATGGTAAACAAAACACATCTTGGGGCAAATGTGACTCCTTAATTATGTCATGGTCTAGTCCAAAGCCCCTTTTCTCAGATGGGAAGTCTGAGGCTGGGAGAGAGAAGTGACTTGCCCAAAGCCACACAGTTCAGGCAGTTCAAGTGGGGAGCTTCTGGCTGGCTTATCTGTGCCCTTTGAATTGCAAATACAGAGCCCTGCCTACACCCCCTGGCTAGGATGCTGGTGCTCCTGTCTCCTTGGAGACGGAGGAGCGGAGCCCAGCCCCCAAAGCCCGAGGCCCTGAGGACCTACATGAGCGCAGAAGTCCTTGATGTCCATCTCCTCGTCGATGAAGTGTCGGAAGAAGTCCGAGCGGTTCTTGATGAAGGCCGAGGTGAGCAGGCGCAGGAACTGCACGATTCTGTCGGAGGTGCTCTGGTCGTTGAACACCTTCAGCAGGCTGGACACGGAGCCGTCCTTCTCCACCAGTTCCACCACACTGTAAAACTGGCCCCCGCAGGTCAGCCAGGCCGGTGCAGGCCAGGCCCGCGCTGCGCCCCGCACTGCCCCCCGCAGGCCGCCCTCCACGGAATTTTCACTTCTAAACCTCCAAGGCAAGGTACCAAAATCAACCTGAGATCCCCCCAAAGCTAAGTCAGGGGGTTAGAAACACTCTGCGATGAGTGACCTGGCCCGGAGTCACGTCTAGCAAACTGCAGTTGGCGTCTCCCTCCACCACTGTCAGGCTCAGATGCTTATTTAGAGAGTCGGAACGGAGGTTCCCCCTCGCCCTCATGAATGGGCTCGGGGAGTGGGCTGGAGGGGAGATGGTGGGAAGGAGGTTGGGCAGGAGTTTCCAGCCTGAGCTACCCTAAGGAGGGCAGGGCCCTGGGCTCCCTCCCTGTGGCCCCCCCCCCCCCCGCCCCGGCAGGGGAGGCCGGAGCCCGGTGCTGCGAGGGAGCTCCGGCAGCGCCCGCTCCTGTCTGCCCTGCCAGTGTGGCGGCCCCGGTCCCCCGGCCGTCGTGCCCAGGGTAACTCACAGCATTGAAGAAGTTTCGGAACGTGTGCTCCTCAAAGCCGGCGGCCAGCAGGTCGTTGGGGGTCTGCAGCACACGCTCTTTGAACCTGAGGGGCGGACTGGTGCTTAGTGGGAAATGCCAGGGGGGCACCCTCACCAGCTGTCCCCAGCACAGCGAGAAGGCGGACGTCGTCACTAAGGGGAGGAGGACTTCTCTGCCTCTCACAGCACTTCCGCCAGCACTTGTCCTGTCCTCACGGTGCACACCCCCAGGACGTGGGTATTGCACCAGTTTCGCAGAGAAGGAAGTGAGGTAGTCACCACCTGCTCGAGACAAAGGTCCTTGGCTCTGTCCCTCCTTCCTGTCCCCGTGGTTCACCACCATCTCTGGCCTAGGCCATGCCTAGACTTCCCTTGCTCCTGGTTCCTTCTGCACAGGGCCCCCCGAGCGACCTGCCACAGCCTTCTCCCTCAGCGCCAGTGCCCAGGAAGGGCCCCTGCCTCGCTCGCCAGCCTCATCCTGTCCAGCCCCAGAGCCCCTCCCGCCCCGCGGCCATCCGCCACGCGCATTTTCCCTCTCTCCACCCACAGCCAGGGAGCGGGGGGGGGGGGGGGGGGGGGGGGTTGTCTGCACTCACAAGAACTAGTTGTTAAGTTCTCAAGAATTCAGCCAGCCAGGTTTGAAGCACAGCCATTATTTAAAAACCAAGTTACGTAAACTCGAAATTACACGAAGTGCTGTTTGGCCAGGGCAGGTGGGAGGGGTGCTGTGCTGGGCCTCGCGGCCTCTCTGTTGCGTTGCTCTCGGGCCTGTGGCCGCGGGCGCCCCTGTGCAGTGTGGGCGGTGCGGGTGCGGTGAGGATCACTCTGGTCACTGTCCCTGCGAGGCGGCGGTAGGAGCGGCTCTGCTGCCCCTCGCCCAGCTCTCCTGCCCCCACCCCCCCCCCGTAGCATCCCACACCGTTCCTCACCAGTGACTGCCACCCACCCGCCCTGTGCCGGCACTGGGGACACAGCGATGAACAAGACACACAGGCCAACACCCGGGCCAGGACTCACGCCCCCACGACGTGAGGGAGGAGGAGTGTGGCACTGCGACTCACCAGCTTCAGTGTGACCCTGGGCAGGTCATTCAACCTTTCTGAAGCTCAGTTTACTCGACCGGAAAGGGGGGGGTAACACCATCCTCACTCATCCTGCTGCCGGGGTTGTGTTACCCGCCTTGGTGGCTTTGACATTTCAGACTAGGCGCCCCAGTGTGGAGCTCCCGACCTCCCAGCCTCTCTGCAGCAAGTGGCTTCTCTGTCCTGGTAAGTCTCGGGCCAGACGCTTGGTGGCAGTCATACCTGACTGCCCCCTCCACTCACACCACACACCACGCAGCCCACACCACGCCCACGCCACGAGGGAACCCTGCTGGCACTGACTCCACAGGTATTTGGAGTCTGACCGCCTCTCTCCTCGGGGTCTCTCCCTGAGCACCTCCCCTGCTCCCAAGCTGTGCCCACCCAGCGTGGACATTCAAGGTCCTTAGGGAGGCCCATGGGGCCCCACGTGACCTGCCCCCCTTACCGCTCCGAAGCTCCCCGCCCCGTTTTTTCCCACACGCGTCACCATTCACCCCATCAAATACTATCCTTATGAACTGTCTATCTCGCGTTAGAATTCACGCCCTAAGGCAGGGTGTTTTGTGTGCTGTTCACCTCTGCATCCCCAGCGCTCCACCAGGGTCCTGTGTGGCGCCCCGTTGGGTGAGACTGCAGGGGGAGGGCAGGGGTGAAGGGGAACAGAGCCGGCAGGGCTGGGACAGAGACACAGGGGTGAGCTTTGTCAGGACTGCCATGCTGAGTAAAGACAACCTCCAGAACTATGCAACATTATCCAACTTCCACTGATGGGGAAACAGGCTCAGAGAGGTCAGGTCACTTGCCCGAGATCACACAGCAAGTAAGCAAGAGAGTGAGGTCTGACCTCAGAGTCCAGGGCCTCTGCATGTCACAGTTCTGGGGGACATGGCTGGTGGGGAGACCCACTCTCTGCACAGCCTCTTACCTGCATGGTTGCAGGAAGGTGGGGGCAGGGAGTGACTTGAGAGCTCACTCTCCATCAAAAGGGGCTCAGCCAGTCTGTCATTTCAGGAAATGATACGAATGACTCATTCAAAATAAAGAATAGGTGGCTTAATTTCTATCCGCTTTGAGATGATCTATATTGGGAACAGGAGATGATGGCCTTAACCTAGCAGTTCTCAACCAGGCTTGACCGCCCCCCTCACCCCACCCCACCCCCCAAGGAGATACCTGGCAATGTTTGGAGACACTTGATTGTCATGGCTTGGGGAAGGGGGGTGCTCCCAGCAGCTAGTCGGTGGAAGCAAGGGATGCTCCTAACCGTCCTACAAGCACAGGACAGAGGACAGCCCCAGGACAAGAGTGACCCTGACCGAAGAAGCGTCAGCAGTGCCACCATTGAGAAACCTGCCTTAGCAAAGGAGTTCTGACGCCAGGCTGCTCAGACCAGCCCTGAGTGCTCAGTGACCGCTGGGTCATTAGCGCCTTCCCCAGCCGCCTGGCTGCCCCCTCCTCCAACACGGCAGGCAGCTGGGCACTGCCGAACATCGGCACCGGTGCCAGGCAGCCCTCCAGCTCGCTCCCTGGGTTGAGCAGTCTGTGCCACGGAAAAACCCTTAAGGAAATCCAGCACCGACACAAGAGAGAACATGGCCTCCGAGTCAGGGAGCCCAGGCTCTGCCCACTCACTTGAGGATCTCTCTGCTCTTCCCCAGCAGAGATTCCAGGTAGGAATAGCCCAGGGCCCGGTAGAAGCAGTTCCCGTCCCCCTTGGTCTTGCGGATTGCGCTGAACATTTTGCTGAGTTCCTGTGGGGAGAGCAGGAAATGTGGGCAACGTCCGCAGCGACCCCGGCTCCCGCCGTGTCCCGTCAGGGCCGGGGCCCCCCCCACCCCCAGGTAACAGCAGCTCCCCCGCAGCCTGCCGGCCCCTCCACTGTCTCCCAGCTCTCATTCATCCCGCAAATAGAAACTCTGAGCCAGTCCCTGTGCCCAGCACGGGGGGGGGGGGGGGGGGGGAGGGGGCGGGGGCGCGGCGGGGGTGACTGGGAGCCCTGGCCCTGCCCTCAGGCTCTCTACGGTCTGGGGGTGTAGACAGAAGATCTTGGCAGGAGGACAGCGGACGTATGGGGCAGGCGCTGGGGGTGGCTCGGGGCAATGGCGTCCACACCAGGCTTCGGACGAGGAGCAGGAGGGCTGGGCATGGTGGGGGTGGACAGCGCACACGGAGGCGGAGGCAGGTGCAGCCTGGTGGCTGCGGGGTGGGCCGGGGCTGCAGAGCCAGCTGGAAGGGCCTTTCGGGCATAGGAAGCAGTCTGGCCCGTCCTTCAAATATGCCTCAAAAGGTGCGGTACCCCCAGGACACCCCCTTTTTTGCACCCCTGTCAGTCGCCCTCTGAAATGGCCCGGAGTCCCCTTTGCAGCAGCAGAGGTGGTTTCCAATAGGTTGTGGAGTCCCTTCTCACCACGGACGAGAGGGCTCGGAGCTGATGGGCCCACGGAGGCAGCCACCAGGGAAGGACGAGAACGCCCCAGGGGACACAAGAGCCAGTGCCCCGTCCTTGCTCCTGCCTGGGAGGCAGTCCTGCCAGGGCGCAGAGAGCAGCAGCTGCCTGCTGCCCGGGGGCCCTGTTCCGGGAGCTGTGCCTGCCCTGCTCCTGGGTGGTGACTGGTGCAGCGGAAATGACCGGGCTGCCCAGACCAAATCCCAGCTTGTTCACGCACGAGCTGTGGGACCGTGGGCCCGCTATTTAACTTCTGTGCCTCGGCTTCCTCAGCTGTAAATGTGGGTAATGGAAGTACGGACCTCCAATGTTGCAGTGAGGTTTCAGTGAGTAAGTAAAACACGCAGGATACCACCTAGCTTAATGTTTTTTTCTTTTTTTCTTTTTTTTTTTTTTTTTTTGCAACTAAAGGATTTCTCACTAAGGCAAACACCCAACAGCAAAATATTCTGGGAGCCCTTAAATTTGCCCAAGAACCTGGTTCAAACGCTAAGCCTTTTAGCCTTCAAACTGGCACCTCTCGACTCCAGCCCGTCTAATCTGGGACCCTCTCCTCCCAACCCTCGGCCTCACCTGGATTTTCCTCTGGTAAATCCTGTTTTCAGGGTGATCCCGGAGAATTGATAGAATGTCACATTTTTCTGATATTAGGTTGAAAGATGTTTCACTCTAAAAGACAAAGAAGCAAAGCTGTGACAGCTTCAAAAGCAACTGATGGGCCTTCGCCATGTCCAGAGCCTCCGAACTGCTGGTTACCTGACCCAGGGACCATTAGCTCCCCACGAAAGGCACGTGTAGCGTGATGGGGGCCCTGCACGCCACGTTCCCTGGACAGGGAGCTGGGTCGGCCCTATCACAGAGAGGGACCATGCTGTCTCTGCTGAACCGATTCATTTTATAGAATACAATGCCTCAAACCTAGTGGGCCTTCATGCTGGAGTGTGACATGTCCCTTTGTCTCTTCTGTCCTTCCCGCCTCATTCATACATTCTTTCTTAAATCCAGCAATTCTGGAACATCCAGCCCACACCAGGCCCATGCTGGAAACGCGGAAGTGGTAACACCTGGCCAGATGCACCACCTACTGGTGGAAGTTCACATTGCAGCCCAGCTCGGAGTCCAGGTCAACTCCAACACAGAGGGATGAGCCTCCTGGCCCAGAGTCCGGGGCTCCCGGGAGCTGAGAGGTCATCTGGCAGGGAGCAGGTGCCGGCGGAGCCAGGGAAAGTGCAGGAGATGAATCTGTCTGAATAGCCAACAGCACCCCCTCCGCCCCCCCGCAGCCCATGTCTCTGGCTCATGTTTTTCCTGCCCAGACTCGGGGCTTGGACAGGTGGGAGATGCACCTGGGCCTGCAACCCACCCCAGGAACAGCTCTGACTGCAGCACAAAAATAATGTAATTGAATTGGTGTTAAAGCCACTGGTAGTTATCAGTTTAAAATAGGGGGCCCTGGTACCTGCACACGACCCAAGGAGACAGTTCTCACACATTTTTGCAAATGGAAATCAGGTTTGACAGACTGCCTCTGACCACAAGAGCCTTTCCAGGGCAGCCTCTCGGGCTCCTGACTGGCTAGATGTGACTGCAGCCAAGGCCACCTTACTCCCAGTGGAGCCTTTTTTTAAATCCTCATCCAAGGGCATTTTCCCCCACTGGTTTCAGAGAGAGAAGAAGGGTGAGAGGAAGGGAGAAAGGGAGACATCGATGCCAGAGAGAAGCACCGACTGATTGCCTCCCACACACACCCAGACCAGGATCAGGCGGGACCAGGGATCAACCTGCAGCCTAGGCTTGTGCCCTGACTGGGAATCGAACCCGCAACCTTTTGGTTACAGGAGGACGCTCCAACCAACAGAGGCACACCAGCCAGGGCTCACAGTGGACCCTTTGATGTTATGAAACCCTTTCCATCTGGACAAATGTGGCTGGATTTTGGATGACTAGACTTCTGCACAGCTCACCACCAGAAGCACCAAGTGATCTAGGGTTACCCCTGTCTCTACACCAGGCAGACTCCAAACTGCTACCCGACAATGGGCGCCTGTGGCCCCGATTCCTGTACCCAGCATCCAGGACAGAGGAGAGGGCCTACAACTAAGAAAGAGCATTTCTGGAGGCTGGGATGCCCCTACCCACCAAAGTGTCCAAAGCCACAGGGACCTCCCCTGGCACAGGATGGCTTGTCAAACCCTCTGAGACCTTGTGTTCACCTGGCTTATTCCCCAGGGCCCAACGCAGGGCCTGGATCGGAGCAGAGGACGAGATGTTTGTTGAATGAAAGAATAAAAGCTACCTCTCTCCCCTTCCAGGAAGAGACTCCGCCTGGCCCTTGCACACACCTCATTGTCACTACCCAATGGCTGCTCAACAGCTAGGCCCCAGGCTCACACGTCTGCCTATAAACCACCAATATGTCCTTGGTGACTCCGTGAGCATCCTCCAGCCCAGGCTCTGAGGCGCTGGCAGGCCTCTCACGGGCCCCCAGGGCCCCAGCGGGCAATGCCAGTGCTGGGCCAGCCCAACCTCCCTCTGAGGCTACTCTGCAGGGCTACCCTGGGCGGTGAGTCACCTCGTTAAACAGGCCCAGCCATCCCGAAGCCACACTCATGGCGTGGCCTGACCTCCAGCTACCGACTCCTTCATGGTAGAGGCCAGAGCCTCCAGCCTCACCCACCAGCAGGGCAGGGCCCAGAACCTGGCCACTGTCCCCTCCCAGAAGGTCCCTGTCACTTCCAGAGGCTCCCAGGGGCTCCAGCCCTGGCCTTGCCTGCCTGGGGCTGGGGTCTCCAGAGTGGGCTGGTTCAGGAACTGATGAAAGGAAATGCCCTTTCAAATGTCTACGGGAGGGTATGATGTATAATGTACAAATATGTGGCATGACCAAAACATTTTTACTGAGGTGAGTAATCAAAACTATTTGGAGGCCAAAGATTTAGGAAAGCCCTAGAGCCCTGAACAAGTTTCCTCTTGCTGCTGTAACAAATGAGCACAGCCCAGGAAGTGGAAACCACGTGGATTTACTGCATCACCTTGTGATTCTGGAGGCTCCAGGGGAGAGCCCTCTCCTTACCTTTTTCAGGTTGCAGAGGCTACCTGCATTCCTTGGCTCACGATCCCTCCTTCCTTCCATTGTCACGGCTCCTTCTCACTCCAACCCACCTGCCGTCCCCCTTTTAAGGACCCCAGTGATTGCATCACCGGCCCACCTGGGTGATTCGGGGTATCTCCCCACCTCGGGGCCTTAACTTCACCTGCAAAGTCTCTACTGCCTGTGAGGCACCACAGTCACAGGTCCTGGGGATCAGGACGGGGACATCTTTGGGGGGCTATTACTCAGCCCACCATCCAAATACCCCTTCTCTGCTGTCCAGTTCAGAAACTAGGGAAGACCCTGCACCTGAGTCCCCATATGCCTTGGGTCACGGTCACTGGCTGGCTTCACAGAGACCCTGAACTCAGACACCGGCCTCCTTTCCTTTGATGCCTGACCCTGTACAGCATCCTACTGATGGACCCTCAGAACTTGTCTCCGGCTCTGACGTCTCCCTGGAGATCTGGCCTCAAACAGCCACCAGCCACTGGCTAGTCTGACCAGCACCGCCGAATTACTGTGCCCCTAACTGCTCTCTCACTTCACCCCTGCCTCCCCTCCCCGGTGTCCCCAGCTCCCCCAAGGGTTCCTCCAGCCAGCAGGGCTCATGCCAGAGGCCCAGGAGTCCTCTCTCCCCTCCTTTTCCCCCCTGTCAGCTCTGCTCCGGGGTCCAGCCTGAGCTGCCACCAACTCCCCCTCCCACGGATGCTGCCCCAGGGTCCCCAGCTGACTCCTGGTCTCTACTCCTGTCACCACCATTAAGCAGTCAGGGCAGGTGCTTCGCACGTAAGCCTGCCAACAGCACGCCCTGCCTGCACACCCCCCAGCGGCTTCCCTCGACCTGGGGAGGGCGGCCCCCCAGGTCCCACGCCATCTGGCCTTGCTCAGCTCACTCTGCCCGAGCTCCAGCCACGTGACCCTGCGTGTGTTCCTCCGACAGGACACACACATTCCTACCTTGCAGCGTCTGCACCTGCTCTTGCTGCTGCCTCTCCACATGACTCGAGGGACGTCGCCTCCTCGGAGAGGCCTTCCCTGACCACCCCACCTCTGCTGCCTTGACTTGTCTTACTGCTTCTGAGCACTCTCCAGCATGCTTCCCTCCCTGACTTGCACACTGTCTGTCTCCCTCCACCAGAATGTCGGCTCTGTAAGGGCATCTAGTCATGTCTGCCTGTCATGACTTGATCCCCAATGCCTGGCACCCAGCAATGCTCCCAAACAGCATGCTGAGTGGAGGACTGAGCGAAAGGACCGGTTGGTCTCAGTCTGTAGCCTGGCCACCGCCAGCCCTGCATCCACTCCTTTGCCAGAGAGATCATCAAAGTCAACCACCTCTTGTCGAAAATCGGTACGCTTCTCCGCATTAGCAGAATACAACCCTACCCCACAGCGTGGCATGTGAAGCCCCTCACAGCACCGGCCGGCCCCACCTACTTTCTAGACTCCACTCTCCTGCCCCCTGCAGCTCCCCACACCCACACAGGCCACCACCTTTTCCTAGAACGTCCCGTTCTTAGCCAGATTTCCAGGCCTTCCAGCGTGCCATCCCACCTGGAGAGCTGGAGAGCTATCCCACCCTGCCTGGAATGCACCCTTCCCGCAGCCCTTCCTGAAGGACACGCCCTTCCACACCAGCTCCAAAGCCCTCCTTGGTGAAGCCCTGCCAACCCTCCTGCTCCCCCAGAGGGCGCGGGCTACCTGCTGTGCTCCCAGAGCCCTTGGGCAAACTCCTCAGGCCATGCATGGCCAGTGGCTGAGGAATTGCTTGTATCCAGCTCTGTCTTCACCACCAGGCAGTGGCTCCTAGGAGAGGGCAGGCCCTGGTCCTTCCCACCAGTGCCTGGCACAGGGCCTGACTAGGTTGCCTGCTGGGGTCTTGTTTGACAAACGAAAGAACACAGCCACCGCAGGGCCCTGCGATGTGCTGTTCACTACGGACGCTCCTTCCTTCCCCCAACGCTGAATGCGCTGGGAGTGAGCCTGAGACCCTTCGCTACCGACAGCCCCCGCCAGTGGGAGCTCCAGGCCTGGTCCTCATCCTAGCCCCCGTCATCCCCAGGGGTTCTGTGTCTTCTTCCTGGGACCCTTCCGCAAGCTTAGCTCCTGACTTTGAAATGGGAAAGGAAAGAAGACGCTGTGTTTCCCAAAAGCATTCTCCTCCGTGCACCACACACACAGCACCATCCACACCGTGCAGCCCGGGGTCCACCAAGGTGCCTGGCAAACAGCAGATGCTCAATAAGTGCTGAGTGAATGGAAGAGAACAGACCCTGCACAACCTGGGCCCCCCATGATTTGAGAGGCTCAGCCTTGGAGACGTCCTGTTCAGTGGGTTGATCACTTCACCCCTCTCTGCAAGGCACCCAAGCCTCCCAGTGACCGGGTGAGGGTCTGGTGATCCTGACCTGCCTGCATTCTAGGTTCCAGTGTCATGAGTCATGGCAGACGGGGCCAGGGGGTGATCAGAGGTCTCAAGGTGCAGCACAAAGGTCAGAAGTTGGGGTTCCAGCCTCCACAGCCCCTGCTGTTTAATGGTGGTAGAAGGCATGCCTGCGTCCAGCTCCAGGGTAGCTAAACCCATTATTACCCCATCTCAGGCCACCCCCCTGTGGATGACGCAGGAACACCTGGGCCCCTTCCAGGAGCAGCAGAGAAAGGTAAACCCTCGGGCACTGGAAGCAGGAAGCTGGTGCTTCCAGATGCCCCAGAGGCCTCAGCCGTACCCCAGCGAAAAGCTGGTTTGTCCAGGACAGCTCTGGCGCGGATGACCTGGCTGCTTGTGCCACACGCAGAACATGTAGGGCCATGACCTGGCTTTGACCCATGACCCTGCCCAGTAGCACCCGGGAAGTGGTGACCCATTTCCATGCCCCAATGTGGGAGGGAAGAGGCCAAGCACAAAGAACCAGGCACCTCGCATACCTATTTCCAGGGCTCTGTCGTCGGAGGAAAAGCTGCGTCACCTCATGTAGCCCTGGCAGCAGCCCATGGCTGAATAGTGTTACTACCTGAGTACTACCCTAGCAGAGTAGTGTTAGGGAGGGGAATGGACCGATCACCGCCTCTCAGCTTCCCAAGGGGTTGAGATGAGATTTGAACTCAGGCTGTGTGACCCCAAGCTGCCATAAGGGCCACCAGCCCTTACACTCTATAGGTTCCCTGGAAGGGGGGTGGTCAGGGTGAAGGGTTTTAGGCAGTCATCATCATACCCAGTCCCCTGCAGATTGCCCGACCCCTCCCTCAAGTGGGGAAGGCCCACTGATGTCACTGGACTATGAGTCCAGAACCTTGGGTTCAAGTCCCAGGTCTGCCACAGTCAGTCCCAGTCCCGTTCCTGTCTGCACCTCAGTTTCCCACCTGCTCAGGCCCTAGGTCCGGGCTCAGCTCAGGGGGGCCCTGGAGCCCTTTCTGCTCAGACAGGACTCTGAACCAGGGGTTCCTCTAGTCTCTGCTCTGCTGTAACTCCTAATTCACCTGCCTCACAACTTGAGGCAGCCTCTTCCCTTGAGTCCTAACTCCGAACACCTGATGATGACCACGGGCCGGAGAGAATGTTTAGTGAGCCGGCCACGCGTACAGCCCATAGGGTCCACTCGTGGTGCTTGGGATGGGGGTCTCTGATGGCTGAGATGCCAACTGGGGGTTTCTTAACAAAGAGAGGGCAACTCTTAACCCTAGAGCCCCCCCCCCACCCCCCGTCCTGGTCCTGTTTGAGGGCACCTACCTTGCACCAACAGGGCGGCACCCTTTCGACACCTGAGAGGAATGAGCAGGGAGTTGGGGGGGGGTTGGGTATGGGGGCCGAGCTGGGTCCCCTTTGCTGAGCACCCATGGGGGATGGCAGGGTGCGTCCCAGTCCTGTAGGGCCTTCCGAGGAAGGATGGAGACGGGGGGCGGGGGCGCGGGGCGAGGGGGGTGGGGGCTCCAGCATCCCTCACAACTCAGCACTCCCGGGGTCCGAATGCCACGGGTCCAGCGGTGGGAGCCTCGCCTCGCACTCGAACCCAGTCCCGCGAGTGCACGTGCGCCACGGCGGCGACCCCGCCTACCTCGCCCACCCCCTCCCCTTTCTGCTCTCCCCGTCTCCCTCCACGACCACTGACCATAGTGACCGGAGCTGTTGGGCCAGGTCCCGCCCCAGCGAGGAGCGATCCGGTGCGGGAGGGCGCCGCAGGAGCCACTGGCGGGCTTCGCCGTTGGGTCTGTCGGCGGGGGCTTCGAGGACGTGGGGGCCAGGGAGGAGAATGCACCCGACCGCTCCGAAAACCAGAGCTGAGACCTCCACTGTGTCCCAGCAAGACACACGCCCCGCGATTGACGTCTGAAGCGAGCAATCAGAGGCCAGAGCACTAAACGTCACAGAAAGTGGGTGGGACTTCACTCGTCTTCAGCCTATGCTTTAGGGTCCATTTGACAGGGTACGGCCCCCTTTTAAAGACACAGAAAGCTTTTAACTAACGAAGGAGTTAGCACAATATAGAGAGGTCTTCATTTTAAAGGCCAAAAGACTTTTGACCAAAACTGCAAATGGAGGTCTTCTGAAAGTGTAGCTGGCCCTCAGTGATTCATAAAGAAGGTCATAAAGTATAGTTTGCTCAGAGGACGGACACTTAGGGAACATGTGTCCGAAACATTGACTGCCTGCCCTTGTGTAGCTTCTAAATAATATTTTATCCCCTTCCAACTCATGAACCAGTAGGTTGCCAGGCACTCAATTAATGTTTGTGGAATTAATGGATTTCCCGGGGGGTGGATTCCGAGCCTCTGGAATTGCGCGGCTGTATCTGAGGCACAGACTATGAACCAGGTTTGTGACTCACACAGCCAGCTCGTTATTACTAAATATCAAACAGAGGAATATGTGTCATTTAAACATTTACTCACCAGCCCTTGAGGTGCATTATTAGGTGGGGGAGAGAAGGTTTGTGGGGAAAGGAACTATAGTGCATTACAAGTGCCCTTTTACAAGGATTAATACTTCCAGGAGCAGGCAATTCCCTACCCCAGTCTCACTGCCCGGCCCAGGCACCGGGCCAGTCTCTAGGGCAAACCAACACCATCTTCCAAGTGCATCTATTTACTAGGTGGGGCCAATGGAGGCTCAAGGAGCAAAACGACTGATAGCTAATTTTTACTGAGCACCTGCTGTGTATCAGGCCCTGTCCTAAACTCTCAACCTATGTTATCTTTCTTAATTTTCTCACCTCTGCTTTATGGGGGCAAATTCACACAGCACACAGTGGGAGTCAATCCAGGCAGCCTGACTCCAGAGCTGGTTTTGAAATCACCGAGCGTGTGACTGCAGGAGGGGTGGGGGTGGGCACTGCACTCCCCTCACCCCTATTTGCTCTGGGAGAGCGTCTAAACTCTGTGTTTTACAGCCTAGGAAGCCAGAGAGGTGACCTAAGCAGCCCATGCTGCTCAGCTAGGAAGTGGCCCTGCTGGGCTGGATCCCCGGACTTCTGACTCCTCATCTAGTGCTCATTCCAGGCTGTGCCAAGGCTTCGCTTGGTAGAGGAATGACTGAGTCAGGTGTGGTCACATGGGGTGCAGATGAGGAGTCTGCTGCAGAGAGAGGTGAAGCGCTGGTGGCGGCATTGCCTGGGGCCTGGGCTCAGGCTTAGCCCTGGTCGGGCCCACACCCAAGGCATTCAGGGTCCCCAGGAGGAGGACCCTGAGTGAGGTGAGGCCTCTAGGAACCCTCCTTCGGGATCCCACCAAGCCCCGAGCCCGCAGCCCACTCTCCTCCCAGCACGACCCTGTGGAAGGAGCCCTGGGATGGGCTGCAACAATGCTGGGCCCAGGCTGGACAGACTCTGCCGCTCGATGCTGTGTGGCCTCAATGGACTGCCACACCCTCTCTGGACCCCCGATGCCTCACTCAACAAGAGGCTCGGACAATCTGGGGGATTACAAAAAAACCCAATATTTAAAAAACTTTTTAGTAGTGATGCTTTTAAACAAAACAGTCTCACTCAGAATCTCAGTATATGTGTAATGGAATCTTTCCTCAACTACAGCTCGAAAAAGCAGGGGGCAGATGTCGTCTCTGGGAGCTGTTACACAGATTTGATGCCGAGCCGTGGACTCCTGCCTGCCGTTCGTGATTCACAGCATGGCTACGCTACCTTCAGCCGGTGGCACCAGGGCAAGGGAGGCAGATGTGGGGCCTGGCTCCTGGGCTGTGCGGCCTCAGGCAAGCCTCCACCCTCTCTGAGCCCCCATTTCCTCTTGGGTGCCATGGGGGTAGTCACTCTCGCAGGGCTGGTCTGAAGGCCGCCTCGGTGGCGGCAGGCTCGGCGAGGTTCCTGGCACGCGGCAAGTGTCCAGTGCACATTACCTCTTGTCCCTAGAGTTCTTTTGACACCAACCCGTTTCCAGTTCCAGTTGTTCCACCGGGCGTCACAGACTGGAGTGAATGTCCCTGCTCAACCCCTGGCACCTTGGCTGAGCCACATAACCGTGTTGAGCTATAGCTTCCCCCTCTGTAGTATAGGGCTAGGGAAATGCCACTTTCTAGCTGATGGTTGCAGGGAGGACTCGGTGAGCACAGTGGCCTCAGCATTCTGAACCACCGTGGGGACAGCCATCAGGAGCCTAACTCTTGATTCACTCATGTGCACCGATTCGTCCAGCACTGAACACCTGCTGTGTGCGAGGGGGGCCCCGGAGAGGGAGGCCCCGGAGAGTTAGGGGCCAAGGAGACGAAGCTCCAGGCTTCAGACTTCCTCTTCCACGGTGCAGTTGGGGACCCAGGG
Source organism: Glossophaga mutica (assembly GCA_039655065.1). Taxonomy (NCBI): domain Eukaryota; kingdom Metazoa; phylum Chordata; class Mammalia; order Chiroptera; family Phyllostomidae; genus Glossophaga; species Glossophaga mutica. The sequence continues at coordinate 7,918,549 of CM077303.1, forward strand.
CTCCCTGTCTCTGGGCTCTGAACACAGCATCTCACTTAGTACTGAATTGTGCAGAGAGCCCGAGCAGCTGGCAGCCAGGAATAAGTGAGCTGTGGCGCCAAAGGACATAGAAACCTTGCAGCATCTTCCAGAGGCACCTAGTAGGGACAGTGGGGGACATACCAGGGCCGGGCAGCTCAGGTTTGGAGACGTTCGAGACGTGCCTGTGGGCTGGCCACATTTCCAGCCTCAGAGCACAAGCCCCAACGTAGCCTGGCGATTCCTGGGTCAAGAGCAAGGCTGGGCAGGGCGCGACCCCCAGATGAGGGCCTGGGAGGAGGGCTGGAATGCCCAGCACCTTTACAGCTGGGGCCACGGCACGGAAGCCTCTTCAGGTAGTTCCTGTCATTCCTGTCTGGCCAACTTCCTTCCCTGGAGAAGGGAACACAGTCTGGGACACCGCGCTATAAGGCTGGAGACTCGTGGAGGAGACCCATTCAGAGAGTGGGGCCACGTTCAAGACACCAGAGTTGCCAAACTTGAAGACAATGTGCAGAGAGCCAAGAATCTGGCCTTCAGAGACTTGAAGACACTTCTGTGGGTGAAGGAGTTGATAATTAGTTTTGTTCTTGGAGACACCAAAGGTTAGGTAGGATCAGTAAGATGCCGAGAAGAGTGGGCTTCTAATTAATTTTCCCCATTTCTGAATAAAGCACTTTCTCTGGTTATAAAGTTGAAGCGTGCTCATTACAAAAACTTAGGGGAAATAAAGAAAGAAAAATAAAACAACATTGGGATTCCACAATTCAGAGTTAACCCCTGAGAACTAAGCACTGTGGTTAACAGAGCGAATCGCTGCCGACGTCCATCAGCGGGACCGGTCTCCGAAGGCTGGTGGTTCCTGGGTGGGAGAGGGCGTGGAATTTGGTGTGCTGGTGTATCAGACAGCTCTTGCTATCACGCTGCACGACCAACAAGCTCGGACTCCATTGGCTTCCCATGATAAGCGTTGACTTCTCCCTCCGGTCCACAGGTTGGCTGAGAACTGAACGACTTCGGTGGACTTATGCTTCAGGTTGGGCCCTTCTCTGCTTCACGCGGCTCATTCCTCTGGAATCAGGGGGCTTCCCAAAGCTCGTGACTAAGCTCTTGGTGGCAAAGCCCCACTGCACAAGGATGTTTTAAGCCTCCGCTTGAGTCATAAGCCACTAACACCCTATTAGCCAAAGCAAGTCACATGGCCGATGCGAAGAGGCGGTGGTGGATACGCTGCCCAGCATGAGCCTCTGGCAAGAATGCGGATGCGATGTCACCACCTCGGGGTGGGGACCTGGGACCACTAGTTCAGTCTGCCCTGCCAGGCGGGCCCAACGCTCCCCCGCCCCTGACCAGGTCAGGCTCCTCCCTCCCGGAGGGGCTGCCTTTAGGGCGGTTCCCTCTTCTCTTTTGTACGGATGATTCTTCCCAAACTGGGTGTGCGGTCTGCGTTTTTATCTTCCAAGGTTTTAGGGTAGGTTTTTAAGGCTCTCGAATCATCTCAGCTCACTTTGGTTCGTGTCCCCAGCCCCACCGCACCTTCACTTAAACAGTATCGACATGATGGAGCAGAGACTGTAGAGCAAAGAAGTGGAACTTGACTTACTTCAGTGACGCCATCCTACGTAGACCATCGGCTGCTTTAACTTCTGCTTAAATTTCTTCAAATTGTATTGTTCAATCACAGTTGACATTCAATATTATTTTATATCGGCTGCAGGTGTACAATATTTATATAATTTCAGAGCGATCCCCCCACAAGTCTGTTTTGTAACTACTAATTTGTACTTTTCCAGTCTACTTTTTAAAAATCCCCTTTTTTTCACTTAGTTTACATCCTGTTTTTCCTTACATTAAATATTTTGGGGCTTCTGATTTACAGTGGCAGAATTATCATTTATTGAACTCTTCCTCTGAGATACTTAGGTTGTTTCCAGCTCAGCTGCTATAAGCAACACTGTGGTGGACACGTTTGTACAGGTGCCGTGTTGCCTCTGCAACAAACGTCTCTTGCTTTTGCTCGTGGGCTCCAGGGCCCACCTTCCTCTGACGACAGGGGCTTGATGTACCTTTGGGGGACCTACGCCTGCCCCTCTCTTTCGTTCGGTCCATGAAGTTCAGGTGGCATACACCACTGACCCCAGGGGGATGGCCTCCAGCCAGGAAAGATATTGTACCTCACTAAAACTCAAACAAAAATTTGAGCCCCTAGTTACAGAGATTGGTTAGGATGGATGTGGTAGCCTGAGCCTAACCAATCAGCAATTTGTTTAAAGGGAGGCACATGATCCAAGGTGATCCAATCAAAATGAACTCTGGGACTTGCCCAGGACTTACTGGGAAGAGACGCTGTCTTTTCCTCTGACATCATCGTTAGAGGTGCGGTCGTTTACACTGAGCCTGAGAAGAAAGCCCAAGTGTAGAGAGCAGAGCCCGAGACAAAGACACACTGGATTCTGTTGACAATGAGCTCCTGAATTAAGCTGCTCCTGAAGCTAAAATCCTGGCCTTCCAATTTAAAAACCCAAAGCAGCCCTGGCTGGTGTGGCTCAGTGGATTTAGCAGAGGTCTGGGTTGAGGGTTGGGGTATACGATGTGAGGCAACCCAGGGATGTAGAAGTTTCTCTCCCTCTCGTTCTCCCTCCCTTCCCCTCTCTCTAAAAATACATAAAATCTTTAAAAAATATCCAATGCCTTCTCTTTTTGGCTTCAGCCCAGTTGAGTTGGGCTTTCTGCCATTCGGAACCAAACAGCTCTGGGCTTTATTAATTTAAATTTCTTGACCTAGAATTACCGAGCCAAAGACAGAAACATTGTTGAACCCTCTAGAGACCTCTTATCAAATTGCTTTCCAGAGAGGTTATTTGCAAAGGGTACCACAGGGTCAGAGAGCCTAAATTATGAGCAGTGGTATTTTTGCTTAAACATTTGAGATGGGCAGAAATTATATGGTTTTGTTTTATTTTTAGTGGGCTGACATACCTCTCATGTTTATAGGCTATTTTTACTTACGTGGATTTGCTAAATATGAACAATTCGTGTCAAAACTTGTTCCTTTTTTGAGTTTCTCAATGCCCCCCCCGCCCCCCCCCCCCCCCGCCGGTTCATTGTCTTTCAGTATTTTTGTGTATTCTGAGGTGGATGTATTTTTAATTTTTTTGTGGTCGTATTTCCAGGTGTCACTTCTGTCGCTTTCGCGCTTCCAAAGTCCTTCCCCACTGAAGACCACGCGACTGTGGACCAGGTGTTCTTCGTTTTGACGTTTAGATGCCCACCATTTCTCACCCTGCGCTTGGAGACGCAGCTGCGTCCGAACCACCTGGGACCTTGTTCGCTTTAGGTTGACAGCCCACCAGGCCACTGCCGCACCAAGTGTCTGTTCTGATCATCCTGCTTCCCAAGGAGGGTGACAACACATTTGAACTTGACCTACAAATGCACAATTGGTGTACTCCGGGCGGACGGCAGGAGGCAGGTGGACAGCCTGCTCTCCACAGAGTCCTGGAAGGCAAAGCTACAAAGCCTCGATCCAGGCCCTGGGACCGTAAGGGGCTATTCCATCCAACACCTTGCAGGAGGTCAAACAGGTTAGATGGAGTGGGGGTGGCCCTCCCAAAATGGCAGGTCAAGCCCCGTCGTGCAGATGGAGGCCTGGAGCCCAGACAGGGAGATGTGCTCCAGGGGGCTCAGACCCCCCGGTTTGGGCATTAAGGATGGGCCATGACTCTGAAGCAGTGGTTCTCGAAGTGTGGTCCTGGGACCCGCAACACCAGCATCACCCGGGATCTTGTTGGGTCCGAAGTCCCTGCGGCGGGGCCCCACTCTGTGCTGTGACAAGCTTTCCTGATGAAAGTCCACATCGAAGAATCACTGGCCTAACGTGTACCCACATTACAGGGAGGTTAATAGGATGCTTAGATCTCTCTGGAAAGCGGGTGTTGTGGGGAAAGAGGACTGAGAAAGTATGAACCAACGCGAGAGGGTCTCTGCAATGGGCTGAATGTTCATGCCCGCCACCCCCAACTCGTACGTTGGAATCCTTACCCCCGATGGGACCGTGGGGCCTTTGGGAGGTGATTGGTCCTGAGGACTGAAGGGATTGGTCCCATTAGTCATGAATGGGAGTAGTGCCCTTACAAAAGGGACCCGAGAGAGCTCCCTCACCCCTTGCACCATGAGAGGACACAGCAGGAGGCCAGTCATCTGTGCGCCAGGAAGCAAGCTCTCACCAGGCACTGGACCTGCTGGTGCCTTGGTCTTGGACTCCCAGCCTCCAGAACTGTGAGAAACACACGTCGGTTGTGGAAGCCACCCGTCCACGGTCTTTTGCCATAGCAGCACGAATGCCCTGAGACATCCTCGTGTGTGACCGGAGGCCTGGCCTTTGGGACCCCACGGTGGTTTCCCAGCCCACCTTCTGGGATTGCCTGTCAGGTTCTTTGTCCCGAGGCCAAACTGGAAGTCCTTCCTCCCTGTGTTTCCTTCCCTTTCTTCCCCCCCTCCCACTTCCTCCTTTCAAAATCTGACTCAAGCCCCAGCTGAGATGTCCTCTTTGCCACAACGGGCCTGTGAGACCAGAAACTCAAAACGATGCTGCCTCCTCACGATGATCCCTGTGTTTCAACTGCTCCTAAGACCTGGCCACGCCCTGGCTGGGGTGGCTCAGTGGGTTGAATGCCGGCCTGACAACCAAAAGCTTCCAGTTCGACTCCCAGTCAGGGCGCATGCCTGGGTGGTGGGTACGCACCCTGCCTTTCTTCCTTCCTTCCCCTCTCTTTAAAAAAAAAGACATGACCACACTCAGCCATCTTTATTATATTTAGCTCCCTAGTTAACTCAGTGGCTAAGTCCTGCTCACCCTCCAAGCCTCCCATTCGCCTTTCCCGCTGGCACCTGGGTACCGTGGACCCTCCCTCCGTGTTAGCTCACTGAGCAGCAGCATCTTTTCCAAAACATGTCCTTGAAAGTTAATTTGCTGACTCAACACAGTTTGCAGTTCAAATGTTGCTCTTAACCTTGAACTTTTACCCTTAGGAATCAACATCAGCAGACTTCCAGTGGTGAATGCTTTTCACAGCTGCAGTGGTTGCTAGGATGATTCTACCCCAGTGACACAATGAAACCAAACCAGTGCTTTCCATGCAGACTAAGTTTTTCCAACCTTGACCTAGAACATCAGTCTGGAGAGGGGACTCCCTTACACATCCTCTCACCCGATTTTACAGGTGGGAAAACCAGCCCATAGAGGGGCTTCGCTTTGCCAAAGCTTCCCTAAGAATAGCATTCAATTCAGGCGCTCTGGGACCCTCAGAGGTGTGGGCAGAAGGCATCAGCTTGGTAGTCTGCTTCTGGGACTAGTCATAAAATGCCCCCACACATTCAGTGCTCCCCGTCTGCTGTGTACAAGACCAGGACCTGTGCATCCTACAGCTCCAGGCGGCTCATTACAGAGTTCCTGTGCCTCAGACACTCCCTATAGCCAGGCATCCGTCTGAAGCGCCTGGGTCTCAGATGAACCCACCGATGACAGAAAGGGAGGCCCAGCTCCTGGGTGCAGGTCTCCAACTAGGACTTCCCACCTGGCAGCTGCCTCCAACTCAGGAACCCTTCTTTCTTACCTGTGGTCCCAGGCAGAGCTCACCTTAATTCCCGCCAATCCCCCAGTGTGGGGAGCGGTACCCCCCCACCCTCCCACTGCCCCCAGGCTGGCTCCCACTCACTCGGGGGTGCAGGCGGTGAGGAAAGGAGGCCGAGCAGGTCAGTAGACGGTCATGATGCTGGCGGGCCTGTGTGCCGCCGGCTGGGTCAGCGCCGGCCGGAGCCCTCTAAGTCTGGGCACCGGGAAAGGGCATCCTTGGTATTAAATCTTGGCTCCTTGGACATTTCCTGAAGGGTCTGGGGTAGCTTCCGAGTCCCTGGCCCTCGTGGCTGTCACCTGAGCAGCACACTCTGGGTTCCATGGCAATGAGATAAATTTCATAGTCTCCTTTTTGTCCAACATAAATTCCTGGGGAGGAAAAGAAATCTCTCACCTGGCCGTTCTTTACATCCTTGACACCACCTCCCAGGGACCAAGGCACCATCGAAATCTGCTTACATCTCCTTTAGCTTTCACGAGGGCCCCGAAATGGACATGGTACCAGTGACAATTGCAAGTGAGCAAACCTAGGTCAAGGGACTTGCCTGAAGCTGCGCGGCCCAGTGGTGGCAGAGCTGGAGGACTCAGCGTCTACACTCTTGTGTGGCTTCCCGAGTGTGGTTGCCTCTGACCACTGCTTCCTCCGTGGAGCACACCCTGACTGCCCTCGCCTTCCTCCCTCCGCGGCGTTCATTTCTTGAGGACGGGTGACCCTTTACTGCCCCCACCTCCAAATCCTTGCCTAGCGCGGTGCTGAGCATGTGCAGGTGACTCTAAATCTAGGTTGGGTGATAATTACAGGAGGCCATTGGGACCCCCAGACATTTCTTCCTTTTTCTTGGGAAGGAGATGAAATTGATACGCTGTGACTATTTAGACAAATGTGCCCTCATTCAAAATTGCATCATTCATGCTGCAACCGGAAGGCGTGAAGCCCCGGCAGATGCCACCGACAGGCTCTGCCACACAGTGGCCCTGACATAGCCTGCGACGCTCTTGTGACAAGTCCTTCTCGACTGGGTGGGCTGCAGGCTTGCTCCCCACTGACTGCTGCTACTGAACAGCACTGGGTCCAGAGGAGCCAAGGGTGCTGTTTGAATATCTCCATGGCACCCACCTCGAGCGGGGAAAGAAAGACGCCAAGGCTGAAGACGGCAGACAGGGGAGGGTGGCGAGGCCAGGTCCTCGAGGGTGCCGCTGACCTCAGGTCACACCATGCCTGAAGCCCAGCCACCAAACATCCACTCGCGGTGCAAGACATGCGGGCCTGTTAGAAGAGTCACACAACCTCAGAAAAGAAGAACGAGGTCGTTGGACTCACTCCTTCTGATTTCAAAACTTACGATAGGGCTCTAGCAGTCAAGACAGTGTGGTGCTGGCGTGGGGACAGACAGCTAGACCAGCGGGACAGACGAGAAAGTCCAGAAACAAACCCCACGTGGATGGCCGATGGATTTTTGGCAAAGGTGAGGAGACAATTCAATGGAGAAAGAATAGTTCTTTTTTTCAACACATGGTATGAGGACTAAATATCCTTAAGCAAAAGAATGAAATTGGATTCCTACCTTATAAAATACACAAAAATTAACAAAAATGGGTCATAAACCTAAATATTAGGGCAAAAACTACAGACTTGTTACAAAAAAACTTAGGGGTAAATCTTCACGACCTTGGATTAGACAGGCGATAGGTTTTCAGATTTGATGCCCAAAGCACATGTAACCAAATAAAAAATAGCTACATCGGATTTCAAAAAAATTAACAGCTTTCTGCTTCAAAGGACACCATCAATATGAGAAGACAATTCATAGAATGAGAGAAAATATTTTCAAATCTTATATTATAGGAGGGACTTGTATCCAGAATAAACAAAGAATTCTTACAACTCAACAATAAAGACAAACGATCCAATTAAAAACTGGACAAGGGATCTGAATAGATATTTCTTCAAAAAAGATACACAAATAGTCAATAAATACTTTATGAAAAAATGCTCAACATTTAGTGATCAGGAAAATGCAAATCAAAACCACCATGAGACAGCACTTCACACCCAGCAGGATGGCTAAATTACAAAACACAGACAATACCAAGTGTTGACAGGGAAGTGGGGAAATGAGAAGCCTCATATATTGACCAGAAGCTTATAAAATTACGTAGCCACTCTGGAAAACAGCATGGCAGCTCCTCCATATTATGTTAAATACAGAATTACCACATGACTCAAATTCCACTCCTGAGTATGTACCCAAAATAATTGAAAAGACGTGTCCATACAAAAATGAGCTCATGAATGTTCATGGCAGCATGACTCATAACAGTCGGAAAGTGGGAACAACCCAAACGCCCGTCCCCTGATGGACGGGCAAACACAATGTGGGCTGTCCAAAACAATGGGCTCTTACTGAGTCACTTACAGGGGTGAAGCGCTGTTCGCACTGCCACACGGACGGACCTGGAAGGCATTCTAGGAAGTGAAGGAAGCCAGGTGCAAAGTGTACCGGGCGCGGGGGGGCGGGGGGAGGGGTTGATGCAATGTCCCGGAATTAGATACTAATGCTGGTTGTGCGATTCTGTACTGAAAACACTGGAGTGAGAAATGTGATGGTATCTGAATTGCTAAAAATTTTAAAAGGTGCGCTCTGTGGTCAGAGGACGCCGATCTGGTCACGTGCCCTCTGGCACGGCAGCGGCAGCGTTGTGAATGATGGGGCTTCGGTCCCAGCGCGGGCAGTGAGGAGGGAAAGTTCCTCGGACTTCAGTTTACACTGAGCGCCCTGCACATGGGCTCCCTCGGTCACCGAAGTGCCCCCTCCCGGCACGTGCACGTGTGAATACATGATGTCTTCTGTGTGCATTTTAGTGGGTGCGTTTGCAGGTGGGTCAGCGTACGGTTTGTGTGTGTGTCAGGTGTGCAGAGAGCACATGGGAATGTCTTTAAGCGTGTGCACACTGTGTGTGTATGAGTGTGGTGTGCCAGGCTGGGGTTACGCGTAAAGACCAGGCAGGGCAGGGATTCCTTGACACCCACCTCCAACCCTGCACCTGAGGGGTGCTCGTCACGAGTTTGTGGAGAGACTAGGAGAGACCTGGAGAGCTGGTGCCCGTGAGGCGGTGGAGGGAGGGGCTGATCAGGGCTAAACACGAGAGCGCCGGAGCCACGGCCCAGGACAGGCTGAGGCTGGGGCCGGCCTGGGAGGCAGGGAGTCGTCACCTGAATCAGGTCCAGCTTGGAGAAGAGGCCCATGCTCTTGGGTACGACGCGGGCAGAGGAACAGCAGTGCTGGGCCATGCTGTTGATGACCTTTCGCAGGTAGTCGAGCAGCTGGTTCTGCAGGAGGAAGGGGAGGAGGAGGAAGAGGAGGAGGAGGAGAATAGGGAGGCAGTGGCTCAAGCCCGCTCCCAGCACCCCCTGGCCCCTGGCCCCAGCTCACTCAGGTCAGGTGTCCTGGAGCCAGGAGCACCTTTTCATCCTGGTCTGTGCTCCACCCGCAAAGGGGCTTTGATCAGCCCCCCTCCCCGCAGGGTCTGAGGCCCCTACCTGGGGCAGGGGCTGGGCAGGAGCCTGGGGGAACCCAGTGTTCCTCACTCCAGGTGGCGCCAGAGGGCTGGACTTCAGGCCTCCAGGGTGGTGCTCAGCTGCGGCAGCCTTGCTTCCCACCTTAAAAAGACCCGGAAGGGGCTCTAGAAACTGTGGCCAATCTGCTCCCTGTCTGAGCTCTGTGGCTGGAGGTCAGCAGCCTACAGACCCCAACTCTCAGGGCTTCCAAGTTAGCATCCCACAGGCCTGAGGAGGCCTTACATTTACACGTGCCGACCTGCGCAGGTGGAGTGTGTCCAGAGAGGCCTGTGTCCCCAGCCTCCCTCGGTGTCCTCCCAGCAGCCCCTGAGGCTGGAGGACTAGGTGGCGCCTAGGGGTTGGGAGGATAGCTGGTTCACATTTCCAAGGCCAGGAAGAAACAGCCTGAGAGCTTGGGCTCAGAGATCCTGGCCGTTGGTCGTGAACTTCAGCCATAGTTCACACATCTGTGCAACAGGTATGGGTAAGAATCAAGACTAGTGAGGAGTGCCTATTTTGGGGTAGGCCTAAGCACTCCCTGGTCAAAGAGAGACAAGAACTACTGAAGATAGTGCGCAATAGCCACTCACCTAAATGTTATTATTTTATTATTAATCGCAAGCAGGATAGCAGGACTGAGTAAGCACCCAGCACATGCCAGGCCCCGGGACAGGGGCTCCAGCTCTGGTTCTTGGTAGAGCTGGGTCTGTAACTATCTGTGCCCTCAGTTTTTCCAGCTGTAAAGTAACACTTGCCCCATCTTAGAGAAGCCCTTCAAAAGCTAATTGTCACCATGGAGAGCAACTGGGTAAGTGCGGGGGGGGGGGGGGACGTGTTGGGGGTGAGGAGATAGCAGCCCCCAGCCCCTGCCCCCACCCCTCGGCCAGCTCACTGGACTCACATTACAGCTGCCCGTGTCTTTCTGGTAGGTGACACCTTGTTCTGATTGCCACTGCTGCCACTGCCTGCGGTCACACCTCTTCTGCAGCTCACCCAACTGGACCCTGAGGCTCTGTGGGGAGAATGTTCAGGTCAACTTGGTGCAGCAAGCCCGCTTAGGTCCCAAGAAGCACTGTCCAGGGTGGTCTGCGTGATGATGGGGGCGGGAGGCAGAGAAAATTTTGGGAGGTCAGGGCCATTCAGAGCCCAGGAGATGCCGCAGGGGGCACAGCCAGGCCGAAGGGGTTGGAATCCCGACTCAGCCCCGAACGCCTTGTCTCCCATCGTAACCAGAGACATGGGGTGTGCCCTCCTGGCCGCAGGGTCACTGGGAGGGCACCGGGGACAAGGCTGTGCTGAGCCCAGTCCCCTCTCCAGGCCCCATGGGGTGTCTTCCGAAGACACAGGACAGACACAAGTGTCCTCACTTCTCTGGGCCTCAGTTTCCTCTCCTCGAAAGTGGCGAGAGCAGTTTGGCTGGCTCTAAGGGGACGACATGTAAGGGGGCGTCAAAAAAACCTCAGCAATTAAGAGAAATAATATTTTAAGGCAGTGTTTTTTAAAAATCAAAGTTAATGCAAAAAAAAATGTCCGTGACGAACAAAACAGTAGAATTTTAAATAAAGATGGGACTTAACTCTGCACTAACGCACTGCCCTCATCTCAGCCCTTGGAGTAGGGGCCCCTGCCGGCAGGTGCTGGGGTGAGGCTGAAACGGGGTAAAGCCTGTCCAGTGCTTCCCCAGGGGCCCCGCCCGCCAAGGGGCGGTTCTCCAGAGAAAAGGTACAGAAGGGTGTAGGTTTCAGTGCTGCCGCCAGGGGGAAGAGGCTCGCCGGCGACACCACGCAGCGGTCCTCGGCGAGAATCAACCAGCCTGTCATTCTCCCTCTCCCTGCCGTGTCCCCTTCCCCTCTGTCCCCGGGCCCCACCTACAGCATGCACGTTTTCCAGGGCCATGCCTTTGCCGGGGCAGTCTCTTCTGCCCGCGACGCCCATCCTTCCTGGTGCAAGTTCTGTTTATTACAAGATTAATCAAAAAGGAAAGACAGAGAGAGAACTTCTTGGGGACACTTAGTTTGAGACAGTTTGACTTCGTTCCCTCTCAACAGCCTGGCAGCTACGTTGCATGGCCTCCATTTGACACAGAGGAAGAAACTGGAGAAACTGAGGCCCAGAGGGGGTGCAGACTTGCCTGCCAGGGTCATGCATCTAGTCAGGGGCTGAGCTGGAATTTGAACCCTGGTCTGACTCCAGGACCCGTGGCTTTTCTACCACAGAAAATGCCTTTTAAACATAAGCCAAGGCTCAGGGGAAACCTCCAGCCAGCCAGCAGAAGGGGAGAGAAAAGGCTACGGAGCAAGTCTCTGGAGCGGCAGCCCCACCCGGAGCCACCCAGCAGCCCACCACTGCTCCAGGCCTTCCCGAGGGTGCCAGGGGAAGGGCTCCCTGTCACCCCAGTTCTCTGGGCCAAGGGGAATGGGCCGGCTGCAGGCAGCTGTTACCGGGATAAGAGCTTTATGGCCCTCCTCTAAGGCCTCCAGGCTCTGGCTGACGACCTGGTTCATCTTGGAGAAGGCCTCGAGGTGTTTCTGGATGTCCCAGCTGACCGTGAAGAGCTTCCCGTAGTGCTCGACCAGGGCCTCCACCAGGCCCTCCTTCTGGACCTCCTCCGGCTCCTCCCCACCACGGTAGCCTAAGGAGACAGCACCATGCGGGATGGGTGGGCAGGAGAGCAGGGCCCCCCACCTGCCCCCTGAAGGTACACCGGAATTCCAGCCAGAGCCCCAGAGTGGAGAGATGCCAGACAACCCGAGCATGGTGGACACCAACACAGCAGGGCTGGTCCAGCAGCTACCTCCTGCATCTTCAAAAGAAGCATCAACATTTGAAAGGCTCCCTAGCGGGGTCTCAGATTCTGCATCCAGGCTGCCCAGGGAGGCAGGAGACTGCCCCTGAGGAGAAACTGCTGACTGGGGGAGCCTCAAAGAAGGGGACAGGAATTGTTGCCACCCTGCGTGGTGCAGTCTCTAGCTCTGATAGTCACGCATTCTGGATGGGTTGAACAGGGTTGAGGTGCTGAATTAGAAAGACCCCAAACCAGGAAGCTTCCAGAAGCAGCACTGGGTCTGCTTCAAGCCCCACGCTCGGCCTGGAGCCCTGCACCCCTCCTTGGCCCCGTGCTCCAGGCTCTTTGGTGCTGCCCCACCCTCCTGGCACATCTCCCAGCAGCCCTGCCAGGTTCCGGCGCTCCAGCACGCTGGAGCTCACCATCCCCAAACCCACCCTGCAGGGCGTGAGTCCAGCCTAAATGTGTGCTCCTCCCCCTGCCTGCGATGCCACTCCCCTTTGCAGAACTCCTTGGTGCCCTCTGAGAAGCCGCCTCCTCTGCGAAGCCTTCCCTGACATCTAGGGCTGAGTTCTTGGGGCTCCCACACCTCCACAGCACCTAGTGCAGTGGCTGTGAAGTTGGACCAGAGTCTGAGGCCCAGCCCCACCACCTCCTGGCTGGGAGACCTTGGGCAACTTCCTTAACCCCCCCTGAGCCCGGATACACAGTTCCCAGAAACTCATGCAGCGGAGTAAAAAAGATTTACTAAAGAGCTTAGCACGGATTAAATATTTAGTAAATGGTCATAGTTATTTTTATGATTATTGATGATGTTGAAATGATAATACGATGACAATAAAAGTGTGTGTCTCCCCTTCCCTTCCCCAACAAGCTTCCAGCACATGTAACAGTGGACTCTGGTATAAATCAGGATAATGCAAAGCAAAATACATAAACGCATTCAGGTGGCTGTGTAATTTTAGTAGACAAGAGCAAAACACAAACCAAATCCGAAGACAAACGAAACACGAGGAATAGCAGCACGCACTTACTGGGCACTGCCTAAATGCCGGGCCCCGTGCTGCACTCGTGTGAAGGGCGAGCTTGCCTCGCCGCTGCTGGTCCAACTCACTGCTGCTGTTCCCACCGTGCAGCTACAGAAACCAAGTCCCTGAGAAGCTGCCGCAGGCCACGTGGCTGGCGCTGGCAGGCCCGGGGTTCCCCAGGCAAGCTGGCTCCGCACCTGTGCCCTCCTAAACACCGTGGCATCGGCCTCTGCGGATCCCTGGTCCGACCGGAGCTCGAGGCTCGGGAAGACCACACCCGGTGCTGCGTCCGGAGTCTAGGAAGTGGCCACAGACAGGACAGGCTTTCTGCGGAAGCTGCGGACATACCCTTGGGGATTTTCTCAAGGACCTTAATCAGAAAGTCTTCAAAGAGCTTGTGTTTCTCGACCTCTCTCTTCAGTTTCCTCTGCCTGTGGAGACATTGGGATGAAGCGTGAGCCAGAATGGGAATGCGGCTGGGAGGCTTCCAGATCGGGACCCCTGACAAAGCCATCCTCTGTGGTCTCCTGCTCAGAACTGTGCTGGCCGGCCGGCCGCTACCTGCCGTCAGTGGGCCACTGGCTTCTGTCTCCCTGTCCACAGTCTACTGCTGGGCAGGCTGAGCCACAAAGGCAGGGGTCCGGCGAGAGTGAAGCCGGGTCATTCTGGTGCGGGGTCTGCGGTGCCTCTCCTGGAGGCTGAGCAGGAGGTGGGTGGCCTGAGCCCCTACTGGCTGGACACCTGGCAGGTGTTTCTCCTCTCTGTGCCCATCTGTAATGAGAAACCCTTCCTCCCAGGCTGGCCCGGACTCTGCCCGGGGAACTGAGCACACCGTGAGCACTCAGGCTGAGGTCAGGGGCTCCCAGCAGCCCCTGGAGGGGAGAAGGCCTCATGCTGCCGCCCAGCCGCCTCTGACTCTCAGGGGACCCCCTAGGCTAGAGGAGTCTCCAGTCGGAGCCGCTCCGGGCCTAGTCCAGAGCAGCAGTCAAGGGCAGCGGGCGGAGCAGGCCTGCCCTGGCCGTTAGGTGGAGCCGACACGGAGGTGTCTCTGAGTGATGGCAGAGTGACCCAGGGCAAGCGGCTGTTCCTCTCGGGCCCCATTTTCTCACCCACACAGCCCTGGAAAAGGCAGGAAAAAAATAGTCTTTTCCTAAGAATACATTGTGGGGCCCTGTGAGCCACAGGCCAAGCCTTAATGGGGCTGGGAGGCCCTTACGGAATCTGGTGGAAGTGTTGGACCATTTTCCTTACAAATTGCTCAGACACATCCATTCGCATCTAATTCAGGCATCTGTGGGCAACCTGAAACTGAGGGGCTGCCGAGGGTGGGGGGCGTTGGTGAGGACACAGGTCTCCACTCAGACCCAGGCGACAAACTTGCAGGTTGATTTTAGAGGGGCCGGGCTGACAGAGGCTCGGGGGTGGCCGCCCACAGCCCTGCCATCCCTTCACGATGGGAGACGTGCCTGAGGAGGGCTGAAGACTGGCCCAGGGTCCGAGGTCACAGGACAGGAGCAAGCCCCTGCCCCCGCACCACAGCTGCCCCTCCGCACTTACTTCCAGGCACCATGCGCCTGGCACTTTGGCTCAGTCCCGGCCACTCTGCCCTCTGCAGGAGGCACTGGGATCGGGGCGGGGTGGAGCCGGGGAGGGGAGGCGGGGCCTGGAAAAACTCGTACTTGGCCTGGAGCTGGCAGAGTTCCTCTAACAACACCTGCAAGTATGTGTCCTTGTCACCAGCGTCGCTTGGGCCAGCCCCCTGGCTTGTGTCCATGGTCACTGGCATTGTCCTCACCACCCCAGGCCGCTCTGGAGGACGAGGGACATGTGGGCCAGGCAGGAAGAAGGTGAATGGCGACAGTGACACTCGGGGCAGCAGCTTTGTCTTTCTGATGCTCCTGACGGTCCTTGGAAGCTAGGTGACACTCCCCCTTCATAGAAAAGGAAACAGGCTCAGAGGGGATCTAGTGACCAGCTCAAGGACATGCGGCAGGACTGGACTAGGACTTGGGGTTCAGTGAATCCAAAGTCTGGGGTCTTTGAGCTGCATCCTAGCTAGGGAGGGGCCAAAGCATCATTACGGCCCTGCTGCCCAGAAGTGGGACGGCCCCATCACCACCAGGCAGGCCCCAAGGGCACCAAGATGCCTGGGACTTCCAACAGGGGCTGGTTTCCAAAGGCATCCAGGATAGAGTCCCAGCGTCAGAGCTGGGGGCTTGTTCAGAAAGCTGGCCCCACAGGGAGAAGGCACCTTTGTTACCTATCCCCACACCCTCCCCTCCACTCGTTTATGCGTTTAACGCACATCACAGAGCAAGCGAGACTGGAGACCGGGATGGATACTTCGAGTAGGCTCATGGTCAAGCCTAGTGAACAGGCAGTTCTGACCCAGGCTTACAAAGAGTTCCCGGGCCACTCGCCTGAGTCTGGCTCCCAGTTATGACCAGAAGGAGGTCTCCCTAAGGGTGCCACCCACTGGCCATCTCCTGGACCAGCCCAGCCCATGGGAGGAGCAAGGAGAGAAGGGGAGGGGCCACATGCTCAGCTCTTCCAGGCCCCAAACATCAAAGGTACCTACGTGAACACAGAGAGGAGGAAGGGGCCCGGCTGACTCACCCACAACTCCAGGAGCTCAGAGCCACCACGGGGCCGTGACATCACAATGCCGGCCCCTGTCCTCGTGACACGTCTGCTGTAGGATTCACCCGTGGGGGGAGGGCCAGACCCTCCGCGGCTCTGTGCTGTTCCTCCTGCCTCCCGGGTTCAGCTCCCAAGGAGAAGGGGTGGAGAAGCGTTGGTGACTTTAGGGGAAACTTGGGCTATTTTTGTCCTTTCTCTCAAGCTTGCTCACCGGTGGGCAAGGTGGGGTCATTCTTAATGCCCCACTCTGTGGGCTGCCCAAATTCCCTGGCCTGTGCTGGCCCTCACCCTTTTACCTCCTTCTTCCTGATTTTGGGTGGCTGCAGCTGGGGCATCTCCCCACCCTGGACACTCAGCCACCCCTGAAGGCTCTGCCCTGCCCACGGCTCAAGACCGTGCCTGGCCCAGGGCAGGGGAGCGGGCAAGCAAAGGAGCCTTTGGGCCCTAAACCTCCGCCCCAAGCCTGGGCCCCAGCTGTGCCTTATGGGGCTGGGGCTTGCCAGGCACAGGGGCTGGGGCAAGGGCAAGGTGAGAGGGGTTGGGCTCTTGGGGTTCTGGGATGGGACTGCTTCTCCATCTGCCACTCCCCGCAAGACCCCTCCCCTGTGGGCAGCGGATTCAGTCCCTGCTGGCCCAGGAGGCCCCAAGTGGGTCCCCGGGGAGCTGTCTCTGTCTGACCCTCCCTGTTTCTGGAGCCCATCAAACACTTGTTGAGCACCAACTGAGAAAGGAAGGCAAGTGGGGCCTGGCTCTGGCCTTGGGATCAGACAGGACAGGGAACGCTGGTGCAGAGGAGAGAGGCCCGGGGCCCAGGGCTGCCCGGAAGGTCAGAGCTGGCCTGGGGGTGGGGAGGACGGCTGGAGCTGACCCTGTCTGAGGTGGTTCCTGAGGATGAGAATGAGTGAAGAAGGCGGGAAAAGCATTGCTGGCGGAGGAATAGCAGGGACAAAGCTTCAGAGGCGCACAGCGGCACACGTGGCCTGTGAGAGGTGTGTGTAGGCGGATCCCTAGAAAGAGAAGGTGAAGGGCAGAGCGGGCGTGGTTTGGGACGGGGCTGGAGAGGCCATCAGCAGGAGGCGGGGCACACAGGCCAGGCTGTCTGGTTGCCTGCGACAGAAACCCACCAGGTTACTCTGGGCCAAGAGGGCCCTGTGGGAGGCTACATGGGGGTGGGGGCATGGAATGAGAAGAAGAGCTAAAGACCCAGGCTTACAGAGGACAGGGCCCAGGGCCCCCTGGGAGATTCAGGCAGCAGGAATTCTAGGGGTACCCTGCAAATGAACTCTTCCCAACAGCCTTCCATCGGGTTCCCTATCCTCAAGAATGGAGGCCCTTGGATAGGTCACCCAGCTGGCTGAGCCTGGGACATGTGCCCACCCCTTAGTTTGAATGACAGTCTCACCGGAGGAGGCTGTTGCATCATATTGGGGGTTGGAGGTTCCCCAGAGGGAATCCCCCGCTGTTGGCGGGAGAAGGAGAAGGAGAAAGGGATGCTGATCTCACCGCAGTGGGGCGCAGATAAGCTCGGCCAAGGAGTGCAGGCTTTGCCCCGAAGGTAGCAGCAGCAGCAGGAGGGTCTCCTCGGGGGTGGGGGGCACTCACAGTCAGACTGGCATGCTCGGCTCGGCATGGACGAGGCAGCGGTGCTGGCCAGCCTTTGTGAGCACAGTTCTAACCACTTTCCCTGCGCGGGCTCACCTCAGAGGGCACACCCACGGGGTAACCCTGCTCCTTCCCAGATGGGGAAACTGAGCCCCCAGAGGCTTAGTAGCGGTTGGGAAATTGCTGAGCGGAGGTGTTAATCCAGGAAGTCCGGAGACTCCAGAAATGTCTGGCAGGTTGAGTTGCCAGGACTTGAAAACCGATCCGGTGGGGGTCCCCCAGGGCACGACTTAGAGTGGGGGAGGGGCAGCTGTTGGGGAGCCAGGGCCCTAACCCACCTGACCCAGCACAGCTGCGGGCAGGGGCTTATGGGGGGGTGGGGCAATTTGCTTCCCAGCGAGGGTGTTGTTTTTAGCCTGAAGTGTCCCGTCCAGTGTCCAGGGAGCCCTCGGGGAGAGACTGCGGATGCTCCTGTCAGACCCTAAAGAGTGACTGTCCTAATTGCCAGGGATTGACCCCATCATGGACTCATCCTGCCTGGCCCTTTGCCCGAAGCCTCCCTTTTTATGTCTCAAAACAATCTTCAGGGTGGTGGAAGTGTTGCTCCATTTTGCAGATGAGGAAACTGAGGGCCCAGAAGGCGAAGGAAGCTGCCAAGGTGCCAAGGGCACGAGGCCAATAACTGGCGGCAGGGCCAGCACCCTATTTTGCGGGGTCCAGTGCACATGAAATTGCTGGGCTCCCTGTTCAGAGAATTAAGAGTTTCAAGTCAGCAATGCAGAACATGAACCAAGCCTGGCGTCTCCTGACATCGGGCCCTGCACCGGCCGGGTCCTGGGCTGCAATTTGAACCCGGATCCGCAGACTCCAGAACCTGCACTTGAGCTCCATGCTGCTCCTGTTCTCATCTACTTCCTGCCTCAGAGCCTTCCTCACTGCTCCGGTTCCTCCTCCTCTTCCTCCTCCTTCTTTTCCCCCCACCCCTCCCCAGCTGACTGCAGACCCCGCCCTCCCCGTTTAGGTGGGGAACCAGGAGCTTATGTTGGGGCTGAAACTTTAGAAGAGAGAAGACCAAGGCCGAGGGAGGTGGGAACTGCCAAGGTTGCAGGGCTGGTGAGGGGCCCAGGTATCAGGCCTCCCAACCCCCCTCCATCCCCTGGGCTGGTCTGTTCCAGACAGCTGGGAGCCTTGGGAGCTGGGGACCTACTTCAAGGGCACAGCCACAATTAAATGGCAACAGAACCCTCCTCCCTTTAAAAAAAACCATCTTAACAAGGACTCCTGGGGCTAGAATTTGACCCCAGAGCTTGAATCTCACGGCAGCACAGCAGAAGGACGGGCCAGACCAGGCCTCTGGCCCAGAATTCCAACCCCCACGGCCCTGCAGTCCCCAGTGCCCCCACCGAGGACCTGGCCAGGCTTCCCAGCACTCAGCGAGGGCGAGGGTACAGAGCGAGTCTGTGGAGCCAGGCAGGACGGCCCGCTGTGTGACCTTAGGGAAAGTACGTAACCTCTCTGAGTCTGAGCTTCCTGAAATACAACATGGAGATAGTAGCACCTAGGATGAAATGAGATAATCCACATGTAACATTTAGCGTCATCTCATTTTTAAAAATTAATGCGTGTGTGTGCAGAAGAAAGTCTAGAAGGGTATGAAGAAAATTTGCAGGCTTTATCTTAGGGGCAGGGGTTGAAGGGAAACGTCTATAATCTCAGGACCCTTTCCTGAGAGAGTTTTGATGAAGGAGGGGCTGAAGCCAGGGAGCCCAGTTGCTGGGGTCAGCCCCCAAGGTAGTTTCGGGGGGGTGCTGGGCGCTGGCCCGTTTATTCGGCTGGAGATGTGCTAAGGCCTGACACCACTTAGATCCCCGCGAGCCTCCACTGAGACAGACTCTCAGAGATCTGCCCCTTCCCTTTCTTCCCCCCTGGGTACAGGAGGAGGCGAGTCCCAGGGCCCAGGGGGACTCTCCTCCTGGGAGACCCCCAGCCTGGCTCCTCCACCCTCATCCTTGCTCTGCACCAGGGAAGGTCTCAGCAAGGCCCACTGATTCTGCTCCCACAATCTCTCAAATCCATCCACTGGCCCGCCCTGGTCCCAACCCCCATCTCTCCAGTGTGGACCAGTGCAACTCCTTCCCTGCCGGTCACCCAGCTTCTCCATTCCCTGCGGGCCGCTCCCCACCCAGCAGCCAGAGAGACCTCTCCTTAAAGTAAGTGCAAACCCAGCCTCCCATTTCCCTGCCCAAAACCAGTGCTGTGCGGGTAAATAGTCCAGCCGCCCCGCGGACAGAGCATGAGGGTGGTGCTTGCCACTTTCCATGGTGTAAATGCTCCCACCAGGACTGATTTCGAGCTACTAATGGTTAACACCTGCTTTCGAAAGTCTTGGAGCTTTAAGAGGTGGTTTCTGGAGCTGGTAGGAGTTGTCCGTGGCGCATCGCCGGTTTAAAATCCTCCAATCACAGCAAATGAGGTCGAGCCCCGGCTGACCGGGCCCTGAGCGATCTGGCCCCCACCTTGGCCATTCCTCTTCCACTGGCCTTCCGCTGCCTCCCCCCACCCCCCAGGCCTGTGCCCCTGTGGCTCCCTCTGCCCAGAGCACGGCTCGCCCAGCTCTCCTTAGTGTTCTCTGCGCTTCCTTGCCCTTCAGGTCTCAGCTCGGATGCCGCCAGCTCAGAGTGGCCGTCCCTGACTGTCCCGGATCTCCCTGACCCCAGCTTACTCTTGGTTTCACCTCGTCTTTGTCTGGTTCTAGTTTAACACCCACCGCTCCGGACTGTGTCACTCCTCCTGGAATGTGATCTCCCCAAGGGCAAGGACCAGGACTCAGGGGTCCCTGCCGGACACACAGCAGGCGCTCAGTAGATGTAGGGTCCCAGCAAAGCTTTGGAGAGGCACAGCTCTGGGTGTGAGTCCCGGCTGCCCTGCTCAGCATCTGCAGAACCACCTTCGAGTCCCTCTCTTGAGCCTCAGTTTCCTTATCTGTAAGCTGGGGACAGTAGCACTCATGTGACGGAGTGGTGAGGACCCAAAGATGACCTAGGTAAGGTGCTCAGTACCGTGTCTGCTATTACCAAAGCCTCAGAAAATGAGAGCAGCCTCTTCACTTGCATATGTTCAGCGACAGGCAGCTCCCTCCCTCCCAGGGTGGCCATGTTCCCCACTGGGCCACTCTGACGGCTAGACTAGGACCTCTACCCTTCCTTACGCTGCGTCCAAACATGCCTCCTTGCAATGCCCCTCCTTTCGTCCTAGTTCAGCTGCTTCCCCACACGGAGTCTCTTGCTATTATAACTCCTTATTAGTGTTGGATTGAAGGAGCCATACCGCGGCATGGCAGAAATACCAAAGGGTTACTGATGCGACCCCCGCTTGTCAACTGCTCTCCAGTCAGGAGCTGTCTGGCCTCGGGGAGTCCCTTCGCCTCACCAAGCCTCAGTTGCTTCCTCTGGGAAATGGGGTTAACCATAGGACCTTCCTCCTAAGTAGCTGTGGAGTTAAATGAGCGGATACGCACATTCACTGAGCACCCGGCACGTGGTAAGTGCTCCAGAAGAGCCGCTGTCATTCCTGGTACTCTGCCTGGTGCCGTTCCACTCCCAGACCCGACCTCTGGGCCACTTCCAGGCCCCCAGTTGTTTCCATCGCACTTAAGGCCGGGCCCTGTCTTGAGCGCTGCCTAGCCGAGCTGGGAAAAAGGGCCAGTTCTGCCTGGGCCACCCACCCACCCACCTTCACCTGCAGCCGTCAGAGGGTGACTCAGCACTTTTCAAAGTCTCCAGGGCATTACCTGACCCGGGGTGGTCACCGCAGCCCCTAGGACATGAGCTGCCGAGCAGGGGCTGACAGTCCTCAGCTGTGGTGACTTCTGCCAGCTCCCTGGGTGGCCTGGGACCAGCCCTCTCTTATCGCTTTTTAGAGAGTCCTGATGTTCTTAAAAATGCTGGCGGTGGGGCGTGAATGCAGCCAAGGACACCAAGAGTGAGGAAAGGAGAGACCCAGGAGGGCGTGGTGTCCTGAGAGCCAGGAAGAGGGGGACGGGTGGAGCGATTCGCAACCCTGCCACAGGTCCCCAGCCAGGCCTGTGACTGTGGGCAGCACCCACACCTGTGATTAGGTCACTTTCACAGCAAAGGGATTCTGCAGATGCCATCAGGGTTCCGGCTCGGTGGGCTGTGAGACAGGGAGACTCCCAGGTGGGGCTGATCTAATCCCACCCCACCGACACCCGGGAAAGGCAGAGCATCTTCTGGGGCTGGTGGCAGAGCGACACATCTGAGTGACTGGAGTGCGTGAGCGGGAGCTGGGTGAGGGAGGCCCTGATGCAGCAGTGCTCACGAGGCAAAGGCCCGGGCGGCCTCTGAGAAGGGTCTCCCCCGCAACAGCCGTCAAGGAAACGGGAGGTGACTCTCTTGCTCAAGGTGTCTAGCTGAGAAGCTCCAGGCCCGGGCTCCCGTCGGGTCAGCGGACGCTGAGCCAGGTAATCGGCCAGCCATGCAGCTGCCTCCAGGCTCCGTGACCCCGCATCTGGGGGCTGTGGGCTCGGGCTCAGATGACATACATGGCCACAGGTTGGGGTTGATCCCCCCAATTCAGGGGACCGATCAAGAGAGTGAGCCCTGCGCATCTGCAGAGTGTAGCAGACCCTGTGCGTGCCCCGCTCAGGTCTCCCGCCCTGACCACTCAATGCACACCCCCGGGTTTCCACCCGCCTGCGCCTGCTCGTCCCGCCCAGGGCCCTTTTGCCACAGGAGAGGCCACCAGGGCCAGGGGATAGATAACTCCCTCCCAGGAGTAGCCCTCAAGCACCAACCGATGTGGGGGGTGTACAAATACCCCAGCTCCTTCCCCTCTCCTTTAATGGGACTCCTCTGAGGCTCCGCTCCACTCCCAGAATTCCCTGCAGCTTTGGGCCGCAGCTGCCCATGGAGGGAGCGGCCTAAGAACACGCCCTGTCTTAGCTGACTCCCTGCTTTTGTCTCACGTGCCTCCTCCTTGGCCATGGCTGGTGGGGTCTCTTCCCAACCTGCCGTGTGCACGCAGATCCTTGTCTCCGGGTCTGCTCCTGGGCCGGAGCCCAAACCAAGGCTTGTGGCCTCATTTCTTTGGGGCTACCAGGGGTCCCCTTCTCCCAGGCCTTCCTCCCAAACTCTCCAGGGCCATCGTTTCCCCAGGCAGGAAGGACTTCTCCCTGAGAACAGGGCTGGAAGACCTCGCTCAGCCTGCCTGCAGTTAGAAGTGGCCAGGAGACCATCTGCTGGCCAGGATGATAGGAGAGCAATCACGTCGACTTTTGGTGGGAATTGTCCATGCTGCTTCCTCTCCTGCTGGAATACACTGGACGTGGTGACCTTGGAAGTCGCACGGTGATAAGATGGCAGAGCGGGCCCCTGGGTCGTCATCGTGAGGAGAGCCAATTGCCAAGAAAGAATACTGGCTGTGTGTGAATTTCCGAGAGAGACATAAATGGCTGCGTTTGAGCCAGTGGTGTTTGAGCTTTGTTACAGCAGTGAATCTTCAGTAATTCAGAGGGCAGGAGGCGGTCAGGCCTCAGCCCGATGCTGACCCCTCTGCTCGGTGTCCCAAAGCCACGAGCAGGCTGCCTTGGAGCAAGGGCTGTCCCTGTTTCATGGATGGGGAACCGGGGCCCAGAGTCACATGGCTGGGAGGTGACAGAAAGGGAATCCAGTCTGACCCCCAAACCCAGTTCACAGTTTGCAGAGGGGCTCCGGGTCCCTCTACGCCCTCTCTCTCCAGTTGCCCTTGTCCTGGTTGTCAGCCCCTCAGGACTCTGCTGTGACCTAGAATGTCTCTGCTCCTGACCCCGCTGGGGGCAGTTTACATGTTGATGCCAGGCAAGTGGGGCGGAACCTCAGTCACTCTCCTCTCGTCTCTAGGCGATGTTCCTGTCTCCTGGGAAGCCGCCTGCTGCCCCCACATGAGCAAGAAGCAGCCCCAAGCTCCAACTCTGAACCCACAGAGGCCTCTAGCCAGAGGTGGCTGGCAGTGCCCCATGACCTAAGGGACGCACAGTGGTGCACCATTCAGGGGCCTGCAGATAGGATTACTAGATTCAGAATGAAAAATGCAGGCTGCTCAGGGAGACACAGACAGCCTCGCCGGACAGGCACCAGACCGCTCGGGTCGGAAACCGAGCCGCTGGGCACGGCAGCCTGGAGATTATCTTCAGGCCCCCAAACTCCGTCTCTGCGACGTGCGGACCAGTGGACACCTGATCCCTGGACCCGGCACTGCGGCTAATTATAGGCCTGGGGGGCCCAGGGCCAGCCGGCCAGCGGGCCAGCCCAGAAGGGCCACAAAAGAGGCCCTGCATCAACATGAAAAGTCAGCTCTGCTCCCAGGAGCCTGGGGCTGGTGGGGCACAGGCCTGGCTCTCAGCAGGCCCAGCGTGTGTCCAGGTCACACGCTCTGCCAGGCCAGGCCAGCCGCGATGACAGTGCAGTTTGGAGCTGACGCTGGTCAGCGCCGATGGCACCGGAAACATTGGGAAGGAAGGAAGGAAAGGAAAGCACAGAGAGAGAGAAAGAAAACTTAAAATCCAAGCCCTGTTTTAACAGAGTGAACTTGGAAATGGGTCTTATGGTCTCTGAGCCTCGGTCTCCTGGGCTGTGACACAGAGGTGGCCACATCCGCCCCTCAGGGGGCATGGGACAGCGGACGCCCTCACCTTCCTCGCCCCTGATCGTCTCGTGCCAGGCGTCCCCAGCAGCCTCCCAGAGGGTCCGCCTCGCCAGGCGTGCACAAGGCCACGTGCGTGCCCGTGCGTGAGACAGTGTCCACATGCAGCAAGCCGCAAACACACACATAGCGGAATTCTGCCCTACGGCCTGCTACTTGGACACGACCGAGGATGGGAGGTCGAACACCAGGATTCAGAGACTCTTCCCAAGTCATTGCTACCCCATGTTTTGTTTCCGGTGTTGCAAATATTTAGGTGGGTTTGACTGGAATTCCGACTGATTCACGACTGGAGTTCTTCATCTCAGAGGACGAAGATGCGTGCGGGCAGCAGCGTGTAGCCGCTCCGTCCTGTGCGGGAGGCCTCACCGAGTTTGGAGGGGCCTGTGTTCTTAGCAGCCCCATGATGCAGCCCCTTCCTTCTTCTCCAGGGGCTCCCGGCAGGAAAACGGTTTCCACAGAACTTTCCGGAAGGACCAAGCCTGGCACCCTGGTGGCTAGGCCTCAGCTTTTTTAAGGTGTCAACGCCTCTCACCCGACTTGTGCACCAGAAAAGAAATGGAGACCTTTTTAGAAAACAAGAGACTTCAACAGTTCTTGTTTTTATAAGATTTCTTCATTTGCCAACTGTCTCGCCAACTGGCAGATCACATTCATCTGCTTTCCCGACTCAAGAATGTAAGCTATTCGTGGGGTCTAAGCATCACTGGTGCCCGTGTGCCCGGGTGTCTGTGAGTGTGCATGCGTGTGCATGCGCACGCACCCGCTCCAGCAGGGGGCCCGGCCCTCGCAGGGCAGAGACCCGCCAGGCCCCCCTGTTTCCTACTTAATGGAGAAACTCCAACCTTCATGGCGACCACTGAGCCCATCCACTCTGCTTTGTCCAAACCCCGGCTGCCTTTCCCTCTGCCTGTGACCTTCGGGGCTGGTGATGAGCCCTGTTCAGCGAGCCATTCCTGTACCAGTCACAAGCACTTGAAATCCAAACACCTGGCCGCCCAGACAGCAGCTCCCCTGAAATCCACAGGTGCCCTCAGTGATGGAAGGAGAGCACCCCCCACCCCTGCCCAGCTCAGTGCAGACTGCGTTCTGCTTACAAGGCCTCCTCCCACTACCCGCCCCACCTCCGGCCGGGCTTTCTCCCCGGTGGCACTGTGGACATTTGAGCCGTTAACTCCATGTTGTGGGGCAATGGGGAGCAGGGTGTGGGGGATGAGGGGGGCGGGTCCTGTGCATCCTAGGATGTTTAGAAGCATCCCTGGCCTCGACCCACTAGACGCCAGTAGCACAGATCCATCCTCAGTTATAGCTACGAAAAAATGTCTCCAAGAACGGTCTACTGTCTCTGGGAGGGGATTGTCCCCAGTTAAGAACCATTGTTTCCGACCAGCCACCATCCCCTCCTTGTCTATCAGGATACTTAAGGTAATAACAACCTCTACCATTCTGTAAGTCTTTATTCTAATATACATGTGTATATAATATATATTAATCATTGCAACCTTCCTACGAGACATGGGTATGGTCATTTCCCCTCATTTTATAGATTAGGAAGCCAAGGCTCAGAGAGTAAGTAAGTTTTCCAAGGTCACACAGCTTTCAAATGGCGGAGCTGGCAGGTGATTCCAGTCTGGGCTCTCAGCCACTGGGCTCCACGGGGACGTCTGGAGCAGTCAGTCACCTCACCAGCGAGCCTTTGCTGGGAGTGACCCTAGCTTGACCTCTGGGAAGGGGAACAAGGAGACACAACGACATTGACACCCCAACTGCTTATGCTTGAAGTCTCAAGCTGCTCCCCAGGGCTTGTGGTCTACTGTAAACCACAGCCCCCACCCCCAGGCATTTCCGGGAGTCTCCAGGGGTAGCAGGCATCTTAAATGTGCCCAGGAGGAAGTGCGGCCTGTCTTCCACCCGCGCCCCCCCCCCCGCCACCTGCGTGGTGGGGTTCCTGCCAATTGCTCCAACACCTCAGGCTCTGGAGTCTACAGCATGAAGGGGTTGTCAGCCACTGGGGTCACCCTGTAGGCTTGGGCGGGGGACACGGAAAAGCCACGGTGAATTTCTAGAAGCCGTGGCTTCTGTGAAGCCAAGCCAAGCTCTTCTCTCCCTCCAGGCCCAGCTTCCCTTCCCTGAGAAGAAGCATGCTGGAGCAGACGGACCCCGAGCACCTGCCCGTTCTGACAGTCTTTGTTCTTGGTCCTTCCAGTTCAGTGGGGTCAGAGGTTTCTTGGACAGAGGTGTCACCGTCACAGAGTTCTGGCAAGTCCCAGAAGGGCTTCCCTCGCATGACGGCCATGCATGGCCTGGGTCCCAGGAGGGCTGGCAAATCAGGGCGTCTGCCCATCCCGCCCACCCCCTGATGCCAGGACCCCAATCCGCCTGCTGCGTGCCCAGCGTGGCCGCACACCCAGAACGCTGGTCCTCCCCACCACAGCTAGCGCGGGGCCTTGCCCAGACTGCCAGGTCTGCCTGACACCTCTGCAATGTCACACCACGGCCCGCTTTGGCTTCCCCAAGGAGCAAGGCCAAGGTGAAAGCTGAGGCCTGACAGCCGTCAGCCTCCCTTCAGTTAGGCGCTGCCATACAGGTGCCAAATGGGTGACAGCTGTGTATCTGGAGCAGCAACTCCACTCTCTGTGAGCTATCCAGAGTGGCCAGGCCAGGGACCGCGTTCCAGGGCCTCTGCCTTCTCTTCTGTAACCGCAGTTACAGAGGGAACAGCCTGCGATGCGGCCCCAGCATTGTCCGGAGGACCAAGGGCCAACCAGGAGCCGCAGCGCCCAGCAGGACATGCAGGGTCCCCTCGGCCAGGGGCTGATCCCCGGGAAGGAGGGTGGGCCTGCTGCAGTCCCGTCTTGTGTGAGCGAGGACTTTCCCCTCCAGCTCTGCTCTGAGCATGTCTACATTCATGCAAAACCTGCTCCCAGCAGCTAACTCGGGCATGTGGGCCACGCAGGGTCTACCTTTGTTCCCAAGTTCCAATGGGTGACTCAGGCACGGTGAGATCAAGCCACAGAGAAGCCAAGTGAACTAGCCGGCCCGCAGGGGTCGAGGCCTCCAGGTCCGATCCAGACCCGAGTGACGCACAGGCACTGCCTCCTCCACTCAGGACCCCACAGGTGGGGAGGAGGAGGTCCCACGGGTGCGCGTCTCCTGAGTGCTGGGCCCCGGGTGGGCTGTGTGAGCCCCAGGATCTCACTGGACCCCTCTAACAGCCAAGGAGGGAGGGAGTTGTCACCACCTCCCCCCGCATCTCCAAAGATGAACCTGAGATTCAGGAAGGTCCCGGGCTGTCGCATGGGCTGCAGCAAGCAGAGGATGAACCGGGATTATCTGACACCAGAGCCCATGCTGGGAACAGGACGAGGTGGGGCCAGTTGTGCCTGCACGTGGGCCGCACCTCCCAGAAAGGAAGACGCTGTCTGCACAGGGCTGGCCACCGTGGCCCAGCGTGTCCCCACGGGGCCCAGGACACCTCCAGGGTCAAGATGCCCATTGGAGAAAGTCAGCGCTCACAGACAGAGGGTGCCAAGGCCGGGGCTTCCGCTGCAGGCAGATGGCTCCGACCGAGGGCTGCAGCCCGGGTGTGGACCTCGAGGATCCCACTCAGCCCCTGGGCACGGAGGTCAGGATCCCACTCAGCCCCTGGGGTGGGAAAACTCAGCGCGCCAGGCAGTCAGGAGGGTGGGAGATGCCCACCAGAGGGAGTGGCATTCAGTGCACGAGACAGCGATGTTGGCTGCGGCGCAGCCCTTTCCTTCTGTCCTGGACACTCTTGTCTGGACGGTCAGCCGTGACCCAGGGCTGCAAAGAGCCCAATGTCCCACGAAGGAATTTGCACCTGGGATCTGCTAATGGTGACGAAAACCCTGACCAAGGCCCCACTGTTCCGCCCTCTGCGTGCACGCAGGGTGTGGGAGAGGATGGGGCCAGAATCCGGCAGCGCTCCGCCCATCCCCAGGGGCCCTGCTGGTGGGGGCAAGTCATCCCAGGGGTGTGACCCCCACACCTGGGGGGTCATGGGGCATGCGGCTGACCTGCCTGTCTCTCCTGCCAGAGGGGCAAAGGTTATGCCTGAACTCTCCTCTCCTTCAATGAAAACACTGTCTCCTCTCCCTGGAGTTTGCCTCGGCCCTCCAGGCTGGAAGGCGGGGGCGGTGGGGGGCAGGAGAGGGTTCTAAAAGTCCCAAAAGAAAGACGCTGTTTGTCCACCACACCCGGAGGGCACAGGGCTCATTTTAAAGAAAGGAGAGGGATGGGGACTTCCCTCTGCCTCCCTCCCTCCTTCCCAGGACTTGGGGCCTCTGGGTGTCGTCCCCACCCCGCCGTCAGCTGGCCGCCCTTCCCCTCCAGCACCGCTGCCCTGTGTCTTGTCTGTTCCCCTTCATCTCTTAAAACCAAAATAAACTGATACGAGAGGCAGCCAGGGCTCAGGGCCAGGGCCCAGGACTGGAGGGGTGCTTATTTTAGCCGGCGATATTCTGTTGTTTGGTTGGAGCAGTCCCAGCTCTTGGCACTGACCCCAATCCCAGCTCCACACCCCCAGCCCCAGCTTCACCCCCCAAGCCCCTACCTTGGAAGAGGTGTCACCTCACAAGGAATATGTGCAGGGTGTGGCGGCCTTACTAGTTTTGGGGCTCAGTGAACAGCTTCCCCAGCGCACGCACACACACACACCCCCGCCCTTTTATTCATGGGAATTCAGATGAAAGTAAGCGAGTGGGAAGGAAAGCCTGGTGTGTGTGGGGGGGGGGCAGGGGGGGCCCAACAGCCAAGCGGAGGCTGGCAGCACCACAGCCCTCACCAAATCCCATCCGGGAGCTGTGTGGCCCAAGTGTGAGCACACCCATGCAACGGTTGTTTACTGAGCACCTACTATGTGCCAGGCACTGCTGTACATACTGGCAGACAGCAGTGAACAGAACGACTGTTCTAGATGGGACAGACAGGCCATAAGCTTCTGGCAAACAAACATGTAATAGGTAAAGCGGGCGAGAGAGTGAGGGAGGGGAGGTTCTAGTTAGGCCTGGGAGCTCAGAGCCCCTCAGGGCCCACGTGTGGTCCCACGCCGGCCGACCAGGTGTTTGGTTTCTGCCTCTGCAGCTGTCCCTCATTTACCTTCTGTGTCCCCATAAACACCCTCCCTGGGGGCCTGTCCCACGGGACCACCTCTGGGGCCTGCACAAAGTTGGGGACCCTGGAAGGGTCCCAGAGATCACTGAGGCCAGGGCCTCCCAGATGCCCGATGGAATCTGTCATCGGTGACACGCAAAGTAAAACTGCCACGAGGTGCCACGAGTGCCCACCAGAGTGGAAGATGGAAAACAGCAAGTGCTGGGGAGGGCATGGAGGGCCTGGGACTCTCGATCATGGCTGGTGGGGACGTAAGTGTACGGCAACTCAGGAAAACTGCCTGGCAGTTAAGCCAAAGCTGAGCACACCTTGCTGCCTGCCTGTGACCCAGCAAGGCCCCTCTCAGGGGTCTACCCGACAGAAATGGGTACACGCATTCACCAGAAGATGCACACTTGAATGTGCCTAATTGCCTCAAACTGGGAGCTACCCAAATGGCCACCAACAGTGGAATAAGTAGATTGTGACACACGCAAGGCCCGGAATACCCCGCAGCGCTGAGAAGGGCCGGTCCACAGCTACTTGGAGCAGTGCGGACAAGCGCAGTGCTCTGTCGGATGGCCGAAGGCGCAGGTACGACTCCAGTCGTTCGAACTTTGGAACAACCTGTGCGACCAGAGGTCAGGAGAGTGGTCGCCCTCGGCAGGAGCTGGTGGGTGATGGGGTGGAGACGGGGGCAGGAGCGAAAGGAGGCACTGGGGAGCTGGTAATATTCCCTCCCCAGGAGATTTGGATGCTGGATACGTTCGGTCTGTGAAAACGGATGGAGCCGCGCACTCGTGCGCACTTTCCTGTGGGCGGGGTGTGTTACACCTGAATACAAGGGGCTGCGGGTCACTGTTGTTCAGGCCTTGACTCCAACGAGTGAGATCAGAATCTCTGAGGCAGAAGCGGGTGTCGTGACACGCAGCCCGAGTTGGGAACCGCCGAATGAGCCCCACCTGTTCCTGGCGGAGGCGAGTCACCTGGGACGGCAACCCACGGGCCAGCCTGCCTTTGTCCGGCTCTGCGGGTCTGTACCCGCAGCAGCACCGAGCCTCCCAAGTGGGCTGAGCTAAGGGCCGGGGAAAAGCACGTAGTCACCAACTTGTATTCCTAGGCCGGTGAGACCCCTTGTTCTGCCCCAACGTTTGATCCCTCGTGACATGGGGGACAGCGCTGTGGATAAAGCATTGGCTTCGTGGCAGGCAGACCCGGTTCAGGTCTAAACCATGCCTTGTACCTTGTGGGACTCTGGACACGCTCCCCAACCTCCCTGAGCCTCGCTTCCCTCATCCGTGAAATGACGGCAGCACCTGCTGGGGCGGCTGTGTGAGCGCTGCAGGAGTGACGTCGTCACTTATTCGTCCGTGTGCCTGGCCAGTCCCTCCTCTGCTGTCCATGTTCCCTACGACTCTTCACCCACAATTCGGGCTCTTGATTTGCAAAAGCTGAGTCCAGGGATATGTCAACAAGATTTGGAGAGTGGGTTTCTTCAGTTCTGTCGACTTTCAGAGGTTCGTCTGGCCTGGGAGGGAGGGGCCTGCAACAGAGGGCACAGGGGGCCTGTGCCCGCCCCCAGCAGGAAGCCGCTGAAGCAGCAGGACCCCAGAGACGCACTCCACGGAGTCCACTAGAACTTCTTATTGCCAAGGAAAATCCCCAGACAGCACAGAGCATCGGATGGCCACCCCCCCTCCTCCCTTCTTTCGTACCCCCACCATGGCGAGTGGTCTGGGAGGGGCCGAGCCTTAGCTAACCTTGAGGGGACTGCCCCAGCTGGAGAGATGCACAGTTCAGCAGGTGCCAGAGTAGCTGGGGGACAGCCAGGGACAGATGCTGTCCTCCTGTCCTCAGTACCAGCTCCAACTTCCAGAACCTTGGCCTGACCCCAGGGAACCCTGTATTCACTGAGATTTATTTTCCAGTGGAATATTCCATGTGAGTTTAAAGGCATCCTGAATTCTACCGAGTTTGGGTTGGTAAGAAATCTTTTGAATGGACAGGAAATCATAAATCCTCCGAGGGGAATGGGCCTTTGAGACTGAATTCCTTCCCATTGAGAGGAATGGACTCTGGGAGCTGAGACGCACGTGTGGGCAGGTAAGCCTCTGGAATGCTCAGCGCACGCTCCGGGACGCTCCCTGCGTGTGGCTGCGTGTGTTGCCTTTGCCGCTTGGCACTGGCATCACGTGCCATTGGCTCTCTTGCAGAAGCAGGGGATATTCTCCCCCAGCCCTGGAGGGAGCCCTGGAGGAAGGGCTCCCTCCCACCGCATGCCTCTGCCCAGGGCTTGCCCCCAGGCCTGTTTGCTCGTTTGCTTGTTTGATTCCCCGTCTTCCGTGGCTCCAGCCCCACTTCACAGCACCCAGCAGCTGGGTCCCTGGTACCTCCAAATGTCAGGCTCTGCCACCTGCTACTGTCTCAGTGGTTTCTGTAAAGGCCGTTTACCCTGAATCCTTCCCTCCCGCTTCCCTCTCTTTCCTTCTCTCTCATTCAGTCCATCTTCCTTCCCGCCTTCTCTCCTTTCCCCCTACACTAAATATCTCTCAGTCCGCGTTCTTTGTTTCTCCCACCCGCCCGTCTCCCCCGCTTCCTTTGATTTCTCTTCCGTCCCTCTTCCCCCTCCCATCCATGCTGCCGTTATCTTTTTCCTTCTTCTCTCTCGTTCACTTTATTTTTTCTTCCCCTTTTAATCTCTTCACGGGCCACAATTTCTTTCTTTCTTTGTCTTCCCTGGTTCTCCTAATTTTCTTTTCTTCTTTCTCCTCTCCATTTATTCCTAATCCTCTCTGCCTTCTGCCTCTCCTTTTCCCTTTTTCCCCTCCATCACCTCTCTTCCTTTTTCCTCTTTTTCCTCCTTTCTTTCCTCTTGTCATCGCCCCCGCCCTCACTCTCGTCTCTTCGTCTCTAGTTCTGTGTCTCCAGTCTCCTTTCCTGTCTCTCTGTCTCTTATCCTCTGCAGCTCTCTCCCCTCTCGCTCCCCCCTGGGTACTTCCAGAAACATACCCATATATGGCCTCCATGTCAAGGATCACAAATGGTGACGTCATGTGAGGGCCAACGCTCCGAGGTGCTCTCTGAAGCGAAGTGCGGGGCTGGTGCACCCTGGAGGGGCTGAAGGCAGGACCACAGCTTCCTCCGTGCCGTCTCCAAACAGGAAATCTGAGATTCATAACATCTTATACTTTGGCTTGCTATCATTGGTCATGCGGTGGGCCCGAAATAAACTCCCTGCTTCAAGGGAGAGCGTTTCCGAGCTGCCAGGCAGAGCAGCCAGACGCTCAGGGCCCGGGCAGAAGGAGCGCTCAGGGAGCATGTGCTGAATTAAGACACTCTCAGGAACATCCTCTTTCTTACGCCCGAACGGTGCCCTTTTGTCCGAGCCTAGCAGGTAATGCATGCTTTCGACTTCCTTATGCAGACCTGGAGCGAGGCTGTTGGGCTGGCTTATTCGGAGCCGCTTCTCATCAAGCTACTTTCTTGCATCTCCCCCTCCTGTTCTTTTGCGTTAGAAACCACGCCAGTGCCTTTCCTCCCGGATCCGGGGCAGCCGTTTGCATGTCCGCTGTGCACTTCTAAACATGGAAATGCAAAAGGAGTTTTCAATGATGCCATTGTTGGTTCATAGGCCCTGGGCAATATGTATCAGACAAATGACTTTCAGAGATGCTTTTGTTTTGGGTGAATAGATATTGTCACGCATGGGTGCATCCATTTCATGTGACATTTACGGAGCGCCTGCGTGTGCCCAGTATCATGGGGACAAGAGCCACCAAATTGCCATGGGCTGTGCCTGCAATGGCTTGGGTTTGGGAGAGGAAATAGAATTTGGAAACAAAAACCATGGCTCGGTGTAAGCAAGGAGAAATGCTACATGGGAATGCAGAGATGCAAGGATACCATGTGTGCATGCATGCGTGTGTGTGTGTGTGTGTGTGTGTGTAAATATGAGGGCACGTTCAACCAGGAGAAGGCTTTTGAAAGGATGAAAGGGATGTCGTCAGGCAGAGGGGCAGGGAGAGGGACTTATAGGTGGAGGGACAGCTTGGCCTAGCCAGACAGTCGGGTGGCCTGGGTGTCTGTCGACAGTGCGGCGTGGCTCCGGCAAAAGCCCTCGAAGGTCAGAAGTGGGGGTGAATCTGAGAGCGGGGGCTGGAGGCAGAGGCAGTCCCCTCCAGGTCAGTCAAGAAGAGGGACCATATTCTGATTGTTTTTTTAATCCCCACCCGAGGACATGGTTATTGATTTTAGAAAGAGGGGAAGGGGGGGAGAGAAACATCGATGTGAGAGAGAAACATTGGTCTGTTGCCTCGCGTGCGCACTCCCAACCGAGGCTCAAACCCCACAGCCCAGGTACGTGCACTAACCAAGCCCATGACCTTTTGGTTTATAGGGTGATATTCCAACCAACTGAGCCACACCGGCCAGGGCATAATCTGATTGTTTTTGAGCAGAGGAAGGGCAGGTGGGATCTGACTTCAGGAAGCCAAGGGAACGGACTGGAATGAGGAGGCAGCGAGGCATGGCTGTTAGGGCAGACAGGATGGAGACCCGAGGCTGGGCGGGGCTGAGCCGCACCCCCTACCCCCACCACCCCACACAGGGTGGAAGAGGCACCTCAGTGGAGGGAGCTCACAGGGGTCCCCGCTGAGCCAGCCCCGAAGTCTGCCCTCAGAGGTCTGGGGCAGAGCGCAGTGAGGCAACCAGGGGCATACGCTCCAGCCACTGTCACAACAGTTGGATGGGTCCCGACAGCTGGTGGCAGGCCTGTTTATGGCACACCCGCCTCGGGGGCTGGCAGGGGCCTCCACCTGGCACGGTGCTGGTTGCATCACCCGTTCTTGCACAAATGGGCCAGGCCGTGAGTGCCCTGTGGGGTGGGGGGTCCTCTTTCTCCACCTCAGGGTAGGGGCCCCATATAACCCACCCCTGGTGACTTTACAATCAGTCATAACACGATCAGCATCCACGAGCGTTCCCCAAGCCCTTGCTACCAGCCTGGCACGGGGCCCTGAGCTTGTGGCCATGTCTCTCAGTGACTCTTCCCGAGGCATTATAAGTTAGAGGGGGTGTCACTCCCACTTTCCAGACGTGGAAACTGAGGGTCTGAGAGGTTAAGGGTATTTCCTAAAGCCAGACAGCGAGGACGTGTTGAAGCTGGGGATCAAATCCTGGTCTCTTGGTCTGTTAGCCTCCAGGGCCCACATTCAAAGCCACAGCCCCCGGGCAATCTCTCAGGGGACGGACATAGCCATAAAAAGACCTGTCCCTGGCACAGTCCAGGCATCCTAACATGCCTGCAGACCAAGGCCAGGCTAGATTCAGGAGCGCCTTCCCAAAGGAGACCCAAAAATATCTCTGGACCCGATCAACACCCTTCCGTGTCCGAGCTGCCGAGGGTCAGGCTGCCTGGAGGAGGCAGCTGTCACAGGACTGGTTGTTTGTCTTTACTTCTCATCCTTCGCGCCATCTCTTGGACCAGTTAATGCCCAGGAGAATGAACGAAGCCGTTCAGAGCTCTGTGGTTGGGGAAAATGTTGGGGAAGGTAGTGGTGATGTAAAGGTATGAGACTCCGAACCTGCCTGAACTTTATAAAGAAAAGGACACAGAAGAGAGGGGTGGGAAAGAGAGAGGAGATAAGGAAAGCAGAGAGAGGAGAAGAAAAGGTTTAACTAAAGACAGATAAGTGGGGGGGGCAGAAAGGAGAAAGATCTTAGATGATTTTTGTGCGATCTCGATTTAAAGATTTGCAGCTGGCCCTGCAGTTGGGCCTGGGTGAGGAGGGGTCTGGGGAGGGTACCCCTGCCTACCCCACCCAGGCCTTCCCACGCTGCAGTCTGGAGCTAGAGCTTCTAGAACCTTCTGCTGCCCAGGGGCCAAGGTGAGGGTCCCTGCTCTCCTTGTGCCCAGAACAGGGCGGGGCACACGGAACTGGGGCTATGAGGGCGGGGGAGGGGGCAGTGCTGCGGGAAGCTCTCCCTGGACCAGCAAGCCCGGTCCCGCCTCACTCGCATCCCAGGCCGTTGGCACAGGCGGTGGGGCCTGGCATTCCCCGAGCCCTGGGCAGAAGCTGGGTCAGGGACCTGGAATCCTGTGTCCAGACCTGCATGTGGCCGGACCCCACGGGTAGGTCTGGCTGCCGAAGGAGAAGGACAGGGAGATGGGCCAGGAGAGGTGTGGGAGGGTAGCTGTGCTGGCCCCAGACCCCGGGCCAGGAGGGGAGAGAAGGGTCCTCCACTGGTCCTCCACTGGGTGCTAAGGTTAAGGTGACCCACGGGCCAGGAGATTCAACAGCTCGGGGCCCAGAGAAATAAAATGGAAACTCGACGTTCATGGACATTTTTCTTAGCTGGTACGCACAGCAATTCCATTTTGGATGGAGTCTTGGGTCGACACCCTCCCCCACAACCTTCCCCCTTCCCCTACCTTCATCTCTCCCCCCACCTACAGCAGGCATAGAATGTGAGAAGGAGCAGAGCCAGCTTTGGACAGGTTCAAACCCCTGGCCATCACCTCGTTCCTGGGTGACCGTGGGCCAGTCATGACCCTTTTTTGGGCCTCAGCTTCCCCTCCAGCCAACAGGGAGATGAACCTGCATTGGGGGGTCAGCTGAGGCCCAGCCCCCTGGTAACATCCTGCAACCCTGGCCCAAGTTCAGGAGCCTAAGGTCCTGGCGCCTGAGGGAAGCCAAGAGCTTGTAACCAGCATCAAAGTATGGGATTAGTGATGCTGGGAGGAGCTTTTTAGCATCTTTAGAGACCTTACAAAAGGCTTAAATGCCCAGCAGCTGTGAGGCCCTGGACCTCAGCAGCAGAGGCCCAGCCAGGACTACCCCCTGGCAGAAGTCCACCCAGGGCTTTGACCTGGGCCTGTTCTGTGGAGTGGAGGGGCGGTGGTCAAGTGAGGTGGACGGACTGGATTCCAATCTCCCTTCCCCCAAGTTGGCTCACCCAGGAGCCAGAGCAGAAACTTGCAGAATAACTCACTCCTGGCCACTGCTCAAATATTCGTTGTCAGAGGGTCTGATGTGAAGAGGAGCAGGTAGGCCTGGCCTCCACCCACTCTGCCACTTACAATCTGGGCCTCGGTCTTCCCATCTGGCCAATGGGAAGAATCTTGCTCTCCTTCTCCCCTCCGGGGCAGTGGGGAGGACTGAGAAGTCCAAATGGTGCAGTACATGAAAGCGGCCAGAAATGGCGCAGGGGCCTGCGAGCACCGGCTATGTTTATGGTTTAGGTTTTGAAGCAGTAACACCAGGAAGCAGAGAGAGCATGTCACTGGTTTACTGCCACAAGCCCTCCAGCGAGCAGCATCTCCTCAGCCTCCTCAGGACCCTCTCGGTCCCCGGGACCATCGGGTCTGAAAGATAAGCTTCAACATAAACTTCTTGGGCATCCCAGGGAATACAGTCGAGGACCGTGGGGGCGGAGGAAGAGCCCAGGTCAATTCCCCACTTCTTCATGTAGCCTGGTCGAGGTCAAGCCGCTCGTTGTTAGGACTACCTTGGAAGGAAGGAAAGAAGGGAGGGAGGGAGGAAGGAAGGAAGGAGAGAAGGAAGGGAGGGAGGGAGGAAGGGAGGAAGGGAGGGAGGAAAAAAGGAAGGAAGGAAGGGAGGAAGGGAGGAAGGAAGGGAGGAAGGGAGGGAGGAAGGAAGGGAGGAAGGAAGGGAGGAAGGAAGGAGAGAAGGAAGGGAGGGAGGGAGGAAGGGAGGAAGGGAGGGAGGAAAAAAGGAAGGAAGGAAGGGAGGAAGGGAGGAAGGAAGGGAGGAAGGAAGGGAGGAAGGGAGGGAGGAAGGAAGGAAGGGAGGAAGGAAGGAAGGAAATTATATATAAACCGCTCTTCAGAAGTTTCCTGACTCTGTAGGGAGATAGGCCAGTAGCAACAGAATGCAAGTGGTGCCCTTGGATGCAGCTCAGGATGCCTCAGCCATCAAATCAGGGGGGGCTTCCTGGTGGAGGAGATGCATGAACTGCATCTGGAAGGATGACTGGCCAGGTGACCGGGCAGGGAAGGGAAGGGGAGGGAAGGGGAGGGGAGAAAGGAAAAGGATGGGAAGGGGGATCAGCAGCCTCCTCCTACAAATGGAGGAGGACAGGAAGGGGCTTGTCCCGGCTACACTCCTCACCCAAGTCCCTGGCTGAGGGGGCACGTGGTGTCTTGAAGGACGGCTGTCAGTCCTGTTTTGTCCCCCACCCTCCCAGCCATGTCTCCTACCCTCAGTTTTTTTGATGAGACACCCAGGGAGCCACCTCTCCCACTGAAGCCCCCGAAAGAGCCTCAGAGACCACATCCCGCCCTCTGGGGCCAGACCCCACCACCCTGGCTATGGGCCAGTCCGGATTTGAGAGGGGAGGGGAAGAAACTGTCGGGGAGGAAGGATCGCTTTTTCAAACCCCGTAGCTCGGCGAGGGCCCACGTGTCTATGCCAGTTTCACAGATAAAGAAACTGAGGCCCAACTTCAAAGAACGCTGTTCTGAGTGCTTTCGTGTGTTAACTCAGGGAAGCCTGTCACAGCCACTGCTGTCCTCATTTTACAGATGCCACTGGGGAGAGGCGGGGACTCCCCTGGAGCCAACATTTGGGATGCTATGAAGGAGGCAAAAGAGGAGCCCCTGAGGCCCCACGGGTGGCCCCGTCTTGCTCGTGCACTCCGAGATGGCCTTGAGCTGACCATGCTTGAGCCCCGCCCCCTCTGCAGGCAAAGCCTGCTGTACTCTCCTGTCCCTGGGAAAGGCTATTTTTTGTCCCCAGCAGCCTGCCAGAGGGCCCCTTGAGAGTGCTGGCCTCTCTCCAGGACTCAGGCCTGGAACCCGGCCCAGCCCCCAAGCAGAGGCTTCAGAAATCAAGCTGGGCAGCATGAAGATGAGGGGAAACTGAGGCCAAAAGAGGGGGAAGACATCACCAAGGATCTCTGTTTCCCACCCCCCCTTACCTCACCATGACATAGCAATTGTTATTACACCCATTTTACAGGTGGAGAAGTTGATTTCTAAGAGGTCACACAGCAAATTACTGGTAATGCTGTGATTTGAACCTGGTCAGCCTGACCCCACAGGCAACTTTATGAGTGTCCACTTGTGCTAAGGCTGAACTGCCCCATCTGCCCTTGGGGAGAGGCCCCCAGTCCCTGGCAGACACCCCAGCCACCCACTGCGTAGACCCCGTGACGGGAGTCCCCTCCTGAAGCAGCCTGGTATCCCGTGAGGCCCACGCCGAGCCCTCTTGGTTCTACCGCCAACCCTAAAACAACAGCACTTAGTGCTAGTGTCTCTCCATTTTGCGCACGAGGATTCCAGAGATGGGAACCTTACCCAGGGACCCTCAAAACCTGAGGATCTCAGTGGGGAGAGCAAGAAATGGCCCAGCTCACCGTGGGGTAGGCCCTCTCCCTCCAGGTCTCTTCAAGGTCAGCCCTCACCGTGTCCACTTGTACGGGCCGAGACTGTGATGTGGCGCCCATGGCACAGGTGTAGGCCAGGCGGCCTGGCTGCACGAGGACGCCCATCTGCTCAGACCCCGCGTGTGTGCGGCCTGTCTGCACACGCTGCACGTGCCAGTTACTTGGCTCTGTGTTCCTGGAACGGAGCGCTGGATTTGAGTTAGGAAGACGGGGCCCCCGATCCCATCTTTCCAGCCATCTGTCTTCGTGCAAACCCTTCCCTTCCCTCCCCGGACCTTAAATGCCTCATCTGTAAAATGGGAGCATCGATTCCTCATGGGAGGAG
The DNA here is from genome assembly GCA_039655065.1 of Glossophaga mutica. Taxonomy (NCBI): domain Eukaryota; kingdom Metazoa; phylum Chordata; class Mammalia; order Chiroptera; family Phyllostomidae; genus Glossophaga; species Glossophaga mutica. The sequence continues at coordinate 7,957,357 of CM077303.1, forward strand.
TGGCAGAGTTGTAGAATCAATAAGTTAATTCAATGAGAAATGCTCTTCCCTTCTAGGGCTGCTGTCAGGGCAGTGACATGAAATTATTGATAAATGGAAAAGGCTCTGAACACTGTCCAGGACATGGGGGAAGGCCTGGCGAGTCGGCGATTGGCTGCTGGAGATTGGCTGCTCCAGGTGACCATCAGCTGGCCACCTCAATCTCCCTGAGCATCTGGTCAGGGAAAAGCACAGCAGTGGAATGCTGTCCATAAGCCTCTGATCGGCCCATACCAGGGCCGACAGCTGCTGTGGGGTGAGGGGATGGAGGGGTCCCCAGCAACTGCTTGCTCTACCCCTGTAAGCTGCCCACACATGTCTCAGCTTGTGAATTGCTCCTACACCGTGGGGAAGGGGGGCGTCTCATTCCTATTTTTACTGATAAAGGAACGAGGCCCAGAAAGGGGAAGTGACTTGACCAAGGTCACATAGCTAGCAAGTTGCAAAATTGAAACTAGACCTTAGAGTTCCTGACATCCATATCGAAGATCCTTCTACTCCTGCCTGCTTCCCTCTTCCCTCCTGAACAATGCTCAACGCTACACGTACAGCGAACCTGTTGAGGTTGCCACTGGGGACCCCCGGGGACAGTATTTGGGGTTCGACAGCACAGAGCTAAACCAAGGAGCTCAGTGAGATGCAGAAGTTAGACCTGGAAGAGCTCTTGGAAACCTGTGAGTCCAAATCCTCCTTTTGCAGTAAGAAAACTGAGGCCCAGGCAACGACAGGGACTTGGCAAGGTCACCCCGCCCTATCGTGCTGCCAAATGTAGCTACCAGTCTGACTTCTGGCACCACAGTCCAGGTTTGCCTGCTCTTGACCTTCATGGAAATTGAATCATGTGTCTACGTTCTTTGTTATTTGACTTCTTTTGCTCACTGTAGTCGGTGACATTCATCCCGCCTCGTGTAGTGGCAGTGTGTCTATTTCACCGATGCTACTACCCTTCGCGTGAATACACACAACGTAGCAATCTATCCAAATGTTCATAGACATCTGGGGAGTATCCCACGGGTTTTATTATGGATAACAGTGCTGCTACCAGTATTCTTGAACTTGTCTCTCGGTGGACATATGTACGTAATTCCCTTGGGCGTAGAGTGAGGAGTGGAATTGGGGAGTCACCGCCCAGGTGTATGTTCGGCGGTAGCGAACGCCATTGGTTTTCCTGCTGGTTCCACCTTTTGACATTCCTACAGACCGGGCGGGTGTTCTGGTTGTTCCGTGTCCTTCCCAACACTTGCTGCTTCCCAGCTTTTCACCCGGGCCATTCTGGTGGGTGTGCCGTGGTGCCGCGTTGGGGTCTTAATTCGAATTTCCCCCACACCGCCAGTAAGTTAATCACCCTTACGTCTGGTTATTGGCTGTGGGGATATCCCCTCTGTGAAGAGCGGGGCCTAGTCTTTTGGGTATCGGTTCATCAGAGCCACAAGAACGCAGCACACGAAACACCCCAAATGAGCATTTATTCTCATGCCCTCGGGCTGCAAGTCCACTGCAGGCAAGCTGATCTAAGCTGCTCAGCTTCAGGAGCAGGCCCTGCCGGGCGGGGCTCCTCTGTGCAGGTGGGGCTCAGGCTGCCCCAGGTGGGTTTACTCTGGGGCCCAGGTCAGGGCAGTGCCTCCAGGGGGCGCTCTTCTCTTAGCGATGGCAGAAGAGCAAGCCCCACCGCGCAAGCGCAAGTCAAACAAGCGGCTGCTTTATCATGTCCACCACATTCCCTGGCCAGAGCGAGTCCATGGTCAAGCCAAATTTCAATGGGGAGGGAAGGAAACTCTGCCTCCAGGGAGAGGGGCGAATATTTGTCAAGCAAACCATATTATAGCACTGATATTTTCAAAAGACCTCATGTGATTCTAATGTTCAGCCAGGGCTAAGAACCACTGACCCAGAGTCACGCTGCATGTCAGCCAGTCAAAAAGAAAATCAGGCTTAGCTGACTTTCCTTTATTTCCTAAAAGCATTTGACTCAACCAGAGATCATTTCTCCTTGAGGCAGTTTTTTTGTTTGTTTTTTCTTTCTTTCTCTTCTCTTTCCTTCCCTTCCTCCTTTCTTTCTTTCTTCCTTCCCTGGAATTAACATGGCAAATTATTTTAACAATCGATTTTAACTAGACCCCGAGGTTTTAAGTAACGGGCCTGTGTCGGACTTGTCTCTGACACGCTCAGCCCCAGCACAGGGCAGAGGAAGGGAAAAATGCCGGCATGGGGTGTTGTTGGCTAATGGGAAGGAAGGAGTGTAAGCACCGCTGTGTAAGCGCCACGAGGGCAGGGATTTTTGTCTGTCCGGGGTCATCGTTGCATCACGAATGCTTGGAAGAGTGCCCGACATAGAGCGGGTGCTCAGTGAGTAACCTCCCAGTTAATGAAGCGTGCATGCAGAGGCTGTCTGGAATGGAAGAGAGAATGGCGGATGAGCAGATGGTTGGTCAGATGTATAGTGGGATGGACGGGAGGACGGAGAGAAAATAGATGGGTAGGTGGACAGATGGAACGATCAGAGGGTGGATAACGGAGGGATGGGTGGATGTTGGGTGATTAGACAGTTAGGCGAGCAGATGGATAGGAGCATGAATGATTGTGTGGATGGATGATTAGATGGTTGGATGAATGGATGGGCAAGTGGACAGATGGGAGTGTGGACCGGTAAATGAGCGGGTAGGTGGACAGATGGATGCATGGGGGGGATGAATAAACGGTCAGATGGGTGAATGGTGGGGTGGGTGGTTGATAGGTGGGTGGACTGGTGAGTAGATGAATGAGGGTGTGGGTAGACAAATGAGTGCTTAGGTGATCCTGGAACAAAACAAATGGGTAAAAAGTATGAGGTTGCCAGAAGATAGCACAGCCTTCTCCGCAGGTAAACGTAGCTATCTTGCAGTACTGTTGGTGACCAGGATGGTTGGGTCTCCTCACAGGGCTTTTTGATTGGCTGTCTCCTCCTCCCCACTGAGGGTCTCCCCGGAGGCCAGGGTGAAAGGTGCAGGAGGATGGCCACGGAGGTGAGCGCTCCAGGCGGACAGCGCGCCATCGGGAACGAGGAGTACAGCCTGTACAGCAGCTTGAGCGAGGATGAGCTGGTCCAGATGGCCATCGAGCAGAGCCTGGCTGACAAGACGCGGGCCCCGGCCACTGCCGAGGCCACTGCGTCCACACGGGCCAACCGTCAACCTGCCCATTTGTACCCAAGGACCAGGTAAGCAAGGAGAGACCATCTAGGGCCTTGACAAGGGGCACATCCCAAACACTGTTAACCACAAACCAAACTGTCCTGGTCTTTCGGATGTTTTATAAAACCTTAATGACTTACATTTATCATCTAAACTACTGAGCTCCGACAGTGCCAAGTACTGTGTTAGGCGCTACACATACTTTGCCTCATTTGATCCTCTGAAGGACATTCTAGGGGGCTCTGGGCTGGATTCCCATTTTACAGATGAAGAAACTGAAGCTCGGGGCTGAGCAGCTAGTCCAAGGTCACACACTGAGAAGATGGTGTTGCAGCGATCGGAACTGTCTGGTTCCAAAGCCCAAGGCCTGGCCTTGCACGGCTGGCTTGAGGTTTGAATGCAGCGGAACTGACATCTGAGTCTGGCCAGAGCTTCCAACCCCATCTACGCAGCCTCCCTGGGAAACACGTCTGAGAAGCGAATGGCATCCTCTCAGCACGGCCATCCTGCCTCCTTGTTCTGGCTCCCCAGTCTCAGCACGACCCCAGGCCCCCAGCAGCAGGACCACCCCCAGCAGCATCAGTCACACCCGTAGAAGTAGGACACGGGCCACAGTTGCAGCTCCACCCACACGCACATGGCTGTGCGTCCTAATAGCCACACTGACAAGTGAAGAGAAACTGGTGAGATTCATTCGTGCCTAAAGTATGGTCATTTCCACATCATCGATACAAAAATGACAAAAGAGATGCTTCCATTCCTTTGTTTGTTCATAGCAAGTCTTGGGAGTGCAGTGTGCGTCTAACCCAGACGCCCACTTCTCAAGGGCGCACTGGCCTTGTGCGGCCCGTGGCCACCGCACGGGACCATGCAGAACGAGGGGCCCCCTTCCTTGTAGGGGACGGGAGCCAAAGACGTAATTAGGCATTGGACCGTAAATGCTTTTAGAAAAGAAATGCAAACATGTAAAAATGCTCTGGCCCGTCACCGAGTCCCAGTCGGCTGTGCACTGGGAAGTGGGGGCAGGGGGACGGGCACAGTGGTGACAACCGTGTCAGTGCTACCTTGGGGCGTGGACCTCAAGTCTCCCTGTCTCCAGCAGCCAGCTGACTCCCTGTGTGACCTTGGGCAAGTCACTTCACCTCTCCGAACCACGCTTTCCTTCCCTAATCACAATGGTAACAACGGCAGCAACAATAAACAGGCCCCTCCCGATATCCAGCCCCAGTCGATTGGGAGAAAGGTGGGTGATGGGGCCTCTCAGCCTGTCCCCCGATGGAACCTACCAGGGTGCTCCCCCAGTGACTCAGGCCATTGCCGAGGCTGGGCCACCTCTCACGGGCAGGCTGGGCAGAGGCCTAGGATGTCTGTCACCAAGGAACCCTTCTCAAGGAGAGAGCAGGCAGCCTCCTTGGGCAGCTGGAAGGCTCCAGGTTACTGAGCTGCCCCGGAGGACGTCCCCTGTTGGGACCCAACCTGAAAAACAGAAGCCCGGAGCCGGGGACTCCTGGTGACCTGGGCCCTGGGAGGCCCCGGTTCCTGTTTGGGCCAGTTCAGTCTAAGTCACCCACAGTTTCCTCTTTCTCAGGAGGGGATCCGAGAGAAGAGCAGCCTCCCAGGCTTCAGCCCAGGTCGGCGCTTCCTCGGCCTCTGCAGCCTTCCCCCAGCGTGGGAGCCCCGCCCGGGAGTCCTGCCCACACCGAAAACCTTAGAACCGGGCGGCCCCTGAAGGCTGGACCCTGATCTCGTCCTTCCTCTAGTGAATAAGGAAGTCGAGACCCACCGGGGGCAGGGGCAAACAGTTACCCAGCCTTCTGAGAAAAAAGCTCTTAGAAGTAAAATGACTTACCCAAGGTCATGTGGTCCTCACCTAAGACCCAGGCACAAGCAACGTAGTGCGGGGGCGGGGGGGGGCAATCCAGCCCTGCCTCCTGCCACTTTTTAAAGAACATTTTATTGGATTCATTGGGGGTGACATTGGTTAATACAATTATATAGGTTTCAGGAGTACAGTTCTATAACACACCATCTATACATTGTATTGTGTGTTCACCACCCCAGGTCAAGTCTCCTTCCATCACCATTGACCCCCCTTTACCCTCTTCTGCCTCCCCCACCCCCCTTCCCTCTGGTGGTCACCATACTGTTGTCTGTGGCTATGAGTTATTCTCTTTGCCTAATCCCTTTGCCTTTTTCACCCAGCCCCCCAACCCCCTCCCCCGTGACAGCTGTCAGTCTGCTCCCTGCATCTATGAGTTTGTTTCTCTTTCATTCGTTAGTTCAGTTTGTTCATTAGATTCCATCCAGGACTGAGGTCGAACGGCACCTGTCTCCCTCTGACCGGCTTGCTTCACTCTTGCTGCGAACTGAACCCTTCCAGGCTCAGCTCCGTCTGCCCCGCTGTCTCTGAAAAGAAGCCGGGCGTGGGCGCTGCGGGGGAAGCGAACCCCACTAATGTGGTTTTCGGGTCACTCCCCTCCTCCCCCAGCACTCTCCACGCCTCCCCATGTGCCCGGCGCACAGCCGTCCTCCGACTCCTGAGCAAGCCCCGCAAGCCGGTGTTTCTGGCCCATTTCACACGTGAGAGAACGCTGGCACGGCAGGGCCGGGAAGGACCCGAGCCTGTCCCACCCTGAGGTCCTGACCCGTAACCAGCTCCGCCGGTTCTGCCATTTCCTTTCCCTCCTCCACCCCCGAGTGGGGTTTGGGTCTCCACCTCCCACCCACAGAAATTCAGGGGCCCCAAAGATGAGAGACACACGGACTGCGCTCACACGCAAGACACAGCGTTACTCTTAGGAGCTGGTAGAGTCCTCGTTCACTTTTATCCCCAAATATCATAGGTTCCCCCCGACCAGACCCAGAGCAGGTTTAGGACAGGGCATCACACATGTCCCCAGGGCCCCAACATGGCCAGCTCCTCCTCATCCTTCAGGTCTCAGATTAAATGTCACCTCCTCAGCAAATCCTGCCAGTCAGGCCAAGTAGGTCACCCTCTCACTCGTTACTCGCTTGGCTGTTTCCTCCCTCACTCCGACTCACAATTTCCAGGTTTTGGCTGTTAACCTATGGACTCTTGGAGGGCGGGGCCTTCCCAGTCTTCCTTCCCGTGAAGCCTTGTGCCCAGCGCGGTGCTTGACCCAGTGAATCGGTGTTGAATGAATAGGCGAATAAAGGGCTGAACAAAGAGGCCGCAGGGTGGAAAGAGAAGAGGGTTTGGAGGTTCAAATCCTTGCCTTATCACTTACCGGCTGTCTGATCTTGGGCAAGTTATTAACCTTTCTGAGCCCCAACAGCGTTATCTTTAAAATGGCCATAACAAAGACTTGCCCAGCCCAGCTTGCAGGGTCCCTATGCAAAGCACATAAGATGGGGGAGGTGGGGAAGCCCCGGATGCTGCTGCTTCAATCGGCCTCTCCCCACCACTTCCCTGAGTGCTCGCCGCACGCCTGCCTCTGTCTCACGGACAAATGTTTCAAGGCATCACCTGGCCTCCCGAGAGTGTCCCCAGCTCCACCGTATGACCTCCTTGGGGCCAGGGAGCAGCTATTCCTCAGCAAAGAGCCTGGGTCATTGCAGACACCCAGTGAATGTGTCCAGGTCTATGAGTGCACTTCAAAGCCAGCAAAGTCCTTTAGGAATGTAAGTTATCGTTATCATCTCAGGAGCACAATGACAACTGTGGAGGTAAAGGTCACCCGAGTCTTTGGGATCCTAGAAATGAAAGCCAGGTCACAGCTCAGGAAAAAACATAACGTTCCCTTTTACAGCCGTTTCCCAACTGGCTTCTCTCCCACCGCATGAAAGAAGCGAAGTCTGAAGCATGAGTGGGAATCGTCTTCCGAGCCTCGGCCCGCTGAGGGCTCCCTGGAAGGCAGACCCAACTTCCTGCCCCACGGAGAAGTAGGGTTCGTGTGCCCCTGGCCAGAGAGGAGTGACACAGGGACCCCAAGGTTACTATGATGGACCAGCCAGAGAGGCACCAGGAAGCTGGGACTTCAGTCTTTGAACTTCTGCATTTTATTTAAAGTTGCATTTCTGAGAAGACAAAGGGAAAAAGCAGGAAGCAGGAACTTGTTTGGGCTGCTGTGTGGTGTGCACCCGGTAAACAATTCACTGCACACTTCTGATGTGGCACATGCCTGCCTGGATGTGGCACATGCCAGCATCTGGATGCGAATCGGGCCTGGTCCTTGCCCTCCCCAAGCTTGAAGGCTAACAAGAGTGAAGGCACAGAGGTATAGGAAGGGTGCAGCAAAGGGTCTTGTCTCTGTTTCAGAAGGACGCAGAAAGGGTCTCTTCATTTAGCCCAAGAGGTGGGCTTTGCAGGATGAATAGGAGTTCGCTGAGGAAGCGGACTTCTTTGAGACTCAGTTTCCTCACCTGCAAAAGGGAGCCAATTACATCTCCTTCACAAAGTGACTAGAGGATGACATGAGACGCTTTGTGCCGTGTGCCTATGACAAGACTTGGCATGTAGCAAGCGCTCAACAAATCTTGGCTACGCGTGGAAGGCAGAAATCGCAGCGCGAATTCCTGCTCTCTTCTATGAGTCCTCTCTGGCCATCCCAGCAAAGATAGCTTGGCCACTGGCAGAGCGAGAAGCAATTCTCATGGTGGTGGGCTGATTCCAAAGACCTGGGGGAAGCGGGTGGAGGTGGCTATGCCGGGTGAGCTCTTCCTCTCCCTGCCCAGGAGGGCAGGGGGCTGGTTCTCCAAGAAACAGGCCCCGGCATGCAGCCGCACCGCACTGAGGTTACCATATGGGACATCACCTTCCCAAAGGCTTTGCTTTGTTTTGTTTCATTCATTTAACTGTATCAAGTGCCTCATGTGTGCTGGGCACTATTCCTGACGCACGTAGGGCTGGTACCAGGACCAGAGGAGAGAACAGACACAGGACCCCGGGCACGGTGGCGGGCCTGGGCACACTCTCCTGTTTGTTAGCTTCCTCCCCTATTAAGTTGCCTGAACGCCACCTGTGTTCAGCCAGGTCCGGCCCAGGTTAACACCTTCCTGGGCCCGGGCCTAAACTTCTCATTAACTCAGACGGGGGCTCAGCGAGAGGTTGGAGGGCATTGTCGTCAGGTCTCCGCTCCCTGCTCTGCCGGAGCCTGCAGCCAGGGCCAGCTGGACTCCCGGACAGGGGCTGCTGGGAGCCGGTGACGGTGCTGGGCTCCTGACCCGCCACCTGCCCGCCCACGCGGAGCACAGACCCTACCTGGGCCTCTGCGAGGGCATGACCTGTACCCACATCCCGCCAGGCTCCTCTCACCTCCGATGAGTCAGCAGGGTGGTTTTCCCCGCTCTGGGCCTGAGAAGGAAGTGGGGCCGCATCGGTGAGCAGGAAGAGCACGGAACCCAGCGGGGGCCTGGCTCCCCCTCCGCTTTCGACTCTCTGCTCAGAGGCTCGGAGCACTGGCCCGGCCTGCCCCTGATACCGGGCTAACGTCCAGTTTCAGGGCTCCCAGAGTGAGTGCTCCTGCCCCTTTCTCGGCCTCTCCCCTGGGGCTCTGGGGTTGTGTGTGAGTGCCTCCCACTCTACCCCTTGGGGGTCAATGAAAAGAAGCGTCCCATTGTCTGTACCCCCAGGCCCGAGCACACAGCTAGGAAACTCTTGTTGAATAGAATTCGGTTTGTCTGTTTCCTCCTCTGCAAACTGGGAACAGTACACCCCCTGCCTCCATCCTGGTGGCGGGGACGATGGACCCGAGGCACAACGCCTGGGGCTGGCATGGCGGCCATCTCGCTGCCCGCTCCACCCCACCGTCTTATTATTGTGCCATCAGAGGGAGGCCCCGGGCCGGGCGGGGGTCTGCTCTCTCCCAGTGCTCCTCACCCTGCTAAAATCCCTCTGACTCCGGGAGGGAAGGTGTCCGGGTTTGTCTCACCGACCTGCGTGTGTGAGGTCTTCACGTGGTGCCTTGCGCTGGCTTTGCGGCTGCACCGGCGCTTTTCCGCAGTGGAGGGAAACGCTGGACCCGGAGAACCCACTCTGTTTGCCCTGCGTATGCTTCTGTCATTAGCAGCACACGCTAATGTGCCTCGGAGCTTAGTAACTGTAGTGAAATTTAATTGATATTTTACAAAATGGGAGGCCGCGCATGGACCCATGGTGACGGGGGCCAGGCCCCCAGGGTATCGTGGAGACAGAAGCCAGCCCAGCACGCTCCCCTTGCCGGGGCCACAAGCAAGCATAGAAAATAACGTTGAACCCGAGGGCTTCCAGGGCCAGGGGACGTGGTCTCTTAGATCTGCCCATCACGCTGACTTTCCACACGAGGTCACCGCAGCAAAGGCTCGCCAGCTACACTAGCGGAGAGGAAGCCCCCGGTGTGGTCCCACAGCCTCCTGTTGTGAAGGAGGAAACCGAGGCACAAACCGGGCCAAGGGCTTGCTCAAAGCCACGGGGCCTGTCGGAGTGGGGGCATTAGAGCTGCAGAGAGCATGAAGGGTGGGAGCAGACCAGGACCCTAGGGGAGGGAGCGTGGTGCTGGGGGCTCTGCTCTGGAGGGGCGCAGGAGACCAGGCCAGGCCTGCGGGGGGGGGGGCCCACGGTGCCAGAGCCTGACCCGAGGGACACGGGACCAGCATGGGCCACAGGTCCGGTTCTCGATACAACCCCAGCTGACCCAGATCGTGGAGTGGCCACCGCACCTCCTTCCGCCCCTTCCACCTTCACAACAGCCCCGTGGGGTGAAGATACTGAAGCTCAGAAAGGCGAAGTCATGCTGAAATTGGTGGTGGACGAACACCCCTGTGCGTGGCCCTCTGCCAAGCACTTCACACCATTCGCTCAGGCAGACCTTGCCAGCCCTCTGAGACCGGGCCGTTCCGGACACCAAAGCCCAGAGAAGCTCAACCTGTCCAAGGTCACACGGCCAGGAAGTACCAGGGTCTGGATTTGAACCCACGTCGGTCTGACTCCAAGCCCTGGCCCTAAAGACCTTCCTCGGGCATCATGTGCTGTGACCTTTATACTGTTTGTTTCCAACCCTGGAGCCAGCGAGGTGGGGGCAGGGACAAAGACCGGCTTGGCCTTCCAGCTTTGTCCCCTTGTCCCCACCCCCACGAAGCTCTTGTCCATCCCTGAGGCTGAGCCCCTTTCATCCTGAAACCTGCTGCTGGCACTTCTCACATCCTCCTGGGTGAAGAATGTCACCTTGCTTCACGTCTGCCTCCCGTGTGGTTGGCTGGGGAAGGGGACCGTAGGAGTGGGGTTGAGGTTAACCTCATTGTTGTCTTATATGGTCATTTAAATCTCCCAGGGCTTCCTCCAAGGGCCAAAAATAATCTGAGACACAGCAGCTGTGTCCAGCACACAGAGAGGACCGGGCCATCTGCTTTGGTTCAGGGCCCTGGGTCTGTCTGTCAGTCAGGCGGCCTCTCTCTCCCTCGCTCGCCCTCCATCCTCGGTCCTGCCTCTGGCCATGACCCGCTTCTCATATGCACAGTACTTTTCCCTCTTTCACTCCTGCCCTGCACCCTCCAGGTCCACCGTGACTCCCGAGAACCCGCCGGCCTTGGGCCACCTGGGCCTGTTCCAAGGGGTCATGCAGAAATACAACCGCAACAAGACCTCCCAGCTGGCGTAAGTGACCCCTCGGCCTGCCTCCGAGACCATCCCAACTCGCTCTCCCAACTGGGGTTGGTGGGGGTGGGGGTGGGAAGCAGGCCAACAGCCCCCAGACAGGGGGTCACTCTGAAGGGACCTGCCAGGCACAGCCCTCCCTGGTATGTGCCCCTGAGACCCAGCTGCTCCTGCCGAGCTGGGCTTTGGTGGTCACAGACACTGTCCTCAAGCAATTGCCAGCCACGCTGTGATCATAGGGAACCCTCAGTGCTCCCAAAAGAGCCCTGTGTGCTGGAGAGGCCCCAGGGGCTCTGAATCGGGGGACCCAGCAAGAGGGAGATTTGGGGAGATGGCCCTAGAACTGCAGAGGCCCAGAGAAGCTCGGAGCTCCAGCTCTGCTTGTCTTGGTTTCTGCCCCCCCCGCCCCTCCCCCCCGCTGTCGCTGCGGGGGTTGTTTCGCTCTGTTGCCTTCGTTTGTGCCAGGTGCTAAAATCCAGACATAATTCGAGCTACAGGAGGGGCTCTGTTTGCTGGCACCAGGGGGCTGGACTAGGTGTGTCCATGGGAAAGAGCTCTGCACCGTTCGCTTCTCTGCTCCCCATGCTGACCCCAGAGGCAGCTGAAAACAAAAGAAGGGCCCCATCTCTGGAACCCCTATTTCCTCGCCCAGTTCTGTTTGAGGGAGGGGAGGGGGCCACTGGCCAATGTCTGGTCTCCCCTGCCCAGCCTTTTTCAAGCCCCCACTTCCTTGGTGCTGCAGGTGGGACTTTCACTGGGCAGAGAAGGGAGACCCGGGCTCTGGTCTCCGCAATGCTGAGGTTTGCTGTGTGACTGCCTGGGAGTCTCTGTGCCTGCGAGTCTCCCCCTTTGGCGAGAGAGGATGGAGAGGACGGAGTGGGCTCCGGGGTCCTGTTCAGCCCCTTGGTCTCTGATGGTCCGCTCCCCTGCCCCCTCAGCAGCCCCTCCCACTCTCAGGGCAGGCACTTCAGCTGAGCAACTGGACTGGCCATCAGTAGGGGGTGCCCGAGAGCCCCAGTGCCCCGGGACCCCAGCTGGAGCAGACCCAGGCTAGCTGGCGGGTCCTGCGAGCGTTCTCATGATGCCGCACACCCCCAAGGCCACAGGAGCGGCCAGCCTACCTCCATTCCACTTCAGCCGGGGTCCCACTGGACACCTTCCAGGCAGACAGGACACCCCCCCAACTGGGGCTTTTCCTGCCCCCAACAGGGGCTGCTCTGGCGACTCGTAAGAGGAACTCATCAAGGTGGCAGTGATGGCGTTGATGGGGACATCAGGGCTTATCTGGTCAGTTACCCATGGTCCTTGCTGGGTCTGTAACTGAACCGGCATCAATGCTCTGAAGCTATTAATAACCGGAGAGACTGAGAGTCAGGAGGAAGTTTGCTCTCGCTGGAGGAAGCGGTGGGAGGGTACCGGGGCTGGCCCTGGTGACCATCTGGGCCTATCCCGGCCCCCGACAGGGGTGGGGCCCTGTCTCACGTCAGCTGGGAAATGGGACCGTGGATGCAGAACGTTCCCCAGGAGTGGATAACAGCCCTGGTCCTCACCGACTCTCCAAGGATGGGGGGCAGGGAGCTCAGTGAGTGCAGGCATGCGTGGATGAATGAATGAATGTATGAATGAACAAATGAAGTGCTGTGAATGAGCCAAGCAGAGACGTTATCATTTGCATTAGCCCTCTTCTTAGCATTCAGAGTTTAAACTGCGAAGCCTTCGAGTATTTCAGTCTTTCAGCGGCTGAAAGTGCTGGGGTTAGGACAAAGGCCAGACAGAGCAAGGAGGGGAGGGAGCTGGAAAGACCCGAGAGAGAGGCTCACGGCAGAGGCCCATAGACCCTCTGAGGGCTCTGTGCCTTCTTCACTCAGAGCTGCTCCCAGCACAAACGGGCCCCCAAGTGAAGGTGCTCGGTCAGCGAGCTGAGCTCAGGGAAGGGGCTTAATTATCGCTAACACCTCCCTCAGGGTCAGCCGTCCACCCCTTTGCGGGCTGGCACCGTGTGCCTGAATCCTCTTGGTGGAAGTGGTCGTGGTGTAACCTGAGAGGCAGCCACTGAAAACCACGGGGACAGAGGGGTCTCCGAATTCTCTTTCCGCCACCAGTGAGCTTTGTCTAAAAGGGACCCTGGGTTTCCCTCTGTGGAAGTCAAGGAGCTTGCCACGTTTCCACCCGTTTCTAGCAGAGTTCCCCCTCATGGCATCGGCTTGGAGGTGAAAGCTGTTGGGCTGCCCTAGGGCGCTCCCAAGGAGGTTGGACCGCAGCAAGGCTCGACCCGGACGCCCCACCTTTCCCTTTGTAGGCCGGTGTGTCCTCCGATGCTCCTGGGGCACCATCGCTATGGACATTTTGAACAAGATATAAACACAGTTCCCAGAGAAACAAGCAAAACTCTGATAAGAGAGAGGCTATCTTTTAGGAAATAGAAGGGGATGAAGATGTGAAATAATGGGGGTTCCTAGGTTCTGATTTCTTCCTTCCTCCCTCCTCTCCTTCCTTCCTTCTTTCCTTCCTTCCTTCCTTCCTTCCTTTCTTCCTCCCACCCTCTCTCTCTTTCTTTCTTTCCCTGCACAAAATATTTATCGAGCACCTGTTATGGACCAGCCCCCGCGCTGTGCCCTGGAAATTAAGTCCTGAGAGATAAAGAAAGAGACTTTCTGTCTCTGTCTTCTTGGGGCTCCTAGTCCAGTGAGGGAGAGAGACAGTGGTGGAAGCTGCAAAGGCCAGCGGTTCCACGAGGGCTTGTGACTGGACCCAGGGGAAGACCGACCTGGGGGGGCGGGCCGGCTGAGGAAGCCATGACGGAGCTGAGACCTGGAGGAGCCGAGGAGAGGGCCAAGGTCAGGGCCGGGTTCCCAGGGCACACCCAATGGGGTGGTTAGTAAGGATTATTCTCTGTATTGCTGAGGGCGCTGGCGGCAAGGGGGCTGGGCACCCGCCACAGACCAGCAGGGACCAGCAGGACGGAGTGAACCCTGTGGCCAACTCCACTCCTGGCCCCCAGCAGGCCCTGTTTTCCCGCTGGGAGGGAGGTCACCCAGCCCGGCCCGTGCCCTGCCGGGTCCTGAGGACTGGCCCACTCTCCTTTCCACAGGCCCGTGGACCCTGTGCTAAAGGCCATCAAGGAAGACGATGAAGAGGCCTTGAAGGCTCTGATCAAGGCGGGGAAGAATCTCTCCGAGCCCAACAAGGACGGCTGGCTGCCCCTGCACGAGGCAGCCTACTATGGCCAGCTCAACTGCCTGAAGGCCCTGCATCGAGGTGAGGCGGCGGCTCTGGGTGCAGCCTGAGTGGGGAGCAGGACTTGAGGGCACAGGCTCCTTCCTCCTGGAGCTTCGAGCTCTTTGCCCCACAGCCTGGGTGAGGGGGCAAGGCATGGCTCAACTTCTGCGGCGGAGTGAAGGTCACCAAGGAGGCAGAGGCAAAATGACTTGTCGCCCCGCTGCAAAACCTTCCCCAACCCGCCCGACCTCTGCAGGCCTAACTCCTAGAAAAGCACTGAGGGAAGGTTGACTTTTGGGAGAGCAACTGCCAGCTTGTTCTAGAATGTTCCAGGGACCGAATTGGTGTGGAGAACTGCAGCTGTGCCTGTGCTTGCCAAGCCCAACCCCCACAGCTGCGGGACCCTGGGCAAATCAGGCCTCCTCTCTGAGCCCCACTTCCCTGCCTAAGCCAGATGTTGGTGGGTCGCACTTGCAGCAGCACAGACCCCGGACAGGCTGCCACACTCCAGGGCAGAAACAGCTGCACGAGACTGAGCTTCCAGCAGTGGCTGGTGGGAATGTAAGGGAAAGACAGGGTAACTCACAGAAGGAGGAGGCCCAACCAGGGAAGGCTTCCCAGAGGAGGTGGCCTCTGAGCTGGATAAATATGACAAAGAAGCTGAAACAGCCCTGCGAAAGCTACTGAGTCCAGGGCCAAGATGACAAAGGCAGTCTGGGTGATAAATTTAGGCAGATGCCACGCCAGTTTGTCCTTGGCATTGGGAGGGAATTATGACCAGCTGGTACGGGGTTCATGGTGGACCGGGGAGAGGCAGGTACCTTCCTCCTTCACTAACATGGTGGGCTGCCCTCCCCAGCATACCCAGCAACAATCGACCAGCGCACCCTGCAGGAGGAGACAGCTCTTTACCTGGCAACGTGCAGGGGACACCTGGACTGCCTCCAGTTCCTGCTCCAGGCGGGGGCCGAGCCTGACATTGCCAACAAGTCCCGAGAAACACCACTCTACAAAGGTGAGCCCCCTGGTAGGCTTCCCCGAGGAGGCATCCGGAAACTAGACTGGCCCTTGGGAGCATTACTCCTGAGGTGAATAACCTACCTCTGGGGCTGCTTCAAAGGGGCAGCCTCTTTTGGATGTATAACCCAGGTAACTGAATCTTTCCTTCGGGCACGTATTCAGTCAACAGTTCCCAAGTCCTCCATGGGCTGGGAATGCTCAGTGGGTGCGCTGAGGGCTCATGGCGGAAAGGAATCGGCCAGGCCTGGTGCTCCCCCAGTCCAGGGGGCACCTGAGGGCAGGGCAGAGCATGCCTCAAGGCACCTGGGAGCACGGGCAGGGCCCCCGACGTGGGGGAAGGGCGGCCACAAGAGTGTGTGCCTGAGCTGAGCCCGGACAAGCAGGGGAAGAGCATAAGCAAAGACAAAGAGGTATGAGAGAGGACTTGTTCGTCCAGGATGTTTACGAACCCCACAAACTCCGGGCTGACTCCAACACGTCACCCAAGGACGTTGGGTGCCCTAGCAAATGCCCAGCGTCGAAACCTGAATAATCACAACAGCTGTCACGTACCGAGCGCTCACTGTACGCCAGGCACCATCCTTGCATTCACCCTTGTATTCTTCCTCGTAGGAGGCAGGCACTGCTAGCACGCCCACGTCACAGGTGAGGGCCAAAGGCACAGCGACCTGCGCTGCGGTCCCCAGGAGCACACCCAGACGGGGGATTTGAACTCGGGGAGCAGGGCGCCAGCCCCATGCTCTGAACTCCTACCCTGCAGAGCATCCAATCCGTGCCCCCATGCTTAAACGATCGGCCGCAGGTCTTGCAAAAGGGAGATGGCCGTTACACTTGGGAAGACTGCAGAAACCCCTGATTTCCCGTGGGTCTGGTACCCAGCGCCTGGAGCACTCAGTAGGCAGCAGGCCCTGGGGAGCGGGTGGCCGGGTCCACTGCAGACCTGTGGGGGACGTGTTTCCCCCAGGACCCAAGTCCATCCAGCCACCACAGCCGTCCCCTGGAGCCTCGGCTGTCCCAGAGAGAGGCCCTAGGACGTTGGGTGACTCACAGCTGAAGCCTGGGCCTTGGTCCTGCGCGAGCTCCACCCGTATGCTAAGCACCAGGCTAGAACCTTCCTTCCATGCCCTACCTCGCTGGGTCTTCCCACAGCATCCTCTCGGGAAGGTTTTGTTATCTCTGCTTTACAGGCGAGGAAACCAAGGCTTGGAGATTTGGGGAGCTTTGCCTGGGGTCCTGCTTGGAACATGATGCAGGCAGCCCCCGCTCCTTCCCAGCAGCCCCTGGCTGACCCAGAGAAGCTTCCAGGGTAGTGGAGTTGGACAAGTGCCCAGGCTCCCTGGTGGTAACTCTAACCAGAGCCAAGAGTGCATTCGGGCTCTAGAGGGAGAGGAGGCTCCGAAGGGAGGTTTGTGCGGGTTGAGAGAGACTGGAACTGTATGCAGAAGGTTAGGTTTACCCCGGATAAGTGAGCTGCCTTTGAGGAGGGGTTTTGAGCAGGAATATGACACTGTCCTCCTCCTCTTCTGTCTGTGGCAGAGGACTGAAGCAGGTGACACTGGAAGGGGGTATGCGTTCAGGGCATCCTGGAACGTTCCAGGGGACAGAGATTTTTCTAGACCCAACAACCTGGGTTTGAATCCCAGTTCTGCCATTTACTGTCTGTGTGACTCGGACAAGTGGCTTAACCTCTCTGTGCTTTATTTTCCTCATTTGCGAAAAGAGATAATAACACAGCGTATTTTAAGGATGGCTGGGAGAATGAAATGAGTTAATCATGTAAAGTGTTTAGAACGGAGTGCCTGGCACAGAACCAATGCCATGCGCATGCCAACCAACATCACTGCTTGTGAGTATTGCTGTTACTTTCAGCTGCACATCCTGTGAGGGGACTGAAACCTAACGAAGGAAGGTCCTTGGCTGGCCAGGTCCTGCCAGGGGCCCTGCTGACCATCTTACCTCTCCCTGGCACAGCCTGTGAGCGCAAGAACGTGGAAGCGGTGAGGATCCTGGTGCAATACAAGGCAGACACCAACCATCGCTGCAACCGAGGCTGGACGGCTCTGCACGAGTCTGTTGCTCGCAATGACCTGGAGGTCATGGAGATCCTGGTGGGTGGAGGCGCCAAGGTGGAATCCAAGAATACCTACGGCATCACCCCCTTTTTCGTGGCCGCCCAGAGTGGGCAGATGGAGGCACTGAGATTCCTGGCCAAGCACGGTGAGTGCCAAGGGTCCCCAGGTCACGGAGTCCCCGAGGGGTGCAGCTGGGAAGGACCTCAGAGATCAGCTCTCAGGGAAGGCAAGTTTAGGTGTCCCTGTGTGGCCACACTGTGACTGAGTAGCTTCCTGGAGTGGTGAGGAGGACTCTGGGGCGGGGTCCAGGCTCAGCGGGGAACACTTGAGGTCCACCGGTGCTGCCTGAAATTGGGCACAAACTTGGGGGCGGGGAGTGGGACACCTGCCACACGTTTGCAATCTCTAATCTAACCCACCATCCTTGTTCTGCGAATGAGGAGTCAGAGGCTCAGAAAGGGAGAGTGAGTTCTCTATAGTCACACAGCAAATTAGTGGTAGAACCAGCCAGACTCCTGGTCTCCTGACACCCCAACCACTTTTCTTCTGAAGTCCTACTTCAGGGCCAGCAGGAACCCCAGACAATGTCTAGATCACTTCCTCACTTTATCGTTGATGAAACCAAGGACCAGGATGGGAAAGTGATTTGTTCCAAGACACAGCAAATTAGTGGCAGAGCTGGGATTTGAACTCAGGTCTTTTTACTCTTTGCCTGTAAAAAATTTGTATTCACGTAACAGAGGAAGTAAAACAGTATTGCCTTATGGTGTCCCAGGAGCAGAAGCCCCTGAGACAATGGCAGACGTTCTTTTGGGTAAAGAACATTATATTCTAATCTCCCCCAAGAACACCTTTGATTTCTTTTCTTTTTCTCTGGGAGAGGACCCTCTCTGTCTAGCAACAGAGGGGCCAGTGGTAAGGCAGACCCAGGGGCAGAGTTGGAATAATTTGCTGAAGACCTACTATGTGCCAGACACTATGCTGCGCATGAACACAGAGTAGGCCAACGTGGCTTTCTCCATAGCTGTATGGGGTAGGCAGTGTCCTCGTCCCCTCTCGTAGACAAGGAGACTGAGGCTCGGAGGTTGAGTGATTGGCCACAGTCGGAGCCTGGATTCTGACCACGTCCATCTGACCCCAAACTGCATGTTCTTTGCGCTCTGCCGCCACCCAGCCCTTCAAGAATGGCCTTTGGGGGACTTTGTTCAGATAAGTGTCCACTTAGCAGGGGCCTTCGTGGTGAGGGCAACAGGCCCAAGGCATTTCCTTACAGCCAGGCGTGAAGCTGGATGGACCAGCTCGAGAACAAAGGGGCACAGGCAGGGTCCTGGGAGCCCAGGCAAGGCGCCCGGGCAAAGGGCAGGGTGCTCGATGGCCGGGGACCGGCTAACTCTGAATGTCTGCCGGGCGCTCCTGCCGGCACTCGGGGTCCAGGTCTGCTCCCTTTATGGGCTGAGTCCACTTCCAAACCCAGATATTTTTTTTGTGTGAGCAGTCGGCTGTGCTAGCAGGCTCCAGGCCTCCAGGGAGCCCGGCTGCGAGAGCTCCTGTGGTCAGTCAGGGCCGATTCTTCCTCGGGGGTTGGGGACGCTGGACCTGACCCTGTGCCCAGACCCCTCGGTCCTCGAGTACAGCCCCGCGCCAAGCGCCCCCTCCGTGCCCAGCACTGTGCGGGACACCAGTGCAGACTGTCCCAGCTGCTCCAGTGGAGTGCCACCGGCTGGCTGGCTCGTAGACAGCAGGAGCTTGTTCCTCATGGTTCCAGAGGCTGGAAGTCCAAGGTGAAGGTGCTGGCAGATTTCCTGTCTGGTGAGGGCCTACTTCCTGGCTCACACACAACTGTCCTCTCGTCATGTCCTCACGTGTTGGGAAGGGAAGAGACTCTCTGTCGTCCCTTCGATTAGGATACAAATCCCACTCATGGGGACTCCAGCCTCACAACCGAGTCAGCTCCCAAAGGCCCAGCTCCTGACGCAGCCACGCTGAGGGTTGGGCTTCAGCACATGGGTTTGGGGGGGGGGGCACGTCTGGTCTGCTGCAGATGTTTACTTTGCTCTTGCAGTTAGCCCCCATTAGTAGGTATTATTGTTCCCGGTCATCAGATGGGAAAATGGGGGCCCTACAGGCTGCACTTGGCCACGGGGGGGTGTAAGCCAGGAAACAGCAGCTTCAGCGGGTCCTTGTCAGTCACAGAAGTCTGTGCCCATCCCGCTAGACCGGAAATCAGTCATCAGAAATGGAAAATGACCAGAATGCCTGAGATGAGCAGAGTGCCCCGGGAGCGAGGAGCCATGGCTAAAGCCTGCTTTCGAGGGCAGCCCTTCCCGCCCCCCCGCTGCTGGCCCAGCAGCCCTGCTTCCTCCCAGGCCGAGGAAGGACAGGCGAGCAGTCCGGGGCAGCGAGCGCAGGCCGGTCCTGTGCCTCACGGCCAGGAGATGGAGGAGGTGTGGGAGACGTCCTGCCCGGGCCCCCAGGCCCGGCTCCCACGCCTGTCTGCCCAGTGCGGCGTTGTGTTCAGAGGGGACAGGAAGTCATCCCTCTCTTATTCTTGGAAATGGGCGGCAGGGCTCTGCACTCTAAGAGCTGTGAGGGCCTTCTGCGTGGCAGGGCCTGGGTCCTTCCACCTGGGCCGAGGGCCAGGAGCGCGGCCTCCGCCATCGGACCGTCTCCTGCAGCCTCTGCCACCAGACTGCCTGGATTCGAGCTCTGGCCCTTTGCTTGTGAGCTGGGTGGCCGGGGGCAAGTGGCACAGGTTCCCCGCGCCTGGTGACCCGGAGACGAGAGCAGTGCTGGTGCCACAGGCGCACGTCGTGGACTCGAAGACACAACATGTGTAAAGCACGGTGCCCGGCACGTAGTGAGTGCGCAGGAAGTGCCCGCATCATCGTGGCAGCTCTGCCCCGCCCAGAGGCCTCTGCCCAGGATGGCAGGCCCTGGGGTCTCAGTGTCATGGAAGGGAGCCGGGGGTCCTCCGGGTGGGCCCCTCCTTTCTAAGGATCCAGGGTGTCACGGTGGTTAGCGCGGCCCAGCACGGACAGGGACAGGGACCCCCCCTGACCACCACCTCTTCTTCCCCAGGCGCGGACATCAACACGCAGGCCAGCGACAGCGCGTCGGCCCTCTACGAGGCCTGCAAGAACGAGCACGAGCCGGTGGTGGAGTTCCTGCTCGCGCAGGGCGCCGACGCCAACAAGGCCAACAAGGACGGCATGTTGCCGCTGCACATCGCCTCCAGGAAGGGCAGCTACAGGTCAGCCCCGCCCGCCCTGGGCGGCCCGAGTGTCCCACCCACAGGACGGGGGAGGCTCAGGTCAGAGAGGAGGGCTCCCGTGGTGGAAACGAGGAAAACGGTGGTAACTCAGCCGTTAGCAAGCCGGCACCAATGCCCGCAGCGACAAGGATAATAATAACCAAACCAACGCGTGGCACTGACCACCGCCTTCTGTTATTAACTGATTTGATCATTTTGATGGCTCCACTTTTAACGGCCTTTTTAACAAACCTACTGAGGTAGACACTGTTATCTCCATTTTTCAAATGAGGAGGGTCAAACACAGAGAGGTCGAGTGACTTGCTCAAAGTCACACAGTTTACAGATGACAGGAATTCACCTATT
The DNA here is from genome assembly GCA_039655065.1 of Glossophaga mutica. Lineage (NCBI taxonomy): Eukaryota > Metazoa > Chordata > Mammalia > Chiroptera > Phyllostomidae > Glossophaga > Glossophaga mutica. The sequence continues at coordinate 7,978,084 of CM077303.1, forward strand.
CCCTGTTCTATAGGAGTTCCCCTCAAGGTGCCAGATATGAGTCTGGACGAGTGGGCATTTCTGGTGAGGATGCAAAGGCAAACTCTCAGGCAATTAGCAAGCCTGCAGTAACACAAACAGCAGCGGGGACAACGGCTAGCCTTTACTGAGCACTTACTGAGTGCGGGTCCTCTGAGCGAGATGAGGGAAGGGCGTGGTCTGGTGGGAGGGAAGATGCACAGGTGTGCACAGGCGCGAATTCAGGACATTACGAGAGAGCGTTCTGCAGTGGTCCTGGCTGGAAACAGAGGTAGAGCTTGTCCGTAGCAGCTCAGGGGAGCTGGTCGTTCACACTGACAGCCTGAAGTTGGCCGTGGTGGGAGAATTTACACCACAGAAATTGGTGCAGGCCAAAGATCATGCCCCTCCCTCACCACCACCCCCTCCACTATAGCCCCGCCACTTGTTTAACATCCACCAGCACCGCCACTAGCCGGAGGGGTCAGGGAGGACTTGCTCAGGGGGGCCTCGGCTGCCCGTCCAGGAATTTCCACTTGACCAGTGTTTTTCCCCAACTTTGACCATTCACAGGCTCCCCCCCGCCCCCGATTTGAGACAGCTATAGTCTCATTGCTTAGTATTTTCCTTTAAAGACTTTTTTACAAACTAGAATAAGTTTGTTTTCAAAAGGAAGCATTTGTCACACTGTTAACTTGTTAGAGTTACCAAGTTACAATTAATAAAAACCTCTTCCCCTAAAATCCCTTCTCGTGTACCCCCAATGGCACGCTCCGGGAGGCACAGCCCTGCCCTCGGCAGGGAGAAGAGGGGGGCACAGACGGCTGTGCAGTGGGGGCTGTCGGCTGTCTTTGCTAAGGCAGGGGGCGCTGGGGGTGAGAGCAGCATCCCAGAGAGTGCAGGGGTGACATGAGGAGCCCCCAGCCCTGCTCTGCAGGCTGGCTGCACAAGGGGCCAAGCAAAGATGCCCCTCCATGCCCCACCTCCGATGCATGCACAGAGGAAGCCCTGCCTTCTTTGGACCACATAGCAGGCTGCAAGGCAGACAGATTTGGACTTGAATTCCTGCTGAGGCCACGCGGCATGTAGCTTCACCTTTCGGAGCCTCAGCATCCCCTTCTGTGAAGTGGGAGGTAGTCACACCTGGGGCTGCAGGGGCTGTCGTGGGGACTGGGGAGATGGATGTGTGTAGACATGGAAGGGGAAGTCAGCGCCCAGCAGAGCGCCCCCCAGAGGAGGGGCTCAGAGGGTCTGCATTCAGCCTCTCTTACACAGGGAGAGTACACTCCATCCTTTTCCAGTGAAGTCAGGGAGAAAGCAAGTCAGGCGGTGGTGGTGGGCAAGATGGCATCTTTTTCTTCAGTTCCAGAAAGATCCAACATCCGTCAACAAACATGGCTTATCTTGAGCCTGACCCCAGAGAGATCCAGAGAGTGAAAGAGAGGGAAGGGGCTGGCCCTTGAACACCCCCTGGCCCCCAGCTCCCCGTGTTTGCCTGTCCAGCACTATCACTCTGGGCCACGCCTTAAATGACATATCCCAGAGCCACTGAGCCAGCATCTCCAGGGAAGAAGGAAACCAACCGCTACCTTTGAAAAAAATCCCTGAGCCAACCAGATACAGCCCACTCATGCTTTCAGGGGAGCCGTTGATTAATCCAACCTCCGATTTTGCAGAGGAGGAAACTGAGGCCAGGGAAGAGAAGTGGCTTTGCCAGAGAGCCGGGCCTGTGGCTTGGCACCCTTCAGTCACACCCGGAGGCCTGGCTGGGGGCAGGGGCAGTTCGAAGGAGCGCTGGGTGTGCCTGGGGATGAGGGAGCAAGGCCGGTCCTGGCTGGACTGGTCTGCGTTGCCCCAGAGTCTCCTGGGTGGGTTCATGCTGACTCCCAGAGCGGTTTCCTGCTTATTCTTCACCCTCCATCCCCAGGCCCCGCTTTCCTCTGTCCCCCAAGGCTGGCAGGGACCAGGCCGCTTTCTGAGGCCTGCACAACAAAGGGTTCCAGTCGGGCTCCCAGCGGCTTCTGCCGCTGGGCGAGGCCCACGGCCAGGCCAGCCCTTCGCCCACCCCCCGGCATGCGGCACTCCCGGCCCTCTCCACACCGGCCTCCCGCAGGCTGCACGGGGGGTTGATGGGACGTTCCATGGCCTGGAAAGTGACAGCTGGTCTCCGCACTCACCAGTTGGTGCCATCTCTTCAGCACACTTAACCGGAGCATGCGACACTCAGGTGTGGCTGAGAAAGGAGCCCCCGAGACACTGAAGTCTCAGGCACCTCCAAAGCGCATGTTTGCCTTTTCTAATTTCCAGCTTGGCAAAGGCACCTTGAGACACTAAAGCTTAGAATCAGAGGGAGATTTAGTAAGAAACTGCATTAGACCAGGACAGATGCCCCGAGATTCCTTTGAATGTAGAATATCGTCAAACCCAGCAGTTCTCAGGCCTGGCTACTACCCCCGGGATCCCCTGGTGGCTCTGAAATCCCAGCCGCTCGGGCCTTGCGCGCCCACAGAGGTTCCAGTGCGAGCAGCCGGGCTGGGGCTGGGGCGGCAGCGTTCCCGAAAGGCGCCCACACAATTCGTGCCGCGTGGGAGAGAAGCAGTCTCTTAGAGTCCATGTCACAGCTGACGCATCACGCAGGCCTGAATACTGGGCCTTGCTTCTGACCCACTCCTTCTCAAATATTCTTTCTCTCTCACTTCTAATTTATACTATCCTTGCCAGCCACTTACAACTCTTTCTGGAAAAGGGCAGAACAGAGAACATTTAGCACATTGAATTAAAATGCAGCTTATAAAGCACATGGACAGGCAAGTTAGTGTCCCCATTAATTAAAAGGGACACTGAGGCTTGGAGCACAGGACCCTGGCAGGAAGCTGGTTGGCTGCCTGTGTCTTCTGGGGGCAACGAGGAGGGCACGAATTAGGGTGTGGCACGTGGGTCACCTGCGCAGCCTCCCAGGCCCCAGACAGCAGGGCCCAGGCCTCTGCATTTTTAGTGATTCCCTGAGTGATTCTGAGTCACCCTGCGGCACAAACCAGCAGTTTGCACCCTCAGCCAGCTCCACTCTGAGGGCCTGCCCCTCCTTCACGGAGGACCCGCGCCCTGCTCCAGCGCCCGGCCTCTCCCAGAGGAGCTGCTGACCCGGGGACTTGGCTGGCTCCAGTGTGAGCATCACATGGATTCAGAGAAGAGATAATCCTCCCCCAACACACACACACGCTCACACACACACACAGCAGTCTGACACAGTGCGGCTCCGTGGTATTGGCAGCAGAGCCGTCTGTGGGCGGCCGGTTCCCTTGTGAAAGTCTAGCTCACAGATTCACACTGAACGCTGACAAAGGTCACACCACCGTGACCCGGTCACACAGAACGCCTCCACATCTGGAGTAGCAGGGCAGTGTGCTACACTCACCCTGGCGGCCAAGAGACCAACAACGGCCACCATTTATTGAGTGCCTACTATGTGCAGCTCGGTTCAACGTGTAAGATCGCATTTTTGTCCTCAAAAGCAGCCTCAGTGAAAGTGTCATTAAATTGCGTTTTGTAACCTGGGCAGGACCACCCCCCTGGCTGGGTTGTTGTGAAGAGTAGAGGAGATAAAGCGCTTAGCTCGGAGGGTCTGCTCCAGGTAAAGCACTTGGACGGTACCTGGAACGCAGCGAACACTCAGAGATGCTACGGCAATGATCGCTTGGGAGGGGCAGGTACCCACAACGCCAGGTAGGGCTCCATAAAGGGCGCTATCTCCCTCACCCTCATCCTCACTGTTACCACGTTTCCCCCTCTGTTGTGGATGTAATTCACAGAGGTTCAGTGGCATGGGACGGCCCAGCGCTGAGGAGCAGAGCTGGTGGGGTTACCTGGGGCCACTGTCCCAAGCGGGCCCCCCACAGGCTAAGGACCATCTGCTTGGGCCCAAAGCTCTCTGCTCCGTCCCCCGCTGCTGGCCTGGGTTTCAGGCCAGACGGGCAGCGTGGCCGGGCAGCAGCCTTGGGGAGATAAGAATCCTGGTGGGGGGCAGTGCCTGGAGCAAAGAAAGTGGGGTTCAGTTACTGGTGGGTTCCAAGAACAAGGCAGGGGCCTAGTAATTGGGATTGGGGTCCAAGGTCACCTGCTGAGCAGCTGCTGGGGCCCCCTTGAAACAGCCCCGCGTTGGGTCTACTCTGGTCTCAGGGCCTGAGTGGTAGGTGTGCCCCTGCCCCCCTCACCCCCGCCAGCTGGGGAAAGGAGTAAGGGCAGGGAACCGAGCCTCTTGGACACTGAGGGTTCTATCAGGCGATGGGCCCCTTGTTCCTCTTCATAAGGTGCACTTGGAGCAGTAAGCACTCTGCAGTCCCAGGTCCTGCCCACGGGGGATGTGGGAAGGCCCCAGCCTGCCCTCCAGCCCGCGCAGGATGGGCCAGGGGAGGGCGGTGACGGCATGGATGGACATTAGTGGGGCCGCCAGCACGGTCACTCCTGGTGTCGGGGCATCATGGAAAGGCCTGGCCCTGGGCGTGCTGGACACCTGCACTCCGGCCTGGCTCTGCCATCCACCGCCTGTCCGACCTCACTCTTATTCCCACCGCACACCCGGGCCTCGGTGCCACCCTCTGTGAAACGGATGGCGGGACACACTGATCTCCAGACCCCGTCCAGCATTACACGTTCACGGGCGGATGGGCACAGTCCTGCGGGAGCCCGCAGCAGTGAGATGATGGGCCTGCATCCCTAAGAAGGTGCTTCTGGGAACCTAGGCTGTGTCCAGTCACGTCCCCACATTTCTGCCACCCCCCTCCCTTCAGCAGAGGGGTGTCGGAGACCAGCTGTGACCTGCCAGAGATACCAGCCCCATCTGGCTGGCGGCCCCGGGCAGACCCTCTTGCTGTTTTCCCCCTGAGCTTGCGCAGGTTACGGCTGTTAGCGAGCATTTGTTGCCAATGGCCTCAGTCCAGGGTGAGCCCCCAGCCCTGCCTTTGACCAGCACCTCTACAGAGCAAGGTCAGGCCCCCCGTGCCTGCACAAATAGAAATTAGTGGGCAATTAGCCCCCCTGTGTGCGAATTTCCTTTTGAGGTTTTAGACGCAGATTTTAGGCAAACACGGCGTTACTAACAATAATAACATTTTCCACTGAGATCCTAGTGGGAGGTCGCTGGCATCAGATTTCCAGGAAGCAGGGAAGTCAGCCTGCCAGGAGGCAGAGGGGCGTGGGAACAGGCCTGGTGGCACCAGCTGGCCACGGTCACGGCCACCTCCTTGGAGACCACATGGAGCCGTGAGGTCACCTGTCATCAGGGATTAGGTGGATTAGGGTATGGAATCGTGACAGGAGCTTGTTCGTGCAGGTGGCCAGGGCCCGGGGGAAGACAGCAAAGACAAGGGCTCAAGAGTCCTGGGGTCAAGACCCCAGAACTGCTTAAAAATCTTAGATCGGTCACTTCATTTCCCTGAGCCACGTCAGTTAGAAGAGCGCCACGGACCTGCTCTGGCTGCCCGACAGGGCTGCAGGGAAAGTCAGTGGGGCAGGCCACTTGAGGCGTCGTAAAGAAAGCAAAGCCCCGTGACATATCTCCTGTCACCCTGCGTGCTACGCAAGACGTAAGGCAGGGGTGAAGAGTCGGGCCCTCCTTCTAGGGGGAATCAGACTACCTGGGCGCAAATCCTGGCTCCATCGGTTACTGGCTGTGTGTCCCTGGGCAAGTCACATACCCCCTCTGGGCTTCTGTTTCCTCATCTGTAAAGGAGGGCAGTGCTCGTACCCACCTCACAGGGCTCTCAGGCATAGCAGGTTAATGCAGGTTGCGTGCTGAGAGCGGTGCCTGCTTCAGCGGGAGAGTGGAGCCAGGGACCTGCAGCCTCCGCGGGGGGCTGACCAGCGCACTGCAGGCCACAGGCGGCGCTGAGAGCCTGGGAGAGGCTCTAGTCAGGCTTCAGTATAAGAGGCATTGAGACTTACAGGACAGGAAAGGTGACTTCATGGTCACCCAGCCTCACCGCTACCTGGCTATGAGACTTTGGGAAGGTATGAAGTGCTCTGAGCCTCAGTTTCCTTATCTGTGAAGTAGGGATAGCCACAGACCCACCATCCCCAAGGCGGTAACTGCGAAGAAGAGCTGGCTCCTCAGCGCCCCCTGCCGGTGGGCCCGTGCCTCCCTGTACAGTAGCTGTGAGTGGTCGAGCCTGGCCCCTTAGCACCCCCTGCTGGAGGGGCTGGCCCCGCTGTGCCGGCCGCTCAGTGACTCGTGCCCGCCCACCCCGCCTGCAGGATCGTGCAGATGCTGCTGCCGGTGACCAGCCGCACGCGCGTGCGCCGGAGCGGCATCAGCCCGCTGCACCTGGCCGCTGAGCGCAACAACGACGAGGTGCTGGAGGTGCTGCTGGGCGCGCGCTTCGACGTGAACGCGCCGCTGGCGCCCGAGCGCGCGCGCCTCTACGAGGACCGTCGCAGCTCCGTGCTCTACTTCGCGGTGGTCAACAACAACGCCTACGCCACTGAACTGCTGCTGCTGGCCGGCGCCGACCCCAACCGCGACCTCATCAGCCCCCTGCTCGTGGCCATCCGCCACGGCTCCCTGCGCATCATGCAGCTGCTGCTGGACCACGGCGCCAACATTGACGCCTACATTGCCACGCACCCCACCTCCTTCCCTGCTACCATCATGTTCGCCATGAAGTATCTGTCGCTGCTCAAGTTCCTCATGGACCTCGGCTGCAACGGCGAGCCCTGCTTCTCATGCCTGTATGGCAACGGCCCGCACCCGCCCGCCCCGCCACCCTCCAACAGGTTCAGCGATGCGCTTGCGGGAGACAAGGCACCCAGTGTGGTCCAGGTAGGGGGCGCGGGCGCCTAGGGGGTGTGGGTACCTAGGGAGTCTGGCCCCGGCCAGCGTGCTGTGTGGACTACGTGGGCTGAACTTCTGAGGCGTGGCAGTTCGTGTGCCTTGGAGGGAATGTGGTCTAGTAGTTGGTGCTCTTTGGAGGGCGTGTGGACTAGAAGTTGGCACACCTTGGTGGCAGCGGAGCCTGGCGGTTAGCATGCATTAGAGGTAGCAGAATGTAGGGTTCACATGAACAATGAAATCCTTTTTTTGGTTCGCTGTCTTGGAGAATTTAAGGAAGGAACAGTGGAGCAGGGTACGCAGTAGGGAACTCTGCAAACACGAGGGGTTTGTCTCCCCACCAGCAAACCTGTGCCTGGGGTGGAAGGCTGAATGACCAGGATTGGGGTGCAGGTGAGAGCAGGCTGGTCTAAGGTGAGATGCAGAAAGTCAGAGCACCTGTCCACGGTGATGACTGCAGAAGTCAGAACCTGCCCCAGCTGGTGTGGCTCAGCGCATAGAGCTCCCACCTGCCAACCGAGAGTTCTCCTGCACAGGGCTGGGTTGTGGACCAGGTCCCCAGTTGGGAGCGTGCTCGAAGCAACCAACTGATGTTTCTCTCCCTCTCTTGGTCTCTCCTCTCCCCTCTCTAAAAATAAATGCAAAATTCTTAAAAAATAAAAAGTCAGAACCTAAAGTGACAAAGTTAGATATACCCTTCACTTGGAGATCATGATAATGCTAATAGCCATCATTTGGGGGCCCTACTATGTGCAAAGCTTATGTTCGTATTACCTTAATTCTCATGAACCCTTGTGGCTGGTGTTATAAACCCACTTCCTAGACAAGGAAGTTGAGGCTGGAGAGGCGATGCGACTGGCCCACGTTGCCCACCTCCCACTTCGGCAGCAGAGGCCTGTGTGGAGAGGAGGAGGGACCGGATCCCAGCCCGGCTGTACCCAGCATCTGCCCTTGCCCTTGCCCTTGCCCATGCCCTCAGCAGCCCTAGGCTGCCACCTGTGGGACGAGCTGGCAGAGGCAGCGCCCTGGGTCCCGGGTGCCCCAGTGTGGGTGTGTGCTCTCTTTCAGTTCTGCGAGGTCTTGTCCACCCCTGAGGTGAGCCGCTGGGCAGGGCCCATCATCGACATCCTTCTGGACTACGTGGGCAACGTGCAGCTCTGCTCGCGGCTGAAGGAACACATCGACAGCTTCGAGGACTGGGCCGTCATCAAGGAGAAGGCAGGTAGGGGCTGTCACTGATGCCGGCTGGTCTCCCTGCCTGGCTCAGGCCCCGCCCTCGGGCTCGGGGCTTGTGACCGTTACTGACATTTGATGAGCGCCTGCTCCGTGCCAGGCTCTGTGCCGTGTGTCACATATAGTGTGTCCATGACTCTGTTTTGTAAATGAGGAGGCTGACCCTCAGAGAGACCATGTCACCTGGGCCAAGGTCTCACCACTAGTTAGTGGCAGAACTGGGATTCAAACCCAGGTTTGAGCAACCCAAGTCCCTCTATTAAGTCTTTCCAGGATATTTTAAAGAATCTCAGCTCCCTAAGGCACTGTGGTACCTCGGTACTCGTCGTTAATTCATTCCAGAACTCAGGGCGAGTGCCGGAACCTGAGTCCTGAATACAGTGAGTGATGAAGCATGTGCTCTTGCGCGAAGGTGTCGTGACTTAAATGAGTTCTAGCAAGTGCAGCGAGTCCCGAACAAGCGCAGAGTGCTGAAACATTTTTTTCTCGTCAAAATGTGACAAGTACAGGGTTTGGCAAGTTTTGAAACCGACGAGTCCCAAGGTAGGACTGTATCCTTGGAGTTTGGCATGAGTTGCCCACACCGAGTGAGTGTGGAGTGAGTTGGAGTGTGGGCCACTGCGAGGCAGCATGGTGAGGTCCAGGAACGAATGAGGACATCCAGAGCGTCCCATGCCGCAAAGCGCGTATGAGGCACGCAGGCGTCTTGTCGGAAATGCAGGTGCTGAGCCAGCGGGTCCGGGGCGGGGCCTGAGCGTCTGCACTTCCGCATACCCCCCAGGGGGCACCAGTGCTGCTGGTCCACAGCCCCACCCCCCCCAACAGCTCCGTTCTAGGAGGCAGGCCCCTGAGCTCTGGAGCCAGGAGCTTGCTAGGTGACCGTAGGCTCAGCGTCCCCATCCGAACAGAGGAGCCTGAGGGGCCTGCAGTGGTGGGGGAGGGGTGCTGGCACTGGGGGTATGATGGTGATGGTCCAGCTGCTGTGTGTGGTGCTGACCGGGCAGCCTGGCTAAGCCAGCCTGAGAACCCCTCTGAAGCATCGTGGGGCTCGCCCAGACGGGTGAAGCAGAAGCAGTGGAACTGGGTGCTGATGCTGACACTGAGAATCGGGCATCTGCCCAGAGGTGTTCCAGCCGCCCTGGGCTGCCTCTGGCTCGGAGGGGCAGAGACTGACCCGCTGCGAGCCGTTGCCGCTGCTGTAGTCCGTCACTCGGTGGCTTATTGCCTATCCAGTGCCCCGACTGCGTCCCAGTGCCCCGACTGTGACCTGCCACTTTCCTCCTTTGTCCCCACACCCCTTTGAGCTAAACCCGCTGCAGGAGTTTGCATTCATGCAAACACCTGGGAAGCACTTGAACTGAGACCCTTGGTGAAGTTCCTGCCTGGGCGGGCGACAGGGGAGGGAGGCATTGACTTGAGCACAGCTCTGGGTGCTGGGTGAACACAGGGCTCATGAATAATCTGTTGCGTGCGCCATGATCCTCCACGGCCACTAGAGGGCGGAGCAGTCCATGCTTGGATGTTGGCCTTGCCCCTCGCTGTCCCCGCCTCCTGTCCTCCCTAGAGAAGGCAAATCCCTCACAACTAGGCCAGGTCCCAGGGAAAAATGAGCAGAACTAAACATTTAGTAACAAGTAGAACAAATCGTTCTTAACCAGTACCTATTTTGGTTACCCGAAAGCCCACCCTCCCTCTGCAAAACACTCCACGTGCTTTGCGTCCGGTTTTGTGATGTTGGCATTGTTGCTCCTGGAGGAAGGGCAGAAGAGGCTCCGAGAGGTGGCATGATGAGCTCAGAGTCTTCTAAGTTGCCCGGTCACCAGCGCGGCCCCAGTGGCCCTGGGTCCTCCGCACACCAGTGGCCCTCTGCCTTCCTCCCCACAAGTTCGGTCTCTGCTCAGCTGAGGCAGGGGCCGCACTTCGCAGAGGGCAGACTCTGCCCTACAGGAGATGGACAGGCAGCGGAAGGGCCGGAAGTGCAGGATGGCACACGGTCGGTCACCTAGTGAGGCAGCACCGCAGCTGCCTGGCCTCTCTGTCCTCCCCCCGCGCTCCCTCTGGACCCCAGTCTTCCCTGGGCAGCCCCGGCCTCCTCGGCCTGGCACTGCTGTCTCCCCTGCTTGGAGTGCCCCTGTCTTCCTTTGCCTGGCAACTTCCTGCCCACCTGTCAGGATCTCACTCAGGTGGCAGCGTCTGGTGCGGAGCCTTCGGAAAAGGCCCTGGGCTGGCACCTCTGGGCCTTAGACCTGAACAGGGAGCCAGGCAGAGCAAAGGGGTGGGCCCGTGTTTGTTGAATGAATAAATGAATGGCATTCTCTGGTTCAGCAAACACCTCCCCTGTGCCCGACCCTGTGCCCAGGGCCGAAATCAATGACCTCATTATTAGTTGCAGCAGTCCCTAGCCCTATGTCACCCCCCCCAGCCCCCATCAGCTGAGGCAACTCCAGTGTATGAGGCAGCATCCCCGTTGGGGTTCTGGGACCTGCTGAGAGCTGCCTGTGCCCAGTCCCTGCGCCCTGCCCTGGCCTCTCTGCACCACCTGGAGCCCAGGCCTGACTCCCTGCCTGTCGCTAGGGGCTGAGTTGAGGTCAGCCTGTGTATGTAGAGGATGGAGCAAACCCTTTGCAGATTGCGAATGACAAACCAGCATCTCTCTCTTTCCTTTGTCCAGAGCCCCCGAGACCTCTGGCTCATCTTTGCCGGCTGCAAGTTCGAAAGGCCATTGGGAAATACCGTATAAAACTCCTGGACACGCTGCCTCTCCCCGGCAGGCTGATTAGATACCTGAAGTACGAGAACACCCAGTAACCGGGGCATGCGGAGACAGAGCGTTCCTCAGACTGTTTCACTGAATCTCAGGACGGGGGAGCCTCCCCAAATCCAAGGGGACCTGGTGATGGACGAGGCTGTGGGCTGCTCCCACTGAGCTGAGGCTGCCACTGGGACCTCGCCAGGTCTCTGGGCCAGAGCTGTGCCCCCAGCAGAGAATGGGACCGTGTCGAGTGGGAAGGAAACCGTGTTATTTTTCCAATGATGAGTAGGTCCCAGACCTGCGGTGCCATCGGAACGGCAGGGACCTTCATTCCTGGGGTGGGAGGGGCTGGCAGGGGGGCAGGCTGCGGTGGGGGCGTTTCCAGGGGTGAGCTTGCCTTTCCTGGACAGCCTCACCACAGAGCTGGCCCTGCCCCCTGCTCTGTGAAACTCTCCCCTTGACTTCTGATGGGGGGCGAGGAGACCCTCGGTCCCAGAGGGCTTCTTTGAGTACAATAAATGTTGCACAGCTGCCTCCTCGTCCAGGGCCGTCCCTCTCACCCGGCCCTCCCCCAGGGCCTGGGTCCTCAGCGCTGCTCAGGGCAGGAGTGGGGGTGGGGGCAGGGCACGCAGACCCCTGAATGCGTCACCTGGGTTGGGCTTCCGAAGGACCCCGGAGGGTGTGTACTTCGTCCGCCAGAAGAGACCCACAGCCCACGGAGAGGGGCAGCGTCCTGCGCTGCGGCCGGAGCTGGAGGCGGTCTTCTGTCCTCCATCAGTCACCAGGGAAACAGGAGCTTCATCACAAACTGGGTCTCGGTGCCCACAGGTCTCCTGACTGACGGTTGTCCCCGGGGAACATGTTCCCTGGCGCTCTGCGTCCCGCTCAACCCCGTTCCCGCACGAAAGTGGAGATACTAAGGAGAAAAACGTTTACGTCCTGGCCGCTCTGGGCCCAGGTGCTGGAGTGATGGTCATCATCAGCCCTTGCAAAGTCGCCAACTCGGGAGGCATGAAGCCCTGTCCCCTTCGTGGCCTCCTTCAGCCCCTCTCGATCTGTGGGGTGAGCCAGGCAGGAGCTACCCCCACCTGTGGTGGGGCAGGTGAGAAAGCACCTTCTTGTCAGAGTCCCCTGCACGGAGGACCGCATGCCGGTTTCCAGGGAAGTCACAGTGACTCCCCAAGTGTGATGGAAGCCGTGGCAGGGGGCGCCACGGCAGGCCACCCTGGTCAGAGCCTGTGCGGGCTGCCCCAGGATCTGGAAGAGTCCTAAGCCAGGTCTAGCTGTGTCTCTGGCCCTTGGAAAGGGAGCGGCGGGGCAGGAGTGGGAGCTCTGGTTCCAGGCTCGTTTCGGCCTCTGGCTCTCTCCTCCGGGGCCTTGGGCTCATCGTCGCTGTGGCCCCTGACGGCCTTGGTGGCTCCTACTCTGGCTTTCCATGGAGCCGGCAAGTCCCAGTGCCTGCCTAAAGAGGAGGTGCCTTCCTAGCAGCACTCCAAAGCCACGGGCCAGAGGGGAATCAGCAGAGCCTTGCCCACTGGCTCGTGGAACAGATGGGAGAACAGGCCCAGAGAGGGAGGGCACTTGCCCAGGCACACACAGCAGTCCCTGGGGTTCCAGCCTGTGCATGGTCACAGTCCCACATGGCCTTGCGATGGTGGCCCTGGAGAAATCCTGATGGAAACCTGCGTCCTCCCAGACTGAGGGTGTTCAACCCTGAAGGGGCCAGCGCAGGGCAGTGGGTGACGAGACAGAGCAGAAAGGTGTTCCAGTGCGCTTAAGCCAGGCACCCCAGGGGGGTCTGAGGGGGACGCCCCCTGGAGAATGTGGGGTTGAGGAGGCGGTGGGAGAGGCGGGGGAGGCAGGCTCGGCCACTGCCCATGGACACCATTTACTTACAGGAGGTGGGGCCCGTGGGCCTGGGAGGTGCTGGTGCCGCATTTAGGTTCTTGGATTATTCATGTACGCCTATGTCAGTTGGTCACAGCCACTGGTCGGGGCCCCTTTCCCCCAAAGGGCCTTCCCCAACTGTGACCTTCTCAGGTCCCCCCACGACCCAGCAGCTGAAGGGTGAATGCCTGGCCTCAGGCCTGCTCCCAAAGGTCCTTCTGATTGGTTGGTGTCTAGGCTGTGCAGTTGGTACATCTTTTGACCACTGCTTGTAGATTCTACAGCCATCGCCCTCTGCAGAGACGCCCATCCCACCCCCGGAGTCTCCTAGCCCCGGGGCAATTTCAGCCTCAGACATGTCTCTGCGGCATCACCAAACGCTTCAAATCCCGGTCTCGGTTCCACCCCGTGAGCAGGAGTGTGTCGGGCCTGGCACTGGGACTGAGGCTGTGCGTGGGAGGTGAGTTCCAGAGCTTGCCCTTGAACCAGTTCGATGCCCTTTTTGGTCGGGGAAGCATCAGCACCAAAGCCGTCCAAGATGTGCGTTTTCCCCAGGTTGCTCCCTCATGGGGACTCGTGGTGGCAGGTGGCACGTGCAGTGAAGGTTTCTGCTTGCAGACAAAGGCCCCCGGCGTCTGAATTAACGCACCCACAGCTTCCCCTGGGAAAGGCCGAGGGGAGCTGGACTGTGGGGGCCCAGGCACAGGGGGTTTGGGCGGCACCCACCTCGAGGAATCACACTTCCTTCAGGAGAGGGGGCCTTGGTAGGTGAGGTCTTCATCACCTGGGCAGCAGGCCTCAGAGAGCCAGGCCCTCGCATCATCCCGCAACAACCCACGAAGCAGGTCCGTGTTTAATCACATTTTTCTGATGAGGACGTTTCAGCACAGAGAGGTTGAGTAACTTGTCCAAGGTCACACAGCCTAGTAGGTGGCAGAGCCTGGATTAGCGTTTTTAACGCTGCTGCGCTGTGTGGGCCCGGCGGCCTCCGTGATGACGTGCGGGGGAGAGGACATGCGCACGCACCTGTTCCTGGTCCCTCCCTGCTCTTTGGGACCAGAGCCACCTGAGGTGAAGGTGCTGCCTGAGGACTCCCTGTGCCGTGTGCCAGATAATCACTCAGAACCCCTCTGCCCCTGCCACACGGCCTCTGAGGCTCTGAAGCCCCAGAATGTCAGACAGGAGCCCCTTCCCAGCGGGCACGCCACCCATCCTCGTGGATGGGGCCCCTGGGGGAGGCTGGAGTACGAGCAGGCAGGGTGGGAAACCCCTCAGCACTTGCTAACCCCAGAGCCTCATGTTGGGAAGGATTCCGAGGCCTAATCAAAGGGGCAGGCACCACGGAGGGGACCAGTGTCGCCCCACCCCTCATTCTGCAGGTGGCCCCAGGAAGCCCGGAGGAAAGGTCCAGCCCCACATCCCACAGCAGAGCCAGGACCGCTGCTCCGCCGCCCCGGCGCCAGCCTCCCCGTTCTCCAGCGCAGTCGGACCTTCCAAAGATGCAGACCTCCCCTAGCCTCTGTCCCTGACATGGAGAACCAGCACGCCCTTCCCCAGTGGCCCGACCAGCACCCGTTCCCAGACTTCGCACAGGCCCCCGGCGCCCCTGCCCCCAGCCCCCGCTGCGAATCACTTCCAGGAGCAGCCCTCCTCCCAGGTGCAGGCAGCACCTCCTGGGCCTGCAGACCCTTCAGCATCACGACGACACCCAAGGTGTGGAAACTGCAAAAGAAACATCTTTATTCTTTTAACCTTAATATGTACAAAGAACAACAAGAACAGAACTGAGCTTGGCTTACAGTGGGTGGCAGATGAACAGATGAGTAACCCAGGCTTCTGGGGTGGCTGGCAGACCTGGGCAAAGCTCACTGCCTGCCGGAGGTCTGCACGGTGACGGTGCAGTGACCTGCTGGGCCCTGGCCTGGCTGGAGAGAGACCAGTGAGCCCAGCGCCACCGCTCCCAAGGAGACTGCCTGAGAAGCTGGTGCCCCAGCCCTGCCCTCCCCAGTTTGCACACACAGGAAGGGAAGGTTATCAATAGGCCACGCCACTGCCCAGCCCACTCCTCTCAAGGAGAACTCCCGGGGCCCCCAATGCTCCTGCGAGGCTGGAACGGGGGCCAAGGCCCTCCGAGCCCAGCTAGAGGTAGCCAAAGACATTGAAGATAGGTGGGTGCATGGCCGGCTTGGTGGGGATAGGCTTCAGAACCACGGGTCTGTATACTTTCTGCCCCGGGCCATCCACATCTTTGCAGAAATGGGCCAGCTCCCCGGGGGAAGCTGGGCTTTTCCTCCACAGGCCCAGGCTGGGGACGGGGCCCTGAGGCAAGGCCCCTGGAGGGCCAGGGTAGACGGGCTGTCCATGGTACTGGAAGGGGCAGCAGCTCCAGGCATTGACGCGGCCCACCAGGGAGACTCCAGGCATCTTGGGTGGCTCTTTTTCACCCGGCGCCCTTGGGGACATGGGCACCAGGGCCATCTCAGGCCCTAAAAGCTCCAAGCCCTTGCAATGTTTCTTACCCTCACAGGGAAGTCCCTCTCTGGGGCCCAGGACCCGCTCCAGCCCCATGGGGTAGCTGTGGGTGGGCCGCGGCTCTTCCCAGAAGGAAGCGGGCAGCTGTCTTTTCCTCATGGGCACCTGGCCAGGCCTGGCAGCTTCTGGATTCTGCCCCTGGAGGGTCTGCTCCTTAGAGAGACACTCCACCCCGTAGGGGTTCCCCAGAGCCTTCTCCTTGCAGTCCCCTCCACCAGCAGGACTGGCGTCAGGGCCAGAATTGAGGGGCAGCCTCCCGGGCCGGTCCTCAGGCCCCCTTTTCAGGTGAGGCTCGGGCCCTCGGCTGGGGAGGCCCCGAGGAAGACGGGCATACTTCTGGGAGAAGCGTTTGAGCTGCTTCTGCAGGTACTTGCGGTGGTCCACAGATCGGCGGCAGGGCGCGGACTTGTCCAGGGCCGCCTTGATGTCGCTGGACGCGAGGTTCACAAAGTTCAGCAGCATCTTCACGTCACTGTCGGATGCCATCACCAGGGGGCCACTTCACGGGGCTTTCCATGAAGAGGGCGGTTCTGCTAGCAGGTGGCAGCTCCAGGGAGGGGCACAGAGCTGACCTGGGGGACACAGAGGCCATTGGAGTCTCTTTGGGCAGCGAACTCAGCCCTCCCCAAAGGCCACATGGCTGTAACGGTGGCCCCAGCCCCAGCACCCCTCAGCCGCAGACAGGGTCCCGGGCAGAGGGACACTCGGGTAAGCCACTAGGCATTGCCCAAGCAGCTGCGATGGAAGTGACTCAAACACAGTCTTCCGGAGTCTGTTGCCTCCTCCACTTGCAGCTGAGGCTCAGAGAGGTCAGGTGACTTGCCCAAGGTGACCCAGCTACAAGTGGCATTGCTGGGGCTGGAGCACACGTCCCTCTGCTCCCCGCGCACTGTGCCTCCCACGCAGCACGCTGCCGATGTGTGCCACCTGCCAGCAGAGTTCTTCTCTTCTGAGCAGAGGTGACTGCTTCACTTTCAAGCCAAGCCAAGCCCCATCTCTCCCTGGTAGTGCCCTCCTCCTCCCACCCCCACCCCCAGCCCCGCTAGCGTCAGCCCCCCTCCCCGGTCGCCACGCTCCACCCCCAGCTCTCACGCAGGACAAGCAGGACCCCTGTCTGGCACTCAAGCCCAGGCCTGCCTGGCGGGCTGAGCTCAGGCTGTGGCAGCGGGAACTCCCCCGCAGAAGCATCTGCCGCAATTTCATGCCTCCTTGGCCACCTCCCACAGCCCCTCGCCCCTCCCCTGCGCCCCTGCCTGCCCCACCCCCCCACCCCTGTGGAGCCCAGCCTCCCAGCCTCCACACTGACCGAGGGTGCGGGCCTGGGCCCCGGCCGCCAACGTGGCCCCGCTGGTTCCACCGCAGACCTGGGCCAGGCCCGTGCGGCCGCGAGCTCCAAGCGTCAGGCTGGAAGCAGTTGTGCCGCCCTCGAGTGGGCTGAATGGAGGACAAGTCCCCAGAGCTGGGGGGCCCCTCAGGCCAATCAGGAGCGCCTCTCCAGATACAAAGCATCCCAATCAGGCGGCAGCGCCCCGTTCCCACATTCTTTGCCGTCACAAATTGTCACCATGGGGACCATCACAAAAAAGACAGCTCCCAAATGCAATCATTTCCCGGTAAATTTCTACCCTTCAGCCCCACTCCCCCCCTCAGCCTCCACGCCCTCCTCCCCTTGACCTCAGTTCCCTGGTCTCTCGAGGGGGCAGCGTGTGTGCGCGTGTGTGAGTGTGTGTGTGCATGTGTGTGTTTAAAAAGTCCAGGACAGAGGAGGGGCTGGGCCCAGAAGAGATGGGCTTGCCATCCTCCCCCAGGGCCCTGGGCCTGCAGCTGCCATGCTCCAGTGCAGACGGACAATCGGACGGTAAGCCGCTGTCCTTGAGTGTTGAGTGGCTCTCTGCTCTCCCCTCTCTCCTCTCCCCGCCCTGCTCCCCGAGGCATGGGCCGTGGCAGGCCTGCGAGGGCCAGAGGCACGCTGACTCGCGGGCAAAGGTAGCCGGGAAGGACCCGCTAACGAGGGGCTGGGATATCCATGGGAAGGCGGCCGGAGCTCTCAGGAATCTTGTCTTTATGTTTGCTTCCTCAATTGAGCTGCACAAAGCCTGAATTGCCCATTCAGCGCGGCCGGACAAAAGGTTGGCGTTGCACGGTCCCCTTGCATTTGTAGTCAAACAGTTAGGGACTTAAATCGAGTCGTCATGATGGAGAAAGAGGTGGACAAAGCCCATAGAATTGCCATCAGCAAACATTTTCCTGTGTCATATTAGCCAGTCTCCATGGCTCCCCCTGGCCTGGGGACAATGGCACAAGTTTGCACACTTGGCTACTGTCACCGTGCCAACGCCAGCGGGGCCGCAAGCAGGGCCGCTCTGAGCAAGCAAGGGAGCCCGGAGCGGCCGCAGGCCCTGCCCACCAGCTGGCCAGAGGGAAGGTGAGGCCGGCGGCGGCGGAGGGAGGCTGCAGGGAGAATGCAGACGGTGGAGCCTCCACGCCAGCCAGCCTGGTGGGCCCCCTGCGGCCCCCGGCTGTCTCCTGTTTCTCTCCTTTCTCTTCCTTGCCTTCTCTTTCCTCCGCTACCTCCTCCTCCTGTCCCCTGGTTGGATGAATGGCTAGTGGTCGACACACCAACCCGCACCTTTGCACCACAACCTAAAATGCCAGGGACTCCTCTCTGAAGTCCTCCCTCCAGGACTTGGAACATTGACAGGGTGGGGCCGAACCTTACCCAGGAGTGCTGGCCTCACCCCCTCCCACTGGCCAATAGACAGCTGCTCCAAGGCTCCCCCTCACCCCCCTTCCTGGCAAAATGAAGGGCTTGGCAGAGACAGCCCATCGTGGGTGGTGAGGTGCATGGGTGGTGAGGTGTGGGGAGGTATTCTCCACACCCCCGTCCCCTGCTGTGGGGATTGGGGAAGTGTGGACTGAGACGGAGGTGACCTTGGACTGGAGCATTCTGGGTCACTGGCCATCCCATGGCCTCGGGACTGGCAGCAGCCTTCGCATGGATGAAATCGGCCCCTGAATTTTGGGGGCTACTCGTTTCTGTGGCATAACCCAGCCCGCCCTGACTGGGACGGGCAGGAAACATTCTTTCTGCCCCAAACCGCACAGCACACGCAACTGGAAGAAACGCCCAAGGTGTACCCGGTCAGGCTCCGGCTGCTTCCTGCGTGGGGGCCGGGGCGTGCCGGCCCGCGTAGGTGCTAACCCTGCCCCCGTAACCCTGCGCCAGGCTGCTCGGCCCCCTTCTTCACCCTCCTCTGCTGGGAGACCGGCTGCAAACCACCCCGAAAACAGCCCCACGCTGGCCTCCTCCATGTCCTGTGTCTGCTCCTGCTGGTCCCGCTCTCGGGGCATCGAGACTTCCTCACGCAGCTCCACGTGGTCTCAGCGCCCCTGAGATTCGGTGGCACCTGCAGTCGCTTCCACCTGTCCTGACATTGCCCGCTGGCGGCATCGTCCCCTTGCTTCTCAGCCCATAGTGACGCCCACAACAGGTGACATTGGTGAGCTCTGTGGGAGTCGAGTCTGCATCTTAGAAAACCTGCCCCTGGCTCTTCTCATGTGCTGTTCTTCCCTCTCGTTCTTCCCACTTCTTGAGGAAAGAGGGAAAGAAGAAAGGAAGAAGAGAAGGAAAGAGGAAGACAGGGCAGAGAAAATGGGGCAAAATAACTGGTACTTTCTGGACACCTAATATGCACCACACCCGTAACCCGTAACCGTACAGAGAAGACCTCACCTGACCCCACAAGGGTGCGCTCGTGGCCTTTTACAGTGAGGGACAGCAGGTGGAAGTCACTTCCCCAAGGATCACAGCCGATCGCTGGCAGAACTTGAACTTGAAGCAGGCCTGTCTGCATGCAAAGCCCGTGGGGACCCCACAAATGCCACGTTGCTTCCCTGAGCTCCCCCCGAGCACCAGGCATGAGGACATGCCGCCAGGTTCGGTGGCTTCAGAGACCACGGTTTCTACGTAAGCCCCGGGTTCAGCTCTGCTCAAGCCCCTCCATCAAGAACGTGACTGTCCACCTCCGACTCGGGGGTGCAACGGGAGTGGCAGCTGTGGGCAGTCGGCCCAGGGGACGGGGGGAGCTGCAGCTTGAAGATCTGTGGCCTGAGAACCTGATCCAGGGTCCTGTCCTGGCCCGGTCCCACCCCCGGCCTCAGGACAGCCCTCTGGGAGCTGCCTTTGACCCCTGCAGGGAAGGGTGCTCCGTGTCTTCCTGAGAAGCTACACAGATGCGGGGGCGGGGGGGGATGGGGAAGCAGTAGTAACACTTATGCCTCCATCTCGGGAGCCGTTTGTCAGCCCCTCCCCGATTCCGGTCCTGTGTCTGGGCAGGGAGGGAGGGTTTTCTTTATTTACAGGTAGTGACATGCCCAAAGACAAGCCCTAAATCTCTCATTCTTGGGCCTCACAGTCTTCAAAGTCCAGCTCAAGCAGCTCGGAGGGCTCCGGGCTCCAGCATCACCCATGACTCCCTCTCCCAGCCCTGTGTTTATAGCTGCAAAGGAAGAGTCTAACCTCCTTGGCTTAACACAGATGGCCCTTTGTAATCTGACCCCTACTGGGGTCCTGCGCAGAGTAGCTTGTCGCTAGACATTTCATGTGTTGAGTACTTGGCCCACTCCGCTGAATCGATTTTTTTCTCGTGGGCTGGAAACAGCTGTTCCCCGCCTTCCTTCTCATTTATTGTTTGCCCCACCCGGCCAGCCCCTCCCGTGCGTGCCCCGGGAGAGCGAGAGTGGGGAATGTGTCTGCTGGTTCACCCCTCCCTCTATCTCCAGTGACTACAGCGGCCTCGGCACGGAGCCGGCCTTCATCGACCCTTGCTGCGGCGACGGCTGTCCTCGATGGCGAATGGCTTGTGTTTCTTTAGGACTGTGGAGGCTTTGGAAGCAGGAAGCCCTGTTTCATAGCCGCATCCCCTGTGCCACAGCAGGAGTTCTAGAAAGCTCCATCAATGGCAAGGAAGTGGTGCTGACTTGAAACTGAGGCTCCCTTCCCGACCGTCGGCCATCGTCCCGTGGACCTCTGGCTTTCCGGCGGCGTGGGCCCCGCCCCAGAGGTATTCGCGCCACTCAGCGCCAGCGGCTCCCAGCTCCCAGTCGATCCGTTCAGCTCCTCCTCCATGCCAGGGACCAGGGTTGCAGGGTTGCAGGGTCCCCGAGGCAGCTTGTGTGTTGGAGGGGAGATGGACTTTGTTGGGATGACTCAAGAGCCACCCGCCCCCCAGGAAGACAGAGCGACAGACCCTGACTGTCCTCAGCTTCCCAGACAAACTAAGGAGCGGCCCGTCCAGCATCTCTGGGCGGCACGAGACACACTCCACTTCTAGGGCTTAGCCCACACAGATGCAGGTGCAAACCGGAGGCAGGAGGGGGCGGTGGACGAATGACGCGCCCTGGTCCAGCCAGAGGGGCTGGGGAGGCGTCTGGGCGGCAGGCCTGCAAGCTCCTTTCACGCAGAGAAGCCCCTAAAAAGATGTGGCTCGCAGTGTGAAAACCCGTCGAGGCCACGGGCCGTGAGTGCCAATTCATTTAACACGCGCAAAGGCACACTTTCCACGTATTTCGCACGCAGACAACGGATTGAAGTGGGGAAGCTGTTTTGATGACGGGGAACTTGGAAACCAGGGGCCATGACTGTGGTATGGCGTCGGCCCTCCTTGGTTTTGGTGGCGGCATATTTAGGAAGTCTTGACCGAGAGAAGAGCTGAAATGCTCATCTTCGCAAGCCTATCTTGCAATCTCGCCGGCCGTCGGATGCCTACCCAGAGCTCACCATCCGGTCCAAGTCAGTAAGGCGTGTGAAGTCCCGTGTCCTTCCCAGGTGCTGTGACCACTGTCTTCAGTGGATGAGGACACTGAGGCCCAAAGCTGGAGAACCTGCCCCAGGTCCCCTGGGCAGTAAGTGACAGGGCTGGGGGCGGGGTGCCAGCAGCCAGAGCCAGACCCTGGGTCAGGACCGCTGCACGGTGCTGCCCCCTGCTGACACCTGTCCCCGGCACGCAGGCCCTGCCTCCCTCGCAGGGGCTTTGCCAGGCTGGAGATGCGGACGTGCCCGGCCCTGCCGAGTGCGGCCCAACCACCAGACTCGGAAGACATGCCGGGGGACACAGCAGCCTGACCAGAGCCTCCGTGGACGTGTGACGCAGACGTCACAAGATGACTTATGTAACTGACCCCCTTACGTAACGGGAGTATTTCGGTCCCAGACCGGCCCGAGGCATGCCATCAGCTGTAATCAGAGCAGACAGCCCTCCCTGGGATGGGAGGCTAAGGGTTGAAATAAACCCCGTCTGCTGTCCGGCCAAGGGTGCCCTGCCCGGGCGACCTTGCCTCAGAACTGAGGCTTAACGCCAGTGTGGCCGTGCCCTCAGAGCCGCTGGCAACCATGTGACAACCCAGAGGCGTCACAGCCCAGCCCAGCCCAGCCGGTCCCTGTGCCCCTGGCTGCAGCCCAGCTGCAGTCACAGAGATGCCGTGATCAATGTCCCCCTTCTCTTCCCCTCTGGCTCCAGAAGCTGCCCAGGTGAAGCCCGTCTTGGGCGCATCTCACCTGTAAAAAGGGGCTCATGGGACGGGAATAATGTGTGTGTCCCTGATGGGTGTCCACAGTGGGCCACTGCCCCCCATTCTCACCCCCACCCTGTGCTGGTCCCTGCCCCCCACATGCGTTCATCACCTTGGCTGTTTCCTCTGGTGCCTCTCAGATGCGTCTCTCCACTTGACCCAGGGCGCTGGCCAGGAATGAAACATCCGTTTAATCTCAACTGCCAACTCGGATTTGATTAGTGATGGCTGGCAGGTGCCCCGTGGCAAGATTCCGAGGGCCCCGCAGGGCTCAGCAGTTAGAAGGCCCTGATCGGCTAGTGCTGTCTTCCAAGGGTGCGCAGAGAGATCGGCTGGCTCTATATGCCCGGTGTCCCCGAGTCCAGGTCAAAATCCTGGGATGCAAAGCTGGGGGTGGGAAGTGTGGTAACCCACCCTGCGATTTTAACCAAGGAAACAGTGTCCCAGGGAAGGGCAGTGACTCTCCCAGGGACGCAAGTGCCCCCACTTCCCCGGCCAGAGTTCATCGGTTCCGTTCAATGCACAGAGAGCAGGGGTGCCAGGCATTTTGGAGAGCGGCCACCGCGAGCAGTGTGCCCCCGGAGGCGGGAAATGGCTGCAGGGGGTGGGAGAGGTAAAGCGCGGGAGGAAGGCTGCCCTCCACCTATATTAGCATGCAGTCGGCACATAATAAAGGCCCATCGAATGAATGAATGAATGAATGAATGAAACGTAAAGTGCAATGACTGGTCAGCTTCTGAGCTGCCTTGGGGACTCCAATAGCCAGTGTCGGGACAACTGCAAACAGCAGGTGCCACCTCTGTGCTCGGGCTCCCGGCGGCTGCTTTGCACAGACAGCGCCCTCCGACCGCCAGAGAGGAGCCCTCACCCCCAGGAACAGGTTTCCTAAAGGACACATGACGGGGGCAGGGGCCTAGCTCCCCTCCAACACCACCCTGTGCCAGGAGTTTTATATCCACCCTTTCGTTTAACCCTGGACAAATGCATGCATGCATGAACGAACGAACGAATGAATGAATGAATGAGTGAATGAATGAATGAATGAACGACCAAAACCTGTCTGCAGCGGGCTCTGCCTTCCTGTCCGGCAGGCGAGGAGACCGAGGCTGGCGAGGTAGAAGCATGCGCTCCTGGTCGCTGAGCTGGGGGGCAGAGGGGCTGGGGTTTGTACTCCGTCTGCATGCGCTCCGTCCGCGTCCACGCCGCAGCACCCCTCCGAGAAGGGGGGACAGGCCGGCAACCCTCCTTGCCTGTCTCTTGCCCCACGGATTCCCCACCGGCCCCTCCTGCCTGGAGTGCCTGTCCCACTTTGCTAATATACAAGGGAAGCCTTTCTTTTTTTGACATCTGACTTTCATTTCCTGACCTCTGATCACAGCTCTGTCTGTAGCCCAGATCCAGCACCAAAGACACTTTCAGAAAATTCTCTGAGCCACGTTTTGCCCCGAGGGAGGGACATTTGCATCATCAGCCAACGGCCGTTCAGGCCTGCCTGCGTGCTCTGTTCCCGGGGTCCTGAGCAGGTAGCGGGGAGGTAGACAGAGTTACTATGGTGAAGCCAGTAGCCCCTTACCTCCGCCCCCACACCAAGGCTGAGCTCTCCTGCCAGCTTGGCCGCCATGGGTGGCGTTCCGGGGCTTGGCACGTGGCAGGCACTCCTGGGAGCAGGTTTGCCACTTGGAAACAGACTTAAGTACCTTCAAAGTCAGACAACTACATTGCAGTCCTGCCTCTGCTGATCTGGGCGGGTAATTTCACCTCCCTGGGCCTCACTTTTCTCATCTGTAAGATGGGGGTAATTCTAGTCACTCTTCCGACTTGCCGGGACCGTAGAGAAAGATGGGCTCAAGGATGACTTGGGGCTGACCAGGTAGTGCCAAGCGCTGGACCACAACCAGTCCCAAGTTCAAAGACATCCGTGAGGGGCTGGCAGTGATAGTTCCCATGTGACCCTGAATGAGGACCAAGACTTCTAGATGACAGGGGTGGTGGCAACAGTCCCCCAGCTGCCGCAGACCCCTTCCCTAGAGCTAAAGGATGAGTCGAGGTGGCTTTAACTCTGTTGAGGAGTGGAGGAAGTCTTAGGAGGAAGAGAATGCAGGAAAAGGAGGGGGTTGGGGAGACACCAGCCATGGACTGGGCGATGCAGTCCGCTCCTGGGCCAGGGCAGCAGAGGGGGCTCGGCCTGTGTCCAGTGAGGCCGGGATGAGCCCCGGGCCTCCTCCCACCTCTGCTACACTCAGATCCCGTGTGTTTCTCAGGCCTGAAGGACCACCTGTGAGCCAACGACTACCCCCCTGTTCCAGTCTCCAGCCTGGCCCTCTCCCACGAACCCCAGAGTCACGCCCAGCAGCTCCCCCCCCTCTCCCCGGAGGCCCACGATTCCCCAGCTCCGCGTGTCCACACCTGAGCTCCTGGCTCCCACCCCACCCAGCCCTGCCCCTCCCGCAGCGCGCTCATCTCGAAGGACAGCGGTCCTGCCCTTGCCCTTGCAGGTGCGGGGGCCCAGACCGCGAAGCTGTCCCCGGCCCGGCTCTCAGGTTCGCCCACGCACACCCTCTTGGCTCTGCTTGCAAACTATATCCAGAACCTGACCCTTCCCCACCAAAAAAAAAAAAAGGGGGGGGAGTCTAAAACCTCAGCGCAGGCAGGCTTCTAACTCCCACGGCACACCCTCGGGCAGCGCTGGCGAGCGTCTACCTTGGCGTCTGCTTCACCCCATTCCCTCCCGGCCCCGTCCCGGGCCGTCAGGAGGGAGGCTCTTCAAGACCAGCAGGCGCTAGTCAGAGCTTTCTGTTCGCTGTGCGCCGACCTGCAGGGGCTCCAGCTCCCTCGCCAAATCCTCTACCCACACTATAGAGATCCTCTGAGTCATCCCCTTTTACGGAGGGGAAACTGAGGCGCAGATGCCTTTACCCAGGTTCACGCCACGAGGAGCTGGCAGACCTGTGATCTGAACCCAGGCGCACCTGAGCTCAGAGGCGGCTCCTCTCTTCTCATTTGTCTCTCCTGAAGGACCAGCCCTGGGGAGAGGCACCAGCCCAAGGAGCAAGTGGGAGCATCTTTTATAAACCTCCTCGGCATCCGCATCACTTCGGCCAGCTCGTCGGAAATGTAGGTGTGCCAGGTAAACTGAGGCAGCGTGGGGCAGTGGGTTAGAGCTGAGTTCTGGAGTCGACCAGACCTGCCCCAGGTAGGCCCTGGCCCAGAGAGCATCGCTCTGATGGCTGGCAGGCCGGTGGCCACGATTCCTTCCCCTGCGAAGGCTGCACCCTTTGTGCGCCAGGTTGCTCTGGGCCGGAACCTTCTGAGCCTTGCTTCCTGTCTTGGCTGCCTGCCAGGGCCCTGATGGCTCCCGTGAGTTCCTTCTCTCCAGAGGACACCTGGAACAGCAGATAAAGATGGCAGGGACCCTGGAGACCATGAAAAGCCCCAGGAGAGGGGGCGCTTCCGAGTCACAGAGCTGGCTTCCAGCTCCACCTCTGTCACTGACCAGCTGGGTGACCAGCAGTAGGTCTCCTGACCTCGCCCAGCCTCAGTTTCCTCCTCTCAGGCAGCACCTGCCCGCCATGTCCTCAAAGGGGGTCAAGGTAACCCCTGCCAGTGCTCAGCCCAGGGCTGGCCCGTGGTCGGCGTCTCCACCTCGGAGAGCTGTTTGTGCCATCTAATCCCTTTATTAATCAGATGGGGAAACTGAGGCTGGCAGGTGAACGACTCGCCCAGAGCAGCGTGGTGAGTTCAAGGCATAGTCAGCGCTAGCAGCCTGACTCCAACCAGCGCTCCCACCCTCTCTGCAGAGCCCCTCTTTTGCACCCTTGGCCAAGAGGAAATGCAGGATTCTCCCGGGAGCCCGAAGCCTTGGCCTCCAATGGCCACAAGAGGGCGCCCTTGGAATTGCTCCAGGTGCACAGAGTTTCTGGACCGATGAACCCTTCAGTCTGTGGCCCCAACACACCACCGGCAGCCCATGCACCTGCCCTTTCTGAGTTCTGACCACACACCACCCCCACGCCCAGCTCCTTGAAGGTATTCCACAACCCCGTGCTGTCCCCTCCCCTGTCTCCACCCTCTACCCCCCACCCGAGGGTGATCTAGTCTCCTCTTCCTGAGTAGACCTGGGATCCCCTGAGACCCCTCGTGGGTTTTGCCAGGCAGGGATTTCACAGCTGGCTTCAGGATTACAGGTAGGTTGTTTGGTCACCTCTTAGCACCACCCACAGCCCCATCCGTCTGTTCACAACACCTGCTCAGCACTGGCTGGCAGGGATGGGCCAGGCAGGGGCGGGGGAGACGGAGGCGGACAGAGGGGGGGCGGGCCATCCATGCCCGGGGCCCCTGCCTCATGGAGCGCGCCGTCCCGTGGGGGCGGCCTTGGTTATCACGCACAATGACAGGGCACGCTTCATCCAGTGTGTTCGCTGGAGAGCGGAAGGGCAGAGGGCAGGAGCCCCGACCTGCGTCCTAAAGGAAGCAAAGGCGTTGACCAGGCACAGAAGGCCTGATGTTCCAAAGCAGCCATGAGGGGTGACCTGAGCCTGTGGGCAAGGGACCGCTGTCTGGACAGGGTCTGGAAATGGGAATAATACCAACTGCCCCTTACCCGAAGAACAAAAGAGCGTAAGGTGAATACCAATGGGGACCCGGGGGCAGGGGGGAGAACTCTGAAACTCCGCACCCACCGAGGCGTTGGGGGTGGGTCTGTCTTGGGCTCCACCCGGTGAGCTCCTGGCCGAGTTCTCCAGCCAACGCGCTTCCTCCCCTGACCTGCTCACACTCCGCAGTTCAGACCGCCAGGGCTCCCGCCAGGGCTCCCAGGGCACTAACCAGAGTCCCCGCAGGGCCACGCCTCGGACCTCTCCTCTTCCCACCTTTTCAGATGACACAAAGGACAGGCAGTTCCCCAATTTCACCTCCACACAGAGTCCTCCCGGTCTGCGGCGGGGCAGACTAAGAGGTGAGCCCCCTGGATGCTCCAGCCTCCCCTCCGTGGGGCCAGCGGGCCACTGTAAACATCCTCTCCTGGCTGCACAAGCCGGGGGTGCTGTTCACTGGTCCCCCCAGCATTCGCCAGGCTGGAGCTGCTTCCTTTATACGGACTGGGATCTCAGCCAGGCAAATGGGGAAGGCTGCCAGGAGCCCATCGGCCTCTCTGGGGATTCCGGTCAGCCCTGCCAGGGACCCCTTCCCCTCCCTGGGGGTGGGCACCTGCTGAGGAGCCTGAGCTCTGGGTCCAGGATGGAGAGCTCAGCAGGGGTTGGGGAAGGACGTTCCCTCCCCGGCCAAGGAGGAGTGGGGCTGCCGGCAGGGCCTGAGGCCCATGCGCTGTACCTGCCGCGCTGCTCCCTAGACCGCTCTCCCTGGGGGCCCCCCCGACACGCCCGTTTGAACCAGATTTCACCGTTTGTGAAGGCTGAGGTGGTCAGGTATGCCGCAATGTTTCAGAAGCCTGACAAGGCCCAGTGCTACCAGGGATGTGGACAAGGAGAGGCCCTGAAGCCTTGTTCGTGTGAGTGTAAGCTGGCAGGGATGCTTTGGGGCGTATTTTGTCGGTTTCTGTTACAATAGGAAATAAGTCTGCCCTAAGGCTCAGAGCGCAGAGAACCAGGTGTGAGGATGTTTGCAGAAACGCTGTTTGCAACTGCAAAAAAAAGCAAGTCAACAAAAGCAAAGACAAAAAACCAGACTCGGAGTTTACACACTCCGGCGGTAGTGCTGGATGGAGCGTGGAATGTCCCACAGCCACGGGAGAGAATGGCGGAGACCTACGGGTGCTGACTGAGATGGGACTTAGGATGATCGTCTCATGAAAAAATAAAGTACAGAATTATGTGTATAGGAGGACCCCATTCGTGTCAAAAAAGAAGAAGAAGAAGAAGAAGAAGAAGAAGAAGAAGAAGGAAAGGTGAAATGAAGTAAAAGAGACTGCTTGGGAAAATTCTGGGGGGTGCACCCCAGACTGATAACTGGGGGTTTGTGAGAGGAAGTGGGAGGAGAGGGGGTTGTAGGGGTTATTTTCCAGGTGATAAACTTCACAGGTGTTGTTTGACTCTTTTCTCAGTGAGCACGTATGCATGTATCATGTTTTCGTCCCAAGTAAAACATATATATACCGTTTCGCTCCAGAGCACCCCAACCTCAGAGTAGTCCTGCTCGGAACCTCTGAAGCAGGTCGAGGCAAAAATCATTTATTCGACAAGCATTTCCCACCCCAGTGCTGGGTGCTGGGGACAGGAGAGACACGCTCTCCACAGGGAAAGTCGTGTGAACAGGTGTGTGGACCTTACAGCATAACGAGGGGGTGATGGGGTTTTCACAGAGACAGCTTCCCTGGGTGAAATAAGGGGAGGCTTCCTGGAGGAAGTGGTCCTTAGCAGTCCTAGAGATGGCTGCAGGTGTAGCAGATGGACCAGTGGGAGGAGCAGCATTCCGAGGGGGCAGATGTGGACGTCCAGTGCACCTGAGGGACCACAGCGGGAAGCGAGGGGAGATGGGACTTGGGAAGGGGCAGGAGGGACCCTGGCTCACCTCTCCGTTCCTAGTTGCTGCTCAGGCAGCAGGGACTCAGCTGACTGCCAGCAGAGGGCGCTTGAACCTCTGCGAACTGCAGAACGGAGCAGCTGGAAGAGTTGGTCAAAAAGCTTTCTGTGGCCTGGGGTGGGGGAAGCTGGGATCTTAGGGCTCTGCGCTGGGAGGACTCAGGTCACGGGGGCGTGAGTGAGACCCCGTCACAGGCGAGACAACAAGACACAGCGTGGAGAGCAGGGGTGAGAGGGCAGCAGCCCCATCCTGCCGAGAGGCCACGAGGCCGCAGGAACGGGCTTGGAGGCAGAAACTTGCCGTTATTTCCCAAGACCTTGGTGACCATTGTCAGCGCTGCAAACAGATTTGTGTTCTGGTGTTACTTTCAGTTCCGGAACCTATGCAGTAGTTGTAATGAGATTATTTTTGATGTCCCACTCTGACTTTCTTTCCCCTTACTTTTGTTACCCAGATATGTCAGGCAGAAACTTGCCATTAAATAAGATACTCCTTTCTGTTCCGCCGACCTCTGTCTTTGGAGCTTTGCCTGGTAGGGGGTGAGCAGTAGGACGCACCCCCCCCCCACCACCACTGGATGGGTTCAGTAACAACAGGGGCATTCTGAGCTTGGCTGTCTGCCAAGAAGAGGAGGAAGCAGATTTCTGCTGAGCAACAGCAATCTCTGCACAATCTCATTGGCTCTAATGGGTCACATGACTACCATTTAATGAATCTATGCGTGCAGCGCTTAGTGTTTGCTGCGTAACAAGCTGTCTTAGTTTCCTAGGGCCACCATAGCAAAGGACCACTAACTGGGTGGCTTAAAACCATGGAACCTTTTGCCTTCCCTGTTCTGGAGGCCAGATGTCTGAAACGAAGGTGTCAGCAGGGCCCCACACCCTCTGGAAGTTCTAAGGCGAGCATCCTTCCTCACCTTCTCCTGGCCTCCAGTGGTTTTTGCGACCCTTGGTGGTCCTTGGCTCGTGGCTGCACCGCTCCAGTCTCTGCCTCTGCTGTCACACGGCCCTCTGGCCACGGGCCTTCTCCGCGCCTCTGTCTCCCACTCTCCCTCTCCTTTCTCTTACAAGGACACCAGTCCCTGGATTTAGGGCCACCCTAACCACTACGAGCTCATCTTAATTTGGCTGCATCTTTAAAGACCCAATCCCCAAATAAAGTCACATTCACAGGTACGGAGCTTAGAACTTCAGCATCTCCTTTTGAGAGACAATTTAACCCATCACACAGCCCCCCAGTCTTCTCCAGAACACCCACCCTTTCCACCGTCCCACACCACGTGTGCTAGGCTGGCAGCACACCTTGCTGGAGACCTCTGACTGCCGCAAGAGCCAGTGTGGGTCTCGGTGGAGGAGTCCAGTGCTTGAACCTGATTCTAGGGAGTGAGCACCCTGTCCCTGGAGGTGTGCAAGCCAAACTGGGTTGGGAAGTGGCTCAGTTGAAGGAGCTTAATTCATACTTATTAACAAACATTTCCCAAGTACTACTGGGCTAAATGCCAAGAACAGAGAAGTGATCACGCCCTGAGGGGAGATGAACAAAGGTAATTGCCTCACAATGTGGTAAGTGCAATAGTAGGAGCAGATAAGCATGAAAGGCTACCATAAAGCCAGGGGTGGAGGACAGGGGGTGGCTGGGGAGGCTTTCTGGGTACGTAGAGTGAATACACAAGGCCAGGGGTGCAGAGGTGAGGCTGGAAGCAGCCCACACCAGTGGACGAGGTCATCCCCCAGCATCAGAAACCAAAGCCCAGGGAGTGGATGGACCATGGCGGGGCTCGGGGGGCGGGGGGGTGGAGAGGGAGGACAGGATGGCAGGGGAGGGAGAGGAGAGGGGAGGGAGGGAGGGAGGGGAGGAAAGAAGAGGGAAGAGGGAGAATTATCTAAAGACAGGCCCACAAGAATAGAGTCCAGGGCAGACTGAGAGACCAAAGCAATTACGACGTGTCATAAACAAAGCGCAAAGGGATGCTGTGTGTTTTCCATGAATTCATAATTGTGTGTAAATACGTTTGACCTGGACTCAAAGGGCCGCCACAAACTGACAACAGCGGTTTCATCAGCGCGGGGAGGGAGGTGTCACTGGAATAGAGCGGGGTCGGCAGGGGGATTCTAACTGTATCCGTCGTGTTCCTATTTTTGATGGAGAGAATAGTTACATGCTATTTGTTTTGCTCCTTTAATGCACACGGAACAAACGGCTGGGAGTGCATACGCCAAAACAGCAGCAGCGGGCCGTTCCGGGTGGTGGTGGTTTAACTTTCACTCTTAAAAGAGCATGTATCACTTTTAATGAGAGAGAGAGAGATTTTTCTTTTAAAAAGATCTGGAAGCAAAAATGCCAAAATGTCACATACTGACATGGGAAGTTGTCCTTTTCCAAATATCAGGGTTGTTCTGTTTGTCAAATTTCTCCACGTTAAAATGAGGCAAAGGGCTTTGACCCCAGCATTTGGGGAAGGGCCAGAGCCCAAAGCAACCACAGGGGGAAGTGGAGGAGGGGAGGGGAGAGAACCAGGAAGGGGGGGAGGGAAAGGGGTGACTCCCACGACAGCGACAGCGGCCCCCTCTCCAGGATGGGGAGGGCGGGGCCTGGCTCAGACCCCTCAGGCAGAGCCTTGCTGGGGATAAACCGTCCCTTCTTCCCAGGTTACAAATCAGTGCAGCTTTTTCCTGCTCATAGCTTTTAGAAGGAAGAGGACACAGTCCATCTTTGCCCACATGTTCACCTCGCTGCCCCAGGGAATCCTCTGGAACGGGGCGAGGACCCAGGTGGCATTTGTTGCAGTGAGAAGCAGCAGCAGAGGAAAAGCCCTGTCAGCCGGACGGTGCCCGAGTCACAGGGGACGGCTCCCCCCCTCCGCACCCCCCCCCCGCCCCAGCTCCGGCTCCTGATATTAACACAGATGGGATGACCTTAGGCCACCTGACTGAGTCAACAGCCCTGGGCCCTGCCACCCCTTGTCCTGGAGTCACAGCCTCATTTTTCAATTAGGCTTTAATCTGAACGTCTTCAAAAACGGCCTGGCAAACACATGAATCCAGGAGGGCGACCGCGCACCATTCAGCCCGCTTTTCCCTGTCCCCACTGACTGGGCAAAGCACATTTCCAAACTCAAGGTGTCAGGCCGCCCTCTCCCCAAATCCCGAAACTCAGTCTTGACAAAGGATTATTTTAGCCCGATCAGTGCATCATCAGCTGTCCCTCGTCATAATGCAGAAGATTTTCATAGCTGAGAGGATGCCCTAGAGATCTAACTCAGTCTCTTTGCTGACACGTGGGGAAACTGAGGCCCAAAGGAGTCCTCCCTGGCTTGGAGCCCAGCCTGACCCCACTCGGAGACTCTAGAATTCTAAACCTGAATGAAAAGGAGCGCGGCCCTCAGGTAGGCATTGGTGCCTCAGAGTATCCATCCCATCATCGTAACAAATGAAGGCACCCCGGTTTCCTGGGTACCTGCCTGCAGTTCCCAGAGCTGCCACCAGGTGGTCCCAGCCATTGCCAATCACAGCTTCACTTCCAGCCCAACACTGGGACCTCAGGTCTTCTTCCATTTTCAAAAGGGGCAGGAGCACAGGGGCTGGAGGGAGAGGCCTGCGTGTGTCCTGAACACGCCACCCTTTATCTCTGAACCTCCTTCCCTCACCTGTGAGCAGGGGTGTCGGGGCCACCTGCCTCAGAGTCATTATGGCAATAACGGATGAGAAGCCCAGCAGGAATGGTGGTCCCGAAGCTCAAACCCCAATGAGACTCCCAGGAGCACAGCCTGGGGCACAGTCCGGGGCACAGCCCCCAAGAGGCAGAGGCAGAGGTCTAAGGCAGGCAGATCCTTGGTGAGGGCCCTTCCTGTGCTCAGGCAAGCGTGCCATCTGAGCACAGAGTACTCACCAGGGGAGAAGGGGTCATCCCGGCCCTCGGCCCTGGCCCAGAGCTCTCCCCACCCCAGCACCGCCGCTGTCTTCCCTCCCCAACACCTCGGACACCCAGGAAGTGGCGAGCCCACAGTGGGACACAGCAAACGAGGGCTGCTGCACTCTGCTGTGAGCACAGGGCGAGGTGGCTGGCCCCAACCACTGCCCAGAGCCTGGGGCTGGTCGGTGACTGACGCTACACATGAAAGCAGATCTCAAGTTATTCCTACACAAACATCATCGCTCACATGGCAGGCTTTCTTTCTAGAATGTTCTGGGATAGAGTTATCACAACCACACAGAGACGGGCGCAGCCCTTGGGCGTGCGTTCTGTTGAGACTGCCCCGGGACCGTGGAAAGGACAGATTCCTTGTGTTCGGGGCACTTCAACCACAGCAGGGGGTCAAGGACTGACTCTCAGAGGAGGGCCATTTGAGCAGGGTCTTCAAGGGTGAGGAGGAAGGAGATGAGAGGGTGCTCCGGGAAGCCAGAGTGTGTGTGAAAAGGAACCGAGATCAGCGCAAGCCTGGCGAGAGCCGCAGGTGTGTGGCTACGGCTGGAGAGCAGCGGGCAGGCGGAGGGTGACGGGGCGGAGAGTTCCGCAGGGGCTCGGTCTGGAGGCGCCTCCCAAGCCATGCTGGGCTGTTCGGATTTTACACGGAAATCCACAAGGACCTCTGAAGGCTATTCAGCTCCGCAGGTGCAGGGACTGGGGGACAAGGAGGCTAGATCCTGGCCGTTGCTGTCACCTGGGGAGAAGCCGGGGCCAGAGCAGAGGAAGCGGAAGCAGAGATGGGAGGTAATACCTGAGGCCTAAGGTATTGGGTTGGCCAAAAAGTCTGTTTGGCTTTTTTCTGTAAGCTGGCTCTAGTAGCGCTTAGTTGTCTTTAACTTCATTCGGAACAATTGTGTTAGATTGCATTGTGACAGCTGTCGTATCAGCATTCATTAAAAAAATCAAAATTGGTGAATTTTTGTGTAGTTATTTTAATATTGAAGATAGAAGAAAATACGTGTTTTCAGCTTATTACGCTTTATTATTTCAAGAAAGGTAAAAATGCAACTTAATCACACACAAAAAAAGGATTTGTGCAGTGTATGGAGAAGGTGCTGTGACTGATCGAATGTGTCCAAAGTGGTTTGCGATGTTTCGTGCTGGAGATTTCTCTCTGGACGATGCTCTGTGGTCGGGTAGACCAGGTGAAGTTGATAGGGATCCAATTGAGACATTAATTGAGAACCATCCACATTACACCACTTGGGAGATAGCTGACATACTCAAAACATTCAAATCAATAAAGTTATTGGTGAAAATAAAAACTGTGTCTTTTATTTCACGGAAAAAAACCTCACGGACTTTTTGGCTAACCCAGTACTGAGGTTACGGGATCTCTGGGACACAGGCCATGGCGGGAGCGAATCGACCAAGGACCACAGAGCGCCAGACTGGCCGGAAGGAAGGGCTGGCGTGACAGGAGCGTCCGGGTGGCGAGCAGGGGCCGCAGGCAGCGGAAGGCACCTGGGCGTGCGGAGCCCGAAGGTCGGTGCCTCAGTGACTGGGGCTCCAGAAAGGCCCCTGAGGAGGTGACTTTGGAGACGCAGGGAGGAGAAAGGATTGGCAGGAGGAGTTGGAGCAATGGTGGGCTGTCAGCATCCGGGAAAACTCCTTCCTCGGAACGGATGGAAGAGGGGGTGGGCCCGAGTCCAGCGGTGCAGGGTGATGGGGGGCTCTGGGGTGACTGGAACCAAGGGCGGGCCCACGGAAAGCTCCACGGCTGAGCAGGGGCTGCAGAGCAGCTGGGACCAATCCCTGGGTGCTGGCCGACAAGTCCCTCCTCTTCTCTCGGCCTCGGTTTCCTTATTTATGTAGTAAAAAAGGGTGGCCGAGGTAGTCTCCAAAGTCTCCCAGTGTGGACCTTCCCAAGTTGTCTAACTGGGGCATAGCCCCTTTCCTTAAGGAAGCACCAGCAACCGGGAACGATGGGGACACCCCCCCCCCCCCCGTCTCTGGGCCTCTTCTGGGCGTGCTCTCAGCAGAACAGCCTATTTCGTGCACGTTGCAGCCGGAGCGGTGTGCGTTGCACAGGCTCCGCCCTGCACCACGGCAGACCCTGCGGTCTCTTTGGGGTACGACGGAGCCATGCAAAGTGGCCACTCTGTGGACAGCATCCTTCTGTTCCACGGACATGCCACATGCAGAGCCCTGGAGTGTCACCTTCCCAGGGCCTGGAGACTGTCCCCTAAATGGGACTGGAGAGAAAAGGAAGAACCCTGAATGAGGAAACCAAGGAGCTGAGTTCCAGGCCAATCTGCTGCGTGTCACATGGCAAGCCCACCACCCCCTCTGGGCCTCTGTCCCTTTATCTGCAAGTAGCTGGGACAAGCTGGTGTCTGAGGCCCATCCAGCCTCTATGCGCCCACTGCCAGAACTACTCACCCCTGTGGACTGGCAGCAGCACCCATGTGACTGGGAGGGGTGGTGATCACTGCCGGGGTCCTCAACAGACTCCAGCATCCTGGCCTCTCCCGGCTCTTCTTTGCCAGTCCCAGGAGCCAGGACTTTTCCGTGAGCCTACCTGCTGCAGAGCAGAGCCTGCCAGGCTCAGTCCAACCCACACACCGCCAGGAGCCCCAGGGCTCATCTCCTGCATCAGCTGCTCCCTCCGGGCGGTGGCCATAACCCAGGGCCTGCCCATGGTCTTCTCTGCCAGGCCAGCTCCGAATGTCCAGGCTGAGCGGGCTGCGCACCGCAGCACCTGGCAGCGAGGTGGTTCCTGTCCAAACCCTCATTATCCCCTTTAAGTCCCATGAGTGAAACATCTGGATTTGCTGCTGAGGAAAGCAAACAGGGCATCCTCTTGGGGACTCTCCAGCCCAGGGGCAAGGTTGGTGAGATGCATTGCTTTGCAGAAAGCCAGCCCCATTTGAGCACTAATGAACTGAGTGAGTAGCACGTCCTCCACACTCCACAGTCTACGAATCCCTTTCTGTGCTTCTTAGATCATTCAGCAGGCACCGAAGGCCCGCTCGGGGCTAGCTGTCGGAGGCCGTGGACACACACCAGCTCCGGGTGTTGCTCAGAAGTGCTCAGAGCCTACCCAGCCCGCAGCCCATTGGAGTCTCACAGCCACCCTGTAACGTAGGGTTCATTCTTTCCCCCACATCGCAGAGGGGGAAACTGAGGACAGGAAGATCAGGTGACGTGTATCCACAGCTAAGGGCTAGCTAAGCCCCGAATACAGGTCAGACAGCAGCCCCCAGGTCCTTCGCTCCACCGCATGTGCTGTGACCTGCAGCCAGCACCCTCCTTCTGGACCCCGGCGGGCTTGTCTGCACAGTGACGGGGGGGGGGGTGGTGGTGACCCAGCTCTGATGGGTACGGGTCCTTAGATCCCGTGTCGGTGGGGGATTTGGCAAACGAGTTGCCTCCAAATATCAAGTTGGTAGACCTGGAGCTTTAAATCAGAGAAGGCCCAGCCTGGCAAGGCAGCTGGGCCAGCAGGCGTAGGGGGCAGGGCTCGAAGCACGCACAACTCACCCTGAGAAGCGATAAACGCACCGCGATCCAAGTTCCCACTGCCCATCATCAGGCCGGCAAGTGGACGCCTGCCATCCCCGAGCCAAGTTTTGGCCTCGAAGCTGACATTTGTTTCTCCCCACAGAACTCCACGCTGTGAATCCGGGGCTGGGCGGGGGTGGAAGAGGGGGCTGGCTGCACTGGTCCTGGCCACGCAGCAGTCAGCGTGGCGTGGGGCAGCAACAGCCCGTAGGTTGTGTAGTACAATGAGTTGGCGTCTTCAACAGCAAGGGAGCTCAAGGCGCCCCGTCCAACTGGTCACCATCACTGCCCACGGGCCCAAGTGCAGAGGCCGGGACCACGGCGGTGGGGCTACCAGAAGCACGGCAGGATGCAGGCCCTGCTGTCACTGAGAAGGTTTCCGTCCGCCCCTCCTGTGCCCCTCCAGAGCCAGCCCCACCCTCCACGTTCTCTGGTGTCCCAGGAGGGCGATCGCTGGGTGCCTGCCCTGGCTCCCTGACCTTTGCTTCTCAGCGGTTTCCCACGATGGTGGGCGAGGCAGGGGATCCGGGGACCGCGTGGCTCCGTGCTCATTCCTCTGGCTCTTTTCCTTACAGCAGCGGCAGCCCCGCCCAGGCCGCCCTCTCCTAGAGCCTGTACCCTGGTTTGGGGGACTGCTTCCTCTCCTCGCCTGTCAGGCCTGGAGGTGACGGCAGCCCCCGGGGTGGCCAGCCCCGAGGCACCTCGCCGTCCCTTGCTGACTCCCCCCAGCCCTGCCCACAGCTTTGTAAATACCCCCTTTCTTAAACTCATTCCCGTGTGCTGTGTGCTAGCGACGGATGCAAACTTTACTGCACGCCACAGACTCCGGCAACATCAGCTTTAAGGTGCACTATTTTTCCTCTGTCCTACTAAGAAAGAAGACACGTCTGCCACAACGATGACACAAATGAGACCCAGAAATGAGGACCCTTCGCTTCCATTTTAAATTTTTAAATTTCATGGTTGTGGGGAAAACTGTTTCGGACTGATTTAGACCTAGAGTCTTTTAAAATCATGGGTCACCCTTGTGCACACGTTAAAAGAACAATACAAGCAAAGGACATCGGCAGAGGTATTCACAAACCTTTTCACACGCAGCGCCCGCCCTTGCCTCGGAATCCCCTCGCGTACACCTGTGCCTGCACGGTGTCACCTTGCGTCACCGCAGGCACCGGTTCTTACAGGTGCGCTCCAGTGTCACCTCTAAGATTGTTTTCCAAGGCACTGGTCGCATACGCAAATTTTCATGTACCTGTGCGAGCAATGACCACTCTGTCATGACCCTCACCTGTCAACGTCAACTGTCAGCCTCCGCTTCACAGGTGACAAAACGCACGTCCGTCAGAGTTGATAAAATGTGAGTTTTAATGACACTGGCGTCCGACCATTTGGGTTGCCTCTCCGGGCCTTCGTGGTTTCGTTTGTGAAAAGGTGCATTTGCCCAACCTGATCTGTAGAGTCAATGCCATTTCAGTCGAAATCCCAGCAAGTTATCTTGTGGATAAGGACAAACTGGTTCTAACGTGTATTTGGGAAGATAAAAGACTTACGAGAATCGACACAACTCTGAAGAAGAAGAACACAGTCGGAGGACCGACGTTACCCAGCTTCAAGACTTTCTATAAAGCTACACGAATCGAGACAGGTTTTTACTGGTGAAAAAAATAGATAAATAGGTCAAGGGAACAGAAGGAAGAGCCAGGAAACAGACCCATATAGTATCACTGCTTTGCAACAAAGGAGCGAAGGCAAGAGAGTGGGGAAAAGTCGTTTTTTCCAACAAATGGTGCTGGGACTAGATATCCACATTAAAAAAAAAAAAAAGAATCATAAACCTAATGTAGAGTACAAAGTATAAAACTTCTAGAGATAACAAAGATGAGCTTGGGTTTGGTGATAACTTTTAGATAGACCACCAAAAGCATGGTCCACGAAAGAATAAATGGATAAATTGGACATCAGTAAAATTATAAACTTTTGCTCCATGTGGGGGAAAAAAACCCTGTTAAGAGAATGAAGAGACAACCTAGAGACTGGGAGAAAATAATTGCAAAACATATATCTGATGCAGTGCCCATGTATACAACGTACAGATAACTCTTAAAACCCAACAAGAAACACACTCCCTCGTTTAAAAATGGGCAAAAGATCCGAACAGACATCTCAGCAAAGAATAGAAAAAGAGAGCAGACATGCACGTGGAAGGTGTTCAACATCACACATCATTAGGGAAATGCAAACTGAAGTAACCGCGAGAGACCGCTACGCGCCCGCCGAAGGGCCCAGTCCAGAGCTCCGTCAGCACCAAGTGCTGACGAGGACACGGAGCGACAAGAGCACCCACACACCGCCTGGGAGGGGGTCTGGCAGTTTCTTGCGGAACTGAACATGCTCTCCCGCACGGCCCAGGAGTCGTGCTCCCTGGTATTTACCCAAAGGAGCTGAAAACATGTCCACACAAAAATCCAGGCGCAAACGGTTACAGCAACTTCACTCCTAAGTCATCCGAACTGGAAGAAATCAAGATATCTTTTAAAAGGTGAATGAGTGAACAAACTGGGTCACCTGGGAACAATGAAATATTGTTCACCTATAAAAAGAAACAACCTATAAAGCTGCACAATGACATAGAGGACCCTTAAACACATATTGCTCTGTGAAGGAAGCCAGTCTGAAAGGCTGTGTGACATTCTGGAAAAGGCAAAGCTAGACCGTGTAAAGACCAGGGGGTGCCAAGGGCTCGGGGGAGGGAGGCGGGAAGAGTAGATGAAGCATGGGGGAATTTTGGGGCGGTGAGACTGTTCTGTGTGATACTGTAGTGGCGGGTACGTGACCTTATGCATTTGTCAAAGCCCACAGAACGCACAACCTCGCGAACCTCAGTGTAAACTGTGGACTTCAGGAAGCAATAACGAACCAGACTAGCTTGCCAACCCCAGTGAGAGTACCACACTCCTGCACGGTGCCAACAATAGGAGAAACCACAGGAGCGAGGGGCACGTGGGACATCTCTGGACGATCTCAGAGGGACGCTGAGGTTGCACACCCCCAGGAGGCCAGTGCCCGTTCCAGAGGAGCGGGCGCACATGTGCATCGGGGTGGGCAGCCCGTCGGAGGGAACTTGTCCAGGGGCCCAGGACCTCAAGAATGCTGATCCAGAAGCCGTGACGTCAGGGGAGGCGTGGCAGGGGGTTTTCCAGGGTGGTCTCTGATCTGGCCTGGGACGGGAGAAGCCTGGCGTCTTCCCCCCTGAAATGCTATGTTGGTGCCGTGGTCAGTTCTGCACACTCATCCACGCCCTGGACGATGTGGCTTTGCATTGGCCACAGGAACGCTTTCACCAACAGAGCATGGTAGAGGTGACACGGTGTCAGCTCGGACCCTGGAGCTCAGAGGCCTGGGGTGCTTGTGCCCTCCCAGAACCCGGCCAGCACCCCCAGGTGAGTGTGCCGGGGCTGACCTGCTCAAGGGCAGGTGACCACACGTGGCCCAGATGGGCCATCCGGCTGAGGCCATTTCAGACCAGCCAGTCTCAGCCATCCCAAGGCGGGAACAGACCAACACAACAGCCCAGCCAACCAGTTTCGATAAAGAATAATGGTTGGTTGAGCTCCTAAAATTAGGGGTTTTATTTAAGCAGCCATAGCTCCCTAATTCAGGTGTATTTGCTATCTCTCATTTGCATAGCTATGCTTATTTAAACTTGTGTTACCAGGTATTCCACTTAACTTTATATGTTTGTATGTTTCTATGTAAGTCCATGTTTTTATACCAATCGTGTTACTAATAATCTAATAATAAATGTTTAAAACTAGAGGTTGGCAAACCATGGTCTTCAGGGCCAATGCGATCCCTCTCCTGTTTTTATGAGTAAAGTTTTATTGGAACACAGCCATGCCCATGAATTTGCACATAGTCTAGGGCTGCTTTCAAACTACAGTGGCAGCTTGAGTAGTTTCAACAGAGACCACGTGGCTCAATAAGCTGAAAATATTTACTCTCTGTCCCTTTGCAGAAAATATTTGCCAACCCATTTTAAACATGCTTTTGACAAATTCTTTTCGAAGGGTTTGCCACGGAAGAGTGTCAGTCTTTCTACATCCAAGCAGCCCTTGCTTTTTGTTTTTGTTTCAATCTTTGCACGTATTGAAGTTGAGAAACATCGTATCTTCTTGTTTCGATGTGAATTTCTTAGGCTACCAGCGAGCCTATTTTTTCCATTGTTTACTTCCTGAACTGCTTATTTTGTCATTTCTCTATTGCTCACTGACGTACTGGAGGATTGCTTTGTTTATCCATTTACGTAAGCTCTTTATGTAATTAGAATATTAATCCATTTCTGTCAGATTTGTCACAAGTGCTGACAAACTCTTGCAGAGGCATTTCTGTCACTTATTATTGTTATTGTTATTGTTATTATTAATCACCCATAAACACAGCGTAGCAGACGTTGAAGCGTCAGATGCATTCCACCCGACTTTGGGATGCTGCAGGGCAGTGGTCCTTAAATCATGCTCCATGGACCCTAATGCAGCGGTCAGGCTTCTTTCAGTAATAAGTGAGAGAAAGCTCGGCTCAAACAGGCTTAAGCAAAGTAAAAAAGCCTTTGGCTCAGGTAACCGTGAAGTACGGGGCTGTAGGTCCGGTCAGATCCAGGGGTCCAAACAAGGTCCCTGGGACTTGCTTGCACTCTTGCCGTCTCTTGCGTCAGCTGTCCTGTCTGGCTTTGTTACAGGGAGGCTCCTTCCTGCAGGTGCCCGCAGCTCCTGGCTTACCCTCAGCCAGCCCAGCAACCCAGCACAAAGAGCAGACTTCTGACTCAGTGCTTCTAGGAAAAGGGCCAAGGCGATGCTCTGGACCAGTTTGGTCACGTGCTCTTCCTGAGCCAACCACTTTGGCCAGGGTGCGGCCTGGCTGATGGGCCAGGGCCGGTGGATGGAATCCCTGCCTGAGAATGGATGAGGGGGCGGGGGGCGGGGGCAGAGGAAAATCGGGTGCTGTACCAGACAAAGGGTCATAAATACGGGCAGGCCGAGCACCACCCTCTGCAGGTGCCCAAGGGACCCCACCGGGAGCCAGGGGGCCAAAGGCTGAGAGGCTCTGCTCTCCTCCCCCCACTTCAGCCAGATCGCACCTCCCTGTCTATGTGCTTTATTTCTCAGGCCTGCTGCTAAGATTTGCCCGGGGAACAGTTGTGTGTGTTTGTGAGGAGGGTTACGCTGCAGAGTGAGCTGGGACGTCGGTGATGTGAACAAAGGGAAGCCTCCCAGCCTGAAGGACCTTGAACCCCCTTTTTGCCAGTGGCCATGGAGGAACCAGCAGCAAGGAGACTCCGAAGACATGCGTGCCGCACACCTGGAACAGGCATTTATTGGGCATCT
Source organism: Glossophaga mutica (assembly GCA_039655065.1). Classification (NCBI taxonomy): domain Eukaryota; kingdom Metazoa; phylum Chordata; class Mammalia; order Chiroptera; family Phyllostomidae; genus Glossophaga; species Glossophaga mutica. The sequence continues at coordinate 8,019,266 of CM077303.1, forward strand.
GGCCCTAGACCTGGCCCGCGGCAGAGCAGGTCAAAGACCCTGCTCGGGTGCTTGCAGTCTGGCCGGGTGATGGCGCCGTGAGAGTGAGCAAATATTGCACCGCGCTATGTCACAGAGTTAAGGTCAAGTCCACAGGCCCCACGTGCAGTCGCTTGTGCCAAGCCCCACATCACTAAACTGAGAGTCAGCTCCAGTTTTGGCTCTTCCAGAAAGGCAGGCTTCAGCCAATCAGGAGTCGCCTGGCCAGCACCTGTAGGTCATCTGCCCGATGGTCTCCTGCTGTCCCCTAAGGGAGAGTGGCCCCGCCACAGCCAACGTGCTTTTTTGGCCTCCTAGTACAACTTCCTGCTCTGCTCTACGAAACTCCTGCACTTCACGCAGCTTCTTGGAGCTCCTTTCTACCTGCTGCATTGGCTGCTGCTGCCCCATTGGCGAATCACCGAAGAAAGCCAATAAGATCTTGAAAATGCACTCAGTGGAATTTTGTTTTGTCTCGAACAATAGTCAAACACATGGAGGCGATGCTCTGGAGGAAGTGACATGGGAAAATACAGTGAAGAGTGGCAGGGGTGGGGCTGCCTGGCCTGGGCAGGCCAGGGAGGGCTGGCCGGAGGACGTGACATTCGGGCTGGGGTCCTCCCGAAGGGAACCCACAGACGGCGCAGTGCGGCCGAGGGGACACAGCCCCGAGGTGGGACTGTGCTGTGTGTGCCTGAGGGCCAGAATGGCCCCCGGCTTTGGAGCAGATGAGGTGAGGAAGGCGGCAGGGCCAGGGGCTGCAGGACTGCTGGGGCCTCGGCAAGGGGGTCGGGGCCCGGGTCCCATACACAGAGGGCGGCTGCAGGAAGTGAGGACAGCTGGTTCCTGAAGCCAGAGCTCAGTGACAGCTATGGGAAGAGTTTCGATGCCACCGCACTTGAGAAGCCTTTTCTGGTGGTCAGTGGCATCTAAAGACAAAATGGGTGGCCTGTAGGTGGTGAGCTCTCTGTCCCCAGAGGTATGCAAGTAGGGCACAGGGGTGAGACAGGCTAGAACAATGCCAGGAGTAGGCGATTCTATGAAATCAGTGGAGGAAAACAGAACCAAACTTGATGATAATGCTTCACAAAGTTTACAGCATCAAAGGACCCACTTAAAACATTTTAGCAGCAGCCTGCTGAGATCAGAGCACTCTCTAGAAATGATTTATTTACATATAAAAATGAGACATTTTCCAACAGCCTCGCGACAGCCCCTGGGGTGAGGTTCTCATTGGATGGAACCTCCCCCTGTCCCAGGCTCAGCCCTTGCGGGCTCCGGGCTCCGCTCGGCAGGGGGCTGATTGCTTCCCCTGCGGGGGCGGGGAGGCGGCCTGTCTGCCCTGCCAGCATTCCTGGGTGTGACTTCTCCAAAACAAACCTCGAATAAGCATTTAAATGTGTGGCTGAGCACGCAGTACAGTCAACATTTTTATTCCAAGAATGCAAATGAACCCCTGAGGGGCCTGGAAGAGGCAAACAGAGTTCCTGGTTCCAGAAACACTTTTCTTCGAGGCTCAAATTGGGCTCGGCTAGTTCCGCCCTCTCAGGCCACACTTGGGGAAACTGAGGCTGGGAGTCGGCGTACAGAGAGGGGAAGGGCCGTCTGGAGGGTTATCGCTCACGTTAAATAAGATGACTCAGCGGCTGCCTCCCCAGGCCAAGCGGTTTAGCACCATCTGAACCCAATTAACACCGCCAGGGTTCCCCTGACACCCACCTCCTTCCAGCTGCGAAAAGCTCGCCCAGGGCCCGGCCCTTGTGCGTGTTCACGAGTCCCTTCATCAAATGTGTGTCAGCTGCCACCGGCTCTGAGCCCCGTTCCTGTGACCTCCACAGCGGCCGCGGTGTTGGTCCCCAGTGCCTCCTCCAGCCTGCACCTGCTGCGTGCTCCTCCTTTTCCCGTCCCTGGCTGAGATTCTGTTCCGAATGCACCAACCATCCCAAAGCTCAGTCCAGCCACCCGCCTTCTTCCCCAGCCCCGCCCACCTCGTGGAGCCTGACCCCCACCTGCCTGTCCCCCAGCACTGACCGCTGCTCCCAGGCACTGGACACCTGGCTTCCTCCCCCAGAGACCTGCCACCTGCCCTCAGGTGAGGGTCTTCCTGTCCCGACTCATCCCCACATGGGCAGCAGAGAGGGGGCCAACTTCTTGCCCGGCCTCTTGTCCAGACAGGACGCAGATGATGGTTACAAACTCCTTTGTTTCAGTTGTAGGAACAGAAGGGGTGGGGACCCAGAGGCATGTGAGGAGGTGACTGGACGCCAGCGTGCTCAGGCAAACTCTCCAACAGCAGCCAGGCAGTGGCCACCGCCAACTACACTGCTTTGCTGTTGCTGACATGTCCGAGCCCATTAGCCAGGCCAGGTCCTGGGGACCCACAGGGAGGACGGCGAAGTCCCTCCTGGGACCTCCAGGGCAGCAGGACTCTGCCATGGAGGGCAGACAGAGCCTGCAGACACGGAGGTGGGCATGGCAAATCTAAATACATCCACCAAATGGAAGGAGCGATGCTTCCGCGTGATTGAGGCCCCAAAGGGTCATCTGCACTGTCGGCCACCTCCTTTACGTCACTTGCACCGGAGCCGCAGCTGCCTGGTGTTTAACACGGGGAGATGGGTGGGGGCAATCCCGAAGAGGGGCCGTGGTATACGTGTCCCTACAGGTCCCCATTGCCCCCACCCCAGACCTCTGCCCAGGACCACCAACCCCACGGGATGCAGCTCTGTCCTCTGGAGCCCCCAGCTCCCCTGGCTCCACCCCTTACCTGCTGGGACTGGATGGTGGCTCACCTGGAGTGCCCCTCTTTCCTTTACTGCCGCTGGGCTCCACCGCCTCCTTTGCAAGGTCCCTACTCAGGGAAGCCATTGTTTGTCTTGGAGCAAGTCGCTTCTCCCCTGTTATGAAGTATAATTTATTGGTTTATTTGTCAGTTCACACTCAGGACAAATGCAGGGAAAAGACTTAACTCACCTTTGTATCTACAACACCAAACACAGAACCTGGCAGTCACTCAGTAAGCATTTCATGGATGGATGGACGAGTGAATGGATGGATGGATGGATGGATAGATGATTGAGTGGACGGATGAGTGAATGAATGGATGGGTGGATGGATGGATGAGTGGGTAGATGAATGAATGAGTGAATGAATGAGGAAGCGTCACTGTCAGCTCTGTGCTAGTTGCCTGTTGTCGCATTGGCACCAGCACATCCGTCTAAAGCTGAAAACCTTCCTTGCTAGAATCCCCTACTGTTATGGGTTAAATCGAGTCCCTCCAAAATTCAGATGTGGAAGTCCTAGCCCCCAGGACCTCAGAATGTTACTGTATTTGGGAACAGGGTCCTGGTAGGGATAATTAGTTAAGATAGAATAGGGTTGGATCCTAATCCATGTGACCAATGTCCTTATAAAAAGGGGACGTTTGGGCACAGACATGCACACACGGAGAACACATAATAAAACAAAGGTGGAGATGAGGGTGATGCTTCTACATCCGAGGAAACCAAAGATCCCAGCAAACCCCTAGGGGCTTGGGAGCAGCCTCTGAAGGGACCAACCCTGCCCTCGGGCTGATCTCAGACGGCCAGCCTCCAGGATCTCGATCGAGAGAACACATTTCCGTGGTGGGGGCTGCCCTGTCTTCGTATCGTTATATCAGCTCAGGGAACTGATGGACCTTCCTGCTGGGCATTGCCAGGCCAGACGTCCTGTGGGGTGGGAAGGGGCCTGTTATTCTGCAGGAACTGTGAGCGTTGGAATGGACTCTGTCCTCACAGGTAGAGGCATCCAGACACAGGTGCCAGCTGTCCTGGGCTCCTGGGCCTCTCCAGTTGCTTCGGCGGCGCTGGGCCTGGAGCTCGGACACGGCGACTGTTTCTCCTATTCTCCACGGCCCCAGCTTCTCCCACCCTCGGCCGGCCTCCCTCCTCTAAAGCAGCCTTATTCCTGTGTCCCTTGCAGGGGCTCTGTCTCCCTGACCAGGCTTCAGAACGCCACCGCGATGGCTGGGTGCTCTTGCTGAGCCAGAGCCCCCTGTCAAGTGCTGCCCCCACCCTGTAAGGCCACACGGCCTTCAGTGAACAGGCCACCAGGAGGGGCCAGCAGCGCTCTGAGCTATTCACTCCCAGCGACAGTCACGGTGACAGGCACACTGACAGTGAGTTTGCATCGCTCTGCTGTCACACTGGCCCTAGTCATGCCCCCGCGCCCCCCTCCGGAGAGAGCCCTCTTTCTGCGGCCACGACCTCTTCACTCACAGAAGTGAGTGCTGAATCCAGAATAGCCCTGCCTGCTACTTACAAAGCCACAGAGGGTGAGAAGTCTCTCCCGGGGGCGGGGGACCACTGGCCACAGCAGCCACATGGACTCCTGGGTGGTGTTTGCAACCAGCTCCCAGCAGGTCCCAACGACACTCTGCCGCTTGCCCCAGTTCGTTGCCCTGGGGGAAGGTTCCCAGGAGAAGCGGCCTTGGGCGTGTCTCCCAGTAAGGAAGGCTCAGGGCTGGAGTTTCAGCAGATTCCACCAAGGCCTGGAAACCCAGAAGGGGCCTGGTGAACCTGACACTGAGCCCACAGGGCGTTCTCAGACTCCGAAAATGCCTGCACTTGCCCTTGCTTGACCTGCCTTCCCTCCCTGAGGGGCGTTTCCCTCCACCTGCAGCCGCCCCCAGCAGCTGGGACCCCAGCATGCTAGGCCCACCTGCCTCCACAGCCCTGCACACGGTGCCCTAATAGCCTCGTCTGGCCATGGGCCACGAGGCAAACATTATCATCCCCACTTTCTGGAAGGGACACTGAGTCCCAGAGGAGCTACGATGTGCCCGCCAACACGCAGGGAGTAGGCAGGGACGCTGGGAAGAGCCCCTGCTCTCAACATTAGGGTGACGGCTTTGTGGAGTGGATGCGTGTGCTGAAAATGCAGGTCCCGGCCCGGTGGTTTGGATTCAGGGGTCTGGTGAGACTCGGGAACGGCCGGCCCACGGCCCACACCGGGGAAGGGTGTGCTGAACGCTGCTCCCCGCAAGGAAGTTGTTTGCTACCCTGGCCCGCCTTCTCCAAGCAGGTTGCCAGTAGGAACGTCTCCCTCTGCACACTCCTACCGTGCTTGGTGGCTGAGTCCCTTTTTTGCTGAAAGTGGTTCAAATCCTAGCTCCTCTGCTTACCAACTCAGTGACATTGGATGAGACCTCTGACCTTGTCTTGATTTTTTCACCAGTAAAATGGGGAAAATACTAGGACCTGTCTCAGGACGACATGAACTGATGTACAGGAAATGCTAGAACAATGCCTAACACGTCATAAGCTGTCAATAAACATTAGGTATTATCATTACAGCCACTCTTGTGGTTCTTATAACTATGGAGCTATTTCAAGTGTGTCTGTCTTCTCTACACAATAAGATTCTGAACTCCGGAGGCACAGGGCTTAGCCTTGGCTCAGATATGTAGTGGCTACTGTGTTCATTGAGCGTGTAAATTAATCATTACATGCATTGGTAATCAAATCTCATAATAATATATGAGGGCATGGAGAATGATCATGGAAACAATACTACCATAAATAATATTATCGATTACTTGTTGATCAATTAACATACATCGGGATTCAGACCACGCAGTTTATATGAACGTCTCATTATATTGTCCCAGTTGCTCAGGAAATGGGCGCTACTCGAGATGAGGAAACTGGGGCCCAGAGAAGTCAAGCAGTTTGTCCACATCCTCGAGCTACTACGTGGTGGTGTTTCGCCCCCGATTTTCTGCTGCAAGAGCTCATGCCCTTCACAGCAGCAGCAGCGTCTGCCGCGAGACTCTTCTTGCTGGACTGGAAGTTTCCCCGGGAGAGAAGCTGCATCTTGTTCATCTTCGTTTCCACAGTGCCAGGCGAAGGACTTCACATCAAGTAGGCATTCAAAAAATGTGGATTGGGTGTGTTTTCATGGGCGGATGGATTAGTCGATGGGTAAATGGGTGAACGGACGAGGAGCTGGGTGGTTTGGTGGGTGGGTAGATGGGGGCGGTGAGAGGCTGGCTCGATGGGTGGGGCAACGATTGGGCCGCTGTGTCCTTGGGAGAGCCGGTGGGTGAATGAGTGAGGGCTTGGATGGACGGGTGGGTGAGTGGATTAGTGTGTGGGAAGATAGGAGCCTGAGCACGAGGGAGAACGGGAAGACCGGTGAGTAGCTGCACAGGGGAAGAACGCCCTCCCGTGTTACGTGTTACACTGCAGAGTGACACTCGAAGAATCCTGAGATGCGGGAACGTTGCAAACAGATGTGCATTTGGAGATAAAAGAAGCTGCAAAACAGTTGTTGGTCCATCCCTGGAAGGGAGATGGAGGCGGAGAAGACACCTACGAGTTACAGGAAGAGGTGGCACCTCATTCCAGGTCTTCAATCTGAAAGGGCCCCGGGCTGCCCGGTTAAGGCACTAATTGGATTTCATTAAAGTCAAATAGATTTCCTAGCACTGGAAGAGCTGGTTCATTAAGTTAATACAGCCTCTGCTGGCAGGAGGCATGGAGAGGACCCACCAGCCCCGCCCACCTGCAAACGCCCCACTGTGATGCCACCCTCGGCTTCCGAGCGCCTGCCTCGTGCCGGTGCCTGGGCTGCGCGGTGGGCGCACAACCATGACCTGGACAGAACCCCTGCCTCCAGGAGCTCCTAGTCCCAGGGGGACTCAGACAGGCAAGGGGACAGGGTGTGCACAGTGGCAGCGTGCTGGACGAGGCTGGGCAGCATAGAACGTCTCACCTGTGCCACGGGGAGTCCCAGGGCTGGGTGAAGTAAGGAGTGTGAGAGGGTGTGGCCGGTGCAGCCAGGTCCTTGGGCCATGGCTCGTAGGAGGAAGGCAGCTGTACAAAACTGACGGGGGAGGGGCGCAAGGTGGTTGGGGTTCATCCGAGTGTTGAAAAGTATCTGCTGAACATCAGCGTTGGGCCAGACATGTTCTGAATACGGGGCACTCACTGGAGAAGTCCGACGTGGTGCTGGAGCTAAGGGCGGTGATCTAGGCTGGACTCTAAAACTGGGGAGTTTTGAACGTGTAGAAGGCAGTTAATGCCCAGGCCCTGCGAGGGCACCCAAAGGGAGAGTCAGAGGGGTGGTTTGTTTAGTTCGTCCTCCCTCACAGAGCAAGAGCTCCTTCCACAGCCTCACTGACAGACAGGTGGCCACTCATCTCCTACTTGCATGCTCCAGTGACAAGGAACTCACTACCACTCAAGGCAGTTCTTCCTGCCTTTGGAGGTTCTTGTTAGTATATCCTTCGGTGGGTGGACTCAAGCCTCCCTCCCAATTTTAATCCTCTGTTCTGGTTCTGTCTTCTGGAAAACAACTCATTTTAATTGCAGAGTTGCGACCCGAGGGACAAGAAGATGAGGAGATGCTTAGATGTAAGCGATGTCCCTTCCTGTCCCTTTACTAAACACCCCCAGTTCCTTCAGCCCCTCTTAGTTGCCCGAGCACTACCTGGCTAGTGTTGTCTCTGGGTTGCTGCCTGCACAGAGGATCAGCTCACAGGAAGCTAGCGGCCGTGCCGGGGTCCCCGGTGGCCTGGCCTGCTGTCCACCACGGCCTCTTTACGATGAGATTGGACCCGGCCGAGCCTTCCTCCTGGAACGGAAGTGCTTTGGCCTCCTGTTGCTTTTCTGTTCTCAGTCTTTGTTCAGCTGAACATCGTCTGGGCTCCGGGTGAGCCCCTTTCTCCTGCCAGCCAGGCGGGGTCCTCTCCCGGCAGGGGCACGACATCAGGCTCCCAGAGTTGCCCGTGAGTTCTGTGGAGCGGTGACCGGTTGACCCGGCAGGCCTGGGTGGCGCACACCCCGAGAACTCCGAAGACAGGTCCGGCCCTGGGCCAGCTCCTGGGGACGGCCTCTGAGCTCTTGGGCTATCCTGCCGACAGGCATGTCTTTGCACCACGCCTGACAGTCTACACAGGGCGATGTACGTGGGGGCCTTGGGCCACGGTGGGATCCGTCTGACCTCTGGGGGGTGGGGGCCGGAGACTGAGCAAGGTCAGCTCCATGGGGCAGACAGCACCGGTCTGTGCTGTCTGCCGCACACGGAGCCGCTCAGTCTACAAGACTCGGCCGGGCGAGGCCCACTGGGGTCTTGGGACTCTGCCCTCTGCACCTCGACCCCGTGCTGATTTTAATCAGCAGCCTTTCACTGTTTACACTGTAACCATCAGTAGCTGGTTGTCAAACTTCAGTGCAGTCTGGACCCCGCAGCGGTCACAGCACCCATCTTGTTTGATCCCAGGTCCGCCCCGTCCTCACACCCCCAGAGCGTGAGCTGGTTGCCAGGTCATCCGGTCTCCATCCCGGTTCACTGCTATCCACACGGCTCCCTGGACCATGAGCTGCAGATGAGAGCTGAGGCCTCGGCTCGCCAGAGATTTCTCCTGACCTGCCTTCTGAGTCCTGCTTGCAAACATAAGTCTGGCTCTCTCGGGCCGACCCTGTGCTTAGGCAGGACAGTCCCCCTCACAGGCCACTGTGGATTTCTTTGGGGACAGCAGCATCCTACAGCCTCTTCAGGACACTCCTGGGTCTCAGGCTCTGGAAGGAATAGTCACAGCTAAGCTGGGCAGCTCAGTAGCACCTTGGGACTCCCTGTGGCCGTCCCCCCAAATACCACTCCTGCCTGCTAGGCCCTGGCTGAGCCGCCTCCCTGGACTCCACAGCTCTGGTCCCTAAGAAAGTTCAAGGCCCTGAGCGTGCTGAGTGGCACATCTGCCCACATCCCAGGCCATGGAGGGCCAGAGGTGACCACGGCCATGTCAGCATGAGGGCCCCTGGGGACCACCCCACAGGAAGACCAGAAGCTCCCAGTGCAGGATGGGAGCAGAATCTTCAAAGAGCTGCCTTCCGTGGCAAGATGTAAAAAAAAAAAAAGAAAAACAGCCAAGCCTGAGAGCAAAGAAAATCCTATTTGGTGATTTCATAGCTGGGCCTGTGCCTGGCTTGGCCCCACAGACTGGCTAGAAAGGACACCGTCCTCATGACCTGGGGCTGTGAGGAGGCCATCTCCTCCCGGCGCCTCCCCCCCCCCCCCCGCTCCTCTGCTGGGGCTCCAACCTCTCAGGAAGCAGGGTGCCTGGCCCTCAGGGCTCTCACCTGCCCCCTTAACGGAGGCTGGGGCTGCGAGAGCAGCATAGTTCGAGCCTCTTCTGAGATGGGATCTTTCTCTTTAGCCAACACACTCAGCTTCTAGAAACCAGACTGGTCTCTAATATTTGTTTAGTGATTGTTTGGTGCATAAAACCCTTTTCCAACCATGACCTCACTTGACCTTCATGCTGATCCCGGAAACTTGGCAGGGCAGGAACCGCCCCCCCCACTACCCCCGCACCCCCCCTGCCCCCCCCGCAGCCTCTCGCAGACAGCACGCAAAGTCAGAGAGATTATGCGGTTGAGAGGACAGCGCTGGGGCCACGGGAGCACGGTCAGCTCCCGGAGGAAGGGCACCGATGGGAAGCCTGGCCGCAGCCCTCGGGGGACGGCCCTGGGTTCTGCTACCCTGCAGCACCTGCTCCTGCGTCCCCTCTGCCAGGAGCCCCTCCCCATCTTCTAGTTGGGCTCCTACTCATCCTGCAGAGCCCCACCTAAATGTCACCTTCACGACAAAAAATTCCAGGACATTGTGGGCCACCCGGTTGTGGGGTTCCTGCGCTGTCAGGGCTGCCGGGATGACACCATCTGGACTGCCATTCTGCATCTGCCACCTACCTTCCTCTCTGAGTCCTAAGCTCCTTGGGGACAGGAGTCTGTCTTCCTCTCCAAGCCTCACCACGGGGCCTGTCCCAGAGGAAACACGCTCTTTACTTTCTATTGGCTGAATGAACGTCAGTCAGTCAAATCGAGCTGCCACCCCATGCATTTATTATCTGCAAAGCAGAATTGCCCTTTTCTTTTTTCTTTTCTCATGCATTCATTTTAATTGCTCGAGGAGCACATGATTATATTTTCACTGTAAGCTATTCAAACACTACAGAGAAATCCCAATTCCCCCTTGTCCTTCTCCCCCTTCATTTCAGTGCTTCCCCCAGAGGGAATCCCACCTTCGGTTTGGGGAGTCTCCCTCCAGCCCCCCTGAGCTGCACCAACACGCCCTTGTCACTACATATGAATGCTTAAGGCTCTGGGCTTTGCGTGTGTCTCGGAACAGAAACGATATCGCAATGTGCATCTTATTCTGCAGTTTGCTTTCATCACAAATGGCACGTCTTGGATTTCCCTCCTTGCCAGTCTTGGAGAGCTCCCCACGCCTTTTTAGCTGCTGGCTTATCGTTCACTTCTCCAGACTCTTCTCTATGGGGTGCAGGCTTTCCCCAACCCCCGCTCAGACGATGAGGCTGTGGTACCCATTTGACTCATATTGTCTCCCTTCCTAGGCAAAATTCTTGCTGGAGCATCGTCAGAGGCAGGGGCTCTGGCCACACCAGTGGTCTCAGGACGGTCAGAATCTTCAAGTGCCTGAGACCCAGGTCGTTCAGGCCCACCCCTGTGTGAGGTTTGTTCTCATGTACACAACACCACTCCCATGCTCATTGAGTTGTTGCCTCAACATCCCCGGGAAGGAAGCGCTCACTCATCACCTTCCTGGGGATGGCCATTCACGGTAGGGCGAACAGACACTCCCGGTTTGGGGGTGTTGGGGGTGTGGCGTCTAAGCCTTGGATTCTTCTTCTGTAGATTAGGGACAGCACCCCCTGGCCCCAGGAAGGCTGGAGGGTTTGCATGAGGTGAAATGTCCACCGTGCCTGGCCCAGGGCCAGCTCTTCACAGGAGCTCACGCCACTGGCTGGCTACCTGACGCTTGTCCTCACGTTGCCCCTGCTGATGGCAGGTCGCAGCTGAGGAGCGGTATTCCGGAATACTTGGAAATATGAACTTCGTGTTTCCTTATGTAACACAGGGCTGGAAATTCACCTCCCGCCAGAGTTGCTGACGGTCAGTGTCCAGGATCCAAACGGATTTGCGTTGGGGCCAGCGCCCTCCCTCCAGTTCCTCCTGGCAGGACGGAGCTGCCAAGGCCGGAGGAAAAGAAGACACACCAGCCAAGGGCCCGCCGTCGCTAAGGTGCAGCTCCTTGCGAGGAGCTGGGAGGAGGGTGAGGGAGATGGCCCGTTCCTGGGAAAATCCTCTCCCTCACGAGCCCATGGGCGTTGTGGGTGGTAGAAAGGTGGTCAGCATTGGCTTGGCTCACGGCACGATGGTGAGCAGGTCCCTCCCCCTCCCTGGGCCTTGGTTCACTCATCCCTAAAACAGGCACAGGGCTGACTTCCCACTGGGCTGTTGCAGCAGCTCCTGGACAAGTTCTTGGTGACGTCTGAGGTCTAACACATCTGACAGATGCCAGGTCTTCCTTTCCGGACACTCGCGGAGGGCAGAAGTAGGTTTACAGCTTGCTCAAAAGACCAAGGTGAAGAGGCAGGCCTCAGGCAGAAGATAAGGAGAGGAACCACAGGGTAAACCAACAGGAAAGAAGGAAAAGATGCTCAGGAAGAAAAAAGGGCAATGTGCTTTCAAAAGGCCTGTCCACCCCTCTCCCGCTTTTATTTATGTCCCTGTTAGTCCTCCCAGCGGATGTGGCCTGGGCTGATCTCTGGCGGCCACTGTGAGCGCCAGCGGGGCTCAGCACTTTCCCCGTCCCCAGCAGGCTGGCCCTGTGTCCCTCCAGCTGCACCTGCCACCAGGACTTGGAAGAACACTCAGAGGCTGCGGCATTGTAGCCTCTGGCTCTCTTAGCCTCTTTTCCAGGGGAGAAGTCTCCTCCACTCTGCCTCACTCTGACCCACATAGCTCCCCCCCCGCCCCCCCCCAGCACCCTGGCTCCCAGGAAAGATCAAGGTCCCCCCTCCACCCCCACCCCGGGCCTCCAGCCAAAGGCTGTTCTGAGGAAACCAGAGAGAGAATCAGAGGGACTGAGAATCGAAGCAAGAAAGAGACCACGCAGAGAGAGGCAGAACCGGTGAGAGAGGGAAAAAAGCACAGACCTGCGGAGAGCTGGGAACTCAGGGACGCGGCGGGGGGAGACAGAGACCTACAATGAGGGACTAAGGGACGTGGGGGACGAGAGAGCCACGCTGAGGGGAAGGGAAAAGGACTCAAGAAGGAAAGAGATGGAGACACACAGAGAGAGAGAGAGAGCTGGAAAGATGGAAGTGGGGAGCGGGGCCCAGGCGCAGAGCCCGGTTTTCGGGGTATTGCGCAGGATGTCGGTGTTACACGTGTTTGGGTGAGAGCGGCACGGTCCTGCTGTCAGCCACGCCCGGGGAAAGCGCAGGGCAACACGGGAGCGAGGACGGCGGACTTTCTGCCACCTGGTGCTGGGCTTTCTTCGTGCTGTTGTAGGTGCCTCTCTCCAGGAGGGGCCCTAGGGTGTCCCAGCTAGTGTCAGCACTGCCACCGCCAGGGACGAGGACAAGATACTGACAAGGAGATTCAGAGAAAAACACGGACACAGAGAGAAGCTTAGAGATAAAGGGAGAGGCAGACAGACAGGACATGGAGAGAGAGCCGTGAGAGCTGGGGTGGGGGGGGATAGGGCTGGGGGAGAGAGAGGAAGAGGGAGAGAGACTGACTCAGCGCAGACAGGGGCCGGGCAGAGACAAACATGAAGGCAAAGGCAGAAAGACGGGCAGAACCGCAGAGAAGGGGGAATGACAGCGGGGAGACCGAGGCCCAAGGAGAGGGAGGGGCCTGGCAGTGCCCCCTGAACTTCAACCCCGGGCAGCTCTTGCTTGTTCATGAACTGGAGAGATCAGCGACTGCTCCTCCTGCAGCCCCCACACCCCTGCCCTCCCAGGGACAACTCAGAGGCCGCAGCACCCCAGGACAAACTCCCTGGGGCAAGGGACGCCACCTGCAACAAAACAAACTCAGCGGGCCCCTGCACACGGCCTGAGGGACTTGCACGGAGCAGAGCTGCGCAAGGGCCCCAGGGGAGCCCGGCTCAAGTGTTCTGGCTTCTGGACAACCCAGACGGCGGGTCCGAGCTGCCACCGGAGCTCTCTTGGCTTCCGGAGGGCGAGGCAGAAATTAAGCTCTGAGAGTTAACTGAACTGCTTTTAAATGATCTGCCATTAATTTTATGGGTTTGCAAGAGCTTTCCAGACGAAAGTTCACCCGGGCGACTTCGGAGGCTGTATTTCATGAACGCTGATGCCGGCTCCAGCCAACAGGCCGCCGCCTCCTTCTGATCCCTCAGATCCGAGCCTGTTCTGACGAAGAGCTGTCCTGGGGGACCTCCCTGGAAGCACTTGTGTTCCCGAGGTGGCAGGTCTATTTGTACCTCTGTCCCTCGCAGCCCCGCCTGTCTCAGTTTCTGTTCCAGGCAAGATGTGCCAGAAGGCTCAGAGGCGCCGGCGGGCCCCCTGGCGTGAGGGTCCATGGCGGTCACACGGCGGATCCTTCTCCTCGCCAGCTCCTCCCCAGGCACTCGTATGAGTGGGCTTCTCCCCTGCTCAAACACCTCCCATGGCTCCCACTTGCCCCACTGGCCACCTGGTCATCCCTCGGCCCTGGGGAGGTATGTAAGCAGAGCTCTTCTCTGGTGTCCCAGTGTGCTCTGGGGCTGGTGTGTCTCCTGTTCTCATCGACTCTGGGTCTTTCTCTGGCACCAGTTCACATGTGAGAGTCCTCAATCCCAGCACCTCAGGGCATAACCTAATTTGGAAATGGCCTTCACAGATGTGATCAAGTTAGCATGAGGTCGTGGGGGGGGACCCTAACCCAGCACGACTGGCATCCTTATAGAAAGGGGAAATTCAGGCCCAGAGACAGGCCCAGAGGGAGCTTGGTGTGAGGGGACACGGGGAGAAGGCGGCCTCTACCAGCCGCAGAGGGAGTCCCGAAACAGACCCCACCACACGGCCCTCAGAAGGCACCTACCCTGCCCACACCTTGATCTTGGACTTCTGGCCTCCAGAACTGAGTCAGTACATTTCTGTTGTTAAAGCCAGTCTGTAGTTCTTCCTTACAGCAGCCGTAGAAAACTAATCCACACTGCCCAGCCAGCTCTGACCTCTGACCCCCCTCTGCACCTCACCCCACGACCTGCTCACACCCAACATCTTACCCAACAGCCTCTGGACATGACCCCCGGCAGCCCCCACGTCCTTGGGATCAGTGCGGAGAGGTGCATCCGGGAAGGGTCTGTTGCATTCTGCTGGCGTTTCTTCCGTCTTTGAGGAAAGAAGACTCCAGCACGTGGGTGACCCCCACACCCCCAGCCCATGGGGGGCAGCTCCCTCTCCAACAAGGCTACCACGGCGCGCTACAGTCAAACTCGTCAGTTATCCCCTTCCCTTCCGAGTTCGGGCCCCACGTTCCCCTGTCTGGATTAACGCTTCGAGCACGCTCACGGTTTCCCGTGAAAAGAGAGGCGCCCTAGCCCTACTCCTTGCTCACGCCCACACCCGTGGGGCAGCACAGTCCATGCTACCTGCTCCCCTCGCGTCCCTTCTCCTCCTCCCTCCGCCACTGGCCCGCCCCTAAACTCAGGCCGTGCTATCTCGCCCTTGGCTCGTTCCAAAAGCTCCTGACTCATCCACCTGCCTCCAACGTCCCGCGTTCCGCCACATTCCTGCCTCTGTACAGCTGACCATGTCTTTGCCTTGTTTGCAAGTCTCCCTGGCTAACGAACTCTGTAGCCCTGAACTTGACCTGTGTCTATCCTAGACTCACCTCCCATCACTTCCCCACTCCACTTCCTCCCCGTTTCTCAGACGTCCAGGCCCCTTCTCACCTTCAGGCTACTGCACGTGGTGTTCCCTTCACCTGGAGGCCCCCCGCCCACCTCTGCCTTTGTCCGTACCTCTGTGTTACCACTAACCACACGATACTGTCATTTATTTTTGTGTTTCTCTTCTGTCAGCGAGGAGCCCAGCTCTATAAATGTTTGTGGAGTGAATGCATGGATGGGTGGACGGACGGACGGGTAGACCGGTAGATGGATGGATGCATCAGTAATTGTCAGTCCCAGACCGCACACCGAGGCATGCCACGTGACTGCCAGGGCCGAGCACCAGCCCCGTGGCTGCCGAGAGCAGAAAGCAGCTGCGGCGGACTGCGGACTGCGGAGTCCAGCGCCCAGCTCCGAGGCTGGGCTCGGCTCCTTCCAGCCATCAGCTCTCCGGTACGCAGGAGTCCGGACCCTGGGGACAGTGCCATCTCCTCTGTGTCTAAGAATGTAGGGAGCCCCCTTAAGCCCTCCTAGAAATTTGACTCTGAATGTCAGGCCACATCCATGAACAATTAGGACATTCCTCTTATCAGGTGACAGAATAACACCGAGGTTACATCAGGAAGTGTGCCCACACACCCCTCTTTTTTGAGATGCCGATGGAAGCGAATCTCTGAGGATGAACCCAGTGTGGCAAAGGTTGGGTGGGCGCTGAAGCTGGGTGCTGGGCACATGGCAGGTCGCTGTTCTCTCTGCTTTTGAATATTTGGACACTTCATAATAAAATTTAAAATAAATTTCCAAATAAATAACAAATAGCGCCCTAGGAAAGTGGCCCCAGTTTCCGCAGAGTTAGTGGGAACAAGGGGTGCCAAAAATGGCTGACAGATCCGTTTGGTCTCCCCATCCAACACCTTTGGTCATCTTTGCTCGTGTTTACGCCGCATGTTCTCCAGGCGTCCTGGGTGGGGCTGGGTGTCGGGGGAGAAAGAAGTGTCCCCCACCCCCACTTGAATCGGCGTGCTTTCGACTTCTAATGACGGCACCGGACAGAAGCGCCTTTCCCTGCCCCCCCCGGCTGCAAGCCTCAGTCTCCCCAAAGCACACTAACTCTGGCATCACCTGGCTTGGCTCCCTCATGTCCTTGCAAGGATCAGAAGAAATGCTGAGGCTGAAAACGCTTTCTGTTAAGCCTTGTTTTTCTTGCTCAAACGTGAGACACGCTCATTGAAGAGTATTTAGAAACAAGGAGAATCGGAACAAAGGAAACAAAACCCCACACTACCCGCCTGGAATGCAACTAATGTTGTTACTTTAGTGCATTGCCGGGCAGGCTGTTGTTTACATACGACATGCCTATTTTTTAATTTACAAAAGCAGGCTCATATTACGTAAAAGGTTGTTCTGTAACAAAACACATTGGGAACATCTTTTCATGCCGCTCCAGACTCGTTTGCCGATCAGCCACCACTAAGGTTCCTATTTGCGGCGATGCCGCAGCTCACGGAGCCAGCCGCCCGGTCGGTCTCGGACCTGCTCACCTTTCCTTTTACAACTTTACCTTTGGTCTCACGAGTGGGAAGGTCTTTCTCAGGTCAAGGTTGCATACATATTTATATCTTCTTTATTCTTCATGGCTTCTACAATTCTCACGTTAGTATTTAGTTTTACATTTCCGTATTTAAATGGAATTTATTGGGGGGTGTAGTACACAGTGAGAGTTGAATAAACAGTCCCGCCCCAGCTCTGCCACCATGCGGCGCCAGCAGGCCTGTGGCCTCTGTGAGTCTCGGTGTCCATGTCTGCGAACCGAGCCGAGAATGTCTCCTTATCCAGCTGCCATGGGGCTCACACGAGGTGGCACCTGTCAGGGGTGCAGCACCCTGGACCCCTGGGACTCATGACCGACCCCTGCTGATGTTACTTCTGAATTCTCTCCTCACGTCCAGCGAACTGGGGGCACCTTCTGGACACAAGGAGCCCCCTGATGTCACTCCCCCACTCCAGGCTTCCCCTCAGAAAGCCTGGCCTCGAGAGCCCGCGTGTTTCTCGCTGGCCCGTCCACCTCCAGCGACAGCGGTGCCCCTGCACGCGGAGCTGCTGGCCTGGCTGTCGGCACCGGGCTGCCTTCCTTGGGGGGCCCCAGATGTCTCCTGACTCTGCTTCTGCACCCCCAGGCTCCAGCTTGAGAGGCCGAGGAGCGAATCCGGTGGAAGCCGGTGGAGGCTTCGTGGCCGGGGTGACGGAGGGCAGTCCCCGAAGGTGAGCAGCCCGGTTCCATCCATTTGCAGGACGGCAGGGGAGAGAGGGGCTTGGGAAATCACAGCCCCGTCAGGCTGCCATCACCCCTGGAAGCTCGTGAAAGGGATCGGCAGCCCTTCGGCTCTCATTTTAAAAATTAAGTGGGAGGAAGGATGACTCCATCGGACTTCAGCCCAAACTGCTGGCAGCCCAGAGTGCCAAAACATGTGATGGGCTGAGTGCCTGAAACGCAGAAAGAAAAATGAATCTCCACGTATCGCCGGAAGAAGCCAGTCAGGCCCACGGAGAACGTGGGCTCTTCGTCTGCCCGCCTCAGACAGACCCTGTGCTCTCCTGGGCTCAGGCCCAGGCTGTGGCTCCTGTGTGTTCCAGGAAGGCAGGGCCACACCCATTTTGTCCAGCACAGATCAGGTACTCAGCGAGTGTTAGTTTAGTGAGTGAGTAAGTGAATGAATGAATGAATCCTCTTCTGTTTTTCTGGCTACAAGAGTTGGGGCAAACCCCTTTGAACAAGTCAAATGGCCTATCTCAGCCTCAGCTCCTGCATCTGCAAAATGGGACCAGGAATATCTACCTGCCCAGGGCTATTGTGAGGATGAAATGCTATCGTACAAGGAAAGCATAGTACAAGGTGCCCAGGCAAGGGAGAGGCCAGGCGGGAGAGCCAGGCCGGAGCCAAAGCCCAGGGTGGTGGGGTGGGGGCAGGGGTGGAGGACAGGTGAGAGCCAGAGGACAGCTCTGTGGGGCGCTGTCCTGAGCGCTGTGGCCGCCGCCGCCGCCTCAGCTCTGGCTGGCCGTCTTTGCTTCCTTACCCGCCTCACGTGTCTCCATGTCCCACCAGCATCAGAGGCATCATGCAGAAGGTTGTGACGTGGGCACAGCAGGTCCTTCCCTCTCTGTGGCATGTGAACGGTGTTCGCAAAGGACTCAGAAAGGAGCGCCACTTCGGAATGGTTCTGAAGGAGCCGCGGAGGGAGGTGTGTTTGGACCAGTCTGCAACACGCAGACAGGGAAGGGGGGCAGGTCAGGAACCCAGGCAGGTTTGTGGACGTGTTGCACCTTCTGGGGAGGATTCTAAATGCCAGGCTGAGCACTTCACACTTGGTCATCAAGGCCCCAGGGAGCTAGTGGGGGTTCTGGAGCAAGAGAGTGACCACTCGAAAAACACCATGAGGGACAAAGGCCTAACTCATCACTCACCACTGCTCACTTGGACCCCCCTGCACTGGCCCCTAGCTGCTATTTCCTCCACCTTCCCTCTCATTGTAACCTTGAACACGCCGCCTGGTTTACCTTTCCAACTGCAGCCCTGGGCAAGTTGTCTGCAGTGGCTAGCTCCTCGCCCTTGCATTCAAGGACTCCCCGTCTCCAGTGCAATCTCAAATGCTGCCTCTTCCAGGAAGCCTCTCTTGGTTTATTTTCTTGAACCGTGTGTGACTGCTCCCTTCACGACCCTCATGTGTCTTCACTTATACCAGAGCCCATCCCAAGGCCTGGAGCGTGAGACACAGAACCAAGAAAGAGAAGGCTCAAGGAAGAGAAGAGGCAGTCCCTCCCCAGGGAGAGCGGATGACTTCCCAAGGAGCCCACAGCTGCCCTGCTCTCTGTCACACAAAGAACATAGTCACACAGAGAGTTACCCACCCAACCTAAGCAGCCAGGAGCCTGGTGCTGGACAGCTGGTGTGGCTGGTGTCTGTCTGTGTGTGTGTAAGGGCAGCCCAGGGGCCAGGGATGTCTCAGGTTGACAAGTTTAAATCAATTTATAGAGTGTTTGAACTAAAAGAGGCTTCAGACCACTTAGTGCAAACCTTCACACAGCAGGAGGCTAGGAGATGGGTTACAGGGTGAACTCCAGTTAGAGGCCACGAGAGTCATCATTTAACTCATCCAGTCATTTGGTCATTTGTTCTGTCAATCATTCAACAGTCTCCCGAAGCCTGTGTAGATTCCAGGCCTCGTGCCAGACTTCCGGCACACGGAAATGGAGAAGAGACGGCCCCGCCCCACAAGGCTAAGAGTGGCTGGGGTGTGGCGAGTGCCAGGCCTGAGGTGAGTGGAGGTGGAGGAGGGAGGGGAGGCCCTGCAGGCGGTGGTGAGGTGCTGAGGTGGGTGGACACGAAGTGATCCCAAAGGGCTTCCCGGAGGAGGTGATGTCCGGGGTGGTTGTGGAGGAAGGTACAGGAGTGCTGTGGAGGGTCCGGCAGAGTTAGCAGTGGGACCTCTGCACGTGGGACCTGCAGCAGAGCTGGGACTCGAAAAAGGCTTCTCAGCACATCTCTGATTTGATGATTTAAATTTGCGCCTCCCTGAGGGTCTCCCAAGAAAGCAGAGTTTATTCACTATGGAAGGCAGAGGTTATCATAGTACATCACAGGAACGTTTTCCTCAAACACCCAGAAACAAACGAGAAAGAGTGAGAGGCTGGTAAGGAACGTAAGCAGGAAGAGGTAGAGGGTAGGAGCTGAGCCGGGACGACATGCACAGGTCTGCTCTTCCGAGTGTGCCGCATGAGGTTCCGCTGGGTCACCTCCGCCAGGATGCCTTCTCTGACTGCCTCCCCTGCTGCCCTGGCTGCCTCCACTCGCAGCCCTAGTGTGGTGTGTCGTGTAACCTCACTCACACTCACTAGACTTCTTGAACTTACTAGACTTCTTCTTTGAGGGCCTGCAAGCTCCTTGAAGGCAAGCGTGGCATCTCATTTATTGCTGTGTCCCAAATAGCTGGCATATAACAGGTGCTCAGTAGGCTTTTGCTAAGTGAATGACCTCACACATGAAGGAGTGATGCTGCTTCTTGAAGACTAAGGCAAAGAAAAAGAAAGCATGGCCTCTTCTGGGAGCCGAGTCCCTGTCCCTCCATGCATCCATTACCCGTCCCCGGCCTCGCCATCTCTCTCTCCTCCCTCCGTCGTTCCCTCCCTCCCGCATCCATCTGTCTGCACCACAGCGGCCCGGCCCCTGCGTTAACCACGGGGAATGGCGATTGGTCTCTGAAGTGAAAAGCTCTCAGTTGGCAGGAGCCTTTTCAGAAAACCCTCATCAATGTTTTGGAAAAGACAGTCGAGTAGTTTGGAGATGCGATTAAATCAATACTTCCTGGTCCCTGAAATCCATCTCTGTTAAGTGACCAACAGAAGATGGAAACAGGGTGGGTGGGGTCGGGGGGCGTTGGGGACCTCAGTGTAATATCTGATGGGCCCCTGTGGGGGGTGGGGGTGGGCAGGGAGCTGCGAAAACCACCAGGGACCTTGCTGTTCTTAGCAATCCCTGCCCTGGGGCTCCCGACAATAAGCGCAGTGTCCCCCGATCCTAAGGCTCTGCTACAGGCAGGGTCTCAGATAATGGCATGACAGAACCTCCTTGCGGGAAGCCTTGGGCTGCAGCCTGACTCCAGCCGGCCCACCACGTGGGCCGTTCCTGCTGCAGACCCTCCGCCTCCAGAGGACCCCACGGAGGCGACAGCACTGCCAGGAGCTGCATAGTGTCTGCGGCAGCAGGACAGGCCCCCGAGTCGTCCCCTCTGAGCCCTTTGAAGATCCTGAGCGAGAAGTAACAGCACGCCTCCCCTTTCTCAGGGGGGCTAACCCACTTGACTGGGTGATGAGGTTGGCAACAGTCAGCAGGACGACACACCCAGCTCCCTGGCTGACTGACCCCCTGACAAGGCCTTTGGGGGATGTGGCTCAGTGTCAGGGCGTAATTAAAATCCTGAAAGGCATCTTCCAGCGTGCGCCGAGAGCGCCGGCCGTCCAGGGCTGGCCTGGACGTGAGGAGCCGTACTTGGACTTAGAACCAAGCCCCCAGCCCGAGTTCCATGTGGCGGCACCCAGGCCGAGGATGGGGGCGGATGTTCCCTGAGCCAGGACTGCCTTTCAGCGCCTGAGAGAGTCCTTCTTAGTCAGAGCTCTGCACCATCCATCGCAAAGCAGAAAGGCAGGCGTGAGGGCTGCCAGCTGTCATTTCTATAATGAAAATCACTGTCACAGCCCGCGGCCCTGCTAATGACAAAACGAAGCAAACTCAGGCTCAGGCAAGGCGGCAAGGGAAATGCCAGGACACCTCCTACGTGGGCGGAGCTCCGGGAGTCGTGACTGAGATGCCCACACGTGTGCACACGTGTGCTCACACACACTACAGGGGTCAGGAAACCGGGGTGCCGAGGGAGGCTAGCTAACCTGCTGCAGAGAGGTGGAAGGCCCTGGAGAACAGTAAATACTAAGGGGTTGTTACATGGGAAAGAAATCTGCATTAATTTGAACAGAAGTTGCTGCTCGTTGAGCACCTACTATGTGCCAAGCCCTGCGCTGGAGGGCTTTTCCTCTCCTCATTCCATCTTCCCAGTGGATTCCTACGGAACGCTCTCTGGAGATGACAAAGAGGGGCTCCTGCGAGAGGCCCTTGGCCTGAGGTCAGCACTGGTAGGGAAGGCGCTGGGAGTCGGGGTGCACCCGCCCTACCTCCGTGCCATTCCACCTCCCTGCAGTGGAGACGGTTTGATAGTGATAAAATCAAACAAAAGGCCGGTGGCTCCCTGGGGCAGGACTGGGTCTGAACAGAAACGTCACACAGGGGAAGCCTCTGTCTCAATCCAAGAAAGAACTAAACGCCAGGACTGGCCTGGTAAGTGGAACAAGAAATGAGACTCGGGTCCCAGGAGGTAAGCGGGAAGAAGCAGAAACTGCTCAGTGGGGCTGACCCCAGGGTCAGCTGTCTCCTGTGTCTGAAGCCAAAAGAGCTATTTTTCAGACCCCACAGAACATATGCCACCCGCCCCCCCAACCAGTGCTCACAAACCCGCTGTGATGACAGCGCTGTGAGCTCCCAGGAGGGGGCTTCCCCCATGCCCAGGATCCACAGGGCTCAGGGCACAGGCATGTGACAGCCCCGCCCCAAGGGCACCCCAACCAGTGGGTGGACAGGCCCCCGGGGAGTACCATGCAGGCCTGGTGGTTGAGTCAGGAGCAGCCCCAACCGTGGTAGGTGCGAGGGGTGGGCTGGGGCTGGGGCGACTGATGTCTGGCCTGTGTCACGGTGCCACCATTGCGCGCTCTGCCCCAGGACTGCCATCTGCCTCCACAGTGCTGGCGAGCCTGCAGCAAACTGGACAGGGGCCCGGAAGCCGGCCTTGGAGTCCAACGGCACACTTCCGGTCTGCCCCACACCTCAGTTTCCCTGTGACCGAGATTGAGGGAGTCACAGTCACGACCCCGGCTCATCATAAAGGTCCCCGAAGGGTGACTGGCACACACCGCAGTGGTTACAATACCCCACTCAGGCCCCCCAACAGCCCAGGGGGGTGGTTATGGTAGAATGAGTGGCCAGAGGGGAAACCAAGGCAGGGAGGAGGAGGGGCACACGTCCCACCCACTGACTCAGCAGTCCCTGAAATTCCCTGGGTCGTCCACGATCTGGGAAAGAAAGCCTATGAGATGCTTTCCTCCCGGGGCCGGAAGGGCCCACCGTGCCCAAAGGAAGAAGCCCACTAACACCTCTGGGTACTCAGCCCCCACCCTGGAAAGCTAGCGCCGCCTTTACCTGCCAGTCGGTGTGTAACTTCTTCTGCCTCCCGCATCCCGCCAACTGTCTAAGCCCTTGGAACAATGGCTGTCTCTCTCGCTCTTGCCAGCCTTGCTCTTTGCTCTTGCCTTTGTCCCCCACCTCGGCAAGGCCCGTTCTCTTCCACCGGAACACGTCACCCATAGGCCCTGCTTGCAGGACAATAGACTCGCTGATCTGCTGTTCTTTACTCATTGCTGAGAAGAACCAAGTTTCTGGGAGTTTCTCCCGTATCAAGATGACGGAAGAGACTTCGCTGCAACAAGTGAGGAAACGGAAGCTCAGAGGGGCAGAGCCACCCAGTCGTGGTCACACAGCTGGCCAGTGGCAGAGCCTGCACTGGAACCGGAGAAGTCCTGACACCAAGCCCAGGCCCCCCATCATCCCTCCTTCCCTCTCGGGGGCCCAGACTCTGCTCGGCCAACCCTCAAACTCCGTTCAGTGGGGGGGCCCTTCCTCTGCCCCGGGGCAGAGTGTGGCTTTTCTGCTCCCCATGAGTCCTTCCAGTATCCCCCGAGCACCTGCTGTGGGCAGGTTCTCACCAGCCGCCCCAAGGCTGCACTGCAGCTACCAAGCGGAGTGAGGCGGGACTCCAGCCTCAGGGAGCGTCTCTGGGGAGCTCGGACACACTGTGCGATGCTGCCGTGGAAGGGAAGCAGGTATAAGGCGGGCAGCACGTGGAGAAGGAACCCTGATTCCGAGTGTGGCGGCGGGAAGTTGGGGTCAGGGCAGGACTCTGGCGGCTGGGGGCTGGGAGACAGGGCTGGAGTCGCTCTGTGTCTGACCCCTCTGATTGTCTTCTGACTGTTTTCTGTAACACACAGCTGAGAGGCCTAGGGGTTTAGTTAACTGAAAAAGTGCTCCAGCCAGGGTCCTGGCGATGCGTCAGCTGCTTTGAAGAATTATCTAAATTCACGATGAATCCAAAAGCTAGCGTTGATGGAGCCCCGTGATGTGATGGGATCTGTGCTAAGGGGGTTATGGGATGATGTCTTTCAGGCTTTGTAACAACCACTTAAAACCGAGGCTAGTGTGGGGTTTAACTTACAGATGAAGAGACTGAGGCCCAGAGAAGCTAAGTAACTTACCCAAGGTCACACAGCTGGTAAGGGCAGAAAAGGGACTTGAGCCAGGCTACCTGAGAAATGGGAAGGGCCACGAGAAGAACATGACCAGCTGGGCACTTGATGACCCTCAGCTGGAGTGAGTTGTGGGGAAAGGAGGGGCTAAGATAAAGTGCCAAAGGTGGTGAATCTGAACGTTAAGAAAGCTCAGCTGAGCATTTCAAATTTTTTTGCTGTGAAGACTAGCAGAGAAATGCGATGGTCCCCGGGGTCAGGGCAGAGAAATGGGATGGTCCCCGAGGTCAGGGCAGGACGTTTTGAAGCTTGGAGATACTAGAATACATTTGTGTGCTGCTGGGAATGACCCAGCAGGGAGGGAGGGGTCACCGATCATCCTTAAGAGAGGGATGGGGACCCAGCATGGGACAGGGACCCTTTCTTTGTTGTACGGGAGGAAGAGCACAGAGCCTGGGGACAGCCTGTAGCTGCTGGCTGTCGTGTAGGCAGGAATCCCGGCCCCTTGCCTCCTGGCAGAGGCAAGGCCACCAGCTGAGAGAGGGAAGCGGGGAGAAAAGTGTGACATTGTGAACCTGGAGAGCAACAGGGATATGGGGGGTTTGGTGGTCAGGCTGCGGATCCCAGGCCTTCCATGTGGTCAGGGTACCCTCTCTTATAAATAGCACTGCAGTGAGCCTTTATCACATTCTGCTTTCTCACAGCCGAGCCCTCGAAGTGGATGTGGGTGAAGGCATTTGAACGTTTTAAAGACTCTCGACAGATATTGGAACTGCATTGTCAGGTTGCACTCCCAAAACAGTTCGCCTGGATTTTGTCACATGGGCAGCCTGAGAGAAAGGGTTCTCCTCCCACTGCAGCACCCTCAGGGCGCCATCATGGTATGATTTTTTTTAAAGATTTGACTTATTTACTATTAGAGAGAGGGGGAGGAGAGGGAGAGAAACATCAGTGTGTGAGAGAGACATCGACTGGCTGCCTCTCACTCGCCCCCAACCATGAACCTGGCCCGCAACCCAGGCATGTGCCCTGACTGGGAATCGAACCAGTGACTTTCAGTTCACATGCCAGCACTCAGTCTCTTGAGCCATATCAGCCAGCACTCATGGTATGATTTTTTTAAATGCCTCCTCATTTGATATTGAAGAGCAGTACTTCATTGTTGTGCTTCCTGCATTTGCAGCTCTTTGACCTCGGTTGGATGAAACATTTTTCATAAGCTCATAGCCATTTATCTTTCCTTTTCTTGTAGACTGGCCTCTTGGGGCATCCTCACAGATTCCCTGAGGCCAATCTCGGTGACGTGATATGGCCACACGGCCCATCAAGAACAAGGCAGAAAGTGAGCCTGCAGAGAGGGGGTTGGGGGCTATTTCTTTTCCTGACACAGGAGTAAAGAAACAAAAGCCAAGAAACTGAGTCTGGGCCATCGGCAGCCCGTTTTGAAGTTGATTTAAAATAGACGTCTCTGTTTAAACTGTCGCTTCTGTTTCTTCCTTACATTCACACAGGCATACACAAACATACGCCGGCAACAGTGAGGAATTATTTACAGAGTTCTATCTCAGCCGAGCTTTTTGTGATGACTTTTATTAATTATTGAATAATTCAATGAATAATTCATGATGTTCCTGCTGGTGAAGTCCTCATCAAAAACTCGTGAGCGCAAGTCGAGCCATCCCACAATTTTCCTGAAGCTGGAATAAACCCTGATTGTATTTCTACATGTGTGTGCATCCATGCCTGTGTGTTTGTGTAAGTGCCTGCGTGTGCAAACCAGTGGGTGAGCAAGTCTGCAAGTGATTGCACTATGAGTGTATGTTGAGCAGCTTGTGTGACCTAATGCACGAGTGAAGGGATGCATCTGGGTAAGGGTGAGCGGCAAAGGAATTTCTCTGGGGACTTTATATTCTACATGTTGTTTTAATCTCTTTGTCTCTGGAGGTGGGAGCGATAGTTCTTTCTTCATTATCTGTGTAGAGTCCTCTTAATAAAAAGCATCTGGATTTCAGATAGAGGACGTTGAGATTAAAAAAAATATATGTGCATTACGGAGCAGTGAGGAGCAGGGCAGGGATGTGGAAAGAAACTAAGGAACATCACTTCCAGCTGACTTTCCTCCTATTCCCCAAGCTGGGCTTCTTAGGGCTTGACGCATAATGTTACCCAGCGGAATCATTAAAAAAATGCAAGAGAGAAGAAGGAGACGCTCCTTTGAAAAAAGAGACAAACAAACCAGGCCATGCACCTTGGCAGCGGCCGCAGGTTTCTAGTCCCGCCCCTTTGGGGGAGGGACCTGAGGATGGGTGGGAGATGACTTCATGGGGGACGGGGTGCAATTTGCATGCCTTGTGTCCCGCGGTTGTTAGCCGGCTCTGCAGAGGGGAGGGAGCTCGCCGTAATCTCTGTTCTGGAGAAAAAAGCCTCAGCAGCACAAACCCGGACACGTGGGCGTGTCCGCGTCTCCGTTTACTTCTGTCACTTCTTGCTTCGTGCGTTTTGAAGCTATTATGTGCTGACACATTTATGATCACACCTTTCTGTCGAATAGAACCCTTTCTCCCGAACAAAGGCTTTGTTCTGAAGTCCACTTTGTCTAATATTAAGACAAAGAAAGACGTGCCGACTTTCTTTCGTGAGCACACACGTGGTCATCTTTTCCCATCCCTGTGACTTTTAACCTCCCTGTGTCTTTAGAGTTGCAGAGTGTGCCGTGCAGGCACCCGTAGTGGAGTCCTGCTGCTTCCTCCAGTCTGACCACCGCTGCTTCTCTGCTTTTTAACTGAACTCTTCAGTCCGTTTACATTTAGTGCAATCACTGTTATGGTTGGGTGCAAGTTTACCATCTTGCCACGTTTTCTATTTGTCTCGGCTTTTTTGCTTTTCTAGTTCTCTGCAATGTTTTCTTTTGCATTAATTTATTGTTTAGTGTTTCATTTTATTTCCTCTATTGCATTTTTAGCTATGCTGTTTTTCATAGACTACTTTTCATTACTTTTACTGGTTGTTCTGGGGATTCTGATATATATCCACTCATATATATATATATATCACTAATATATAACTCAGCACTGCCCACTTAGACTCAATATTGTACCACTTCACACTGCTCATTTTTAAGAACATTCCAAGAGTACAATTACATTGATTTTTTTTTTATCCATTGTAATTGTAAGGTCATATATTTTATTTCCATGTACATGATAAACCTGATATTCCAGTGCTATTATTTTTACTTTAAACTGTGATCTGCCATTTAAAGAAATTAAGAGAAAAAAGTAAAAGCTAATATTTTCTATTTACCCGCATCTCTGTCATTTCTGGTATTCATCGTTCCTACCCTTAGATCCTAATTGCCGTCTAGATTCACTTCCATTCAGCCCGAAGGACTTTCTTTAGCATTTCCACAGTGCAAGCCTGGGAGTGACAAGCTTTCTCAGCCTCCGTTTGTCTGAGAATATCTTAATTTCCCCCTCATTACTAAACAGCTTTACTGAGATATATTTCACATATCACACAATTCATCCATTTAAAATGTACATGTCAATGGTTTTTGGTATATTACATCATTCATTTTTTAAATCCTTTTTTAAAATTGTGGTAAATGTTGCCATTTTAACCATTTTAGTGTACAGCCGGGTGGCATTAATGTTGTATGAACAGCACCACTATTTCTAAAGCCATTAAGCAATAACTTCCCACAGCCCCCCCCACCCCGCCACCAGCTCCCCCAACCTACTCTCAGTCTCTAAAAATTTGCCTGCTCGAGAGACCTCATGTAAGGGGAACCATATAGTATTCGGCTTTCTGTGTGTGCCTTAGGTCACTTAGCTCACGTTTTCAACGTTCCTCCGCGTTGTAGCAGGTGTCTGCACTTCATTCCTAACTTTTAGGACTGAACGATATTCCGTTGTATGCACTCCTCTACTCATATAACACATTTTGTTTACCCGTTTGTTCACCGTGGCCACAGGACTCATTTCTCCGTTCTGGCCACTGTATGGAAATCATTCTGCTATGGACTTTGGGGTACAAATACCTACGTCCCCACTCTCAGTTCCTATGAGCTCCTTTATTTTTGAAAGACACAGAATTCTATGTTGACAGTTTGTTTCTCTCTGTGTTTAAAGTTCTTATTCCATTTTCCTTCAGGTCTCCATTGTTTCTGATGAGAAATCAGCCTTGATTTCTATTGTTTCCTGTATGGGATGTGTCATTTTTTTAAATCTCGCTGCTTTTAGGATTTTTGGCTTTACCTTTGGTTCTCACAGGTTTGACTATGATGTTCCTCGCTGTGGTTTTCCAAGGGTTGCTGAGCTTCCAGATGAAATTGGGTGAGAACATGCAATCTTCATTAACCAACTGATGGACGATAAAAAGCATCCATCAGCTGATATTTTTCATCAGTTTTGGCCATTTTCAGCCATTATTTCTTCAAATACTTTTCTAAACTATTTTTTCTCTCTGCGCCTTCTGGGATGCTAAAATACATGCATGTCACACTGCTTAACATTGGGTTGGGGGGTCACTAAGGCACTGTCCGTTTTTTTTAAATCATTGTTTCCTCTCTCTTCTTTAGATAGGGTAATTCTGCGTGTCTGTCTTCAAGTTCACCAGTTCTCCAATCCGATGTTAAGCCCATCCAGCGATTGTTTCATTTTATGTCCTATTGTACTTTTCTGTTCTATGACACTCATGTGGTTCGTTTCCATTTCTCGGCAAAGATTCCTCATCTGTTTACTCAATCAGCCCATCGTTTTCCTGAAGTCCTTGAATATTTATAATAGCTTCTTCAATGCTCCTGTCTCCTAATTCCAACGTCTGGGTCACCTCTGGATCTGTTCATAACAATTTTTCCCCCTTAATTATTAAACAGGTCTTCAAATCCCATCTTCCCCACTCTTTACCTGGGTGACCTTAGGTGGATGAAAATCTCTTGGAGATTTTCCCTCGAAACAACAGGAATGAGAGCAAACATTCCGCAGGAATAGCATGTGCATCAAAAGAGAGAGTGTGTTCGAAGCTCCTCCAGGCAGAAGGTGTTTAGTGAGAGGTGGCTGCTATTGGCCTCTGAGATTTGGCTCATGAGACATCATTCCCACAAGAAGCTCGTTCAATCACCCCATCTGGAAGGAACTCCCCAGAACGTTGTGGGCATACCTCTCAACTCCCCCTTGTTGTCGTATTATTTGCTAACCCCAGTCTCTCCAGCCAGACTCCGAGTCCCCAAAAGTGGGGACAGGGGTATCGAGCTCTGTGTCCCTGGCTCACAGTGGGTCCCCGATGCGCACTTGTCTCGTTCAGCGAAGCAGCGCATCCCTGAGAGGCCAGGCGCAGTTTCTCGGGCAGCCCAGCGTGTGACGATCGGTAACACGGCCGCAAGCTGCAGGGTCCGGGAACTCCCCGGGGGCCAGGCCGCCCGAGGCCCTGTGCCTCCAGCCCTGTTCAACTGCAACTGAAGCTCAGGCCGCAGGAAGCCAAGGCTTGTGTCAGGCCTCACGAGAGCACGGCGCGCCGTGCCTCCGAAAGCCCCTCACATTTCCTCTGCAGAGCCTCGGGGTCTCGTGACTGTTCACTGCTCTGCCGCAAGACCACGAATACCTCATGTATACATTAGGCTTTCCTCCCCACGCGGCCCTCTCGTGTCTGAAACGTCCCCAGTCCCTCCCCGCCCCACCCCTCTAACTCAGGCACCTGACCCCCGGGTTGCTCTTCTAGCCAACGAACTTGCAAGGCAGTTGTCAATGACAGTGAGGAGGAGGATAAGCCTGAGGATGAAGACTAAAGCTTACGCACAGAGGTGGAACTATGCTCCGGGCACTATGCGTGTTATTCGGTTTAGTCCTTATCCACCCCGAGGTGGGTGTCCTCCTCCTCATCTAACAGAAGTGTTCTCTGGAGGCTCCGAAAGATGATGGCACTGCCCAAGGTCAGGTGAATGGTAAGAGAAGGCCCAGTCTCGCAGACTCTTTGCCCTGTGTGGTTGACTTTGTGGCGCTCAGCACCCCCCGACTCTGTGGCCAGGTGCGCAGGCCTGACCCCGACCCCCCCACCTGGTCACGTCAAGTTCTCGTGGATCCTAAAGCGTTGGGGTGTGGGGATTTTTCAAAGGGACGTGCCTATCCGTGATAGATTGATCATAACATGTGCTGAACGGGGAAGGTGGGTGGGGTGACCTGGGATTTCTGGTGGGGGTGAGGACGGGTCCTCACACACTGATAATGACAAACATCACTTGTTGAACACCCGCTGGAGCCAGAGCACACATTGGAAATCGACACACGTTACGTGTTCTCACGGCAATCCTGTGGGGTGGCTATTATTCCCATTTCACAGATGAGGGAACTGAGACCCGGAGGGATTTGGTAACTTGGAGCTTCCAGATGGGCCTCCTCTCCCTGTCTCTGGTCTGTTCCATCCTCTGCTCCTCCTCTGGCTGGCTCACTCCGGGTCACCATCTGGTCAAGCTGAGATATTACCTCCCTGGCCTGCAGCATCCCCAAGGCTGGGTCGAGGCCCTTCTGGCCCCACCTCCTGGCACCCTTGCCCTTCACCCTACCGTGGAGCTCTGCGCGCTGCACTGCCCTTGCTCCTTTGCTGTCCTAACGGGAGGGTCAGCCCGAGGGTCTGTCCGGGCAGTGAGCAACTCACATCTTACTTGGCTCCATGTGGTTAAAGGACTTAGTTAAAGAAAAATGCCCGGAGCAGTCTCTGGCCCATAGGAATTAAATAAATGCTGTTATTTTTATTGTCCTTACTGCTTACCACAATGTCAGGTCAAGAGACATTCATTAAATTAAGAAATGAATGGTTACACACAGCTATGCTTCGGCAGAGCCAGGGACATGTGCCTCCTGTCCCAGACCCATGCATCACCTCCACGGCCAGGCTGGGCCTGGGGGACCCTCTCCATCCCCCTGCTGCTGGTATGCCTAGACCTCTAGAGAGCACCCCCAACCCATACCCCCTCAGGAGAGGCGGGTGCATGCGCTGGGGGCAGCTCTCCCCCATGAAGCCCTCAGAGGCCTCGGTCGAGCAGCTGCCTCTGGCTCCAACAGGAGACCACCGCCTTGGAGAAAGGCCAGTAAAGCGCCCTGACAAAGGAGGCCCGAGCTTTGCCCTCTGCAGGGCTCATGGATGGTTAAGGAACCCTCTGCATTGTTCTGGGAACTCTCCACCATAAAATGCTGAAAAGAGCAGCGATCTAAGGCCAGACTTGCCCATCAACCTTCATAAGTCATCTCGGCCAGCTCCCTCCTCTCACTGTCTCCCCTGGGAAACCTTCATTTCGGTCCAGGCCTTTCTCTCTGTCCCTCCTCTACCACCTGCCATCCCCTCTCCCACAACTACCACCATCTCTTGCATCCTGAGGCAGCCCTTCTTGCACATTCTAGGCTCCTTGCTCCTTGTGCCTCTGCTAATGGTGCATGCCTTCTGACCCGCAGTGCAGCCTGGCGCTCACCTCACCCAAGCACTCACCTTTGCAGAAAAGGAGGCTACGCCCCCCAGAACCTCAGCCAGTCCTGACCCAAACAGACCCACCAGAAGGTGGGGACTATGACGGCTCTTGGTACCCACGCTAGGAATTGTGCACTGTTGGCTTATGGCCTGGCACCTGGGGGTTCCAGCAGGTCTTCTACCTCAACCCCATTGCGTTGGCCAGATCTCCTGTCCCTCCTCTTCCTCCCCCTCATCATGATCATCGCCATCATTGCTCACTCTTACTAAGGGTTTACAGTGCCTCAGGTGCTGTTTGGAATAGGTTACATGCATAAACATCATTTCACACGACTAGATTCCTACACTAGTTTTAAGGACTAGGACCTGCTCTTAGAAAACGGGTCCACTTGGTGGAGGCCCTGAGATCCCCTCTCAGGTAACTAGGCACTGCATCCATCATGGACCAAACACCTGGGATCTCTTCCAACCTGCCCTCCAGAACCGAGGCTGCTGATTTACCGGGTCCACCCACCAAGCTGAATTCCTTGGGGCATTGACACAGGCCCAAACCAAGTCCAGGCTCGTTCTAACACCTGGATGCTGGACATGGGTTGTGGGATCTGCCCTTGGGACCAGCCCAACAGGCCAATGCAGCTTTGGCTTCCTCCCCTTCCCCAAGCTCATGGCTGGGTTCCCAGCCCACTGCATGGCCAAGTCCACCTGGTTAGGACATGGATTCTCCATCTGACCACCCAGAGTGACCGAGTCCACCCAGTAACTGACTCATTGCCTACTTTAATCCGCGTGGTGACTGCCACCGCCCTGGGCTGCCTCCCCAGTTCTTTTCCTCCCACTGCCCTCTCAGCCTTTGAAAAAGCAGGATCACACGGAAACAGCGTGACGGTGGCTCTTGCCGAGAGGTTGGGAAAGTCCACGCTGAGAAGGAAGTTTAGACTGAAGTTGAAGTCCCCCGCGGAGAGGGTGGTATTCAGTCCTTCGTGGTGCTCAGGGACTCTGGGGTCAGGAATTTAGGAAGGGTTCACGGGGCAGGCTGCAGCCATCTGAGGGCTCGACTGGGGCCAGAGGACCCACTTCTAAGGTAAGTCGCTCTCAGGGCTGGCACGCTGACGCTGGCGGTTGACCGGGTGCCTTGGTCTCTCCAGATGGGCCTCTCCACAGGCCTGATTGATGATGCGGCAGCTGGCTTCCTCCAGAGAGGGATATACAAGAGGCCAAGATGGGAGCGCCGATACATTTTGTGACCTAGTCTTAGAAGTCACTCACTGTCACGCCCGCCACATTCTGCGGGGGACACAGGCAAACCGTGACTCGGGGGAGGAGGAGCCTGCAGGGTGCACGAATGCCGGGGGGCGGTGATCGTTGAGGCCGTCCCGGAGTCTGGCTTCCACAGAGACCCTCCCAAGGTGGAAGCGGGTCCTGTAGGTGAGCATGGAATTGGGGGCCGAAGAGATCCTAGGCATCCCTCCCTAGGTCCCAGAGTTGGGGGTGTTAAGAAGCCAGCCGCTCTCTCCCAAACTGTGGGTGCCACCGCAGCGCGCACCGCGTGAAACGAGACCGAAGGCTGGTGCCGGCTGCAGCTGTGGGGCAGTTCCCGGGGAACACCGCGGAACCCCACCTGCAGTTTCACTCCCCTGCCAGGTGCCAGCTCGGCACACGCACAGGGAAGCCCAGATGAGCAGAAGGGTTAGCAGTCCCTGCCACAGGGGGCGGGAGTCAGTGGGTACAAGCCTCCACCCCCGTCCCTCCCCCGAAACAATTCTGAGTCTCATTCTATGCAGCATCTTGGGGGTCCCCAGTGGATATGGGACCCAGTCGCCCACAGCAGCTCAATAAAGTGCTCATCATTGCCACTTCTCTCCTTGCCTGCCTCTCCTTCCCTGCTGTCTTCCCTGCAGAACAAACTCCTTTCACCGAACCCCATGCCTCAGACTCTATCCTAAGGCAGTCAGCTCCGCCCGTATTCCATGGAGACCCCATTTTCTACATTCATGATATCTTCTGCTGGTCCTTGGAGTCGGCAGATGCTCTTCGAGCACTTGGTCTGCACCGGGCACTGGGATGGAAAGAAAACCAGACATGATCTCAGCCCTGAAAGGAACTCAGTCTCACACGTGCCGATCTGAGACAGTCGCTGGCGACAGAGCACATGGATGAGGGCAGGGACCCAGTGTCCCAGGATGTGACGGGAGCCCCGAAGAGGCGGCTTTCAATCAGACAGCGCACTAGGAGTCTGGTCAGACGATTGATGCCTGAGCGGAGAGGCACAAAGGATGAAAAGTCGTTAAAGCCCGGGGGCAGACAAAGCAAGGGGTAAGCTTGGTTCGGTCCCAGGGAAGTGCGTGAGAAAAATAAATGGGAACGACCTGTCAAGGAACTACTGCTACGGCGCTTTGCTGCTCCTCCGCCCTCGCGGAGAGCTTTTCCAAGGGCCGAGCCCTCGCCGGGATGCTTCCGCGGAAGGCTGGTGACGACTTTGTGCGGTGAGAACAGGGAGGTAGACGTAAGTCATGTTTGCCGTGGTTACCCAGCTAATAAATGGCAGGAACACAATTCAGACGGAGGCCCCTCCGATCCCGGATCCCAAGGCCCTAACCCCGGGCGCATACTCGTTTCTGTGGTCAGCAGTGCGGGCGCAGCATGATGAGGGCGGAGATGGGAGAGAAGGCAGGGGCTCGATCACAGACCGCGATGGACTCTGAGAGTTTAAAAGAGGGAAGGACGAACACACACTTGGTGTTTTCCGAAGATAATTGAGGACGTTGTTAAAACATTCCCTTTCCTTGTGCCGGAGTCTGAGAGAATGGTCCTTGTCCGGACTGGGCCCAGAGGGGTCAAGGGTAAGCAGCAGCCCTATGAGGCTGGAGTAGGAGCTGCAGCAGTGATGTGCAAGCTCCCCTGCCCCCCCCGACCCCGCCCCCGTCCCCAAGCAACGACCCCTTCCTCCAGCAAGGCTGGCAGTCCTCGCCCTTAAGGACCGCCCTCCGGCACTAACTTCCCAGGGTCTGAGATTTTTATTGAGGAAAGTGACATTTTCTTTCAGGTTTATCCGTCTTGGAAAGGGTAATAAGCATCGCCTGGTGAGCAAGCAGGGACTTGGGGGTGCAGCGACGTACACGACGGCTGTTTGGACTCATCCTGCTCTTTTCTAGAACAATCTTAATCAAGTGAAAGGTACCAGTAGCTCTGGAAGGATTTACCCGCTGCCTCTCTGAGTAACTGACCAATAGCAGAGGCACAAAAGTGTCGCCGCAACCAGGCCGCAGAACATAGTACAAATGACTATCTGTTGCTCTCTCTCTTTCTCTTTTTTTTTTTGGCAAATTAAATAACTGATAATTCTCTATCGCCAAAGGTGATTTACATAAATGTTTAAGGAGCGATACAATAAAAATGACGTTCTCTTCAGGAAGAAGACACTGAACAACCGGCCGTTGTCGACCCTCGAGTGTCCCACCAAGACGCAGCTGCAAGCTCCGCTGGGAAGGCAGCCCGCGGGTTTGGAACTGCGGTGCCACCGCGCGCGGGGGACATCGTCCCGGCCGCCCGCTTGGAGACGCGTCCCGTCTTTATGTTGTGAAAGTGCGAATTATGGAGAAAAAGAGAAAATGTGAGTTCAAAGTAATACAGACTTTATTTTCTAACTGTTAAAAACATTTGCCTAAATCACTTTTCTTTTTAAATTACAAATCGCCATACAGTATTGTGTTAGTTTCAGGTGCGCCTCCCAGTGATTAGACGTTGCATAACTTCCTGCATGATCGTCCCCGTGGGTCCCCCCATCTGACCCCTTCCATGGCTGTCGAACTATCACCGACCGTACTCCCTGCGCTGTACTTGGCACCCCGCGACCAGTCTGTAGCAACCAATTTGGGCTTTCCGATCCCTTCAGCTTTTTCACCCACCCACTCCCCTCAACCCCTCCCAACCGGCAACTATCAAAATGCTCTATGTCTATGAATCTGTTTTTATTGATTAGATATGTATTTAGTGCCATTTTATTATTCATATCTTTGATCTCTTTTTCTTCTTCGTAAAGATGACCCTTTAATATTTCATATAATACTGATTTGGTGGTGAAGCTCTTTCTATGTCCTTTCCCCCTAAATAATAGCTTCACTGGGTAAAGCGACCTTGGATATAGGTCCTTGATTTTCATCACTCTGAATATTTCTTGACAATGCTTTCTGGCCTGCGAAGTGTCTTTTGAGAAATCAGCTGACAGCGTTATGGGGGCCCCCTTGCAGATAACAAACTGCTTCTCTCCTGCTGCTTTTAAGATTCTGTCTTTGTCTTTAACCCTTGGCATTTTAATTATGAGGCGTCTTGGAGGGGGCCTCTTTGGGTTCATCTTGTTCGGCACTCTCTGTGCTTCCTGGTCTTGTGTGTGTATTTCATTCACCAGGTTAGAGAAGTTTTCTGTCACAATTTTTAAGTAGATTTTCCATTTTTTGCTCTTTCTCTTCTCCTTTCAGCACCCCCCATGATACTAACATTGGCACAGTTGAAGTTGTCCCAGAGACGCCTTACACTACCCTCATTTTTTAAAATTCTTTTCTCTTTTTTCTGTTCTGAGTGGGATTTTTGTTTCCTTATCTTCCAAAGCACCGATGTGATTCTTTGGCTTCACCTGCTGTACTGTTGATTCCCTGTAAACTATTCTTTATTTAGTTAGCGTATCCTGCACTTCTGACTGGTTATTTTTTATGGTTTCAAAATCCTTTTTTATGCTGTTGAAATTATCACTAAGTTCATTGAGCATCTTTATAAACAGTGTTTTCAATTCTATATCTAATAGATTGCTTGTCTCCTTTTTTTTTTCTGGAGTTTTGTTCTGGTGTGTGATTTGGGCCATGTTTCTTTGTCTCCTCATTTTGGCAGCCTCCCTGCGTTTGTGTCTGTGTATTAGACAAAGCTTCCACATCTCCCGGGCTTGGCAGAGTGGCCTTATGTAGTAGGTATTCTGTAGGGTTCAGTGGCACAGCCTCCCTGATCACCCAAGCTGGGCATTCCAGGTAAGCCACCCTCCCCCACCACCCCCAGTCCCGACGATGGGCTGTATAACCGTCCTGTTGTAGGTGAGTCTTGATTGCTGTTGGAACATCAGTGAGAGGGATACACCCGCAGGCGGATCAGCTGCAAGGACTGGCTGATTGACCGCCATGGACAATCAGGTGTGCAGGGACCCACCTCACAGAGCAGTACTTACTTCAGCAGGGCTCCAGTGCCCACTGAGACCACACCTGGAATGTGTAGCTTGTGGAGGTGGTTGGGGCGTGCTTTGATGTGGTCTGAAGGTGTCCACTGGGTGCGCTGGCTCTGGGGCCTCCCGGGAGCTCCAGGCCAAGGTCAGCTGCTACCTGTCTTTGCCCAGGGCTGCCCAGCATGAGCTAGGAAGTGAGCTGCAGGTGGCTGCTACTTGTTCTGGGCTTGGAGGTGCCCAGGTGAGGCCAAGCCGTGAACCAAAGCCCGCTGCTGATAGTGCTGGGCCTGCAGCCACTTAGTGAGAGGCCCGGGGCTTACTGGGGCCGGATGCTGCTTGTTTGAGAGATTTTAGGAAAGTCTGAAGCAGGAGCCAAGACAGGCCATTCGTATTGTTGCTATTTTTAAGTAATGTTTATTAGAATCCCTTGGCGCATAATAAATTTAATTTACAGCCGCTTGCAGCCCGACTTACACATGGCCTCCTGTGGCTTAGCTCATTAACACACTCGGGGAACAAATGAGTTTTCTCTTTAATTCTCCCATTTCATTTCTCCTTTCTAATGCGGCCAGCTTGTGAAACTCTTCAGGAGAGAATTTCTCCATCGTCTCCAGTAAAAATCGCCTTAAACACTCAACATTGTTAATTATCACAGAGGCACATAGCACAAGTTCATGTTAGATAGCTCGGGGCAGAGCTGGATAAAGACACAGTGACTCATCCGCGCTTACGTGAGCAAGTAGGAGCCCTCAGAAGGGAGGACAGGAGGAGGGGCTCTGGAGAGGCCCTCGGGTACCAAGAACATTCCAGTTGGAGATTTGGAGGCCTTTAAACAAATCCGGCTGTCATTTGTCCACCCCTCCAGGGAGCAGTAGCAGAGCTCTGGGCTAGCAGACCAGAAACCTGGGCTCTCCTTCTGCTTCCGAGGGCGATCAGAAGATCTCCGAGGGCCTTTCAAGCTCTTAGCAGTCTGACCCTCTCCATTTCTTGGCCTAAGGGCCAAATTCAAAGACCAAACAGCTCAATTAAACCATCATATAGAATGGGAATCAGCAAACGAGTTCTGAAAAGAGCCAGCTGGTAAATACAGGGTCCGGCACAAATAACTCCCCTTTTCATTACAGAATCATAAGTATAATTCTGTGACATAACAGCATCACACTCAAGCATGCCATCTTTGAGGTGAAATGCTCAAATTAAAACTGTAAATTATTAAACCCATATTATTACCCAACCATCCACACTCAAGCAGGCGTTAACTTCTGTTTTCGGCTTTGCCAGCCAAGAGTCAACATTAAGGATATCATATAGATATTTACCTGATAAGAAAGAACAAATTTCCACAAAATATAATAAAAAACAATATCTTGTAACATAGGTCTAGTAATGAGGAGAATGGAATTCTTTTTATGGGATAGCAGTGTTTTATTTAACTGGGGTTCAAAGTTAGTAGTCCTTGTCATAAAACTGATTGCAAATATTCCCCTGTAATAGCCGTTCTTAGCTCATGGGCTGTGCAGAAACAGGTGGTGGGCTGGGTCTGGCCTGCAGGCTACCGTCTGCCCGCAGCTGGCAGAGAATAGTATCCGAGAGCGTGGGCTCGGCAGTCGAAGTGCCCAGACGCAACCCCTGGCTGTTCCAACGACCAGCTGGCAAGTCAGGTAACCTCTTGCATCAGCTCTCTACTGTCATGACAACGCCACACAGCTTCAGTGGTGTACAACGAGAACTATTCGATTACCTTGTGAATCTGCAGGACCCCTTGGTTCTGCTGGTCTGGGTGGGCTTGCTCGTGCACCTGTAGGCAGTTGCGGATTGGCTAAGCAGCTTTGCGGATCTTGGCTGGGCTTGCCCACAGGTGTGAGGTTCGGCTGGCTGTTGGCTGATCTAGGGTGGCCTCGGCTGGGATGACTCCATCATCTTGACTCTTTTCCAAGTCTTTCACCTTCCGGCAGGCTGGCCA
Source organism: Glossophaga mutica (assembly GCA_039655065.1). Classification (NCBI taxonomy): domain Eukaryota; kingdom Metazoa; phylum Chordata; class Mammalia; order Chiroptera; family Phyllostomidae; genus Glossophaga; species Glossophaga mutica. The sequence goes on from CM077303.1 coordinate 8,057,500, forward strand.
GGACCCGTTCCTCACTCGGACAGGTGCAGAGAAGCAAAAGCAAGCAAACCCAGTTACACAGCACCCTCCAAGCTTCCGCTTGCATCATCCTCTCCAACACCCCATGGGTTCAAAGCAGGGCCCAAGAGGCTGAGTCAGAGTGGGAAAGCAGAACCAAGTCACGCGGTGAAGCGGGCGGGGGCGGTAAGAGGCACACACTGGAACCATCGATGCAGATCCCCTGCTCTTTGCCTGTTTCCCTCTCCATAAAACGGTGTCTGGAATAGTAGCCACCGTATACGGCCGTGAGGATTTAAGGAGTTAATACTGCAATAGCTTCAGAACAGAGCCTGGCCCCATTCTGTAAACAGCCAACAAATATTACTCATTCCTTCCGCCTGGTTTACCCAGCATCTCAATTCTAATAGCCTGGTAGAATCTGTGCATCCTAAGGATCTAAAGATAGAAGTACCTGGAAAGAATGAGTTCCTCTGGGGCTGTTTTAAAGCTTTCTTTGTGCTCGGTTAGGTATGGACCACGGATGCCAGAGCCGGGCTGTGGTGTCTGGTCCCAGCCTCCTGCTCCGCCCATTAACAAGTGCAGAGAGGCTGAGAGGAAGGATCTGGTCCTCCAGGGAGATGTGTCTATGTGTTCCAGTTATCCAATCCCACGCCGTCTGCATGGCTGGCTGCTTCGTGTTCAGAGCCCTCTTCCCTACCCTCTCGAAGCTCAGTGTCTTCGTTGGTTGAGGGTACGAGGGCTTTGCTTTGCTTCGCTCCCCTCAGTCCACCCGGCCAGCTGTTGCTGGAGTGGGGCCCTCCACCCCCTGCCCCTCGGACCTGAGTTCCAAGAGGCTGGTCTCTGGCCTGTTCATCACGTTTGCACCAGAGGATGAGGTAAGTGTCTCTTTCTGTTTGGACCATGACCTCCAAAAGGGCCTTCATCACTGGGGAGAAAGGACACCCTCGATGCTCTTATGAACTGTAATTAAGCCTCCTTTCTGCAGCACTGCCTCCGGGGTGCAGTGTCTGGCGGGCTACACATACTCCTCACTGGAGAAATCCAACACAGGTGACTCCACAGTGCAAATCATTAGGAGATGTGAGAGAAATGGCCAGCTTCCTTCTAATATCAATATTTCTCTCATTCCTTAGTAATGAAAACTGATTTCAGCTAGGCACATGGCTGCCTTGCATAAGAAATTGGTTTCATAGCCTCCCTTGCAACTAGGTGTGGTCACATGATTAAGCCCAGATCAATAGGATGTAAGTAGAAGTGTCATCTGATATTTGAGCAAAGCACAGCTAAAGGGAGGATCGTACCTTTCTTTCCCTCTTCCTTTTTCCTGCTGGATGGAATGTGGATGTGACAGCTGGAGTTTGAGCAGCCATCCTGGACCATGAGGTGAACAGAAACCTATACGCTAAGAAGGGCAGATCAATAAGTGAGAAAGAGCCTGGACCCTGCTCTGTGGATACCACACTAGGCCCAACTTCCTTTTACCAGAAATAGATTATTATCATGTTTAAACCTCTCCCGATTACTGATTATATCTGGTATTTGCATGGTATTTTAGAGTTGACAAAACTCACGCCCATTTATGTTCTCCTCTTGATTTTCCCAGGCAAAGAAAGTAATAGGATTATTCCCATTTTACTGACAAGGAAACTGAGGCTTGAGAAGTGTACACGATTGCCCAAGATTACACAACTAGGTAAAAACTACTGCTCAAACTTCGATTGCGTGCCTCTAAGTCCAGGTTCCGAGCCCCTGCTTGCTCCCCCGCGCCCCCCCCCCCACGTTTCTCCTCCCCAGCGCTGCCAGCATGGTCTTTATAAATTGCAAATGTGCAACGCCCAAAGCAGTTTTGCTTAGAACCATTTGGTGCCTCCCCACTGCCCCCAGAATGAATGCCAACGTCTCCACATGGCTCCCAAAGCCCACCACGGTGGGGCCTTCCCTCCCACAGCCTGGTCCCTTGTACCCCTCCATGCTCCCCTCCAGCCACGCCTGAGAACACCTAGCCAGGGATAGGCAGTACTGACATTCAACCCCACTTGGTTTGGTACCAGAGTTGATACATTTTTTGCTTAAATCACAAGCCCCCTCCCCCACTACTCATTACTCACACAAGAGGGTAGAAAGGGCAGCTATACAAGTGCCTATGAGACAGCACAGAGGACAGGATGGGCTTGGTGGAGTGTGGGATAAGGGAGGGGAAGTTTCCTGGGCACAGTGATGAGACCTGGTGTTGAAGGATGATGAGGCTTAGCCGAGAAGACAGAGGGAAATATTCTAGGCAGAGGACACTGCATGTGCGAAGCCCATGAGTGCAGAAAAGCGCAGTTTGGTCCATCTAAAGCATAAAGGACAATTGTGCCAAGATGCTGAAGACACCGGGTTCTTTCTGCAAGTTTGCAGCCTGTGCTCACTTCCGCCATGGCCCTTCCCAGCACATTTATAATCATCTCTTCCTCTCTCTCTGTCCCCTCACCAGCCCTGGAGCTTCTGGAGGGAGGCGGGCAATTCTGGTCCCTGGTGCTGACATTTGGTACATAGTCTGCCTTCTATACATGTTTGTCAAGTGCCTAGAGAGTATGGATTGTCTCGGCCACATTTCAGGGGCTATCAGACCTAACTAATCCTTCTACCTTATACTCTGAGATAGGCGTGCTCGTGGAAAAGTTACAACGAGCAGCCGAGCGATGGACTGGCTGACAAGGGTGTTCGCAAGAGATCTCCACACTCCCCGATGCTTCTGACATTTCTGACTAAGTAAATGGCAAAATCCTCATTCCCTGAAAAATCTACAAAGCTCAAAGACAAGACAGGTTTCCAGGCGGAAGTCATTTTGTGAAAATCCTAGTATAAACACAAAAAAAAAGTAGTTCAACAAGTTCTCCCTGTGATAAAAAAAGTTACCCAAACATTTCATCATGAGGCAAAATGCAAAATGTAAAACTTTGTAAATTGTCTCTCTTTCCTTCATTCATTCAGCAAATACGTAGCTGGCCAGCATAGGTCAAAGGCCATTCTAGGCTCTGGAATGTGGAGGCTCTCTTAGCTGGGGTGCTCTCAAAAGCAGAGATGGGACAAGGACTCATGCCGGTAATCTATTTGGGAGGTGAGCCCGGGGCAGGCGGGAAGAGCCACTTAAGGCTGTGCAAAGCAGCCAGTTCCCGCTGTGGACCAAAGGGCTCATCCCACTGGGGACCCCCAAGGAACTGTGAAGAATTAGCCTCAGGCTGTCCTCCAAGGAAGAGAGGCTGGGGCCTGTGTCCGCAGCCCTGCCCTCTTGTTCAGGCTGCTCGGGACGCCTCAGCCCTGGACTGACTCAGCTCTCAGGCAGAGAGCAGAGGGATGCTGCACAGCCAGGTGGGGAGGCGGAGGCGGGGATCCGGCGCCTGAAGAACTGTCCCTCACCGCTGTGCGGAAACCACAGCTGGTCGGAGGGGATGCGGGCGGGACAGGTGGGGGGCCTGCTGGGACCTCGGACTGAGGAGCCCGAGCCCCCGCCCTCACTGAATTTACAGTCTAGGCAAAGGAGACACCCCCCAGCCAACGGAAACATGTAAAATAAAGTGTGTATTAGAAAGCAGTAAGTCGTAGGCGGGAAAATAAAACAAGGTGATGAGGATGGGGAGAGCCCCCAGGCCAGGGCTAACATTTTAAATAGGGTGGTTGTGAGCCCTGGCTGGTGTAGCTCAGTGGATTGAGCGCGGGCTTGCGAACCGAAAGATCGCGGTTCGATTCCCAGTCAGGGCACATGCCTGGGTTGCCAGGCCAGTTCCTGTCAGGGGACATACAAGAGGCAACCGCACATTGATGTTTCTCTCCCTCTCTCCTTCCCTTCCCCTCTAAAGATAAATAAATAAAAAAATCTAAAAGGAAAAAAAAATTCTAAATAGGGTGGTTGTGGTATGTGAACGAAGATGTGAAGTGGGTGGGGGGATGGGCCCTGCTGACACTGCGGGAAAAGCATTCAGGCTGAGGGAACAGTCAGGCTGAGGCCCCGAGGCAGTCATGGGCCTGAGGGTTTACAAAATTGCCAGGAGGTGGGAGGGATTTGAGGAGACCCAGGGAAGGAAAGGTTCAGAAGTGAGGGGACCTTTCCCCACAGAAGTGGGGGCCCGAGGTTCATGCAGTCACTCCCAGGTATTCACAGGGCTCCTGTTCGTTGCTGGGTGCTGCCAGGCACCTGAACTCCAAGGTGGATCAAACAGAGCCCCTGGCCTGGGGCTCGCCCAGCGGAAGAGAGGCCAACTTGCCCTCAGGTCTAAGGGATGGGATTTCCTGCGGGCCTGGCTGTGAAGGCGCCAGGCGCAAAGCTTCATGGGTACCATCTCCAGTGTTCCCCACTACTACAGCCCCATAAGGGGCACCGAGCATCCTGGCTTTTTGCAATTGGGGAAACTGAGGCCCAGAGAGGTTAAGGGGATGTCCCAGGCTCAACTCAGATTCAAGCACCACCGCCATCACAGTTTTTCCCAGCAAGCCCTTGCCCTGCCACCTCCCAATAATTAGAGTCCAGCAGGGTGGGTGTGATGATGGGAGACTGGTAAGATCCAGAGAAGGGGACAGGGATGAATGTATAGGAATGGGCCTAGTTGACAGGAGAAGGGACTCTTGGAGGAGGGTGCAGCGTGGGTAGGGCAGAAAGATGTGAAACAGCAGGGCGGGTGCTGGGGAACGGCAGAAGCACACAGTACAAGGGGTAAGTGAGTGGGGAGGGGGCGAGGGAGGTGCTGTGTTAGGGAGTCTTCTGGGGAGTTGTAAGCAGGGAGGAGAAATGGCCCTATTTGCAGTTCAGGGTCATGTATGTTTCTCCTCCCGCTATTGGACTGCGAGCGAGCTCTTGGAGAGGAGGGTCCATCTCCCTCCCCTCGATGGCCCCCACTTGACCCGGCATGCGGGGGAGAAGACAGCTCTTCCGGCTGGGCTGGCCTTTGGACTTGCTGGCCACCCTATGGCCGGGCCAGTCAAGTGGTTCCCATCAAATGCTCTCTTGGGTCATTTCTGCTTGGACTTCCTTTGATGTAAGGAAGTGGCCCCGAGCCAGGCTGTGCTACCGAGTATGCCCAGTCCTAACAGTTCCCCGCCCCACCAAATTTTAGTCCTTTCTTAGGATTTAAAAAAGGATAACAAGAGAGGGAAGTTGCGAGTGGTTTTAAAGTAAAGTTTAAAACCCGAGCTTCTTCCTGATGCATTTCCACATCCAAACGTCTGGCTGCAGGGGATTTGGACCAAAATGTGCTCAGCGAAAGAGCTACGGCCAGGTTTGGGGCAAGACAAATCTGCAGTGAATCCTGCGCAGTGTTTAGAATATTGGCTGGGACGCGGGGCCAACGTCAGAGGGACAGGTGACATCTTGAACAGAACCCAGGAGAGACTTGGGGTCCCCCTTCCACCATACCCGGTCAACCAGGAGCACATTCTCTTGGACAGAGTCACAGCAGGCCAGGAAAACGTGGAGTTGACAATTTCCTATTTAACTCCAGCTGTGGTCATGAGCAACTTGGGTAACACCAATGTCTTTTCAAAACATAATTAGCTTGATATGATAATTTCATAGCTCAGTAACGAGTGCTTCTTTGCTGGTCACGGTGCCTTTCTTCTGTTTTCTTTGTGTTTTACCCAGATGCCAATTAGCGCTCTTGCAAAAGGGCAGCATTTTTGCCCCTCTGTCTTTCAAAGTAATTAGAGATGGCCTTTTATTTTAAAGTACTTTAAAAAATATTTTATTTCTTTATTTCCAGAGAGAGGGGAGGGGAGAGAGAAAGAGAGGGATAGAGACATCAGTTGGCTGCCTCTCGCTGGCCCCCAACTGGAGACCCGCTCCACAATGCAGACATGCGCCCTGACAGGGAATCAAACCGGCAACCCTTCAGTTTGTAGGCCAGCACTCAATCCACTGGGCCGCACCAGCCAGGGAAGAAATATCCTTTTCTGAGCAGTTCCTATGAGCCAGGCTAAGTACTTATCTAAATTATCTAAGTTAATCCTTCCAAGAACTCTGAGATCTAATTATGTCTAAATACTATTGTAATTCCTGCTGGACAAGGGAAAAGAGTTGGGCTTTGAAGGTTAGGAGTCTTCAAAGATTACGCAGCTAGAGAGAGTCAAACGGCCTGACAGGGGTTCTTGACCGCACTTCCTTCCTTCCCACGTGGAATGTGCCTGTAACCATAGCAATGGAGGCCTGAGAAAATCCCCTGGATGCTTAAGGAACCACCGCTCTCAGCGTGCTGTGGTCCTACGGAGGTCTCAGATACGAGGTCCCCTGGCTGCCATGGTATCCCACTGCATTTTAGGCATACGGCCACAACCTCTCCAGCCCATGACACCCCTAAGAACTTGTCTAAATCTAGGTTCCCTCAAAAAGGGAGCCCGAAGCAAAGTGTATGTGCTAACACATTTTGGGAGGTGCAATCCCAGGTCAGAAGGAGTGAGGGAAGGAGGCAGGGAAGGAAGGAAAGCCAAGCAAATGTGGCACACTTACTAAGCAGGCCCCGGCTTTGCCAGGGAACGCAGCCCATTGCTCAGTCCCACAAGACAAATTTGAAGAAGCCACCTGGAACCATGGATGGAGAAAGGGGGATGGATGGCCTACCAGAGACCTCTTCTCTCACTGATCAAATTCCTGTCACAGGGAGTTAACTCCCCCACATCTTTCAGGTTGGCCCCTACAGACAGCTGCAGGGGATCAGATCCCCCCGCCCCCCGCCAGTCTCTGGGGTGCGGGACTTCAGTGGAGCAGAAGCCAAAACCTCCGTGAGGATGGTCAGCCCGGGCGTGGACCCACTGCAGCTGGGGCCCCTCCCAAGGTGGGCATGATGGCGGCCTCGCTGGAACGCAGCTCTCACCCTGGGGGAGGCGGCGAGAGACAGTGGTCTGAGGAGAGGGGACGAGGACAATGACGATGATGACTGTCCTCTCCACTGAGCAGCAGGAGGAGACGGGGGAACCGAGCAAATCTGAGGAAGCGCAGCATGGGCTCCAATACGGTCCACCCCTTGCGTTGTTCAGAGTTGCTCACACCCACCTAGGATGTCTGGATCTCACTTAAGAAAAAACTAGCATCAATTTGAGAGTGAAGGTAGCAGTCCAATTTTTGAGGTGGCCGATCATAGCTTCCTAAGAAGACATAAAAACATTAGTGAACCGGGCGATGGTCCCATGGCTGCAGCCGGTCCCGGGGCCGTAACTGGTCCTCACCATCGTCCCTCCACCCACACCTCTCTTTCTAGATTTCTCCAGCCAGCTTGGCAGCTGGCCTGGGTTCTTAACTAGAGGGTCTGCGGGTGACTCAGCCCATTTGTGGTTTCTCTGACAGCGAAACCCAGTGTAACAGCTGGGGCTGCCATAACAAAATACTAAAGGTGGGGGTGGGGGTGGGGCTTAAACAACAGAAATTCATTTCTTTCGCAGTTCTGGAGGCTGGAAGTCCTATAGCATTCCAGCAGCGTCAGCTTCCGGTGAGAGTTCTCTTCCTAGCTTACAGACAGCTGCCTTGTCTTCACATGGGCTTTCTTCTGAGCTCAGGAGGAGAGAGGGGGAAAGAGAGAGAAAGAGAGAAAGAGTGCCTGCCCTGATCTCTCTCTTCTTATAAGGGCACCTACACTATTGGGTTAGGGCCCCACCTTTAGGAACCCATTTAACCTTCATTTCCTCCTAAAAAGCCCATCTGCAAATAGTCACGTTGGCAGTTCCACCTTCAACATATGCAGTGGGCCCGCAGGGGGCATAATTCAGTCCATAGCACCAGACGTACCCTGCCCTGTGCCCACTGTGTGACAGCAAGCCTCGATCACGGTCATCAGGGATGACCGTCCTACCCCCGGAGCAGCCCCTCCTCTGACCGCTGGTCCCCTGCACGAAGAGCCCATGGTGCCCAGGGAGTAGTTAGAGCTTCCGGTTCAGTGGAGCCCTTACTGTACGCGCCAACGGAAGCCTCACCCCGTAGGAGCCAGGGCCTCTCACGCCGGGGAGTCTAAGTTTGCCGGAAGGAGGAACGAGGCCTTCCGGCATCTCCCTGGCCGTTGGGCTCAGAGGGGCCAAGTCTACGTGCACACCTTGGTTCCCAGACTTGTGTATTCTAGCAACTGGGGACACACTCACCAACTCACAGTATATCCAGGAGGAAAACGTCTCCAGCCCACAAGCCGTGGTCTCTAATATGACCTGGAGCTGAGCCTTCGGCAGACCATGCCATGGTTTGGGGAAGTGCTAAGATGGCCAGAGAGAGGCTGGCTGAATTCTACAGGGCGGTCCTCCTGTCCAGCTGGATGCTGAGCGTCTCCTTGGCAGCGGAAGCTCTCTGGTGCGTATCAGCAGGAGGCAGAAAAACCCTTTGTGCCCACTCCATGAACTCACCGATTTCCTGTGTACCTGTCCTCCAGGAGGTTACCCCTGCATTGCCCCAGGAGCCAGTGCCTATCTGCACCTCCGGCCAGCTCTCCTTCCACCCTTAAGCGAGGATGTAATGCAACAGTATCTGTTCCCAACTGGCACCAATATGCTCCAAAGGAGGCCTCGGTCCTTCCATCCTCCGTCAGATAGTCATAGGGACCTCCTCTTTGAGGCCGTAGGTGCAATTGAGGAAGAACTTCCACAGAGCTCAGGATCTAGGCCACTTGCTGTTACTTACCTATTCCTCGTGGACTTGCTCGAGCATGGCCCTAAGCACGCCACCTCTGTCCCACGTCGGGTGGCTGCTGTTCGTGACCAGCCTTCTCACTCAGCAGCGTCGCCCCGCCCATCTTCTGAGGCGCCCCACCCTCCTTCACTCACTGGGCTCTGAGTTGTGAACAAACAGCTAATTTTCCGTTGAAATAGCTCCTGTTATCTTTCTGCTCTTGCACTCTTGATTTTCTTTTAAAAATAATTATACAAATTGAGCAATATCCTTGTCTCCATCGGTCTCATCCTTAGTGACACCACGATCTGTCACCCACTGAAATAGACACTTATGGCCCAAGGTCAGCCCGAGTGCCACTCTAGCCTTGCTGTCCTTATGGTAATTATGTCCCCTGGGTCTCTCGTGACTCGGGAGTCCAGCTGGTCTTTGCTAAGACATCGATTTCCACTGATGCTGAGGAGTCAGTTTCCCTACCATTTCCCCACCCTTGAACGCAGCCTTCAGAGGACCGCCACCATCAAACCTCTCACAGAAGCTGGCGCTCCCCCACCCCGACCAACAAGAGGGATGTCCTCTGGGCCATCCCAGGAGACAGTCGGGTGGTGGTCTCACGATGCTCATATGCGCGTGCCTCTGAGCCTTCTGTTCCTTTTCTCAATAATGTGCCAGGAAACTTCTAGTATCTCGTGTAAGCAACTGTCATGGGCACAAGCACCATCTTGGCAAGACACCTGCGGCAACAGGGTCTCCAGGCCGAGAGGAGCTGCTCTATTGTGACAAAGGAGAAAAGGGGTGCTTCTACCAGCCAGAGGATTTAGCGGGGTTTGGGGGTCCAAGAGTCTCAGGCTTCTGCACCCAAATGTCCCTATTCCAGAGCCCTGACTTGAACGTGGGACACCTGGGCGGCTGCGCGCTCGGTGCCCTTTGTAGCTTGCCACGAAGTGGGTCGTAGGTCAGCAGACAACTTCCCTGCATCTGCCCCTTTTTCTGGCAACACTTCAGTGCCGTCAGAAGAAGCCACCGAAGCTCACAGTCCTCACGGTTATCACTTCCCACAGCGATCACGTGCAGCAGGTGCCTGACCTCCTGAAGCCGTGCTGTCTGCACGCATCTCGTTCAATTAGCTGCAGGGGACGCTGCAGAAATTACCTCCCTATATGCCACGCAGGACCCTGCTTACCCTCGGTAAGGAGGCCCCTATTGCTGCCAGATAGACGGGGAAGCCAGCTGCAATGTCCATCCAGAACATTCGCTCTAGAGCGTCTGGCAGCGCCAAACTGTCCCAGGTCCCGTAGGAGGCGGAGCTGGAAGCAATGCTTGCTTGCTTACACTTTATTGAGGGATACAACCCTGGGGCCACAAAAATAAGGGGTGCGGGAGGAAGTGAAGCAAGGAAGGAAGACAGCAAACACAAGGTTGTGTGTCGCCAAGCTGGCCCCATCTTCTGAAAAAAACATCGTCAGTTGCTCCTTCATGCCTACTGAGTGTCCCCTGGCGGGCCAAACGGAACCACCGCCACCCGTATGCCGTGCAGGGCCCGCACCTCCTTTATTTTTCCCTGGCCAAAATTTGCCCCAAATCAACAAAAGAAAAAAAGCAAACAAAATACAACCAGAGACATTGAAATTAAGAACAATCTAACAATAGCCAGAGGGGAGGGGGAGGGGGCAGTGGGGAGAAGGGTTTTCAGGAACTACTATAAAGGACACATGGACAAAACCAAGGTCGAGGGGTAGAAGCAAGGGAGGGAGGTGTGGGTTTGGCTGGGGTAGGGGGGAGTAAGTGGGAAGAAAATGCAGACAACTGTAATTGCACAGCAATAAAGTAATTAAAGAAAATGTGCCCCGAGTTTTAACTCCCCTGCCTTTCTGAGTAGAGTTTCCTGGCCCCCCCGGAGGCGGATCCCAGGTACTGTGGTGTGGGCTGCCTTGGAGTCCAGCAGGGGTGCGAGGGGCCAGAGCCTGCCTGCGTCATGCCGTGACAGGAGGGGGCCCGTGACAGAGCCTAGCCTTCCCCCTAGAAAGGCCAGGATGTTCCACGGTGGCAGGAGGGCCAGGTCTCGCTGAAGAGTAGCTTAGATTGGGTCCAGACCGGGGCTACTGAAGGCCAGAAGGGACGACGCAGGCTTTCCAACGTGCAAAACCTGCCCGGGTCCTTCCAAAGTATTGGACCTCTCGTTGGGGGTCAGTGCTTCAGAAGCCCAGCTGAGCGGCTGTGTGAGCTGACTTTGACAAGTCACTTCTCTGAACTTGGCAAGTGGGGCAATTACATTTACCTCGCAGAACTGTGAAAACTGGATTAAAATGTAGCATAAAGAACATTTTTAAGTGGCAAAGAGCTCCATGAATATACATCACTGACCGAAATATCCTGCCTGGGATAATGGAGTGGAATGGCGTTAAAATGCTCTGTTACTCGGACCTCAGCTGACCACCAGGGCTCCGTGTTGTGCCCTATTCTCCGGTTTCACACTATCGGAGAGACACAGGTGTCTAGGAGGTCTCACACTATCGGAGAGACACAGGCGTCTAGGAGGTCTCACACTATCGGAGAGACACAGGCGTCTAGGAGGTCTCACACTATCGGTGAGACACAGGCGTCTAGGAGGTCTCACACTATCGGAGAGACACAGGCGTCTAGGAGGTCTCACACTATCGGTGAGACACAGGCGTCTAGGAGGTCTCACACTATCGGAGAGACACAGGCGTCTAGGAGGTCTCACACTATCGGAGAGACACAGGCGTCTAGGAGGTCTCACACTATCGGAGAGACACAGGCGTCTAGGAGGTCTCACACTATCGGAGAGACACAGGCGTCTAGGAGGTCTCACACTATCGGAGAGACACAGGCGTCTAGGAGGTTTCACACTATCGGTGAGACACAGGCGTCTAGGAGGTTTCACACTATCGGAGAGACACAGGCGTCTAGGAGGTTTCACACTATTGGTGAGACACAGGCGTCTAGGAAGCCTCCACGCACACCAGTATTTTACTCCTATCTCTCCTCCCGCAGCCGTGGGCCCCCTTGGGGCACCCACAAGGCCCGGTTTGGCCACTGATGTGTACCCAGCATCCCATGTGCTGCCTGGCCCTGAGTAGGTCTCTCAAGCACTATGTACGAAGTGAAAGAGTGAACAAGTGAACGGATGAACAAATGAACCAGAATCTCCACATCTTTGTCCAAGGGGCTCCTAACACGTGACAGACACCCCGACTCCCAGCAGGTCACCTCATCCTGGAAACTTTCACTGACCCTCCCTCCAGCCTTCACTCCTCTGTCCCCTTACAGCGCAGGTCCCTCTCTCACGCCACAGCTGACAGTGGAATGGCCGATTCGATTGCCTGTCTCTCACATCAGACCCCAGGTTCCTGGAGGAAAGGGACGCGGCCTCATTCCTGTCTGTCCCCAGCATCTCCCAGGTTCACATGTGTCTCCGCAGAGCTCATAGGGAGAAGAGCCTTCGGTCAGCACTCCACGTCAAGGCGGTGGCTAGGAAATTGGTCTGAGAGCCGATTTGCCCGGCGAGCAGTCTGTACTTAGAGTCCGTGTTTATAGGGGTGACTTCAGGGTGCCCACAAAGACTGGGGAGACGAAGGAAGAAAATATTCTTTCGGTGAATGAACTGCAGTGTCCGATGCCCGGCTCTCTGTCCAGAGCCCCTGGTACCATCATCCAAATGAAAACTAGGACTGTCCATGTCTTGGGGACCCTTCTGCAAGGACACTCCATTCGTCGAAGTGCTTGCCACCCGCTTCCACCGGATGAGCAGAGCGGTGTGGCCTGAGAGCCGGGGGCGACTTGTTTGAAAGAAACGCACCGGGTCGCTTAGCGACTACTTGTTGATAGTCTTGCCGCAAACAGAGGAGCCTGAGGTGGTTGAGGAAAACCAGTGGTGGAGAGATCTTCCCCGGGCCGTCAGCAGCTCCTGCCCAGACGCAGCCCTGTGGTCGGAGAGGGACCTGTGGGAGGGAGAGCGCGCCCTTGGCTCCTGAGCCTGAGCCCCGGCGCCCGCAGGAGCTTCCGTCCCCTCCGAAAGGATCCTCAAGGACAGCGCCAAAAGGGGTCTCCGCCAATCAGTCCTTACCCCTTTCCCGCCGCCTCGGAGAAACTTGGGAGGAGAGCAAGCAAAGAGCAAGTCCCCCCTGGAGCTGAGTCCCCTTCCTCGCGGGTGAATTAGTAAATGATTGAGCGCCCAATTCACAACAGCCTCGCTAGATGGAGACCAGGAATCACTGCAGCAGCGCTGGCGGCAGCGGCGGCGGCGGCGGCGGCGGCGGGGAGCGCGGGCGGGAGCGCTGCCCGCGCGGGAGGCGGGCGAGGCTCTGGCGAGGCTCACGTCTGTTTTCCTTTTTCGTGCATTATTTATTTCGCCTCCGCCTGCGGCCCTGCTGCCCGAGCGGGCGCTCCCAGCCAGCGCCTCTCGCCGCTGCCTCTCGCGGGCCGGCGTGACGGACGAGGAGAGCTCCTGCACCCCCGCGCCCTGGGCAGCCGCGCGGCGCCACCGCGAAGGGCGGGGACCCGGGGAGGGCACTCGCTGCCTGCTCCAGGCGGCTTGGAAGAGACTTTCCCCGCCCCCGCCTCCGCCTCGGCAGCCTGCCCTGGCCCTGGGCGCGGGGTGCCGCCCCTCCCGCCCCGCGCGCGGCCAGGCGCAGCCTGGAGCCACCGCGCCCTGCACCCAGTGCGAGCGCGCAGCGCCTGGGACCCCAGCTCAGCGGCCCCGGAGGCCCAAGCCGCACGCAAACTTTTGCTCCAGTGCCCAGTGCTCCTCCCAGGCACGTGAAGCCCCCAAGCGCCCGCGCAGTCGCTAGGGTGAGGATCGAGGCCCCGCCTAGAGGGCGGGGGACCGGGGAGGCGGCTGGCTTTAAATGGGGGCCGTCTGGCGGCTCGGGGACAGTCAACCGCGGGGGGAGTGCGACCTCCCTTCGCCGCGCGGAGAAGCGGCTGGGGCGGCCCCCAGGCAAGGTGGCGTGAAGCACTGGAGGGGTGCGGGAGGAGATGGAGACCTGGGGGAAGCTCACGCTCTCGGGCGGGAGGCCGGTGCTCGGGAGAGCGTGCCAGGATAAATGGGGTGCGCACGGAGGCGCATATGTTGCAGTGTGCGCAGTGAGGGCCGGCGGGGCAAGGAGGGTGCCCGCAGCGTGTGATTTTTGTGGTGTTGTGCATGCAGGGTCAGCTAGTGTGCAGGCAGGAGTCGGTGGATGTGCACGCAGTGTGAGTGATTCCCGCCGGGTTTGAAGTGTGTTAACTGTGGGAGTGAGTTGTGTGTGACTGTTTCTGGGGTGATGCACAGGACTCTCTATGTGTGCTTGCCTGTTTCTGAAGGGGCGCATGGGGCCAAGGTGTGCATGCAGGATTCTGGGGACGTGCACCTGGGCCAAGGTATTCGAGCAGGGTTCCGAGGGCATGCACCAGGATAGAGTATGAGTTCTGGGAAGTCGGTTTCTGCGAGTGTGCACGGAAGTCATCGAATGCGCAAACTGGAGTGAGGGGACACAGGCTTGATTTACGAGGGTGCCTCAGGGTGCGGGGCATGCCCGGCCGGCCGGGGCTATTTGCCCAGTGTTCCGGTGCGCGACCACGACGGTGCCCGCGCGGCGCCCGCCTGACCCAAACTTTGCTCCCCTGACAGTTCGCTCCGAGAGCGGGTGCCACGGGCCGAGATGCTCCTCCGGGACCTGGGCCTGCGCCGCGGCTGCTGTTGGCCCTCGCTGCTGCTGCACTGCGCGCTCCACCCGCTCTGGGGCTTCGTGCAGGTGAGCGCTGGCGCCGTTTGCGCAGACTGCACGGGCTTGGAGACCTGGGCAGGGCCGGGTGGGGGTGGGGGGCCACTTCACTCCCCGGACCCCAGCTTCCTGCAGTCCCCCTCTGATTGGTCCTGGGGAGAATTTAGGTGAAGAAAAGATGCTAGGGCCTCCCCAGAGTACAGCTGGGAAGAGATCAGAGACTCCAGGGGAAGGCTTCAATTGTGGCCTAAGGCCCACAGGACATCAGAACTGGAAGGGTTAGGGAATGTCTGGTGGCATTTGGGGGGTTGGGGATTGTTCCTGTGCTTATGTGAGTTGGAGGTGATAGTCCGAAGAAGAAGAGATGGGCGAGGCTGCTTGCCAGCCTGCCATGGCATGGCCCAGGAGCTGTCCTGAGTTATGGGGCCCTGCTGGGAACCAGCTCAGTGGGTCTTGCTTGGAGGGCGGCTGAGTGATGACTGGGCCAGGACCGGGAGTTCTAAAGCTGGACCCCACATGCTTGTTGAGTGGGCGGGTGGATCAGCATCCTCCCACTCCTCAACAAGGCCCCCCCCCCCCCGCCCCCCGGCCCCAGGCCCATCTGCCCTCTTCCTTGGCTGGCCTCGCCTCACTCACAGTTGTTTTCCTTTCGGAACTGACAGCTTTCTTTAATGTGCGAAACAGCAGCTATTAAACTCAACTGTGCCTCCTCAGGATGCAGCATTTTGTCACTTTTAAACATTCAGGCGGCTGAGCACCAGCTTCCCTTGTTCAACTTTGAGTCGAACTTCGGATATGATTGTTCACTTCATTTTTATTTTCATTTGCTTCCAGTTTTCCATAAGACTTCTCAGCTAGTGTGGAGAGCAGCCCAATGATGTTGTCTTTCTCCATGACTAGAATTCTCCCGGATAGAAACTGGAGACTCGCCACTACCACCACCAAAAGAAATAATTGTGCAAAAGCAGCCCAGTTTTTTTTTTTTATCAGTGTCTTTCAACCAGGCAGTACTTACACAAGTGTGTGCATGTGTTTCAGATGCTGTTACTCAATACAAACCAATTTTGCGTGCAAACCAATCAGAAAAGGAACCCACTAGACAAGTAGAATGGATAAAATCTTGGCTGCAGGCTCTGGAAAAATTAATCTACGAATGATAAGGACCGGGCAGCCAAGGGCAAGGGGCTTGGGGAAGGATGGATCTGGCGTTTCAGCAAAAGAGCTGAATGGAGGGGAACAGGGGGAAGAAGGGGAAAAATGGCAGGGCGTGGAGCTGAGTGTTTCCCTGTAAGTGGAGCGCTCCAAACCTGTCACGTCACGGGCGTGTCTCGAACGAACACAGAGAAAGGACTCAGAGTTTCCTGATGTGATAAAGTCCTCTAATTAATAGGGTAATTGGTGAAGTGAGAGACCTGTGGTCCCCGGTGCACCAGGTTCCTACCTTGAAATCAGCCCAAAGCCTCTGGAGGCTGCCGAGACGATAAGAAACTCAATTGTTCAAGTCAGATGACATTTAAATTGCCGCAAGGTTGGTGTGGGGGCATCCATTAGCCTCCCCGCTTTCCTCTTTAATGTGTCTGGAATTGAGATTTTGAGCTTTTGTGATGTAGGGTTCTTCTAAGTTCACTTCCAGATGATTCCTTTTTTTTTTTGCAAGCAGAGAGGATGACAGGCTGGCAAATTTATTAGGTGTGACAGGAGTGTGTCTCATCAAGTCACTGTGGTGCTGGCCTGTCTCCATAAAAGATGCCAGAAGCCATCATCTTCGTGGGCGTCCTCCTAAAGCCACCGGCGGGGACACAGGCTCTGATCCGAGCCTATGGGTTTCTGTGCACGGACAAGGTGCCACCCCCAGACCCAAGCGATGCTGACCTCCCCCTATGGCCAGTCACTACAGCTTCACTTAAGAATTCAGCAGCATTTACGGGGCGCCTACTGCTTGCCAGGCCCTGTGTTAAGTGCAAGGGACCGAGTGGTCCCTGCCCTCAGGGCAGTGACAGCCTGGCACTGGAGAGATAATTAAACAAGTAGGTACAGGCGGATAGCTCCACAGGAGATGGGACCCGGCGGAAGAGACAGCAGTCTCACAGGTGTGGTGCTTCAGCTGAGAAGGGAAACGGGAGAAGTCAGGAGCCGGGGTGGGCGTGAGTGAAGCGTGCGGGCGGAGGGAACAGCCCCCGGGGCTGGAGGCAAGAGGGCGAGGCCACCGTTGTGGAGCCAGTAACATCGTATCTTGCAGTTTGGACTTCATCCTAGGGGCAATGGGACTGTCAGAGGCTTACACAAGAGCTGACATGACCTCAGATGGGCATTTCAGACATCTCAGTCCAGCTCCAACCAGAAAGATGGATTCAGGGCGGGGAGTGAGGAGGCAAGGGTCAAGGAGGCTGGTGATGGTAGGGTTGCCAGACCGAGCAAATAAAAATACAGGATGTATAGTTAAATTTGAATTTCAGATAAACCACAGATTGTTCTTCAGCATAATAAGTATATCCCGTTACAATATTTGGGACATACTTATGCTAAAAAATTGGTTGTTTATCTGAAATTAACAGGGCATCCTGCGTTTCACCTAGCAATCCTACGGGAGAGGCGGGGGCTGCCCTGAAGAGAGAGGATGGGGTCCTAGTTTGGGGGGGATGGGGAGAATGGGTGGATACAAGTCCTGTTTATGAGGCAACATCCCCTGGACCAGAGAGCTGAACTGAGTGGCTAGGAGTGGGAACTGGCTGCCACGGAGCCCCTTGTGCCCCAGACCGCAGCGACAGGTACCCAATCCAGGTGACTGCAGCATCAGCCTGTGCCTCAGGATTCCGGCCCCAGGAACACACTGCAGAGCGGGGAGGGAAGGCAGAGCTGGAGCGAGAACTTGGCCCAGGAAGTCATGATACCGGCTTTTGCTCTGTGGGCTGTAGGCACGTGGTCGACCTCTCTGGGCCTCCGCCCCTTCTTAGTCAAGTCCAGCTGAGAGTAGGTGACCTCAAGGCAAGTTTGTTAGCCTTGTGGGACTTCCTAAGATGTAAATCAATCAAGCCAGGTATGGATGCAAGCTCCCAGTACTGAGATTTCCTCTCTACTTGCCTACACACCACCCCGCCACCCCACAGGACCCCGAAGTGGACCTGGGTTGGGGCAGACGGGCTAGACCCTGTGTCTCTGCACTGGGCGGCAGATCCCATCCCAACACATCTTTTCCCTGAGCCCCCACTGAACCCGGGCCCTGGGCAGCTGCGGCAGATCACTCACCCCCGCTGCGTCTGCCGTCCCTCCCGCTACGTGTGGGTGGTAACAACGACCCCTCTCGGTTATCCTTGCAGTGAAATGACAGCCCATGGCCGGCACACAGTAGAGCTCAGGAAGTCACACTGGGTCAGGATTAACGACGCGCAGGCTCATCCACCTGCCAGCTTAAGTGGGGGAGCAAACGTTACAAACCAGTGGGGAAGATGCCCCAAAGACAAGGGCTTACGAGGCGAGGAAGCTGCCCTGGGCAGGTGGGTCTCACGGGGGGTCACGGGGCTCAGGACGGCTGGCCCAGAAGGCTGTGCGGGAGCCGGGTTTGAAGGCTGAACAGAACTTGGCAAGTGGATCAAGAGTTTTCGTAAGCAGCTGTCAGCGGCAACAGGCTCAGTGGCCTCAGGTTTACGCTGGACCGAACTCCAGGAAGGGGCCTGGGGGGGGGGGCCACCCCTCAGGGAGGACAGCCAGCCCTGATCAGACACTCTTGTGACGACCGTTGGTTAAGCAGTTGTGCCGGCCCCCTTTCCAGTGGGGCCGATCTGAGACACCACAGCTTTCTGAAATTCTTCCTCTCCCATCAGCCTTGCAGCTTGGCCCCGGGTTCCCTGCCTATAATTTCACTGCATTAAACTCTCTTATACCTCTGTGCCTGTATAGCCTCTCACAAAAATAGGTCATTGGGTTGGACCAGGTTAAATAAACGTGCTGCTCTCGAACGCTCTCTCGTAAATTGCACCGTGGAGAGTGGGAAAGTAATTGCTTTGGCAATGGCCTTCACGGCTTGACGTTCTCATACTTGGTCAAGTTCAGGGGAGAGGTGATCTCCGAGGCCAGCGGCTAGGCAGACGGAGGTCCCGAGCAACCCCCGAGTCCTAGAAGGTCAGAATCCAGAGGGCAGGCTCTGTGCTGGCGGGAGAGCTGACCACTGTACCAGTGGAGAAGACCGGGCACTGAGGGGCAGAGAGTGAATCATGTCCGTAACGTAACAGAGAAAAGGCTCACCCTCCGAGGATGCGCTCGTCCTAGCGGGACATAGGTCGCCTCTCAGAGCTTGAACCGCGGTCCTCTGGAAAGGCGCAGAGGTGGTAAGCAGGAGCTTCTTGGCCTCGTCAGTGCTGTCAGAGCTGCAAACGGCTTCCCCCCTGCGGCCGTCCCCATGGCCCTTACCTAGTCTGCTCACATCTGCCAAGGGCAGCGGGAACCCGAGCTCCGTGGGCTCTCTGCTGGGCCTGGACATGGGCAGCCAAGGGTCACGCTGGCTTTTAAAGGCGGCCGCACGTGGTTGTTTCGCAGGGAAATCAGGGTTCTAGGTTTCCACTCACTCAAGACGACAGCCAGAGAAATTAAGCGTGGGCATTACTGAGGTGGGGGGGGTGACCACCAACTTTTTCCTTCATGCCTTTAAATCAGCGTGTTCCCCGGGACAGGCAGAGAACACCAGCCTCTCAGATTTACAGCACTGCCTCAGGGAGGGGCGCGGGCAGTCAGTCTATGGCTCCATTAGAAGCTCTCCCTGGGACACTTAAAATCCCCCTGCCCAGCTGCACCTGCAGGAACGCTGATGTAACTGACTGTGGCTAAGGCTCAGATGGGAGTATTTTGGGGGGCTGCCTGGAGATTCCGATGCGCAGTCGGGGTTGGGGACCACTGGGTGAGCACAACCAGCTCCCGCCGCTCTTCCTAGCTTACAGGTCAGGAAATGACACTGATGTCCAAAAACATCAGACCCGAGTTCCAGAGGTATGGTTTCTGGTCCAGCTTTTAATATTTCTTCATTTGTTCATTCATTCATTCATTCATTCATTCATTCGCCAAACCTGCATTGAATGCCAGGCATCCCCTTGAGTGCGAGGTTATGATAGTGCAAGAAATGATCACAGGCCAGCCCCCTGCCGCCGTAGATCTACGGCCCAGTGCTGCAGATGGGCGGGAACCAGGTAGTCGCCCCAAGGCGGGCTTTGGCCCTGCAGAGTGGGACCTAGGCCGGAGGAGTCTATGAAAAGGAGATCTGACCAGGTCCCAGCGATCAGGGCCGCTTCCCTAAACAGGTGAGAGCCACTCTGAGCAAGGGGCCAGCGGGCAAAGGTGGGGGTGGGGACGTTCTGGCCCACTGGAGCAGCCCATGAAAAGGGTGGGAGTGTGGCCCGGGCCAGAGAGTGGAAGAAGGGCCCTGAGGGCAGAGCTGTGGGTGAGAGCTCAGGGTGAGCTGGGGCTGGAGACGCTGTGGGGAGCGGGGAGGCGGTCTCCCGTGCAGGACCCTGTGGCCCCCGATCCCCTGAGCTGTGGGCAGGCTTTCGGGGGCGGGGGGATCTGAGGGATGCAGGTGGTCTGCCTGGGTGTGTTTCCCACAGGACCACTGGGGCTCCCCTTGGGTGTGGGGATCACCAGAGCAGACGCCTGGCTGAGTAAGGCGTTTCCTCCCTGAAGGCGGAGGGCCTGGGCCATCCCCAGAAGGCTGCCAGGATCTGGGACTGAGAGAAGGGGAAGGCAGGGCCTTGTACTGGAGCAGGACAGACTGGAGAGGTGGCCGGGTCTGCCTGCTGGGGGCGTAAATCGGTGTCCTACCCCCACAGCGTGGGGGAGCCTGGGGTAGCCACTCCTCCTGGGCTTCAGTTTCCTTGTCGGTATGCTGGGGAGCTTCTAGGAGCTCATCTCCCAGCTGTTTCCACCTCTCTGTAACATTGCAGCCACTGGCCACAGTCCCATGGCTGGTCCCCGGCAGAGCCGGAAATAAAACCTTAACCTCCAAACCTGCCAAGCTCACCTCCTACAACATTGTTCTCTTTGCACCTGACCTCTGTCTCTTCTTCCTGCCGTGGTTTGGGAGAAGAAGCCCAAGTCCCGGCCTGGCAGGGAGCAGGTGGGGTGGGCCCGTTTTGGCTCCCAGTTGCCTCGTGGTCTTCTCTTGGTCACGTGGGTCCATTTCTGCAGGTGACACACGGAGAGCCGCAGAAGTCCTGCTCCAAGGTGACTGACAGCTGTCAACACATCTGCCAGTGCCGGCCCCCTCCCCCGCTGCCGCCGCCACCCCCGCCCCCGCCGCCTCCCAGACTCCTCTCCGCCCCAGGTGAGTGAAGGCTTGCCTGTTTCCGATTTCTCTTGGTGTCCTCCGGGCCCCGGGAGAACCTTGGGCATAGCAGAGGGCAGCCTTGCCTCCTCTGTAATTTTCCACTGGCCGAGCAGGAGGAAAGCCAAGGCCCAACTTTCGCCTGCAGTCTGCAAAACGCCTTCCCCACAGAACGCTCCTGCGGGACGGAGAAGGATGTTTCTGCACCCGTTAATCAGATCACAGTCAACCTCCATTGAATGAGTGACGGGCCCAGATTGCTCTAAAGGCCAGACCTTTAAAGGACAGGCCCTGGGCACCAGGGCTTATATAGCCACCCACGCACACAGTTTCATTTTTCGACTGTAATTCTGGTTGAAGGAGGCTCTGGGAGCACGGTGGCCTGGATGGCCCTCAGCCCTTTGCAGTGAACTCGGCTCCCCGCCCCCTCGCTCGTTCGCCTTGATTTCATCTATGAACAATCCGACTCCTGGTCGTTCAAACAAAGGAGTGTTTCTTAGCCAGAAACGGCCAGAGTCTTGACCTCCAAGGGTTAAGAGCCCTGCATACAATTGCTGCTTGATAAGGTCTCTAAGAAGAGATTCTGTACTTGGGGTCGATCACCCATGGTTCGGCCCGTAGAATGTCCGTGATGCTGGCTGGGTCTCCCTTGTTAAATGCACCGCCGCTCAGTTATTGGGGTGTATTTTAAAGAACCTCGATGACACTTGCTCTCTGGTCAGCTGTGTGTCCAGACAGCGACGCAGTGTCCGGGGGGATCTTTGCAGTTCGAGTGCGTTTCCGAGTTTTGTCTGCTGGGCCCCTACATGTCTCCATTCTTACCTGACACCTGTCCCTGGTGCTTCTCAGAGTGGGGTCCTCAACATTGCCCGAAGCATTTGTTTAAGAGGCCAGCTTCAGGGGCCCACTTCAGACCCGCCCACTCAGAGACACTCAAGTGGGGCTTAGGAAGTAGCCATTCTGAAGCGATTCAAACGCAAGTTGAAGTGGAGAACCTTGGCCTACCAGGCAGGCCCCCCGTTCTAGGCCTCTGCGGGACTCCCCCATCCCAGGAGGCCCACCTGCTCCTCTCTCCGGAAGGAATCCCCGAGCCGTCCTGGGGGCCTGGCCTCAGGCACCTGCCCTGGGAGATCACGCCCCTCCCCCCTTCCTTGCGGGCGTCTCCTCCTCCCAGGCGGTGGGCCCCAGGCCTGTACTGCCCCCAGCTGTGCTTGCATCTGATGGACCCGGTTAGAGCCCCTTCCGTTCACCTGGGACTGACTGAGCTTCTGTGCCCGACACAGAGGTGAGAGGCCGTTCTGGTCTCCTGGGATCTCTCAGCCTCAAAGGGAAGACCCTCCTGTCAGCCACCTGCAAAAGGTGGCCTGAGACAGCGCGGACCTTGCCGTCCGGTGCGCCGGAGATCCCTGAGTAGCTCAGCCACAGCTCACTAGAACTGTGACCTGGGTCTTGAAGAATCCATGGCATTGTTCCGGGTCGATAAGGAGGTGGTGGGAACGGGCGTCCAGGCAGAAGGACCGGCCCGGGCAAAGGTGTGGAGGTCTGCCTCTGTGCGACCCACCTGGGGAGTCCTGGGCCCTTCAGCAGGTGTACAGCGGGGGCCAGGGGCTGACGGGGCAGGGCCTCGGGCGTGTGGCCGATGAGATCACGTTTCCCCCTGTGAACCTCCGTCTGCCAAATGTCATCTGTCATCTCCAAATGCCTCCTGTTCTTTGCCCCTTTTTCTTGAAATAGACTCACTTTTGTGTTTATGCAAATTAATTTCCAAAGAAAACTTGACACAACCACTGTCAATGAAAATACAGTATCACTTGCACAGACAGAAAGTGGCCCTGAAAATGAATGTCATGAAAACAAAGCCAGCGTTGGCGCGGTGTGGTAGCCATGGTAGCTCTCTGTGGAGGTTCTTCTCTGCGGAGACAGTGGAAGGTTTGTGAGGGAATCCGAAGGGCTTCATTCCTGGTCCTGAGTTTCACTGTGCTGGGTGCCGGGTCCCTGTGCCGTGGGAAGCCAGCTCACCTAGCTGCAGGGACGCGCACCCCACCCTTAACGAGTGTGCTGTGGGCTGTGACCAGCCCACGAAGGTGTTCAGCAGGGAAATGACGTGTTTCTATATATCTGCTTTAGAGAGATCAACTTTCTTGACAATGCGGAGGTGCTGTTGGGGATGAGCTACCAGACTGGAGACAAGGCGGGGGACTCTTGGGGTAATTCAGTCCCCAGACTGCCCACGAGGCTGAAGCCAGGCTGGGGCTGCAGGGAACGGGAGGCAGGCAGGGAGTGCCCCCTGACGGGGACAGCCGCCTCACGTTGAGCTTTGGGCCTGAGGGCCTCCTGGGTGAGAGCGGAGCAGGTGCAGTTTGGTCCTAAGGCGGGACTTCCTAGTCACACATAGCAGACAGCCACCTTGAAGTGGCTTAAGTAACACAAAACTAGGGAGGAAGATGCTAGTTTGTTGCCTCGTGCACCAGGATATTCCAGCAGCAGGCCTTCCATGGTGGCAGTATTGGATTTCCGTCTCGGCCCTGTTCTCTTCTGGTTTCTCCTGGGCTGCCTTTTCTCTCAGGTTGGACCAGTCCCTGGGACTCCAGGCACCAGGATTCCATCAACCTTGCAGTTAGTAATCTTCCCACAAAGAGAGCTTCTCTTTCCCAAAACATCCACTAATGTCCTGGGGCTGACTTTCATGGGACCAACTTGGGTCACATGTCCATCCTTGGACCAATCATGGTGGCCTACGGGATGATACATGCTGATTGGCCAGGCCTGGGCCATGTGACCACCCTTGGGTTGGAGTGTAGAGACAGAGGTTAAGGAAGTGGTGGCCTCCCAAGGTCATGGACATGAACCCTGGGCAGAGAGGTCAGCGGATGCACCCGACAGCCATGAAGTGCCTGGCAGATTAGACCAGTGGCAGAGAATGTTTTGTACATTCTCTCCGTCCTCCTTGAGCTCATCCCAGACCCTGCGCACACGTGGCACCCAGTAAAATGTCAGACAGAGCTATGGCCACAGCCACAGCTTCTGCCTGTCCTACAATGGAAAGGAATCGGCCTCTCTCCCAGAGGGCGCAGGGCTTCGGAGCTGCAGAAGCTCTGCTGTCATTTAGCAGGTGTGCGTGGAGCTGGCCAGGTGCTGGGCTGGAGACTCAGCCATGAGCGTGAGAGGGGCAGCTCCAGCCCTCACGGAGCTCACGGTCGGGCTGACTGTCATTTGCAGGAGCATTTGTAGGAGTGTCCTTTCCTGCTGTCTCTCTGGACACCTGGGCTCCAGGCTCCTGTCAGCCTTTGCTCACTTGTTCATTGGATGGGCCTTGAATTTCCACCCCCACCCTCGCCACCAGGGGCCTCTCTTTCACCTGGGGGAACATTAGCCTAGTGTCTGCTCTGTGCCCAGCCCCATGCTGGGGCCACTGGAGGCACACAGAGGCACCCAGGGACTTGTCCCCACTGGCAAGGGCTGGTTGATGAAAAGGCTGGAACGAGCATGAGAGTCTGAGTCCCCGAGCTGGTGCCAGCTCGGCCACTTCTGTGCGTGTGTGTAGGAGGACCGGGCCACATGGACCTTGGCCCCGCCTTCTACACACCAGGTTTGCGGGTTCCACCCGCCAAGGGACTGACTTGAGGATTCCCCTAAGTGAAAAGTGCTTTTGAAACGGCTGCCAATCATCCTGTGGAAATCCTTCTGATACGCATCGCCAGACCGGGGAATACAGGTGCTGCTGAGGACAGGCTCATTCCAGAATGGGTGGGAAGGCATGAAAGCATCCCCTGGTAGACCTGGGAGCAGAGAGTCGCCAGGTAGGCCGTGGGGGAAAGGGAAGCCCTGATGCAAAGGCCCCAAGTTAGGGGCCGAAGGAGCCGACAGGAGACTCCCCACTGGCGCCATGCTGATTGGCAGAAGCCTGGGCAGAGGGAGAAAGAAGGAAGGGAGGAATCTCTGCGTGATTTCAAGCAGACCTATCAAGTCTCCCACGGAAGTACCTGGCAGAAACATTTGCCCAAACGAATTGGTGGCTGTCCTCCACGTGGCCAAAGAGCACGCTGCTGCTCAGGGGGACCAGCTTATCCTGGTGTGCCCGGGACTTGTCCTGGCTCTACCCCGCAAAGTCCTGCATCCCGGAAACCCTTCGGTCCTGGGCAAACCTGCTCAGTTGGTCATCCTACCACTGGACCACCCTTCTGGCAAGGGCAGGGTGGTTTTCGGTTTTTGCTGTGTGTGTTTTTGGTGTTGTTTTGCTTTACCACAAAACTTTCTGGAGCACTAGCCCCCAACGCTGTCTGGGCCTCATTGCTCTTGGGGGCCACTGAGCCCTGCATCCCTCCGACGGGGCCCAGCTCTGTGCCCTCTCGCAGAAGCCCGGAAGTCCTCTGAGACAGCCCTGGCCCGAGTCCCGCCTGCCATCGAGAAGGGGCAGGGAGAAGGCTCTGGTGAGGTGGGAGAGTCTTGAGCAGCATCTCCGCTTGCTGCCCTTGTTTTCCAAACTCTGCCCACGACCCTGCGCACTTCAGCCGAGGTGGCGGATGCACTTTGTGAACTTTTGCCAGCTGCGGGCAGTTGGGAGTCACTAGACCAGTAGTTCCCCAGTGTGAGTGTGGGCAGAACCCCCTGGAAGGCTTGTTGTAAACACACGTTGCCAGGATTCCTGATTTAGTCTGTCTGGGTGGGGCTGAGGGTTTGCATTTCTGACGTATCATCTGGTGATGCCGATGCCACCGGCCTGCGGTGCAGTTTGAGAACCAGTGTCCTAGAGAATGGCCTCGGGTCGGGGAGCTTCAGCGTCAGTCCCCACCATTCCGGTCCCAGCCCTGGGACCCTGGGCACAGTGCATCCCTGTCAGAGCCTTAGTCTCCTCATCTGGAAATTGGGGCTGATGATCCCTACCCAAGAAGGGGTTTCTGAGACTGGAGATTGTGCGGGCTGTTCTTGGCAGACACCACGCCCTCGACAGGGGCTGCTGCGGTGCGGGGGCTCACCGCCTGGCTTTCCTGCCCCTCCTAACCTGGGCTCCAGCTTTGTTCCTTAGCCAAGGGATTTGGGCAAGCTGTCCTGAACTGCTTGGGGCCTCCATTTCCACATCTGTAAAATGGGACTAATGACAATACCCGCCACAGATGGGGGTGGTCGTGAGGATTCAAGGCCACAAAATCTGTGCCGCACAAAGCCTGGAACCAACATCACACTCCATACGTGGCAGCTAATAAGTAATACTAATGGTAACAATCGAAATAATAATAGTTCAGTGACCTCCCGGTTTGGAGTTGCTTAAACACGGTTCTGGCACCTGTCTGCTGAGAGCGAAAGCTGATTAGAAACTCAAGGGCGAAGTAGGTTCTTTAAGGATGTGGAGACTCCCCTAGGAATTCAATAGAAAGGAAACGGTTGTCAGGGAGTGTCTCCCAGGGCCACCCACACCAGGCCTGCGATTCTCCAAGTCAACCGGAGTCCCCCAAGTGCAGGTATTTCTGGAAGGTGTGGGCAGGGCTGAGCCCCGAGGGAGGCGAGGCAAATACCAGCCCCAGGGCCTGACCAAAAAGCCCACGGCAGCCTCCGGAGCTCAGGACGTGCCCCGAGCTTCGGGCTCTGTCTGTCAGTGCCAGCGGCGGGTGGCCCAGTGGTCCCTGCCGGAGACTCAGACGGGGAGAGGCGGGCACGCCCCTCTCTGAGACCTGCCCGTGAGGCTGGCTGGGCCCGGAATAGCAGAGCAGAGGCGTGAGCACGCGTCTCCGTCGTGCCTGTCTTTAAGAAGCTCAAAGCACGGCTATTTCATTTTTTGCATTTATTTTATTCTTGGAAAAATAAAAAAAGAGGTTAAGTGACTCCCCAGAGGTCACCCAGCAGTGGTGGAGCTAGGAGTGAGTCACCTGATGCGTCTCTATGTGCCAAAGCCAAGTTTTAACAGAGGAAAAAAAAAAATGAGACTGGGAAAGTTCCAGAATGCACTTTTTGTTTGGTCCACGCAGCATACTAGAAGGACACTGATATTTCGTTCCCCGCACTGAAGGGGAAGGTCTGCTTTCCTCACCTCAGGCCTCACACGCTCCTTTGTAGTGGGTGTAGTAGCCCCAGTGTCGGTGAGGGGTCTAGGCCTCAAAGACGGTGAGTTACTTGTTCCTGGCCGCCCAGCTAAGGCGGGACGGTAGTTCAAGGCCCCCCTGATTACTTCCTGTTGCCTCCTCCGCCTGCCTCTCCCTGCATCACTGGAGTCCTCTGCAAGGGTCCCCTTGATGTCCTACCTCAGAGCCTTTGTACCTACACGTTCTCACATCAGCAAGGCCTCCCTGAAAGTGGTGAACCTCACGCATGCCGATCTCCAGGAAAACCTCTCCGAACTTCCACGGAAGCCGTGCCGTTCCCCGGTTAGATTGTCTGTGGGTGTGGAACAAATCACCCTGACAGGCAGTGATTACGGAAACAACACCTCTCACGGCCGTGGGGGTTCAAAGGCTCCCCTCGGAGGGCCTCACTGGGGGTCTTTCCTGCGACTGCGCTCCGGTCCGTTGCCTGGGGCTGGAGCCATGCTGAAGGCTTTCTTGTTCGTGTCTCGGGCATGGCGCTGGCTCCTGCTTGGCCCGAATTCCCGAACACCCGCACGCCATGCGTCTGCGTGGCCGCCACTTCCTCGCAGCATGGCGGCCGCGTTCCAAGCTGGAGAAGCCGGTGGGAGCAGTGCCCCCTGGATGGGGCAGCCGAGAAGCTCATGCAGCATCACTTCTGCTGCGGCGCTTCATTCCTTGGAACCAAGTGACCGAGACAGCTCCCTTGGAGGAGTGGGGGCTTCGACTCCCCCCCCTTGATAGAGAATTTGCATATATTTTAAAACCATACCTCCCTCCATCAACACGCACACATCCATGCACACACGCTTTGAACTTTTCTTTGCCTTCCCAGAAGTCGCCCCACCCATTACATATCTAATTAACGTGTCTACTTAATTACTTGACTTACGCCTGGGCTCTGTACTAGATACAAACCATCATCACGTGGCTAGCAGGTCCACTGAGAGCCCCGGCTCCGCAGCACACGCCTGGCAAACCCTGGGTCCTCAGGAGCCACTCATTCATTTATCTTTTCTTTTCTTAGAGAGGCGGGAAGGGAGGGAGAAGGAGAGGGAGAAGAACATTGATTGGTTTCCTCCTGTACCCATCCTGACCGAGGACCAAATGTACCCTCTAGGCACGTGCCCTGACCCGGAATTGAACTGGCGACCTTTTGCTTTCTGGGACTGAGCCACACTGGTCGGGGCTACTGATTCGTTTCTTTTGCAAAGGTTTTTGACTGCGGACTCTTGCCAGACTCTGGCCAGTCCTGGGAGTGCAGTGATGGAGAGCATTGCTTGCTAGACAAGTGTGCGCAGGCAGGCAGGGCGGGCGGGGGCTGGGACAGAAGATAAACACAAATGTCACCAGGAAAATAGAAACCAACATGTGTTATAGGGGTGATGAGAAGGATGTGATCTGATGAGGGTGACTGGGTGCTCACCTAGATTTCATAGTCTGGGGACAGGAGATGACATTTCATCCAATAGCCGGAGGGATGTAGTCTCGGAGGAGGTGGTTCTCTCTCAGTGGCGGGAACAGCAAGTACGAGTCCACCATGCGGGAAGGCCCTGGGGTGCCTGAGGGGCTGGCTGCGGGGTGCAGGAGACAGGAGGCGGCGAGTCCCAGAGGAGACGGGGCCCGGCCCACGCCGGGGCAGCGCCCTGGAGGCTAGGGAAGGGGCAGGGCCTTTCTCTTATGTGCACCTAGAAGCCTCTGGACGGCTTGGAACAGGGGAGTGGTGTGGCCTCACTTCCACTTCACGGAGACTGGCTCCCCCCTGAGGAGGGTCCAGGTGAGAGGCGGTGATGGAGGGGCCTGGGTGTGGCCTGGGCAGGGGGAGCAGGGAGGCAGACCCGTCAAGCCCCGGACTGGTTTAAGAGGGTTTGGAGGTTGGG
The DNA here is from genome assembly GCA_039655065.1 of Glossophaga mutica. NCBI lineage: Eukaryota > Metazoa > Chordata > Mammalia > Chiroptera > Phyllostomidae > Glossophaga > Glossophaga mutica. The sequence continues at coordinate 8,086,083 of CM077303.1, forward strand.
TAATGGGACTCTGTAGTGGCAGTGGTTGCGGAGTGGGGAACAGCAATGTCCCCAAGTTTTGTGCAATGAACAAGCAGACATCACTCACATTCCCCCTCCTCGGTCCTCTCAGGACATTTGTGAGCTCACCAAGGGACTAACGCAGACCCGATGGGGCCTGGAAGGGGTGAGCGGATCAGATGTGCCCCTGTGTGTTTTAACGGCTGCCATTTTATAAGGACACCATCTCTGGGACTTTGTGAAGGTTCCGATCCCCGGGGCAAGCAGAAGAGGCCTTTGGAAGCCACGAAAGCTGAGGATAGGAGCAGCGGGTCTGGCCAGCCCCGGGGACCTACCTTCTCCGCGGGGCGCCAGGCTCCTTATGACAGAGGGTGAACGCCACAGCACCGTCCTGCCCGGAGCAAGCCCATGATGAGGGGCTGCGGCGTCAAACGCAGGCCCTGTCACTGACCATCCCTTGCTGCATGGGCTGTGTTGGTGCCGAGCTGGTCCTCACTGTCACCGTTGATTTGGACCTGGAGGTATCCGATGCTCATCCTTTGCGGGAGACAGGGCTTCTGTCCTGTTATCTTTGAGCCACTGGCCTGGTCTGCGAGCAGGGGCACCTGGGGGCTGTACCTGGCTCCGGCTCCCTCGCCGGCCGTGTGCTGGTCACTCAGCCTCTCCGAGCGCCGTGTTCTCTGCAAACGCTGGCTGAGATTCCGTCCCCGGAAGGTAGTCATGAGCACAGACACTGCTCGTGCTGGCCTCGCCCGGTGCCTGGTGCCTTCTGCTCCCTCTGGGCAACGCCATTTCTGCTTGAGTACGTCTCTTACCCAAGCTGGTCTCAGCTCCCCTTCCCTAAAACGGGCTGGTTCTGCCCTGAGTTCTCTGCTCCAGATCCAGCACCTCGTCCTGTGAGCACAACTCTTGTCCCTGGGCTCGAGCGTCCGGCCTTGTAAGAGTTTTAATAGTTGCTGGCTTTCTTTTAAAAAGTGATTTTATTTATTTTTAAGGACTGACTCCCCCTTCCCCAGTTCAATAAGTAAAATTGTTTGTCGTCCATTTATTTGCTTGAATCCAGCAAATGAAAGATTGTAGATTTATGTGGACTTTAATTTGCTCGACGAACCGTTATCCGTTGATTTATCGAACCAACTTTCGCCAGGAGTTTGTGCCGTGGCAGGTCCTGGGTTCGAGAGGAACACTGTCCACAGCCCCGCCCTCGGGGAACGGGAGCCCCGGACGCCGGTGGCCTCGCCTGAGAGCCTTAAAAATGACAGATGCCCCGGTTCACCCCAGAGGGAGGTGATCCTTGTGGAGATCAAGGGGACTCGGCTGCAGCTTGAGACATGGGGAGGGAAGGGATCGGTGCCAAAAAGGTGGAAGAGGTGAGGCGCACTGGGACTTGGGGCCACGGGGCCGGCGAGACGTGCGAGTGAGTCAGGGACCTCCAGTGTCACCCGGGGTGCTGGGAAGTCCCTGGGCTTGGACCCTGCCCTCCAGGACTCTGGGGTCGTGTGAGGCGTCTGGACGGGACGCTGAGCTGGAGATAGGCAAGCGTGCACGCCCACGGCCACCGTGCGCCTCCTGGGCGCTCGCTTTCTTGTAGTGATTTTAATTGAGGTAAAAGTCACCGTCTTAGCCATTTTAAAGTGTACACGCAGCAGTTCTTACTGTCTTCACGATGTTATCTAACCGGCACTGCGATCTAATCCCAGATCCTTTCCGTCATCCCTCTAAAGCCCTGTCCCTCCCAATCCAGCCCCCTCGCCGGGGCCTGGCAACCGCCAGCCCGCTTCCTTCCTGCCTCTGGGGGTGCGCTCCTCTGGACATTTCACATAAACCTGGGTGTTCTTCGGCCGTCTGAGCCTCGGTTTCCTTGCTTCCTAGTGGGGACAGGGCCTCCTTCCTCAGTGGCGAGAGGTGGAATTCGGACGGAGTATGCAGGGTGGGCCCACTGCCTCGCACAGGCAGGTGCGGCCCCCTTAAAGGAAGGGGACCCTGCAGGATGGCGGGAGGTGGCGGCGAGGCCCTGGCTGAAAGGCCTAGCCTGTTGCGCTGGGACTGAGGGCTGGTTCCGGCACCTGGAACTCCACGTGGACCTTGTCCCACTCGCAGGGCTGTTGAGACTGGTTCGCAGTTGACAGTGTTAGAACAGTTCCGGCCCCAGGCGACCGCCCGCCCAAGTCAGCTACTTCACGTTATTACAGAATCCATCCAGGACATCCCGTCTTTGGGTCCAGGACGAGCCGTCCGTCTGACATGTTAAGTGTCTGATCCGATCCCTGAGGACAGGGACTGTGGATTCACCTTTGTCCCCAGAGACAACTCACAACTTGGCACATGGAAGGTGCTCACTGGTGTTTGACGAAATGGGTGCATGTGACCAGATGAGGCAGACAGAGAGACACTTTCCGGGATCGATGGGGAGGGAGGGAGGCCGGTGTTTTTTAAGAGGCTGCCATTTGCTGGGGGGGCACCTGGGACCATACCTGAGAGTAGGCTCCTCCAGAAATGGGCATGCAGACAAGGGTCCATGCACAGGTGGCTGCTTGGAGACGGCACCGGGCGGCGGGCAGCAGAGGGTACGATATCAAGCCGGTTACCGCTGCGGGCGCCAGAGGGAGCCTAGTGTCCATGGGGAGCTCTGAGAAATGTCACAGCACCTGAGAGTGACTCACCTGGGGGCCGGGGGAGCTGGGGTGGGGGGTGCAGTCGACTTCCCCAGGCAGAGGTTCAGCACTGGCAGCCGGAAGCCGAGCCAGCGAGCCCGGAAAGGACACTGGCACCATCGGCTACGGGCTGTCACCTTCCTCCACGGGGACAGCCATGGGTGCTCTCGCCCCTGCTCCGACCCAGACGGGCCTACTCCTTCTAGCCAGGAGCCCCCACCTCCCTCCCACTCAGGAAGCAGATCAGCGGTCCAGGGAGTGTTTCCCTGTTGGGGGGATGCCAATTCATCTGTCTCAGGAGCAGTAAATCTCTCACAGTCATTTACTCAGGCAACAGATCCAGGTAGGGCTCTCCACTGTGGCCACGGACGGAGGATGAGGCCGTGGGTAAGACAGGGTGAGCGTACAGGGAAGGTTGGCGGGGAAGATTGGGGTTCTGCTTTTTCTCAGGTGGAGTTTGGGATGCCTGCGCATGGCGGGGGAGGCAACGCACACAGGAAGTGCACCAAGAGGCCAGGCAGCAGCTGGGAGGACTGTGTTGAGCCCAGGTCAGGTGTCCTGCCAGAGTCACAGCTGAGCTGAGGGGGGACGATTCTCAGGGGAAGGCTGGGCATGGAGGTAGGGAAGGGACTGTGTTCTGGCAGAAGGAACGGCAGGGGCAGAGGGTTGGAGGCCACGGACAGCCTGTCCGTGCCAGGGGTGAAGTGCGTGGGAGGCGTGGGGGCCGAAGGCGGGGGTTGGGGGAAAGTGGGGCGCAGCCCGCCTGACAGCTCGCAGGGGATCTTGGACACGGTGGAGAGCTGGCCTCTAGCTCCCATCTAAGCTGCCTTCAGATGGCCCTGGCTGGGGGAGGGGAAGCAGCAGGAGACCCAAGGCAGCAGGAAGAAGGCGGGGGTCTGGGGGAGAGACTGTGGCCTGGGCCAGACAGTGGCTGTGGGCAAGGGTTAGGATTAGGTTTCCTTTCTAAAGAACATCTCTCTCTAGGATGATGCCACAATTTTGGCCCTGTTTGCTCCCCGTCACGGCCCAGGTTATGGGGACTTGATTTACTCGGCCTCTCATCCCATCCCTTTAAGGACTGTTAGGCTGCAAATGGGGATGGTGACTGCCAGTCCTGCAGTGTGGGCCCTCCTTCCCTTTAGCAAGACTGGCCTCGACCGGTACATCGCATCCATGTTGCCCTTTGACCTTTGGCCTCTAGAGAAGAAACCCAACAGTGTCTTGGACCAGCCCGGGTGGGAAGTTTCCACACCATGGCGTTCACACGAGGGTCTCTGCTGATGTCCGGAGCAGGCTGGTGACGCCACGTCCTCCTTCTGGGGCGATCCTCCTTCTCCAGGAAGGCCTCCCTCCTCAAGGCCAGGAGCATAGGATCAGGAACAGGTCGCTCCAGGGGCTTCTTGGGCTGCAACTGCCCTCCACCCATAGAATTGCTGGGCTTAAGAATTTTTAAATTCCAGTTGTGCCGGAAATGCAAAGTTGCCCTGAACACCCAGAAAGTGTGTTTGTCCCTCTGAACTGGTTCTCTTTCTCCTTCCCCTCCCCTCCCTTTCCAGCCCTCTTCCTCCTGCTCGAAGTTCATACTTCTCTAAGTTCAGATGCCCCCCCGCACACACACCACGCGGAGGCAGTGTCCCGCCCTTCTTCGCTCCCCTCTCTCCGCGGGAGCCGACTTTTACCCTGCCTGGGATTTTTAGTCACGAGTGAAAACACCCCCAGTGGGCATTTGGAAATGTGGGGCGGTCATGTTTAGGTCATTGTCACAGTGACTAGAGGGCAGAGCGGGTAAGTGCTACTGGCATTTAGCAGACAGGGGCCGGGGACGACAACTGTCACGCAAAGGACAGTTCTCCACGGAGAAGACCCTCCTCACAACACAACAGAGATCCCGCCGAGAAACCACTCAGCCACCAAGCCTTGTCTCAAGTTCTGGCCTGGTGTCCGAGGAGAGTGGATCGTTTCCATTTTGGGGAGCCTCAGCTATGGGTGACAGTTTCTGTCTCTGTAGGTGATTCTGTTTCACTCTTGTGTGATAGTGTGGAGCTAGTCCACGTTCTTTTATCGGCCACTCACCGAACACCCGGCCTGCCGCAGAGAGGCACGAGCATGCAAGACCTGGTCCAGGTCCTCGGGGGGCTTGTGGTTGCATCACAGAATGGCTGCCGTGGTCCCTGATGGGCACCGAGGACTAACCCACAGAGCTGCTCATGGTCAGTAAATTTGCACGTGCTGATTGGACCCCAGGATGTCAGTCATGCCTGTGTGGACTTTCCCATTGGCCGGCGGACAGGGCTCTCTGTGCCCATCACCAAGGCTGTTGTTCTACTCTATCCTTTGAAGGCTGATATATGCTTTGAACTTAGACTCAGACTCATGTGACCAGGTACTTGTATTAGGCTGTGTCTTTATGGACTTCATTTTTTTTTTCATTCTTCACCCAGTCTTAGACCCGGTGCCCTCGAGGCAGAGCCAGGGGCAGGGGTTCAGGTGCACCCTGTGACTGGAGGAGCGGTCTCAGGAGGAGGCCCAGGGAAGGGTGGGGTGTGGTGTCGGCTGGGATCTGACTTCAGCGGAGCCCACAGGCAGATGCAGAGTGTGGGCAGCTCCACAAGGAAACCTCGAGGCAGGGGACAGCCTTCTATGGCCGTATCAGCGAGTCATCAAGCACTGGCTGTCCCGGTGACCTGGGGGACACTCTCCACCAAGCTAGATACTATACAACGCGTTCTTGGCCCAAACATGGCAGAATCCATTGCTCTGAAGACCTACCAAATTTTATCTCTTTACTTTTGAGATTTTTAAATGTTTCTGTCAGTCTCTCCCCATTTAGTTCCTTTCATTCCCCCCTTTTCCCCATTTCCACTGACCATGTGCACCCAGCGAAACCAAGCCCAGTGGCCAAAGGACCCAGCTCTCCTCGGAGAGCGTGAAGGACTCCTCGCAGAGGAGGCTCAGGCCCCAGAGCCCTAAATCTCAGCCTGGGGGCAAAGCCCCCCCCCCCCCAGCTGGAACCCTGCATTCTTTCACGGGCAGAAATACACAAAGGACTGTCATCTCTGAGAACATTCTGGGCCCTGTAAGTAGCAAAGCAGTCTATCTCCTTATTCAACTCCAAGAGCTTTCTGTAGGCCACTTAAAGCCCCGTGGGATTAATGGCTCTGACGTTTCCACTGAATTCCCGGGGAGGCTGCAGGCGTGTGAGCAGGAGATGGCAGTGGCCAGACATTCTTAAATGCTGCTGTCTCTGAGGTGCAGCCATTAGCAAGACCACTAATTTCTCTCTTGCTTGCTCTTTTAACGTACTTCCCACAACTTGACTGCTTTGCCCTTGGAAGTTACCCCACTGGTTCTGGAAGTCCTGTCACTGCCAGAAAGCTTCTAGATTCTTTCCTACAAGGGTTTGAACCTGCGTGGCCAACATGGGGAGCGAACACCATAGTAAAAAAAAAAAATGGGTTTTAGTCTACAGTTGGTAAGAACCCTTTGAAGGGGACTGAACAGGAGTGTAACATGACTTGATGGGCATTTTACGAGGAACCTCCAGTGGCAGTGCGGAGAGTGGGTGGGCGAGGGGCCGAGCAGTTTGAAGGCCGTTGTGGAGGGCGCAGGTGAGCGTGGAAAGGGTCAGGACAGCCAATCCAAGGAAGGATGTGCTGTAGGACTGCGTGGAAGGAGGGGTAGGGGAGGGGATCCCCAGGAAAGACCCCCACGTTTCTGAATTGCGCAGCTGGGGGAACGGAAGACAGGAGGGGAGGAGTCCAAGAGGGGAAGAGGAAGAGCTCAGGTCTGGGCACACAAAGTCTGAGCTGGCCTGCGGACCCGCCGTGTGGAGACACTGAGTCACCGCTGAATGAATGGGTCAGGAGCTTGAGGGCGTGCTGGAGCTAAAGCATCTGGCTGGCGTGGGACCAGATAGATAGATCTTTTAGGGAAAGAGTATGGGGGGGGGGCCAGGAAGTGAGGCTGCAGGATCTTCCCCCACCCCCTCCCACCCCAGGGTGAGAGGCCGAGGCAGCCAGGAGAGGCCACCGGCAGCCCAGAACCTGAGGCCCCTGTACTTTTCCTTCCACTTTTTAACATGACAACTTCCTTTCCTTCTTTCCCAAAGAGACAGATTAAAATTGATCCCTGACTGGCGCGACTGCCCAGGTCACTGTCTGTCCTGCAGAAGTTCAGGAAGGGTAGTCGTATTAGATGCTACACGAGTGGGCTGTGGCCTCTCAGGCGACACCCAGTGTTTAAAAAGACAAAGAAAGTGCCCTGGCTGGTGTGGCTCAGTGGATTGAGCATGGGCAGCAAATTAAAGAGTTGCCGGTTCAATCGCAGCCAGGGCACATGCCTGGGTTGCGGGCCAGGTCCCCAGTGGGAGCCACGTGAGAGGCAACCACTCACTGTTTCTCTCCTTCTCTTTCTCCCTCTCTTCCCCCCTCTCTAAAAATAAATAAATAACACTTTTTAAAAAGACAAAGAAAGAGGCAATGCTTAAGAAAGAAGCAACAGTTCAGAGGAACAAGTATAAAGGACACATGGACAAAAACAAGGGCGGGGTGGAAATGGGAGGGAGGTGGGGAGGCCTGGGGCGGTGGGCTGGGATGGGAGTAAAAGACAGAAAACTGTACAAGAACAATTAAAATAAAATAAAATAAATAAAATTCAGTCATATTTTTTTAAAGAAAGAAAGAAAGAAACAACACTTAAGAAAGACACTTCACATTTTTAAAATTCTGGTCTGTTTATTCTCCTTTTAAAATCAGCATCTCGTTCTGCTGTTAAGAGGAAGTGTCCTCAGAGCGGAGCCCCTCACGGTGACAAGGGGACTGTGATGCAGTGTGGGGCTGGGCAGGAGAGCAAGGGGACAGAGGGTGACTGCAGGTGTCTGAAAGGACCTGGGCAGGGAAAGGGCAGGGGGGCCAGGAGGGACTGGGGGGAGCGCCTGTTCTCTGGGATGCGCACGTCTCCGGAACATCCTCAGTGAGTGCCCACTTCTCATCCCCGCTGTGGGTTGGCTCGGGAAAGAGGGCCAGTGGTGGGAAGATGCTGAGCTGGCATGCAGGTGGGCTCGGGACTGGCGCCCTAGCCCGGGCGCCCATCCCGCCGGGTTCACCACACCTCCATCTGAAAGGTGCGCTGGGCATGCCCCACGTCCCTTACTGGGAACTTGGCCTAACTGTGCCTGAGGAGCCGGGTGCTTCGGGCTTCAGAGAAGCGCTTACATGTGTGCTGTGCATGACCTCCCACTGCCAGGCACTTCAGCACCTGGTACAGGTTCTGCCGTGGAAAATGTGGCTGGCCCCTGAAGAGATGGATCCAGACTGTAGAGAACCCACTTCCCCAAAGCTCAGGTTTTAGCACCAGGTTAGTTTCGGCACCACACTATGTTTTGGATTTGGAAATGACAGGCAGAGAGTGGCGATCCTGCACTGGAAAAGCAGCTTCCCCTGAACCGGTTAGGTAGACCATGGTGCATCCACATAGAGGCACTCGGTTCAGCTGTGAGAGGGCAGGGAGGAGGGGGAGGGGAGAGGGGAGGGGAGGAGGGGACGGGAAAGTAGGAAAAGTAGCTCCATCCACACTGGTGTGAGGGCAGAGCCAAAGCAGACCAAGTGGAGCATGCTTTATATCTCAGCAGCGACAGCAGCTGTGGTACGCGTATGCCGTGCCGTCCCGGTCTGCCCAGGCTGCTGTCGTGGAAGACACAGTGGCTTATAAACAACAGACATTTATGTCTCGCAGCTCTGGGGGCTGGAAGTTCAAGATCAAGGCTTCGGCAGATTTGGTGTCTGGGGAGGTCCCCTTTCCTAGCTCATAGAAAACGCCTTCTTGCTGTGTCCTCACATGGCAGAGGCGGCGAGAGGTCCCTCTGAAGTCCCTTTTATGAGGGCACCGATCCCTTTCTCAAGAGCTTCACCCACCTGACCTAACGACCCCAAAGACACCACCGCCTAGACCATCACATTGGGGTTTGGGATCCAGCCTACGAACACCCGGTCCGTCACAGGCGCGCTCACTGGGATTGTACATGCACGCCCGCAGCCCTGCTGTCTCAAAGGAAACGGCGGAAACTGCTTCCCTCTGCGGACAGGAGCCGGTGCCTGGCCTAACCCTCGGGCCCCCATTTGCTTTTCCTGACCAGCTCCTGGGTGTCTCCAGGACCTTCAGGGTTGGCGGTTATATTTGGCATCGGCAGACTCTCTGGAGCTGGGGAAGGTCAGTGTCACAAGAGCTTTCAGGAGCTCACCTCCTCCCCAGGTGGGGGGCTGAGGCACAGCATGCTGGGCCTGGCTCAGGGCCTCGGCCACGTGGCATTTGCTCCTGGCAACTTCAGTTTTCAAAGCAGGTGCGTAGGGCTGGTCCCCGAAGTCACCCTGTCTGTATGAGGCAGTCCTCACCTCCCAGGCCTCATTAATGTCCCTGTCAAAGGAAGATGATGGGACAGTTGATGATGGTGGCCTGTGTGGCCAGCTGTCATGAACAATAAAGGGCAGGTGGCAGTGGCTGGGTCCCTGACATGCTCCATGTCCTCCGGATTTTGGAACAGTGTGTCCAGGGAGCTCGCGGCTATAAGAATTAAAAGGGGAGAATTTATCCTGAATGTGATAAACAAATGTGACATGTCGTAGTGTCTTCCTTGCTGAGAATTTTATTCCCTTTTCCACCCCTCCTGGCGTCCAGGTGGGCACGAAGCAAACTTGTCCCCAGGTCTTGCTCATTTGTCACAAACCCTTCCACTGAGGAAGTCCTGTTCTCTACCCTCAAGAGGAATGAATAAAAGGCTGGAGAAGGCTGGGCATGTTGCTAGAGACAATCTGCATGGAAACCACTGGTCAAGATCAATGGCATCCTCAGGCAATGTTAAATCTGTTCTTCCAGCTGGACCACGGCCCCTGCCGCTAAAACCCACTGACTCTGCTCTTTGCCTGATTTACAACAGAGCGTGGAGGAAAGTCTGTCCTGGAACCCTGGCTCTGCTATGGACCGCTCCTCCCTGAGCTTGTCCTCGCTCCTGTCAGCGGGGGCAGTGACACCCACGTCTCCTGAGGGATCAGGAGACTTAAATCAGATGATTTCAATGAGCACACATCCCGCGGCGCTTAACAAATACTCAGCAAAGGAGGCTACTATTATTATCATTGCTTTTATTAAGCTTATTACATTTTTTAATGTAAAGATATTTTTCCATAAAATTTTTGGAAACCTTAGGCATTTGCTCATCTGCCAGAAGATGACAAATCAGAAATGCTAGAGAAAGCTCAGAAGCAGCCTGGCAGGCCAGTCCAGACTTTTGGCGTTTCGTGTGAACGTAGGCGTTTGTGGCGAAGACTTCGTGGAGATGGTGGTTGTAGAATCTTTATACGGTGGGGTCTGGAACAGGTCACTGAAGCCCCGCCCTGTGGGGCCTTCCATTTACGTGGGGAGTCCTGTTCGGAGAGAGGGCGGTACCGGCGCTGTCGTTACGCAAGCGTCAGTCTCCAGCGGCCTTGAGAAGAGTCTCTATTGTTGGGCCTTCCGCCTGCGAAGGATGACGAAGTTCTGCCAGGCGGGTCGGGGAGGAATGTCCCTTGGTTTGTGTCCCTTCTTCCACCAGAGGAGAACAAGGCAAATACGAGCAGTGCCTGTTCCTAGCTCCCAAGTTTCTGTGTCACCCTTGCCAGCAATCAGAGAAGGCCAAAGGCCACCGTTTCCTGGAAAAGATGTTGGCCTGTCCCCTGCCCCTCCGGAGAGTGAATGGGTTCCTTGTTGTCAGATTTAGAATGAACTGGACTGTGGGTGGCAAAGGCACATTGTCTCCTGCGCTGGCAGAGAGAATTACGGATGCCTTGGAAAATAACGCACTCGCCTCTCACACACGGTTACAGCCAATTCCGCTGTGCGGCCTCTGAGTAGCCAGGGGGCACCGTGGAGGCGACTGGCTTGGACTCTCAGGTTCCAGCTGGAAGGCCATCAAGCTTAGCTCCTTCCGTTGGCTGGGATCGGTGTGGTGCACCCTGGGAGGCCAAGGCAGGTCTGCGCTGTTGGCGGCACCCGAGCAGGAGGGCTGTGCCTCTGCGCCCCGTGTCAGAGCCAGGGAAGGGCTCCGGAGACCTTCCAGCCCCTGGCTTTCAGCCGGCAGATTTTGCTCCCCCGGGGACATTTGGTCCTCACAGCTGGGAGAGGGGTGCCCCTGGCATCTAGTGGGTAGAGGCTGAGGAGGCACAGGACAGCCCCCCACAGCACAGGATGATCCGGCCCAAAACGTCAACAGCGCTGAGGCTGAGGAACCGTGCTGTAGGCCAAGGTCACGACTCCCGTTTGGCAGGTGGGCGTTTGAGGTCCAGGTTGATGAAGCGCTTGCACACGTTCAAAGGGTTTCCAATGCAGTGGCAGCAGCCAGCGTGTGTGGCCTTGACCTTTAGGCTGAGCTGCTTGTCCAGAGACAGAATGGAGTTCCCAGGCAGCAGCTGGTCGCCACGGCTCAGCATGCCCGTTCTTCAGGCAGAAGCTGTCGGTGGGCAGTAGCCGCGGGGTTCCCGTGGGCCATTTCACGGCCATGGCTCCGTGGCCCGTCACGGAGGGTGGAGCCACAGAGCAGCCTTCCGCACTGTTATTATCTCGAAGGCGAAGTGACCGCTTTTCAGGTCACCAGTGTCCACTCAGGAAGCCGTGCGGCTATCGAAAGAGCGAGTGCGCACACCGGGGTGGGCCTTAGAAATGCCCCGGCTCCGCAGAGACCCGAGTGGTTGGCCCCACGCACTGCCCTGGACGGCCCAGCAGCAGCTGACAGCTCCGAAGCTCTGCCTCTCTCCGAGCCCCTCTGGGATTGGCCTCCTCGGCCCTTGGGAACCCTCAGCTTTCTTACCTACAAAACGGTGCGGATAATTCCTGCCTCGTCTCTCTCTCGGGTTTGGGGAGGAATATGTGTTGTCCAGCACAGGAGCCGTCAGCCGTGGGGGCTGTGGAGCCCTTAAAACCCGGCCGGTGCCCCTGAGGAACTGAATTTTTCATTCAATTTTAACTTGAGTATTTTACACGTAAGGGGTCCCAGGTGGCTGGCGGCTCGGAGTCAGAGGCAGCCTCGGGCCGTCCGCGTGGGGTGGGCCGGTTGGTTGGTGTTCTTCTCGGCACTATGGTTTGGCCCCAAAGCCACACACATTTCAGGTGTTTTCCTTTTTTGTTTTTAACAAACCGAGCAGCCATGATTTTTCTCAGCTGTGTCACCATCCCTCTGTAGTCCCAACCTGGACAACAGCCGTTCTTAGCCTGACCCAATAGGGACCGGTACCCGGGACTCGGGCTCGGGCCAGAGAGCCAGCACGGGGCAGTGCGGACGGCAGCTTCGGAACGTGGAAGGTCGCACGCATCTCGCAGGGGTGTAATTCCATCTCCTTAGAAGGCAGCCCAGGATCCTCCGGCACCTCGGTGACCTCCTGTCGGAGGTGCCTGACATGGAACCTGGCCTCGGAGCTGGAGACAGGATTTTTCAAGGCCATGTTTCCAGCCGGGACAAGGGAGGAGAGGAGGCCGGTGAGAGTGTAGTAACCTCAGACCCAGTCCCACGAAGGCCTGACCTGAGTGTGCTCCGGAGGGGACTCTGGAGGTTAGTCACACTGTACATTGTCTCCAGCTGGCGGCAGGGGACTGGCTGTCTCACCTGGCACCTGTCGGTCACTGGTTGATGACTCTCCAGGTTGTAGGGGAGTGAATTCTCTCCACTCTGGGCTTGGGTGCCCTGGCACCCCTAGGACAGTCTTGCAAAGAAAGGCTATGGGTGCCCTGGAAAGTCAAATGTAGCTGTGTGTCCCCTGCACCCCAGCGCAGGTGGGGAGCAGCTTCCCCCTTGTCACCTGCACCGCCACAGCCACTCCGGGGTAGGTGCCTACAGCAACTGAGGTCTGAATACCCACCAAGCAAACGGCCCAGGATGTGCCCAGAGGGGCCGGGGAAGGGAGGAGGGGCCCATGGCTCTCTTGTGGGCTCGAAACCGCCGGAGGAGGAATGGGACTGAGCTGCGGACGGACGCTGAGGGTCAGCCTTTCACCACGTTAGGAGCCAGAGCCTTGGAACGTGGCTCCAAAGTGGCGGCTGTCCCTGCCTGAGAAGTCAGCCCACTGCATTTGAGGGGCAGTTAGAGAATGGGGGCAGTCCCTGAGGGTGCCGGTCCTAAGTCCACCCAACTCCTGTCGCCTCTCCTCGAGGGCCCTGGACCTGCCTTCGAACGCCATCCTGCATCGACTGTCCCTGACAGTTGCAGGACGAGAGCTCCCCACCAGCCTCCGGGACAGCGTCGTTACCCATCGGCAGGTGAGGGGCTTGTCACATCGGCGCATTGTTGGGGTCACTGGGCAGGTGTGGCGTGGCTCAGTTAGGGTCCACGCTCGAGTCTGCCTGTCCTCTGTGTTTCTGCTGTCCCACCACATGGTCACTGTTGAAATCCCGGGGACAGTGTCCTGTACCCCCCGCCTAGAGACCTCCCGCCAGGGCATCCGTGTGACTTTGGAGTAAAGGGCCATTCTAAAAATAAAATGGAAAGACTAGAATGTTCACCGCAAAGAAAAAACTTGGGGTATAGTTTCAGGGTACTTCAGACTACTCACTTAAGTTCATCAAAGAATCTCGGCTAAAGACCACCCCTGTCGGGTACAGGTAGACAAACTTTTTCTGGAAAAGTTCAGAAAGTAAGTAAATTAGGTTTTGCAGGCCATACAGCCTCTGCTGCGGGCACTCAACTTGGCCAACATAGTCAGAAAGCATCCATGACCCTGTGTAAACACAGAGGTGTGTCTGCATTCGGTGTGTTCCAATAAAACTTTATTTACAAATAGAGGTGGTGGGCCGCATTTGGCCTGAGGGCCAGTTTGTCAACCGTGAGGCTGAGTGGATCCGGAACCCCTCCTCGATATGGTCACAGCTGTCTAGACGGAGCGGGTTCTACCTGACTGGGTGTTCATGAGGCCCCATTGTCTGCAAGGTGCCCTCCGAAAGGGCAGAGTGCCCTTCTCTACCGAGTGTCGGGCAGGTACGAGGGCTCTGCTGGCCATGCAGCATCAGGGGCATGTTCCTGTCCCCCGGCCGCGAGCCCGTCGCAAGCAAAGATGAGCTCACCACTCTCAGGCCAGTCCCGTCGGCTCCCCACGTTCGGAGCATCGCGTCTTTTGTGCCTCAGTGCTCTGTTCTGTGCTGAAAGCATGGACCCAGTCCCGTGTCTCGGCGAGGCGGGAGTCACGGCGTGCATTTACGTAGTGATTACTGAACCCCTCGGCATTCCCAGCAGCTGGGAAGCCCCCTGAGGGCAGGGGCCCTGCCCGCCTTGCTAATTGCCATGTCCCCGGAGCCAGGCACAGCATCTGGCATAGGGTGGACTCTTAACAGATATGTGTTGAGTGAGTGGGTGGATTAGCGCTTGGACGGTGGGTGAGGAGTCAGGGCAATGGGTGGGCTCACGGGGTCACCCAGAGCTTTCCTGAAGTGGCCCCCTCTGGACAGCCCTGCACTGTTCTGAAGCCGGCGAGCTGGGGCCTCTGGGCAGCAGGGCATCCTGGGTGGGAGCGGAGGGCTCGGCAGAGCCCGGGCGGGTCCCCAGGGCAAGGAACAGACACCAGGCGGAGTGCAGCCACCGCGAGAGGCGGTGCTGAGGGGTAACGAGTCCTGGCCTGAAGGAGCCTCACAAAGGCGGCTGTTCAGCCGTGAACAAGGGGAGACGTGTTCTGCGGCCGCCACCAGAAGCAGAATTAATGACACCAGGCAGCGGCCTGCTGGTCTCGCCTTCTGCCCCGACCTCCACCCAGACCTCTCCCCCGTATGGGGAAAAGCCGTGGCTGCCCCCACCCTGGAGACTTAAACCCAATTCATAAATTTCCTTTCCTAATTAGGCACAGGAATAATGGAGATGATTATTAATAATGGATGGTTTCTGTAATGCCCCCTTTAGCAGCCGAGCCTGAGAACAGCGTCCTTGATGATAAGCAACCACGCTGGGCTCCGTGCCCAGGACACCAGGCAGAAATAAATAAATCAGAGGATTGAGTGTCCCGTGGAGCTCGGGCACCAGACTGGGAGTCACAGATGGAAGGGCCCGGAGCCCCTTCAGCAGGGAGGTCCCAGGCACCAGCCATGGGGACAGAGAGGCTGCCTATGCCCAGGCCAACCCAGGTGGGGCCTTCCCGTAGGTGGGCTCCCTCCCTCCCCGATCCTGTAGGGCTCAACCTAAATGTTGCCTCCTGCCAGGCCTCCGGGAGGGAGGCTCAGGGCGATTGCCTGCTGCGCGTGCGCTCTCTGATCGGGCGTCTGGTTCAATCCTGCGCCAGCCTCTGGAAGAGGTTCTGTGGCTTTTCCCCAACTCACAGTGGAGGGAACCGAGATTAAATCTGAATGATTAAATGGTTTTCCCAGGGTCAGAATCTGGAATTTAGCTCCAGGTCCTTCTGACTCAAAGCCTGTGTGGATAGCCCCTGTGCCGACCTGGGGGCGGAGCGCCAGGGAGGAGGGGCCTGGTTACGGTGATACCTGGGAGGAACCAGTGCAGGCCTGGCATCGGGAGAGGTGGTAGGGCAGAGAGGAAGGGTAGGTGGAGCGGGGTCAAAGGGCGCAGCCACAGCATCTGGCCTCTGGTGGCCTAGTTGTGGAGTGGAGGGTGTGCGAACGCCGGGCTGAGGCCTGAGCCTGGGAAGAGGAGGGCGGGGCAGGGAGGCAGAAGCTTTCTTTTTTTTTTTTTTTTTTGTTATTTTTTTAAATATATTTTATTGATTATGCTATTACAGTTGTCCCATTTCTCCCCCATCATTCCCCTCCACCCTACACACCCTCTTCCACCCACATTCCCCCTCTTTAGTTCATGTCCATGTGTCATAGTTCTTTAGTTTCTACATTTCCCACACTATTCTTGCCCTCCCTCCCCCTGTCTATTTTCTACCCACTATCTATGCTACTCATTCTCTGTACCTTTCCCCTCTCTCCTCCTCCCACGCCCCTGTTGCTAACCCTCCATATGATCTCCATTTCTGTGGTTCTGTTCCTGTTCTAGCTGTTTGCTTAGTTTGCTTTTGTTTTAGGTGTGGTTGTTAATAGCTGTGAGTTTGCTGTCTTTTCTGATGGATGGATGCACAGCACAGGGTCTGGGTGTGTGAGGGATGCTTCACATGCCGGGTAGTTGCTGAGAAGAGACCAAGGGCAGGGATGATGTTAGGGGGCCAGCAGTGAGGGGGCACCAGGGGCCTTGGACAGCTGTCCCTGTGAAGCCACCGAGGTGTCCAGCCTGGTTGGCCTTGTGGGGTAGGGCCCCTCTGGATCCCTGAGACAACCTCTTGCCCGAGATTGGCCAAGGCCTGTGCACTTCCATGGACCCACAGTTTCTGTCCCCATTGGACGGGATGCCCAGCCACAGCAACCCACGCAGTCCCACTGACGTGCAGGTGGGGGGCTCCGGCCAGGCTGGGGAGGCGGTGGGAGACCTCCAGGAAGATGGCAGGATGGTGCCGGGCAGGACACAGCCAGTCCCCAGAGCGCACCAAGCACGGCCCTGCCTCCCCGCGCACTGCTTGACCCCAGCCCTGGTGAAAGGCCAGGAGACCCCATTTAGGCCTCAACCTGCATCCCTCCTGAAGAGCAGACGGGGGTGCCCCTTAATTTTGGAAAAGGCAGGCACCCCTCCCATCCCTCTACACCCTCCAGAGCTCAGCCCTTGTCTCTCCAATCGGTGTGGGCGGGGAATCCGTGCTTCTGCCTGCTGTGATTGGGCAGCCAGGAATTTCTGGTCTAGGGGAGGCATCAGAAAGACTTATGAAAGGTGTGTGGGGGGGTCTCTGTGTCATACCCAAAGCCTGAGCCAGATTCCCGTAGTCAGAGAAGGGATGGAGCCCCTTCCCCCAGGCTGAGACGCAGAAGCTCACTGTTTTCACCTGTTTGGTTCCAAAGGCAAGGTCTTCTTTCTCTCTAGAAAAAGGGCTCCTCCCGGAGACTTGCATAAAGTGCCAGGTCTGACCCTGCCACACACTCTGGCACCTTCAGGGTAGGAAAGGCGTGAGCGGCCCCGCACCGGAGCCGGCCCGAGTGGGAGGGTGGATGCCCTGGCACAGGCCTCCTCCAGGGTGCTCTGTGCCCGTGAATGGACAGCAGTGGGCCTGAGTTGGCCCTTGTGCGGGGACAATGGGCTCTGTGTGGGGGTGGGGCATGGGGGAGGAGGCTGTGGGCCCTGCTCCCAACACTGCCTCCTCCTCAATGGACCCTGGGGCTGGGAACCCCGAGGCACTGAAAGGGGGTACTCAGCCCATGAAGAAGCCTCTGAGGACCCATGTCTGCGGGGTACTTGGAGGAGGTGTGGGAAGCAGGGCTGAGATGGGAGACCCATGGTCTCTCCTCCCTGCCTGGGAGCCCCAGCATCCTTTTTAGTCCAAAGAGTCAGTGAGACAGCTCCTGCCACCAACAACTGGTCCAGCACAGCTCCTGGACCCCTCACTGTCCTCGTGGGCCCGATAAAACTGACAGGTGCTTTAGGTGAGCTGGCTGGGGCAGGGCAAGCGCTCACAGGCTCGGAAATGCTCCCCAAGCTCTCCGGCGTGCCCCGTGGGCGGCGTGCCCCGTGGGCTTGGGCTCCCAGTCCTATGGCACAGTTTCCTCACAACCCTTCATGTGGACTGCAGGGTTCGGAACCAAGAGGGACCTCACACTCCGTGAGGGCCAGCTGGGCCATGAGGCTGTCCCCTGGAGAAGGGCTGTGTGACCCCCTCTGCTTCTGCCGCCAGTGGCCAGCGCAGTGCCTGAGATGCTGTCATGGTGGGTACCAGGCAGGCTCGTGAGGCCCCGGGGGGCTTCTGACTTCAGTTTCCCACAATAAAAGGAAGATGTGTCCTCTGCCGTTTGGGAAGTGCGTCACGGACATCGTCCCCTCGAAGGAGACTGGTCTTTACAGCTCAGGGGCCTTTGAGGAGCCTGGCTGGGCTGGACTGTCAGTGCCTGTGACCCATCTGATCGGCTGGGCACTGGGTTTTGAGGGGCAGGAAGCCGAGCGGCACCTCCAAGCCCCACTGATTAAGTGCCCCATCCATCGTCCGTTCAGCTCTGGGGCATCGGTCAGGAAACTGGCCAGACGCCTTGGGCACAAGTCACCAAAGACTTTGAAAGTTAGGAGAGAGGTGTGATGATGCCCCAGAGACCAGCGGCACACCCGAGGCTGTGCTCAAGAAACAGGAAGCCACAGGTGCAGGCTCGGCCTCTGAAAGTGGCCACCCACAGGGTCACAAGGCGGGGCCGTGAGTAAAACTTCCGTCTCAGTGGCTGCGTGATAGTAAAACGAAGAACCTGGCCATCACTCCCCTCTTGTAGGAACCGTCGAAAGACATCCTGCAAAACTGAAGCTGTTTTCACCCCATTCATTGTTCCTTTGATCCAGTCATTGTCCCCTCCTGTCAGCCAGACATCCCCTGTGCTCAGCCGGCCCCAAGGAGGAGGGAGAGGTGGCAGGTTCCCGGGCCACCCACGAATACGTGCTGAGTTGGCTGTGAGTACTGTCGCAAGGCACACCTGCGTTCCGATCCTGACAGGCACCTGGCCACGTGGCGTCCCCTTCCCCACTTCCAAAAGGGGACATAAGCGGGCTGTTCTGTGGAGGCCCCAGCTCCTTCCGTCTTCTTGTTTGGTAGTCACAACAAGCCCACGAGGACTGTAGGGAAGATTTCTCAGCGAAAGTGGCTGGGGGACCGGCCTGACCTCACACTGCTCCTCCACGTCACTGGACGGCTGGTGAGTTCACAAGGCCCCCCATAAATCTCCTTGGTTAGCTCAGCCTCCTTGACGCCCGCTCAGATGGGTGCCTCTGAAGCTGCACCCCTTCTACCCGCCCCCAGTGCTTTCTGTCTAGAGACTGCCACAAGATGTTGGGGCCTTGACCGCTTCTCCCCCAGCACTTGCCAGGAGCAGTAATGACACAGCCACCGGTGGACTCGCTTGTGGCTGTCCTCGGCTGTCCTGCTCACTCCCTGGGCTCTCAGCTCCACCTCCCAGACTTCCCAAGCAGTGGCCCGTCCGTTTGGGAACTCTCCAGGCGGTAGCTGGACACCCCCAGAGCTCCCCTCTTTGTTCGTTGTCCCTGAGGGATCTTGGCCTTTGTTGCCTTGATGTCCACTGTTTTGTAAGCCATTGTTTTATATATTTGGTATATTTTTTTGGATGTTTCGTGGATGGGGGGTCAAATGTAGCCTCAGTTACTTCATCTCTGCGGGAAGCTCTTACTGATGCGTCTTTTGGTTGAAAAGAAAGCAGCTTCTTTGATAAATCAAAACCGAGCCCAGGCAGTTCTAAATCACTCTGGGGTCACCAGCTTCAGCATCTTTGCAGGCGACAGGAGTGGTTAATGAACACAGCAGACAAAGCCTTCCTGGGTCCCAGGAGAGAGAGTGTGGCGACCTCTGACACATCATGACAGCTCCTGCCTTTCTGTCATGTTTGCAGAATCTTGGCCGGGCGTGAGGGACAGTGACAGTGATGGAGGGGGCGGAGCTTGGGCAGCCTCAGGTCTGGGACCTCACACTCTGGCTGCCCCACCGTTCTGCTGACCACCTGCCTCTCACAGGCCCCTCCCTCCCCTGGGAACCTTAGCACTTTGTGGCTTCCTCCCCTCAGCCACGAATGACCTTCACCTTGCCCATGAGCACGTCTCTTCTCCTCTTGGAGACTGCTGGCTCCTGGAGCAAGGCCGTCGGGTCTCAGCCAGCTCTGCAATGCCCCGTGGGCAGCTGGCAGCAGACCTGGTAAGAGCAGTGTATGTGGAATTCATCTTTGCACCCCCAGCTCCCAGCACAATGCCAGGCCCAGAGGACGCTCAGTGCATTTTTGGTGGATGAATGAATACATCAATGAGCACCTTCATGATGCTGTCTTCTAGCATATGACCCATCAGTCTGTCCCCATAGGATAAGCTGTCTTACCACATCTGGAAAGAAGTGCTGGCCACGCCCACTGGGAAGGAAGGCCAGGCAGGGGCACACCTGGCCTGCAGCCTGAAGATCCTGGTCTCACCCTTCCCCTGGGACAGCTACTTGATCCTAAGCCCTAGTATGCAGTCCCCCTTCTGAAATGACACCTCCTAGGCTTCTTTCAGCTCCAACGTCCCCTGGTCCTCGCTAACCAGTGACGTATGCAAGGGTAGGTAAGGATGCCTTTGAACCCAACAGCTGCTTTCTTGGCAAAATCCGAGAGGTGTGCCCAGGACTCAGTTTCACCAGGTATTTCCCTCTTTTCATATCTGTTGGCATTTTTGCCTTGGCTAACTGCCCCTCACACTGGCGGTGAGCAGTACACTGCTGAGCGCTCGAGGGGGCCCTGTGCAGAAGGACCCTCTCAGACAAGTCCCCTCTTTCAGTGCTAACTGTGTTTGGGGAAAGTAAGCAAAAAGGAGATTCCCACCTCACCGAGAGTGACTGTAAAGAAACGAGGCTCTCAGAAGTTCAGCGTCAAGTTCCAGGTGAGGTTTAGAACCAGCCTTTCTTTGTGAAGTTGATGGAATTTCTCACTGGGGGCCCTGGGGGCATCTTTTCAAGGGGTAATTCTGCCTCCTGTGGGACTCTCCAGGCTGTGGCGGTTATTCATACCCATAGCTTTGCCAGACTCATCGCAGCCACGAACACAGCTCCCAGCCCGTATTTCCGGGGGCCCACTGAAGGGGGTGCACCCCTGGTTGAGACCCCATGGTAGATGTTTTCCCAGCCATGGGAGTGTGGGGAGACAGGCGGGCCATCGGCAGGCTGGTGTGGGGGGGTCCCTGTGGGCTGCAGCCCGGAGCTGTCCCAGCCTGGGGTAGAATGGACAGGAACCAAGGTGTTTTCCCTCTGCAGCAAAAGTAAGGAGGCAGACCCGCTGGGGTTGGGCCTGCGTGCCTGGTCCTACCTCTGGCTCTCCGGCAGCGACTGCCCCCAGCGGGATCTGCCTCCGCTGGGACTCGCCCTGGGCAGGCTCCGCCAAGCCAGGGACACCCCAACGTGAGGCATTGGGCAAAGGATTTTTTTCTTTAACCAAAAAAAGCCCTGAAGAAGTTCATCATGGGGAAAATGAGAATCTGTTTGGATTTCCTTTCCCTTATTTTAGAGTTTGCTCCTATTTTGAACTCTGTACCCTACAGTCATTTCGATGCTGGGTTTTCTTAAGGATCTCGCCCTGGCTGAGAACATCCGTGCCGTGTGGTTTGGTGACACCCTTGTCCCAGCCATTCCTTGGGAAGCGTTTCTGAACCCGAGTGGTCTCTCTGAGGATCTGAGGGCCGCCCCCGGCACCTTGCATTTGTGAATGGGGTTTTAACCCCTGTTTCCCGGGGAGCCTATAATGGCTCCCTGGATCTCCTCGCCCAGCTGCAAGGGTGCCAACTCGATAACAGTTCAGGAGCTTGTAACTACTCCCTTCTTTCCGTCTTGTCTTGTTCCAAACGGGAGTACAAGAGGACAAGCGCCTGGGAGAAACAGCGTGTCGGTCCCTAGGAAAGTAATCGCGATGACACCATAGGACCCAGTGAGATAAGCCCTAGATGTTTATCGAAGAAAAATATGGAAATGTGTGTGCCAAGACTGATGCATGGATGTTTATAGCAACTCTATTCATAGAAGTCAAAACCTGGAAATAGCCTAGGTGCCTGTCAACAGGGGAGCGGATCAACAAATCGTGGTATATTCCTATAATGAAATACTATTCAGCAATAAAAAAGGAAGAGCTACTGAAAAATGCAACAACGTGGACAAATCTCAAACCCGCTTTGCTCAATCAAGAAAGAAGAAATACGCACCACACAGTTCCGTTTCCGCAGAAAGCAGAGGAGTGGTTGGCTGCCCCAGGGTGGGGATGGACTAGGAAGAGGCCCGGGGAACCTTGCTGGGGTGATGGAAATGTTCTGGGTCGTGAGGGAAGTGTGGCTGACCCTGGTGTACCCACTTGTCACAGTTGATCAGACCACATGCTTCAGATGGGTGCGATTCACTGCACTGAATTACCTTGATCACGACGACAATGACAATAATAAAGCCATCCATGGTGGCCTTTGGGAAATCAGTCTCTTAGCCCCCACCTACCAGTGTACCCCTCAGAGTGCCTGTTATTAAGTGGATGCAGAGCCTGGGGCGTGGTTGATACTTTCCCGTGTAGTCACGTCTTGAAGACCTGCCTAGAGTTGTTAGTAATGTCTGTACGTTTCTCCATCCGTCATCCCCCCTCCCTTCCTCAACCCCCCTTCCCTCCTTCACTCTCACCTCTCCCTTCTTCTTTTCCTCCCCCTCTTCCTCCTCTCTTCCCCCTCCTTCTCCTCCTTCCCCTGCCCCCCACCGCTCTCTCTGTTAGTCCTCTTGCAACTCCTGGCGCTTCTTCCCAAGGGTGCCAGGGTCTTCCGGGGCCTTTGGGTTGTCTGTCTTTCTCAGAGGAGACTGAACCAGCTTTGTTTCAAGCCTGTCCATGCCTGTGCTGGGGGTCCACCCCGTGCAGCCTGTGCCAAGGGGGAGGACGGGCTCACCCCAAGGACCCTGTGGACTGAGTAATGACAAGGGGGCCCTGTAGCCGGTAGCAGATGCTTTGTCAGTGACCGAGCGTTCCAGGTTTTGGGCACCGCATGCAAGCTGAGGCAGCTGCAGATCCTCTCCACGCAGGCCACATCCAAGAAAGGAGGCAGCTTGCCGCTCTCAAGAAATTAGCTTAAGAACCGATGCTGATGAACTTCCTTTTCTCTCCTTCCTCCCCAGGGTCCCCCACGAGCCCTGATTCCCACCCCCACCTTCAGAGGAAGCAGATTTAATGCCTCAGCTGAGAGAATGAGATGTTCTGTTATTTTTCATGGGAAATTAAACCTGACCCTGCTGTCAGTTAGCTCATGCCAAGGGAGGATGGATGGCCCTGGGCGGGTGTGGTGCTTAACCCCTGCTGGGAGCATGCTGCCCTGGCCTCAGGCCAGCCATGATGTCATCTGCTGCCTGCTGGAGTGGGGGTGGGGACAGCAGCACAGGTCAGAGAGCCTGGGCCCTGGATGGCCGTGAGGCCACCCTGGGTGTCCCCACGATGGTCCGCCTCCGGTGCAGCCGGGACCGGCTCGTGCAGGGGAGACTCAGGCTGCTCTTGTCTCTTTCAGCTCCCAACTCTACCTCGTGTCCCCCGGAGGAGAGCTGGTGGTCGGGGCTGGTGACCGTCATCGCGGTATGTTGTGCCTCCCTGCTGTTTCTCACTGTGCTTGTCATCATTTGTTACAAAGCCATAAAAAGGTGAGTGTCTACTGGCTTTGAGTCCTGAGGGGACCCCAGCTGGGCTTGGCCTCCTTCACCCACCCCCACTGTGTTTTTCTCACGATGAAAAGTGTTAAACATTTGAGAAGTAGGAAGAATGTACCATGAACTCCCATCTACCTTCACCCTGATTCAACAGTTACCAAGGTTTGGCTAATAGTTGCTACATTGCTTTCCTTTTCCTTTTAGCTTTTGGTTGGCAGAAATATTTTTAAGCCCATCTCAGACCTTACGCCCCCAGCATTTCTAGGGAGTTCAGCTCAGGAAGCATGTGATGAGCACCAATTACAAGGCCCCGTGCAGCAGAAAGCGACCCCACCCGTGCCTTGCAGGCCCCTTCGGGGGCTCACTCAAAGCCTCGGAATCTGGAAGTATCGCTTGCAGGGCCGGTAGTGGCGCCACTGAGGGGAGGCACCATGCTGGTTTGGAGTGAGGCCTGACTGGGTTTCGTAGCCAGATCTAAATTCAAACTGCAGTTCCAGCTGTGTTGCTGGGAGGAAATCCCTTTACCTCTCCGGCCCTCAGTGCCCTTATCTGTGAAATGGGGAGAAAGACTAACGACCGCATACTGTTCTGAGGGGTGGTGAGATGCCTGCTGCAAATAGTATGCACGGTATGTGTGTTCCTGCCTGGTATACAGTAAGCGCCTACCAAGTGCTGCAGCAGCTTCCATTTGTTTCGAGAGGTGCAGATAGAGAAAGATGGATGACAGAGGAGGGAAAAGGGCTTCTGTTGGGAGAAGAGAGAGGTTGCGATGCCTCGGAGAAGGGTTGCAGTGAGCGTGATGCTCAAATTGGGCTTTGAAGGATGAATAGGAGTGTTCTAGTGGGGTCATGAGTCATCCAAACAGCAAAGTATCTTCCAGAAACACTCTGTCATTTCTGTAACTGCCATCTCGGTTGCCTTTCAAAAGGCAGTCCGAGGCACCCTCCCCTAGCTGCGTTGGGCTTTGCCGCACAGTGAGGCAGTTCTTGGGATCCGGGGGTCAGTTCACACTGGTTGGGATGTCACCACATCTGTCCAAGAGGCTGCTGCTGGGGGACAAGGATTTTTAGGAAGCACAGCCAGTGAGGCGCTCCTGGCAAAGGAAGCCCCAGGGACCTGGGATGGGGCTGGAGGGAGCCATGTGCTGGCCCCACCAGGCCGAGCCGCTGGCTGGGGACTCAGTGGGTCCTGGGAGCCAGGGAAGGGTTTTGAGGAAGAGTGCGCAAGACCCACCTGGGGCACCACCAGGGCGTGGGGCCCAAGTCCTGTCAAGGACCCCTCCCAGTCTCCTTCCCCTTGGAGACAAGCAGCAGCGGCATCTTTTTAATAAGGCCGGGTTCTTCCAAAAGTCACTTCTGCTCCCCTCTCTGCCCCAAACTTCTGAAGTAACTCGCCGCTTCAATGGGAGGAGGGGATGGGAAACACACATTAATCTCTGGAGGGCAGTGCCAGCCTGCTGGGGCATGCTGGGCTGGACTTCAGTGGGGCGCGGGTCTCCTAGGAAGGTGTGGGGGGGGCGCCACCCTCCCCTCCACCCCGAACAGCCCCAGAGGACTTCTGTCTGCCCTGGCTTCTTCGACAGGTTCTAAGCTCTTGATTCCAGGGCGGGTCGGCCGGGCCTGGAAAGACAGAACTCATCTGAGACGGCTCAGCGGATCCCTTCCAGGGGCTGTGGGCGGGGCTCCCTCTCGGGCTGTGGGCGGGGCTCACGAATCTAGGGCCCCGGTGAGCAGCGTGCCTGGGACGAGGGAAAGGGGAGGTGCCACGGGGAACCTGGACAGCCAAGAGACCCCTGAGAGAGGCCCATCAGCACGAGCTGAGGTTGGAACTGCCAGAGGTGCAGCCCCCAAACGGGAAAGTACGCGGAGGAAATGCCCCGACCTCTCTCGAGGCTCTCGGGTCTCCTGACCGCGATTCCCGTCGGCAAACCTGGGGGATCGGTGGTCAGCGTCAGCATCCAGGGGCACAGGTCGGACGGGGTGGTAAATAGAGACTGCATCTCAGTCCCTTCTCTGCCCCATCACTGTGATCTGCGTCCTCCTCTGGGCCAGACCGGGGGACAGGGGAATAAGAGCCCGCCCCTGCCCAAGATCCTCATACCCAGAAGGGTGTCCCAGCGCCTGAGGACAGACATTCAGTCACCGGAGGCTCTGCCTCTGGTGAGAAGGAGGCAGAAAAAAAGGCTGGCAGGCCCAGAGCTGCCTGGAGGGAGGGGAAGTCCCCTGGGGAGGGAGAAGCAGGCAAGTGCTACCCGGTGCAGGCGGGCCAGCGACCCTCCCTGCTCTCCTGCGGACCTCTGCTGGCGGCTGTCAGAAAGCAGCGGGCAAGCCAGCCGCCCGCACGTCTCCTGAATCGTGCTTTGTCTCTCAGGAAACAGAAGCATTTCATGTCACGGTAAAACCATTAAAGGGAAAATTCAGTGATAAATCCTGCCCTTTTTTTTTTTTTTTTTTTTTAAGAGAGGAAGGCGGGGTGGAGAGAGAGACGTCAGTTTGCTGTTCTACTTACTGATGCATTCGTTGGTTGATTTTTGTACGGGCCCTGGCCGGGGGTCTAGCCCGCCACCTTGGGGTATTGGGATGTACTCTAACCCACTGAGCTACCTGGCCAGGGCCTAAACCCTGCTTTAAAAAAACTCTCACAGCCTGGAGTCCTAGGGGAGAAAGGGAGAGATCTTCGTGAATGGTCCTGCCCGAAACAGCCTTTGGGAGCCAGATTGCTGGGAGGATGGTTCTGGAATGAGCTTGGGTAGGGAGGTGACTCTGGACATGCCAGCTTGGCGTGGCAGGTGGGGTGTGGGCCGAGGGGCCCCAGGCCTCTGCAGGAACTGGAGGAGCCCGAGGAGCAGATGGAGAAGGAGCACCCGAGTGGGCACTGACCTTGGCGGAAGGGGCTCTACTCAGCACTGCCCGTCCACGCTCAGGGAATCACACTTTTCACTTGTTACTCAACAACCGTTCCCAAAGTCCCAACTCTGTGCTGGGTGATAGGGTGCGCGGGGGACTCTGAGGCTGGGGGAGCCCAGAGGAGGGGCAGCTCACCCAGATGGGGGCTCGAGAGGTTTCCTGGAGGAGGGTGGATGTTAGCCAGGCCAGGCGCTGAGGAGGAGCGCTGCCCACAGTGGGACGGGAATGGGCCATAATGGCCCCCAAGTCCTATCAACAACCCCAAACTCCACGCAGTGGGCGTTTCAGCGGCCCTGTTGCCCTGAGCTTCCTGTGAATGGCTTCTTTATAACCGCAGGACACTCTGGCCCTGGAGCCCTTGGGCATCTGTACCCTTGGGGCCCCACCCAGCCTCCTCCCCACCCCTAGGCCTGGAATGCTCACGTCCTTGGACAGCCAGGAGGTGTTTCAAGAACTCAGGACTGGGAGTCTAGGTCCCCGAATTCTGTTCCCAGCCCCAGCCCCAGCCCCACTCAGTGGGCCTGTTTTCCTATCTATGAAATGGGGTTCCTCCACAACTCTGTCCAGCCCGCTGAGTCTTTGTTTCCTGTGCTGAGATGGCAGGAGCACCACCTGCCACTTGTCACTAGGTCAGGCCACTGCTCAGCCACAGAAATGCTGACCGAAATGCTTGGCTGTGCCCAATGCCAGGGCTACGCTCAGCACAGGGACTTCAGACACTGTCCCTACCCCCCAGGCGTACCTCCCTGGGGGGGAAGCAGGTGTTAATCAGATACACACTCCCCCAGTACCATGTATTACAACGGGAGAGGACTAGCTGAAGGAAGACCAAGCCTCTGTGAGCAGGGACGACAAAAGGACCCTAGGTGCAGGGTGGATATGGCCGTCACACAAGCAGTAACCAGCAAGAGTTGTCCAGGTGAAGCTCCAAGGTGCAGCGTGCCCCCTGCCCTAGTAGGACAGCTGGACTCAGCCTCTGGCCAGGGGGAGGGAGGGAGCCCCTCAGGTCTGTGGACACTAGAGGGTAAGGCCACCGGCCACACCCTTGACGCAGAGAAGAGTCCTGGGTTGTGGAAAGATGACACCCACCTGCACCAGGCCCTGTCCCTTGAACCACCCCCACACCCCAGGCACAGGAGGGCCATCCACGGCGGCGCAGGCCCTTCACTTTCCCAGTCAATTGGCCATTAAGCCACTTGAGAGCCATTTTCTTCTCATTTACAAGGTATTGGCTGAAAGACCAATAAAATCGGCACAGGTGTGGCCGATCCTACAGACCGTTAATTGCAGACAACAAGCAAGCTCGCTGCTCCCTGGGAGGGTGTGCGTGCCCGAGTGTGCGTGAGCACGTGAAGTAATGCGTGCTTTTTGTGAGTGTCAGCTTTTTGTGTGTGAGCTGCTTGTAGTAGAACAGGCTGGGCCACAGATATTTATTGAGCACCTCCTGTGTGCTGGGGACTGGACCAGGTACCAGGATGTTGAGATAAACGAGACCGAGTCTCTGCCCACTCGCCGCCACACCCAACGTCCCGGTGGAGAAAGCAGATCACACACAGACACGCCCCAGCAAATTAATAAATGAGCTTTTAAAAAGCTATGAGTGCTATGAAGAAGGGAAACAAAACCTTAGGGAAATGGGGGAGGGGGAAAAGGTGGAAGAGGGGTTTCTTGGCCCTCCATAGGGAGTGCTGTGCATGCCTCTTGAGGGGGCTTTCTGGTTACAGCGAATGGTTAGCGCTTTGTACACCCATTACCGTCATTCACAGGCCTCCTGTGGGGTACAGGAGACCATAAGCGAGTGAGCCCGCTGGCTCTCCCTTCTCGGGCTCTTCAGAGCTGATCTTTGCCTCCAGCTTCCCCAACAGAGCGGCAGGCTGAGGGTGGGACCTGTCACATCGCTGTCGGCAGGGCCCGAGAGGGCCACCTGGGCCCTGGCCATCCCTGCCCAGCCCAGATGTGCTGGTGGAGGCAGCTCCTGCAGAGGCCTGTGGCCGCTGGCATTTGCAGAGGGAGCTGTCAGTGAAGCGCCTGCTGCTCGCCAGGCCCCAGGCCATGGGAAGGTGGCAGAACCCACCCTCAGGTGCCTCGCGTCCGAGGAAAAGCTCACTGCCGTTCCCTTGGTTTTAGGAACCACGCCATGTAGGGAGCCCTGTGTGGCCATCTCCGCCTGCCCGCCCTCGGTGGGGAATGCCTCTCTGGTTTCTCGGGACCAGCTCGGGCTGGCTCCCAGCACCACGGAGTCTCTAGCATTGCCACCCGGCCCCACGGGGTGCGCCTTAGGTAGGAGGTCCCTGCGGACGGGAGAGCACCGCTGCCCTCCCCACCTCCTGCCAGCGGGCACAGCCCCGCACTGACACCTTTCCGCCTGTGGTCCCGAGAGCTAACAAACCCTCTGGAGCGCTTGCTGATGCTGGGGCTCCTCCAAGTGCTTGTCACACACTAACATGTTTTCCGCTCCCAGCAAGCCTGTGAAAGGGACACCATCACGGTGCCTGTTTTGTAGAGCAGGAAACTGAGGCCTAAAGAGGTTGAATGGCTTGCCCGTGGAAGGACACAGTGGCGGGGAGGGTGGTTGAGGTGGAGCCTTCTCCGGCTGTAGGAACAGCTCCAGCGTCCACTGGGCTCCAGTGAGTCCCAGAAGGACATCGGGAGAGGGCTGGGCAGCAGCCCAGGGTGCAGAGTGGCTGGGGCTGCGCTCTAGTGGAGAGGGGAGCAGGTCAATCCCACCTCTCAGGAGGGCCCTGGGCACCACCCTCTCCGCTCATCAAGCTCAGGCTCTGGAATGCCCCTGGGTCGGGGAGGTGGGGGTGAGGAGCCTGCGTCAGCCACAGGTTCCCTCTTCGCTGGGTGGAGCCCCTGCCCAGACCCCCTTCATCCTTCCTGGGCTGAGCCATTGCGAAGGACCTGGGGCTGCCTCCTTGCCCTGTCCCCAGTGTCCCTCCGGCTAGGCTGGCCTACCGCCAGGCCCTCTGGGCCACCATTTCCCCCCAAGGCCCCAGAATGCAAAGGGGCATCCAGCCTTCAGCCTGGCTTTGGAATCTGCCCTCTCCTCCGGCAGAAGGAACCCTGCTGATAGCCCAGCCTCAACTAAGCGGGGACCCTGTGCCCCGGACTCTGCCTATTTGCAAGGGAGCTCCAGACCCCCTGCTTCATCTCCTCGGTATGCCCCCTCCAAGGCCCGTGAGCCTTGGCTCCCCTGACCGGGCCTAGGGCAGATCTGTCGGATCCGGAGATGTCTGCCTGCTAGCGGTTTGCGAAATCCTCATTCTGACGACCAGCGCCCGCCTCGTAGGTGGGTGACGTGTTCGGGAATCTCCCTCAGTGGACTCGTGGTAAAGTGGTTGGGGCAACGCAGGACCTCACTGTGAGGAAATGCACCCCCGCATTTTCCAGGCCAGGCAGACCCACTGAGTCAGAAATCAAGCCTGCGCAGCCTCGTCAGACTCAGCCAGGCCCCCCGGACAGGCGAGGTTGGGACTGGGGAGGGAAGAAGGGGACGGAAGGAGGAAGGTCCGGGGACAGAGGCTCAGACTCTGTCGTGTCCATGAACCTGGCACCAGCAAGGCAACTCCTCGGAGCCCCGCCGACCTGGGGCTTCCAGAAGATGTCTGGGAGCATCTGTCCGCATCAGCTGGGGTCCTCGGACCCCAGAACACGGTGTGCCTGGTTAAAGCACAATGAGACAGGCTTCTTGGAGGTCTCCGAGAACTTCGGGAATGTCCAGGAGGAGGGGGAAGAAGGCCTCCCGGAGCTGATTGGACCACAGAGCCCATTCGGGGGAATGCCTGCTGGGAATGCCGATTTAACACAAAGGTGTCCAGACCAGGACCTGGTAGAAGTGGGTGGTGGTCCAGGCCCCACCGTAAACCAGCTGGGGGCGCTGGGGCAAGTCACAGTTCTCCCTAAGCCTCAGTTTCCCCATGAAATGACATGAGACTCCAGGCCTTGCTTCTTCAGGGGCCCGATGTGAAAGGGGACAGCAGGTCTGTGGCCGAGGGTGCTTTGAACAGAGCATGGCGCCCCATGGGGGGCAGTGCCGGTTCGCACCCCACTTTTCTAGGGGCCCCGAGGCTGGGGCCCGGTCTGAGTGCGCCTGGGTTTTTCCACATGTTTCAGGAGCTGATTCTCCTGCCAGAGAAAAGGGGGAGTTGATAGACTTGACCTCGGGGTGCTGTCTGAGCAGGCCTGGTAACCCCTCCCCATGATAACCACCTCCCGGCCCCTCTTCCTGAACTGGCTGCTGAAGGGCTTGATCCCATCGGCACCCAGCTGGCCAGCGTCCTCCTTCTCATGCTAGGTTGGTGGCGGGGGAGCTCTGGGGACGCTCGAGAAGGCAGATGCTGTCATTCCCTGGGCTCTCAACGATGACTGTAAACATTCACTTTAGACAACTGACAGCAAAGGCCAGCTCAGGCTCAGCCCCAGCATTCCTGGGGACACAGGCATCTGAGCTGCAGTCCCCGGGCCTCAGAGCCACCTGTAGCAGGGGACTGTCTCACAGCATGCGTGGCCCTCCATCAGGAAGCTGTGGCCACTCAGGCCCAGGCTGGGGGCCAGAACCCACCTGAGCCACTCAAAAGAGATGAGAATTGAACCACAAGGTACTGCTGTGAATCCAGAAGCTCAGCGAGGGAGCGAGAGCCTTCTCAAGCCCCCCGCAGCCCCCACCGCCGCTGTGCCAGAGCCCAACGGTCCAAGGATGCTAACCAGACAGAGCCTGGTGGGCTAATGGGAGGGCACGACACTCCCAGGCATTGATAATTAACGGATGTCCCTCCCCATCCCTGGCCTCCCCTGCCCCTTCACCCGCTCCCAGGAAACCCCTGAGAAAGGAGGAGAACGGCACCAGCGCTGCTGAGTATCCCATGACGTCCTCGCAGAGCAGCAAAGGCGTGGCTGTGAACAGCGCCGTGGTGTGAGTCTGCGGCCCTGGACCACTGGCCAGAGGGGGCACCTTGGTGGCACTAGAGGACATGAGCTGACGCTGGGCTTGTCCAGGACTTCATTGTCTTGCCGGCCTTGAGCCTGTCGAAGGAGAAACCACGCTCTTGCCAGCCCCGCAGCTGGGCCGGGGCGGCGCAGGCCCCAGGCTGAGCCAGGCACACCTGCATGCAGCCCCAGGGCGGCTCTCGGCCCGCGCCCGACGCTCTCCGCATCTCTCGTCTTGTGTGTGCCCCGCTGTCTCCCAGCTACTGTCTAAAGCACGTGCTCTGTCGAACGCAGAGGGCCAGGCTGTCTCCTGAGGGGGGAGGCGTCCCCCTTGAGCCAAAAGAAAGGCAATCCAGGGGCTGCTCCCCTGCCAGAAAACCTCCCCCCCCCCCCGGGATGCCCGCCTGATGCTCCGTGACCATGCCCTCCCCAACAGAAGCCATCGACACGGCCGTGAGACGTCTCCTTTCTAAGGTGCTTCCCACACATGTCTGCCACCCCATCTGCTCTGTCTTCAGTCTGCAGGGCCTGCCTTCTCCCTCCTGTCCCCATTGACACCCTGGGCCCCCGGATCCTGCCTGGCTCCTGACCCGCTGCCATGGAGGGCTGAGCACCCACCCTGCCAGAGTCCCCTCCTGCCTGAGCACTCAAAGGGGCTCGTTTGAGGGTAGGGTAGCGGCTGGCCTTCCGTGGGCGAAAGGAAACACTGAACATGAGGCCACGGGCTTGGAAGGACAGAGGCCACAAGGCCTCTTTGCAGAAGCACCCCCAACCTGACCCTCGTGGGAACTGACACGTCCATGTGGGCCAGGCCCTGCCTTCCTCTGGCAGAGGCCACTGCTGTGCCGAGCCCACAGCGGGCCTGCGGGGCTAGGCGGGCCAGCCTGGGCTGGGTCTCCCCGATGCTCCCCTGCAGCCCTGACGGGGACCGGCCCTCCCCTGGGAGCCCCCAGGCCTCCACTCATCCGCAGGAGGCCGTGTTCCTCCAGTGGCCCGGTGACTGTCCCTTTCCAAGGTCTTGTGTTCTGGAAGCGCAGAACCCACCACAGTGCTTGGTGGATGAAGGGAAGCCACCCACCACTCGTGGGCGCATCGCTAGGCCCGTGGAGATGGCAGCCCTGGGGGTTTCCATCCCCTGGTGGATTGGGAGATGCTCCTGACCCCGTGGGTGCCTCACCACCCACACGCTTCCTAGGGCGGAACGAGACACGTTGAAGCGTTCCGCTCCCTGGCCAGGTAGGAACCTCGCTAGGTAGACATGGTCTGCCTCTCGAACCGCCGGGGTGGGGGCACAGGTGAGACTTTCACATCCAGGTGAGACTGACAGACTGAGAACTAGTCCCCATTTGGGCTGAACCTGACACATCCACTGTCCCGCAGCCCTGTGCCCCCTGAGTTTCCGGGGTCCCGCTGCCTTGCACAGAGCAGAGGGGAGAAGGCGGGCTTGCTGTGGTCCTAACCCTGGTCCTGCCCCCCGGTCAGTGGGTACGGGCTGAGGGCAGGCCTTGGCCGCACCCTCCCGGAAAGGGGCCCTGCCCCGCAGTTTGCCTTCTGTGTGAGGACTGGTTTGGGCTTCGGATTCCCTGCACACCTGAGCGCACGCAGCACAGTGCCACCCGGGCCTCCATTCTTGTCCCCAGCCTCATGAGCGCGCAGTACCCCTGGTGGACGCCATCACTGCCCTGAGGGACACACGGCTGGGTGACAGGCCAGAGGTTGTGGGTCCTCTGCAGGGCAGACCCTGCCCCCAGGCTCCTCCCCCAGCCGCCTGCACCTCTGTGTGGGTCCCCTGCCTGTTCCCTGAGCAGATGATAGGGGGCACCTTCAGCCAGAGGGGGCACCTGGCTAAGGGGTCACGATATGCTGGGCAGCCACCCTGGAGGGGCATCCAAGGGGGATGGGCAAACAGCCCACCTTCGCACAAACCCACGGGTCCCACCTTCCCCGACCTTGGCTTAAACCTAAGAGCCCCGGATTTTGCGAGTAGCCTGACCCACCAGCGCCCGGTGAGCCTTCCATTGGGCTCTGGGGGCCACATCCTCTTCCCTGGAAACGCAGCCGGGGCCGTGGAAAGCTAGCCTTTGAGAAGTACATTAAAGTCCCCCAAGTTGGGTTCGCAACATCTCTTCCCACCCAGTGAAAACCAAGAGGAGAACTTTTGTTTTTCGTTTTTTGTTTGTTTAAAGGATTTGCTTGAGAACCCCCAAACCAAGAATCAGCCACGCCTCTCGAGAGTGGAGAATCTGCGGATTTCTTCCCTCTCACGGGTGCAGCGAGAGAGCCCCACTGCATTTTTAGCTTAGTCGACAGAAACGTCCATAAAACCGGACCAGCCTGGTCTTTGAGCTTAGAACTCGTCTCTAAAGGATGAAGCTGCGGCCCTCAGCGTGGTCTGAACGTGGAGGCCGAGAACGAAATGCACATTCCTTCTCTGCATTTTCTCAAACAGATGTTTTTCCACCGTGCCTCCTAGTTGAGCCCAACTTCAGCACGGCCTGTAGGGTCACCCAGAGTTTTCAGGTGTTAATTAGAAGCTTCTAAAGCAAGTTTTGGAAGAAAGACTAATAGCTGTAAAAATATAAACATATATATTATATATAGCTATATATATTTAAAGAGATATCGATATATATACAAAATTACTGTACTGTCTAAACCTGTGCAAAGTGTATGATTTAAGCAGCCTGGGCAGTGCGCGATACCTATTGCATGAAGGTAAATACTGGAGCTCTGCCTTCCCAACAAGGAGCCGCGAGTGCGCAGGAGGCTGGCTTCTGTCTTGGGAGGTGCCTCGGCAGACCTGCCGGGGCGCCCTGTCCACCGAGAAGCCAGGGGTGTCGATTTCGTGCTGAGACTCTGCACACGCAGCAGGAGCGGCAGCAGCATCGGAGGATGGGCTGTATGCTGATTATGAGAAAGAAAGCACCATGCCTTTTCCATTTTCAATAAAACTATGCTTATAGAGATGGCTGCAGTTGTCGTGTGTGGCGGGGTGGGGCGGGGGCTTGTCCCCGGGGAGAAGGTGGGCGGGGGCCAGCAGGCTGAGTGTGGTGGCGGCGGGTGTGGCCCTCCCCGAGGACCCCCTGGGAGCCCAGGGCGGGGCCGGGAACGTTGCCTGCCTCCTTTCTGTATGGTTTCGTGTAGCGCCCCAAAGCTGGCATGTACGGGGGTTCTAAGGTTCCGATCCCCCACCCGGCCACCTTGATCCCTGGACTCAGCTGAGAAGAGGGTGACCGGCCATCCCAGTTTGCCTGGGACTGGAAGGTTTTCCCAAAAGTGGGACTTTTGGGGTTAAAACTGGGAAAGTACCAGGCAAAAGGGATAAGCAAGTCACTTTAATTTGACAAGGGCTCCTAAGAATCGTGGGGGACAAGCAGCCCACGCTGGAGAGGAGACAGGTTAGGCTTCCTGCTATGCCCCTGCCTGTGTCCAGACCTCGTCACACCCCCAGTCAGTCTGTGGCACCCCTCACCTGACCGGCCGGCCGCTTAGGGCATCGCGCTCCGGCCCACCCTACGGCCTCAGCAGCGTGCATGCAAAGCCTGCCTGCTCCTGGGGGGAGGGGAACCCGAGCCACTCCCAGGGCCTCCGTCTCCCTCCAGCCTCGCCAGAAGCAACGCCCCTTCCCAGCGCTCCTGGAGGGAAAAGCTTCCTATCCAATGGGCCCCAGGGGAGGGAGAAAACAGTGGCCCCTGCAGCATCATCGCTACCACGGAGGAGTAGAGAGACAGGTCGGGGATGGAGTGTGGTGGCCACTGTCACATGGTGTCAGGAGGCGGGTGGGGCTGGGGTTTGAACCCACACTTGGGTATCTTCAGCACCCAGCCTCTGGACACATCCAAGGGGCACCCAAACCCAGACTATCTCCACATGGTGGGGGTGCTGCCGGACCCTGTCACCCCCACCTGGATTCCGTGTGGCTTCAGAGTAGATCAGTGGAGGCTATTGGGAGGACCCTGTGTGCTGCGAGCTGGGGCCCAGGTGTCTTCCCACCCTGGCCCCAGCCCAGGGGACGGTTGGCTCAGTGCAGGGACTTTGGGGGAAGGCCCATGTCCCAGGCACGTGGAGAGGGGCTGTGAAAGTCTGGGCCAGGAGTGCCCCCCACAACCACCTGGGGTTCCATGAGCTGCCATGTGCCAAACTTGACACACGCCCTGGCATGCAGTAGGCACGCAGTGGGTGGCAGCAGTCATCGATGTCATCACCACTGCTGCCATTAATGAAAGGCTGCCTGCCATCCTGGTCCTGGGGAGAGCGCCTCTCCCCTGCCCACTGGCCACCTGCACAGGTCCTCCCTTAGAGGTCGGGATTCGGCGGACACCTCCAGCCTTGTCCACACTCCCGTGCACCGCAGCCTGGCCGAACTCGCAGCAGCCAACGCCAAGGCCAGTGCCGTGTGTGCAAGGCTCTGCAAGATGAGCACCTGGCCCAGCCTGGGGCGGGGCGGGGAAGGGCCTGCTGGAGGCGCTGAGGAGCTGTCAGCACAGAACAGAGCAGCAGCGCGTCCCACCCCCACCTCGAATCTCTGGGGCTTTTGGCCACCTGTTCCAGCTCTGGGCGACCGACGCAGCTGACAACAGTACGTGCCTGGCCGCCTGTCGGGCTCCTGCCTGCTCCCTGGACAGCTCACCAGCTGCCCCGCCGCTGCCGCCACTGAGGCATAGGACACAGTGCGGTCCACCGGTGTCCCCGCATGGCCTCCGGACGTGTGGCGGAACGACCGCCTCTGACCAGAGGGCTGTAGCTGGAAAGGCTCTCTCGTGTGTGCTTGGTTCCAAGTGGTGACCCCACTGCGTCCTCACCTTTGGACACGGCTCCCCCACCCGGCCAGACTGGTGACCCAGCGCTGCGCCACCCACCTTCCCTCCTCTCAGCCACCCCTCCCCCCCTGCAGGCACTAAGAGCCTTTATGCTCTCTCCTCCCTCTCGCACAATCAGCTCAGGAAAGTACCTGACAAAGTCCCTGATGCAGGCTTGACGCCGTCTCCACGCCTGGAACAAATGGTGCCACAGAGCCGGGCTCCAGGCCCCACAGTACCCGCCCTTATTCGGCAGATGCACGCTCTCCGGTGCCTCCCTGTCCTCCCTGCTTCTCCCTCAGCCCCGCCCCATCACCCCTCCCTGTTTGCGACGAGTGTGGGCATTTACTTTCTCCTCCCATGGCCGGCACAAGACCTATTCGTAGGATCCATTCATTCGTTCATTCATTCATTCATTCATTCATTGTGGGTTACACATTCAAGGCTACGTGCAGTATAAGGAAGAGAATAAAGCACTTTATTTCACAGAACTGTTCGGAATCCCCACCTCATTGGGTGTGTGGGGGGTGGGGAAGTAGAGAAACTTGCATTTGCAAATTGATGGCATTTGGGTCTCTTCTGATTTAACAAGTCTCTTTTGGATAGATTCTCAGTCCGTGAGCCATCTTCCTGGGTCCCTGCTAGCGGGCACCCAGACATGCTTCTGAGCGGGTGCCTGCTCACGGCAGAAGCAGGGCTCGGACCTCATGGTGTCATCAGGGTCCTGGTGGGGCGAGGCTGCTTCCCAGCCGGGTGACGGCAGGCTGTGTCTGGGCCCTTCTAGCCTCTGAGGGTGACCAGCTGGCCCCCGGGTCCAGTTGCAAACGTTCTGGCTGCAGCGGTCTCTCACTTGTGACCACGGGCTCTGCCCGTCTTCTTGTTCTCTCAGCGCCAGCCATGGGGACTCTGGAGCCTGCACACTCACGCAGGCCAGGAAGGGCAGCCGGTGCTGGGGCACGGGCTCCCGGCTGCAGCCACCCCCTACTCCCCAGGCTGCCGAGGGCCGCAGGCACCTCTCCCGGAGGTCTGTGTGTCACTGTGTTCTGGGGCTCACCTGGGCATTTCTACAATGTCCTCACCAAGAGGAAAGGTGCAGGCCCAGCTGGCCTCTCAGCCCTGCCCTGCACGTGCGTCCCTTTTGCTTTTGCCGACAACCCCGCAGGGTCCGGCAGACATAGGCTCTGAGCTCCCCCATCCTGTCTGATCAGGCCTTTCCCTCCGTCTGAACCTCCTCCTGCCCCAGGCTGTCCACGGAGCTAGGTGGGGTGGCATACGGTTTCCTGGAGAATAAAGAACATATCCACTTACTATTTTCAAAATGGTATCCCCGTTACAAACACCAGGCTGTGTTCACACCAGGTGAAGCTCCAGTCACCACAGGACGCGCCGTATGGAGGAGGGTTCCCCTGCACTCCTTCAAACAGGAAGTGGGGGAGCCCGGAGTCTGCACACAAGCACAGCAGTGGAGGGAGGCCAGTCTCGAAAGAATTCAAGCCAGATTCCCGTCGCAAGCTGCGATTTCATTTCAGCACAACACCAGCTGCCCCGAGGCGCTCCAGGAGGAGGAAGAAACGGCGGCATGTCAGGTGCTCAGCACGGAGCCAGCACCTGGGAGCAGTGAGTGCTCCTGCAAGGTGGGCCCTGGCTCTTGCTCCAGTTCCCTCTCCGGGCTGAGTTCCTGGCAGGCGTCCTTTCTTTCACTCCTCACAAAAACACTGGGAGGGAGGAAATACCACCTTCGTTTTGCAGTTGGTGACACAGAGGCCTAGCAAGATTGAGTGAGTGACTTGTCGGTGGTCAGAGAGCAGATCAGTAGCAGGTCCAGAATCGCCCTGGCTGCAGAACCCGTCTTAGGCCCCCATCTGCCCCCCACCCCGCCCTGCCGAGCCCCAGCCCAGGGCAGCTCTGGGCACACACCCTGTGGTCTGGAGCTGGTCTGGAGCTGGTCCAGCCCCTCTCTGCAGAGCCCCCTCCCCCCACAATCCCTCACCCGCAGCCGGGCCGCGTGATTGTCCTCACCTGGAGTGTTTCTGTCCTTCAGGCTTGATTACTTGCTGGTTCCTTTCTTGTCCAAGAGGCCACTTGAAGGAACAGAAATCAGGGCGTCTGCCAGGCAGCCCTGGGAGGCTCACCTCTCCGCTGGCCTGCGGGCGGGGGCCTGTCGGACTGCGTCATTAAAAAGCCAGCTCTTTGTTCAAGCACATCTGTGACTTTAGCCGATGTCCTGTACACCTGCAGGAAAGCACTGGTGCCCGGGGCTCCCCCCGAGCTCCCCCGACCCAGCCTCAGCTTCCCTGAGCTGTAGGAAACCAGGCGGGTGGTGGGCTGGAGAGACCAGCCCCGACCTGAAATGCAGTCAAGCTGGTGAGTGTGGGTGTGCAGGGGCAGGCCCTCAGCCCGGGGCCCTGCGGGTGGGGACAGAGGAGTGTGCCAGGGAGACAAGGGCCACTGGGGGCGAAGAGCATGGCCCCGAGTCCCCTGTGTCACTGTCTTGCTGAGTGGCACTGGGTAAATCCCATCCCCTCTTGCACCCACAAAATGAGAGGGTCAGTCCAAACAGGTGGCACACCAGGCCTTGCAAACTGACCCAGAGACAGCAGGATTTCTGCCAAGAGGCTGTTGGGCACCGCGGAAGGCAGAGGTTAGCCGTGGGAACTGTACAAAACTGGAGCCTGCCCACCCCGTCAAATGTGCTCAAAACCAAAGCGGAAATTAAAAGTTCAAGCTCACCAAATAGAAGATGCTGTGGGCCAAGTCACTGAGTGACTCCTGAACATACTCAGTCTCTCCGTGCCTCAGTTTCCTCATCTGTAGGATGGGGTTAACGACGGAAGTGCCCACCTCGCATCACTGTTACGAAGATTGGGTGAGATCCGTGTATCTAATACGCCTGACAAACAGCCCACCCTCAGATATGGTAGCCGTGGTTAAAATTAATTAGGCTGTCTCCCTACAGCTGAGGGGATTCCCAATAGGCCCTCAATCTAGTAGAGTTCATCATCACAATCTTTAATTCATAAAATTTTATTCTTTCTCACAAAACTATTATATTAAGTGGGAGACCAAATGAGATTTAATCTGTGGGCTCTGATATTTTTCAAATAAATGAATTCCCAAAGCCGAGGGAAAAATACCTTTGTCAGATACAATGACTCTGGCTCGATGGCAATTTATGAGAGGACATCAATAAATAGAGATCCCAAGAGATCGAGGCCGCCTCAAAAAAACCCCTCAGATTTCTTTCCCATGTCCCTGGCACATGTCAGCCAAAAGAGGCTTCCGGTCCTAATGCTCACACTGACAGCTGCATGCCCTTAGATAAGTCACTTAACCTCTGGCCCTCAGTTTCCTCGCCTGCAAAATGGGAATAATAACACCACCTATCTCGTGCGGAGGAGAGCTAAGAGGAGTCCACATAAGGTATGCAAAGTGCTTAGTACCCCGTAGATGCTCAATGAGTGATGGCTCTTGCGGTTTCTCCTGAACACCATTCACGGCAGCTCGCTGATGCTGTCGGTGGAAGGAACCGGCCAGCCTCTTACCAACAACGCCTCGGCCGGCTCCCAGAGTGTTCGACGTTCGAAAACACGGTTTGGTTCTACTCCACTGGGTGCCAACCTCTCCCTTCACTCTTCTTGAGACCATCGCTGTCGAGACACTCAGCCTGCCCAACGTACATATCTGCAAATCAATTCCACTGAAGAGTTATAGTAAATGATTTGCATTGTCCAACCAATGTCGGAAGCCCTTCAGTCCCAGCTCTCGAAAGAGTCGTGGTGGATAACCTTCTTCTTGGATCCAATCCAATCTCGGTCTGGACATGGAGGTGAAGTTCCGCAAGCACTCGGCCCCAGATGGGACTCTCTGGGAAGAGATTTGCCGAAAACACCGCGGTGTCGGGCAGGACAACAGGCTTGCTAAGAGATGACACAACCGTGGAGACCGGACACCCTTGGCTCAGGCCCACGTCCAGCTCCCACGCGGCTTGCAGGACGTGCTTCTGAGAGACTGGCTGAAGGGGAAAACCGGATGAGCCTGCAGCCGTGAGCTGTCCCCTCGTGCGGGCTTCCCGAGGCGGTGGCGGCCTTCCCCTCCGGAGGCCCGTGGGTTCCAGCACAGTCTCCCCAGCACCCTCACAGTCCTCTCCTGTTGGGAGCTCTCCACCGGCCCTGGGATGCACAGACAGCTCCGTTTCACAGGCAAGGGGAAAATAGGTCCAGAGAGTCTACTAGCTCGTCCAAGGGGCATGCCCACTGTGAACCGTGATGGGATCTGTGCATTCGCAGATCGCAGCTCATTCCACCCTCGGGCATCTCAGAACGTTCTACTCACACGCTGAAACCAATAGCATTCCATGAGGGAAGGGAAACTGAGTCTCTTCCTTGGCCCTTCTCCAAGCCAATTAGTGCCGGCCAATCTGGATCAGGTACGGTTTGCTGGCTCTCTCTGCCCTTGCTGCTGGTGGGCTGTCCCTGGGGATGGGCGTGGTGTGGCAGGCGTCAGACGGGCAGTGGCTAAGGGTACCGCCCTGGGGTCAGCCAGCCTGCAGTCACGTTCCAGCTCTGCCTCTGACTAGCTGTGTGGCCTTGGGCAAGTAGCTTTATCTCTCCACACTTTGACAGCGATAACTTAGATCACGTGCCTAAGTTAGTGATCTGGTGGCGGGCAGCGCTCAAAGCTCTTTCCTTGCATTCTTTTATTTCATCATTTCAACAACCGTAAGAGGTAGAATGTGTCGTCGTCCCCATTTTACAGATGAGGAAACACTAATAATGAAATTTCAAACACCCTGGGTGGTAGCCACGCAAAGGTTCCTCGGGGGCCGTTAGCCAGGTCAGGGGTCAGTAGGCTTTCCCTGGAAAGGGCCAGATGGTAAATATTTTAGGCTTTGGGGGCCATACAGCCCCTGTCACAGGTCCTCAACCCTGCCCTGGCAGCACAAATGCAGCCGCACACGACATGGAGGTGGCAGGTTGGGCTGTGCGCCAATATCACTTTCCCGAACCAGGCGCTGGGCTTGGCTGCCTGTGGGCTGTGGTATGCTGACCCCTGACCCAGGCGAATTGTCTCGCCTACTTCTTGGGGACAATCCTACTCAACATCCTGACTTTTTTCTGCTAAGTGCCTAAGACCCACTTGCTGGAGAGACTGACATCATGAGGTAATAAAGAAGATGAGGACACAGGGAATGGGGGCTGAGGTGGGGGGCAGCACAGGCCAGGGAACCTAGCTGGTCTTCATCAGCCAGCAAAGTGGCAGCGTCCCAGAGGGAACAGCATTTGGGTCAGGTTGGCAGGAAAATGGGTCACGGTTTTCAGAAGCAGGGAGCGAGACCTGCGGGGCGGAACCAAGACCTCAGGTTGTCACTGTGGTCCAGCGCAGGGCCAGACAGCAGGAAGTATTAGACGGGGACCCAGGCAAGGGGGCTAAGTGAAGGGCTCACCTCCAGCCCTTGGGGGTGGGGGTGCAAATACAAAGCGAAACTGAGGCAGAAGTCCATCCAAAGAACTAAGGGAAGAAGGGGAGGTGGGGGAACAAGCTGTGGATGATTTTGGACCTTGTCTACCGGTAGGATGGAGCCACGATGGGGCTGCTGGCTGCTGCAGCGGGGTGAGTGAGGACTAGCGAAGAACCAGGCCTACCGTCAGGCCCGGAGCAGGGAATCCATTAGATCCCTCACCGGGAAAGCAGCCAGGGCCTCCTCCGCCACCTGTCTCTGTAACGCCCTCTAAGGGTCCCCGCACAAAAGGAGAATGTCACAAGGCAGCCCTGGTGTGCCCACTGGGTAGCTCGAGAGACCTGTTGCTTAATCAAATCCATCCAATGCAACAGACATTAACTAAACACATACTACATGCCGACCCCAGGATACAGAGACAGGATATACCCTGGAAGCTGTCACAGTTTACATGCGAGATAAATATACGTGTAAGTTTCTGTTATACAAGAGAAAATGTTCGCAGAAGAATAACCAAGCAGAACTGGACAGAGAATTCTGACTGCGGGAAGACCTTTCAGAAGAGTTTGTTAGTAAATAAGAACAATCATTTCTATGCTCTTATGATAGAGACCTCTTGGTTCCCTGCAAGTTTTCATAAGAATGGAGATCTGCCTTGTCTTTCTAGAGCTTGTGAAACACCCAAACCTTCAAGGACTTGTTTTCCCCTAAGAAACATGAAGGTATCAGACTTCCCCGAAGAAAAGAGAAGCCTCTGATTAACCAACATGAAAAAAAAAAAGGAATTGTCTGATGCCCCAAACGTCCTTCCGGGAGAACAGACTCCCGACGAATGTGTACTTCTCTCACCAAAGGGCCTGAAACGAAGCCCTGTCCTCGTAATAAGGGCACTTTAGTTCTAAGGGAGGTCAGAAGTTTTAAAAATTTAGAAGAAATGGTTATCAGGAACTAAACTCTAGCTCTAGCAACTGATTTTAAAAAACCCCAGGCTCACAAAGATCATAAAAAATGCATTTAATAGCATGTCAGTATACAGCTCAAATGTATTAGTAAGTCTTCTTTGAGTCGGTGCGTTGCAGGGACGGAGAAGAGGGACTCCATGTGGGAGTGCGCAGTCAAACGCTAAGTGTAAGTGCTGATGCGTCCTGGCGTCCTCACCCTATTAAAATTCCGTTTTAGGAAACGCAGCTCCAGGTGCTCTGCGCCTGTGCGGGGACTCGCCCGGTCCAGTATGCAGTCTACAGTGTTAAATTGAATTGTATACAAGTGTTAACGAAAGAGTAAAATTTATTATCCACAAAACTAAAGGGGTTATCAGAAAGCTTATGAGAAAGTACAGCCCAGAACGAAGGAGTTGAAAAACTAGTTTTAAAAATGATAACACATACTGGACGGTTTTGGAAAATGACATTATAAAACAAAGAAAACCATTGGCACAGGTTAACCACCTAATTTCTAAGTGCACTTTGTAATGGTCCTTGCAAGCTGCCATTTTTCCCAGGGTAATGACAAAAAGCTTCAGTCCAGTGTCACTGGCTTATGGTGACGGTTTGTGTTGGTTTTTTTTTTTTATTGCATTGCCAAGAGTGGATTTTAAGAAAAAACACTACAAAGGTTTCAAAAACCCTATTTATTCTCTATCATCAAAAATAGCAACAGGGGGACTTATACAACTTTTCTGTGAGTACCCACCAGTCTATTTTTTTTTCTTAAAAAAAATAGAAGTTAGTTAAAGAAAAATGATTTGGTTTTTAAAAAATAATGTAAGGAAACACTTAATCAGATAGCCCAAGGAGTCATCAGAAATATGTGTAGCAAGAAAGCTTCGTTGTTGGCCCTCTCCGGCCTTTGCACGTCTTGTACTAAACTAGAAAGAGAATGTACAGTACCAATATGTTCCCCAACCTGCTTGGATCGAAGTGTTTTGTTTTTTAAACCCATTATTGCTAAACCAGAGTGTTGACACTGAGAGCCGAGGAGTCCGCTCAGAGAGGATAAAATTGAGAGGCTGCTTCTGAGGACTGGATCTCCACCTGGGCCATTTTGAACTGGGTGCACTGCAGCCACTTGCGGAGGGCGGCCAGGCCGGCGCTGCTCTGGGCCGAGCCCGGCAGCGTCCTTAGGCTGTGGTGGTTGGCGTTGTTCTGAATGGCCTGGAGGCGAAGCTGCAGTCCGGCTGATAAGTGCTGTTAAGAAAGGGCGAGACATTTCTTTTTTAGTTTCCTTCTTCCTAAAGTTCACAGTCAACTCAGGGAGTGCCAGCCTGGACTTCCACAGGCAGAACTTCCACGTGGCTCAAGGGCTGTCCGGCTTGAAGAAGGCCAGCTCTCGAACTTGGCAGTGCTCAGCACATGGGGCGTGGGCAGACAACCACGTTCCAGAGTCGGCCTGGCCCACACCCATCCAAAGCACACCGTTCCTATCTGGACTCATTCGATGCAACAGGAGCTTAATGCCGACACCAAATGTGCCCCCAGGAGCTGTTCAGCACACGAGCGGGCTGTGGGGGTGAAGTGGCCACGCTCCGCTGCCAGGCTTCCTGGGTTCAAATCCTGGCTCCTCTGCGGACTACTTTGGGAACAAACTTCTTCAGTCTGTTTGGATTTTCTCATGGGCAAAGGGGGGATAGCACCTCACTCATTTCATGGGGGTTTTGTAAGGATAAATGAATTGATAGAGCGTTTAGAACAGAACGTGGCACATAGTAAGTGCTCACTTTATTTTTGTCATGATTACAATCTCTCTGTTCTCACGTTAATGCACATGAAGAAGCTAGGTGTAAGTTTTCCTTATTTTTCCTAGCTTTTCATCAAGGCCTGTTTGCCTCCTCTTAGCAGCCCATCTGACGTCCAATGACCACCGATCATCACCAGGCATGGGGGTTGGGGGACAACCTGGAAGGCCTCGAGGTGGAAATACGAGCACTTTCCACAGTAAAAACCAGCACTGGGATGAGCTTCATCCACCAGTGACCACAAACAGGACCGACACTGTGACTAGGACTCTGGGCCTGCAGTTGCTGCCGACTTGCTGTCTGGGTACCTTGGCGTCAACCCCCTCCCTTCCACTAGCGTCCCTCCCCAACTCTGGGAAGAAATCTAGCAAGAACGCTTCCACCTTCCCCCACCTGCCCCCCACCCCCCCCACCCGGCTCCCAGGGCCGTAACAGGGCTCAGTGCTGGGTGGCGCACACAGCTAGCTTTGTCATCTTCGTATCCAGCCCCAGTAACTATATTTCCTGGTCAGGGGGCGCGCTTGTCCCCGAGATGACAGTGCGTCACTCCAGGTGGAGCCTGGCCGTGGGAAAGGCACACAGTCAGGGTCTTTCCCTTCCGCGTGGGTGCTGTCCTAGTTCCTCTTCCTCCTGGCCCCTGCTTTCGTCCTACGAAAATGTCCTTCCTTCAAGGCTACTCTTTCTGAATAGCATTCTTCCCATCACAAAACGTCAATTTCAGCGACCAGGGAACGGCACTGGACATGCCCTC
Organism: Glossophaga mutica; assembly: GCA_039655065.1. Lineage (NCBI taxonomy): Eukaryota > Metazoa > Chordata > Mammalia > Chiroptera > Phyllostomidae > Glossophaga > Glossophaga mutica. The sequence continues at coordinate 8,130,515 of CM077303.1, forward strand.
CGAAGGCAGAGCAGCTTTTCCGCCTGCATTCCAGTCCGTACCGGAGCCTCGTCGGACTCTGGGATTCCACTCCCCCCGCACCACACACACACACCCCCCTCCATCCTCATCGACAGTGTCTGCTGCTGCCACCTCCGCCACGGGCCTCTTGCCTGGCCCACAGGGTCTGCCGCACCGTCAGCCCCCTGAGACCAGGAGCTGGTAGAGTCCACCCGTCCGCACCTTTCTCAAACATGCACGAGCCCTATGAACGTCAAGACGTTCTCTGGAGGGAACTGAGCCTTGTCCGCCGGGGCGACTTACCTTGATATTTGACTGAATCATTGGCAGCCACATAGGTATCAGCTGTGTGGGGAAACACAGAAGCCTCGTTACCACGGTTCTCCCTTCTCCCAGGTAAGCGTCAGTGACTCAGGGGACACGCTGAATCCCTTTGAGGTCGCAAAAGGATGCAGGCCCCCGCTGCCGAGTTACCCGTTATCAGAAAAGCATCTTTCTGTGGCCAAACCCTGCTGAGCAGGTGGCATTTGGAGATTGGTAAGTGCCCCCTGAGTGTCTGAAACACACACACTTTAGAGTACATGACTGATTGTCTCTTGAAAGCTACCAAGCACAGGAAATTAAATGTGTATTTATTTAATTAAATCCTCGCTTTCTTGAAATAGAATTTCCTCCACGGATCTTTAGACCCGAGCCTCTGAGCAGCGTGGCAACTCTGTCTGCAGTCATTAGGAAAATGTCAGCGGGAAGCGGTCGAAATGGTTCAGTGGCAGAAGAAGACAGGCCAGGCTGTGATGGGGAAGGTGAGACCTGGCGAGAGTGAGTTGGCTCGGGGTCTGAGCAGGGCAGGTGCTCACGGCGGCAGGGTGTGTGGGGGATGGGGGGGAGAGGAGGACTTTCACAGCGCAGGAGGGGAGGGGGACGGGAGAGGGGGGCCTAGGACTTCTGTGGCCTCTGATTCCGCCTTGCCCCGCACCCTCCATGCAGACGCCCTGCCTGGGAGGGTGCAGGGGGGCCACCTGATGCCTCCAGCCCAGGCTCTCCTGTCTGCTTTGTTCTGTCGGGGACAGAACATAGCGTTTCTGCAAGTGAGTTCTTACGGAAGACAAGTCTGCTGGGATTTCAATGGGGGAGGGGAGATTAGGGTCCAGTGAGTCTGGGAATGCTAGTTTCTTTATTTGAGTACTGCTCAGCTCTTTAATATGATATGCGTCTTATCATTCCCCCAACGCTACTTCCCACGGATCGAACTGTGCGCCCTCAAATAGATGCTGTATGTAACCCTTATCCACACGGCCTGCGGCGCAGCCTCACGTGGAAATGCGTGGCTGCAGATGGAATCAGTTAAGATGAGGTCATTTAGAGCAGGGTGGGCCCTGATCCAACAGGACTGGTGTCCTTATAAAAGGGGGACACGAGGACAGAGACCTGCACTCAGGAGAATGCCACGTGAGATGAAGGCAGACACCAAAGATCCCCAGCGAACCGCCAGGAGCTCGGGGAGCGGCCTGGAGCGGGTCCTCCCTCCACCTCAAAAGGGACAGCCCTGCCCTTGCCTTGACCTTGGACTTCTGGCCTCCAGGACTGCAAGACAACAAGTTTCTGTCACTGAAGCCACCCAATTTGTCATACTCTGTTACAGCAGCACTAGCAAAGTCAGACAAGAGCTCCCCGGGAAGCAAAGCCAGAGGCGGGGTGGGCGGTGGGGTTTCGGGTGACAATGAAGAAGTGGTTCTCCGGAGGGGCCACGAGAAACGGTTCGGAAGAGCAGAGGTGAGCACTCTCGTCATCATCCACACAGGCGCTCTGGGTGCCTCACGAGAGACCAGATTTTATTCCGAATTCAACACAGCTTCTGAAGAAGGGGGCCCCTCGCCATGAGCAGACGGTGCTCTAGAAAGACGACTGTGGCAGCAGCCGGCAGGCCTGCAGACCAGGGCGGGGGGAGGAGGGCAGGAGAAGGGAGGCAGGTCCAAGCAAGACAGGGATGGCGCTGGGGGTGGAGAAGGATGCGCTGCCTGCGGAGATAACTGTGGGGTCCAAGGACGGTTTGCTTTTTGGGGTGAGGAAAAATTCAAAGAACAAGCTGAGGTTTCCAGCCTCGGCAAACTGGGGGGCAGCGATGCATGGAACGAAATGGGAGAGCCAGGAAGAGAGATTTGGGGACGGGGAGAGTGTGTAAATGACCTTTCTCTTCACTAGTTAGGGCCACAGACTGCCGGTCTCATTTAATTCATCCAAACATTAAAAAGATAATAATAAACCTGGCGAAGTGGTAAATTACATTTCTCTCTCTGCTTTTGTTCCCAAAGCTAAAGTCAACTGTGGTTCTGCTTTCAAGATCCTATGATGTGTATGATTTGCTCTGTTTAGGGTTTCCTCCTAAACACAGTGTTTAAGTTGCAGCCAGTTAATATTTAGTTTCTAACATAAATATTGTGTTTGGAAATGGAGTATGGTGAGTCCCAAAGGACGTAAGTGGACTAAAATGCAAAATATCCGAAAATGGCACCCTCTCCCACCCTCCCCCTGCCACCAACACTCACAACAAACTGTAGGGTCACAAAGGTTGGTGCCCGATAAGGCTGTGCTCCCTGACATCCTGAACTGGAAAATATAAACTAGTCTAACCACTTCCTCCCTGATGTCTGCACAGCAAGAAACAAACCCAGTGGGTCTGAATGTCTGCAGACTGTAATTAACTCTTGACCTATTTGATATGGAAGCAGGTCCATATGCTTCTTCATATCTGGAAAATACCCGAAGTGACCTCTTGTCAAGAATCCTGAGGGACCAGGGAGGATAGGGGCTGCGGAGCACTCAGCGCTCAGACCCTGCCGGACACCTTTCCCACCAATCAAGGGGTATGGTGAGGCTGGTTTTAGAAGGGTTTCCATTATTTCCCCGTTGATGTAACATGTGACTGTAAGATACTAAAACATACCTACGAGGGACCTTCAGATTTGTGACTTACAAATCCCATGACTAAAGCCTTCAGGTTAAATCTCATTATTATTGGGAGCATTATATAATCCAGCAATCCCCCTATTTCAGGAACGCTAGTTTGACTTATGGAATAACATTCATTTCAGTTCCCTTTTGATAGTGGCACCTACAAAGCTGTCGGTGAGAATCAGATGTGATTTATTTCAGGCTCTGTAATGTTATAATGAAGCTGGTTGGCGTTTTTTTGTTTTTTGTTTTCCTGTTCCAGAAATAATCTCTGAAAAACTAAAGGACAATTGAAAAAAGAGGTTTTCACCAAAACAAAAGTAATCTCTTTTCTCTGACCTTGATTTGCGCTACAGGATAAATTGCGGACACCCTGCTTGGTTCGATGGATTCCTTGTCCTGCATGCTTTTTCTAGCCCTCAAAATAAAAATCAGCTGTGGAACACAGCCTTTCTGCAAAGAAGGCCTACCAAAGGCCAGATTCACCCTTCTGCCCAAAACAAACGCAATTCCAGATGGCGTTACGTGAAACGATGGTTTTCAGACACTGAACACCAGCAATGCTGGGCAGGGATGACCGAGGGGGCGGGAACAAACAGGGGAGCCCTACACTTCGCCCAGCTCCCCGGCTCGGGAGAGTTTCCAGGCCGCTGCACGGGGAGGAGGAACCCAGGCAGAGCCGGCAGTCCTGAGCTGAGGGGATGGGGCCAGGTGTCATGGAGGCCACCGTGGCAAGCGTCTGTGAAGAGAGTGCTGGAGAGGAGAGAGCTGCACCCAGAGAGGAGGAACCCTGAGATCCATCAGAGGTTCCCCTTGAGTCTTCAGCTGAATACTGACCAGTGCCGCAGCACCCAACGCTGAAGGAAAAAACACGCAAAATTACTGGAGGGGAAAATCCCTGCCGATCACATGGGGCCAGCAATCGTTTGTGTTTCCGGTAGTCAGGGTGGAAAATCTTGTAAGTTACAGAACATGAAGCGGAGTGCTTGGGATGTCACCTCGGCAGTGAAGAAACACTAACCCTGGACAAAATGCCGCTCTCATCTGACCTAACAACGCTTCAAACAAGTCTCAAAAGGATAAAGTAATTTAAGTAATTTAACCACGGCACAGAACACAGTTCAAGAATATCTGTAAGAATGCAAAAATATCCAGCACCCGAGAAAATCAAATTCAGAGTGTCAAGAACTCAATACAAAATTACCGGGCATGCAGAGAAGCAGGGAAAAAATGTGACCCATAGTAAGAAAAGTCAAGTAATTAGAAAAGACCCCCAAATGACACATGATAATTTGTAGACAAGGACAGTAAAACAGTTGTAACTATACTCAATATAGTCAAGAAGGTAAAGGAAATGCTGAATATGTTGAGTAGAGGCATAGAAGAAAACAGGTAAAGAAACATGGCTGATATTATTTTAAGTATGATGAAAACTGTACGTTCACAGATTTAAGAAGCTCAACAAACCCAAGCACAAGAAACATAAGTAAAACTACACCAAAGTGTTTCACCATCAAATGGTTTAACGACAATGGTGAAGAGAAAAGTCTTAAAAGCAGCCAGAGCGGGGTAAAAAACCATATTACAGACAAGGGGGGAAAAGATAAGAATAATACAGATTTCTTGTCAGAAACAAGACAAAGAAGAAGACAGTAGAGAAGTAACATCTTTAAAGTATGAGGGGAAAATGCAAACACGGAGTTCAATACCCAGCGAAAACGTCTTTCAAAATGAAGGCAAAGACAAGACTGAGGAATTCACCACCAGGAAACCTCCACAAGAATGAGTAAAGGAAGTCGTCTGGGCAGAAGGAAGCCGAAAGTTCAGCTCCGCGTAAGGAGTGAAGAACTCTGACAATAGCAAATGGAAACATGGCAAGATTAACAAGTGTAAATAAATGTTTAAAAAAAATTGAAATCTCTTTAGGAGATGACTGTTTAAATTTCATAATAATGTACGGTTTGGTATGTAAAACATGTAAAAGTAAAGCATATGGCAGTAATATCGCAAAGCCAGAAGGTGGGAAAAGAAAGAATGCCCACACTATACATGGAGCAGTACTGCATTTTGCCGTGATAATGCGCACTTTTTTTGACCAAATTTTTGAGGGGAAAATAAGGATGCACATTATACACGGGAAGTACCTGAAATGCCTTGTATCTGTCCTTGTGTTTCATAATTATCTGTTACATAAAATTTCTTGTACCCATAATATGTGCAAAATATATAAATGCTAAAATTCCTTTATAATATGAAAAACAAGTATCTAACTATAAATAAATAATTAAAATAAAAAATTTAAACAAAAGATTTTTTTCCCTGAAAGTTTGGGCCAAAAATGTGGGTGCAGGTATACACAGGAGCGCATTATACACAGCAAAATGCAGTATATTACTTGAATGGAGATTGTGATGAGTACAAAATGCCTATAGTAAATTGAAAACCAACCATTCCCTGGCTGGTGTAGCTCAGTGGATTGAGCGCAGGCCTGTGAACCGAAGGATCGCGGTTCGATTCCCAGTCAGGGCACATGCCTGGGTTGCCAGGCCAGTTCCCGGCAGGGGACATACAAGAGGCAACCGCACATTGATGTTTCTCTCCCTCTCTCCTTCCCTTCCCCTCTAAAGATAAATAAATAAAATCTAAAAGGAAAAAAAAAAAGTACTTAAAAAAAAATCTTTAAAAAAAAAAAAAAAACCAACCATTAAAACAATAACAACTAAGACATCTAACTAGTAAGATAACTAAAAAACACACTTCTAAATAACCCGTGAATCAAAAATGAAACCCTAAGGGAAATCAGAAAGTATTTTGGCTTGAATGGGAATGGGAACATATCAAAATGTATAGGACTGCGGCTCCAGCAGTGTCAGGAAATTTAGAGCACCGGCCACTGATGACTGACAAAAAGAGATTCTCCAATGAATGGTTCTCCGATTAACGACCTCAGCTTCCTACTTAGGAAAGCAGGGGGGGGAAAAAAAGAGGAAATTACATTCAAATTGAATCATTAAAAGTTCTATCCAAAAGGAGTAGGAAAAAGAGAGAATAAGGGACAAAGAAGGGAGTCAGCCAAGGAGCAAAACAGAAAGTTTTAAGATTCCAAACTGATGCACCCTGGGAGGGCGGGGGATGGGGGGGTGTAAGGTGTCCAGGGTAATGGACTTTGGAAGTCGGAGGTAAAGAAGGAAGTCCTATAAGAAGAGGAAATACAAAGAATCAGTGAGACTAAGTGGTGTAATGATAAAAAGGAAAGAAAAAAAGGGAAATAAAAAGATAAAGTGAGTCCTGGCTGGTGTGGCTCAGTGGATTGAGTGCCAGCCTGCGAATCGAAAAGTCTCCAGTTCGATTCCCAGTCAGGGCACATCCCTGGGTTGCGGGCCAGGTCCCCCTGTAGGGGGTGTGTGAGAGGCAATCACACATTGATGTTTCTGTCCCTCTCTTTCTCCTTTCCTTTAAAATCTTAATTAAAAAAAAAAAAAGATAAAGTGAGAAACCAAATTCTCTACTCTTACTTTTTTATCCCAATAGTATGTTTGTTGCGCCCCTGGATAGACGACAAATGCTTACTTTCATTCACCGTCCAGTGGTTTAGAACAGTAACATTGGAAACTAAATTAATTTATCTTAGAGAAAAGTACCAGCTAACAAGTCAAACGATCAGAGACTATTTTCTTTGGTTTCCTGGATATCCTGGCGACAGGTGAGGTGAGGCGCCCCCAACCAGTTTACGTAACTACGGGGTCACTTCCAGATCAGCGTTCAGACCGACTGCTTGTGTGGCAGGGACTCATGGTCCGACACTCCACCCAGTTAGAGTCGGTCAGCGTGGTGAAGCCAGAGGAAAAAATAAAACCGTAACCATTTAGTAAAAGGCTGTTCTATGAGCCTGAATCCTCCAGCCCCAGCACTGAGTGTTAAAATTAAATCACTTTTATTTTCCTCTTCAGGAGATACATTCAAATAAATCCACATTCGTTTTTAGCAGGAAGAAACGGTCTATAAAAATCATGAGATTTTCCTACCTTGACGAAAATTGTTGAATTGCATTCTTGCAATGCCTCCATTAAGCTAATCACATGGAGACACACCATCTCTACCATCTGAAAGAAGAAACACGAAGTCAAGTCCACTTCCAATAACACAGACACCGGCAGACAGGCTGCAGCCATGGAGAACCCGTACCCGGGCCGGTGAGTTCTGCCTGCACAGTGACCAGAGCGGACCGCAGGACCTCTGCGGCTTCCATCAAAAGCTGAACTTTCAAAGCAAAAGAGCTTTTCCGATTGCCATGCCTCCCTCCTCTCCCTCGGGGCTACCCAGGGAATTCCGGTATTGATCTCGCTAATCTGCTCTCTACTGATTCACGACACAGGATCCAGTGCTCCTGCCTCCTTCATTTCCAGCCGCAGAACTTGAGGCTTGTACCCTGTTCTCCATCTTGATCCTGTCTCCGTGCCATTATCTGGAGTGGCCGTTTAATTTTCTGTGTCTCTCTGTCTTTGAGTCTCTGGTCTCCGTGAACAAGGCAGCTACGTTCACATTAGTTCAAAGGTACGGAAGCAGCGCTATATCTTGTTGAAAATTCTAAGGTGGGACTTTAAACACTCCAGGGGGACCTTACCAGACTGGCTGACTTGGTTGGAGGACATTTTCAGAATAAAATTAATTCAAATTCACTTATAACATCATTTATCCAAAATCCATCTGTAACATTTGAATATCAAAAGAGCTTTGAAAGAGCAGTATTAATGGCATCAAACAATGGATGACAGTGGAAGGAAACTTTGAATCTCTAGCTTAAGTTAGAGGTCTCCGTTTCATCGTCTGTAAAATGACAGAATAGTTTCAGCTCCACGTTCTTCTTCAGTCCCAGGCTCTAGGATCCAACAGATGTAATTATCTCCACGGCAGTCAGAGCTGTCTGTGCACCCCAAACTTTTCATAAATGAAACTAAAACGTCTCTCCCCGTGCAGAATTGCCGTACAATACCTGCTTCTCTAAACAAAAGCGGTGCTTCCCTAAAGGAAATATGGTACCCCCTTTCCAATCTCTGGAACGCCTTTTGTGGGTGGTGCAGTGTTGAGTTTCTGAATACGCTGCGATCAAGATCACAGTGTTCTTCCATCCCTCCCTTGCTCCTCACAGATGCGAGATCAGCTGCTTTCCCAGCTCAGAATCCTGTTCCAAAGCAGTGAACTGACCTAAAGGACTCCCTTGCAAATTCTTTCCCTACCCCCTCCAACCTTGGCCCCATGTGGACTAGTCCAGCCATGTTCAATGAAGCGTGCTCATGCCAACCATATCCCAGGTACTTTCCAGTAAGGTCCGGGGCAGCCCCTCCCTTGCAGTGCAGCCATCTCCATTAAAAGAAAACTGGGTTTGAAAGCTGGGAACTCCCGGGTAACTGGAGGTGAGGCTCTTTTCCAGTTCTGAGCCCCGAGTGCGATGAGCGCACGTGGTTGGTCTGCTCTTAAAACTCCACAGAAAGTTGGCCCATCGGGCCAGGCTTTTTCCAAAATTAATACGAATCTCCCTCCTAACTCTGGGAATTTGTAGCACCAAAAACAGCTCCTAATGGCAGAAGTTTCATATACATTTCCTTTGGCACTAGGCAGAGAGAACAAAAATTGTTTTTGCTTGATTGACTGGTTTGCTTTGTTTTTCATCAAATTCTTATGCGAGTAGAACATCCGGCTTATAATGTAAAAATTCACCCGTCCATTTCTATGGCATTACATCTGAGATCCTGAAGACGGACAGAGGGAGGACTGGGAGCGGCCCACGCATCCGGAGACTCCACCCGAGAGGGAAAACTCATTCGTTCAGGAACTCACCACTTTGTTGTGGGCCATGAGCTGCAGGATGCTGGGGGTCACCCTGCTCCAGAACTCCAGCGCCGTCAGGATCGCTGTGAAGCTGAACTCGTTCTGACTTTGGACGCTGGTGGCGACGGCACTTTGTTCGCAGTATACGGTCCAGAGCTGAGCAAAGATAAACGCATGGAAGAGGGAACACATGTGCAGCACGGAGGTCTGGGGGGGAACAAAAGGAAGAGCTGTTACCTTCTGCGGGGCTGGGCCGCTCCACGGAGCCCTCCCCGCACAGCTTAGCACAGCCGAAGCACAGCCCACTGCAGCGGCCAGAGGCTGAGGGAGTTGGCTCCGGGTTACAACTCCTGATTCAGCACCTTCAAAAAAGCTGCTCTCCACTCCGTCAGTGGGAATGCGCTTGGAGAACAAAGCATCTTTTCAAGGAGGAGACACCTTAATTCGCAGAATAAATCGACCCACCCCCTGGCCCTTTAATGAAACTGATGTTCTTTCTCATTCCTTAACTAGATTAGGAAGAATATCATTCTACCATTTTAGGGTGTTTCCCCATCCACGACATGGGGATAGTAGTACCTTCCTCAAAGAGTTGTAGTTAGGGGTAAATGAAGCGATAGATACATATACAAACACACTGCCTGGCACTTAAGAATTATACTGCTAGCAGTAGCAGTAACAGTGGCGGCAGCAGCAGCAGCAGCAGCAGCAAAGATCGTACTCCTGCTGGTGGAAAAGACTGATTGAGTGAGCTCCTACAATGTCCCAGGCACGGCGCTAAAAGCATGTCCCAGGCACGCTTTCCATAGGTCACCTCCATAATTCTCAAACCATCCCCTCATCTATTTTGCAGAACAAAAACCAGAGCTCAGAGAGGGTCACTTTTTCAAAGTCACAAAATTCAAAGTACCGTTGTTAAGAATCCAATACAGATCCGGGTTGGACACATTAGAAACTGACAGCCTAATGTCTCCTGCAAACATCGTTCGGGGGGACGCTCTATTTTATCAGGGTCAGCTGATCCTGGCCCAAACGCCCCAGGCGCTCCCAGAATTGGCCTAAGCTCTGCGAAGGGGCCTTGGCTCCTCAGACCTACTTAGTACCAACGTGTCCAGTCTGCTTGTCCTGGCTCACGATGGACGGCTGCCTTGGTTTGCTTCATTCCCCGAAGCACATCGTCTATCTCTACAGTTTACAGAGTTCCTCTCCACAGGTGATTCTAATGTGTACTTTCATGAGTGCCCAGCTGGCCTTCTCATTTTCATTTTGTATCTTCACACACTGCTAGAGATTTGAGTTGCAAAGGCAGCGCATGAAGAATCACCAGTAGGTAGAGCATAAATTTTTCTGCATTTCACATCTGGTTCTAAAAACTGATCGCAGAATTTTTATTATATTTCTAGCCTCTTATTCCTCTTCATTATTTTGAGACAGAAATGCCTAAGAAGCTAACTCTTGCTTGCCTCCGTAATTTATCTTCATAAAAGTGAAGCGAAAAACAATTTAGGGGGAAAGAAAAGAGAGTCTGAGAATTTAAACAACTTTAAATAAGGCATTAGCACCAAGTTGCTTTCCTAATATCCACAGGAGGGCTGGTGATCAGATGCATTTTCATCTCAGAAAAAGGCGTAATTGGCTGATAAGGGTTTCCATTAGCAATTTCAATGCATATGGTCTCAATCTTGCTGAAATACCTTACCTTTGATTGCTCTGGAAATCCAATCAGGATAACAATAAGGTGGTCTGCAACGTGGGAGCCTGCATCCAGAGGTATGGGCAGGCAGGGAAAAGAGGTGTTTGGACACACTGCATTGTGAGTGAGGGACCCCAGAAGCAGCCAGGACAGTAGCCGGATGTGGGAGACACACTCAATGAATTCTTTAGGTCTATGAGAAAGGAAGGAAGTTAAAGATGATTTTACACTCTCCGTTTCACTGGGTGCTCGACTAATGCTTATTGATGGGCAGGATGGGAAGTGTGGTCTTGTAGGCAACTACACACCATGAAACACCAAGGTGACACGGTGCCGACAAAACGATGTATCTGGTTGTCTTGGTCCCCGCTCTAATCCTGGATCTACGCTTCCTGAGCAAAGAGCAGCCTTTGGTGACGCAGGATTACATGCTGTTCTCCCACAGACCTGGCTACCTTTCTGACCACCTTCTCTTTCGAATCCCTTTCCTTTCCTCCCATTAGGAAGTCTGGCGTCCCCGGCAGAGGGGAGGAACAGAGGAGAAGATGCAGCACACAGCCACCCGTCTCCCTGCTCTCCAATATGGTCCCCCTGCCCTCCTCACACCCACTCTAAACCTGTCCTCCAGCCAGGAAGCTCACCATGCAGAATGGCAGGCTCACCCCTGCTCCGAGTTCCAAATAAACTACCTCCCCCCTCAGCCTCCCGTGGGGGCAGGATCAGGGGCTCGCACCTCCCTGCGCTCCATTTCATCTCTGCCATAGAGCTTGTTCCAGCTGCAGTCTCAGCTCACTGAAGACAGAAGCTATGTAAGTGCTCAATCAATGCCTATGGATTTATTTTGTGAGTTGAAATGAAGAGTTAAAGCGGTAAAGCTCCAAGTTTTCATCGTCCCTCGGGATGACCCAGGTTTTTGTGTGGGGGCAAGTTTCTTTTACCAGCAGCATGTCGTGAGGTGCTCAGGCACAGAAATGCTGCCAGGTCAGCAAGTAAGGATGGAGATGGGTCTTGGTTCCCACCTTCCCACCCAATCACGTTCCACTCCCATGAATCTTCAGCACGGTCGTTTGCTCTGGCTGAGCCCCAGGAAGTGCAGGCAGCTTCCTGCCTTGTGGGCCCTCATTGCTGGAATGAGAAGGGTCTTACCCTTGTTGCATGGCGGAAGGGGGATGATAGAGCCAAGGCAGATAGCGAATCACAGCTTTGTTATCTCTGTGGTTGCCCCGGGAGATTTCCATGGCTGCGATCTGAGCCAGCCCGACTTTGAGGTGTCCGCCGAAGGTATCTTCATGCAGAGGCTGGGAACATGTCTTCATGTGGTTCTACAAAACCAAACGGGGTTTTGTGACTTTGGCAGAGTCCCTGGAGATATGTCGGCCCGCTCATTAAAATGATCAGGTTGTCCTTTCTGCACCTTCTGTCACCCCTCCCAGCATACGAAACTTCAGTAGCTTCCCACTGTCCTTAGGGTAAAGAAAAGAAAACTGCTCTGCGTAACCTCAAAGGCCTGCAATGATCTACCTGCAGCGGGGCTCTGCATCTTACCCGCCTTCCCACCGTCCCGCTGCAGCAGTTCCCTCCCATCCCTGGCCTTCGCTCCCGCTGCTCTTGCTGCCTCAACTACCACACCTGTGTCTCTTCACCCGATTCACTGCTATTCAGAGTTTGGACTTCAGCTCAAGTGTCACTTCTTCCAGGAAGCCTCCTCCCTGGCAAGGTCATATCAGCCCATTATCAGAAGCACTCATGCCTCTGTCTATCCCTTCTTCACAGCAATTGTGAAGGTCACAATTTTACTTCAGTCTGTATAAAATTTTCCCTACAGTTGCCCTCCACTGCCAGATTATAAGTTAAATGAGGGCAGCTACTGTATTGGTTTTCATTGATCGTTGCACCCTAAATGCTTAGAACAATGCCAGGTACATTATGGGGGCTCAATACAAATTTGTCGAATTAATTTAGAAAAAGTTCTTTGCCCGGTGTGGCTTAGTGAGTGGAGAGATGACTGAACTGGGAGTTGAGACCTCGGCTAATTAGTCTCACGGGCACAGAGAAGCCATCTGCCATGTCGCCTTTCTCACATGTTCTTTAATACTACGTAAAATCAGAGAGGTGGGTGGTGTGTTCACTAATACTATGTAAAATCAGAGAGGTGGGTGGTGTGTTCACTAATACTACGTAAAATCAGAGAGGTGGGTGGTGTGTTCACTAATACTACGTAAAATCAGAGAGGTGGGTGGCATCTGTAGTCCCCAACCTTTTGATCATCAGGGATTTGTCTTTTTATTTTTGTCTTCATTTTGAAAGGGGCTACATAATACAAGCTAAAATGTATAGGTAACGATTATTCTCTCTTCTTGGTACGTTCAAGTCATCTAGGTGTAGACAACCAGATTCAGCGATCAGTAACCAGTGTGCGGTCAAGCGCTGGAGGCGCCTCCTTGGAAATGACTGGGTCTGGACAGTGTGAGAAATCACCAGTTTAAGTTTTGATTCTACTTTCCACTGGGATGTGCAAACCTACTGCTGTCCCTAGAAATGCTTAGCTCCTCTGAGCAGAGTCTGGTGCTGATCTGGGAGCTGAAGGGGCCACGACTGTAGCTGAGGAACTTCGGGCATGGCTATGTCCTGCTTGTCTGAAAGGAGCGGCTTCATGTCAGATGGCAGTCTGGCGGCTCTTTGGGCTGTGCTGAGGTTCTCCTCTGCCCTCTGGCTAGGGCCTTCCTCAAACCTCTCAGACCATCAATCTTTTAGTAGACTCGTGGCAAGGAAGTTGACCCGCATCAGCAATTCATTTCCACCCTGCAAAACCATCAATAAACTCAACGAATGCACGGGGATTTTGCCCATTTGCAAATTAAAGTGTGTTCTATTCGCTTGTCTTTAATTAGTTTCTCAAAGATGGCTTCAATGCAGATAAACACCATGAAGAGCTTACGTTTGCATAATGTGTTACAGTTTACAAAAGTCTCTTCCCATGCATTGTTTCACATCAAACCTTCCTTGTAACCGTCAGCAAAGGCAGGTATGACCGGACTGGCTTTGCAGACGACGACACTGAGGCTCTAGGCAGTTGAGCGAGGCTCCGCGGAACGCTGCTGAGGTGGCGGTCCCTCCAGTCTTGGGTCAAGCCCGACTCCACCACTTACCAGCAGGGTGACCCTGAGCAAATTACTGCACCACCTCAGGCCTCAGTTTCTATGTTTGTAAAATGGGGATAAGACCTCAGTAGGGCCACGGGAAGGACTGAATAAATGGCAAACGTAAAGCGATGCACATGGCCGTGCCGTGTAAATAAATGTCCTTCCCCTCTTCGCAGAGGCGAGGCTCAGTTCTCCAGACATCCCAGACACGGGCTTGTCCAGGGAACGATCTGTTCACATCTGGTCCCTGCCGAACTCCCGAAACACGCCTCTGTTCTGCTAACCGAAGGGACGGGCCCATGTACGCGCTCTCACCTTCAGCTTGGTCAGCGTGTGCATGTCGGCCATGAAGTCCAGCACCTCGCCGATGGACTGCCGCACGCACTCCATGGCCGCCGTCCCGCACTGAAACACAAGGACACGGCTGGGTGCACGCTCCGAGTCACACGTGACCTTCGTCTCTGCCCTGACTGCTGTGACCGTCTTGCTCTGACTTCACGCTGTTTGCTAATGAGTTGTTTCATTTTTCTGGGATTCTGACTCACTCCATTAAACTCAGCACACAGCCTGTGCTCGTCTGCCCAGAGCTGGGGCAGACATTGATCAAAGGTTTGTGGCGGAGAGCACAGAAACAGCCCAGGGGAGGCAGGGGTGACACGCTTTTTTCCACGGGGTGATTTAACTGGCTTTTGTTCCGTTGTTTTTCAATCGGTTGGTATACGAAGGCTTAACCTATGTAAAGCCATTAGTATCAGCCTTTGTGGCATGAGTCACACTTAAACTCCAGTGACACTTTATCACTCTGTGGAGTCTTAGATACATAAAATATGTGACACCAAATTCCACCACCAGAATCTTGACTGTCTCTACTTAGAAAAAGTATGTAAACCACTATTGTGTTTGCCAGAAGAGTCGGAAATTTTTACATTGAAGTCAAGTCCCTTACAACGTGAGTCCTACATGGTAGGTACGCTATTAAGTAGGCGGATGCACTACTGGTCTCCTTGTTGGAGGCAAATACGTAAGCAAAACAGTCATCTTCCCCAGACACTGGCAGCATGTTTGGGATGTCTTAAAGGAGAAGCCAGCACCCTCGTGTTTCAGGTGATTAAATGGCACAAGCATGCCGTCTCGGGGCAATGCAGGCAGTGTAGGGTTGTAAGCAAAAGAAGGAAAAACGAACGGCCGGGCTGCCGCTTCAAAGCGGCGTGAGAGAACCCCGCACGTCAGGCTGGGCTTAACGTGGATCAAAAGCTGGCCGTCTTTGAAGCCATCTGAATACCAGGCGGAGGCCTTTCTTAGCTTCCTTTCGGAAAATCTGGAACATCATACACTTAACCAGCTCCCCCAGTCAGAAACCACTTTCCCATATTCATGTCAATCGGCACCGCGCTGAACTGTATCACCTTCTCCCTCTTCTGGAAGGTCACGCCTGTCAGGCCGCTGACAGGCTGACAAACAGGAAAATAAGGTCGCTGGCAGTTCTGTCAGAGTGTTTTCCAAGCATTTCGTAAGTTCTGAGCTTCTCTTCTTTTAATTTAAATCAAGTGGGGGAATTATAAAAGGTTATTGTGTGCCTGCTTTTGGAATATTAATCCTTTAATGCAAGAAAGGATTTCCCCCCAATTTATTCCATTTTCTCTGACCTTTCACATGTCGTGCGAACAGAAGCGTACGCTCTGTTCTTGCATTTCTTGAAAGGGATTTGTTTCTTTCACAGGCAATATTTTGTACCATTTCAAGTAGGCAAATGTCACAGAAAATAATTACTAACAGCATTTTTTAATATTTGTCCTGTAAGTTTAAACTGCAAAAAAAAAAAAAAAAGAGAGAGAGAGAGAGAGAGCAAAGAATTTCCTATTCCCCAGTTACATCTGCTCTAGAGGCAGCAGCTACATCTAAGCAAAGCCTTAAAATGCACTTCATAGTCAGGATAACCTCAGTGAGCCATCTCCGCTTATAAAGCAAAGAATGCAATTTCCAGTCTCTGTCCCCGCTTTCTACTCTGCAGAACATCGATCAGCATAACCTTAGATGTGTTACCAAAAAACCCTGAAAGAGTCACACTCCGCCGGTTTCAGAGGCCTATGTTCATTTCAACAGGAAAGCTGATGATAAAGATGTTGAAAACATACTCTAACCCCCAAACACAAACTGAAGTGAATCGCATCCAATTCGCCCTCAAAACTTATGTTTGATTCTAAATGATAAAGGTAGCATGCGCAACGTGGGAAACCTGGAAAATACAAATTAATAAAAAGAAAAAGAAAAATCGCCATGACCCGAATTCCTGCCACTGTGAGTCTAGCCCCTCCACTCTCAACCTCTCCCCCATGGCACACTCACACGCAGGAATGCTCTGAGGCCGTTAAACTCTGGGGAGAATGCTTACGATGCGTGAACCTAAGTGGCACTTGTATTACAGTTTCAACCAGGTTTAAACAAATACTCAGAAAAAGAGAAAGCAAATACGTTAATATGTTAGCAGTAAAACTTTCTCTGTGTTTAATGATTATTTTCCCTCTCTCATAAAAGTTCAACATGTCAAAAAAATAAAGAAATAGTAGTTTTAAAAATAGTTAGCATTATGGATAAAATTGGTATACTTATAAATGTAAATTTGCCCTGGCTGGTGTGGCTCAGTGGATTGAGTGCCAGCCTGTGAACCAAAGGGTCTCCAGTTCGATTCCCAGTCAGGGCACATGCCTGGGTTGCAGACCAGGTCCTCAGTAGGGGGCACGTGAGAGGCAACCACACATTGATGTTTCTCTCCCTCTCTTTCTCCCTCCCTTCCCCTCTCTCAAAAATAAATAAATAAAATCTTTAAAAAAATTTTTTTTTAATTTTTTAAATAAATGTAAATTAATAAAACCTTTTTGGAAAACAATACGAGAATAGGTACCATTAAGATATTCTTAGTCTTTCAGAAATTTTATCTAAGGAATTAATCCCAGGGACATAATTCAAAATAAAGGTGAAGATAAGAAACTGGAAAATGTATAAATTTCCAAAAATATGGGAATAAGCAAATTAGGATAATGAGTAGATCAAAACATGGAAAAACGTAAAATGACAGCGTTCTCACTTTGAGGCAGAGGAATTTACAGGTGATCCTTTTTCTTTATTAATTTTTTTCTCCTGAAAATTTAAATAATTGTTTTAAATTAACAATATCTCTAAAGTTTCCGAGTTCGTTGCAGTGAACTTGCTGTCAGTAATTGTGGTTTCTCATCTTCAGTCCCGTCAGTGAGCATCTTAACACATTTTATCAAATAGTTCACTAGCTGATAACGATGGAAGCTTTTTCATTTTCAGAGGAAATGTTATAAAGGAAAACAACGTATTACACTGCTTATTTCTTTCTGGAGGTAGTTAAACCAAATTCGTCAAAGGGAGCCAATATAAAAAAACTGATTCTGGAAAAAAATGGAACTTTAATGAAATCTATTCTTTTTTTTCCATTACCATTTCTCCCCCCCTGCTACCCCTTTCACCTCCAAACACCCACTCCTCCCCACAATCACCCCAAAGTTGGTCAGGCCCATGACAAATTTGCTCTTTACATCTGGTCAGTTTTTTCCTGTCTTTAACTCACTACTTCAATTTTACTCCTATTTCCTGGAATTAGAAGTTTCCAAGGGCTGGGGTTATTTTAAATTTTCACTAGTGCTCTCATTAAAAAGATGCTAATATGTTTTCAATTTTACAGCGTTTGTTCTATCAAAGCGAACTGGACAGAGGCTAGAAATGCCTCTTTGCTAAATGAGGAAAAGCAAACAAATAAAACGTGGACAATTAATTCAGTCAGGACTTACTCCAGGCACAGAAGCGATCATCTGCTTGCTCAGGATTGTTGACTCAGCTAGTTTGGTTCCAGCATCTGCACAAATAAACTAATAAGAAATCGAGAGGGTAATCATTTGTAAGAGCATGGGCACAGTAATCGGTAGCTTACAATTTTATTAACTTGGCTTAAATTCGTTCATGTGAACTTCCGTGACAACCTGCCTTGGTTTGCGGCACCGGATCAGCACGACAGTGGATGCCCCCGGAGACCCAGGGTCACAGCCCCGAGATGAGCGCGCGGGCCCTCTCTTTACCCCGACAGCTAAACTGTGTTGGGAGCGTGGGTTCAGTCAAGCAGGCAAGAAGAGATGTCAGTACTGTCAGATGAATTCTGAAGTTATTCTATTTGTTCCTCAGCGCTTCTTGACAGTTATCGAATTTTCACAGATTTTCCCGCACCTCTATCATTATATCATGCATTTAGAAGGAAAGCAGAAAAACCATCGCCCTCCGTGAGCCTCCTAGCTGTCTCTTCTCCTCCAAGGCCCCTCTGTGCCTGGCCTTCCCCCTCCCACTTCACTCACGCCCATCCTCTGTGTGACAAAGACCGCTCTCCTGCTCTGTGTCCCCCCAGGATCTTGCACACACTCCACCGCCACAGCCCTGACATCGGATTGCAGCGGCCCGCGAGTCTATTTCTTCACCTGCAAGGCACTCTTCACGAGCACAGACTCTGCATCTCACCCCAGCACCAGCTGGGCCTAACCCCTCAGAGGGGCTTGGCCAGAGTTTGTGAAGTGAACCGATGGGTCAGTTATGACTTGAGATCATGACGAGGGTGGATTTGCCAGATTGCAATGTCATCTCCTTCTTTACAGATCCTTACGGATGTCTCCCGCTTAATGCAACACCCCACGCTACTGTTTCAGGGGAGAAGTTAAGGCTGTAGAGTTTGCTCTGAGCAATTATCTCCTGGTCGATTTCCCTCCCCTGGCCCTGCCCGGTGGCCCCAGGCCCTTGAGAATCCAACGCTGCCGCCTGCAGAGTTCATAGCTCGGACAGCTCCTCCTCCTAAGCCATTGAAAAGCACGGAAAAGTTCGGATTCAGCGAGGCAGGCTCGGACCCTGTCAGACTAGGAGAAGCTACACGTGCTAGGGTGGCAGAGAAAACCTCGAGGGGGCCGGACGAGGAGCAGGAACCAGCATGCTGCCGACTAATCAGGGGTCAGAGTCAAAAAGCACTCTCATTGGGTTTTGGCTAACAAGGAGGGGCTATAAGCCAGAGGCTTTCCGAGGTCAAGGAGCCCTTAGATATCCTGTTCAAGGCCACAAGCGGGTCTTCACATGAGCTCCTCCAAGAACGGTGTTTCAGTACAGGTGACTGAGCAGCAGGGAGAGCAGAGTAAGCAGAGCCATCTCCGAAAGCCACACGGAGGGGTGGACACATGTCTCCAGGTTCACAGTCTACGGTTTCCACTTGCCTCAAACACAGTTACAGAAGGCCGAAGAATCTATTTGGCCGTTAACTCCAAATCTGGCAGAGAAAGTGCCAGCTTGTAACATCCAGGGAATAGCTAAAATTGTCCATTATCGTATTCAGGAATGCTTATGTCTGCTCTTCCAACTGAGGCTTATTTCTAATACAAGGAAAGGTAAATAAATCAGGACTTAAAAAAAAAGTTAAGCCTATAACTTTGGCCAAAACCTATAAGCAAAAAAAAAAAAAAAAATCTGATAGTGGTACATGGTGAAAAGCAGGAACTCCCAGACCCAGGCAGATAGTTCTCCCCATAAGACGTATTTGCAAAGGCTATCTGTGTCTGCCATCTAAGACAAACTACTTCTAACTAAGTTCCAAAACCTCTGTCAGGACACCATCATTTTCATTCATTTCTTAAAACAGAAGCAAGAGACTGCACAGCCGAGAGAGGCCAAGGGCACGACTGAACTGCATGGAGGTGTGTGCGCAGGGGAGCGCTCCTGGGAGGGCTAACGCCCTCGCCCCTGAAGCATGGGCCGGGCTGCGCCCTTGGGGGCAGGATAAGATTTGCGAAGAAGCAAAATGTCAAACTTCTCTGTCTCCCATCAGCACCAGCCTCTCTAACCTAGCATCTGTGGCCAAGTGGAAGGAGAAGCACAAGGCAAGCAGGTTGTCAGCCATGTTGTGCCAAGATAGGAGGCCAAATTCACATGTCTCATCTGTGATAACTCTTAGAAGTCAAAATTCACCAAACATCACCCTAACCGTTACAGAGCTGCTTCGGAGAGTCTGGGGTATTAAAGGGTCGACAAGTGCATAAGCCTAAAACCACCTACTGTTTATTTGTTATCAATGCATTTTAATCCAATGCATTTTAATGTACTATGTACAACTAAGTCAACTTTTCTGTCTTCATTTTATACAGCTGCCAACTGGGAACCGAAAGCCTCCATTAAAACTTTCCAGAATTGCTCAAAAGATAAAGCCATAACTATAATCAGAGAGGGGCAGGGTGACTGCCACACAAGAAGAATTCTATACTTTCCGAGAGAAACAGGCGCGCCCGCACAGACACGAAAGGATACAGAAGAAACGCAATACCCATTATTCATTATCAAAACGAGACTCAAAATAGTATCTCCACCTCTCATCCCAAAGAGTGATCGGATTGTTAGTAACCCAACCAATATTCATCACCCCACGTCAACGGTGACTGTGAATTGAAAACAACAGCAGCCCCCTGCCAGCTCTTTGTCCTCCAGCCCACGGCTAGCCTATCTTTAAAAGAAGACCTTTCACCCACGTGATTTCTCACACTGGAATGTGCAGGTAGATCCCACACAGTGGGAGTGTCACATGCAAATTAGCAGAATGTCTACCTACTCTTGACACATAATAGGAGCTGAGGACGTTCTTTCGGATTTGAGCTTATGTAGCCTTTATGGTGGCTGTTAATGGGTTATCACTGTCTTATGAAAACTCTGCTGTAACCCACCTTGAGAACACTTATAAGAACATCTTGCTACAGCACGCAGCTGCAGCAGACCAGCAGAAGAGAAAACGTCCTAAGCGAAAGCAACACTGTCGACAGATCCGCACTGACACGAGGCAGAGCCTCGGTCCACAGCGCAGAAGAACCAGGCCCTGGTCGTCTACAGTGTAGATTCTGAAGAATGCCTATATTTTTTCTATTTTGCAGATTCTTTACGGCCTCCATATGTGGGTAAAAGCAACAGGAGTCGAGGCTGGACAGCTGCTCTTGCAGGCTGGGAGGCTTCCCATGACCCGGCCCCCAGGAAGAAATTCCGGGAATTAAAGAACAGATTGGTGCCTGTCGCTGCCTTGGAATGTTCAGAACTGAATGACCCCACATTCCTTGGGCAGGGGACTCTCACCAACAGAGCATCTGGAAAACAACAAAGGCGCAGCCTATCTGTGAAAAGAATGTGAACTCCCTCTCTGTGAACTCATCTGCCTACTAAGTTATTAGTTCAGGAGGCAGAGGAAATACCCTAGTGCTGTCCTGTGGAGTGGAAGATCAACAAGTAATCCAAGTGTGAGAAACTGACTCTCTTCTCAGTAATGGGGCCAGTGTCCTTTATGGTGGCTCACCAGGGGAGTTTCTCCTTCCACATGTTGCTTTCTTTCCAGTTTCCAGGTTAAACAAAACCACCCGACAGCCTTCAGATGGCGATCGCTGGCATCCGTCAAGGAAGTCACTGTCTGCCTCGGACATATCTGTCCATACTGTGAGCATGTCACAGCCTGACCCGCTCCATCAGTAAAGGGAACAGCTCTCTCAGACTCCAGGCTAGGTTCTCCGGCTCAAGGGAAACTGCCAGAGAGCAGGTTACACACTGTGCTGTCCTCCAGAGAACACCTGGAGGACCCAAGCGGTCAAAGGCGAGAGAGAAGGGACAGGCAACCCCTACGGAGAGACGCACTGTCCGTGGAGAGACGAGGTCCTTCATCCCACGCCTGGCCCCGCAGAGGACTCCTCTCCATCCCTTAGCCAGAAACCACAGGGCAGACATAGCAACTCTCAAGTATGCCTCCCTTTTCTTCCCCTCAGTAATGAAAACGGTTTATTCTAAAAGTTTATAGAACCAAGATACATCACTTCGAAATAGCATGAAGCTTAATGTATTTCGTCGGAGGTGGAAATATTCCTAAAGTTGTTCTTCACAGGCACGATCTCAGAACGTCTCCACAATGCCTCTCCAGCCTAAGTCATTTTACAACTTGATTTTTTTAATTCCATGATTCAATAACAAATACACATTTGTTTTAAAAAGATGAAAATGGAAGCCTGTGATATGCTATACAAGAGTCTCAAGAACACATTTGGAAGAATCAACTTTTTGCCTTTTTTTCCCCCTAAAGCTGATTTGTTTTTGTTTTTCACTCGCCAGGCTGTGACGCAGAAATCACTGTTTTCGTGGTTTCCTTAAGCACTGGGCCATTGAAGCTGTCAGTGTTGTTTTGCTGTTTCGTGACAAGTGCTTATTACGGTTGACAAACATACTTCATAGCAAACCAGCCCCTCGCTGCAGTCACAGCGTCGGGGGACCGACCCCAGGAAGATCCAGCCTTGCAAATCTGCTCTGCTCGAGACAGGGGGCCATTAAGGGAAGGCTCCCCGATGCCCGTGGGAAAGCACCTTCAGCACCTGAAACCTACGCTGTTTTGAAGTGGCAGGTCGCCAACCAAAACACTACCAGGAGCCAGTGGCTTCTACACACTGTCGACCTGCTGGCCTTGAATCTCTCCTGGGCTGTTTCACTAAAGCCCAGTTGACTTGCCCTCCCCTCCACATCAGTGGGGGTCCCATTCATCTTTATGCTCACTTGTGTCAAAGTTGTTTGTACTCAACAGCAGTACAGCTGCTGCTGTGTGTGTGTAGGAGGGGCTGGCCCCAGGCAGCCCATGGGCGGAGCTTCGAAGTCTGCCTGTCCTCGGAACACGGACACATCCAGGCCAGGCGTTTTGCTTCCACCTTCCTCTTGGGCCGTCCACCGTCTCGGAACAATGGAAGCCACCTCATTCTGACCGCATCATGCCCGACATCAAGCCCGACATCAAGCACTGTCATTTCCTAGTGCTCACTGCTCTCCAAAGGTTCGATGTGCCCCCAAAGCTCTTCAAAGACATCTGAAGATCATTCGTCATTGAAGATACACCAACTTCTTATTAAACCTCAAGGCTTTGAGGAGAACTCAATTCTGACCCTAAGGAATAGTCACACAGTAGATAGTAGTGAAGGAAGGGGCCCGAGGAGTAGACATGAAATGGTAAATGACAGGTCTCCTTCCTCCTCTTCTGCTGAGTAAACACCTCAATTTCGTGCACCCTTTGAGGTCCACAGTCCCTTTTCTCTGCCCCTTCCCTGCTCAGTGCCCCTCTGCTACAGCACCCATCACACTGCAGTGAGAATTTTTGTTCACACACCAGCTTCACCTACCAGATAAGAAATCCCGGAAGGAAGGGGCCATGGCGTACTCACCTGTCTCCCCGGCCCCTTCCTCCCTCCGTTTCCCAGGCTGGCTCACCACTCCCTCCACCTTGGCACTTTACGTGCTGCAGGGTGCTTAGCACACCGTCGGGGTGGGGCCTACGTCTGTTAGCTCTCGGCATTCGCAGAACCTAGCCCGAAGCGGGGCGTCAGTAAACATTTGTCCTGGGCAGTACCACTGAATAGTCAAATGTGGCCAGATAATGAAAGATCTCAGTAGTTCAGGCACTGCAAGGTCACTGTAGGTTTACAAGGCAGAGTGTGATTTGATAAAAAGCAGGGTTTTAGCAAAATTCCTCTAGGCAGCCAGAAGCCAGAAGCCCGGATTGGTGTGGAGAGAGGTGAAGGCAGCGCCAAAGCTCAGGGCTGTTACGGTGATCTGGGCGAGTGACGGACGGAAAGGCTGGCCCGCCGCGCTCCCCCATGAACAGACCCGGTGCTCGGATGCTGACTCCGCTTGTGCCAGCTGTGAGACCTTGGGTGGGCAAGCCGCTGAACAGCCCCAACCCCCAGGCTCCTCATCCACGATGCAGAGCCGACGCCTTACGTGGCTACAAGGACAAAGTGAGGGGAACTTGTAAAGTGCCCACCGTATGGCCTGGCGCACAGCAGGTGCAGAAATGTTTGATTAATGCATATGCCCCACACCTTCCTGAATTTTCCCAAACATAAGCGGGTCTCCTGAAAGTATTACAAACAAGGCATAAGCCTACCTGGACAAGCAGAAGGAGGTTTGTATCTGGTAACGGAGATTTCAGCTTCAGGGCCTGCAGGAGTTCTAGAACAACACTTCGAGACAAGTACAGCTTATCCCGCTCCTAAATAAAAGCAAGTAGAAGAAGGTGAGCATTTCCAAAAACTTAGAATACATCTGTGTTACAGGAGCTTCTAA
Organism: Glossophaga mutica; assembly: GCA_039655065.1. Lineage (NCBI taxonomy): Eukaryota > Metazoa > Chordata > Mammalia > Chiroptera > Phyllostomidae > Glossophaga > Glossophaga mutica. Next base: position 8,154,302 of record CM077303.1, read on the forward strand.
ATGATTCATAGATCAGAAGTAAAAAACAATATTTAAAAATGCATAATGAACTGTTCTTCATAAATAAATCTAAAACTAAAAAGAAAAATCAAAAAGGCATTTTTGTGCGTGTAATGAGTTTATTGGAGCATTGAGACCACATAAGTTAATGGATAAGAAGAAGATAGGCTAACTCTTAAATACTGAAACTATTTAAGGATTTGGCTGTTATTCCCAGGGAATGATACAGGTTCCTAGAACTGCAGAAATTAAACAAATCTAAAAGTATTTTTTCAATAGAAAATGATTTAGAGAGAAACATGTACAATGGCTTCAAGGATCTCCTATCCTCCCTAAGGAACTTACTTTTTAAATGGGCAATTTTAAGCATCTAGAAAAACAAAGAGATGGACTATATTAGGTGCTACCACCTGTCCTTGTCCAATTGTAACATTTTCCTTTGGTTTTACATTTTTTAATTATAAATCAAACACCACAGAAACAGTTGAAGCTACCCATTCTTTCTCCCTTGAAGTAGCCACTATGTTGAATGGTGCTTATTATTTCATGTATGCTTTTTTAATACTTACACTACACATGTATTGTACACAAAATGTATAATATTATTTTTCCATATTTTTAAAATTTCTATTATAATATTTAATTATAAAACACATTATAATGTATAATACAAGGCACAACTTGTCTTCATTATAATGTATGATATTACTTTTGCATGTTTTTAACGTTCTCTTATGGTGTATAATATATGTATATTGTATATTTTAAACCTTCTATAATGGTATCGTACTGTGCATATCTTTCTGCAACTTGTAATTTTTCACTACATTATACTTTTTATATTAGCCCCTATTGATACATATAGGTTTATTTCTTTCAACTAAACAGATTATTAATGGTCAATACATTATGTATGGGCATACCTAAATTCATCAACCTGTCCCCCTATTAATGGAACACTAGGTTGTTTTCAATTCTGTAAGCCTTGTTTATAGTCAGCTATGACACGCATGCAGAAAAGCACATAAAACCTAAGTGTACAGAAACGCATTAGTAGAGACTGAACTCTCAGGTCATCAGTGCCCAGATCAAACAACAGCACACTGTAAGCGTCTCAGAAGCTCCCTGAGTCCTTTCTTGACCATAATCAAGTACCTGGAGAGACCCCATGGGTTTGTGTCCACTGTCTTTTCTTTCCCACTTCTTCTGGCTTCCATTGTGCTGTTGAGAAGTCTGTCGTCAGCCTATAGAGCATCTTTTCTCTTGGTTGCTCTTACACATTTTTTTCTTGGCTGGCCTGTCAGGTTGTACCTTACTCATGCAGACTGTGATGTGAGCAGGTCAAACCTGAGTTTATTCGTAATACTTTTGGTGCTCACTGTGCTTCCTGAATCAAGGCATTACTGATTTTCATCAATTCTAGAATTGATAAAAAGCTTATTTCCCCCTCTAAAACACTTACTAGATACAGGATAAATCTTTTTTTTAGAGTCTTCATCTCTTTATCTCTCTTTGCTGCGCACTGTGTAATTTCTTCGGTTCTCTTTCCCATTTCACCAATTCCCCCTTTGGCTATGCCTACTTTGCTCTTTAACCTGTCCACCAAGCTGTCTATGTTACTGACTGTTTCATTTCTAGAATTTCTACTTTGTTCAAATCTATCTGGTTTCTTAAAGCGACAGGATCTCTTCTCATGTTTTTAACCCTTCCTTCATATGCTTATCATTTAAAGTATGTTTTTATAGTCTCTATCACATAGTTCTAATACTGGAAATCCCTAGGGGGAATAATCTTGCTGTTTGTTGATTAAACTAAACTAGCTCATGGTGGATTATTTCTTCACATGATTTATAATGTTGGATTGTGAGCTCATGTTCTTCAGGATTTTAATTGGGGAAGTCCTAGACCCTGGTTGGGCCTAGGTCAAAGGCATCCCTTCAGAGAGGTCTGAGAATTGACTTCGAGTTTATTTCTGCCAGACACTCTGGTACTATTGCTTGCTCAGCACCAATGTTACTTGACTTTGTAGTTTGCATGCAGGTGTTATAAATCAAACTGTAAACATGTTCACAGATGGGCATACGTTTACTAGTTCTCAAGGATGACTACAAACTGTTCTCAGTTCCCATGTTCAGACAGATCCCTTTCCCTGTCACCTCTACCCAAGAATATATTCTTTCCCAATTACCCTTCTACCAAATGTATAGCCTTTCAAGGGTTCTGACTTTCTGCTGGGGGTGGTTCTGCTCCAACTCCTGGCCTGAAATACTCCCAAAACCTCATCTCCTTTCTGTGTGGACTTTAAAACTCAAGCCACTAAGTTACCAAGACAAGCAACTCCCCACCCATCCCAAGATTTCTACGATGTCCACTTATATGCTTACCACTCTGGTTCTCAATTCCTTCTTCATTTTTGTCTCTTTTCATTGTAATAAAATTACCCCCACTTTGAAAATCATGTTGATTTCATCCAGCATTTCTAATGTTTAAGTGGGACAGTTTTCAAGTTTTCTAGGCTGCCAGGCTGGCATAAAGAGAAGTCTTCGAAGTCCTTACCTTTCTAAGTCTTTTCTTTAGATTAAGTAGGGAGAAGGCTTGATTAGATACTGTACTGCACTTTAACCCTCACTCAGAGCATCTCATCATCTACGATGTAGATGGGAATACCCTAAACTGAAGCTTTCTGTAGAACCATTCAGTTCAGGTTGAAGAAGTGAGAAAGGGCAGATCACAACGCAAAGTGACAGGCCCCTGAAGTCAGGACACATTGTGAGGGGCAAAAGGTATAATGAATAGTCAAGGCCAAGAATATCTTGCATTCAAAGTGGCGGGAAGTGCCCTGTAATCAACACCTATCATGGACAACACAGAAAACAGACACTCATTATGGTCTTCCTCTAACAAAATGCATTAATTTAAACAAATCAAACATAAAGGAGATGACTTCTAAGTATAGAGCATCTTTTCGTTCCATCTGGTGCTATGTCTTACAGATCAATTTTTTTAAGTGAAAAAAAGACAAAAGTTCTTTTTCGGGAAGAATTTGGAAAAAGAAAAAAAAATGCTGATTATTTTGGTAGCTAGAACATATTGTTCCAGCAGAGGAATACTTTATAATCGGAAGGACTAAAGAGAAGGTTATCGTGGAACACTTGACATGGCAGAATGGATACAAGGTGGAAAGGAAAGTGACAAGAGTGGTTTAAATGGAATAAAAGCCTTGATATAAAATTAGATTACCCTGAGGAAAATAAAGGGCTTACAGAAGTAAACGACGTGACTAATGGAGTATTCTAAATACTCAAGAGAATAATAGACATGGAGACCCCATTGAAAGTGAACTTGGAAAACTTGGAAACTGAAAGAGGAAGATCTGAACATTGTTTGTAAGGACAGAAGGGTCTCCTGCTTTTCCATTAGCGTCTACCAGCTCCAACAAGGCTGCCGTATGCGCCGGGCAAGCCGCAGCTTTCCACTCCCTCAGAGGTGGGGCAGGGGATGCTAAAGATAACTCAATAGAGAAGGCATTATGAAGGCGAGATGACAAAAAACGAGATTACAGTCTCAGAGGCCGAGAACCCAGGACTGGGGAGACAGACAAAGGATGAGAATTAAGGTGCTCTCCACAGGCTTTTACAAATGACACCCCGGCATTTTTCTACTTCGGGTATAAAAATAATATGTAGGGACAGCTTGCCCGTACATCATGGCTGAACTTGAGAAGGCCATTAAGAGGTCATTTAGACCATTATCTCATTTCATTCAAAATACCTCTTCTCTACGAAACTGTAAGACCCCTGATACTCCAAGTTTGCATATTTAAGATGTTCTATGTACATATCTAAAGTATTTCTTTCCAATGCTATTTATTAGACCTTAGTAGAATTACTCACTTTAAAACCACATTAAAGCAAGGAACCTAAGAGGGATCTTATCACCACATGCACACTTACCTTGGTGAAGGCCCGGTAACATAAGCCACACACCTCCACCAGGTACGCCAAAGTGAAGACAGCATTCTGAATGACAAAGCTGAGCAGTTTTGAAAATGGTTCCAACAAACTCTGCAATGAGATTGGGGCCAAATACAATCAATGGCTGATTCTTTCATTTAAAAAAGTATTAAAGTCTTATGATACTTTAACGGGATCATTCTTTTCATTTCAAATCTGTTGTCGGGTGGCCACGGTAGCAACCCTATTGGTCAAACAAGGACAGAACTGCACCTTCAATCAATGGATTGAAGAGCATGATCTAATCACTTTATTGCTAAAAGGAGGAATTCATTTTTCCAGATGCATCATTTACAAACCTACTTAACCCCAATCCTGCCCTCATGTCCGCCCCCAGCAATCAAGACTGTGAGGTTTGCATTAAGTCTTCCACTCTGTTTCTCAGAATGTCTAGACGTCTCTGGGCCCGTCAGACCCAGCCCCTCTGGAAGCCTGCCATCTCAGTTAAATTAAAGCACAAACCACTCCTTGCCTATGAGCGCCGAAGCACTCCAAACTTGGATAAAACTCATCATGATCCAGCTTCCTGCCAATGTCCATCCTCAGAAAGGCATTGTCAGTTTTGGTTTCCCCATCTGAATTCATTCATAGAGGGTCAGTGTTAGTCCATATACTTTCTGAAGCCATTTAGAAACATTCATTGAGCACCTACTAAGTATCAGGTAGAGGTAGATGCTTTTATATAGTTTATCTTATTCAAATTTCTTATAACAAACCTGAGGAGATAGTATGTTACAGTCGTTAACGATACAAGTTCTAGAGTCCCACACGCTTGTTTTCAAATTCTGGCTCTCTCTGACCTTGAACGGGTGATGTAACTAACCTCTCTGGACTTGGTTCTTTCCTCTGTAAGATGAGGATGGTAATGGCCTCCACCTCACTGGGTTATTTTAGAGTTAAAGGAGATAATGAACATGAGCCGCTTGGTGACGGTCAGCCCTCCACCCCTGGGACGTAAGATCTGCATCATAACTCTGAGGCTTCAGTGCCCCCATTCTGCCCCGGGGGCGATAGTAGGCAAGTAACTTGCTGAAAGCCACACAGCTATCGAATGGAACTGAAAACTGTATTCCAGAGCAATTTCCCAGAGGCAGAATTGCACTGAAGGGAAGACAGGATCGTTTTAAGTAGGTTCCGAAAGACTTCCACGTCATTATCTCTGCTACTTCTCAACCTCTATAGTCCAACTGCCTGGATGGTAAAAGTAGTACATGCTTGATGTGCATATACATGTGGGGCTGCAGGAGTGCAGACAAGGAGATAGAAGTCATCCTTGATCCTACCACTTAGTGATACCCTTTTGTTGTATTTCCTTTCTTCCCTGTACACAAATTTATAAGGCAAAATCTGACACACAGACAGCCCAACATTTTGTTAATATAATAACAAAAGTAATTTCCGGTGCTTTGGAATTCTTCATAATCCTCCATGTTAATGCCCACTAAAGTCATATTTTATTATAACATTCCAATAAATAAGTCTTTGCATAGTGTTTGCATTTTCATAATAGTTTCCCAGAAAATAAATGACAGATTCAAAGGATATAAGCATTTTGAGATCCTTTTTCCTTATTGATAAAAGAAATGAATCATTACATGTTAGTTCCCCCTGAGGATAGAAATATCTTTCATTTTTTGTATTCCCCACATAAACTCATGTAGTACTTTCCACATTAAAAAAAAAAACTTAAGAAGAAACTCTTTGAAATAGTACTGCTGATTCAGCATCCTTTGCTCTGTATAAATGTTGTTGCCTTGGACGGTGAATAAATGCGGGACAGGAATATGGCTCTGTTGACATAAAATACATCCTTACTTGTCAAGAAAAAAAGAAACCCGAATTCAAACCTACATAGAAATTTGCTCTTTTATCTAGCAGAGCAGCATGGTGATGGGGCAAAATGACGCAACAAAAAACTCAAAGAACTTGGAATCGAAGGACGTAGGTTCAAGTCTCAAATCTCCCACTAACCAGCTATATAACCTTGGCCATCGCTCTGAGCCTCTTGCCTTATCTGCAAACACACAGATGAGAACAAATGATCTCTTTGCAACTTTCCAACGTAAACCATGAGTCTATGGAAGCACATTCAAGGTAAAAAGTGATAGAAAGTGTGTCTCCTTGGTATATGAACTCGTAGTTTCAAGCCATCGCAGTACAAACTATGGTACCATTTCATACAATGCAGCCCAGAAATGCAGCCAGGAACACAAAGGCAAACGAGACCCAATGCTGGCACTCATGCAGCTCACATTCCCACTGGGAGACTTCGACACCACGTAAGGGCGAATTCAGAGAGCTCCATCAAGTATCATGGCATCCGACAGAGGAGGAAGTTGCTACAGAAAATATGAGCATTTTTAAAATTGAAATTCAAAATCTGATTTTGAAGAATGAGAAGTTCGCCTCACCAACAAGAGTATTAAGCATTTCAGGTAAAGGAAATGACCTTAGCAAAGGCAAGGAAGTATGAGATTAAGTAAGGTTATAAACATCAAGCATTCAGCACAACGCCTGCCATATGGTACGTGCTGAGAAACAGGGGTTGTTGTTTTGATGACGATCAGGATTCTGAAATCACGGAGGAGGCGTGGGGGATGGGACGGGGGCTGAGGAGTAAACTGCAAAGTTCGTAAGGGACCTTCTTGTGTGCCACACTAAGGAATTTTGGACATTATCCTAAAAGAAATGAGAACTTAGCAAAGATTTGAAAGCAAGGAATTAATGCAATGAGATCTGTGTTTAGAAGGGCTATCATTTAGTTTGTAGTATGGAGGACAGACCGGTGGACTTGGCCCAGAACTAAGGGGACCAATTATAGCAAAATGATATTGTGGTATATTAGAACTCTTCACATTAGACGCTTTCACGGAGATTGAAAGTGAAGCATTCAGGATGCAACAACCGTTTCTTCAGTGCTGCTACATGCCTTTCGTTTTAAATTAAAAATTAACGGAATACCAGCTGGTTATGTTTGCCTGAAATGTACATACCCTTGTGGCGTTGGTAGAGGGTATCTTCAAGAGGCAAATCATAATTCTCAAACTGGAATCTAAAGAACACTGTGAACAGATATGAAAAAAGTAAAAGTCAGTACCCTCCTTAATGTACCTTTGCTTCATATAGTTCCTATGAGCATTTACTCTGGGAAATGAAATCTGAGATAGGGCTGTCTCCTTACAGTTTTCCGTAACATACATTCATGCTGAAAAAAATCATTTTCAGGCTCTAAAAAAAATTATGTTTAACCATGTTGAACAATTAAATAATTAAACATAGTTCTTAAACTATTTCTCAAAGATATATCCCTAAAATTAAATCAGACAGAGTTGGATAAAGAATTGGATGGATGGATGGATGGTCGAATGGACAGATGGATAGGTAGGCACAAGCCCAATTCTACAGAGGTAACACTGATTTGTAAAAGGCCATGCTGGAAAAAAAAAAGATTGATTTAAAATCATTAGGCTTATTAATTCAAATAAGAACCAGTTTCATCTGCCCTTTCTCTGCTACTAAAAGACATGACAAAAACCTGGAGAAAAGCAGTAAAATTCCCGCAAGGGAAAATCATATCACACAAATTTATTAGATTTGTATTTGGCAAGATTCCACATCAAAATGTACTTTTTAAATCGAGTTTACTGGGATTGGGGCAAATGTTGCAGCAAGAATAAACAGTAATATCATTTAACATTGTAAATATATCACAATAACAGGCTACAGTAAAATTTCTGCAGCTGGGAACCATAGTAACTTCTTTACGACAGTACAAAGGAGGCCAGTGCTTCTCCAGACATAACCCCTGGACAAGCAGCCCCTCTATCACCTGGAAACCTACTAGAACCCAATCCTCAGGCCACACACCCCCTGAATCAGAAACTCTCAGAATAAGGCCCAGGAATCTGTTTTTTCAGCAAGTCCTCCAGGGACATGGGTGCATACTGAAGTTTGTAATCCACTTCTCTAAACTGATGAGAACAAACTACAGAAGGTTTTTCAATGGCTTAATATTTCCTCCAGAGATTAAAAACAGAGCAGCAAATGATCAGAGGCAGCGCCCAGATCTGACCTAGCAGGAGAAATGTTCACAAACATTCTGAAAGTATTTGGCAAGTACTTCCTAAGGGAACCATTGGTCGATTTAATCTCAACACCCATCAGAGTTGATGGGACATTTGCATTACTTTGAGCCTGGGGCTGAAAACTGGTAGCCCATAGGGTCCCTACAGTGTTTCAGGAATCAGGAAATAACATTTTGGAAGACGTGGTAAGGTCATCAGCACGAGACCTGCACCCCCACATAGCAAATGGCCGACCCTGTTGGAAGGGACCGGCGCTTTCCAGTTTGCCAGGGTCTCCCGTCTCCTCATCCCCTTACCTCTCACTCCACCCCTGGGGGCAGTGAGGGCTCCTGCGGGCAGGGCTGAAAGTCACAAATTAGGTTTACCAGTTGTTTGCAACTGGCAATACTTCCAACTGGTCAGTGTTCAAGTTTAACATTTTGACTGCAGCATCAGCCAGTAGGCATTTGAATTTGCCAGCTTGCCCCCCTTCCAGCTGCGCTTAAGAAACAAGTGACCCTAAATGGCTCTCGGGTGCTAGGGAAGTTCCATGTGGCAAAGTTAAACTGCATATACTTGGTTTCCCATGGTTAATGTATAGTAGCTACGCACGTATGTGGTTTCAAAGTATGAAACCTCTTGCTTGGACTTATTCTGCTATTCCAAACTTGTGGGTAGACGAGAATCAAAAGATATGAGAGACAGCCCTGGCTGGTGTGGCTCAGTGGATTGAGTGCCGGTCTGCAAACCAAAGGGTTGCTGGTTTGATTCCCAGTCAGGGCCCATGCGTGGGTTGCGGGCTAGGTCCCCAGTAGGGGGTGCGCAAGAGGCAACCACGCATTGATGTTTCTCTCCCTCTCTTTCTCCTTCCTTTCCCCTCTCTCTAAAAATAGATAAATAAATTTTTTTTAAAAAGATGTGAGAGGCAGTAAAGATCTTGGTATTCCTGCTTCTCGCAGTAACTTCCAGCTCAAGGAAAGCAGCACACACCAAGTTACGAGTCCCTGAATTATCATCCTAACAGAACCTATGTGGAGGTCGTATTTTCCAAATCTGCCAGTGTGGATGAAGGTCTCAATCAGAGGTGGTTGGTCTTTATGAAACATTTCACACACATGTGATACTCATTTTAGAAGCAGTGCTGCTACCGTGTAACTGCGCCTGTCAGATTAACAAGTGATTCATCAACACACTGCACACCTCTACCTGGGATGTGCATAGAGCACAGAAAGCTTGTGGGACAAATGAGGCTCACGGACATGGCAGTGGCCACTGCCAGCCAGCTCTCTCTCCCTGCTGCAGAGACGGAACGCCCTCCGTCCACCCCCGCTTTAGAAGGGCTCGAGCAGTCTGTCTCAAGCAGTCTTCTCAGTGGAAAAGGCTCCGGGCTAGGAGTCAGGAGACTCGAGTTCCAATCCTCACACTGCCATCTGCAACACGGGGACCTTGGAAAGAACGGGTTTTAGAGGTCTCTTCCAGCTCTAACAGTACAGGATTCGTTTTCACACTGAATGAGCTCGTGTCGGAAACGTTCCTTAGGCTACCAGAGTTCCAGCTAGGAAGGTGTGTGTGCGTCCTTGGAGGGTGGCGGCTGCAGAGAGGAGGGTGTAAAGCCATCAGGAGTATCACCTTGGTCTTGCAGGCACTTTACTCACAAACACGCAGCAGTCACTTCCATTTAGATCATTCCCTAGAAGTGAAGCTTTACATTATATATCTGGTCTCCTTTTAGGCAAAACTACTTAGTTATTTACCTATGTATTTCTTTAAAAATATTCACTTGAGAAAAATCTCAGATAAACACAATCTAACGTCCTTCTGACCCTTATTTTTTTAACAAACTGGAAACATGAAATCCCTACGTCAAAATACCCACTGCATATTGCTGTCATTCTGTAACATTTGTAGAGAACAACCTAAATAATATTCTCCACTCCACAGTTAACAGAGGTTCTATATAGCCTCTTAGGAAACATTAAGTCACCCAAGACGCATGGTCTGCAAACAGAAGAAAGTAATTTAAAATGAAATCCTGGTCTCAGCTTACCTTCAGAGGCAACACACAAGGCAGCTTGGCAAAAAACGTCTGAAACTGGTTGCTGATTGTGGTCCAGAGGCTACTCGGAGAATCCATGGGCAAAGCTTCCATGAAGGTAGCAATGTTTTCCAAACAGTGTATCATAGCACCCCCTGCTGGTAAATTCTTTTTGTTATTTAGACCCTAGAACACAAAAGTAGAGGGAATCAACCGCTGAAACGGGGCGGTCATTTGTGTGTAGCTACTTGGTAAAGGTCAGTTTTAAAAACCACATATTCAGACGGTAGTTGTGCTCAACTATACAGGGTCATCCTCGCCACTGGCAGGGGTACAGAGAACGATCAACACATTCAGACAAACTTAGGAGAAATTGTGATCTTTGACTCAGTGAAAAAAGGTGAAACGTGAGCAAGGAAAACATCTTTCCAACATCTACAACTGGCGTGGTTAGGTGCTTAACAGACACAATGAAGGATGCTTGCGGGAAACTCTACTGGCCAAAGACTAAGAGTGATGACCAGCAGCAAAGTCCGAGTGGCACTCTGCCAACACTCCCAGCTAACTGGGAGAGCGAGTAAGCGGAGGACGTGAGATGTGGATGCAATCCTGCGGTACAATAAGCGATACATCAATCAAGCAGGACTTGAATCCAAATCTCGTGATACACAAATACGTGAAACGGAGACTTGAATCCGTCTCACTCTACAGGGCACACGACTTTTACCCGCCACACACTCCGAAAGGCAGGAAGTTCCTGGAGCTGAGTGCCCAGTGGGTGACAACCACCCCTTAGTTGAGAGTGTCCAGAAGCTTTAAATAAATAGCAAGTCCACACAGAAACAGCAACGTCTCACTGACACCTGCCTAGGCACTGGCAATTTTTTTAACGGATTTTTAAATTTTAAATTAGTTTAAATTTATAGTTGAACTTTTAAATTGAAATTTTTTATTTCATTTTTAAATCAAAGTACTTCCTTCCTCAGCAGGGATTCCCACGGGGGCTTAGAGTGGTGTCAAGCAAACCCACCTCCAAGAGCTGACTGAGTGCAGCAATGGAGCTCAGCTCATTGAAGTCCATCAGAGACGTGGCTAAGGTCCGCAAAAAAGTCCCATCTGCAAAGGGAACAACCGGGTTTAGCAGGGCTCAGTTCCGGCAACCAGCCGCGTCTGTGGTCTCGGCACTCTCCCCGCACGAGTTACCTTTGATGGTGCTCTGGAACAGCTGCGGGAAGATGCCGTTGGGGGCCAGCTGATGGAAGATGCAGCGCAGGAACTGCTTGGCCACCCCCGCCGCGTTGCCCGGAACCATCATGCTGGGGTGGAGCAGGGACAGAACAGACAAGGAATCGTGGGGCCAACAGCGTGAGCTCAGGTGTTGATTCACTTACTTACTTAGAGTTCAGGCATTTAAACGGACCAGTCCACTTACGGAATATATCTGATTGTCATTTCCATCAGTGAGATGAAATAGTCTAATCACATAGCATCCTGTTCATCGGTTTTTAGAAAAAGAGAACCAGGAAATGCCGGGGTGGTCCCAGCATACCCAGCACCCCCATGAACGGATGCAGGTTCCGAGGCCCAGAGGCAACAGGCGACCTGCAAAGGCCACCAGTTCAGAGGACGGCAGAGTCAGAACTCGAACCCAGGATGAGGATAATCAACAAGATCCTCCCAGGAAGTGTCACTGGCTGAAAGAAAGAGCTGCTCTGGGGGAAAATACAGGGAGGGAAATGTTCATTCCTATAGGGAGAACAGGGAAGGATTTGGGGGAGGAGGGGCAGGGCTCTGAGCTGGTACTTAGGTGAAGTGGATGGGACTTTGATGCGTGCAATTTCCCCTTTATCCTCTGTACCACCTCTGCGTGTCAAGAGGGAGCCAAGAGATAAGTGGGTGGCCCTGCCCCTCAGATTAAAGTATCAGATAGGATACAAGCCCAAACCGAGAACTGGGTAGAAGTCCCTCTTAGCTAAACTGTTTCATTATGCCACCTCTACCCTGAAACGTTGGCTCAAACTTGTAGGTCCAAAATGTTCTTCAGGAACAAATAACACCAAACTTAACAAACTCTTTCAATATTTAGGGAACCCTTCCCAACTTATTTTGTGAGGAGAATGTAGCTCTAAAATTAAAATCAGATAAAGTCATTACAAAACAAACAAACAAGAAGGAAACAAACAAACGGAAAAAAAGACCAACAGCTCTCTTGGACATTTAATCCAAGTATAAATAAACAGGGTAATGGACCATGACCACACAGAATTTACCCCAGGAATGTAAGAATGACTGGACACTCAAAACCCAATCAACTAAGTGAACTTAGCTTATTACATTGCAATGTTAATACAAAAAAATCAATTGTACATTCACATACCAGCAGCAAAAAGTTGGACAATTAAATTTTTTTAATTCCACTTACATTGTAATTATTAAAACGAAATTTAGGGGAATAAGTTGAACAAGTGAAAGCCATGAAGCACCGCAGAGAGGCATGGAAAAGACCGGTGGAAACGAGAATGTGTACTATGTTCATGGATCGAAAGGCCCAACATGTTTATGATGTCAGTCAGCCCCATACTGATTTGTAGTTTCAATACAGTCTCAGCAGCCTTCCCTGCCCCCCACCAAATTGAGAGGCTCATTCTAAAATGCAGATGGAAACATGAAGAACCTAGAATATCCAAACCAATCTTCTGGAAAGAGATGACAAAAGTCGGGTGACTCACACTCTGACTTCAAGACTGACCCGCACAGCTACCGTCGCCAAGACAGTGCTGTGCCAGCTGAAGGCTCAGCACGCAGACCCGTGGAACAGGACAGAGAGCCTCGAAATAGCTCGGCCCTAATGTGGTATCTGATTTTTAACAGACACCAAAGTGGTCTAATGTGTAAAGGGAAAGTCATTTTTTTAATGGCGAAGACATAACTACATTTCTACTCAGATGAGAAGGAACAACTACCCCCACCTCACACCACCCAACAGAATTTAATTTGAGATGGATCACATAAGTGCTAAAAACATAAACTTCTAAAGTAAAACTTTGGAGAATAGCTTCTTGACTTGAGGGTAGGCAAAGGTTCCTTCGACAAACAACAGGAAGCAGTAATTATAAATTGTTTTAGATTTGTAAAACACTAGACTGCATCTAAATTAAAGACTTCTCATCAAAATACGCTATTAAGAAAAGGAATAGGCAAGCCCCAAACTGAGTGAAAATATTCTCGAAACATATTTTAATGAAGACCTGGTATTCAGGATATATAAAGCAACCCTGCAACTCAATAATAAAAAGAAAAAAGCCCAGTTAAAAATGTGCAAAAGATTTGAAAAGATGTACGGAGGGCCATGAAGAGTACTTGACAATATACTCAACAGCATTTACTCATCAGGGAAATGCAAATTAGCACTATAATAGCTAAAATTAAAAAGACCAAGGCCACCAATTTTTGGCAAGGATGTGGAGCAACCAAAGTCCCATACACTGTTAGTGGGAATACAAAATCACTTTGAAGGGAAGTTCTGGTAGTATCTCATAAACTAAAACTTACTTCCCTCTTATAAGCCAATGATTCCATTCCTAGGTATTTACCTAAGAGAAATAAAAACATTTGTTCAAAAACAGGCTTCTGTAAGAATGCTGTAACAGTTTCATACTGGCCCCAAATTGGAAACAACACAATGTCCCTCAATAGAAAAATGAATAAACAAACTATGGGCTACTACTCAGCCCTGAAAAAGAAACTAACCGCTGACCCATGGAACAACATGGAAGCGCTCAAAAGCATCACGCCAAGGAAACGGAGTCAGACTCAGAAGAGTGCGTACGGCATGATGCCGTTTACATGAAGGGCTCCAGTGGAAATCACCAGGATAGTGTCTGCCTCCGTGAGCATGGAGACTGACTGTGAAGGTGCATGAGGGGACTTTCTGGGGGTGATGGTGATGCCCTATATTTGGACAGGTGTTTGGGTTATGCAGGTGTATGTATTTGTCAAAACTCAGTTAATGAACAGATAAGATATGTGTAGTTTTTAATGTGAATTTTGCATAGAAGGAAAAAACATAAACCAAAATTGAACATTAGTTAATAAATTTGCTAAAGAATATAGGGGGGCCCTGGCCAGTATGGCTTAGTGGGTTGGAGGGTCGTCCCATAAGCTGAAAGGTCACAGGTTCGATTCCTGGTAGGGACACATGCCCGGGTTGCAGGTTCAGTCCCTGGTTGGGGCGTATACAAGAAGAAACCAATTGATGTTTCTCTCTCACATCGATGTTTCCCTCTCTCTCCCTCCCTTCCCTTCTCTTTAAAGTCAGTAAGTACATCCTCGGTGAGGATTTAAAAAAAGAATGTAGGGGGAGAACTATGCTAATGCCTGAAAATTACTTTGAAATGCATCCAAAAGTAAATGGACTGATGGACGGGTAGAAGGATGGCTAGAGGGCTGGCTCTGTGATAAAGCAAGTGACATGTTCACCGTAGAATCCGGGTGATGGGCGTATGAGCGTTCACTATAAAGTTCTTCCAATTCTGCCGTATGTTTAAAACTTTTCATAATAAAATGTTAGGGGAAAAAGTAAAGACAAAACAAGAAATTCTATGACTCAATAGAGCATTAAAAAGAAGAGCAAACCTTCCTAAAACCTTAAGTGACGGAAGTGTGACAACAACACTATCTTATCTGCCACAGCGACGCTGTCACAGACGCCGTATCCCTCGAACCTCACGACAACGCCCAAAGGCACAAGACGGTCTTATGTTGGTGTGTCTCTTTTATAGACGAGCAGCTAAAGCAGACAGGTAAATGTACCCAAAGTCGTACACAGTAGCCGCTCCTGCTGTCCTCTGGTCCTTTTTCCCCAGTGCAGCCAAAGTAACCTTCCTACATGCTACACGCACACGCACGCACACACACACACACAGACTTTGCTCCTTAAAAATCCGTCAGTGGCCTTCCCCTGCTGCTAAAAGAAAGCCCAGAACATTTAACGTGGTTTATAAGCACTGTCCCATGTGACGAGCCCATCTCAGCAAGGGACTGCATTACCACGCTGCAGCCGCACTGGCCTTTAACAGCTTCCCCAACACGCCTTGTCCTTTACCGCCTCGGGACCTTTGCACATGCTCTTCCCATAACTACTTGCAGTTAAACCCAGCTCGTTGTTTTCAGATCGTATTTTAAACATCACACTTTAAGGGAAGCCCTCCTCTCCTCCACCCCTGCTTCACCCCAGGTCTGCCTATCATATATTCACTCATCTCTCATGGAGACAGGCCCATCTTAGTGAATGGTCCACTCAGCCGCCCGGCTGTTCAGACCAAAACCTGTGAGTCATTCTGCCCTATTTTTTTCCTCTCTCACCTAACATCCAATCTATCAGTAAATTCTGTTGCTTCTCCTTTTAAAATATTTCCTGGAATAATAACCTTACTTCCACTACCTTAACCCAAGCCTTTATTACCTCACGCCGGCACCACTGAAATGGTCTCCAACCTGGCTTCCCTGCATCTGCTATTGACCCGCTTTCCTCCGTGACCTGTTTGCACCTCAGGAGCCAGAGCGGTCCTTTCAAAACACGAGAGGAGGCACGTCACCCCTCACTCCCGGCTTCGCTCAGTGGAAGTCGGACTTCGTACAACGGCCTCCTGGGCTCTCCCGAGCCTGGCCTCCCCTTACCTCTTCCATCTGGTCCCCGCCCCTCCTTCCAGGCCCATGCGCTCCAGCCCACATTCACCCTCTACCCCAACCACACTGGGTGTTCTCCTGACTTACGGTCTCTGCGTTTGCTGCCTTCTCTGTCTGGAACATTCTTTCTATACATTGCTGCCTGGGTGCGTCTCCCCTTTTTCCGGTTTTGTTCAACACCACTTCCTCAGAGAGGCTGCCCTGACCATTAGATCCAGAACACTACCTCCAGGAGCTCTCTTTCTCCGGGACTGACTGGCTTATTTTTCATAGCATTTAGCACTACATGATACGAAATGACATTATCAGTTGTCTGCCTCCTCAACTAGAATATAAGTTCTGTGAGAGCCAGAATTGGCTGTTTTGTTAACCACTGTACCCTCAGTTCCTAGTGCTCACTCCATAAATACTTGTTGAATGAATAAATGACTCCCTACACTTTCTGTTCATAGCACCTAGCGCTGTTTGCAGTTATAAATATGCGGAAATATTTTATTCATCTGTGTCCCCCAGGTAGACTGTAAGCCCTACGAGGGCAGAAATCATGTCAGTCATGCCCCAGTGGAAACTTAAGCATCTGGCACAATGCCTGGACAGAGCAGGCTGAAAAATACTTACTAACATAAACAAATGAATGAATGCATGAATGCATGAATGAATGAGGGTGTGAACAGAAAATGAACGAGTGCTCTCTGGAGCTGCAACTGAACCTAATAATATTCCTTCCATGTTGGACACTCTGGCGTTTTAGAAATGGGATAACAAAGCACAAGAGACAAAAAGAAAGTGAGATCTGGGCTCACTGTAGGACCTTACCTTTCTGCTTGATTGGAAAAGGTAGTGCTGGACGCCAACCTAGGAAATAAAGCAGACAGAGTCACACGACTACCTTAGGTCTCCATGACGAAATGCATGAGCACGGCGGTGGGACCCGCTGTGGCTCTGGGTTACACGCCAAGGTGGGAGACCTCTGACCAGGGACAGAAGGGCCCACATGGTGGTCGGTCTCCAGGGTTGAGCTTAACCTAGTTCCTGCGACCTGATTTCCGCATCAAATCAGGTATTTCCACGGAAACGCATACAGTGAGGGTGGTTTACTATCACCCAGCCCACCTACAAAATGGCCTCTGCAGCCGGGTCAGACAGGTATCAGAACAGCGTCTGACCCAATCCCTCCCATATTAACTCAACTCAATATTCACTTCTTTGTATACAACCTCTGAAACCTAACCACAAACAAATCACCAACTGTGAAAGCCTCTCTAAGATAGTAAAATGGGAAGTCAGGGGTATTTGTCAGCTATTTGTTGGATGAGAGGACCTATTAAGAAATGTGTTAGGTTAAGTAATCAATATACCGTATAATATGTAATTTTTGAAAAGTATAATTATATGGTTCTGCACACATGGAAATAATCTATAGGTATAGAAAGAAAGAGAATATACTATACTGGTACGTTTAGAAAAACCTGCCTTGATCGGTAAGATGCTGAAGAAACAAATAAAAAGAATGCTACAGATTTATTTGCTTGAGACCACAAGAGAGTGAGGCGAGCCAGGAGCACATCTGGGGAGGAACAGCGGGCCCAGCAACCAGCAACACCACGCACCATTCCCAGATGCCGTGGTCCGGGGCCCTCTCGTGCTAATGAGACCACAGTGGAAAGATAAACACTGGCAAATGAAATCAACAGTAGTTAAGGGCACAGAAAACGTGGTCTTGAAGGCTATACCTAGAAAGACGGGTAGGGAAGTCTTAAGCGGGATGTACATAGAGAGCAAAACACAAAATCACGTAGAAAGGCTTAGGGGACACATGAAAGGGTCGTGCTGAACCTCCTTACTCTTAGAACACGGTCCCTGTGGGCCGAGCTCAGGCAAAGCAAGTGTCTGTGCATCCATGTGACCTCGGGTGCAGCTGGGGTGTGCCAGGAAGCCCTGAATCAGGGGACGGCTAAATCTGTTTTCCAGGCAGGTTTAGTGATTGGGCTTAGGTTGCTAAGAATTCTGGAAGCTTGCTTTAAATGCTCTCTCCCTGTCTCTTGCTAGTCTTCGCTAGCCTTCCTAAAAGAGGCAGAGATTCATATACGTGTGTGTGTGTGTATGTATATATGTGTATATATATGTATGTGCATGTATGTATATGCAAACATGTACCTGCTGCTGTTTTTCCTGTGCTTTACGTCAAAGCACTTGTGTTTCGACCCTAACAGTCAGCCATGCTTGAACACAGTTTATTCTCTCTTAATGTTAAAACAAAAATACGTAAATAAAACCCCTCTATATAATGATTACAACTTAGATAACCTATTTCAAATCATTGTTCTGGTATTTCCAGAACAGTAAACTGTTAAAACTGAAAAGTACTGATGATGGAAACTGTGACCTCGCATGAACAACTCTCAAGTCCACAGCATTGCTCCTAGTTGGTACAAAACTTACACCACAATCACAATGATTAGGTTAAAATCAAGGGCTTACACGAAATAATTCGTCCTTTGCCATCTCTCCGTCTCCCCGTGTTCACCGCTCACTTTTTGCATCGCCTGTTCGTCAGGTAGAACAGTTACACCATCTCTGACTATAGACTCCTATGGTTTCCACAGAATAATTGGGGGAAGGGGGAAAGAGGGCTCATGGATTTTTAAGGTCAAGTGGTTTTTAATGCTTTCCTGTCAGTCTTTAACTTGCAATTAGCATTTCTTCATTTAAAAAAATTGAAGTTTAGCTCCGTTAAGATTCATTCTCTTTCCTTTCCTCAAATACCAGGAATTTGCGGAATCCAGCTTTTGCATGACCTGCTCCACAGAGAACTTCCCTAAAACGTCACTTCCATCCTAAACTTGCATAGCACTCACTACTCACACCACGCATTACAGCTCTGCCTCACGTCCTGTCCTGCATGGCCCCCCAGCTACTCCACACGTCACTGTTCTCTTCAACAGCTAAGCCACAGATAAAGCACCTGAGAGCCGGAGCTTGGCCAACGCCCACAGACCATAAGGCACCAAGCTCTGTGCCCGCACAGACTGGGAACTTAGCGCATTCACGTGGAACCTAATTCAACCTTCTCCCGTACGTCCTTCACGGTAGGACTACGTTTGTCACTGAATTTGAATGCCACTTACATTTGTGAAATACTTCACTTTTCTCCCTGGGTCCTGCCTACTAAATGGAAGTTTCTTAACATGAAAATTTTCAAAGCAGATACGTTTAATCTTCCTTCCCTTGGGCTGAAGGCCCTGTTCCCAAAATGTGCGCATCCTTCCTTTTTGAGTCAGAGTTGTGAAACGGCCACACCTCCACCTATGCCCCCATCTTCCAGCATTTCAACTGCATAATGAAGGGAGTCACCCCAAGATTACAAAATGCCTGGACAGCCCTCTTGAAATGGGCAAAGAGAGATTAATGATCATAACACCTAAACCACGTCAAGTGTTTACTCGGAACTGCACGCGGTTCCGAGCGCCTTTACATACATTGGCTCGCGGAGTAATACGCAGCCCACGACAGAGTTTTCTCAGCGCTTTTTCCTCCGGTGTCACCGTGACTCATGACCTACACAGCTGGGGAGTTCAACCAAAAGTCTGGTCCAGCGGGTTTTTAGAATCAGTGTGAGCAGACCCCACACATAGCAAGCATCGATTAGGTTACTGAATGTTCCGCTTTGGAACCGGTCGTGTTTATTCCAATCTATAAACTGAGTAAGACTCCTTCCTAGCAAACGAAACAGCAGCTGACAGTCACCTTCCCACGGACTGCATGATGTCCAGCAGCAGCGGGGCCGCCAAGTCCGGGCTTAAGTGGATGAAGGTGGAGAGGACGACAATGGCCAGCCCAAGGGTTTCCTCGTCGTACTCTTCAAGAACGGCCCCGCAGTCGTGGCACCTGCAAAGAAAGCAAAGGAATGCTTTCCATGAAAGCCAACCGCGCCTTCACTGGGCAACAAAACACGTACGGCCATGCCCAGTGCGTCTTGAAATGGTCCCCAAAGGAGGTCGGTGGTCTGACGTGAATAGTAAACAGGAGACCGCAACGCCACCCTCAGCAGCGACACAGAAACTGCAGGACATGCGGCAGAGACCGGGAAGGCGCCCTGGAGCACCGAAAGCCCTCCTTCAGCCCACAAACATCTGGCCTGTCCGCGAACTTGCTTCCTTTCACAACGAGTGCCCGTTGGACTAACAGATTCAGGCTTCTAGCTGAGGGACTTCAGGCCTGTGAAATTATTGCTAGGCATAGTCAGAAACTAGGTACGTGTTCATTTGTTGAAGTTGAAATTAAAAATTAAAAATGCCTTGACGCAAATGGAAGCTTTCCTAAGTTTTCAGATTTAAAAATGTCCTGTTCGTGGGTGAGAGAGAGCAAGTCAACAGAACACTCTAGAAAGTGCCCAGGAGCCTGAATTGCCATCTCTTCTGCCCCACTCAGGTAGGGCAGTTTTATAAACTCGCTCCACCTACAGAGGGTAATAATATGTAAAGCACTATGGCACCTGCTGCTAAGTAACTCACAACCCACTGCTCTTTGTAGATTTAATGGAGGCTCGGTTTCATTCCTCTCCATCAAAGCCGAGGCTCCTCTGGGCAGCCACGGCAGGGCAGCTGCGTAACGTGAAGGGGCGGCCGCTGGGGAGGGCTGGGGAGCCCGAGCTGTGACGGCTGCTGTGACCCTTCCCTCTGAAAACTTCCCAAATCATACCACGTTGCGTTGGCCAAAAAGTCCGTTTAGTTTTCTCCATAAAATAAAAGACCCATTTTTCATTTTCACCAATAACATTATTGATTTGGATATTTCGAGTATGTTGGCTATCTGGCTCTCTCCCACTTGGTAGATCATTGATTGTTCTCAATGAATATCTCGCGTTGATCACTACCAACTGCAACTGGTCTGCCTGACTGTGGAGCATCGTCCAGAGAGAAATCTCCAGCACAAAACTCCCCAAACGACTTCTGATACATTCGATCAGTCACAGCACCTTCTCCATGCACTGCACAAATCTCTTTTTGTATTTCAGTTGTGTGTTACCTTCCTTGAAATAGCAGAACGTAATATGCCAAAACTATTGCATATTTTCTTCCATCTTCAATATTAAAGTGGCTACACAAAAATTACCCAATTCTGATAAGTTTTTCTAAATGCACGCTGATCTGACAGCTGTCACAATACAATCTACCAACATCGTCCTGAAGGAAGTTAAAGACAACTAAGCGCTACCAGAGTCAGCTTACAGAGAAACACGAACTCTTTCGCCAACTCAATATACAGATAAAATTCCTTACAAAATGACTTTTTAAAAATAGAGGATTCACATTTGTGACTAAAACTGAAGAGGAATAGAGTGTATACAAGGCAATCAGGAAGGCGACTGGGAGAAACCGGGATAACACGATGGGGAAGTCATACCAAACAGGAGCCAAAAGGAGTCCTCCCGAAGCGGCCAGGCGCTGCCCACGCGGACACGCCCAGGCCGCTGTTTGACACGGGCGCCGTCACATCCTCACGGTGACTGTCAGCTGTGGCCAGCTGTGTGAGTCTTCACACCAGCCCCTCCCACCCCACCCTCTGTCGCAAGCCTGCCCCATTTGTCACTTGGAACACCTTTACCAGCAAACTTCCCGGGCCCATGGGGATCTCTCCAAACCTGAAGTCCTATAAATCTTATTCTTCACCATAGGCACCGAACAAGCATTTACAGGCCAGGCACTGTGGAGGGAGCTTAGAGCACAAAATACCGAAGAAAGTATCCCAGACTCCAAGGAACACACAGTCTGCTGCAGAGTACGCATGTGCTGACGCCTAAACAATTAAACTACCCTGGGGTAAGTGGTAGAACAAATAGATGCATCAAGTACTGCGGAAGCTTGGGGAATGGTGTGACTAATTCGGCCTTACGGAATCTGGGAATCTGCCTGAAACTGGGTCTTGGAGCATGGATAGGAGTTCACCAGGCAGAGACAGACAGTACCAAGAGAAGGGCACCCCTGAAGTCACGGAGGACAGAACACAGCAGGCACGCCCTGGAGAAGATGAGGGGGCTTGCTAAAGAATTCCTGGTAACAAATGGCAAGGCCACCCACTCACAACCAGATGGGCCTTTCATAAGCCAAGGTGTCTGGACTCTATCCTGCAAGCAGCAAAGGACCCTGGAGGCTGACAGACCAAGAAGCAATACACCCAGTTGGAGAATCTGCTGGCAGATTCTCAAATCTACCAGCAGACTGGACTCTGCTGGTAGAACAGGAATATGGACCAAGTCTCCAGCTCAGTCCCGTGCTAACAGTAGCAAGCTTTTGACTGTGCGGTTTTATTTGCATGAAATTATTGCTAGGGATAACCAGTAAGTGGATATTATTTGCATTCGTCCAGATTTTTAAAGATTTTTTTTTTAATTTGTCTTTAGAGGGGTAGGGGAGAGGGAGAGGGAGAGAAACATCAATGTGTGGTTGCCCCCTGTATGTCCCCCGCCGGGAACTGGCCCACAACCCAGGCATGTGCCCTGACTGGGAATCGAACCGCGATCCTCTGGTTCGCAGGCCCGCGTTCAATCCACTGAGCTACACCAGCCAGGGCTCGTCCAGATTTTTAAAAGTGCCTTGGCCTACCCAGAAGCTGCCCATACAAGGCTGTGTTTCTAGAATAATAAATGCATGCCAACACCTGTGGCTACCATCATCTGAAGGACGAATGACAGCACGCCCCCTCGATGCTGCCACCCAGCTGGGGGAGCCCACTCTCAAGTTCTGCGAAGGCGTGAAGGAAGGAGCGGTGCGAGCTTACTTGTCAGCCATCACCGTCGGCTGCTCGTCTGTGAACTCTTCGGGCGCTGGCACGAACATGCTGACGACGCTGGGTGCTGACAGCAGGCTGGACTTGGTGGCCCCTGGGCAAGCAGCAGAGAGACAGCTGGTGAATAGAGACCTGCTTCTGGGGGCCAGGAACAGCCCCGCTCTCCTCCGACAATTCCTCCAAAGATCGCACTCACTGGCAGGGAACGTGGACAGGCCCACAGCACTGTGAAAAGCCCTCAAGAGCAAAATGAATTCAACAGAGACTGCGATTGGTTTCTGCTTAAGTGACTGTGAGAGCTAGACTCCTATCTCTCTCTCTCGGCTTGTTGGCCTCGGAAAAAAAAATCAGAAAGGGTTCAGGTGCCAACAGGGTACTAGGACAAAGATGGGAAAGGGGGAAATTTACTCAAGGACCCTTATCCACTAGGCATGAGTGGAGCTGCCCATACGGTACTGTTTCTAAAATCACAAATGTACACCCACACTAAAACGTTGCGAACTTGGGAAAGGGATTAGAGCCCAGAACACCACACTTCTAAGTAGGGGACATGACTGAGCTAAGAAATAGCAGGGCTGTTTTCTACTTTGGAAATTAGTAGCATCAGCCCCAGAGCCAAAAACTGCATTTTTTAAACTGAAATATTTAAGAATAAAATATCAGGTGTTTGGAAGGAGCCATCCAGGGTCTTCAGCCAATCCGTACCACACAGTTTAAATGTGGGGTTCTGACACCTTCACGGAATCCCGAGGCCGGAGTCCCCGCAACGTGTTGTAGTGACAACTGCGCGTGGGGAGTCCAGAGACAGCTCTCCACCAGGAAGACCAGTGGGGCTGGGCAGGTCCCCCGGGAATGTGGACAGAGCACTTCAAGAAGACTCCCAAAACACTGGTCCAGAATAATGCCCTGTTCTACCAACAAACAAGGAAAACCCCGAGACCAGGAGTTCTTCAAACAGGAAAGAAGGCAGATTAACCAAATGGTCATTAAAGCACCCTTTTCTCATCAAGGAACTGGGAACTTGGGGCTGAAAAATAAAACAGGCGGACCTTTCCTTAAAGAGGTGAAAGGGAATGATTGAGAGAATGGGTTTCTAAAGGCGTCCACATAAACATTTTAGGAACCCAGCCGAGCGGGGGACATGTGGCAATCCGAGGGAGAAGAAATGGCACGGAGCCTTCAAGAATCAAACCGCCGCCTGGCCGTGTCCGGACTCCCTCACCGACCAGAGGCCGCAGCGTGGGCTTGTGAGCAGCCTGGGGCCTGCAGACCCAGAGGCAAAGGCGAGCACCTGCAAATACCTACATGTTACATCTAAAGATCCCGAACAGGAATGCAAATCTGACGACTCTATGTGTCAGCCCTTTCGGAGATACTACCCTTTCCTAAGTGGGCCCAAGTGTATCCTTAACACGAAGCTCTCCAATTGTTTTCCTAACGAGGCAGCTTGGAGTGGAAGCCACAGTATTCATTATAAGCATAAGTGTAAACTAATTAATAGTAGAAAAGGCAAGACCTGGGCCAAGATTTAAAAAAAAAAAAGACATAATTGATTAGTAAGCAGTAGGGCGAACACAGAAAGTCTAAAGCCAAACTCCGCATTTCTTGACGGCTGACAGACCATGTCTACCAGATTCTGAGATGCCGGCGCTGAGAGAGGAAACGCCCGCCCATCAGATGTTTGGTGACACATACGCAGTCTTACTAGAAACATGAGAAATTGATTTTGTGAAGTCTCTGACTCAAAGCTTTCAGAAGATCACTGCCTGTTATTATACAATATAGAAATCACAATTCCAGTCGAGAAAAGGGAGGGAACCAAGGCCATTTGGGTGGTTTCATGCCAATTACCATCCAACACAAATGCCAACAAATGGGTACTTCTGACAACAGCGTAGTCGGCATCGTGCGGTTGTTTTTCCAAACGACAACACAGCATGTGTGACGCAGTGTTCGCGGCAGTCATCTCTAAGAGCGGACGGTTACGTTTTCGGGCAACAGTAGCCAACTCAGTGGGTTCCTGAACACTGCCAGTGATGGGAGAGCAAAGAGCAATGTACCAGGAGAAGGTGGGCAACGCAGAAAGGGAGGCACAGACCCCAGCGACCTTTTGTTACAGCTGGGTCGCTGCTGAGTCTTCGGTATTAAAGGCCGTCCCACGATCCCCCCGACTGTTGGCAATGCTTCTGGTGCCCCTACTTTAAATACCCAAGGTGTGTGCTCTGTGGAACTAGGAACAGAAATAGAAGGTTCTTAGAAACTGCAGAATAAAGAGGGTACCCCCAAAGCCCAGTTTCAAAGCTGGAGGTTTTGACAAAAGCCACTTGGGAAATCTTGGAGGCAAGAGAAAGTATGAAGGCGCCAGTTGTCTCAAAGCATGCCTGCACCCATCGGCCCCGGCTGCATCAGCAGGCTCTTCGTTTTGCCCCAAAAGACACTCACTGTCTGCCTTTGTTCTCAACACTTCCTTCCACGTGTGCTACTTCCAACTGCATCCCTAGATCACAGACACGCACCAGAGTTTGTCCGACCCCCCTGATTTCTGCTTATAAGAGCTCTTCCTGTAGGGTCCATAAATGAGATGAGTCTCTTCCCATCAGATACAGGGACAAAAACTGCTACTCGATGCCATACAAATGTTAGCAAAATCTGGAGACAAATATCCCTCATTCCTCGGGAAAATTAGGAGAGTGTTGTGATCCAGAATTGTAGGCCTGCTTGATCTAAGAGACTAGCCAAGAGATGCAATCACAATTCATTTTTATTATTTTGCCTTTTACAAATAAGTTAACCTGCTTTCTGAATTAGAAAGGAACTAACATCATGATTAACTAGCCATGAGACAAATTTTGAAAATACATATCCTGATGATCTTAGCACAGACTTATTCTTAGCTTGCTCCTACGAACAGCACAAAGTCAAGTATATATTCTGTGCAATTTCAGATGGCTAAAAAGAAGCTATTCGTCAGTGATCTCAACATTCTAGAAGGGACACAGGTGAGCTGGACCACGCTCAGAGAAGCAGACACAAGATAATATGGAAACTAATACATATTGGGAGGGATACCGAAGGACCCGGGGTGTGTGGTCCAGAAAAGGCTGAGGGAGTAAGCAGTGGTTGGCTATGGAGAGAGACTAGAGTTGTTCCACGTGGTCCCGAGGGTGAGAAAGTCAGCATGAGGAAGACCTTTCTGTCGGCCATGTTCGGAGAGGGCATGTCCCGCGTTCCCACTCCACGGAGGTGCTGGAGCAGAGGTTGGAGCCACTTCATGCGGCTGCGAAACAAGAGGTTTCAGCACCCGCTGCACAGCTCGACGGTTCACGCACAGTGTCTCCCAGTGTCTCGAGGGCCGAGACTCTGCGGCCCCACTCACCTCTCGTTCTCAGTGGCTGTCCCTCCAGGTCCGGGTTGAGGCACGTGGGCACATTGCACTGGCGCTTCCCGGGCTGTATCTGCTCTGTGGATAAACAGAGCATCTCGGTGTTCAACGCGGTCGCTTCAGCACAGCTCACGATACCAAGAATTTAACCATCATCTCTCGGGGCCGTTTTTTAGCCATTGTTATTGTTGATTATTAACATTTCTAGGAAACATCCTACTTTTTAGGGTAGGGCTGGTTGGGGTTTCACTACAAACCTGCCCTTCAGGGATATGAAATGCAATTAAAGGCAGAAGAACATCTAAAACCATCCAAAATTAGTCCAGATCCCCCCTCCACAAAAACTCAAAGCCCGTATCTCTTTATATGAAATGAAAAATATCAAAGGCCAATGGCACAGCCATAAAACAAATGCTTTATGCAAATCGATAAAGACGTAAGTGATCATTTGGGGCACTGGCCAAAATGGTCACTCGGAAACCATGTGGAACCGGTAGCAAGGAAATGACAGGCAGTTGGCTGAGGGCTGAGGAGCAGGAATAAGGGGGCGGGGGCAGAAATGGAGGAGCGGTGCTTCAGACACATTTGTTTCACATGAAAAATGAGGCAAAGACATGAGCCATCAGATCGCAGGGGCGGACGGAGGAGAGGCAGGCACTGTGTGGGTGAGCAGGTGCGTGCTGTGTGCCTGGGTCATGACCCTTGCTTTGTTTGGGCTGCCTGCCTCAGCGTGTCTACACACATGACCAGGTTTGTTCTTTTGGAGACTAGGAAGTCACTGCATCAGCACACGTGGTATGAAGTGACAGGCCACTTAACATTGAACTGCACATTCATCGACTCTCCTCTGGTCTCAGATTTGGGGGGACCTTTTTACGTCACTAACAAAAACAAGAATGTTGAGATGATGCTCTAGTTGGATGAGGTGACTAGAGAATCAACCTGGAGGATGGAAAACAAGAACAGGAAAACTCAGGTGGAAGAAATTCAGACAGCACGTAGGTGGCAAGTATGAAATGAGGAACCAGAGAGACATGAACAAGGCCAAGTTGGTTGAAAAGTAAAAATTCTGTTAAATGGGTTATTTGGCATCATGTAGATTTTTTTTAACAACCTGATTTCTTTTCAGACAGAGGGGAAGGGAGGGAAAAAGACGGAAACATCAGTGTGTGGTTGCCTCTCATGTACCCACTACTGGGGATCTGGCCCGCACAACCCAAGCAGGTGCCCTGGTCTGGGAATCGAACCTGTGACCCTTTGGTTCACAGGCCAGGGCTCAATCCACTGAGCCACACCAGCCAGGGCAGATTTTTTTTTTTTTAAAGAATTTATTTATTTATCTTTAAAGGGGAAGGGTAGGAGAGAGGGAGAGGGAGAGAAACATCAATGTACGGTTGCCTCTCGTGTGTCCCCTCCCGGGAACTGGCCTGCAACCCAGGCATGTGCCCTGACTGGGAATCGAACCTCGATCCTCTGGTTCGCAGGCCTGCGCTCAACCCACTGAGCTACACCAGCCAGGGCCAGGGCAGATTTTTTTAAGATTAAAATTTAGATGGGAAACTGAGCTCTCTTTGCCTTTTTATCTCTGCTGAGTCCATCAAACTGGGCTGTAACTGTAGTCAGAATCTGGTTGGTTGGCTTAGGCTGAGCTACTTGCTATAGAAAATGGCACAATGATCAACTACTCTGTAGAGCCCTCAGGTCAACCTAACCAAAGCTGGGCGTTTAATTATCAAAGAGCTAACTGGACAGTAGCCTTCACTCTCAGTTCCTTACACAACTTCATCTCAGTAAAGAGGGAAACAAAGTCCTCTTCGGTGTGGACAGAAAGGCTTCACCCAAACTCTCGAGACTGGTTACCAGGTGTCTTTCTCCTTGTTTCTCTTGCTTGTCAGCTTTTGGCCATGTCATTACTCACTACCACCTGTCACTAAAAGAGAGAAAACGCTGGACCTTTAACACATTAACAACCCTTATAAAGGTTGGGAGAGCTGAACTAGTTGTTAAATGTAGGATTGTATATAGTGAGTGGGATTTAGTTATCTAAACCAGCTTTTTTTTTAAGAAGATGGAAGAGTAGGAATAAGTTGAAATGTACATAACTATTAAGGTTTTGAAAACTATCACTATCTTAAGATTTTGGCTTTGTGAGCATTCTAATTCCTGGTCAATTCAAGGCAGAATAGTAAGATAATCTCATACAACTGTAGCCAGAAAGTACTAATCAAGATACTGGATTAGCTCAGTCCAAGTATTGGCCCCCAGACCAGAGTGATAAACCCTGATATTTTCCTAGTATGTGTGTGTTGCAAAGTACTTTCATATGTATAATCTTGTAACCCAAATGACCCATTTAATTAAAAAAGAAAACAAAGAAAAAATGCAGACACTCAAAAGAGCAGGATGGGTGCAAGAATTCCTGGCTTCAGAAAGTGGCATGCGTGCAGAGAGAACGTGGTGACAAAGTGTGGAGAATGCAGGGGGGTCCTGGAAGTACACACGCCGCAGCCTGAGGCTGGGTGCACTTCCACCGAATGGGCACGAGGGTGCGCTGCTGCGGCGCAGTGACCCTGCAGACCGACACACTGGGCTCACATTCCCAAACCTACCAGCAGATCGTAACACCCCGAAGCTGCCATTGGTTATTATTATTACTGTTAAGCCCCTTATTTGGAGTACTTTATGATTCATCAACAGAGAATATTGATGAGCTGGTGTTTTGGTTTCTATTTTTAATTCGCATCACAAAATCATAGATCCTTCTTTTTGCATTTGCATCATTTAACTCCCAGGTAGATAACCTACTTAGTATCTGCAATCTGGGTCTTGGAGGGAAAAAAGGGGTTGGACCAGCCCAGGTGGTGGCTCTGGACGTTTGGAAAGTTTAAAAACACTTATTCATTATCCTAGGGTTTCTTTTTTAAAAAAAAAACTGTTTGAACCACAAAGCACAAGAGAAAATCTATTCCATAGCACAGGGGACCCAGAGAAAGTGGTGTTAGCTAATCTGAAAGGTAGAACAAGAAGAAAAAGCTTGACCCACCAGTGTCCCAGTTGCTGAAGTTACGGGGGGCGCTAGACTGATGCTCCAGCTGTCGCTTCATTAACTGGCTCATTGTCAGAGCTCCCAGGGATCCCCTTTTCATCTGCCTATACTGAGCTATATGGAGGAAATGAGGAGATGATTACCAGGGAGAACCGATCTGCTGGCCCGCAAAGCCTCTACACATCCATATAGAACCTTAACTGAATCTCCAGCGGCTGCTCGCGGTTGTTCGGTAACTCGTGTGCTCCTGTCCCAACGAAAGACTGAGGCGCTACGCTATTCCGCTGCCTTCCTTTACTTGGTAAAGGGAGTCACAGGGCCTACACGCACTTAGCTGTAGACTCTAAATGTTTACCCCACACCATGATTACTGTCATTAACTTTTTACTTATAAACTCTGCCACGTTCCAAAAAGGCTTTTAAGACAGATCATTACACTGCGAATTTATAGCTCAACTCGCTTTCACAGAGCTTGTGCATAAACAGCTTCCGTCTCCGTGGTACCTCTGGCTGTCCCGTGCGTGTGTGTGCACGCTCATGTATATTTTGGAGTAGGACGACACACATCAACCCCAATTTTTAGAGAGAAATTGAAGCAAATGAAATTATGCTACTTGGAACCAACCAGCAAATGATGTGGTCGTAAGACAAAAACATGCTGTTTTCAATCTCTGGATGAGCCTCCGCCTACCGCTCCCAAAGGGTGAATTGAATAGCATCCCGCACGCATATTCTAGTACACATCTTTGTTTCGGAAAACAGCGGCAACGTGTTCACCCTGCTGTTGGGCATTGACGAATATCCCACCAATGAAAGGTCAAGTTATAAGCATTTGCAAACCAGGAAAACAATGAAAAGCACTTCTGCCAGTAGACTGCTGGGCGAAAGGCACCCGCCTCCTGCTCCCCTTTTCCTCTGCGAGCGGCACCCCCAGTCCCTGCCACCAGCCCCGCGAGAAAGGCAGAGCGTCACTCCTGTGCTTTTTCTTCATGATCCCAAACGCCAGGACTTTTGAGAGCTGGTGGTCATTCACTCTCTCATCAGGGCAATTTCAGCACAGAAGCTCTGCGCTACGTGACCTAGAAGGCGATGGCAGCAACTGCGATGACTGCACGGCCCTCAGGAAGCCCTGAAGGTCACACACAGGTGTCGCGATCATGGTACCAAGGCAGCAGCTTGGTGTGATGTGAAAGCAATTATAACATCCTTTTTTAATGTGATTAGCATGCTGTTGGATTCATGGTGGTCATGGCACGCTTAGCCACAAAATGGTCAGCTAATAAACTGATGAAAAGAGAGGGACAGGATGGAAATTCTTGTGTCTCGGGATCCATGTTAACTGAATTCGTGGAAATGACTATGCAAACTAATACGAAAAATCTCTGATGCTTCTGGTTGATTGGTAATTTTATGACTCACTTTAAAAGTACATACAGCTTCTTTAAAATGCAAAAGTAGAAATCTTTTAGAAGATTTAACAAATTTAAAATTAGCAGCTAAAAGAAAAAAGATTTAAAGCCTCTAGTGATCGAATAATTTCTCTAATTCTCTGTCATTTTTAAAGCCAATGGCATTCCCTGAGAGTAAGACCCCTAATGTTTAGCTCAAGGTATCAGACGCCTCCAAGAACACGTCACCAAGAGCTAGCCAGTGCGCGCTTTCAGTGAAGGAGGGGGGGAGGCAGACATCCAACGATGCGCGTGCTAAATCCATATGGGCTTTTAACGGGAAAAACACGCCAAAAAAAAGCTGCCTCGGGTGTCTTTTACCTCAGCACCTTGCTCTTGTGTTTCCCTTAGAGGTTTTGTAAAACTGATAGCTGGAGCATTTTTTTTTAAATAAAAATGAGTTGGAGAAAAAAATAAGACACCAGCTGCCAGCCCTGAGAAGGTCACAGCCCACCTGTGCGAGACCTGCTCTGATCGGCTGTCTTCTGCCGGCCAAGAGCCCACATGGCCTTCTTTCGGACAACCCTCGAAACTGTTTATTAAAAACCAAAGAAGATGACGAAGAAAAACAGAGGGAGAAGATGTTGGCGATGTCCTGATTTCAGGAGGGTACGTGCCGTTGGGGCTTCCTGCGCTGAAGGATAACATGTGCTGGTTTATGTGAGCAAGCTGTTTAACCAGCAGACTCCAATGCCTGTCCCCTCTGCTACAGACAGTGTTCCATGACAAAAACAGACAAACGAAAGGTGAAATGTGTCCAGCCAACAAGAACAAACAAACAAACAAATAAATAAATAAATAAATCCATAAGGGAAGCCTTATGGATTCCCTCACTCATGTTCCGAGGGTTATGACACATTGGATGCTTTTATTCTATGATATATTTAACTAGCACTGAACTCAAACTGACTTAGTCATCCTCTCCCCCATTATATCCAACTTGGGATTCTAACTAGAAGTCACTCTTCTTAGATGACTCATGCAAATCAGGAGGAGAAAAAAATGCTTTCATGATTTTTGTGCGTAGACTTAAAAATGGGTGTTATATCAGGTTATCAAACAGATTTTTTTGTGATAAAACAAGAACAACTAGATTCAGAACGAACCATTCTTTGCTACCAAAGGGGCAAATAACAGTCCCTTGGAAACTCTTAGAATGCCTATGATCTCTATTATAGCTCAATTTGAATTATTCTAAGGCAGTGTGGTATGCTAGAAAGACCGTGGGCTTAAAAAGTCAAATAGACCTCGTATCAATTCCTGTCTCTACCCCTTAGTAGTAGTAGCTGTGTGACCTCAAGCAAGCCATTCGGCCCCTCTGCACCTCTGTTTCCTCACCTATAAATGAGGCCAGTAACACCTGCTATGCAGTGCTAACGTAAGGACCGAACAAGGTAACAACATGTGTCACCTGCTTAGTGTCGTGCCTGGCATGTGACGGATGTCAAATCGATGGTGGCTCTTACTACTGTTCTGACTGTAGACTCCTCGAGAAAGGGTGTCTTATTTATTTGCATTAGATCCCCAGCGCCAAGCACAGTGCCTGGCACCCAGCAGACACTTAATAAATAGTTGCTGAATGAATGCATGCATGAACAAATGAACAATGAAGATGAGAAAGTCATTCCATACTACCAGTCCAGCACTTAAGATCTTTATCTGATTTTTTCAGAATCCTCCTCATTTCAAGAGAGTCAAATGAAAATTAACCAGCTCCCTGTGCAGCGTCTCCATGGAACATGTGACAAGGGTTTGCAGAACTTGCCCCTCTGTTTGTATCTGATTCCTGCCGACAATTTCCTATTCTAAAGTGTCCTCGTTGCCCCTCTGAGCTGGGGGGACACCCCCATCTGCACCTCAGTGGGACTCAAGCTCCTCGTGACAAAATCTAGGATACCCAACAACAGAAGGCAGTTTGCAAACGGTCGCCTCTTAGAGATCCTACAAAATTTTAGGCCATTTTTATTTTCTGATCCAAAAGGCTGATTCAACCACGATGTTGGAATGAGATACCAGATGCATTTATTTTATGATAACGGAGATAAAATTTTGTTAGTGAGGAAGGTGACTCTAATTAAAGGGATCCGTGTAAAATTCTGCCACAGGCATGGCTTTCCGCTCGTCCCAAACCAGTTCCATGTGGTGTGGGTAGGCTTGTAATATATAATTATTATTTTATTATGCAATTCAGTGATTGTTCCTCAACCAGTTAGGGTTCTTGGCCCGTCGGTAACCACAGTGATTCATCGAACACTTGAGATGTTGACAAAGGCCGGCCTCTGCCTCAGGGTCTCTGGGACCATACAACATAGTATCACCTAGGAAGCTAACACATTAAAAAAAGAAAAAAAGTACCAGGAGTACGAAAAGTGAAAATAATGCAGCAGATAATGTTCCACAATCAATGGACAAGAAGCCTTACTTGATATGGAAGAGTGGCTGCTTGTCTCTGGCACACCTGCTTCCAACGTAGGGGCGGACGAGGACTCTCGCGGCATTTCCAGGGCGGAGAGTCCTTTAGCGGAGGGATCTACAAACACACGCATTACTTAACACTCAGGACATTCCTTTAAAATAAACATTATTTAAAACTCTAGAACCTTTTCCCCTCTTGCCTAACACACCCATTCTGCGTTTGTACCCATTATATTCCATTGCATGCTTTCTGACCCTGCTCATTACTCAAATGGAACTACACACAAAGCGGGCTCAGAGGTTTGTGCAGGACAGCTCGCATGTGGCCCTCTGCATCTGTGGACACGCCCCTCAGAGACTAATGACAGCACACTGACGAGACTAACACTGCCTGCCCACGAGCAGGTCCCTGAACCTTCCCCCGAATTCCTTTCCATCTAATACCTAAAGACGCTTACACTTCATTCCACGCGTATCATTCCACCCAATCATCATTTACACCTCAATTTACACAGAAAATTCCTCCCCCAGGAAGGCGTTTAGGGCTCCTCCCCCCCCAAAATACAAATAAAAACACTGGGCCAGGTGACGCTCGTATGGAATTCCAGAGCACCCTGTCCTTAATCTCTCCCTAGCCTAACATAGTCCAATGTAATTTCCTATTTACTTGTCTATAACTTCCCTAAAGCATAAGTAATTTAAGAATGGGGACTGTATCGAATGTGAACTAAATACTATTCAAGAAATGGAAGAGGCCACTGCGGCCGAGCAGAAGACATATGAAGAGAGTGGCGCAGAATAAAGTCAGAGAGCTCGTGAGAATCAGGACCACGCAGTGTTCCAGGAACTTAAGGACTTGAGCTTTCGCTGTGAAAGAAATGGGGAGTCCGTGGACGGTCTGAAGCAGAGGAACAATACGATGCCATGTTTTAAAGGATCATTCTGGCTGCTACGCTGAGAAGACACAAAGTCAGTAAGAGTAGAAGACAGGGGTCTAGTCAGTTGGCTATGGCAGTGACCCAGGTAGAGATGACCGTGGCTCCGACCAGGGCAGAGGCAGGGCAGGCAGTGAGAAGGGGCCAGATTCTGAATGTAATATGAAGGCAGATTAAGGTGGCCAGATGCAACAGAAGATGCCCAGTTAAAATTTATTTCAGATGAACCACAGATAATTTTTTAGTATGAGCATGTACCATGCAATATTGGGGAGATTTGGCCCCAGTACTTTACTCTTCCCTGAATCCATGCAGTCTGCCCTGAAGCTTTGAAGTTCCTCCCACTAAAAAGGTAAGGTGTATTTCCCCTCCTGACTTTGGGCTCAGCCATGTGATTTTTTCAGCTAACTGAATGTTTGCAGGCATAACGTGACCAAAGGCCTGCAAAGTGCCCGAGCAATAGGGCTTGCTCTCCTATGCTTCTTGCATCGCCAGGAGAATATTCCTGGGGGGGGGATGCTGAAGGGGGCAGTGAGGAGCAGGAAGATGCCTACCCCTCATCCCACCCAAGGGTGCAGGGCTGTGGGGAAAGCCCTGTCCTCGGGGACAGCTGGGTTTCCATCAGACCTTCCATGAGGAGATGAAGGGAACAGGGAGAGAGTACGTACAGGATTTTGCTCGAGGGACCACGAATTTCTTCTGACCGAGGTAGGGTTTCAGAAATCGGAATACAGTAGGAAAAAGATCCAGAAGAGGAGACAGTCAAGGCCTCACGGAAATTAGAGTGAGGGAGATGAAGGGTGGCCTAGGGCCTCCTTCAGGGACGGACGTGGACGGAGAGAACGCGCACAATGAGACTGGACCTGGTGGACGCAAGGCGGTCAGCGGTGGCAAGGCTGTGCTTGGAGGGGTGCGCGGAGGGGTAGGTGTCTGGCCTCCCTGGACTCCAGCTGACAGAGGCGAGCAGGTCCGGGGAAGCTGGGTCTTACTCTGGGCACATGGGTCTCCTGCCCACACCCGGCAAGCACGGGCCGATCTGTGCGTCTGCGAGAGGTGGGAGACTATACAAACTGCTTATGACTGTGCAATGTATATTATAAAATGTTTAAGGACGTGTTATTATAACTGTCAGATACCTTCCTCTTGTTCTAGTAACAAGCGTATTAATAAAAACCCAATTTCCTTCCTCGTTTCCTTCCTCTATCCATCTATATGCAGAAGTTTTCCTGGTTCCAAAAAATAAAAAGCTATCCCAGTTTCCCTAGAAACCCTCTTCAACTTCCTTGTTATTACTGGGATCTTTTCCCTCCCCCTGCCTGGCCGGAGCATGACCTCTTACAAACACACCAACGTCCATTCTGAAGATTTTTACAGAGCCTCTTTGAGGTGCACGGCTCTGTCCCACGAGGTAGAGAAGGGCTAGAGACCTCAGGAAATACCCGGGCAAATGAAGGAGCTGAGCCCTTTCCCATAGGAGTGGCTTTTGTGTGGGGCCGTGGGAGAAGTGGGACTAGACTGGAGAGGCAGTCCTGGCGCTGCCACTGCCTGGCTGTGCGACCTGGGGCGAGGCACAGCGCCCCCTCTTCTAGACAATGCGGTCTCTGAGCTCTCCGCCAGTTCTCAATGCTAGAGTCCCTGAAGCTAATAAAATAATCACCCCGAACCAACCCCATGGTTTTGAAGTCCCATTCCCTTTCTTGTAGATCTGAGCTGAGAGATGAAGAAGTGTGCGGTCAGTCCTACGGGAACCCTGCCGAAGACCGGGTTTGGGGAGGGGGTGGCTGTCTGGCTCGCCAGGGTTACAAGTCCTCTTTCTTAGAAATGGTGCCTCTAAGGAGACACAAGCAACGGCACTCGAGGCGGGAAATCCGTGTGCTAGGGGACAACGTCACCATCAAGTGGTGGCCACGGACCGGGGGGGTCTCAGCTGTAACTGGGCAGCTAGGCTTTTCTGTCGTGGTGGGTCCTGAGGGCACACATGTCCACCGGATTGCTGACACTGGTTAAAACACACAATCAGCCACGGGCCTCAATGATTATACAGTCAGTTCTTAATTATTCTAAGCGCTGGGCTTCATTTTAGCCCATCGAGATTGTTCCTGTCGGACTCTATCACGGCTCACTAAAGCAGAGAGCAGGGGGGGGAAGAAAGCAAAGAGAGTTCAAATGAATGGCTTTTGCTGATAGAAGAAGCCTAAAATGGTATCTGGAATATCTTGGTATGAATTACCCATTGCCTCTTGCTGCCAAGGATGGTCAAGAATTTAAAAACAATAGATACAGAAACATTTATGGAGCCAATAGAACTGCATCTGAATCCAACGCGTGCAACGCGGCAGGAAGGATTTGGGGTGATTATGGAGCAATTATAATGTCACTCCCTGACATTATAAGATTGAGAATGTATGCATAGTCAGCGCCAAGGCCCTAACGAGTAAGATGCACAAACTCGAATGTAAGGCCGGGAGGGAGGAGAGGCGGGAGCGAGCTTACCTGGCTCTTTCTGTTCCCCCAGCTTGTCCGGGATGTTGAAGGAGATGTCGAGGTACTCTCTCTGGATGGCACTGACAGCGATCTTCCTCTGCTTCCGCTGCCTGGGGACGATCTGAATCTTAAATTCCGATTCCTCAGCTCCCTCTTCTTCGGACTTCCTCTCCGGATTCTGTTCCGTATCCGACTCGGCACTGGTGTCGGGCTTCTCACTTTCCATTGGATTCTCGGCATCTTTAGGGACTTTGAGGAGGACGGTTTTTGCCCCTGAACTTGGCATCAGCGCACCCAGCATCTCCTCCTCCACGCCAGCCTCGAGGTTATCGTCCGGTGATATCTCGGGGAGAGCACATGACTTCTGAAGGAGGTCCCGTTTTTGTTTGAGCGTCAGCGGGCTGCCACAAGGCAACTCCTGCAGCCCCCCCGGCTTTGATAATTCTGCAGGGTCTGGGGGGTCTTCCAGAGCTATGAGACTGGAGTCCTTGTCGCCTGCTGACTGGTTATTTCCTGAGTCCTTTGGGGAAAAGTCTTTGGAACAGTCCTCCACACTTACGTGCACAAGGGGGGTTGTGCTCAGGCTGAGGACAGACGGGTGGCTGGGGAGGGAGGGTGAGGAGGCAGCATTTTTACCAGAGGCACCGTCATTTCCTTGGTCCATGCTCTCCTCTTCGTCGCTCTCCACTATTCGGAGAGGCGGAAGAGGTTCGAACACCAGGGAGTCGCTGTCAGAGGTCGACAGCGCGGAGTGTTTCTCGGGCCCCGACGCCGAATCTGAGGACAAATCGATCAGATCCAGATCCTCTTTAGGAGCAGTCTTTATCGGGGAATCAACTTTGACCTCAAACGTCTCCATGCAGTTTAACCTAACTTCTGGTATGACGGGCCTCCGCGTGTCCTGAAAACCTTCCACCGCGGGGTTCCCAGGGACTTCGGCGCCGTCGGGCCTTGCAGCAGAGTTCTGGCGGGGACGTCCGGGCTCGTGCGGTCTCGGCGTGATGTAAGCCGCCTGGGCGGGAGGCCTATCTAGGTCACACCGGTCTATGCAGGACTTCCTACGGTGCTCGTCTAATGTAAACAACAGGGAGTCTGCGTTCCCTATATCAAGAGATTTTTGTTTTAAAGAGCGCAGCTTTTTTTTCTGAATGCTTTCTTCTCTCACACAGTGGAGAATGCTGTCTTGTAATGCACTCGTTTCTCTATATTCAGCCAGCTCTATTTCACCTGATTAAAACAGAAAAAGCTAGTACTGTTTCACTTGGAGATTTCACCATTCCTTTTCCCCCTCGTACTTGGGCATACAATTGGCATGAATCGCAACCCCAGCTCCACCAGAAGGCCACACTGACTTTCCAGCCAAGTTTTTGTAAGGTTCATTCTAATTTCAAAAACCAGAAACCTTTGGAATGCCAGAACCCACAATGGCAGTCTAAGATTGTATTTCCAAAATCAGGCTTCAGGATAATTCCTCAGCTCTGTTCATTTGTACACGGGAGAGGGGACCGCTTTTGGCCAAGGCAGAGCTAGGAAAATGTATTCAAATTGTGTGGAAGAAAAGCAAACATTTTGCAACAAATCAAATCAAGCAATGGCCCTCTAGGACAGTCATGACATTAATGATGTATCCGTCAATTCACGTATATATATAAATGTGGATGTATATATATACTGTTTGTGCATACATATAGATAAAATCAACGGTATTAAAATGTGTAGTAACGTAATAAAATTAAGATTTCACCCCAAACAAACGGTAGAGTACAACATTTCTGCATAAAATGACTAAGAGGAAAAAATTCATACTTCTCTGCACATTCATCTCAACCGGCTGATATTTCACCATTTTGCTGCCGCCTATCCTTTTCAATCTTGCAAAAAAAGTTTGAGACTCTTTATTGCAGGGTCCAGTAGGTGTGTCATGAATATCAGATTCATCAAAAACACTATCTTCTTCTAATTGGGGAGAGAAAGTCAAAATTACACTTAAGAGGTTATTCTCTCTTAGGCTGTGTCTACACAAGCATTTCAATGAAAGCATTACACAGAACTAGGTCTGGGGTGGTTTCTACGCCAGCCCCAGTCCAGCCATGGCTGGGCATTTCACCCAGATCAAATCATCCACGTGTCGACCAGAGCAACCTGTTCCAAGGTTGTCCCTCATTTTCCATGCGACAATTGGCAGCATTTGCAAGAGAGGCACCTCAATATTCCAACAGAGACTTCACGAGGAAGCTTTCTGGTGCACTTGAAACCAGATAACACATACGTGTCAGGAACTCGTGATATGGCTCGACATCCCTGCTTTGGGTGAATTTTCAGGCTACTTTGGCAAAAGAAAATGAAACACCATGAGTGGCTCTCACTCTTTCCAAAAATATATGCCTTCCTGGGATTTGAGAACTGGCATAGACACAGCCTAACAGTACATGCACTTCATACTTTGTAAATGCAAAATACTGTACTCTACATTTGGTAATGAAACACACAACACACAGAAAAAGCTTAGAAAAGCCACTGGTCATCTCAGAAGCTCCACAGATGATTATGGACTGAAAGAGTAAACAAAGGAAAAAGAAAACAGAAAGTAACGTTTCCCCCTAGTGAAGAGTCTTCTCCGAGGAGTTTGCCGGGTGTGACTATTATGAATCCCCGAAAGAATCTTTGACTCGTCTTCCTGAGGCTCCACAAACACACTGGTCACTAGAGCGCCTGTCGAGCTTGTTTCTCTGCCCTCTTCTGTCCCCATTTGGCCACTTTTGAATCAAAGATAAACCCAAAACCGTATTAGTAAGGAAAGGGTTGCTACATGGCCGCCCATAAAGTTCACTTAATTTCAAATGTTCTTCTTTCATGCTCTGGAAAGGCCAAAGTCATGTATGTACAACGCAACAAGAGAAAAGGTTACTAAAATGCACTTTATAAATATCTCGATCAATGGAATTGACCTACCTACCTACATGCCAAAGTGAGACTTGGGGGCAATTACGATTATTTAAGACTCCCTGGCTGCAAGGGGTGTACAGGCACAGAGTTCAGTTTGATCCTGTCCTAACACACTAGAGTCTCCAAGTCAGTGACATTCGAAGCAGATGTTAGATGAACTAAGAATGCTAATCTTTTTGTCAAATAAAAAAAATAAATGTTAACAATCAAAATGGATACAAAACTCCCAGTGAACTTCCACAAAGATGGGAAAGCCGATTAAATTCCTGTGTTTCTGGGGGCGATGCAACAGTGATTTGTTTTATTTTGTTATTGCCTTTATAAAAATATTCTTCTTTAAAACATACAGCTTTTCGAGGAAATAGTTGTGCAGTTTTCATTACATGACTTTGACATAATTCTCAACTGTGATTTACAGACACAGAAAGGCTCCAAGACGGCACCCCACCCTCCACGCGGAAAGGTTCATCCCGGACTGGCCCAAACACTGAGCCCACACTGAGGACAGCCACAGTGTGACTGAATCTACCCAGCGTCCCAGAAACGAAGCCCTAAACTGGTAGACAGGATGTTCTTCGGAAAGAATCTGACTGGTACCAGAACTAAAAAATTTAGGACTCGGAGTTGCATCTGTGGCCAGCCTAGACCCTTGGACCTTGCGGCAATAAACCAACAATGGAAGGGACGCTGGCTCCAGCCCATCCGACCGAGGTATTTCCAGGGCAGTCAACCAAACCACCGCACAATACCAAGAGCCCAAAGGGTCACGAGACACTCGGCTTTCTCCCTGGATTGAACTTGATTATGGCCCTTATTACAAGTCTAGTCACCCCGTGACATACACTCAAGATACACTTGGGTCCTCAGCTCTCGCCTAAAAACTTTCAGGCTACAGTTTTCCTCTAAAGTTTTATTTGATTGCCTCCTTCGTGGAAAAGCTATCAATATAAAAAAACGTCAATATCAGAAATAATGTAAACCTATGCAGCAAAACTATTCCATTGCCGTTGCCTTAAATCGATTTGTACTGAATAAGGCAGCTAGGAAAAGGCACTTCAGCAAATTTAGACTCCACTCAAATCTGTGAGCACAGAGTTCGGAGCAAACGAGAGACTGACAAGGTCTCATGGCTCCACGGGGCGCCGACCGAGATGCGCCGCACAGCCCAAAGCCAGGCGTTCCCATCACGTAGGAAAAGGCTTACAAAGGCTCCTTAACCAAGCAGCAGACACTTTGTACCAAACACCATCTCTTATAAAATGGACTTTAGAAGCATATTAATTATTTCTCTTGAATGCTCCTTTTTCAAAAATGAAGGCAGCAACATTCACGGGAAAGTTGGAAAAACAGTGAAGCAGGAAGTGATTTTCTGACCCGCCAATGACACCCAGGGGTGCTCTTCTACCTCCTGAGAGAAACACTGCCTAGGAATGCATTACGCAGTCAAGCTCGGTTCCGCACGGACTCGAGACACGCGAAGTACCTTTCTCCTTTTCGCTGTATCTGCTTATGTTACTGTTGTCGCTGTACAAAGGGCCCGCCGTGGCGTGGGGCTTGCAGCTATGGTACTGCGCATTGAGTGTGTTGACTGTGATGTGAATCAGATGCAGCAGGACCTTGCTGATGTCACAGTCTCGATACGGATACTGCACGAGAAAATGAGGGCGGGAAAACGCAGATGGTTATTTTGAAGGGGAAGTTTTCCACTTGAGCTTGCTAGGTATTTTTCTCAGGGTTCCTTTGAGATAAAAAGAAAAATACAAAAAGGCAAAAACGTAAATTCTTAGCGTGGCCTTATTCTGAAAAGGGACAATATTCCCCGCCTTCCGCACCGCATGGCGGACAGCGACACAGGCCAATTTGCAGTTACAATCCCTTTCAGGATAACTATCTGGCATATTCAAAACATTTGGTGTATGAGTACAATTTTCAATAGTTTCCTTGTTTTCTTTTTTTAAAAGATTTTATTTATTCGTTGTTAGACAGAGGAGAAGGGAGAAAGAAAGAGACAGAGACATCCCATGTGTGGTTGCCCCTCACGTGGCCCCCACTGGGGACCTGGCTTGCAACCCAGGCATGTGCCCTGACTGGGAATCGAACCGGCGACCCTTTGGTTCACAACCAGTGCTCAATCCACTGAGCTACACCAGCCAGGGTATTTCCTTGT
The DNA here is from genome assembly GCA_039655065.1 of Glossophaga mutica. NCBI lineage: Eukaryota > Metazoa > Chordata > Mammalia > Chiroptera > Phyllostomidae > Glossophaga > Glossophaga mutica. Next base: position 8,195,714 of record CM077303.1, read on the forward strand.
TTTCTGACATAAGAATTAATACATAGATAAAATAGATTCTGGTTGTAAACAGAAGTTGTTGATCAGTGTCCTACAATTCACCTGTTTTTGTTCTAAACATTTTCAAGACAATACACTGGTATGGCCTCCATTTCTATTTTCATTCCAATAGTTCTTTGCTTCCCAGCACTAACAGTACATGACAATTCTTCTGAAGGTCAAATTAGGGTCCCACAAAACTCTCAGCATAGGTCTCCTAGGGGGGACTATGGCAGCGTACCTTGTAAAGGATGACGAGCAAGGCCTTCAACCACATCTGCCGGATGTGCGGTTTTAGGGACCAGAGGGAACAACGAGGTGGCTGTTGGAAATAATGCCGTAGTTGAGGACAAGAGCAGTATTTGAGCACCTGAACCACCAAGGGGAGAAGGTGTTTTCCCAAGTTAATGTTATAGTCCATAACCTGAAAGAGGAAAGAAATTAATAACTGAAGGAAAACTATAAAGAATACTTATAAGCCAAAAGAAAATATTTGAACTATGGAAACAAAGGCAAAATATTTAACAGGCATCTCACAAAATATTAATGGTAGTGGCCAGTAGATACAAAGGAGGAAAGTCCAACCTCACGAGAAATGTTTAAAAAATGTGTATATTAAAAGTTTTAATCTACTTAATCATCTAATTATTTAACTTACCTATTTAATTATCTATTAAAATAATCTATTAAACTATTAACTAGAGTAAAATTTAGAGCCAAGCAAAACACCTAGTACTGAAAATCACTTGGAGAAGTGGACATTCTCAGACACCATTGTATTACTCAATACAACCTTTCGAGAGAGTGATTAGCACCGCATTCAGAAGTGAAAAAAAGCACACAGCCTCCAACACAGCAGTTAAATATTCCTAAGGAAATAATCAGACAAGTGTGCCAGGACGCATGCATAAATATAGATATTCAGCATTACAGCCACCCCAAATTGAAAACAGCCTACATCTCCAACAATACGGAATCAGTTAATAAAAGAGTGTTTTTATGACAACAGACTAGTATGTTGCCATTAAATAGGATGTGAAACAAACTTATTTACATAATATGAGCTTGGTAATATATTTTTCAGTTTAAAAAAATAAACATGTACGTCAGTATGTATAACAATCTTATCATTAAAATGGGTGTGTATATACATGTGTGCATACATGTGCGTATACATGCATGAATGTGTATGATATCTGTGTGTGTGTGTGTAAATTCGGAGCCAGCGGTCTACTCCAAAATGTTAGTGCTTTGTCAAGGGTTTTTTGGAGATTTGTATTTTAACTTATTGGTTCTATTTCTAAAATGAATACACACACATAACATGGGTTTAGAAAGGGAGCTGTGAGGAGGGAAGGAAGAAGGAAGAGAGGAGGGGGGAGGGAGGGGAGGGAGTCTGAAAGGGAGCGTTCTCTCTTCGTCACAGACGGCTGAGTGCTCGTGGCGCTCCATCCTAGTTACCAGCATCAGCAAGAGACAACCACGCACGTATCGCGCTCCCGCTTTGCTCGTCAGTTTTCATTGCTTTACAATCTATTTGCGCTCATTGATAACAGCTACCATCACTGAGTTCCTACCGCGAGACAGGCGCTAAGCCGGGAGCCTTGCAATGTGTCGTCTCTAATCTTTGGGGGAAAGTCCGTCGCCAATGAGCAAACGGAGGATGCCTAAGGCCATAGCAGTTAGTAACAGTGGCAGAGCTGAAATTAACATGCATGTCTCTCCAGCCCCAAGTCCTATACCCTTTGCAGACTGTGCCGCCATTCTGGAGAGTCAGATTTGTAGCACTGGTCAAAGCAGGCCCACCATATACCCTGTAATCCCTTAATGCTGCTCTTGGACCCGTATCTCAAGGGAATCCCCAGATCTGTGGATAAGGGGCACATCCGAGGATGCCCACTGCTGAGCTGTCTGGGATAGTGGGGAGCTGGGAGCAGTGTGAGTGGCCCTCCCTAGGGGGATGGACGGCTGACGTGTGGGAGATGCACAGCTGGCATACGACACAGCGGTTAGAAGGAGCAGACACGCACGGAATAGCCGGTGATGATAACGCAGCACGGAGTAAGTTCTATGATTATTTCAACGCTTTACTTGAAGCCGCAAAGGAATGGGATGAAAAACAACAAAAGCAGTCCAGTGAGGACCAGAGGGAAAGGGGGAGTGGGGAGGTGGAGGAGGGCAGAAGGGGGACAAACAGTGATGGGGGGAGATACGACTTTCAGTGGTGAACACGCGGTACAATAATCAGATGATGTGTTACAGAACTGGACACCTTAACCCTGTAGAATTTCATTAACCAATGTCATCCCGGTAAATTCAGTAAGAATTTTAAAAGGAAAAGGAAAAACACCCATAAATAAAAATCCCGCATCACTTATTGTTCAACGGGTAGAGTTTCAGTTTAGGATGGAGAAAAAGTTCTGGACTGGATGGCGGTGATGATGACAGCAATGTGTATGTACTTAATGCCACTGAATTATACACTTAAAAATGGCTAAAATGGTAAATTTTATGTTATGTATATTTTACCCCCCCCCAAATAAATCCCAAACTCCCTTTATGACATCAGGTTGCTGAGTTTTGCTCATCTTCGTATTCCCCTCCACATGCCCCTGCCTTAAATAAAGGAACTTGTACAAACCTTTCCACTCAACCAGTGTCGGCTAAATGGAATTCAATTACTTGCTTCTACTGAAAGCCTAACGGTATGACTTCTGAAAGCTGTTATCACACTTACTTGGGCAATTCCTGCAATAAATGCATTAAAGCAAGTTGACAGGCGCATTTTTTGAGGCGCAATCATGAAGCAACCTTCCTGCTGGTCATAGCCGAGTAAGACGTACAGGTGCCGCTTGACCGTGTTGAAGGCCTTCGCGCTGCTGATGTCTGACTCGGCACTGCTCTCATCCTTGGCCATGAACTTCATGAGCACTGTGATCAGCTGGTGGACCGTCTGGTGGTCGATCCCCGCATCCTCCGGGAGCAGGTCCTTGATGGTGTTGTCATTCTCGGGGGATTGTTGCCCTGTCGGTACAAGGCAGGCCATCAGTGGGTGGGTGGTCCCTCCAGAAGCAAATTGACACTAAAACCTCACTTACTGATAAATCACCATTCTTCTGCCACTAAATATTTAAAGGTTCTTTTCTAGAAAAACTTAAAGGCACAATATAGTCTACTAAGCAAAGCATTAGTCCAAGAAAGTTAGTGAATCCATCAGCAACCGAGTAATGGGGAGCAGTAAGGAAATAGAAATCAAAACAGGGGCGATACACAGCTAGTTTATCTTCGACCAGCAAGATAAACACCTAAAGAAACTTTGCATGTAGCGCTTTTAAAGAACTTGGCAAAGTTTTATCCTCAGCGAAAAAGAGAAGTTTTCCTTCCAGCTTTGTAAAATAAACATGTGAGAATAACCACAAAAAGAAATTCTAAAGTCCACTGAGCACAAAAACATCCACTGGCTTATTTTGTTTAAATTATTATCTCGATTCAGTTATGTTCACAAATCTGCTGGTGAAAAATAAGTTTTCTTTTTCAAATCCTGAGATATTAGCAGTGTGTAGTCTTTGAATGACATAGTCAAAATTATAAATAGCAAATTATAAGCCCTGCTGAATGTAATGAGAAACACACAGGGAGGGGAGACCACAGACAGAAAGAAAGAAGCATGAACTTTTAAAAACAGAAAAAAGGAAAAAATGCCACATGAAGGTGAGCTGAAAGTTCACATGGAAAGAAAAATACATCTCAGCCCTTCACTTATTCTGAACCGAACAGACAATTATATCCCAGCAGCTCCCTGACATTCTGAAATCATTCCCTGATTTTCTCTGTTATTTTTCAAAGTCAGAAATTATACCCTCTCTTGTTTTTCTGCCTCTTCTGATCTGGTTTAGTTTAGGACTTTGGGGAAAGGAAGAATGAGAGTTGCTACTCTTTACTGCTGTTTGGGGGCTTATTCCCGTCCTTCCTTTGACAAGCGGCGTCAGAATTTCTAAGTTGAAGACCGTTTTTGCCTGGTGGGTTAAGGTAAGCACACCAGCATCCTCACCTCTCATCTTGCAGGGAAAAGTTTGGCTAAATAATGACAAGCCTTGGTTACAAACTATTACAAACCAAAGCTTGACCACATTTATTCAATGATGGTGTAAAGGATATAACAAAGAGCTAGGTCATAATTTACATCCACCAACTTGTCAACCAATTCGACAAAATCCCAACCTTCCAGCACACCGCCAAGGGAGGCAAGAGAGGAAATGTTTCTGGAGACTGCGGACATCAGCGGCCTCGAACCCAAACACTGTTCTCGTCAGCAGTGGCACGAAGGTAACGTCAAGTTCAGAACCGGCTAAGTTAGAACAACACGGAAGGTAGCGAGCTAGGTTGTCTAGCTTTCCCCAGATGATCAGAAGAATGTTGGTCTGTTCAAAAGGGACACACTGGGAAGGGAAGGTTTGCAATGTGTGAAGAGGCAGCACAATCAAGGACGGCAGAGAGCCTCGAACAAGGCGGGCAGCACCTGACCAACGTCGCAGCGACCCTAGGACTCGAACCTTTTCTGTCTCATAGAGTCTGTTCCGGACGGAAAAAATACGTGCAATGTACTTTAGAGAAGTGTTTACCAAAAATTATTCAACTAAAACCTAAGAATTTGTTTATGATGGTGTTTGACAGGAAGAGTGGTTAATAAATTAATTGTTAATATTATCATTATTTATTAGCCATACATCAGCCATCATTAAAAAAAATCGCCCTATTTCACCAAGAACCCAATAATGTGAAGCACTGTTTTATGTTATAATAAAATTAAATGTTTCAAATAGAAAATCAAACCAAAGCCATACCTACGTAAATCCTCACAAAATAAAACAGAAACAGTGTAGAAAACTATCTTTCAACCTTGAAATATTTCATTTTGATTTTTTTTCTCCAGACTATGACTTTCCAAGTAGAAGAAGATAAGTTATTGCTTTGGGCAAGCCTCGGCCAAGACTGTGGCAAGTGTGAAAATCTAGGTTCCCTGCAGGAATCACTGATACCATAGCAACAAGTGATGGCTGGTACAGTAGAGTCATTCCTCAGTTCGCCTTACCTCTGGGGGCAAGGTTTCAGCCAGAGCGAATCCCTGAGTCCTGCCAAGTCCCCTCCAAGTCCAAAGGGGCTTGACTCCAAAGTCCCAAAGTTAAAAGTGGAATCGAGGAGGGCGGGAGAAGGAGTGGTACCTCTGTTTTTCAGCCCTGGGAAACTAGGGACCTCAATACGGAGGAAAGGGAACTCCAGGCTAAGCCCGACGAGGACATCAGCTCCCTATTTCATTCTATCCCAGTTTAGGTCTAGAAAACAAACCACCAGACTTTTCCCCTTTAAATGTGTCCAAATTCTTCTCACTGTAAGAAGACATTCATTTCCAGAGGCTGTAACCTTAGCTTTTTCTCATCAAATCACATTTTCTTCATGACTCTCATTTCACAAACGCCCTGACGCCATATTAAGTCCTTCACTGGTCCTCAGTGCTTCCGCAGTAAGTTTGCTGCTTTCCCTTTGCTTTCTCTGATAAGTGAGAAAGGATGCTCTTTAACAAACCATTAAAGTGACTGACAAAGGGCTAGGTAATGGGACCTATCGCATAAAGTGGGGGCGACCTCTTTTCTTTCCAGTAATTACCGCTCCGGTTGCAGACTTTTGCAAGTCTGTGTTTTGTATATGGTCCTTCTTTACAATGCCACAGACTTGTGACTGGTACACTCTTCATTAAGAAAAGTTACCTTAATCAAATCCATAAGAAAAATGAGCTTAGAAAAGTTGGAATATTCTTTATTGATAAAGACACTATTTCATTATCTATAAAGGGTACAAAATTTCCATTGTAAAACTCAATACCTATAATATTTTCTCTAAGGTGTGACAATTAAAACGCTTTTGAGCTCTGTTCTATGAAACTCCTGAATATCTTTTAACTATAGAGATTCAACAGATTAAGGGGTTTGGTTTTACCATTTCTATAGAGAGAAAGGTAAGCATCTTGATCATCGTGAGGCAGAGAGCTATTCCGGCTATACCTTTAACATGGGCGGGGCCCGTTACAATCTGCCCACAGAGTGGCAACAACCGATTGATGCTCCAAGGTAAAATGCGATTGTATTCACTCAGATGATTTGAAACCAGGCAGGATCAGGATCTGCTTTTCCAGACCTATCTCCTATCAGTCCACCCCGAATGCTCAACATCCTCATGAGCCAGGATGCTCCTGGGTCTCAGGATATCACCAGCATTTTCCCGCCTTTAGGTCTTTGCTTGCAGTGACCTCTTCGCCTTGGGAAGTGGTCCTCCAGCCCCACCCCAACTTAACCCTATGGATCTGGTCCCCACAAGCCATTCTTATTGCATGTGCCCACCCCCCTTGCAGCAACTGGATGCGATCCCTACACTCTGTAAATCTCCAGAGACGAAGAAGGAGGGAAGATGGGAGGAAAGAACGGAAGGAGGAAGGGAAGTTTCCTTTAGCACTTCCTAACTTTCACACGACAAAGAACTATTACCCAAGGCAGAACTTGTTATTCACTGGCTTGCCTGATTTCCCCCGGAAGAGCTAGGGCTCCTTGAAGGCAAGTGCTATGTTTTATCTGTTTTTATATCCTTCACAGAAACTGGAGCAGTGTGTGACATACTGAATTCAAGTTAGTATTTCAGACCTTGTCCTCTCTACAGGAGAAAAACTGATGACGTCCTGAAACAGTAAGGAAGTTGCTAGGGAAATAGGAAACAATTCCTTTATTTAAGTCAACTCACTGACCCCACACCAAACCAACAAGTGACAATTAAGTAGAGGAAGAAAGGACCCCTTCCATGAGCTTACTCTGCGTTTGCTCGAGAGAAGCCAATGATCAAGCCCTATAAATGAGGTTGCCTTGTTTCTGTAGCTCTAGCTTCACTGCCTCATTGGGCTCCCTAGCTCATTAACTCAGCTTAAAGCCTCATTCGCAGCAGTTCCGTTGTGCGCGCGCACAGCCACAGTAGGGCCCTGAAGCTGGGGCCGGTGACTAACTCCATGTCCTCATGCTCCCCACCCCTGCCTTTGCCTCTTCCTGCCCCAAACCCCACCACTGCGAGTTTACATCCCATCCACCCGTCCAAGCGTGACTTTTCACACCTTGCTTCCCATTTCACAGCTCTCCTCCCACTGCATTTCACGGGAACCATCCTGTAGTGCTAACACTTTCACGCTGGATGAGAGTTCTTATGTTCATACTTGATCTCTCTTACTTGACTATAAACAACTTGGGAGTATAAAAATTGTTAATGAATCTTTGCACTCTTCCTATTTGCTAGTACAGCAGGTGCTTCGAGAGGCACTGTCATTTCCCAAAATTATCATTTCAAACAAGAGTATTCCTACAAAAAAAAAAAAAAAAAAAACTGTACTCTTTGACTTACTGGATCATGATGATCAATAGGTATTTTGAAGTTAGGGAAAATGTGAATTGCAAACCATCTTTCTAGAAAGAAAGAGAGAGAGCAACGAGGAGCAATCTGGAAGTCTCTAGGCTGGGACACCCAGAGGGAGGCAGGAAGGTCAGAACGAGTTCTACCAATGCTCCTTAGCACTGGGCACCCTCATAGGGCACCTTCTCTTTCTGGTATTGCACGAACTCAGACCAAGAGGTCGTAAGATTTCTCTGTAGGCTGGAGTAGAGCATCCATGTCCCTTTAGGGACTGGGATAGCTCTAGATCTGGGGTGTCTAACCTGTGACCCGTGGGTGGCTGTGAATTCAGCCCAACACAAAATCATAAATTTACTTAAAACATTATGCATCACAATATATTTAATGTGTGGCCCAAGACAACTCCTCTTCTTCCAGTGTGGTGCAAAGATGCCAAAAGGTTGGGCACCCCTGCCTAGACCAATTTCTGGGTTCTAACTGAAAAGGTCCTTTGGTCTGGATGCCCATGGGCTTACTGGATGCTCACTGTGGCGGACCTGAATGCCCAGGTCAGCTCCGTAATGAGGCCATGTCCCCTAGGGTAGGAATACCCTAAAGCCAATTCATCAAGGGGTCGCTGTGGTGGGGAAAAAAGCAAATCAAGTCTCCTGGACTCAAGTATCAGTTCTACCCCTAACTAGTTAGTAACATGTGATCTTCAGCAAACCATCTAAGAAGAATTTCTTAATTCCCCAGGACCTCAGTCCTCCTGTCCATATGTAAAGTGGAAAAAAAATAATACTTTACATTTACCCACAGTTGTTGTAAAACTGAACTTGGATGATTTGCATAAAAACACTCTTTACAGATAGAAATACTATACATATATGTAGTATTATTATTTACCTACTACTGTTTAATGATTCATTTCAGGAGGGGAGGAACAAGATATAATTGAGCTCCCTGTGATCACATGGAGTGGATACTGTCTGTCGAGTATTATGCCATTATAAAACCCCATAACTGCTGCATTATATTCAGTTAATATTCAACAGATGTTCTGAATCACCAAAGACAAAGAATTCCTGCTTCTCACAGTGTTAGTGAAAGTACACTTTACATCTAATCATGACGCCCATTTCCGATTAGCAGGGGAAAGTGTGTAGGTCATCAAGTGGGATCAAACACAGGTGTGGCGCTCCTGCCAGCGTGGACCACACGTGCCTTGCAAGAGAGACCCAGACATCCGGGCCTGAGACCCAGATCTGTGTGTTACCAACTAACGCGTGACACTTGCTCCTTTCTGGGAACTTTGGTTGCCTCTTCTGTAAAATGAGAACATTAACATATTTCTAATGTTTCTGCTGTAACATTCTCTGAATTTTACATATGTACACAGGCCTTTGGTTTGACTCATAGGTGTCACAGAGGAATGTAGCTTGTCACTAGTCTTGCACGGTGTACCTTCTATACAAGCGTATTTCCATCGCAAAATTAGCTGCGCGTGCCAAGGGCAGAGCCATAAACTATAAATCCAGTGCCCAAAAGTCCGGCCTTAAACAACAATGAAAGGGCATCTGCTTTACTTCTGGCCTAGTCAGTAGGAGGTCTTCACAGAGGAGCTCATGACCTGCGTGGACAACAGTATATTCAAGTAGCAAGTTCTTGACTTTCCACTCAATTACCATTTCAAACCAGCCTGCAGTCCTCTGACCACCCTGGCATGTCTTTGCCTCCAAGTTAAAACATTCAGTGTCCAGCAAATAATAACACAACAATAGGAAACTAGCTTGAAATTGTCTTGTAAGCAATTTATATAAGTTTCCAAATCTAAGCAAGTTTTGTTTATGGTGGTGTCATGTGAATTATCTTTATATGTAATATGAACAATGCTGTTATTTGCCCCCTTCCTATCTGGTCGCTTTTGGTGGGACAACTAGATGACTGAAGGCTCTTCTTAACATCAAGAAACACATGATCACATTTTCCCAGAGATGTGAGAGGCCAGATTGTCATAATGCGCAGTAATAGTACAGGCTAGCTTTTCAATTGAGTCTTAAACAGAAGGAAAAGATGGGGTCTGTGATAGTCTTGCCAGAGTCCCTTCCACCCTTGGGATACTTCAGGATACAGTGTAACCTCTCAGGGAACATCAAATGACAAGTACGCCCTACCCAGCTGCATGTGAAATCCTCCTTCTCTGAGAGACAGAAATGCATGTAGAGCTGCAAAGAATTAGGAATGGCTAAGGGGATGGTGAATGATGGTGGTTCAAATGCATAACCTTTGAAAATGCAAATGACGTGTGTGTTTTTCCTGGAGCAGATGTGTATGAACATAATATTTCTATGTGTAGATACACATACAAATATAAGCACTTAGGTCTGGTTCTAGTCATACTGGCTCTCTGGGAAAAAGCACACACCCGGGTGACATGAAGCTTCTTACTGGACCGAAAGGTAAAAGGATCGAAGTCATCTGCCAACAGTGAAATAAAGAATTGCTATCTCAGGGGCTCAAATGCGTGAGCGTCTGGGGAAAGACCCTTTGAGCCTGCGAATCCTGCATACATCACTCTGGTCTGTGCCTTGTCCGCCTGGGACAGACAGTTGCACACGGCCCTTCGGGTCAGAGGTACCCACCTGGTGTCTGTTCGGGTGTCCCACCGAGAGCTGGAGCAGACTGCTCATGCCTGGTCAGCCTCATGGCTTAAAAATCAACAACAACTCTATTTAAATAAGCATTAAAAACAACCTGAGCCTAGAAAATACACTCAGCGCTAACCGCATTGGATAGCAGGGGCAAGTTTAGTTGTCCTGTTGGTGATTCATTCCACATAAAAGATGCTTACATCACCAAAGGTCTGGGTTTCATCTGAATCTCCAGAACATCCTTCAGTGTTACTTTAATTCTTAATCTTTGAAATTGTCACATGAATCAATTAACAAGAAATAACAAGAAATAAACCTTATATCCCACACTGATCGCTTAGGTACTAAAAGAGCTGGGAAATTGTTCTAGAGGCTGCGATGCACTGGATCTAGGTGTTGGTTTCTAGCACCTGATTTGGTTTCGGCTGGGGCCTCACGTTACTACAGGATATTGTTAAACGGGCACCTGTGGTTAGCTCTGCTCTCTGAAAAGCTGCATTATTGATGGCTTAGAGGTCTGGTATTGATTCTTTCAAAGTTCCACGTACCACATTTCCTTGGCTTGTCGAAAAATAGAGAAAATGCAATAAATTAAATCAAATCATGTTTATGATTAAAATGGTTATGTTACAGAAGGCTGTCTTCTAATGAATGCCAATGAAAAAGCAAACTTTTCAGCTTCTGACAGGACAAGAAATACGTTTTTTTTAAAAGATTTTATTTATTTATTTTTAGAGAGAGGATGGGAGGGAGAGAGGGAGGGAGAGAGACAACAATGTGTGGGAGATACATCCATCGGCTGCCTCTCGCACGCTCCCATCTGGGGCCCAGGCCGCAACCCAGGCATGTGCCCTGACTGGGAATCGAACCAGCGACCTTTTGGTTCACAGGCCGGCACTCAATCCCCTGAGCCACCCCAGTCAGGGCACAAGAAATATGTTTTATGGTGTTATTTTATTGACTTTATAGCAGTTAAAAATTAAATAAATCATTTGATAAGAAGTTAATAATATATTTATATCCCTTCACTAATATGATGATTTAGTTATGAATTTTTAATTATTTCTCATTCATGAGCCATTGCTAATCCTTAGAGTTCATCCAGTGATTCGGTAATATAAGGAAAAATTTGTTCTCTTTAAAAGTGAAATACAAAGAAAGACCTTTAAAAAACAAGTGCATACGGTCTTTTTATTAGGTTGGCAATGAAGATTCTTTTCATTTTACCTGGTAAAGTTGGGCAGAATTCAACTTCTGGGTCTGATTTATCTTTTTCAAAAGCAAACATTCCTATCAGTTTGTCTGGGAGCTTGTTTGGCTGCCTCTACTGTGCTTTGAATGACAATTGTCAAAGTCTCTTCCAGAAAGCTCTCGGGGTAACCAGCTGGAGCAAACCTTCCCCTTTGAGGACTTAGGAGCAAATGCTCTACTTCCACGCCAGGTTTCAATGGCTTTGCCCCTGTGCGCATTTTAAAACCACCTACTGCTGGATCCAGGCTTTGCTCCACCCCAAAACTAGAAAAAGCCACCCAGGGCACTAACACCCCTGGGGCAACCCTCTGGGGAATCCGAAGGCCAAACCTGAGGGCTGAGCTGTTTGCTAAATCCGCTGCTCTGTGAACATTCAACAGAAAGACATTAAACAGGCTTAGAGGAAGGATGAAAAAAGATACTCAACGAATCTTGGAGGTTAGGGTCTCGGGGAGGGAGAGCGCCCTCTTGGACTCGGCGGGCCCTTTCACGCTGTCTCGCAGGGAGCGCACGCTCTTCTGGCGGTTCCTGGCGAAGCGGGCCCGCTTGATCTTCCACAGCGCGGCGTCGCTGAGGTTGGCCACGTTGGTCCGCACCGCGGTGATGGCTGTGCGGGAGGAGCTGGAGGTTACTTTCCTTCCCTGGCTCTGTCAGGCCGAGGGCCCGAAACGACCCGCCTGCGTATAGTTTCAGGATTCAAAACCGTCTTTCCTGGATACACTACTCACTCATCTTTCTTTCCTGGTTAAGTTTTATATTAAAACATCATGACTATCGCCCACCATGACTATCATCTAAATAAGATTAAATGATCTCATTTCGTTGTCTCTGGATAACTGGTGGAGTGGATTCGCAGGGTGCACATGTATCTCACAAGCCTGCTCGCAAACATTACAAACGTGACGACTGAATAATAGTTAAGGGGCACACGTGTGCGTCTCAGACAGTTCTCACAAGCCCTCCAAGAAACGAGAAAATTACGATTTTGGAAAGCCAGCGCATGGTTCACCTAGAGATCGCTGCAGGAGGTATTCAACAAACATTCAATAAACTGAGCGCCAGAAGGCAAGGCATCCCCCGGGATCGTAATCGGAACTGAAACCGCATGCCGAGCATCTTCTGCCTATCTGTCAACACAAGCCTGGACACTGCAACTCTTTAAAGCAAGTTCTGAGGTTCGCTTACTTGTGGGAAAAGGAAATTCTTTATTACAGTCCAAATGCAGCTGAGCTTCCAAAGAAAGCGTCTCAAATCTATTGACAAAGAACTCCCAGCTCAAAGCAGGAATGTCTCGCTTAAGGAAATGCAAGAGCGAAAGCTTGCTCAGGATCGTGGGCCGGTCTTTCACCACAGTGTCAAACTGGAAGTCGAGGCAGAGACACAGGCCCTGGAGACGGGAGGAAAGCAGGGAGAGGTCAGACGCGAGCCCCTGCGTTGCTTCGGGGCAAATACACCAAGCAAAGTCAGAGGGACCAGGCGGACTCCTCGATCTGTATTTACAACATAGAATGACCCAACCGAAATCTTTTCTTTTTTATTGCAAATGTTGGTAGGAAACTACAAAAGAGTAGCTTCTCCTCATTGCAGAATACCCCTTGAATTTTGATGCATAAATATGAACTAAAGGTATGTTACTAATTTTTATCCAAATACCTTTAAACCAATGTTTCTTTTCGTAATGTCTGTAGTTTCCACAACAGAAGCTTACATTCCAAGCTATGTTTCAGCATACGCAAGATGGTTTCTAAATTCCCTTTCAGAGCTAAATTCTAAAATTGAGAATAAAATTTCCACACTTGATCTTAGCCAAATGGCCTAGAAGTGATAGAATTAAAATCTCTAAAAGAAATTTAGATTTTAGAGTTCTTTCAGTAATTCTATATGAAAATAGAATCATCTTCTTAGAATGTGAGTGAAACATAGAATCTTTAAAAATCAAAGATGGAATGGATAGAGCATCTATTTCTCCATATATGAGTCTACCATTCCCTTTTTTGTAACTCAACAAAATTTAAAAACTGTAATTTATTCAACCATCTTATTAACTCATTCAATTCTCATCTAATGAGTACTTCCTGGGTTCCGGGTCCAGAGCAGGAGCAAGACATACAACCACCTTGTCTCATTAAAATCAGCACAGAAGGACTACCCAGAAAACGATGGGGAGTTTTTACAGGGGAGGGTGTGTGTCCACAGGCAGCATAACCCTCAATTTTTTCAGAGCCCGCACCATCTGCCTTTACCTCTTAGTCTTTTTTACAAGAAGAGCCCTTCGACTGACTGAGAGGCACCGTGTGCGCACACCCACTTAGGAGCACGGCTTTATGATGAGTCAGACCTGAGTTGGTTCCGCCCCTTACTAGCTGTGCGACTCTGAACTTTCTTAACCTTTCTAACCCTTGGCTTCTCTATGTAAAATGGGAACACACAAAAGGTTAATGTGGGGATTAAATGAGATCCGCTGCCCTGGAAACACACTATCTATCTGATAAACGTTAGCTCTTGCCATTATTATTAGTTTTAATAATAATGATATAAAAATAAATCAGGTGGTAGTGTGGAAAAGAGAAGATCAGGACTTCGGAGATTCTGGTCTTGGTTCTCCCATTAATTCACTCATCTCTCTGAGACTTGGTTTCTTCAACTACGAAACACAGGTGCCAGAAGATAAATATACAACCCTCTCCAGGTCTCATATTTCATGTTACTTTGGCTTTAATTTGTAGCATTTCATTTTTGGTAGCATATTTACCTTCCCAAGGTTTGCTTTGATTTATATTATAACTCCTCTGATTTCTCTTAGTATGTACCCTCTAATAAAAGGGCCTTTCACCCAGAAGCCAGCTAAATGATGTAAAATAAACAAGCCTAATTTAATAACCTACCACCAAAAACAATTATGCAATAATTATATCTGTCAGAAGTGATTCAGCACATGTACAAAGGCTGAAAAGAAAGTATCAACAAACAAAAACAAGATGTCTGTTTATAAGATATGCTTCTGGGATGTTTCCCCCAGTTTAGAAATTTCCACTGCTATGATCATCATCATCATCATCAGTATTGGGTGTGTGTATGTGACAAATTAAGTCAATGAGGTAGCAGGGCAGACAGCACACGCCAAGGGACGTCACCTGCAATGCTGGCCTCTTTATGGTGTCAAGCAGGAGGCCGGCCCTGGTAGCCACCGCTGGGTTGACGTCCTCCACCGCCGTCAGAAAGCAGCAGAAGGCGTGCGCCAGGGAGTACTTCAGCAGGTGGTTCTTGGTCACTGAGTGAATGTCCAGAAATCTGCAAATCACAGCCACTTTTTCCACTGCAATGCGAAAGGCGCAGGACAAAAACAGAAAGACGTTTACTTAGATAGTCTGAGCACTGAGCCCACAGAGATAAGGGTAACCCTGGGACCCCACCCACCGATGTTAAATACCAAAGGAGGTCCTCCTGCCACCTTCTCAAGCTTCTTCTGTTCTATCTGTGCAACAGAGACTGTTTCTACTCAGTGCAATATTTTTCTGCCAGGCAGCCTGGATTTAGCTCTGGGTTGCCTTTTTTAAAAAATGGCCTTTCCCTTTGTTTAACTTCCGGTTGTATTTCAAACTATTCAAAATGCCTCGGTGATCGTTGCTTTGTCCATCCCATGGAGGTTCCGCAGACCACGCAGGGAGGTGCGAGGTGCCCGCCAGCCTGTGCTCTAGATTCTGGACCCCCAACTGCACTCTTTGTACGACATGGTGTGAAATGACAGCCAGTCTTCCCGGGGCTATGGAGCGTATTTCTTCCATGAAATAGATGCGCCCTTACTTGATTCATTTCTAATCACTCTGCAAATCTATGTTAAGTGACTCCAGCCACTCTTAAAAACAGCTTGGTAAAAAGTTATAGTAGAGAGCGAAGCGATCTAGTTTCATGCAAATAAAGACGTTTCAGTGCTTTGCTTCAGCTGTTTCTGCAGCCTAGGATATTCTTTCTATTCTTTTCTGCTAATGGACATTCTACCACCCTTAAAAGAATCTGCTGTCAAAAATTCTGCATGTTCTGTGAAGTCCACCCGAGTTCCCAGAGTGCCCTCTCCATCCCAAGACCACCTGCGAAAGTGCCGTCCGTTCAGACGTGGCACATGTGCACTGCTGCGTGGCGTGTCTTCTTCTGTGACCTCGAACTATAGTCACACGAGCACAGTTGCGGAACCTTGTACACGTTCGTGTTTGGTCTCATCATTTAAACTGGGAGCTGCTGAGAGCAGGGGTCCGCTCTCTTACTCTCTGCTGCTCCCACAGATGTAGCATTGGTTCAATGAATCCACTGATTCCTTTATTTCAATATATAGACTAGGAAACCATCCTAGGTACTTGTAGGGACACGGAAGGACATGCAAAACTGAGCTGTTAGGGACTGAATGTCTGTGCCTCTCCCCCAGTTTACATGTTGAAGCCCCAACCCCCAATGTGACAGCATTTGGAGTCGGGACCTTGCGAGGTCATTGGGTTTAGATGAGGTCATGAGTGTGAGGCCCCATGATGGGATTTATGTATTTATAAAAATGGAGGGGAAACCAGAGCTCGCTCTCCCTTGTTCTCTCTCTCTCTCTCTGCCATGTGAGGACACAGAGAGAAGGTGACCATCTGTGAGCCAGGAAGAGAGACCTCAGCTAGGAGCCAAACTGGCCGGCACCCTGATCTTGGACTCCCAGCCTCCAGACCTGGGAGGAACACGTTCCTGTTGTTTAAGCCCCCGGTCCGTGGTCTGCAGTCATGGCAGCCAGCGCCGACTAACATGTGGCTCATTCACAGGTCCTGATTTCAAAGTCAAATCGACCAAAAGAGGTAAGATGGGTACAACTATAACCAAAATGCAATATAAAAAGCTGTAAGTGCTGCTGCTGGGGTATAAATAGAATGTGGGGGAACGAAGAAATGACTTTGCACCAAAGGCACTGAGAAAGTGGACCTCAGTGGGGGCATTCAGAGGTGGTGCAGATGGAGGCGGCATCTGAATGGGACCCAGAAGGGAAGAGGATTTGGGATTGAGAACAGAGGATGGTCCAGACTCAGACGAGGGGAAGCGGGAAGCGAGGGGGACAGGAGGAGGGCAGGAAATGAGGCCAAAGACGTGCACAGTCAGGCGGAGGGCGGCTCGGAGTGTCTGTAGGAGGAGTAGGAACTTTATTCTCCGGACACCGAAAACCCCTTCGATTATTTTGAATAGAGAAGCAATACAGTCAGAACTGAGATTCAGAAGACCAATCTGGCAGCAATCTAATCCTTCCATCGGAACGAAAGAGCGTAGTTAATTATTCATCTGCTTTACTTATACTTAATGCCTATAAACTGTTGCTGTTACCATGTTGTTTTGTTAGGAAATTTTATTCTGATCTAACTTCTTACATTATGGATGACCCTATAAATACCCTGGCCCCTGGAATTCACAGGCGTTAAAAAACCCAGAGATGAAGAAACTGAACTCTAAAGCATAATCATTAACTCACCTGATGGAACTTCCATTTCTTTGCCCTAAATTTTCAAGACACTAGAATACACACAACCACCCCGATAAAGCGCAGTCTGGCACGCCAGCCCCACGTGCTGCCCCCGAGAGGGAAGTCTTGCACTGGCAGAGTGAGGCAGCAGATGTGAGGAGGCTGAGAGAACACATCTTTCCTTCCTGTGCTCCTCCGAGAAGCTGCCGCTCTAAGCACTGGGGTATTGTACCCACCACTGCCCCAGACCAGGTCCCTGGTGCTTCAAAGGCAAGGGTATAACAGCAGAGCTTCTCAAACTCCATTGAATTACCTGGAGAACATGTTTAAAACGTTGATTCCTGGCCTTACCTTCTGAGGTCCTCATTCAGCAGGTCTAGGATGGGGTCCAATAGCAGTGTTTGTAACAAACATCCCCAGTTATTTTGATGCAGGTAATCTATTCGATTGACTACGTGATTGATCATTCACACCAGGACCCATTTGCAAGTAAACACAGGTGCAGGTAGTAAATACACCTGGGTGACAGGCATTACCTGGGACTATCCCAGGCAAACTAGACGGGGTCACCCGACCTAAGGACCAATCTGCCAAATTCTGTTACTGAGGAAGCTCAGCTAAGTACAAAGAACACTAGCAGCAGGACAACGCCCTTTAAAAAGAAGGGAGGAAACACAAGGGCCTAAAAGAGATCTCCTAACTGGACATGTGGTTTACAATGCGACCCAAAGAGGACTGTCAAGCTAATACCGAGGTACCTGCTTCAAACCTCATCTTCCAGTCTTTGCTGTTGAAGTTGCCGTTTATGATCGTCCAGAAGATGTCAGCACCATGAGGCAGAGACAGAGCGTGGAGGAGGAGGGGGACCGCCAGAGAGGACAGCTGGGAGAACTCCGACTTGATGACCCTCCACAGGCTGGAAGGCAAGAGGGGACAAAGGCGTGGCAGTTAGGTGGCCTTCCTGGGAAGAAACTACTATGATCTCAATGTACAAAAAGTGCAGTTGGCAGGTAGCCGGTCGGAATGGTTCTAGTGAAATAACTTTCATCCACAAGACTACAATGCTCTGATAAACTTTTCTACGCTCTGGTCCATCACTGTTTTTTAAAGTAATCACTTTTATGCAACAACATAGAAAAGCATTTACCACTTAACACTGCCTTTTTTAACAAAGATTTTTAGTCTTATATTTTAAATTTTGGTATATAAGTGAACAATAACTGTTTAATACACAAAATTGATATTAGTTATGTTAAGATAATGAAGTGATAGTGATTTTAAGGGTTTTTTTCTTACACTCAACATCTGGGGAGTTTTGTTGGTTTTGCCTGCCCAGTGGCTTTTCCCTCTTATTATCCTAGCAAGAAACAACTCTTTCTATTAAGAACAGCCTCTTCAACTGGCAAGGCTGTCGATCAACCCACGCCCCCTCCCCTCTTTTCCTATCATATGAGTGAACCCAAAACCTATGCTGATGGAAGTACTTCCATTCCATGAACAGAGCGACTAGTCTAGGGGTGGGCATACGACATAAGGAAGGGAATGCCAGAGTCCCTTTCGCAGATATTGATAAGGGCTCTTAGCCAGAGAAGATCCTCGTCTTCTCACAGGGACAGCCTGCTGAGATGAAGCCAGTGCAGATGGAATGAGACTAAGTGATGGGGAGGGGGAAGAAAGGGGAGGGGAGAAAGAGAGAGAGAGAGAGAGGGAGAGGGAGAGGGAGAGGGAGAGGGAGAGGGAGAGATCTCTTATAACACCTTGTGGGTACTAGCCATGCCTAACACCGGACCACTGCTGATCAAAAATGTACCTTAGCAAGTTTAGCCAAGCGTCTATCAATTTCTACTAGAATAATTTTCAAGATATATTTTTAAATATATTTTATTGATTATCCTATTATGGTTGTCTCATTTCTCCCCCATCATTCCCCTCCACACTGCACACCCCCTCCCACCCACATCCCCCCTTTAGTTCCTGTCCATGTGTCATAAGTTCTTTAGCTTCTACATTTCCTACACCTTCTTGCCCTCCCCCTGTCTATTTTCTACCTACCATGTATGCTACCTATATTTTTAGTGATAGTATATTATTGGCTTCAAATTTTTTTGATTCACTTATTTAAAGTATGCCATTTGTTTATTTTTGTTGCTTTAATTTGTTTTCTATTTGGCTCCAGAGTTAATCCAGAAGCAAAACTCTGCGACTTTAAAAAACTCCTAACGCACCCCTAAAAGATGGGAGGAGTGACTCGTTATCTCCATCTCATAGAGAATACGTGGAGGTGCGAGTCACGGAAGCTGCTGGTGTCTCAGAAAACGTACTAGGCCTACGGAAGGAAAAGGGGTAATTTTCAAACAACGTACACTTCGCCTGAGCAGCGGGAGTCAGACACACAGGGATCTGCCCCCAACCCTGCCGTTCCTGAGCTGTGTAACCGAGCGTAAATGGAACTTGTCTGAACTTCCACTTCCTCCCAATGCCGGCTGTATTCAATGCCTAGTGCTTGACACAGAGCAGGCATTCAAAGACCTGACACCGCTATCACCACTGCGAGGCTAAGGTTGATGATGCTTCCAGACAACAATAGGCCCTACAGAGACTGCAAAGGAAAAAAAGACATAATCTCTGCCTGCACGGAACTTCCAATTTAGTAAAAGGAGGCAAACCACATAGGGCACTGCTAGGAACCGTCTCAATGACAAACATCACTGGACTGAGCCCGTCCCGTGGGGCTTCTCAGCTCCCTACAGCAGCTTTGTTTGAAAAGCAGAGGAGTGCCCTTTCTCCAGATCCCTTCTTTGTCCGTCACGGTATTTGAAGGGAAAACCTGGGTGATGGAGCCCAAAGCCTGAGGCAGAGAGTCCATGACACCAATGATCCGTTTGTCCCAGGCACCTATGGGACAGAGGCGGCTTGAACAAGCAGAGCCAGCCCACTCAGTCCTCCTGCTGTCCTGGAATGAACAGCGTGTCTGCCTAACCCCCCATCCTGTTCCTTGGCTGCTTCCGCCTGGATTTGCTGCTTGTCCGGTCCGTTACACTGGTCCTTTCGGATCACTCTGACTCTTCCCCACATCCATGCCCCCCTTCTGACAGCTCTTCCCATTGCACCTGTAGAAGCCCAATGGCACCAGAAGAAAACTTCTTTAGATGCTCCATCTTTCCCACAGTATGCTTCTGTCCCAAGTCCCTAAAAAACCATATCCACCTAGACCTCAGACTGTGACCTTCTTGGAAACTGGGTCGCTGTAGATGTTGCCCAGTTCCTCTCAGCCACTCCCACATCCCTGGAGCCCCAATGAGAAAGAATCACAAAGTCCTTCTGACTTGGCCCACTGCAAACTGGTACTAGCCAACTTCAGCTGGGCCTGCGGCTGGCAATTCTTTGGTTATTTCTCGTTGACTCCCACCTGCTTTCCTCCTGTGGACTGTTCCATTCTTTTTGTCCATGCTCCTCAAGCTCCCAACCTGATCTCTGTCCCCTCACCCTCAGGAGAAGATAGCAATAGCTACTATTCTTAAGATTTCAGTCATCTGTTAGGAACTCTTCTTAACACTTGCTTTCTCTTTTCCTCAAAACGTATCTCCTGTCAAAGGAAAGAGCATCCCTCCTCTCTTCCACCCACCCCTTTTCTGTTGAATGAATACTCTTGCCTTCCAGGACCTGGCTCCAGCAACAGCTCCCTTTCCTGGGGTTCTTTCCCACTGACCGCAAATATGTTCAGATCTTTCTCCTAAAAATCCCTGATATCCATTCCCTTCTCGCTCTAAGTATTGGCCCAAAAGTCCATTTAGTTTTTTCCATAACACAAAAAACACATTTTCCACTTTCAACAATAACTTTATTAATTTGGATATTTTGAGTACGTCGGCTATCTCCCGCCTGGTAGAACATTGATTGTTCTCAATTAATGTCTCGATTTGCTTGTTATCAACTGCAACTGCTCTACCCGACTGTGGAGCATCGTCCAGAGAGAACTCTCCAGCATGAAACTTCCCAAACCACTTTTGACACGTTCAATCAGTCACAGCACCTTCTTCATAAACTACAAATCTATTTTTGCATTTCAGTTGTATTTTCACCTTTCTTGAAATAAGAAAGCATAATATGCCAAAAATGTTGTGTATTTTCTTCCATCTTCAATATTAAAATGGCTACACAAACGTTCACCAACTTGGTGAGGTTTCTTTAAAAATGCACACTGATATGAGAGCCATCACAATACAGTCTAACAAAATTGTGTCACATGAAGTTAAAGATAACTAAGTGCTACTAGAGGACACTGTATGAAAAAAACAGAACGAACTTTCTGGCCAACCCAATACGTGATCTTTCCCATCCTTTCGTAACAAACTCTCAAGAGGAAAGTTCTGCATTCTATGTCTACATCTCTTCCGCCCTTGCACGTGTCTTCACACTCATTGCCATGAGGGTGCTTCCCAAGGATCGATCTCGCTTTTCTCCATACCCGTGCTATTAAAGTACCACTCCGACCCTGCTCCCTGCTCTAAGACCTTCCGTAGCTCTCCAAACATTGTTAAATGTTTACACAAAGTCTCTACCTTCAAGGCCCTTCACACGTGGGTCCTAACCCATATTCTTAAGCCATCTAACAACTAAAAGGTATAAAATAATCTTTATCTTGCCTTTTCTATTTACATAGTATCTAGCAAAAAAAAATTACTACTACTCATATTGACATAGTAATTAAACTACATAAAAGAAATGAAAGTAGTACCCATAGGTGATTAGCCTGTCCTGGTTAAGAAAATAAACCAAATGAATAGGTAGGTCTTATTCTAACTTTCATTTTCACGGCTAAAGCCTAACACATAAACAAAAAGGGAAGACCTACCTTGCAATCAACATATGGTCCTGAATGTAGGCTAAAAATTGAGGATGGTCTTTCCTAGCACTGTATAAACACTGTCCGTGTAGACAGAGAATCTTCAGGCAATTGAGCATGTTAAAAAGGATGTCTGGCTCTTCAAACTTCGCCATTTCCTACGCAAAGAACCACACGGTTACTGCATTCTCTAAAATAGCAATGCTGCCAAACCAAAAATTTAAGTATTCGAAGAACATACCTGGAAAATGGTGTGTATCAGTCTCAACGTTACTGGAAGCTGCTGGTAGCAGAGCTTTCTTTCGGTGTCGTTCTTGACCGCTGTGAGGAAATAAGCACCCAAAGGTTAGCCCGCCGCGTCCTTTCCCCGCTGCAGCTCGTGACCCAGTCAGATCAGAAAGCCAACAGGAGTAAAAATGGGTGTAGAATACATACATGTTAAAAGTGCGTAATGGTTTTTGTTTTGTTCCGTTTCGTTTCGCCCTCCAAGTTAGCATGTAGCCCTCCTATGATGCAAGTGAAGGGAATCGTCTAGATTTGGGATTCTCAGCTTCCATTGTCCACCGTGGGGTCCCTCGTGTGCTCACATGCCTTTGGCTCCCTGAAGTGACCTCAGCCCCGCCCTCTGCCCCTGTGGGCAGCTAGTTCTGCTGCTGCCTGGAGGGGCCTGAGGGGGGCGGCCAGGGGCCTGGCTAGGTCTGCTTCCCTAACCGAAAGGGGGATAAGCAGGTATTGAAGAGGGGTGTTCAAGTTGTGTTAGCACCTAAGGAGGGATTTACCCCATGGGCTCACTGGAAAAGGGAACATTTTAAAGAAGTTGAGTATATTCAAATCAGAACATGGCTTTATTTTCTTAGGAGGATCTCTAAAAATTTTTGCTTCTGCGGTAAATGATGGCAGTGCATTGTACATGAGGCATGCTAGAATAAAAGATTTCATAAGTTAATCAGAAACCAGTGTAAAATGTTTTCAAATCCCCATTGTAAGTTTCGGTCATTCCCAGGGTCAGAAACAATGCGAGTCGACCCCTCTCGGCGTCTATACCAGACAGTTTGTTGGTGCTCTCCCACCCTAACGTACTTCAAATCCTGGAATTCAGCACTCGGCTCTTTTGTCTAGTGTGAAAGTTTTTGTAGCATTTTCACTGGAGGAGCCATCTGACTGCTAGAAAACATGGGCACCAGGCCACAAGGTGCAGAAACAGGAAACCCTCTAAGAGGAACGAGAAACCCCTGACCACGGGGATAGAGCACCCGTTCGTTCTGGGACAGAGGAGCCCAAGACCACTGCCAGGAGCAGGACTGGGGACTGAGCTGCAGGGAGGGCTGGCTTTGACAGAAAATTAATGGAGACCTCCCTGAGGAGACACGTTTGTAACTGTGCCCTGCCACACGGCAGAGACTAAAAGAAGGGAAACAGACCAGAAGCTACACCGGGAGTCTGAACACAGGTTTGGGGGAGGTGAGTGGAGCAGAGGCTTAAACCAGTGGGGTTTATGACAAGTAAGCAAGGGAGAGAGTCACTTATAATAATAAGCATGGTCCAAATACAATGTTACCTACCAATAAATTAAAGTGGCAGTTCATTGACTGGTGTGCTATCTTGGGTTTAAAAAAATATGCTGGCATATGAAGAGAACAGCTTACTGGGTCACAAGTGAAATCCTCGCTTCTTTTAGCCATAAATGCAGCCCAGGCCTCAGCAAGTAAAATTAATTCTAAGTAAACCAGGAGACTTAGGTTCTAGTCTCATCCCTGCCACTAACTGTTTTACAGTATTTGGACATCCAGTTCACAGATGCCCCCCGCCCCAGATACAGCCAGAGCCAGGGGTGGGTGGGCGAAGCTCATTCGTTTCGTTTTGTTTCCACTCCCCAGACGACCCAGGTGCTCCATCACCATTGTGGCCGCACGATAAGCGCAAAGCATAAATCGGGAATGAATAATACGAGCTGCGTGAAAACAGGCAGGCCGTTCCGCTCATCTGCGATGTGTAGTCGTCACCCGGGAAGTGAGAGGGCTGAACTGAATCAGCAGGCTTCAGACTTCTTTTCTACGGAATACTTTGTTCAAAGGAAATCTCACCCAGAGCTCCGACACATGAAACAGAGCGAGTCAGAGCAGTCTGGCTGAAGCTTTACCATTATTTACCCACGTCTTCCTACCGGCTGCCACCCCAAATAAGGAAGGTCCAAAGGAAACAACAGAGAGCCTGTATAACTCCAAGTGCACGCTGATAACCAACGAAGTGGGTTCCTTCAAAGTCTCAGTTTCAATTGTTCGAGTGTGAGCCGGGTTAGTCACACTCCACTGACCATTTACACAATCCACTAGAAGCAGTTAGTCCCAACCAAGCAATTTGTAGTGATGACACAGTTGCCTTGGCCTGAATGACACCCCAGGACCTGCAATGAACCCCCCACAATAGTCTTATGACAATATTTGCTGTTCGCTGAGGGTGTGACAGAAAGCCCATGCTCCCCAAACTTTGGTTCGGGGGGGGGGGGCGGGCCTCCCAGGGACCAGCCAGGTATTTTAATGCTTCAGGACAGTGGAAGCAGGGAGACCAAAAGCTCCTCCGATTTGGTCCAGGTCCTTTTACATCCCCAGAGTGCTGCAGTGCAGATCTAGAAAGCAGGCTTTCCCAGAGGCACACAGGGTCACGTTCTCATTTCCTGAAACTCCTGCAGTATCTGAAAAGCTCGAGTGTGATTCCGGGCCTGCCTGTCATCATGCTGCCCCCCGCTAGCCCACACAGGGCTTTTAGGCAACTAGAAAGAGGCCACCCTCCCTCTGAGCTCCGAGCTGAGCCCATCAGCCTTTGAGCACAAACTGCACAGCCATTACGCAGAGAGCCTGTCCAGAGTCCTGGTCACGCCCCTGGGGCGCAGAAGCCGCAGGAGCTCAGTTCCATCACCTCTGTCCCAACACACTCTGCTCTGGCCAAGTGCCCCGAGTGGCTGTCGAGAGCAGCAGCGCCCTCCACTTCCGCCAATCACCTTGGTTCACAGCTACTTCTGCACGGGGAAACGACACACTAGCACAGGGGTTTTGTTGATAACAAACTCCTGCTGCCAGAGGGATGCCCAGTGGCCTCTGTTCCACTAGAAACGCATCCTGGATCTGTTCAGGTCACGATCGGGGGGAATGATTCATTTGCACAGGTCGGTATTAAGGAAGCCAGGTCTGAACAGGTGCAAGTCAATGGTAATCTAAGAAACCGGAGTTCTGAACGTTGGGCCAGTAGGAACTGAGATGTGCACACGGCTGTCTCCCGTCAGCCAGAGTTCACCTACCAGCAGGTTCTGAGGGCTCCATGCGGTTGCCTGGGTTCTCCCCATGCTTGGTGGCCGGGTTCTCCTCCTCTTCACCTTCAGGGCCTATAATAAACTCTGCTCTGGAAGAAAGGAGGCTATCCTCAAGGCTGTCTGTGGGCTCCTGAAAGAAAAATGACAAGTAGCCCAGTGAGTAGCCATGTAGGGATATAAAGAACGTTCTAGATCGAGTGAGTGCCTACTGGGCCCCAGCCCTGTGCTGAGCCCGAGGGACAGAGGTACCTGCCTCAGAAGAGACTTGAGCTTATTTCTGTAATGGTAAATGAAAATTTGGATCAGCTGTTAATGAAACATTTTCATCCCCTTGAAATAAATATGGGAAAATATCAAAGACACTGTTAAATCTTCTTAGGCCTGCATTTCCCTCTGCTCTAATCCCTGTGATCATGTCCTACTCATCAAGGGATTCCAACCCATGAACGTTTTGTTCAATAACTACTTACTTAGCAGGGAACAATTAGGTTGTCATTATTATATTTTAAATGTATCAGTACTTAAAATATTAATATCAACTGTCTGGAGAAGTCAGAATTTTAGGAATAAGAAGTTGTTATAACATACGAGTTAAAGAGAACTAGGCATCCATACACAGATTTATAGGCAGACGAAATGTGGTACATACATACAATGGAATATTATTCAGCCATGAAAAAGGAAGGGACCTCTGACACATGCTACAATGCGGATGAACCTTTTAGATGTTATAGTACGTGAAATACGCCTGTTACACAACGGACAAAAACTGTATGATTCCACTTATAGGAGGTATCGACAGTAGTCAAACTCCTAGTAAGAGAAAACAGAATGGCGGTTTCCCGGGGTAGGGGGAAGGGGAGCAGGGAGTGACTGCTGAATGAGTACAGAGTTTCAGCTTTGCACGATGAAGAAGTTCCAGAGACTGGCTGCACAACCGTCACATTGTAAACTGCGTTTCGTAACGTTCGACCTGCTGCAGTTTCCTGCCACCGGGACTCTCCCTCCCAGGCACACCCAGTAACCCGTTTCCGGTGTCATCCTCCAAGGCGCAGGGGCTGCCCTCACCGGCCAAGCATACTGGCCTGAGCCTCCGGCTCGCCCCTCCTTCATGTCCTCGCCCTCGTGTCCTCCACCTGTCCCCAGATGAGAACTGAAGAGCCAAGGTGGCTGATCGCACCGTGGGGACCGGGTGCTCTGGGACAGAGCCCTCTTTACAGACGAGCATCTCCCCCATACGACTTCGAGAGAGGAAAACGAACTCCCTCAGCTTCACCTCCACATCTGGTATTTTAAGCCCACGATAAATGTCAAGAGCATTGTGCAGATGGGGCGTTGTTTCAATGGCTGTTTCCCCACACGGATGCTTATTCCTTCATGTTTCATGGGATGGTGCTGTGAACACTGACACAATACGGAAAGCCTGCCAGGAACAGCGGAGGGGCTCGGGACACCCCCTGCACCCTCTGCACACTCTCGTTCCCTCCCTCGGGGAGAAGTCTGCACTTCATGTAGCCCTCCGCTCTGCTGATCCTGTTCGTGAACTGCAAACTACTGTAACCCATGGCTACGCCCACCCTCGAGGTCACAAGGGACCCCTAATTTCAGAATCCCCTGAACACATTTCAGGCTTTTATTTTGTCCTCCCTTGTCTTGACATGATTCACTTATTCCCTCCTTTCTTAGACTATCTCGTATCTTGGTTTTGGAGTTATCACTCTCCCTCAGTTTTCCTCTGTGTCTCTGGCCTCTTCGCAACTTACGTCTGGTCTTTACTTCCCCTGTTTACCGTCTCAAGAGTTGGTCCTTCACAGGATTCTAGCCTTAGGTCTTTTCGATTCTTATTCCACACATCCTACCACAACATGCTGGTGACGGCAAACTTGCATCACTGCCGACCTCTCTCTTAAGAGCCAGCTCCACGTACCTGACGGTGCGCGCCAGCCTGGCGCGGACATCTACACGGCCTTTCAGTGCTGGGCGTCTAAACGCGACTGCGTCGTAGCCCCCTCCTGCCCCAAAAGTCACCTCTCCTGCTACAGAAACAACCTTTCTGTCAATGGCAAAGCTAGAAAACACAGATGTTTCTAAACTCTTCCATCCCCAAATGCCAGACTAACAAGTGCTACATGGATCCTCTTTCCTCGGAAGCCTGCCGGGCCGGCCTGTTCTCTTCATTCCCACCCCCGCTCTGGTCCAGGCTCCCGTTTTCTTCCGGGAGTGGCCACAGCAACCTTCCGACAGAGCCCTGGCCCCAGTGTCCCAATCCTCCACTCCGTCCTCCACTGACGGGATGCCTTTCTCAGCTTCATCGAAGTGCATCCCCACCTGATTAAAATTCTTCAGCATGTCCCCACTGTCAGCAAGACAGAAGCCAGACTTCTTCGTTTAGCAAACAAAGCCCTTAGTAAATCTGAGTATAAAACCGAGTCTTCCTGGACTCAACTGTCACCACTTTGCCATCCTCCTCACTTGCTCTAGTGACACTGAACCACTGGCAGTGTCCTGAGTGTGTCACCCCCTCCTTTCCTCAGCCCATGGCCTGTGGCCTGTGGCCTGCATGCAGCCAAGGATGGCTATGAGTGGGGCCCAGCCCAAAATCGTCAATTACCTTAAAACCTTTTTTTTTTTTTTTTTTTTTTTGCTTATTAGTTGTCATTAGTGTTTGTGTAGTTAAGGTGTGGCCCAAGACCACTCTTCTTCTTCCAGGGTGGCCCAGAGACGCCACAAGGTCGGACACCCCTGCGTCTGCACCACTTACCCAGAGCGTTTGCTGGGTCTCCCAAGTCCTGCTCGCCTACTGCCTTCATTTCATTAACTCCACGCCTCCTCCAAAGTAAGCTCCGGAGCTGTCTGCTCCGGGAAGACCTCGGGACCCCTGTCACACCTCTGAGGCACACGTGCCGTCCTGTCTCGGCACCCCTGTTGCCACCTGTCCATACCTGTCTCACAATCCTCATCACTCCGTGTCTGGGCGTTCACCAACTTACACATCTTCCCGATCAGACGCTAAGCTTCTTGATCTTAACTTGTTTTCATATCATCTATTACTGTGACTGTTTTATAGTTAAGTACCCAATGGCAATGTTAAAAGACATTACTACAGGGATGTTATTTTGCGACAGGCAGGACTAGATTTCGGTGGGCTGAAAGGTACTTAAAAACTGAAGAAACACTTTATTGTTTGTATGCTATACCTCAAAAAAATAGTTTTAGGTCATGTTACAACTAAACGAACATTAGGGGAAAGGAAGAAAAAGAAAAGATGGCGAACACTGACTCAAGTAGTTCTAGCTACAACGGCATGAGGGTGTTCTGGTGATCTGCGTGACTCAGATGGAAAACAAGCTAAACAGGGAATAACTAATGCACCGGGCAGCTAATGTATGACATCTGTTAGCTGTCCCTTACTTAAATAATTTTCTTGGGAAGCAGAAAATAAAATAAAGATTTTATTGGCTGCTGACAAAGTCAGTGGGTCTTACAAACTGAGGTTGCCTAGGAATTCCCGGTGTCCTTGGCCAATTTACTTACTCAGTATTCCGTATGTACATTGTGTGGTATTTGCCATTACCCAAACTCTGTAATATGACCTTCCAATAAAAGTTATTTCAAGAATACCAGTAATGTTTTGTGTTTATGAAAATTATACGAATGGATATGCTACAAACCCACTCAAGACCTACCTCAAGAATTGTATATAGAAAAATAAGTAAGTAAATAAATAAATAGCTATTAAAAAAAGACTAGCCACCATGAAAATAAAACTTAAGAGTTACAAGAAAAAAAAACTGTATATAATGTAGCTCCATCTCATACTGTTTTCCAGGAGCCTGAGCTGGTGGAAGGAGCAGGGAAACTCCCTTCGAACACAGCTGCACATAGAACCCAGCACGGAGCGCAGGCTAACACTGGCTCGAGACTCCATTCACCAGCTGCTCAGTCTTCACTGATGTTAGGCAGGGGCCACCTGCTCTCTTCAACGGCTTACCACGAGCCGGCTTTCCTCTTTAGGAGCCAGTCTCTCCAGGAGTTCGCAAGCGAGCTGATAGCAGAGAATGCTAGACTGACATAAGTTGCACTCGGTTGCTTTCTTGTCCTTCCGGCAGGTGTGTGAGCCCCCCCAGGGGGCTTGGAAGACGTTGTTTATGATGGACATGATGTCCTTGGATAAGCAGTGCTCCAAGCCCATCGTGATTCCGTCATCCTGTAACTCCATCTGAAAGACACCCAAAAAAAGTCCAAAAAAAAAAAAAAAAGAAGAAGAAGAAGAAGAAGAAGGAGTTTGGTCCTTTTGTCCACTATTCCATTGGCACACTAATTGGGGACAAATCTCATTAACTGACAATGTTAAGTTTTTTAAAGATGGTAGGGTTTATAGACCATGAATATACATTGATTTCCATGGATTCTTCTAAAAAGAATGTAAACACAAGCCAAAGCAATAAGAATTATTTCTAAAATCATGTAGGACATTTAAAGAGAGTTGTTCTTTAAACTTATCGCTCTGTGAGGTTTTCCATATTTAAAAAATGCTGCTCCTCACCCAGTGTTCAGATATTGATTTCTAAATACCCATATCCATTAGAAGGAACTAGAGACCCTTGGAGAAATGGCTGGTTTCAGGTTTGGGGCAAGGGAAATGTGCAATGAACCCAAAGTATCTTGTCAGGTCAGAAATTAAAGTTCAAGGATGGTATGATCATGTCAAAAGAACACAGGAGCCAGCTTGAAGGGACTCTCACTGACCAACTATGGGCCAATATGAGCATCAAAATAAATAATCATAGCGACAGATTTTAAACCCACTGAACAAAATAAGAATCCACAAGTACATGAGTGCATAAGTAGATAAATAAATCTATAAAGGAGACAGAAGGAAAAATTGTTCCTTCAGTAGAATGCCAACCAATGAATTTTTAAAAATTATGGAATCAGAAATTATCATTTGACAACCGTCACACCTGAAATTGATTCAGGCATGCATCGATATCCATGGATGCTAAACTGGTAGGGAAAAGTCTGATGGGAAACAGGAAATCTATAGTCTTCAAGTATCTCTCTCCAAGTTACTTACTAATTACAAAGAAAAATGATCACTTTGTGGTAGGGAAATTTGCAGAAATTATCAAGTTATTGCCACCGATACGGGGACATTATGGTGTCATGTGTTTTCAAAGAACACATCACATCTGTGGTACTAATGCCAAAAAATGCTCAACCCAAACCAATTCATTAAAAAACATGAAACTCAAATTGAGGGGTGTTCTACAAAATAACTGGACTCTTTTAAAATGTCAAGAACATAAAACTAAACAAAAACTGAAGAACTATCCTAGATTAAAACTAATGAGGTACGAGAAATAATTGCAATAACTGATGCTCGATTGTGTCCTCAAACAAAAACAATTTTTTTTCTTTTGTTATAAAGGTGGTTGTTATGTCAGTTTTGAAAATGAATAATTTCTGTAAGTTAGATAATAGTATTAAACAATATTAATTTTCTGATTTTGATAACTTTACTTGGTTATGTAAGAAACATCCTTATTTTTTACAAAAATATACTCTGAATTTTAAGGTTAAAGGGACATCATGCTTATAACTTCCTCTCAAAAGGTTCATTAAAACATTCATACATACATACACAGAATAAGAGAGAGGGAAATAAATAAATATGCTAAATGTTAATATCTGAAGAATTTAAGGGAGAAGTACTTGGGAATTCTTTGTATTATTCTTGCAACTTTTCTGCAAGTCTAAAATTATTTCAAAATAAAAAGTTAAGAAAAAAATGTCCCCCTGACCAAAACTTTTAAACTTCTCTTTTAAAATTACCTTCAAAAATCAATTTATAAAATATATTAAAACCAGCCCATCACTATAGAGTTGTACCTTGGTAGTCCCACCAATAGCATTACCCAATTCGTTCACCAAATTTGTTCAACAGAATCAATTCTAATGATGCTAGGACGTTTCTAAAATTCATATCCATTTTCATGTTAATATCATTGCAGGCTGTTTAGAAAATTCCCAAAGGAGTTTGAGAAATGTCTTGAGTAACGCTGCATCATCTCAGTAAGTGTGAAGATGTCCAACACAGCAAAAAATCACTATACAATGTTTTCCTCATCCTTCATTTCTGAACTAAAGGAAGCTCATGCTTCAGCTACCTGCTTCAGGAGAAGATCAAACATGAGGATGAAACAATTTAGATTCATTTCATCATCTTCACAATCAAAGTCAATAGTCCTTCCTCCTGGGTGTCCAAAATTCTTGAAAGGGCTACGAAAGGGGCTACGCATAGGACTCCGAAATGGACTCTGAAAAGGACTATGAAATGGACTCAGCATATTGTGCTGAACTCGTCGACCAGGATCAGAGGCAACACTCACCTAGAAGAAAGAACATCAACACACATAAGTGAACTTGCAAAGGCTCAAGAGGCTCTATAAACTATTGGGGACTGTGGAAGGTATTTCCAGCTGCCACACTGATTTCCTTTCTTAGCCAATAGCACTAATACCTCAAAATACTATAAATTTTTTCAAAATATAAAAATAAGACATAAAATTACCCAAACTTTCTAACTGTCAGAAAAATAAAACATTAGCACTCTGAAGAATTAAGGCAGCTATCTTTGCCGTTATATATTTTTTGATGGTCTATAGGAACCTACCTTTTTTAAAAAATATATTTTATTGATTACGCAATTGACTCATTTTTTCTCCCTTTTATTCCCCTCCACCATGTACACCCCATCAAACATTTCCCATGAAACTAAATTGCCTGTACTACCTAAAACCATAACTTAAAAAAATGAGAACCCAACAAAAGTAAAACATTGCAAGATCAATTTTAGAATTATAAGCATAGAAGGTCAGATTGTCATGACGGGTTGAAGAATGGACTCTGGGTATTATAATTATTAAACTGTCATGGGAAAACAATATATGTCAAACCTGTTTACTAGTTATTCTCCATGTGCCCACCCAACTCCCTACACACACCCCGGCCCTCACTGCCCTGCTCTTCCCTGCACCTACACCCAAGGGTGCCAAGGACTGAGCTGCTCCTGGCACTCTTGCTGACTGGCTCCCAGTAGTGGTAAGATAATGGAAAGCACCACCAGGAGACCTGAAGCTGAAGGAGAGAGAGGTAGGACTATTTCTTCCCACTCCTTGCCTGCTCCGATGCTACATCTCTGGGAGTCTCTCCATCACCCTATAGCTCCTCTAGTCAGCCCTTCCTTATAACTGCAGCTCCCAATGGGCTTTAGGAACTGTTTACCTTGTTCCTTCAACCCTGGGGGTATAATGGTTTCCTATGGAACTATTGGTTCACCAATAGTTCACTAACCCTTATTGCTCCCTTAACCTTTCCCATAACTCTACAGTCAGAGTTTCCATGACAGTCCCCTCACTTGAACCATCTGGGATAAATTCTGCAGCAGGACCCTGACCGACAGGCCTGTACATCACTCTCAATCACCTTTTCTCTCTTAAAGATCTCTAATAACCAGCAAGCTCCATGACGATGTTCAAAATAGAGAAGAAAAGTACCCCAGTAAGAATCGGAATACCTGGATATTGACAGTGTTATCTATGGACATCACTTCAGTTCACTCAACCTCAGGTTAAGTAGTTGTAAAATGAGGATAATGAATTCTTCCCCAACTGCTTCACACAGTTGTGTGATGTCATTAATTGTGAATACATTGCACAGTATAAAGTGCTAATGAAGTAATATAATATTAAAGGTTACAGAAGAAAAAGCCAAAATATAAATGGCAGCTGGTTCCTGTGAAGCAGATTTTTTTTTTTAAAGCACTGAGTACAAACTAAGATCCCATGATCGTGTTATATTTTCTGATCCCCAGGCATCAGGTGGAATGACTGGGGGCCTGTGGTAGACTGTAGGGAAAACGTAAGGGAGAGAGGCTGGACAAGCAGAGACTTGAGAACAGTCCAGCAACCATGGGATGCTAGTCAACCTCCCCCAAACTGATCATGGGCTGGGAATGTCATTACATCAACCAAAACTCCACCAGGTCCTCCACAGAAAAAGTATCAATAGTGTGTAACATTTTCATATACTTTAAACCAGACTATACTGACTTTTCTCATCCAAAAAGGTACAAAGGGGTCAATAAAATGGCCTCCGTTGGCTCATAGTGACAGCATCACTCATAGTCACCATATGATCTCACCTATAAGTGGAACCTAATCAACAAAACAAACAAGCAAGCAAAATAGAACCAGAGACACTGAATTAAAGAACAATCTGACAGTAACCAGAGAGGAGCGGGGAGACGGACAGTGGGGGAAAAACAGGGGAAGGGCCATCAAGGAACATGAACAAAGGACACACAGACAAAGCTTAAGGGGGTAGGTTCGAGGGTGGGAGTCGGGGATGGGTGGGGTGGGGGGCCAAGGCAGGGTGAAGACGGAGACAATTGTACTTGAACAACAACAAATAAATAAATAAACAAATAAATCCAAAACACACTTTTTTTAAAAATCCAAACTTTTCATCCTCAAATGAAAGCTGTGATCTGCTCGGTAGCTGATAAAGAATTCTTATTTGCCAGGAGACCAAAAAAAAGTACCCAAAAAACTTCTTTTTTTTTTTTTTTTAACTTCATCAAGGTTGAGAGATAGCTAACAGGTATGTTTAAGCAAAAATGAAAACTCAGTAACATATTGATTACAGACTACGCCGAACCTATCTTAGATTAAAGTTTCCTATTATTTAATGTGCTTACAGGGTTTTAGGGTGAGAGGAGATGAAAAAGCACTTTCAGAACTTTACATGCTGCTACTTTTAGGCCCGGTGTGATCAAGCAAATCGTAGTGAGACAAAAACGGTGGTGGCAATAATTACCCTTCGAGCTGCAAGGTTCCCTGCCAGTTCATTGACTCTTGATTTTCTTTGATTTGCCAGTTCTTTGACTGAATTAACTCCATCAGAAAACATACTTATTAATAGCTGAAGTGGAACCATGATGTCTAACTCCGATAATACCTGAGGAAAGAAGGCATATATATCCCCCGAAAATATAAACTTTAGAATTCAAAAGAAAACTACATTTAGCATTTTTTTTCCGAAGTGAACTACTAAACCCGAGGACATTCAGCCTTCCTATCAGCGCGGCCACGCTCCATTTCTTGTACTAAGAAAATCCACATTACCGCTGAACCTTCCCTCCCTCCCTCCCCACATCTGACGTATCACCATGTTCTTCCTAGTAAAACCCGAAAGTGCCTCTTGGTGCTGTCCCCTCCTGTCTGTGCCACCGCTGGCGAGTGCGTTTAGCCCATCACCTTTCTCCAGGACGAGTCTAACCAGTGAGC
This sequence comes from Glossophaga mutica, assembly GCA_039655065.1. Taxonomy (NCBI): domain Eukaryota; kingdom Metazoa; phylum Chordata; class Mammalia; order Chiroptera; family Phyllostomidae; genus Glossophaga; species Glossophaga mutica. The sequence continues at coordinate 8,230,038 of CM077303.1, forward strand.
ACTAGAGAGCACCAGTGAGCTTCGGATCGGTCCATCCCCTCTCCCATGTGAATGCCCCTCTGCCCCTGCTGCCTGGAGCAAGCTCAGGTATTCTGCTAAGATCAGGTTATCTTATCTGTAATGAATTTTCTAGAAACAGATGCCTCCTTCCTTCAGACAGAATTAATCCATCCTCTATTCGGCTTTCTTAGAAATGTCTACCTTCCTTATGAGAGCCATTGTCACTTTGCATTCTATTGGACTATTTGATACTGTCTCTCCCACTGTGAGCTCTTCGACAATAGTAAGTATGAGGAAAGGACCATTTCTTATCCTATTTGTACCCCAGTGTGTATTACAGTGACTGGCATACAGGTGCTCTATAAATGTTTCCACAATTAACTAATCATAGAGTTAACTCTAATCACTATTCCCCAAATGGTTAAGACCAGTGGCTTAAATCCTCCTGCAACTGCGGCACTGTCTTCCAACCAAAACTATGGCAAAGCTCAGTCCATAAAACATGGAAACTGTTTTAGCTGTGGTGGGGACAGAGGTTACAGCCCTGTCCCCAGCTAGCACAGCTCGAAGGGTGTGTGACCGAGTAAAACAACTAGCCACCTGTAGAAGAACTGGCTTTCCTAAAATGAGAAACTATCTTATTGAAACCTCCCTGGGGAAAAAAGTTAAAATCCTAGGTCACAAAGGTGACTTTAAGATATATATATATATATCGTCCCCTTTACTCTTTGTCAATTGTGAAAAATATTGTTCCTTAGTTTAGACCCTAGAAAGGTACCTTCAGAACTTGAAAAGCCTTAAGGATCACATCCTTCAGTGAAACAAGTATCGACAGCAATAACTAACCTAAACATTGGTTCTGCTCTTGCTGGAGTGGCTCAATGGACTAAGTGTCAGCCTGTGAACTGAAAGGTTGCCAGTTCGATTCCCAGTCAGGGCCCATGCCTGGGTTGTGGGCCAGGTCCCCAGCTGGGGGGCACACAAGAGGCAACCAATCAATGTATCTCTTGCACACCGAAGTTTCTCTCCCTCACTTTCTCCTTCCCTTCTCATTTCTCTAAAAATAAATAAATAAAATCTTTTTAAAAATAAATAAACTTTGGTTGTCTCCTCTTTTTTGAAACTGTCTAAACTTTATACCAGGTATTCAACTCAATGTAATAACTTTTAAGAACATCCACTAAATTCAAGACACGTGCCAGATGCTGAAAGCACGAAGGGAGTTATAAATTCAAAAACAAAAGAGACATGGTCTCTGCCCTCAAAGCATTTATCATCATGAGAAGAGACAAAAATTAACTAAAACATTAGACAGAACTAGAATTCGCACAGAGAACCTGTATGAATACTGGGGGAGGAATAATGAATGCTGACAGGAAGGTGGGGGGTAGAGTAGCAGGAAACTTCGCAGATGAGATCATCGTTGAGTTGGGTTTTAAAAGATGAGCTGGGGTTCGCATGAGGACGGGACAGAAGGTCATTCCAGGCTCAGCGAACAGAATGAACCCCTCCTTAGGTCAGTAGCTCTCAACCTTTCCAAGTAAAGGGCCTATTTCATATCAAAATATTTATCAGAATCTCACAAAAACAGTTTTTATGCTCTTAGTATCTATTGATGGAAAGATATACATATGGGTCAAAAGCCAGTATAATTCAGTAATAGTAGGGCCTAAATTCGGGTTTTCTTAGTAAGTGACAACTATAGCTACAAGTATTTGAAATGTAGTCATCTGTGCACATGAATCTAATAATTAGTCTGCAGGCAGTCCTCAGCAAACGCACAGATTATGGACTCCGCAGTAGCTCCCTGCCCTCCACCGGGGATGTAAAGTTCATAGGCTAAGCACTGGTGCCCAAAAAGACCGAAAGTATCATTCACTTACATGAAGCCACAGTAAAGCTTGTTCCTGCACAGAGGAAGGGTATCCTGTGAACCGACAGCTAATAAAGCCAAACATCTCTTCCATTGAAAAAGGTAGCGGACAGAGCTCAATGTCAAACATTTTGCTGGAAAGCAAAGCAACAGAAGTAAATGACTAATGGGCGGCATACAGGAGGGTCTACTTTGCATTCCCAGTATGCTCTGTGGGAAGCTAAATGCTTTGGATCAGTCTGTGTTCTGAACTGTTATTAGTGTGTTTCATTTTACAGTAATAGCTTGTCATTGGAATAGATAAATAATTCATATGGCTGTAATAACATTACTGTTCATACATGAGGCTTAACGGAAGGAATTACATTTCTAAAAAATGAGAGTTGCTTCCCAGCATCTAAAAACATTTTCCCTTTGCACTTTTCTCACTTTATCCAAACCATAATTATGTTTGAAAATAAGTAAACAACATGGTGCATCTCTTATTCCACAAGAGCAAAACATTTTCTGAACAATTCCAAATCAGCTTAGCACGATTTATAGCAACTACTTCACTTTGGGCCTTCAAATGTCTCTATAGGGTTTTGTGAAAAAGTAACTGAGATTTACATAAAATGCTTAGCACGGTGCCAGGCACACAGTAGGTGCTCAATAAACGTTGGATACTATTATAATTACGGTGACTCCGTTGAACTACTTACCCACCTTAATACTTCCCTGAATTCTTTCAACTGGTTGTCCGGGACTTCGGTTCTGACGGCCTCCAGCCACTCGGGCATGATGCACTCCCACACGGACTGGCTGACCACGTTGTAGGGGATCAGGCAGAGGATGCGGTTGAGACCTTCCTTCAGCTGTGTCACTGTGCTGCAGGACTTGTCCCAGTACCCACCAACCTGGGGGCGGTTCCACAGCCACGGGAGAAAAGAACAGAATGCACCCGTTACAATCACATGCCAGGGTTTCCTACGGGAGGTGGGAACGGAGAACGGCGACAATCCACGATATCTGAATCCTGGGCCAAGTATCCTCCGAGCGACATCTGCAAGAACCTATAAACCGTCAGGACCCATAAGTTACGTAATAAAAAAAAAAAAGCATGGTTATAAATACATTCAAATATTAATCACAACTGAATATGAACTATTCCTCTGCAGACTTCCCAAATCGCACATGAATTAACATTCCGAAGATGGATTCCTCACAGAAACACTATGGGAGCATCCTTATTTCTAAAGTTTGACAAACCCATTACAAATATGTGCAGTTATGCCGGCACTTCAGAGAAAACCAGATTTCTACCACGATAAACTCTGTATTTGAGATTGTTCACTACGGAACGGAGCGGCACAGGGGGCTGTTTGCCCTCTGCTGCGTGTGCAGCCACGGTATTTTTCCTAAAAATGCTCAAAGGCTGGTTGAATTCATGAATAAAAAAATACTGGTATTTTTTACTAATTAAGATAGTATATAAATTTTCTAGTGCAAAAAAAATTAAAACCACAAATCTAGGTTCTAATTCCAGTTTTAGATAAATTGCTATATTCTTATTATACATATCAAAGTAACACAGGGTTAATTAGTCTTGAACTTTTACTACGTAACAAAATTTGTGGAACACTTATTTTGAATGAACCTAACTTTAGATGTTTAATTATTATATGTAGAATTCCAGATTCTTCCAAACAATTGAACCAATTTTATTTAAAGCTCAAGTATCTTTTTGGTATCATATTGGTGAAAATCCTAGGTGACTGACTGGATATTTTGAGGAAGTAAGTGTATTTCTGGGGTTGTTGCTGCTTCATAGATTGATAATGATGAGACCGAAGTAGGTATCACTGTTGAGGTGCCTTTGACTTTACCATTGATGGTTAAGCCACACAAAGGCCTATTGGCTTTGAGTCACATTTTGGAACAGATATCCCTGTGGCGATCCTAAACTGCCAATGGCTAGACAATGGATCCTTTCATTCGGAAAAAAATTGTTATATTTAAAGGGATTTTTAGATCCGAGCTGGAGGCAGAGTAGGTGGATGTTACACTCCTCCCGAGGACCCAACTGGAATTACAACTAAAATGTAGAGCAATCAACCTGAATAATCAACTAAAGACTCACTGAAGAGAAGTCTTATAACCAAGGATTTATAGAACAAGCCACATTGAGACTGAATATATGCACCCCTATGTTCATTGCAGCATTATTACAATAGCCAAGATTTGGAAGCAGCCCAAGTGTCCATCAGTAGACAAGTAGATAAAAAATCTGTGATACATTTACACAATGGAATACTACTCAGCCTTCAAAAAGAAGGAAATTTTACCCTTTGCGACAGCATGGATGGACCTGGAAAGCATTATGCTTAGTGAAATAGGCCGATCAGAGAAAGACAAGTTGTCTATGATTTCACTTATAAGTGGAATTAATGAACAAAATAAACTAACAAACATGATGGAAACAGACTCATAGATAGAGAACAGATTGACAGCTGTCAGAGGGTGGTAGAGGGAGGGGTTGAAAGGCTGGGTGAAAAAGGTAAAGGGATTAAACAAAAAAAACCTCATAAACACAGACAACAGTATGGTGACTACCCGAGGGAAAGGGGGTGGGGAAGGTAGAAGAGGGTAAAGGGGGTAAGTGGTGAGAGAAGGAGACTTGACTTTGGGTGGTAAACATATCATACAGTATGCAGATGATGCATTACAAAATTATATACCTGAAACGTATATAATTTTATTAACCAGTGTCACCCCAATAAATTCAATAAAAACTTTCAGTGTAAAAAAATGCAAACATCCAAAGAAATACCTCTGGCTGTCAGCCCAAGGGCACTTTGCTTTTACTAGTGCCTCCCATTATAAAATGGGAGAAAATTTATTTCTTCTCCTGATAAGCTCCAGTTAACACCCCCACCCCCCTTAACAAACCTCCAATGCCTTTTTCCTTAGCCTTTAAAAAGTAACTTCTCAGTCAACCAAAACCACTGCCCGAGGTTGAACTACAACTTCCATGAGATTACATATCAGGGCAAATAAAAAACTTTAGAAGTCTCCCCCACAAATATTGATAAGCTTTAGCCCTTATAATGGCCAGGTAACAACTTGTTCCATCTGCTACGAACACAGTTCAAATAAAAATGAGGACAAGATAAAAAACAACTCTCATATAAACTAGTGAGGCCTGTATTACTATGACAGCCCCTACTGTAAGGTTCCTTTATTTATATTTGCTTGTATGTTCACATATGTATGTTATGTATATATGGTATTTTCTTACCTCCAGATGGTATTGCAAAAAAAAAATGTGATAAAATCCCTCAAAAGCTCTCCATCTAAATGAGGTTTTTAAAAAATAACAGCGTATATAAATTAAGTATTCCCAAAATGCTAAGAAATATAGGAAGTACCCCAAATGTTTTTGAAGTACATACGATTTGGGTAAATCTTTGATAAATAAAACTAGTCTAACATTGTTGGTTTAATAAAAACAGCTGTCTTCTAACTGTGGACCAGACAAGAGGCCACGTACGAACCCTGACAAGCCCCTGCGGGCCTTGCAAACTCCGAGACCAAAAGTCACCACGGGGGAGGGTGGATGGCGTGAGTGCAAAAACTCCTGACTACAAGTGCGTCATGGTGAGGAGTCGAGCCCGAGGGCTGTAGCTTCCTTGACAAACGTCAGTCTTTACCTTTGAAACTGTCTACGTCTTTGCGCATCTAAGATAGCATACCTTTGAAATGTCAGAGCAATGTTCTTTTCCTGACCCCTGGAAGGCAAGACTGCTAGCACTGGAGCACACAGCCCCTGGAGCAGGAGACAACAGAAGCCCACATTGGTATCCTGTTGACCACGTGCCGTCTCTCTGTGCCGTGAATGTTAACTGTCCTGCACCCACCAACGTAAAAGAAGCCTGTGTCTCTCCGTTTTGCTTTTTATCCAACCCCAGAGATTTCCCTGCTTTGCTTTCTCCTGCCCCCTTAATCTAACACCAACGGATTTCATGTAACCCTCTCTATACCTCCTCCTTTGAGTCTAGTGTATAAAATAAACCGCAAATCTGCCTTTCTCGGGTGCATTTTCTCAATCCTTGAGACTTTGTTTCTAGGCATGTCCTCAACATTTTGGCTCAAATAAACTCTTATAAAATTTTTCTATAGGCTAGCCCTGGCTGGTGTGGCTCAGTGGATTGAGTGGCGGCCTGTGAACCAAGGGGTCACCAGTTCAGTTCCCAGTCTAGGGCACATGCCTGGGTTGCGAGCCAGGTCCCCAGTTGGGGGGCATACGAGAGGCAACCACACATGGATGTTTCTTTCCATCTCTTTCTCTCTTCTTCTCGTCTCTCTAAAAATAAATAAATAAAATCTTTTTAAAAATGTTTTCTATGGGCTAGATGATTTCTCCTTGACAAGACTGTACCGCTGGACTGAGCAAGGATTCCATAACTCTAAGGAAGCAGCTAATGGGTCCATAAAACTGCTAACCCAAAATCAAGCAGAACAAAAATTAATTCCAGGGGACTAAATGAAATGATGGAGAAAGATGATAATTTGTATTGGTTTTTTGGTTTGGAACAATGCTGTTTCTTTAATGTTCCATTTTCAGGACATATGACTTCCCTTAGGCTATCTATAACTCACAACAATCCAGCAGGTTGTACCTTTGTAAACAAAAATGAAGCATGTCTTTTTCTCCCCACCTGGTCCCTCTGTAATTCAGAAACGCTCATTGAATATTCTCATTTTCATGGCAACAGAGTTATTTGCACAAGTTCAATAAGAATCTGTTCTCCTTGCAATAGGGCATAATTGAAAAAAAATCAGCTGTATTACCAAGGCTTTGATAGGAATGTCATATTTGAGAATGATGTAGATAGAACCAGACACGACCAGACAGTTTTAAGGAACTAAGGTTGACATTATGATTAAGGTCAAAAGTTTTAAGGAACTGTAATAGAATAAAATCCTTAATCTTTCTGAATCCATCTTGCTCAAGCCCGCTCAATTCCCATAGTCTATCAGTTAACAGTTTCCACTTAGTCTTGCACGTAGATAGCCTAACCAATACAGGAACCTAACCTGTAGCCTAGGAATTACTGAAGCAACCTGGCTGCTCGAACGTACAACCCTAAAGGGATAAGGAAGGTGTATTAAAAAATAATGATTGCTTTCCCTGGCTGGTGTGGCTCAGTTGGTTGAAGCGTCATCCGTAAGCCAAAAGGTCATGGGTTCCATTCCTGGTCAAGGCACGTACCTAGATTGTGGGTTCAGTCTGCAGTCAGGGCACATGCAAGAGGCAGCTGATCAATGCTTCTCACATCAACGTTTCTCTCCCTCTTGCTCCTCCTCCCTTCCCCGCTCTCTAAAATCAGTAAGCATGTCCCTGGGTGAGGATTTAAAAAATGATTATCAAAATATTTACAGGAACTTTGTGACTGGGACCACGGCCACTGAGTTTGTTGAGCAAAAGCAAAGAAGTTTCATCATCCCCCGTGGACCCTTGCTACGTCCAGATGACGTCTGCAGTCATCAATTACTTCCTGACCTCAAACCCTTCCTGTTTCTCCTTCCCCTGATGTAAAAGAAGCATGAATTCTGTACTTTCTCAAGACGGTTCTTTAGGATGCTAGTCTTCCATCTTCTCGGCTCACCAAATACAGTCACTTTTCTTGCCCCAACTCCTTGCCATTTGAGTTACTGGCTGTCATGCAGCGAGCAGTTTGGGCTTTCACTCAATTATAGAACTAAGTTTGAACATTATGCTAAAGTTACAAAGCTCTCTTGGAAAAAGCAGCCTGGTACCTGGCTTATGGGACTCCCATCCCACAGGCAAGTAAAAAAAGGTCACTTCCTGGTGGGCCCAGAAAACGTAACATGTTTTGGGGACCTCAAGAAAAAAGAAATTCACCCAAATCTATAGATGATGCAGATGAAGGATGATGACTTCATCTTGGCTTGGCATCGTAACTTTGAGAAGCTTCTGAAAGTGCCATCTGAGGTTCTTTAGAAAAGTTCCAGCAAAACAGACTGGAAAATGCCTTAGTGGTCAATTACCATTCTCGCTGCACTTACGAAAATGATCAGCCCAGATTTAATGAGACTAGACTTATTTGTGAACAAGAGTAATCTTACTTTGATGATCTTCCATCAAAATGGGGGTGATTAGAGAGAGAACTTTTAGGTTCCAGTGGAAAACTATTACCCTTGTGGATTATCAGATTCTAGTCCCATTCATTGTCCTCCAGCTATTTTTCACCTCTTTCGAAACTGGATGCTGCCGTCTTTTACATTTTGTCAGTAATTGATTTTTCCAATTTTCCTCCTACCCTAGGGACTTGGTGTCACTAAGAACTAAAACCTGATACTTACTGAAAGTAGGTTGCCTCACCCCAAAGCCCTGTAAACTGAAAGACAACTTGATAAGAACCTCAGTGGACTTATTACTGCAAGAGTCCGGGCCGCTCAGGAAGTCCACCCCGCACCCACATCCTCCCTGCTCTGCTCCAGGAAATAACCACGACTGTGACGCTGATAGGCTCCCTCCGTCACCTGAAGATGCTTTGAGCCCGATACCCCTCTGGACCCAGAACTAGGTTTACAGTCTACTCAAACCATTAAGCTTTCATTTTCTTTTTGTTTCCTTGTTCTCATCTCTGCTCTTTTCTTCCCTTGCAGCTCCTAACTTGAATCTTGTCTCCACAGCAATCAACCAAGCCTCTTCTCTATGTGAAACTTCTAGAGAAGTTTCAGATGGGAGAAAGGTGGCGACCCACTCCCATCCCCAAGTTGTTATAAAGATTATTTTAAAGTGGGAAACATTGGAGCCACAGAAGATGCAGAAAGAAAATGTACACAAACTTCCCTTATCTGCCTAAAGCAGAGCCTGGGGGGAACAGGGCTGCCGGTCACCCCCTCCAAAGGGGGCTTTCCTGTGAATTCAGCTGCCCGTGAAGACACACAACCCCGTCCCATCAGCATTAGCACCAAAAAGCCCAAAAGAACTTTCCGTATCTTCCCATTCAAGTACAAAAACCTTTATCTGTGGGTCTGAGTAAGCCTGCATATAAGCACAAACGAACCTTGTCTTTTCTCTTGTTAACATGTCTGCTGCCAGTTCATTAGCAGGCTCCCAGCCACATTACTCAAGTTAGAGAAGTTTCCCTCCCAACATAATCATTTCTGCTTATCTTCCAGAGTCAGATCACACCAGCCCGTCACTATTCGGAAAGAAATAATAATAGAAAACGTACCAACGCAGTCAAAGAATGCCAGGAAATTGGGAATTTCCAGCACGCAAAACTCCAATTTTATATGTGAGTCAGCGGATGGCACCAAAGAAGAAAGAAGTGTATTTTGATAAATGCAAGAATGCTCCAGTTCTGAAAATCTAATAAAAGCTGCACCTTTAGATGGTCTGTGTTCTGTTTTCTTCTTAAATGTCTTATTTATACTGAAAATTGCCTCAAGACCTCATTGAAAGAGACCCAAAAACTCACACACGCGCGCACAAAACCTTAGACAAGGCACTGAAAACATTTCACATATTGCTGCCAAAGACTGATTCTGGGTTAAACACACGTTATATTGTAGTCAAGAAATGTGAGGTCTTCTCAGCCGTGCATCTGAAGCCTGGCATCCCCTGAGACAGAGCAAAAGGAAGAGCACGCAGAAATGTGTCCTACAAGCCAGAGGAAAAACCAAAAAAGGTTTGGGTGACTTCACCCTTCGTGACATTCCAAACGGGAGGGCAGGAATGCTGCCGTTCCTCTCCAGAAATGCTTGCGAAGAAAGCACAGACTTGCCTGTCGTCAAATGTCAGCCTTTCCGCAGACTCGACCAGGAAGAGACTGAGCTCTAGCAACCACACAGAGAGAGGCTTTCTTTTTTCCTGTTTCTCAATAAAAGTATTCAGCAGCGTCAGGAAAGAATATTCCCTTAAATCCTTAAACACACTTCACACGTTCTGCTTCCACTCCTCCCCATCCCAAACCGGCGCCAAAGCAGGACATCACCCAAAATACACACACCAAACCGAACCACGCTCCTTCGGCTGCGCCGACTCACAAAGAAGACGTGTTGCTCTCCTCGAGGCACTGATACCACCCTCGTGGCTACGGCGGTGCTTCCCCCCAAGTCTCTTCTCCACCAGGCCCAAGCGGTAGGCCCCCACTTACCCTGGCAAATTCCATTGGTTTGGGAAGAAGGCACATGACCATGACATCGAAGCGAACATCGCACACTGTCTTCAACCACTTGGTGACAAACTGAGGCTTCAGTTTTTCCACCAAACTTCCAACTTCATCGTCCATCATATAGGCTGTGGAGTGAAACCACTGGAACACCATGGCCACCAGCCGGGCCAAGCTCTCCGTCGGCGTGTTCTCACTGGGTGTGCAGAGGCTCACCTGGAAACAGGCAGACCAGACTCTGCTTCAGCCCCCGGCCATCGACACACAATCCTCACAGGCGTATTTAACAGTTAAAAAAAAGATGTCCCAGATCATCCATCTGAAATAGGCAGCCTTCTAAACGATGGGGACCACTTATCTGAGAAACCGTGGTCCTCTCCAAGGAGAGGTGGCTTGCAACGATCGTTTCCCCTTAAGACTGAACCTTCCCATAGGCCTCTTCTCCTATAGGAAATATATTACAAAATCTATGCTGGATAGATGCTTTTAGAAAGTTGAATCTACCGAGGGAAATTTCATAAACTCCTTCAGTGAAAAAGATAGCTATATACATTTTAGTTCTAACATGATCACATTTAGCCAAGAATTTCTATCAGTAATAATTCTGGAATGTTAGCGCACCCCTCAATTCACCACATTACAAATAGACATTTTAAAACAACTAATCACGTATTCATTCATTCATTCATTCATCCTGAAATAACCTTTCACTGAGCAGTGCAGTAGGATCCAGAATTATAAGAATTCATAAAACCCTATCCTTGCCTTCAAAGAGTTCACAATAGTAGTCATCGTACCATTAGATAATAAGTTGTCGGAACAAGACATGTAAAGTCAACAATTAAATTCCAATGTGATTTTTAAAAGGACCTTTTCAGGTCATCACAGGAAAGCATGAAAAAGACGTATCACCACGGAGACTTAATTCATGTCTCCAATGGGCAGAAACAAGTCTGCTTCTTTGCAGAACTGGCCAATCTAGTTTGCTCGAAACTTTGGATCTGTACGTTTGATCTTTACTGAAGGAATATTCCAGCTGAATCAGTCAAGATCAATCAAATTCCTTGTGTTACTTTTGGTTATAATTTTTTGGCTGTAGGTAGACTTGCAATAATTTTTTTTTAAAAAAAAGCTCCACATCTTTTCAAGAAAAATTCCCTGTACACAGGCAATGGAACATGAAATAGGAATGTCAATAATCTGTAAATCATACTGAGTCCAATATTTCACAATATGCCCTAGTTATTCTGGCAAAAGATGCATTTTAAACACTCTAGAACCTGGCACAGTAAGTTTCAACACCTGGCTATTCGACAGAATCAACCAGAAAGCTTTCTAAAAGTTCCCAAGAATCCAGCGTGAAATCTGGGCATTGCCACTTTTTAAAAAGCTACCCAAGGTAAATCTAATGTGCAGCCCAGGGTCAAGTGCCACTGTCCTTGAGTGTGGGGTCACGCTGCTAAGGTTAATTTTTCACTGTTTACTCTTTAAGTTCTTTAAAGAGAAAGGAGTAATCCTTCATGGGTATAAGGCTGGAATGAGAAACAAGGAAGTAGAGAACAGCCAACTTCTTTCCTTACTAAGAACCATATTCCAAATTGGCTGAGCAGCCGCTGGTCGTGTTTATCGTCGTCCTTGTTATCGAAGTCGGCGTTCTCCAGGGAGTGGTGGGAAGAGGAAAGGCCCAGCTGCCGCCGGCGGTTCAGCTCGTGCTCCCGCTGCTCAGCGTGGAACTCGGCTTCTTTCAACAAGCTGCCGGACAGCAGAGATGCGAAGACAGACTATCAGAAAACACATTCTAGAGGATGACCTATTCAGAGCAATTACCTCGCGAGTACTCAAGCATCTTTTAAATTGGTAGGAGTTACTCCAAGAAGCCTACTTTCATTTCCCTCCTATTTGCTAATCCATCCCCATTTTAAAGATGAACAAAGCGAGGCGCAAAGAGGCTTCTTCCTCCAATCAGTTAGAATCAAGCAGAACTGATGCCTTCCGGCTTCCGGTTCACCACCCATCCTATTAGAAGCCAGTGCTTTCCCCGTATCTAACGTGAAGCCATGTGGACATGGAATATATGATGCAAGGAGAGACTGACGAGCTTGTACCCAATGGAAAAATATTCAATATCTAGTACTCAAAAACCTGAAAATGAGCGACAAAGACGCCCTTTTCAATTGCTAAATGAATGATAGTTTTTAAAAATAATACCTAATATTGGGTGCAGCAAAACTCAGCAATAACAGACAGTGCTGTTGGCAAAGTAAATTCATGCACACAATTTAAAAATCAGTTTGGTGATGCACCAAAACCATTAAAATATTCGTACCCTTTGACCCAGTCAAACACATTTGGGCATCTACCCTAAGTAAATAAAAAATATAGAAACAGCACTGTATGCAAAAATATTTCCCACTTATTTATAACAGTAAAAACTTAGAAGCATTCTAAATACTTAACAGTGGAAAAAATAATTAGATAAATATTATGTATCCACTAAGAATGATAAATATGGAAATCACAACATGGAAAATACCTAATGGTGTATTATATCCAAAAAATTATAAATACACTGTGATTACAGTTATAAAAATAAAGCATGCATTTGAATAAAAGTAGAAGAACATGTGCAAAACAGACGATGATGACAGCAGCATGATTGATTTGTTTTCTATTTCCAAATTTCTGTCATGTTTTATTTGACAAACATCACATTTTGGCACGTGTCAGAAACTGGGATGAGAAAAACAGTAAAGACTTAGTCCCTATCCTTAAAACTTATATTCTAATATTATTCTTTAATTTTTGAAAATCTTGCCTCTATTAATATTACACAAAAAGAGAACAAGGCTCGGTATTACCATTTTTTAAACTCCTTTCTTTGTCATGTGACAGAAGAAGAAAAAGCCAGGAACCTACATGTTTGGCCCCTGTCTTATCCCCCAGCCTTCTGGTTGACCCCAGTACTGAATTACCCAGAGCTCTACCCAACTGGGCTGCTGTCGGTCAAGCCTCAGGGCCCCCTCTCCCCACCTCTCACTCTGACTATGCTCCCACTTCATCCCCCCAAGACCTCTGGCTGTGCCATCACTGTGCTCCCCACCCTGGATCACAATTCCGTGCTTCTATTTTTGTAGTCCCTACACAGGCAACCTAAGAGCAGAGACGACATTTCACTCTCTTCTGCCTCTCAAGTGCCCAACACGCACCTGGCACATAACTGGCATTTGATAAACACATTTGTTGAATGAATGAATTAAAACATCATTGCAACACTGTGCTGGGCTGAGGGCACTTGAAGTTGAATCAAATTTACACAGCTCAAAGCGAGAAGGGCGGCTCAAAGCCAAGGCGGTGTTTTCCGAGTGGGCGACTAATGAACAGCCCGTTACCTAATCACGGCCTCCACGGCGCAGACAAGCTCCTCGGCGCCACACTCTCGGGTGTTGATGGGTGGAGGGGAGGTCTGGTAGAGGTGGGTCTCCGAGGCAGCCCCCACCTCATTACTGTGATGGTTGGAGTGGCACCTTTTGCAGTACCGAACAGGCCTGTTCCCGTGGCGACCACAGCACCCTGCTGAAAAGCAGGTGACAACGGCTCTTCTAACATGGGAACTGCAGTTCTAGAGGCAAAAAAAGAAGGAAATCGGTTAGAATTCATCGCCGAGGTAAATTTGCCTAAGAATTGGAAAGAATGGAAACTTAAGGGACCACTGAAAACGGCAGCGTGTTTCTGAAGTGCCACTCACTAGTGTCCAAAATGCAGGTCATCCCTCGTCAGCTGGAGTCGGGCCATAGTTAAAAACAAAGGTGAGAAATGGTTCCCATCAGTGCAAGTGGTAGGAACAGCCCACAGGTGAGGGGGACTGAGCTGAAATGCCCTTGTAAAGTCCCCTGGGTGGGGGGCCGGGCAGCTTTGGGGATTATTTTGTGTTGGTGTTTCAAGAGTTTTCAAGAGAAATGTGAAAAATAAAAATAAAACCACAGTCCAGAAAGAGCACATCACAGCACATCAACGTAGAAAAGGAGTCATTTTAACCCCCAGCATAAACTTTCCAAGTTATGGAAAGTTCATCCAAGTTCATCCACCACTAAAAGAGCGGACAGCCAAGTTCATCCACCACTAAAAGAGCGGACAGCCACCGCAGCTCATCCGTCCCGGCTGCACGGGGCGCAGGGAGGGAGCTCTCCTGCCCTGAGCCGACGGACCCAAGGCGGGCCTTTCTCGTCCCCCCAGGACTCTCTGTCAAGACCTGAAGAATATGTCACTGATACCACAGTAACATATCAAAACACGGCAAAAGCCATTCATAGAATCAGCCACTGATGCCATCCACAGGAAGGAATCAAAAGATGAAGTGACAGCAATGAGGAACATGGACCAGCAGCATGAGGCCCCGAAGGCCAGGGGGCCGCTGTCAGAGCCGCACTGGCCAGAGGCAGAGCAGCGAGGGGCACCCGCACGAAGCGAATGGAGGAACCGTCAGGAAACATCCCTGACCTCCGCCCCGAAGCGCGCTCTGAGCCTGTTAGATGTACCACCGAGTACTCCATGTCTTGGGTCCAGAGAGCTTTCCCGTCTTTCAGTAGAGCTTACTAAGACATGGACACCTCTAGGGGCTATAATATTCTAAGCCATTAGGAACTCAGAGCTCGGAGAAGATTTGAGAACCCTCCATGACAGCTACCTCGGAGAGACCGAAGAAGGAAGGAGGTGAGCACCAAACCTACAGCAAGACATTGGCAATGGGCGGAGCCGTGCGTCTGAACGGCCATTTCGGAGTAAGGCTTGTTCCACTTTGATTTTAGCTCGAGGCTCTGGGTACTGGTGTTAGCCAACCTAATTCTATGAAAAGGATTCAGGCCACCAAATCATAAAAGAAGTCAAAATGTTTATAGTATTTTTAGTTATTAGTTTTGAAAATTATTTATGAAAACAGTATGTTTCTTCTGCATCTGGAGCCCAGGTCTTCTTCAGCACTCAAGGCCGCCCTGACTTGTCCGAGCGGGCCACGTGTCCTGCTCTGCCCTTTGATTCTCTTTTGCACAGTAAATTTCATGCTGGAAGCTCAGGAATGTTTATTGGTTTGAGGCTTCTCCTGCTGACGCACAAACCAATGCCACACCACCAGCAGTGTGGGATAGGTCGGAGTGTAATCTTAGAGTTTTCTTCTCCCTTCTGCTTATACTTAGTCTTTGCTCCTCCAGGAATCCTACTGTTACGGGTACGGTAGGATGTGGATACGGGTTCGGTGGGTAGTTCTTTGCCGGAATGAAGTCCTGAAGTTGAAGGTCTGCAATTTCCCATCCTGTTTTCTCGTCACACACTGTTCACATTCTCCCCCATGCAAATTCGTAACTGGAGGTCCAAGGTCTTCTCGTCTAAGACACGGGCTGGTGGCGACTTCCACCGAGACGGGAAGGCACAAGCGATACTCATATGACTCCCACGGCCTGGTTCTAGAAAGATGTGCAGCTTCCACCTGAACGAATGTCTTGAACGTCCTCTCTCTCTAAGCTTCCTCATCAGGACACTACTCTCAAAACTCTGCCATGGCAAGCCCCATGGACAGGTGATGTGTAAGCCTCTAGCCAACAATTCTGGCTACACCCAGCCTTCAAGCCACCCCCTTCCAGAGGCCAAAGGTACCACCTAGAAGCCTTTAGGTGATTCCAGCCTTCAGCTATTCAGTCTTCCCAGATAAGGCCTCAAAATCATCAAGCAGAAGCAGGCTGTGGACCGTGCCATGTCCAAATCCCTGATCCACAGACTCTCTGAGTGTAATTAAATGGTTGTTGTTTCGTGTTGCTACATTATGAATGATTCCTTACACAGTACCTGGGTGCACTACATATATTAGTATCAGGAATACCAGCTAAAAGTCACCCTGCCTCCGTGTGCCATCAGTTCTAAAATAATATCAGCGATGAAACAATCCCAAAGTAACATCTGGCTCACCAAAGTTTTAAACAACTACCATGGTTCCTCATGGGTTTTAACAATACATTTACAAGCCATGTGGAGCCCCAACCCATGTGGAGCCATTTCTGTGCGTTCATTTCAAAAGCAAACTGGAGAGATTTCCCCTAGGTTTGGATTCAGCGGGGCGTGGTGTTCAAATGTTCACTCCAGCCACTATTTCATTCTCAGCTTTAAATTTGAAACCGAAATAAATAACTCCAGTGGGTCTCACAGAACAACGGAACTGAAATAAGTCGAGGTCTGAACCTCTTATCTTTACAATCTCGATGCTCATTCCAAATCTACTGTAGGAACCCGTGATACCAAAAGTACGAACTGTGCCCAAGGCCAGCTCAAACCATTCTGAGGCACTTTGAACTTAATGGAAGGTCTCCAAAATAACATTTATATAAAATACAATGTTTATTAAAGAATAAGTAATAAAAATGTGCTAATCTGAAGCTTATTAGTAAAGTAATTTTATCATATAAAGGAAGGGAGTGCAAAAAACTTAATCTGGATGCCAAATATGTTAGGTAAACCACCAGGGCCAGAACATGCTGATTTAGAAAATAAAACTCTTTCTCATCCTAGTGTCTCCAGCTTCTGAAAGATTCTCAAAGCAGGAAACAGCCCCGGGATAAAAATCAAACCAAAAGTTTGCTGAACGACTGTGCGATCCTTTGTTAAAACTTCAGAAAGATATAGGGTACTACCCAGTTGAACCTCTCAGCTAGAACGGGGCTCCTAATCATTTTAAGGGCAGACTGAAGTGCCCAGAGAATGGAAAGGACTGTCTCAAAAGGAATGACAGACGGCCTTGGAGGCACAGAACCCCAATGAGACTTACTGAAAATCCACCAAGTGTTAAAGTCCCACTAGCAAAAACACCACCGACTTAGACGAGAGGGGACAGACACAGCTCAAACAGGAGAGGGGGTCTGTGAGACGCCACCTTCCACATGCAGCCAGCATCAGACTGAGAGAATTACTCAGCTACAACATGGGACATCTCTCGTGAAAAATGAGAGACATCTCGGAAAGGGCAGCAAAATGCCCAAGAAGACAGCAAAAGCGGATCCAGTTTGACGCACAGTCACCACCCCCAGAGACAGAAGAATGCTTGGGCCCTGGCTGGTGTAGCTCAGTGGATTGAGCGCGAGCCTGCGAACCAGAGGATCGAGGTTCGATTCCCAGTCAGGGCACATGCCTGGGTTGCAGGCCAGTTCCCGGCAGGGGACACACGAGAGGCAACCGTACATTGATGTTTCTCTCCCTTTCCCTCTCTCCTACCCTTCCCCTCTAAAAGATAAATAAATAATAAATTTAAAAAAAAAGAAGAAGAAGAATGCTTGGTGTGTCCGTGGCTGGAGCTCCCACAGACCAGTGACTGCGACCTGCTTCCTCCTTCTCTTTATCAGCGGAAATCTACTGCTGTCATCGTGTGCCTTGCTCGCCATCGCGGGCTGGGGGTGCAGAGAGCAGGTAACTTGCTGTTCTGGTTCACAGGTCTCTGGACCAAGAGAATTTGCACCCCAAGTGTTTCATCCCTGACCAGACCAAATGTGGATCACAAGATAAGGACTTTTAAGCCTGAAGCCATACGTGGATACGAATTTTTAAGGTCTTATAAGGTGGTGAGAGTACTTTGCATTTGGAGAGCATGTAGGTACCAATATTCAGAGGGTGGATTGTGGTAAGTTAAATATGACCACCAAATTCTTGCTGCTATCTAAAGGAGAGGAGTCTATTTCCCCCACTCCTTGAAGCTGGGCAGGCCTGGGGACATTCTCTGAAGAATGGAATGCAGCAGAACCGATGCCCCGTGACATCTGAGCTTCGGTCTCAAAAGGCCTCTCAATCTCCTCTTTCACTCTCTCATTCTCTCAGACCACTGCTCCCACCTGATCGAATCCAGCCCAGCCTCCTGGAGGATGTGACACCTCACGGAAAGAGGGTGAGCCGGACACCCCAGTCATCCCAACCATTGCAGGCACCCCAGCGGAAGCCCCAGACAGGGGAGTGAGGCCATCTGAGCCCAGCGAATCCCCAGCCTACTCACCAGCTGATGCAAACGCATGAGTGAGCCTATAGGGGTTTATCAAAAGAAGCCCTGCTGAGCGTAAGCCAAACTGCCAATCCACAGAATTGTGATCAAACAAATGTTCGTTGTTGTAAATCACTACATTGTAGGATGGCTTCTTATATGGCAGCAGATAACTGGAACGGCCCTCCAAAGGTACCCATTCGTGACTAACTCCTAAAAAGTTTAAATGGCCTGTGTGTGGTCTCACAGGTGGGTGGGAACAGAAGCTGGTCAGAAGCCAAGGGTCTCAGCCAGCTAATCCAAAGTTCTTTATATGACACCATACTACTTTCTCTTGTACTTTTCCACCACTAGTACCAAAAAAATAAAAAAGAGAGAGAGAGAGAGAGATGGCTTAGGGAAACTGTCATGAAGGTGGCCAAAGGAAATTTGCAGGTGGAATCTTTAACCTGAGAACATTCAGCTTACGTATGAATAACTATTTTCCACACGTAGTTGGTCTGAGTATGCTTTAACACATACAGTGAGCCACTTGCACTCCACCTCAAGAAATAAGGATGTTTAGCATACAAGATGCATCATTTATCAAAGTTAAGTCGCACGTATTACACTGTCATTCAAACGTTTTTGTCATTAGACTTCTACTCCAGAGAAGCACATAGCTTTTATTTCAGATTAGTTATCGAAAACATTGGTGCATAAGACGGGTGAGCAAAAGCAGAAATGGAAAGAGAGAGAGAGCATTAGGACACAGCGGTCTCGCGTGCTAAGTCATCGCTCTTCCCCCCGCACAAGTACAGTGACATGGACACACTGGGAAACCGCGGTGCAGAGATGAGGAGGAGGTCAATGAGTGAATTTACACACAAACACAGCAAATCATGCCCCGCCCCACGGACGGTTTGTTCTTACCTTCTTCTGACATATGGCAGATATTTCAGCTGTAAGGGGAAGGTACACAAAATATCAACAAAGAAAGAGAGCCCATTTTCCATACGGGCAACCGTGAAGAGGAGTACAAACAAGTTATGGGATACAACCTCTAGACTTGGCCAAAACAGCTTCTCAATCGACTCATGAGTCATCAGCTACTTATGTTTAATGGCATTAAAAACCCTTCCATGCTGCAAAGAGTCTGCCTGTTCTTGTAAGTAATTCAAACTTCTCAGACAGGACTTAGAATTCAGATCATGTTAAAGCCATGTAACTGTAATCTCACCTTCTCATTTGACAGAAAACAAAATTGAGGGCCCCAACGGTAGCATGACTTCTTCAGGATCACAAGGCCACCCATGGTGGAGGCGGACCTACCCATACGCCTATGGATCCCCTCCGGACAGCTGCTCCAGTATACTACAACTCTGAGTTGCAGGGATACATTTAGAGCTTCACCATGAGGATGACGTATCAGAACTATAGAAGAATCTTACTAATTTCCACTACTTAGACTTGAGCTATCCATTTCTATCAGTCCTTACTTAACTAGGTTCGGATGACCTAATACTAAAAGTTAGACTATGATGATATAGTATAATTATCATCAAGCAAAGGCCTTACGTTTTTTTAAAGGTCACAGAATTTAGTTAATTAAGGTTTTCAGATGTATTTTTTAAATGAGGCCTCACACAGTCTTTTTGCACCTACCTCTTAAGTCCTATACCAAGTTTCTCCCGTGTGCCTGATCTGCTCTCGGTACGCTCCCAGCTTTGACCACCTGCCATCTTCCCTGTGCTTTCCAGAACTTTTCCTGGTCATTTCAGTCCCCAGTTAGGGGGCTGGAATATCTGTCTCCCCCTGGGTAGAAGAGTACTAGCTTATCTAGCTGATCTGTCAACTTACTGGCATGGGTCTTAGACCTCTGACAAACAGCAAGCATTGCAATCTCGTCTCCTTATGGTCATGGGTCAGGTATACTTTATCCCCATTTTCCTGATGAGGAGACTAGTAATAGTGGCAGAAGAAAGTCCCGTTATTCAGCATTCTTCCCGCTGATGTTCCTTTTTCTCTTTCTGACCTGGCACAGCAAACATATCATTGGCAACACCTGCTATATACACAGAAAACCCCTCGACATAATCAGCAAGGCTTTAGTCCTACAGAATCCTAATTCTAACATCTCCCCTTGATTCGGTTAGAAATGATACCTCTTCCCTCATTGTTAAACATGTGGGTGGATTATAAGTAAGACATTGATATAATGCTTCATATCAATGAATATTCATAGAATGTAATACTTTAATACTTCTGTTACTATCTTTGTTCAATAAAATAGTACAAAAGGAGACAAATCAACCATACCGTTAGCCATGATTACCCATGATTCATTCTAAAGTAAACCGTACCTTGTGGCAGAAGAACATCAATCAGCCATTCACTGTGGTCCCTAGGAAGAAAAACGAAATTCATTTTTGAACTTCCAGCAACGTTACCCTTCCACATGAATGCTAATAAGCTGCACGCTCTTGCTAAAAGGCGTTTAATAGAAAGGAAGTGTAATTAAGAGCACTATCATAATAAACTTTTTAAATGTCTAGTGCATTCCAGCTAAATTATAAATTATAGGCATTTTATCATATTCAGTTATCTTTGAATGATACTTTCCAGATGCTAATTAAGCCAACCAAAATACAGCGTGATTTGTACAAAGCTGAGTGTGATTCTGTGAAGCTAACACACACAGGGAACCCCTATGAATTGTATGTCATGTTTGAAAAACCAGCTTTATTTTTCTCTGCGGCCTTTTTAACAGGGTCACTTGAAAACTGGAGCTGCTTGCAAGTAAGTGGAATTGTTTCTCCTGTAGCACAGAGAGAAATATTGCAACTTTTCAAAGCTGAAATCTTTCCAATGAAAGTTCGCTATACATTAAATATCAGACAAAGCACTCTTTAAGAAACAGCGTAATACATTAAATATCAGACAAAGCGCTCTTTAAGAAACAGCGAGCAGAATGGGAAATATGGGTCATGGAACCAATTTAAGTCCAGGCGATTGTTCTTATCTTCCTATCGTTGCCCTATTTCGTGTTCACTGAGGACCCTCATACCTACCCTGCGATCCTCTGGCTGCATTCTTCACAGAGGTACAATGGGGGCGGTTTATCACCCAAAGCTACTGACAGGGAAGGGTCTATACACATCTGAAACACACGGAAAGCCAGAATCAACTCTCCTGTCCCATTCATCACATGACATCATGAGTGCAAGTGTTTCGATAATGACAGATTTTCCAAAGCAAAGTGAGATAAACACTTTTAGTTAAATCCATTCAACCTGTAACTGTTTTTCCTGCACTGACTGGCACATGAGTCCACACGGTTGATTTTAATTTTTAAACGTGGCTACCCTGGTTTTCCATTTCTCCTGTTATTTGCAATTCAAGTAACAAATAGTATCAAGGAATCTACCCTCATTCCACAAAGATTAAAAAAAGTCATCTTGTTCAGTAGCAGCGCAAATTGCCTCTACGTTACTCTCTGAAGTGGTAAACACGGTATATCTCTTTAAGAAAAGGAAAATATATTAATAAAACCTCATTCAGAAAATGCAGCTTTAAGTCCGCCACTGAATGGTTCACTCTGCAATCTGAGTTCTACATTAACCCTCCAATGGTGCATTTCCAGGTCCTTTGTCTTTTCTTCCACACACAACCTGCAGTTTGTTTAGCCTTGCTGTGCTCCGTTCAGTTTCGGATTATTTATGGCTGAGTTTTCATTAGCCTAAGCACAGAGGTGAAGAGTGTTCATCTCTTTTCAGTTGATCTTCAGGGCATTTCAGTTACTGGATGTTTTAAATCAAGGGAACAAAACGTTCAGATGACTAGCTGAATTTTGTACTTTGCATCATTTTAAGTTTCTATGACTTGCCAGAGTCATTTTGAATTCTGTTCCTGCTTTTCAACAAATGAACAATTCATGCTCTAGCCAATTATGTCGTTAATATACCACAAATTCTTCTGGAACATTCCTCTGACTTTTCTTTTGTTGTTTTTACCAATTTAAAGAGGAAAAATGAATGAAATTTATAAACCAAACAGCCTGTCATTAAAGTTAAAACCCTGAGGAGTTTCAATGATCAGGGACACAAAAGTTAGAATTCCTAAATTTAAATAAATGCACCATCAAAATCTGTCAATTATATATTCCTTGAATGTTAAACACCCCGTGTGAAACTTTCCTTCAGTAGGTTTCATGCTTCCTTTGATGTGATGGATAACAACCACCTTTTGGTATGTTAAGTCAGGGATTGGCAAACTTTCTGTAAATGTTCAGAGAATAAATATCCAGGTTTCACGGGCCATGCGTTCTCGGTCACAACTACTCAACCCTGCTCTTATAGCATAAAAGCAGTATAGACAATACATAAGCAACTAAATAAAACTTTATTTACCAAAATGAGCAGCAGGCCAGATTTGACTGTCTCCCAAATGCCATAGTTTGCTGACTCCCATGTTAGGAAATTTTCTGGGATCCAAAGTATTTCATAAAGTGCTTTTCAAGTAGAATCAAGTAAAACCAGAAGCAGAATGTGATACAATGAACTATGAATTCTACCATGTTTTCATTGTGAATCCCATCACAACTCTTGTCTCTTGCCCCAAAAGTACCTTTTTGCAACTATTGCAACAGAAATAAATAATACTTTTCTATTTGGCAAATCCATACTGCTTAGTGGTATAGCTCACTTTATGGAACTATTAGGCTTTTTGTGAGGATAAATCCATTTTCCCTGAGTCTTCCTCATTCGCCCCTGTACACCTCTTCTTCAACTTTACTTTCATTTCTAATGAGCCACTGATATCTCTGTCAGGTAAAGATATTTGTCCATGCCACTCAAAAGGAAAAACTCCTAGGATGTCAGAACTATAGAGACTCAACAGAAATTAGCTAGCTGACCTCGAGCGTGTCAGATGAATTCACTGACAGGACCCAGTTGATGTGTGACTAATGGTGTCAGTCCTGTTCTACTGTGAACAGGCCAGTTTCTACCCATACTAATACGTTCGTATCTGCCTCTTGCATTAAAAAACAGTTACTTTCTGTCTATAAATATAATTTATGCCCAATGTAGAGGTTTGGAAAATTGGAGAAAAAGCAAAAAGAAAATTTAAAGAACAGTACCCCTCCATCTCAATGCAAACACTGGTGGTGTTGTGGTGAGCATGACTGGTGGTTTTTCACTATGAATATGAAGATAAACATACATATATGCAATTTGTTAAACAAATTGGCATCACACCACGCAGTTTCATCATTCCTTTTTCATTTCACGTTAACCTATAAGCCTCTAGATGTTGGATACTCTTGATCCACGTGTCACATCCGTGTGCACTTGGGAAGAGCTCCTACTGTAAAGAAAACACTGTGCAGACCGGTTGTCACGGAAAAACGTGTCACGCTTACAAGCACGTCACCTTTCGGGGAAGAATAAAGTGAACATTTAAAAAAATACAGCACCTGCCCTGGCTGGTGCAGCTCAGTGGATTGAGCGCGGGCCTGTGAACCAAAGGATCGCGGTTCGATTCCCAGTCAAGGCACATGCCTGGGTTGCAGGCCAGGTCCCAGCGGGGGACGCATGAGAGGCAACCATACATTGATATTTCTCTCCCTCTCCCTCTCTCCTACCCTTCCCTTCTAAAGATAAATAAATAAAAATCTTTAAAAAAGGTGCAAAATTAATTTTTAAAAAATTAAATTAAAAAATAAATAAATAAATAAATAAATAAATACAGCACCTTAGGAAAACTGGGGCTCAGAAACTAAAGTGTGGGGGGACGATAAAAATGTTTTGGAAGTAGAAGAGGTGGTGGTTACACAACATGATGAAAGTGCAAAATGCCACTGAACTGTTCGTTGTAACACGATTAAATGATGTTATGTGAATTTCACCTCCATCAAAAAGTGGCAGAAAGTGAGACGGCTTGGCCTATCCTGGAAGACTGGCTACAGAAAACAGCCTACCAGGAAAGAGAGGCCGGGCCGGAGGAGGAGACCCGCTGCGGGCCTGTGAAACAGGGAGAAAGTCTGGAGTGTGAGCAGGAGGCTGGAAACCATCAGGAGGTCAGAGGACTCCTGTGAATGCAGCACGACATAAAATGAGGGGACGAATAATTGAAAAACTCCGACAGCAAGTACCCCCTTCCCGTTGACACCGGGGCATTGTCGAAAAAGAGGGCGTTGCGATTTAGGCGGGAAGAAGAACAGCTATAGAAACTAAATTTTGGGAATCATGAAAGTCTCACCACTGTGGAGCATTAGGCTGACTTCCCCGAATAATGAATGAACTAACATTTCATTCAACCATTTGCTCCTGATCATTTGACCTCTGACAGTACAACACGAGGCCAGGTCTAACGAAACAGTACCTTCACGGCTGGTTTGTTAATCGCATTGTGGCATTCGATGTGCTGGCAGTGGATGGGATTCCAAGCTGTAAAGCAAAGCATAGTCGATGAATACTTCTCACTGAAAGTATTTGGGTCCTAGTAAAAAACACAGCAGATACTTCATTGGTTTTCCTCTTCCTAAATAGAACCGTCATCTGAAGGCTTCCTAAAATAATTTTTAAATCTATGAAAAATTTTAAAATTGAGCAAAGATATCACCACGCCATCATCCATTTTTCTACGAAGGGACACAATCCAGTAGAAGGCGGCACACACATGCCACGATATTACCTCGCAGCTATATGCCATCGGTAAGTTCTCAAAGGTTTTCACACCTGTGGTTTCGCTGCTTCCTCCCAACAACTCTGTGGGGTAGGTACAGCAGAGTATCAACCTCATTCAACAGATGAGTAAGTTAAAAAGGTTAAGTGGCTTGCTATGACCACGGCGTTAGTAAATGACAAGCTGGGGCTAGAACCTGTATCTCTTGGTTCTTAACACTCTGCTCTTCTCACTATCGTAAGCTATGCTGAACACCCTAGAATTTTTGGCACCAGGAAGTGTTTGATAACAACTGAAATGAATGGTAAAACAACTTCCACTTCCCACCCCATTCCCATCAAATGTGGAGACTGAAAAGATGACTTTCTTGCCCAAATAAAGGGTAGCTCTCTCTCTCACATGTGACCCACAAACTAAATCTCTGATATTGGCTAATATGCAACTCTTTAACACAGTGTACACACAGAGAGTGAGGACAAGAACCAAGTGATCTGGAACAGATCAGAGCAAGAACAACAAGTAATAATTATCATCCAGATGACTCTGCAGCCCAAAGCACTTAACTAACAATATTCCATCATAAAAAAAGTAATAGAATTATATGTTTGAAAGTAAGAAATGTTTCTAAATTGCCATATTCTAATGTTATAGGACCATGATGGACCTAATATAGAAGAATTTGTAGGTAAGAGGATATTGTTACTTGATTACATATCAAATTATAATTCAAAAATATTTACTATTAATAATACAGGATTAATTTATGCTCCAAATATTGTATAAAATTTTCTATCTAGAAGTATTCTAATTTCAAATATTCTACCCTATTGTTAGATGAAGCATAAGATTCCATGTCTAATTTGGAATTCAAGAAAATATGATCAACAGAGCCATTGACCTTAAAAATGTATACAAAAAAGGCAGAAAGTACAGACCAGAAACCACTACTCTAGTAACAGTACAACTGATTATATCTTTAGAGAGAAAGAGGAAATGAGTAAAGAATGGATAAATGAAGAAATTATTTGAATATAAGCATTCCATAACTATAAGATTTATTTCCTACATGTGGAAAAGTCAAGATGAATATAGAAAGTAGCAATAAGTTTTCTTACGTAATTAGTGAAAACTAGAGAAAAAGAGTGCCTTTAGCCGGTACAGCAGTTGCAAATACATAGGACATGCTACCCCATTCCTTTAATCCCAAATTCATCACAGATATCACTAATCCATAACAGCATTCCTTCCTGCTGAGTCCAGAACTGACTTTAGAATACTTCTCAAAACTGAGCTCCAGGAAGGCACCACTAATCGAACCAGAGTTGGCACACCCAAGATAAAATCATCTTGGAATCTGTATATTATAAGAACACATGTTGATCACTTTATAAATATCAAAGAGATTTTCTTGACACTTTCAGATAGAAGTAATATTCAAAGTATATAAGAACTGCTATGGGACAGGCACAGATCAGAATGTGCAATAACCATAGCACTTGATTAAAGCTAGAATATAAAGACTCCTGCTCTGCCACAGATTAATGCTTTATATGTGGATGGTGAGGATATCCAGAAAGTCCTACTCCTCTAAACTTTTATTCTACTTTTACAGAGTGAAACTGAGTTAAGAACAGGTAGTAGGATTTTTCATTTACGCTCACTCAATTCACACTAGATTTAAGCTTACTAGAACAGTGATCCTTCATTTTGGTTGTATATAAAAAAAAATCACTTGTCAAGGTTTCAAAAGAGTGATGCCTAGAACCCATGTGAGATCTGCTAAATCAAAATCTCTGAACATAGAACACAGGTATTTGTAACTGGGAAAACATTACAATTGATTCTAATATAATGATATCCTACATTCCTTACCACATGGCAAATATAATCATAACATACCTCCCTTCGTTTGAAAATAAAAACAAAAGTATAGCATAAAATATAGCAGAAGAATTCTGCTTCCAAATGACAGAACAACTATCATTCGGTAGTAGACTTGCCTTCCTACCACAAACAACTAAAAATGGAAAATGTATATAAAACAACTATTTTCAGAAACTGGACCACAGGTAGTACAGGACAATGAGCCATAAGAGACAAGAAACAATGAAGTGACTCCTACAATCACCCTGGCTTTCTTCTTGGAAGCTTTCTAGACCTTGACCCTAGAAGGGAAAAATATAAGCACAGTAGGTTGGTTCTGTTGAGTTGAGGGGACAAAAACTGGAGTGTGGACAGGCAAGATGACATAAATTTGCTGTGTAGAGTACCAAAGAAGAGGGGCTCCAGAAATCTGAGGAGGAGTCCTTTTGGAGGGTTGGCTTTATACTAAGCTGAACTTATATAAGGCAAAACTTCACTAGGCTGCATAGACAACAACTATAGGGAATCTGCAACCTAAATAATTCCTACATCTCACACAGGGCTGGAAGATATTCAAGTTCCAACCAGCCAGAGTAGAAGAAACTCAGTGAAAACTTGGAATATTCAATAGAGACTCTAGCAAGTCAAACCATAGTAGGAGGGTTGAACTACCATTAGTGAAAAGGCAACCCAAGGTTCACCATAACAAAACATAAGAACAAGACTTGGAAGGATCAACTTGATCCACCAGTACTTTGACAGCCAAAACAAACTTCAACACATTGTAAATGAAGACAACAAAATCTAGACACTCAATAATGTAATATTCACAAAGTCCAGCACCCAGTCAAAAATCACTGAATATTTAAAAAGGAGGAAAATATAATCCATAATTGGGGAAAAATTGGTCCTTAAGAACAAACCCAGAAATTACAGAACTGAGGTAGTTTTAGCAAACAAGGACTTTGAAACAGCTCTTATAAACATATTTAAAGAAAAACATAAACACAATGAGGATAGAGATTAAAGATATAAAAAAGAACCAAATGAAATTTCTAAAAATTAAAAATACAATATCAAAAATGAAAAATTCACAGAACAGAAGTAATGACAGATTGGATAATACAGAAGAATAGATCAGTAAATTAGGAGACATAACAACAGAAACAACCCAAACTGAAATACTAGAAGAAAAATAAAGAGAGCTTCAATGAGCTGTGGGAAAATAGGAAGAAGAGTAAGCATGTGTGTTTAAAAGCCAAAAAGAAGCAAAGGGAGCAGGAAGTGGCAATTATTTGAAAAAAAAGTGGCCAAAATGTTTCAGTTTTACTGAAAACTATAAACCCACAGATCCAAGAAGCTCAATGAATCTTAGGCACAATAAAAGCAAAGAAAATCACACCAAAACTCATTAAAATCAAGTTGATGAAAACCAGTGATAAAGAGGAAATCTTAAAAGCAGCCAGGAAAAAAAGACACATTACTTACAGGGGAACAAAGATAAGAATGATCGCTGATTTCTCGTCAGAAACAATGCAAGCCAGAAGACAATGGAACGACATCTTTAATAGGCTGAAAGAAAAAAACTGTCAACCTAGAATTCTATACCCAGTGAAAATATCCTTCAAAAACTAATATGAAATAAAGACTATTTGAAGACAAACACAAGAAAAGAGAATTTATTGCCAGCTGAGCTCCACTACTAGAAATGTTAAAGGAAGGTCTTGAGGCTGAAGGAAAATGATACTAGATGAAAGCTCAGACCTACACAAATTCAAAGAGTCCTGGGCATGGTAAATATAATTAATAAAAGACTTTCTACTCATATTAACCTGTTTTTAGATGATGATTTATTGTTTAAAACAAAAATAATAGCCATGTGTTGTGAGACAAAAAGGATGGGATGGATTCACCAGTGAATTCTATCAACTATTTACATGTAAGCAAGTATAATATTATTTTAAGGTACACTGTAAAATTGAAGGTATATATTGTAAACCTTAAAGCAATTCTTTTTTTTTTTTTAAAAAGGATAGCTAACAACTCAATACAGAGTTAAAATGAAATACTAAAAGATAATTAACCCAAAAGAAGGCAAGATAAAAAAGGAACCAAGAACAGATGAAATAAATAGAAAACAAGTACAAAATGATAGGCTTAAGCCCAAGTATATCTGTAGTTACATTAAATGTAAATGGCCTAAAAAATAATTCTATTACATGTAAATGGTCTAAAAGGCAGAGGTTGTCAAATAGGACTTAAGTTTTTCAAAACACGTGATTCAAATATATGTTGCCTGTGAGAAACACTTGAAATATATATATGTTAAAAGTAAACAGATAGAAGAAGTCGTGCCATTATATAATACATGACTAGCACAGCATAAGCAAATACTAATAATAAGAATACTGGAGTATCTATGTAAATATCAGACAAAGCATATAGCCCAGTAATGAATAGGAATATTTTACAGTGATGATAATCTATTCACCGGGTAATCATAAATATCTGTCCATCTAATGGTAGAGTTTCAAATTATGTGAAACAAAACTGACAAAACTAAAAGGAGAAATGAGTCCATAATTAGTGTAAATTTCACCAATCCTCTTTTAGTAATTCATAAAGCAAGAAGACAGAAAATCAGTAAAAATAGAAGACTTGAAAAACATTCTCAACAACTTGACCTAATGACTCCACACTGTGGAATAGACATTATTTTCAAAGGTATATGCAAAGTTTACTAATATAAACAATATTCTGGCCCATAAAATAAGCCTTAAAATATAGAGAGAGAGCAATAGCAAAGAATATGTTTCCTGACCACAATGAAATTAAGCTGGAAATAACAAAAGCATATCTGGAAAGTCACCAAATATTTGTACATTTGAAAAAACACACTTCTAAATAATCCACAAATCAAAGAAGAAACCACAAGGAATACTTTAAAATATCCTGTACCAAAGTACAATAAAATCAGAGCATATCAAATTTGTGGGATGCAAGTAAAGCAATGCTTAAAGGGAAATTTATAACTTTAAATTCTTATGTTAGAAAATACAAAAGATGCAAAAAATGATTTATGCTTCCACTTTAATAAGATAGAAAAGAAACAAATTCAACTCAGTGTTACCTGAAGAAAGAAAATAAAGATAAAAACATAAATCGGCAAAATTGAAAACCGAAAACCAATAGAGAAAATTATAAAACCAAACATTGGTTCTTTGGAAAGTTTAATAAAATTGATAAGTCCTCCAGCTAGCCTAATGAGTAAAAATATAGAGAAGAAAAATTACCAACATCAGAAATGAAAGGTAGGGCATCACAGAAGATCCTACAGACATGCTGATAAGTTTGATAAGTAGATGAAAATGCCCACATTCCTCAAAAATCACACATTCCAAACTCTGATTCCATAAAAAGGAAGTTTAAATGTCCCATAACTATTAAATTTAATACACAATGTAAAACATTCCCACAAAGAAAACCCCAAGTCCAGATGGATTCACCAGTGACTCTATTGACTATTTAAGGGAATAAATAATACAAATCCTACATAAATTCTTTCAGAAAATAGAAGATAAGGACACACTTCCCATCTTACTTTATGAAGTCAATATTAGTCTGTAAACTAAACTAGATGAAGTTGGCATTATGATAAAAGAATTCCAAATCAGTCCTGGCTGGAGCGCCTCAGTGGATGGAGCATCAGCCCAAGAACCAAAGGGTCACTGGTTCAATTTCCAATCACGGCGCATGTCTACATTGTGGGCCAGGTCTCTGACTGGGGGCTTATGACAGGCAACTGTTTTTCTCTCACACAGTGATGTTTCTTTCCCTCTCTGTCTCCTTCCCTCTCTCTAAAAATAAATAAAATATTTTTTTAAAAAAGAAAACTAGATCAATATCCCTCATAAACATAGAAGCAAGAACACGATAAAAAACTAGCAAATTAAATTTGGCACTATAACACAGCTGACAACATAGAATTTTTTTAATTTAAAACAAAAATGTTCATTATTTATTAATATTTAACATGGGGCTGAGTTTTATTTTCTTGCACTAACAACACCTTCTCTAATGGTTACACTTTGTATTTCTAGAATTTATCTTAGGAATGCAAGGTTAGTTTAATATTGCAAAGCAAACCAGTGTAATGTATCATATTAACAGAATAAAAAAAGGAAGTCATATGATCATCTCAAAATGTATTTAACCAAAATAGGAGGAAATGCATTTGCCCAAAATTTACATTTGCATAGTATTTAATGGTGAAAGTCTTAATAGTTCCTCCCATCAGGATGGGGTAAAACACAAAGATATCCACTCTCGGTACTTCTATTCAACACTGAACTGGAGATATGAGCCGGTGCAATGAGAAAAAGAAACAGAGGAAGGAAAGAGGGAAGAAGGGAAAAAAGGAAAAAGAGGGATAAGAAGGAAGGAAGAAAGGAAGGGAGGGAGGGAGGAAGGGTGGGGGCAGGGTTACGGCAGGCACGCAAACAGGTATACAAGTTAGAAAGAAGGAAATGTTTTAATTCTTTTTATTTGCAAGAGCGCATAATCATGTATCCAGAAAATTTTGAGAAACTTACAAATAAGCTACAAAAACTAAGTAAATTTAGCAAGGTTGCAAGATGAAATCAATATACAAAAATCAACTATGTTTCTATATAATAGCAATAAAGAAGTTGACTATTACATTTTAAACATTATTTATGATAGCACCCAAAACCGTAAGATATTTACAAATATGTTCAACAAAATATCTACAAGACTTGCACACTAAAAGCTAGTGACCATTGCTGAGAGAAATTAAAGTAGGCCCAAATAAATGACCAAATATGCCATGAGCGTGGATCAGAAGGCTCAATAGTAAGTTTTTTCTAAAGATACCAATTATCCCCCAAACTAAGCTACATATTCAATGTAACCCTAATCCAAATCCAAGCACACTGTTTTGTAGAAACTAACTAGCTGATAGAAAAATTTACACAAAAATGCAAAAGTCCTAAAATGGTCAAAATAATTTTTAAAAAGAACCGGTCCTGATAATTTATACTACATGATTTCAGCTTCACTGTAAAGCTGCAGTATTCAAAACAGTGTGATACTGGTGTGAGCACAGGCACTGGAGTAAAATATAGGGTCTAGAAATAGACCCATGTGTATGAGGTCAATGGGTTTTCAACAAAATAGTCAAGGCAATTCAATGTGGAAAAAGTAATTTTTCCACAAATTGAACTGGAACAATTGGCTATCCTAAGGGGAAAAAGTCAACCCTTACCTCTTACCACTATCAAAAATTAATTACAAATGAATCATATACTTAAATGTAAAAACTATAAAACTTTTAGAATAAAACATAGATTTCTTTATAACCTTAGGAGAGACAAAAGAAAAAATGGGTAACTTGAAATTTATCAAAATGTAAAATTCCTGCTCTTTGAAATACTTTAAAAACGAAAGCCCCTGACTGACAGAACATAATCACAATACATGCATCTGACAAAAAGTCTTCTATTTTGTATGTATAACAATAGACAGGCAACCCAATTTGAAAAATGAATAAAAGATTTCATTGAGAACTTCCCAAAAAAATATATACAAATGGCCAATAAGCACATGTAGAGTTGCTATCATTTGTTATCAAAGAAATGCAAATTAAATAACATGATTCTAATACGTGGCGATCAGAATACCAAACATTAAAAAAACAACCGACAATCCAAAGTGTTGCTAATAACGTAAAACAACCAGAACTCTCACACATTGCCAAAGAGTGTATAACAAGATACAACCACTCTTGAAGAAATGTCTGGACATTTCTTTTAAGTTAAGCATGCCCTTACCATAGGATCAAGCATTTTCACAATGAGGTATTTACCAAGAGAAATAAATGTGAAACTTTATAAAAAAAACTTTTACTGGAAATGGTAAAAGTACTTTTTGCACTAGACACCAATAAGTCAAGGATGTATGGTATAATCTCTAGACTAGTAACTAAAAGAATACAAAAGACAGAACAGCTCGCTAAGAGAAGATGGAACACTCAATCAGTGCAAAAGAGGCAAAAAAGAGAGAAAAAGGCATGAGAAATAGAAAGCACATAACAAATGGATTTTTAATCAAATATACCAGTAATTACATTACCTACATGGATTAAGTACTTCAATTAAAAGGCAAGTGTTATGAAAATGGAGTTTAAACACAGAATGGCATGCTGCTTATAAGACACATGAAATATATGAATATAAAGTTGAAAATAAAAGAGAGGAAAAGTTATGCTAGGCATTCGTGAAATCTGATGTAGCTATTAGTATAAGACAAAGTGGATTTTAGCACCAAAAAAAGCATTGCTAAAGATAAAGACATGCATTTCATCACGGTAAAAGTTTCAATTCACCAGGAAGATACCGCATTCTAAATTTGTATGCATGAATGATACAGCCTCCAAATGTATACAGGCAAATATTAATACAACTACAAGGAGGAACACGCAAATCTACAATCATTGTAGGAGACTTTAACATTCTATTTCTGATGACTGATAAAAGAAAGACAAAACCTCAATAAAGATGCAGAAGATTTGAACTACACAATTAACAAATTTTATTTAACTGACATATACAAAACACAGTATCAAACAACTGCAAAATACAAGTTCTTTTAAAGTACACAAAAGCATTTACAAAAATGACCATAGACTCAGCTCCGAAGAAAGTATAAAAAGTGTCAAAGGAATGAAATAATACAAAGCATGTTGTCTGACCACAGAAGAATTGAGCTATAAATCAATACAAAGCCCCACTAGGAAAATCCCCATATATTTCTAAATTAATAATCATCCTCCTAAATGGCCCAACGAGTCAAAATTAAAACCATGAAGGAACTTCGAACTCAGCATGGCACAGGAGGTGTTAGCCAGCGCAACAAGGCAAGAGAAATAATAAAAAGCACAAGAATTGAAAAGGAGACATTAAACTGTCATTCCACATAATATAATTGCACACATGAAAAGTATTTTTGAAACAAAACTACAATAAATGATTAGAATTTAAAATTGATCTAGCAAGGTTGCTGGATATAAGATCAACATACCAGAGTTAACTGCATGTCTACGGATTAGCAACAAGGAGATAAGAAGTGTAATTTTAAAAAGATAGGTCATTGACAATAACATCAAAGAATAAAAACCTAGGGACATACTACATGTGAGACAAGCAAGACATCAACACAGAAAACAGCACCGAGGAAAACTGAAAAGTATAAATGCACAGAGATGCACTATGTACATGGGTCAGAAGACTCAATGTTATAAAAACATCAGTTCCCCAGATGGATCTATAGATTCAAGACATTCTCAATACAAGTCTTAACAATTTCTATGTATGTTTATGTGTGTTTAACTTGATAAACTCTTTAACTTAGCAAATAGCTGAGAATAACCAGGAAGAAGAAAAGAAAAAAGAGGAGAAAGAACAGAAAGAAGAGAAAGCAGGGGAGATGAGAAAGAGAAAAACAATTACAACACAGTGGAAAGACTTGCCTTGAAGGATATAAAATTTTATTATTAAGCTACATTAATTCAGACACTGTGGTATTGACAAAAAAAAAAAAAAAATACATCAGTTGAACTAAATAAAGAATCCAGAGACAGAATCATCCTTAAAAAAGGTACTATAGACCAGTAAGGAAAGGACATTTTCAATAAATGATGTTGAGTCAATTGACTATCCATACAAGAAAATTTTGACATGTGCCTCTCACATCATACAGAAAAATTAATTCTAGATACATTTAAATGTAAGAGGTAAAAAACAAATATTCTGATAACAACAAAGGGTATTGTCATAATTTTGGAGTAGGGAAAGATTTTCTTAGATAGGATATAAAAAGCCCTTTAAAGAAAAAGATTAGACTTCTAGGAATTTATCTGAAGAAACCCAAAACACTAATTCAAAAGAACATATGCACCCTGTGTCCATCGCAGCATTCTTTGCAATTGCCAAGATTTGGAAGCAGCCCAAATGTCCATCAGTAGATGAGTGGACAAAAAAGTTGTGGTACATTCACACAATGGAATACTACTCAGCCGTATCAAAAGAAGGATGTCTTACCATTTGCAAAAGCATAGATGGACCTGGAGAGCATTATGCTAAGGGAAATAAGCCAGTCAGAGAAAAACAAATACCATATGATTTCACTCATATGTAGAATCTAATGAACAAAATGAACTAAGCAAAACAAAGACAGACTCATAGATAGAAGGCACACTGACAACTATTGGGGAGGGGTTGAGGAGCTAGGCTGGGGAGGAATTGAGGAAAAAAGAAAAAATTCATGGAAACAGAGAACAGTGTGGCGATTGCCGGCGGGGGGCGGGGGGCGGATCGAGGGGATGGCTGGATAAATGGCGATGGAAGAAGACTTGACCTGGGGCTGTGAACACAATACAGGGCACAGAGGATGTGCTGTAGAACTGTGCACCTGAAACCTGGATAGTTTTGTTAACCAGTGTCGCCCCAATAAATGCAATAAAAACAGGTTGCTAATTTGATTGCATTAAAAAAGGAAACCTTGAGTTAACCAAAATCATCATGTAGAGAATAAAAAAGGAGATATTTGCAACACACATAACTGACGAGGATTATATAGATATCCAACTAGCCAATAAACAGATCAAAAAGTATGCATTAGTAATAAGGGAAATGCTAATTATTACACAATTAGATACTTCTGCATACCCTCAAAAATGGTTAAAATTTTAAAAACAAATAAAATAACTGCCCAAAATATGGAATATCGACAAAAACTCTCACGCCTTTTTAACGTAGGTACAAGTTAATACAACCCTTTTGGAAAACTGTTTGCCATTATCCATTAGAATTGGATACATGCATAACCCTCCAGTGAAGCGATCCCACCCTGGGAATGCAGCTAACAGAAATGTGTACACGTGTGCACCAAAAGATATGTGGAAGGATGTTCACAGCAGCATTATTTGTAATAGCCAGAAAGTGGGAACAACCCAAACATCCATTAATAATAAAGTGGATACATAAACTGTGGTACACTCATTCGGTAGCTTATATATAGCAATAAACATGAACAAAGCACACAGTTATGCTCGACCCATGGACAATTCGCACACCAACACAAAAAAGTAATGCATGATTCCATTGACATAAAATTCAGACTTAGGCGAAACTAATCTTGGCTGTTGGAAGGCAGGTCAGTGGGTTACCTTCGGGACAGCAGAAGGCAGTAATCATGGCAGTGAACGTGGCAGGGGGTGTTCCACAGACACTCAAAATTTGTGTGTTTTTCTACATGTGTACGACACATAGTAAAAAGGTTTCAAACCTTTTTTAATTTTGGGGAGATAAAACTAAGATAAGAAGAAGATAAATAACTCAATGATGGGGAAATGATGACATGAAAAGATGGTAGAACCTCTTGTACTTGACCTGAATACAACTCAAGAATCTTACTCTACTAATTTGGTAGCTTAAACCGAGATTTAATCTCATAGTGCTGTCTGTAGTTAGCTAAGCCCTCTCTGTTTTCAACAGTCTCTGCCCGGGAAAGACGTATCTTCCCACACCTTTTGTCCCATAGTTTGGGTGGAAACTACAGCATAGCTGGTGCTGACC
Source organism: Glossophaga mutica (assembly GCA_039655065.1). Lineage (NCBI taxonomy): Eukaryota > Metazoa > Chordata > Mammalia > Chiroptera > Phyllostomidae > Glossophaga > Glossophaga mutica. The sequence goes on from CM077303.1 coordinate 8,266,284, forward strand.
TTGGCTAACGAGGGCTAAGTTATTTACTTGTTGGGACACTATAACAAGAAAATTGCTAAATAATTTCTTTCTTTCCCACAGAAGCAGAGCTTTATAGAACAACATAATGGGTCGGGGCGGGGGGAGTCATTGCCAAGAAAACTATAATTTTTTCATCTTTAAAACTCATATTTAATGCCCAAAATACTTCAAGTAGTTTTTGTTGTTGATAAATACTAATAAACTCAAAAGAGGCAAACACTGTAGATTACCTCACTATTCGGCCATATTCATATGAGTTGTAAATATTCCCATGTTACTATGCTTAAAAGCAATAAATAATTTATATACATATATGTAGTTAAAATCATGGTGAATTACTAACAATTATTAAATCTATGTGGCTATGTATGTGTTCACAGTGTTATTCTTTAAACTTCTGTATTTGAAAACTGTCGTAATAAAAGGTTGGGGGGGTAACCTTGTATAATTATATACAATGTGATCTCAACTTTATTTTAAATGTGCATCAAAAACAATGGAAGGAAATACATCAAAATGTTAACAAATATACCAAACGTTAAACCAGAAAAATGTGAGTTTTCAATGAAAATAATCTAGGTTCAAATTCAGGCAGTGTTTCCTTATTATTTGTGTGAATTTAGTGATGTTACTTAAATTATGTCCCACTCCTCATCCTTACCTCTCAAGACTTTTGTGGAAGTTAATTAAGAAAATGCCTATAAAACCTAATCTGGCGCTTGGTCCATAAATTTTGTTCAATTAGGAGAATGCTCGAGTATTAAATGAGACAATAAGCAGCGAGAACAATGTCCGACAAGGAGACGGTGCTGGATAAATAGTAACACACGGACCAGAATGGTTAGCTTTTCCCATAATCCCCTGTTTTCTGCATAGAATGCCATGACCCACTCAATGGGAGTTCCAAGAAAGCTGCTTCCCTAGGAACTTGGACAGTGCCTGACAGGTAACAGGCACATTATGATGCTGTCAAAAGAATGGAAGTGCGCGGAGATGTGGTTACAAGGATGGACTGAAGAACAAATGCCCATAGGCAGAGAGGCCAAGCAAAGAAGAGAGAGCCGCTCTGCTCGTAGCTGGCATCGGCTGAGCGCTCCTGGGGAGACAGGTCTGTCTGGCCCTTTAAGAGAGTGTGGTCACAGAGGGAACTGGAAGCAGCTCTCAGTTTCACCGGGGCTTCTGGGATGCTCTAAACAGGCCGATCTCATCATGTGGATTCTCCATTTACAACCTGTGTGTGGTTTCCCTTTGCCATTAGGATGAAATCCAACCTCCTTCACAGGCTTTCTGCTTACCCCTGGCTACTCTTCTCCTGTCCCTCCGCTGTCCTCTGCATCCAACTTTTCCGAGTAACCAAAGTACGGGCCTGCTGTCTTCAGGTTCCACGTCCAAACCCATGCAGTTCCTTCTGTCTCGGTCTCACATTTTCCCACTAATGACTCACTCCCCTTATAACACCTAGTGTGCGCATCTCATTCAGGCATCAGCTTACATGTCACTCACTGAAGAACGTTTCTTGACAACTCATCCCTCCTCAACTTGCCCACCATGACGGTGAGGTCAGAGGTCCGTTCTGTGTGTTTCCACAGCACTCCGGACAGTTGACCCTTGAACAGCCTGAGTATAAATTGCACAGGTCCACTTACGCATGGATTTTTTTCAATAATACTATAAATGAACTTTCTCTTCCTTATGATTCCTATAATAACATTTTCTTTTCTCTAGTTTACTTTAAGAATACAGTGTATAATAACAAATAACATACAAAATGTTATTTTGGAATCTGTAAGGCTTCCCACCAACAGGAGGTGGCCAGTAGGTAAGCTCTGAGAGAGTCTAAAGTTATACAGAGATTTCCAACTGCGAGGGGTGGGGCATCGGCACCGCTCACCCCTGTGTCGTTCAAGGGTCAACTGTATTTGTTCTTCCTCAGCACCTACCACACTGTCAGGTGCCCTCCTGGTCTTTCCCCCACAAACGAAATGTGCACACTGAGATATGGGTGATTGTGGTATGGTTTTTCATTGTGTTCCCACCAGTGCCTAGAAGAATGCCTAGCTATTAGTAGATATCCCATAAACATTTATTGAATAACTGAATTGTTTTTCCTATCTAGACTGTATTATGCTCCACGAAGTCTGGTTGTGTCAAAAACTACAGGGCCTGGCACATTCAATCAACTCTTCAAGTATTTACCAAATAAATAAATTTCATTTAATACTGGTGACCCATTCATACATCCTGTGAATGCTTATTTCGGAAATCTGTTGAGGGGTTGGTATCAAATATTTCAGTCATTTCACCTTTTATTTTATTAACACTTCCAACTATTTTCACTTTTACATTCAATTATTTACGTAGCAATACTTCAACATTCTCTACTACCATGGATATAAAACTCCAAAGACACCAGTTTCTATTACTTAAAAACTACTTCCTATCTACCTTCATTGTCCTGATTAATAGTATTGCTAGCACTATAGCCAATATTATTGGTTCTGAGTTTAGAATAAGCCCACCAAGGACCATCAAAGCCCCAAAAAACAGGTGTTCATAACTCTAACACTTGGCTTTAACCAGGAACATAAGAAACAGAATTAAGTTAATTCCCCTCTGAACCACCTCAAATCACCCTTGGAAATACGAGCGATGCCAAGAAAGAACTAGGATCCAGAATATCAGTACACAATCCCACGATAACTTGAATAAAAGCTAACTGTGCCAAAACCACCACCTCTTCCATCTCCAGAATACTATGTATACAATTAAGGGGCAGGGGAGAAGGTAGTGTCAGGGGCATCTAAAACTCCATTAGCCGTGGGCTGCTTCTTTGATTTTATGATATATAAACATAACCACAACAGAGGACCTGGGGTTGGTTTCTTTTCAGTAAACACATGTCCTTACATTTAAATTCAATGTTTACTTCTCAGTTTTTAATGACACCGATAGTCAGCGACTGTTATCCTGGCCAACGAGGCTATCAGGGTCATCTAATGTTTGCTCAGCGTGTAAACTGGTAACGTTGAACATGCTCCAAATCTTCTCATCAGAACAGAACGGACCTCCGGAAGTTTTGCTACGTGGGGAGCAAACGCGGGGCGTGACTCCCCACTCGCACCTCTGCAGTGATTAACCTCAGCAGTAGTTAAGACCGCAGGGCAACAGGTAGCAAAGGAGACTGAGACTTACGCTGCGGTGTCATAAATGCTTCTGAAGTTAATTTTCATTCATTTATTTTACGCCACCAGGTTTCAGAGTGGATTTACGGCAATGTCTAGAGGCACATACATAAATCCAGCAAGAGAACAATATAGATAAGTAGGTAAGGCAAACGGGACACAGGAGAAATGAAGACAGAGGATCACAGGCGGGCTCGCTTCTTACCTGTGTACTGCAAGCCCCTGTATTCACTTATTGCCCCAGGAGGTTTTAAATTGGGCCAGTAATGGAACAGCATTTGCACCGCTGGCGGTTTCACTTGAGAGGGCCCATAGGCTATCACGTACAAAAGGTCCTGAAGGAAACAGGAAGAATATTTTGACTTAACATGATCAAATAAAAATAAAGGTAACTCATTCAACAGTACCAAAGCAGTGAAAATTTCAATAGAGGGTGTGAGGTCGTTAATTCCCCGGGAATCTCATCATCCCAATGTGCTTCTCAGATTTGATCATATTAAAACATTAGTTTTTATTCCTTCCTTATTACTAGGTCCTGTAAGTAAGTACAGGACCTAGTAATAAGGAAGTTCCTAAGTACACTATCTTTTAACAAATTCTTCTCTACTCAGAATAATGTTGAATAATCAATTTTTAAACAGCATAAGCCAGTTTGCTAAACACTGCATTTTTAAATTTCCTAAAACACATTTCTTAACAATTCACATTTCCTATTTGAAAAAGAGACAGATTCTCAACCAACTTTTTAAATTAAATAAAATTGTTATATAATATAGTATGCACTAATTCCCAGATTAAGAGATATTCAATTACTTCTGCTATCAAGCCACTGTGTTCAAGATCATCCCTGCTCTAAATGATAAATAACTAACCGGTAAGTAATTATAGGTTCTACACACCAAAATAATAAGACATCAGTAAATTTGACCTAAAAATACTTTTAATAGGCAAACAACTTTTACTATTGACATATTACATAAATTAAGTTTGTAGCTATGAGTTAAACGTGGCCCAAAACTTACTTTCCAGACTTCTTGTTTATATTTCATGAGGCATTCCAATAATTGACAATGGTACACTGTAAGGAAGAGAATGTAATTTGAACATGAAGTGTAAATACCAGATAAAAACATCCTTTGAGATATAATAAACTACATTAGTATGACTTGCACTCTAAGCATTAAATTGGAATTTATTTCCATATAATCAAACTTTTCAAAACATATAAGCCCTTGACTTTATCAAGTTTTATTCCAAGATCCTTGAGAAGTGTATTTCATTCATCTTATCAACAAAGGAAATATTAAGAAAATTCCCTAGTTACCATACCTTTACAACAGAAACTTACAGCAAGGTAATCAAGATCTACATAGGGGGAAAAATTGCCTAAAAGGATCACAATGAAAGGCCACATTTGTGAGCATCCATTATGCCGGGTATTGTGCTAAGAGCTTCATGTGTATAATCTCATAGCTGCCGTGTTGCAGGTAGGAAACCCAGACTTAGTTTCCTATCTTGTCCAAGTTTGGACAGATAGCAAGTGACAGAAGGATAGATTAGAATGATGGATTAGAGTGGGAGTCTTATCATTTGATTGCCAGTTCCATCTGCTGAGGAATTCTTAAAAGCTGTACAACAGCAAGCTTCTTTGATTTGCCTATGCTTACATAGAGAACAAAGATACTTTCTCCCTCGCTAAGGTAGCCATTCGGGGATTTTTTATTTGTTCGTTTTTGGACTTTTTTTTTTTTTTTACCTTCCCTAATCCATCTTCCAACCCTGTTGTGGCACTGAAGCATCTCTCACTGTCGTCACCAATGACCTCCTTGTCCTTCAATTCCATAGGCATTTTTCCGTCTGCCTTTTACCTGACCTTCAGTGGAATGCAGTACTGGCCCTGGAAAACCCTGTCTTCCCTTGATTCCGTGACTGGCCCTCTCCTACTACCTATTGCAGACACTACCACTGCTACTCAGCTGCAAACAACCCCTTTCGCCTTGTCCATCTCCCAGTAGAGCCTGCCACTAGGGATGGCCATGTGACTCAGTTCTGGCCAGCAGGACCTAAGAGAGAATCTGCTGGAGAACTTGTGAAACAATTTTTTTCTCTTTGATTAAAGAAAATAGGCACATCAGGACACGTTGCTCAATGGCCCTGACTGATCCTATTACCTGCTTGTGGATGGCTGTGTAAGAATATTATAACCTTCACGGTGGCAGCCATCTTGCACACCTGAGAAGTTCAAGAAAAACACAAAGATGCCATCTCAGCCCCTGACACTTTGGAGCTATCTCCAACACTCCCCGCTAAGTAAACAACAAACCTTCTTGTCATTTAAGGCCCCTGTTGGTCAGCCAAACACACCCTAACAGATACAACTTCTCTGTCTCCTTGGCAAGCCTATTCTTCGGCTGGACCATTCTCTGCTGAGTTCCTGAAGGCGTGGTCATAAATCTGCTCCACTTTTCATTCTGCGCTCTCTTGTAATCCATGTCACACTCATATACAATTCAGTGACCATCAATAAATTCAATAAATTTAATAAATGCCACTGGACACTCACATGTAGGCCCAAAGTTCATTACTTCTAACACAGAGTTCGATTTTGAATTCCAGGTTCATAATACAACTTCCTAATTATCACCATCTATTTTTCTTTAAGTAAGCTGATTTATTTGCATTTTTGTGTTTTGGACGTATAGCATTATTACTGAGGTCATGTGCAGAGCTTCCCTCCCCGCCCAGTTTTATTGAGATATAATTGACAGAATACATTAGTCCAAGTGTACCACCTCCTCTGAAATATCTCAAAGATACCTCGGACACAGCATGTGCAAAACAGATCTCATGAGCTTCCCTCAGAAGCCTGGTCCTCCTCTCCCAGTGCCCCCTTTCTCAGTGAACAGACCAGCCATGCGTTTAGTTACGGGACCAGAAGCCCACCAGACCTAGGCAGCTCTAAGATGTGCCCACTCTTCTCAGCCTCAATCACCTCTGCCTGTTACACGCCTCGGCACATGCAGTGGCCTCCTCGTGGGTCAGTCTGTATCCACTCTGGCTCCTTCTGAATCCTGTCTCAACTGCAGCCCGGGTGAGGCGTACACAACCACTCAAAGTCCTTCAGTACCTCCCTCTCGTTAGACTTGGGATAAACACAGGATTCCCAAACAGAGTCCACAGCATCCCACGTGTTCTGGCCCACGGAAGTCTCCAGTCTCATCTCCTATGAGGCAGCCCTACTACGCTGATCTTCAGTCCCACTGGCTTATCAGACTCCTTTCAGACACAGGGCTCTTCTGCCTGAAGCCCTGCCCCTGTGGGCCTTGTTAACGCTGTCTACTCATCCCTCAGTTGCTTCCCTGGGGAAGCCCTCCCTGATCTCTTCAGTAAAAGGGAAATCTCCCTCTACAGAGTTTCACAGCACAATGTACATCTTCCAAAGCCCTTGCCACAGCTGAACCTTTACATTTCCTTCTATAATTGTTTGATTACTGTCTTCAGTGTCTTCTCTCTCCCCACCACCATGCACCGTATGATGAGCTTCATGAGGTGAGGGCGAAGATCAGTTCTGTTTTGCTAACAACGATGTCCCCAGTTTTGGCACATAGTACGTAGTCATTGACTATTTGTTGAATATGTAGATGACCCTCTAGAATTGGAATTTTGGTCTTAAGCCATCAGTGAATTCTCAAGTGCAGAGTTCCAGGCCACTTTCTCTTACACATCATCTGCCATTCTCCACATGTCTGCTACACGGCCCTGCTTCAGAGTAGTTCACTGACAGCCCCATGAACAGAGTCCCCTTATTTAAACTGCTCCCCTTCCCTGGACACCCTACTTACCATACTGGTCACACTGTCCATATTTTAAGACCCATACTTTGCTCAAGTGGCATGAAACCTTCCTTAATCCTTTTAATCCAGAGTTCTCACTTTCTGATGAATTAACCCTATCTATAGTGTTTATTCTGTAAGTTTCACATCCTTCTTTATACTGTAAACTAATGATTCATTATGAATATGCCTAATCTTCCCAATTAGACATGAGCTCCACATAGCAAGCACCACATCTTACATTTCTGATGGTTTTCCTGATGCCCGGCACAGGCCCGTGTACAGAGGATTTGCTTGACAGACGCTTGTTCGTTGAACAAGGTCTGTACTCCATCCCTAATACACAAAGATGGCAAGCACCAAGCTGCCTCTTGCTATCTCCCCAAGAAGAAAATCAAACAGAAGGTGACGACCTACCACTTGGTCCCAGAGTGTCTCCTGGGGGATGTCACCTCACTTCTTAAAAGTTGCCCACATCACAAGACGAGTTTGGGGTTCCAAATGTAATTCTTACTATAGGATTAATTTCTGGCTATCAACATTCCCCCATGAATAGATGAAGGCACAGACTTAGAAATAACAGAAGTAATTCTATCTGATCACGGCGGTCTCCCTGTGAAACACTCAACTCCAAGAAGAACACGGCATACTGTGGCAATCCCACTGCTAGGCACTGAGCACTTACAATGTGCCCGTCACTAAGTGAGCACTTTACATATGCTCGATTCATTAAATCCTTGCAACACTGTAAGGCACTGCAGGAACAATTATTACCATTCTGTAGGAGTTTTATAAGGGAACTTGGTCTTGGGGCAGTTAAAACTTGCTCAAGGTCATGCTAACTGGCAATTTGCAGCTGAGCTCAGAGGTGGACCCACACGCGTGCCCTCAGAGCACACGATTTTACCTGCATTGCTTTACTGCCTCACAACTTAAAAGTTAGGACCAAAGCCTCATGATGAGACTCCAATTAACTAGATTCCAAATGAAGGACTTTTTTCCGGAACGTACTATATAATATAAATGACATTTTGAGTGTGCTTTAAGCCAAAGAGAGTAAGATATGAGATATAACTTCCAACATATATACATTTTAATTAAACACACATAATAATCATAAGGGATTTCATATTTAAAAGATGATACTCCACACTGGAAGCGCTTCATTTTAAAATGAAAAATACTTTTTTCCTCATCCTGAGTCAAAGTACAATTATTATTGACTATGGAATTAAGTAGAAAGTTGAAAAAAGTGCCACCAAATATGTTCACTTTCCAAATAAACATTAAAATAAAAGTAAAAATTGTCGTATCTCTCAGCATGCGACCAGCAGGCAGCCCCTCTTTAGGTCAGTTTCCCAAAGTTCGTCTGCAGTTAAACCGATGGGTGAAAAGCAAATGAAGGAAATCGTGTGAAACCTGTCCAATATCACTAGTAATCAAAGAAGTGAAAGCCAAAACGAGATAATATTTTTCACCCATCCAATTCTGTACAAATTTTATGATAATACTCAGTGATGGGTTAAATGTACTTCCATACATAATTAATGAGACTGTTGAAATTTTTTCCAAGTCCTTTAATCAATTAATCCCTCTTTTATTAATTTACTCTCAGAAAATAATCAGAAATGTAGTAAAAGATTTATGTTCAGGGCTACTTGTGTGGCATTAGAGGAGCAAATTCACAAATTATTAATAATGGTTGTCTTTAATTATTAGAATTGCAGGTGATTTTTATATTTCTAATTCAACTATTCCAGTATACTTACAGTCAATAATTTCCAGGCGCTATTCTAAAACTGCGTCCTCAAACATTCTGAAAACATCACTAGCTTGCAAGATGACTGCTAATAGCAACAGGCAAGGGACATTTATTCCAACTCAAAACTCTGTTTTCTAACACATCATCACTTGTCTACCCGCCACGCAAGTTCTTCTCACGTGAGAATTTCCAGCCTGCTCCTTTGACATCTTGCTTCATTCTTGGTTTCGCAGTGACTCAAGCCCCCCGAAGCTCCCTACCTGGGTTCGACGTGTACTGCATCGCAATCATGAGCATGGAGGATGCGGAGAGGTTCACATGGGCAGGGACTCCTTCTCTCCTCGAGGAACCCACTGAAACCAAAATATTTTTGATCAGACTCAATTAATATATGCATATATTGTTACTTGCTCCTTTGCTTAGAGCGTGAGAGCTAAGCAGAAACTTTTTTTGAAAGTTCCATCCAAATCCATGAAAACTCTGCACAAATAAAACGACACAATTTGTCCTTGCATGCAAATGCTACAGTTCTCATCAGTAGCCAGCATTTAGTGAGAATCGACAAGGAGCAGGGACGGCGCCAGAACGTGCTGTAATGGCTTTAGCAGGCCTGCACTTAGATGGGCTCTCTGCTCCGAAGACGTTTGCCTCCGGGTGGAAAAGAAAGAAAAACCAGAGTCGCCCGTGTCCCGGGTGTAGAGGCGTGCGGAAGGGTATCCCCTTCAGAAAGTAAAAATAAAAAGTGTCTGAACCCAACTTGAATATATCACGTTTTAGAGATGCAAATAAAATAACAGTCTACTTATAACGGGTACCTTACTGATGTAGTGACACAAATTTTAAGTCGTGTATTATAAAAAGTTGTATGTTAATTTAAAAATTATTTCGACTCTCAGTGTCAGTAAAACATTTTCTTCAAGCCTTTACATGTAACTTAACCATTACCATCTTCATCACGGTGAGAACCACTTTTTTATCATAGTTTTCCAAAGCTCACCATCTCCAGATCCGTCTGAGTTGTCTTAAACAGAGCGCTTTTTGACTCCATGAATAACACCGCTGCTGAGCCTTTTATCCTGTCCACAAGCAGTAATCGCAAAGCAAGCTGGTTTCTTCAAAATTCTTCGTATAGCTGAATAATTGTGTTCTCCAGGTGATAACCACTTAAGACATCTTTAAGCGGCTTGTTTACAATGACATTCAACTCTACATTAAATTTCTTTGTCTTTTTTAATAGAATGTATCAGGTAACCCCAATAAACATTCAAAACCAGCACTGACTAAAGTCATTCAGGGTAATACATTGTCTCCAAAGAGCACTTAATTATTCTAAAACAGTAATTGACACAATAAAAGAAGCTTTAAAAAGACTCAAATATAAAATAAATTTGTTTTTTCAGGGATAATTGTAGAAGTAGAAGAAACCTCTCCTTATATTTGGGCTTGTATGGCAACTTGTCAAGAAAGCATGACCAGAACAGTGTATAGGGAGTATAATGTCAATTCTCAATTTCCTGCAAATCATGGACAAGACCATGAACATGGACAACCAAAAAAGCAGATAATCCTAAAATCTGCTTTATTTTATTTTACGTTACTTTATTCTATATTAAAGTGTAATATGCGGGAATAATATCTCACCTACACCCAAAAAAGAATGAGGCAACTTACAATAAAATACATGTATAAAAGTACCATTAAAACACTAATAAAACAGAAAACTGTACAATATCAACAATTAAAAAATACTGGAAATAAATAAATAAACACTAATAAAAGATTTGTCATAAAGTGGGCGAAGAAAATTTACCATGATTCTTTTTCTTTGTCACATGGAAAACTTTGAGCACCACGGTAGATGGAGACCATCACAATAGCTTTACAGGAATTAACAAACCAACGAAACAGGTCTATAATTAAGTTGCATTTACCTGACTTTGCTTTTATTCATCACTTGCAGCTAGGCTGCTGCTAACCCACAAAGTAGGTGATACTCAGATAGATAAATAGTTTGGCTATACAATATAAATAAGTTATAGTAATTATACAAAGATGGACATCAGCTCATTGCTCTTAGATGGTAAAGTTGATTAAGTAAATATGATTGATCAAGGAAAAAGGACTTTGAGCCAAATCCTAAAGAGGAAGATGCGGTTGTACTCAGACTTGAGCCAGGGAGTTTGTTCAGGTCCAGCAGCTGGGGACCTAGAGGGCCTACCTCAGTTTGGAAGCAGGAGCGTTCCGTACTCAGTGAGCACACCAAGTGATGCTAATGCCAATGGACCCTGGACCTCCACTGGAGAAGTATACTTGAGAGATGAGAAATGAGACAGAAAATATGGAGTGTAAGGTGTCCAGGTGTGGGAGGAATAATTGCATGCTCCTTGCGCCCTTTGTTTAAGGAAGAAAAAGAAAGTCTCAAAAAATTTTTCATGTATATGTATGTGTATATACATATATATGTTCCTATATATATGTGTGTGTGTATATATTCCTATGTGTGTGTATATATATATACATATATATATATTTCTTTCGGATTTCACCTTTGTTTAAATTCATCTCAAACTTTTTAATAATAAGCATTTCAGAAAAATGAAAACCGCTGTTACGGGAGACTGAGAAGCTCTGCGCCTGGAGGCCTTTGTAAATGGGAGAGATGCCCAAGTGCCTCAGATGATTTAGATGAAGTCTATTTATAGAACAGCCCAAATGGTTCCGTGACCTTTGGATGTCCCTTCTACCCTACAAATCCATGTTCTTCCTCAAGTATGGTCCACCACAAAGCCAGAAGTACTCCCTTGGCTCAAGCCCTAGGAAATTGGCTCCAGTGCTTCTTATATAAACAGACAGTGCCTTGCAATTTCTTAGCCTTCTAACAGACTGCATAAAATCATCGCAATTCTAATTTAATGAGCGCACACAGGCACACATCATTTATTGAATCTTGCTAAAGAGCATGATGTAAACAGATGTGCTGCTCATCCCCGTGAGAGTGCAAAAGGCCACAGCTACATACGATGGTAGGAAGAAAAGAATTAATCAAAATATTTAAATTTTACCCTCAATATTGCGCTCAGGAAATACAATCAAGTTTTCCGACTTAGTCCCTGGCCCTCTCAGCACCACTGGAGTAACCATTACCACCCCCTCCTTCTATGAACAGCAATTCCTCCACCTGCTCCTGCGTTTCATAGTTCCTAGTATACTATCATGTACAGCTCTTGCATGAGTCTCACCAAAAAAAAAAAGTATATAGGAAAAGCCATTTTACAAAAGAGAAATCAAATTATTTTCACGAGAACACCAACTTAATTATTAGGACTACAGCTCAAGTCACCTGACTTGGTAGCCTATGCACAAGTCACTTATTCAAAAAGGGCTTTTTCAGTACTTCCTATGCCAGGCATTGCTTGAGGCCCTGGAGACACAGCTCTATACCAGACAGGCAGGGCTTTGTCCTCACGGAGCTCACATGCTCTCCAATATGGAAGCCATAGCCACATATGGCTATTTAAATTGAAATTAAATTATATTATATTAAATTAAACTCAGTTCACCAGTCTCACTGGATACATTTCAAGTGCTCAATCGCCACCAGTAGCTAGTGGCCACTGTACTGGACAACAGAGAATTTTACAGAACATTTCCATCCCTATAGAAAGTTCCGTGGACAGTGCTGTTCTACACAAATACTGGAGAACAAATATGAAGCAGGGCATGGAAATAGACAGTAAGTAAGGGAAGGGCCTGTTTTAGCTAGAGGGTAAGGAAGGGCATCTTCAAGATGTGCTACTTGAGCTGAGACCTAAAGACAGGGAGGAAGCAAACCATGCAACCATTTGTGAGAAAGGTTTTTGAGACGGAGGGAAGAGCCTGGAGCAAGAGCAAAAGCGTGGCATCTTGATGAAAGTGGACAGAGGCCAATGCATGCAGACTGGACACAGAAGAGCTGGTGACAAAGCAGAGGGTAGGCAGGGCCCAGGTCACAGAGGCCACTGGACTGGACTGTAGCAGTGACTGTAAGCTACCAGACAGTTTCGATGAGGGAAGTGACGTGATCTATTTACGTGTCTGGAGATCAGCTCTCACTTTGGTGGAGATCAGCCTTAGCAGGGCTAAGAATGGAAGCAGGGAGACCAGTTCAGAAGCTACTGGACTGACAGAGACAGAGATGGCGGTAAGAAGTGGTCTGCATTGGAATACTTAAATGAACCCCACTAGTTTTATACTTGTTTAAGGGGTGAAGGTAACGGAGTCACCTGGGAGGAAGAAACCCATTCCGATGCCAGTTCTGCCTTACAGCGGAACCATTTCCTGCGCATGGCCAGGCTGCCCCACAGGGTTTAATGCTTCATCTCCGTGTTTCATGAGACAGGGAGTGAGCATAAGATACCGAGGCCTTCAGAAGGGCACATCAGTTCGACACAATGGGAAGACTAAGACACCAGGACTCTGAAGTCTATGCAGCTTTAAAATATTTACAGACTGGTAGGTTAATAAAAAGCACAGACACGGCACAGCCCATCCACACGGTGGAGGCTCTGTGAGATCAAAACCTGTTATAACAATGGCTGTTATGACAGAACAAACTCTACGGGAAAAAATCCCAAGCATCAGAGGATGGCCCCTTATCGCAAGCAATATTTAAGATGACAACATTTCAGGACAACATGTGAATCTGAGCAGATACTGGTATTAGTTACCATGGAACTCGACACGTCTGTCCTTTGACTATGGATTTGGTCTGTTCATACGCTGGGGTAACATACAATATTCAAAGTCATTCCTACACATTGTCTCACGGTCTTGACAACAAACAGAGGATGCAGACAGGGGAGGTTATGATTATTCACAATTTTACAGCTAAGGAAACGGAAGTTTGATGAGGTTAAGAGATTTGTCAGGACTCAAAGGACAATAATTTGGCTCTTCTGGAGTCTCATTTCAGAACTATTCCCCCTGATTCAACCATAAACCCTGCGAGTACAGCAAGGCCTACCTTAGAAAAAAACAATCATTTGCCAATAAGACAGATTTTACATATAAAAGACTGTTTAAATACCATCAGTATCTTGTGTAGTTTTTTTTAATTTATTAATTTTAGAGAAAGAGGGAAAGGGAGAGGGAGACAGAGAAACATCGACTTTTTGTTCCACTTATTTATACATTCATTGGTTGCTTCTTGTATGTGCCGTGACCAAGAATCAAAGTGCAACCTTGGTGTATTGGGACGACACCCTCACCAACTGAGCTACCCACCCAGGGCTTTTGTGCTGGCTTTTGACTGTCTTTTCTGGTATATATTGATTAGATTTTGGAAGATCACAGTAACACAATACATATCCTTTGTAGCAGTAGTAAAACAAAACAACGATCCAGGACCAATGGTCTGAAATCAAATAGTCAATTAAGTCAGACAATTGCTTTTAAGTCAACGCAAAGATCTGAATGAACTTTTGGTTTTCCAGAGGCCAAATGACTTGGGAGAGATTTAACTTGGAAAAGAAACTCGATGAGGCTGCACAAGATACACTAGCAGCATCTTTCACTGATAAAATTGTGCGGCATTATTATTATCTTTGAAATAACATAGCCTTCACCAATTAATGTTCATTTGGGATCGGCTTCTTCTCTTCTCTGCCAAACTACCATCTTTCCAACATCATATTTCAATTTGGCCCACAAATCACAGATTTTTTATCAGAAAAAGAGAGGTTTCCATGGTGAAATGCAAATGATTTTTTCAGTTCTTAGTAACTCCTTAATAGATTTTTTTTTTTTATAAACAAAGCCCATTGCACAAACTTGGGATAAAAAGAAGTATATCTTATGGAAGAATTTAAAAAGAAAAGGTCTACTGAAATAAAAATAAATAAATCTCTGAAGTTTCAGTGAAAAATAAAAAGAAAAGGTTATGTCAAAGGAAATTTTTACAGTAATTGGCAGTTTGCTCTATGCCATCCCCAACGGACTTATTTAAAATAAAAGCACGGCACTTGGTTTATTGACAAAAATGACATGAAGGACATAACTGATAACATTCACAGCTCTTAAACTGAAAGAGCTGTGATAGCTCATTAGACCCACTCAGAGCTCAGAGCATCATCTTCTAAGGCCTTAATGATACCATCATTGAACACCTGGAAAACTGTCCATGCTTCACATTCGACCTTGTGAACACCATATCAAAGAGATAAAAGCTCTTTGGTTTTAAAGACTCCATCAAGCACTCAGAAAATGCAACACCCTTCATCCTAATATCTCTGTTCTGAAATAAAAATAGTCTGGAAGGAGTTACACCCTCCTCTCTCGTTACAGTCAGAATTTCTAGACACTAAAACAACTTCCAAAAAATAAAAACAACAAGGATGCAAGCAACAGATGCACATTCTCGCATCGATTCATTTTTAACACGATGGATGAATCTAGAAGCTGATCCCTCTATCTTTGGGTCTGTGTCTTTGGACCTACCTTGTGAAGGAACAAGTACAAAAGAAACATCTGACTCGTTTAATAAAATTGGGCTTTAAGGTCAGTACTACAATTTATTTTTATTTTTCCAAGATTTAAAGATGACAAATGCTGGCTATGATTGAACCACAGGCTTGGTGAAGAGAAACCAGTCAGAACTAAGTGACTAAAACCAGAGCAACAAAGTAAATGAACCAGATTAACGATGGGGTTAGCAGGAGATATATGCCTCTTACATGAAATGATGTCAATGTTATTTAACCTAGATCATTAATGCCAGAAAATAACCTTAGAGATGGGAGATTTCTTCCAAACCCCTCCTTTATAGTTGATAAAAATGCAGTCTCGGGGACATTAGCGACTTGTTCATACCGTTAGATGAACAACAAGTTACTCCCAAATAAGCACCAAAATTCACACCTGTGTTGTAAACTCAATTTACTATTTTGTCCTCCTTAGTTGCCAGGGTTCACACATTCAGATAAGTTAGAATTTGAATGTGACTACAAGGCATGTTTTGGAGACCTCGTTTCTAATTAAGTAGAAATTAATCAAGAGTGAAGAAACAAATTGCCAACTGTCAAAATGCGTGATCAGCATAACTTCAGAGGCCTGATATCTTCAATACCTCTCCCAAAATTATTAACTTCTTCCTAAAAATTAGAAATACAGTGAATTGGATTAATTATTACAAAGATGCAGACTCACCTGCTATTCTTTTTTTTAAAGTCTAACAGTTAACACATTTATTTTTTAAAATAGTTATCCAATTCCAAGGCTGTAGCCATAAACAAGAACTTGTCAGTGAGGTTACACAGAGCAAAACAAGACAATGGTTAATGTTCTATTACTTGAATGGTATGATCGGTCTGCTAATTTTTTTTGAATTGCCATATCATTCAGGCAGAAGTCAGACTTGTTGCTTAAAAGACATGAAAACTACAATTCCATAGCTAAAATTAAACTTGATTGTAAAATACATAAACACGGTTCAAAGATACATATCTTTACAGAGCAACAACTTTAATAAGATCCTAAATACGTAACATTAAAATGGTAGAAAACGATCACTAGTAATGGGCTGTGACCAATGAAGGTGCTTGTACAGAACAAGAGTTGAGGGACGGACAGAGGTGAACCAACACTTACTGAACATTAGGCACTGGGCTAGCACCTCACCCGTGCTCTGGGGCGATCACCATCTCAGCTCCCACGACAATCCCAAGAAGCAACTATTGTTACTATTCTACCGATATTTTACAGGAAGAAACGAAAGGTTGGTCAACTTGCCTATAGTCACACAGCTGGTTGGCGGCGGAGCTATGATTTGAATCAAGATCTCTTTGAGTCCTCAACCCCTAATCTTTTCAGATTATTCACTGAAACACAGGTTAATTCATAATCCATTTCTATAAAAAATGTGTTTGGAAGATTTTGATCATAAAAGCCACAACCCAGCGATTCTTCTCTTTGCTCTCGTGTCTAGAAAGTCTGAAGAATTAAGGCTAAAAAAGTAAGACTGAATTTAAAACAGCGCCATATTTCTAACAGCACCTTGCACGTGAGTCTCAAGCCTTAGCTTTTGTCAAAGTGTTCTGGTAAGTTTTGATTCACTTTCTCATCATGACACCCCAGGGAGAGAAGCTGATGCTACTGTCATTCTGGAGATGATGTTTCTCCGGAATGATCAGTTGAGCAACATCACAGAATGGACGACAGCTGGAGCACCGAGAATCTGCATATCCTGATTCTATCCATTGCCCTTCTCAGTATACCTCACTACCTCCAAACGCAAGCCATAACAATTTCTACATTTGAGGCAACACTCTCTCCACCTTTCTTTCTCAAAAGGCAAAAAGTACTATCATTCATACACAAGAAATGTATATCATGCCTTGGCATGTTCTTTCTTCCTATTGCATAAGATCAAACTGTGTGAATAAAACAATTCTAAGGTATAATCATCGCCCATGTTTTTGGTTTTCAGCATAATATTCACGCTGAAATGACTGAATTTAAATCACAGCATCTATCCGCAGCCAGTGATCTCATTATAATCCTGAAAATCTACAGCCTCAAACAGCAAAAGCAATTTCCATTTGTACAACATATAAAAGCAATCTATGAGGTAAGATCAAACTTACATATAGCCATTGGTAGAAAAGATGTGCTAAGATATTCAATAATATCCTTGTGCAGAAACGGAGGGAAGGTAGCTAACGTTGATATCATCGTGTAGGGCAAAGTACTCAGAACATCGTCACTGAGAAAGGGCAGCAAACATGTGGTTGTATAAAATATCGACTGTCCAAGATCTACAAAAAAGAATTGAGGAATCAGTCACCGAATATTTTGCCATTTAACGAAATACGCTAAGTGTACATTCTAAGTTTTTACGAACTGATTTAAGTTGTAAGCAACTATCGCTTCCTTCCTATTAAGAATTCTGAAACCTACTGCTCAGTACACTGAGTATACGATGTTTGCTCAATAAATGGCTAATGAATGACCGCATCAGGAAATAGAAACATCTATTACACGAGCTTCTCCTTAATACAGATCAACCTTTCACAACACTTGGTATTCATATTGCTCCTCGGTTTCATACATTAGAAGCACTTTCCACGTGATAATGAATCCTGAAACCCCTCCAGCATTCTTACCTCCATTACATTTTACACAAGATAACTGTGGCACGGGGATGTTAAATTATTTTCTCACTGGAAGTTTTAGAAAGTCACAGGCAGGACTGGAAATAAAACCAGGCTATTTCTGTTCCATCAACCAAACCGCAGTCTTCCTACATCTGGAGTCCTGGGCAATGCGGTAATTTGCATCTCCCAGCCCAACGGCAGATTCGGCAAACACCAAGGAACGAAGCTGTGAGCTGATGCCGCACGACCTTGTGCGTGTAGTTATCAATTATCACAGAAGAACACGCCACCTAATAGTAATCTATCAACATTTTCAAATGGGGACAGAAACAGTACCTACCTCACTTCATTAGAAGGATTGTTAGGAGGTTTAAATGAGGTAAATGTAAAGTGTCTGACATAGCACGTAAGGTGTGCTCCACAAATACTGGCCATTGTATTAATACTGATATTGTTACTATTATCATTACCTGCACAATGAGTAAAAATAGAGGACATTTGAAAAAACATAACTATTTAACTTCAGAATGCACGTAGACCAAACCCAGTGCACTGAACGTGCGTTTTTGATATTTCCGGACCTCCCGATGTATATAGGTCATCAGCCGAATCCTGACGATGAGGACTTCGGTCATTTTCATATTCATCGTAAAAGAAATTATTAGACTTCCTCGTTTCACAGAGGTACCTTCTTAGTGCTATTTTGTTGCCTGATGTTATTTCTGATTTTCATTAGAATTAAGATGCCATCTCCCAAGCAATCAGCTGTCGGCAGCGAGGATGTGGCCACACGGCGCACTGGGGAGCCAAGGGCAGGTCAACCTCCGGTTCCAGTTGAAGAAACAAAACACCCACAGGTGCTTCACTAAGCCTTCAATGACAGGGAAATGGCCTTTCCCCAACCATAAGTGAGTCAGCGAAAAATGATATATTATTATAATAAAATAATTTCAAATTTGAAAAAAAAAAGAATTAGCTGAGGCTGTGCCCGTACAAAGACAGCTGGGCTGCCTTTGAGCCTACTTACAGAACCTTCGCACAGAAAGAGGCCTGGGAGCCCCTCAGGGACATTCTTCATTTGAGAAGAATGGAAAAAGGCCTGAGGCCTGGAAGAAGGAACTGATTGTCCACGATTTCCTAAGAGTTACTATCTGAACTGAGACAAAAATGTGACTTTTGGGCAGACACAGCCTCCAGCCCTAGTGCGGTGGCTCCCAAACTTGGTGCACAAAAGTCACCCAGAGAGCTAGTCAAAAATTCAGTGACTCTTACTTAAGAGCTCCGGCTTGCGACCCAGAATTCCATGGCCCAAGCTCCCTCAGGGCTTCTGTCAATCAGATCACTTTAAGGAATGAACACAGTGCTATCTTTAAGCTCTAAGGGACTTAGGGAGTTTCCCCTATCTTCCAAGCTCTGTTATGCAGAACAAGAGCACAGTATACAGATAACAGTGAAAAGTCACAAAATGGCTGTGCGTATAAAGGC
The DNA here is from genome assembly GCA_039655065.1 of Glossophaga mutica. Lineage (NCBI taxonomy): Eukaryota > Metazoa > Chordata > Mammalia > Chiroptera > Phyllostomidae > Glossophaga > Glossophaga mutica. Next base: position 8,285,695 of record CM077303.1, read on the forward strand.
AAAAATATAAATCATTCCCCCAAAACTGTCATGATTTACACATTAATTGCAATTAAGTGAGTTGTGAGTTACCACATTGAGTACTTTTCTCTTAGTCATGGAGATCTGAAGATAAAGAACAGCTGCCTCATCACAGCAGGCCCACCCAGGACCCAGCAGGTCCACGGAGTCACAAAGGAAAGGCTCTGGCAAGTTTACCACCCAGCAAGCTCACCACACTGGTGGCCTTACGTTCAGAGTCATCTCCTTTACCTTCTGAGCTGGGACAGGATCACAGTAAAAGTGACTAGTCTTAAAACAGCTACAAAATTATATGATAAGCAAACTTACAAATTTCTACATTTTTTTATATTCACTATACTATGGAATTGTAAATATAAGCACAAACACATTCAATAACCATTATCTCATCACTTTTATGAAAGGAGATTTAAAATCTTTTTTTCCAAATGAAGAACACATCTTACTAAATAAGCCATTAAGCATTCTCACAGGAGAGTTAACCATAACTAAAAGGCAAAATAACCTCCCATCACCCACCCATTTCCCAAATTCCAATGTTTCCGTGCAGTGAAACTCCAGTTATCATCCTTCCAGAAACCACATTCTCGGTGCTTCCGTGTCGAAACAACGGATGTTTTAAAAGTTCATTTTCCCACTTGTTACTACTGCAGCAATATAACTCCATTACAATTCTCTCATTTTTCTTCCCTAAAAAAGTTTATTAACTTGAAATTATAAAAGCTTGATTGTTTAACAAGTTTCATCATTAAATTTGAAATAGGCATTCACTATCATAGTGCAGCTGATCCTTTAAAAAAAGTTTATTTTCTTTTCGTACTGTACGGTTTCCCGTTTGATTCACCCAAACGTAGCATCGAATGGTTAAGCAGTAGATGCTACTGTACTCCTTTTTACGTAAGCAAGCAAGGTAATGAACTTGACCGAGGACACCCAGTAGAAAGGGGAAGAGGTAAGGAGCACACTCTCGGGCTTCTGTCCCGAAGCACCGCTGACACTCCGTGCGGCACACCATACACGCGGAGAGACACTGCGCCACTTGGCCAACGTTTTGTAGTTACACATTGATGGTTACTTAAATTTGGACCAGTTTTTAGAGATTTCTTTTTCATTTTCCTTTTTTGTGTGTGTGTGTGAGATTTCTTCTTATCTAATATCCTGAGTTTAAAGATGGTAAAAAAAATCCCAAAGAGATTTTGTGATTTGTCTGTCAAAAATCACAAAATTCCGTCAGTGCATTTGACCTGCTCTTCAGGCTCCACCCCTTACACTGTCAGGGGGGAAATTTTTGAAGTCTTAGCTCCCACATCATTTCAACAAGAGTCTGCATGATAAGCAGTTCAGGGGAGAAGAGATAAATTTCTGTTATAATCTTCCTCCTTTCCCCAGCCCATTCCCACTTAATTCAGGCCCACTTGGATAACATCCCTCTGGCCATCGAACAGCGAAATGTTAGGATAGAAAACACCATAATTAAATGTCAGCGTAAGAAAGGCTTTAGCCACACGAAGACCTTTCAAGCACTTTAGTCCAATAACAATAGCTTCCGGCTTCCATAAACACACGTGTACATTTTCAAAGTTTTCAATCAAATGCTCACCGTGTTGGCCATGCTGTAGTAAAGGAACTAGATCCAGGAGAGTCACCAAAGTCACGTAGAGGCCTTGATAGTCCAAAGAAGGGTAGTCTGACAAGTGAGCATCACGACTTTGCAGGCCGCGTTCAGAGGGAGCATCTCGCAGGACGCTGTAAAGGAGGGAGCGAGTAACAGTAGGGTTGATGGAACTGACCTGCGGTCTTAGAGATGGGGTGAGTGGGAATGGCACAGGAAAAAGACACATGGTCATGGGCACTGTCAAATTGGAGGCATCTTGGTTTTCCTTCTTCCCTGTGCGGGACAAAATGCTGTTGGGGGGACAAAGAAAAAAAAGAGACAACAAAGACACAAAGAACAGCACATTACATTGAAATGACACTCTAAAACAAATAATAAAACACCAGATACATCCCACATAAGATGCAATGGCCACACCGGGAGCATCTACGAATCTAGTCCAAGTGCTCAGATACCAGTAACGCGAGGTTTCTTTTGTGGAAGTTGCATTGCATCTCATGTGTTATCTGGTTAGTAAGGAGCAAAAATATAAAAATGCATGTTTCAGTGCCAAACCCATGTTTTACAGTTTATCAGTCTGGTGAAGGAGAAGTTTCCCAGGAGGAAAAACAACAGGTTTGTCTAACAAGTTAGGGCTTTTATTCTTAATTAAAAGGAGCTTTCAAAGCAAAGGAAGTTTTCAGCAACAGAATCTTAATCAGGTAAATAAAAACTTGCAAAATATAGGTATGGCACTTGCAGAAACATGTTTTAGCAAAGAATAAACATGTGCGTTTATTAAGAAAGTCTTAAAAATCACATGTTTATTGCATCAAAATAATGTCTATATGTATATTATGATACTGTTTCATGACATTCTGTCAGTATCATTTGAGATAATGAAGTTTAAACAGGCATATGAATTTAGAAATAATACATATTTCTAAAATGTTAGCTAAACTACATTGGAAAAGCTGTAAAATAATATATATTAGATGGCTGTAGCATATGTTTGTGAACTAATGGTAATGGTTATTTATGTGTGTTTTTTTTTAATTTGGCATGTTGGGGAGGAAAGGTTTTATTTTATGAATACAAACAGTGGTTTATTAAATAGTTACCTTCAAAATTCTAAAGACTAAGCAAGCAGTATCTGTCATGTAGCTACGTATCATACAATAAGATCTTATATATTACTGCTGCTACTTACGTTATTATTCAACAAAACTCACTAAAAACTAGAGGAAAGATAATTTAGAAAGTTAAAAAAGTTTGATGGGAATAAAAATAAATTCTAAAAGAAACTGGCTTTCTTTTAGCCTTCATTTTTTAAATAAAAACCTTTTAGTAAAAGCGATAAAACAGAAAAGCTGTTATTTTAAAAACAGAAGAAATTACTCCATAGCCAAATGTTTAGGTTTTTTAAATGAGGTTATACTATTTATCATTAAAAACAACAGCTATACATTATAATGATAAGATCTGCTACACTTATAACGTGCTTTTATATGTTAATCAAAATAGATAACAATTTATAAATGTTTCATTACATAAAAATAACCTGGCTTTACGCTTACTCTATGTGTATCAAACATTACTAAGTTCTTAGTTAATGATATTACATTTACAATTTTACAGTGGGGTGAAGAATTGGTTAGTGTCAAGCATGCTTGCTATTCCAAATTTACATTTACTTTTATATATATACTCTTAGTGCAAAATATGTTACAATGTAAGAAAAGTGGCTACATGCTCTTTATTCTCTATGTGCCTAATTTACCTCGATTTCCTTTGTCTTCTGTTACCCAAAGTCCAGGGAAAAACAATTAATAATAATAAAAATAATTTCAGAATAGTTATGTAATACTTCTTAGCGATAAATAACTTAAGATTTGGTGTAAGTTTTTTTTTAACTTTTAAAGGGATTTAATTTACCTTTTTTGTGTGTGATGTATTTAACTTTGTAAGCTTATACTTTACAATGGGATAATATCAACATTGCAATTACCCCTGCCTGCCTACTGCTAACATAAATACCATCAGATTTTCCATCAGACTTTATACTTTGCTCATATAATTCAATTAGTCCTAAAAGTACCACCTCTGAATGTTATCGCTGATGATAAGCCCGATCACCAAAAAACTATTTTAATCCTATAGGATTCTATCCCACTGACAATGCCTTTAGATGGATATAAATCAGAAATACTATTTCCCAAATGTCAGCCCTAAATTAGCCTACTACCAGCATCTTTTCAAATTTACAAGATGCGGATCTTCGAGGAGTGACATGAAAAGACATTTTGCTACTGAGAATGAAATTTTCTGTTTATCATATATTAATGCTATCCTTTAAGTGCAGCGCTCTCCTCAGACTTTTCCTTGGTGGGGGAAATACAGCATATTATATTTCAAATATACATTAGTATTTCTCCAAAGTATGATATAATTCGACAAACACTAGTAAGCCAACTTTGGAGATTCTACTTCGATATTTTCTCCCTTCCTGTACATGGGGGTACATGGGGGTACCCCGATGGTAGCAACAACAGCTTCTGACATGCAGGGAGGGAAGAATGTCCGCACTGAAATGATAGGACTTCTCTCTAACTGCCTTTAGATTTAACAAGTGGTGAGGCTGAGAAAAAAAATGGCGGAAGATGAGTTATCCATGAAACCAGTTTTAAATCACCATTCATGTTGCGATGTAAGGAAATGTTTTCATTTGTGGAAAAACTTAAGAAGGGCTCATGAATAAATGTATAATGTATTGTGATTTTATGATGTTTTGTGAATTTTATTCAGAAAAAAATAAAAACTTATTTCCCCAACCAAACTGTCTAGCTTGGGAACCACAAAACCATCTTCCCCATTTGAAATTCGTTCCCAGAAGTCTGTACATCCAACCGAACAGAAAATTAACAACGCCTTGCTCAGAAGAGTTTGACCCAGCAGGCAACCTTTCACCTTTCCTTCTCCCTCCTGAGATCCTCTTTATTGAGCATTTGCTTCCAACATCAGGAGAAACTGAGAGAAGATCTCTGTGGGTGTTGGTGAAGATGAGAAGTTGCCCCAAGGTATTTATAGCACGGAAAATCAATACATAAAATAAACTTGCTATAAAATTATAAATGTTGAGTTGAATTGATGCACTAAAGCTACTGGTCATGCTATGCTCTAAAGCTACTCTGTGGACTTCAAATCAATAATTTGAAGGCCTAAAATTATAATTCAATTAAGAGTACTGAATTGAGGCTAGCACCCCTTATAAAAACATATTAAACTTTTCTAAGGAGTTAGCAGCAGGTAGCTTTCCCCAAACGATGCCATATGCTAGCAGCCTGAGTCCCAGAAGAGAGATGGGGGGGACGGTTCTCAAAGAAAGTTTGCCATAGAAAGACTGGAAACCTCTGAATGTTCTGCCAGGTAAAAGGCAAGATCCTTAAAGAAGAATGTAGATGTTTAAAGCATGGCCCCAGAATGCTTCCGGTACAAATGGACAGACACCTCTGGAAGCAGTGAGGGGGAATCAGACTAGATGATCTTCATAATTGCTTCTAACACCGAGAGCAAAAACAAAAATCTAAACCCTGAAGTTGTATGCAAACTGTGTACCCATTCCTACGCTGAGGTTCCTACTAAATTAAAATGAGTAGAATTCAGCCTTCAGATGAAATTTTACCCAGACTGCCAGGTCACTGCTAGGGGAAGTAAATGCTCTGGAGGGGTTCCCGCAACAGATGAAATTTGACTGAAAGCCAGTTCAACTCAACAAGGGCTAGCGAACTGAGTAACGCACAGGACTCACCTTCCACTAACCTAGAGTTTTGTTAGGCATGCTCCAGGAACTCCAACATGAGTCCAACTATGAGCTAAGTGGGCATACGTGCACTATGCAACTTCTGATCTAGTCAATTATGCTAAATATAATCTCTCCTCTCCTGTGCATTAAATGAACTGAAGGTAAACAGCTAGGATAATCTCTTACTTTGGAAATATATACACAACTCTACTGAAATCAATACGAGTTATATGCATGCATGGATGCCAGAGGACTATTACTCTAAACCTGCAGTTCTTACTCAGATGAAGCTACTGGTACTTCAGGTTGCATATTTTAACCAAAATAATATAATTTTAACATCTTTGAGAATACCCACATAGAAAGACAGAGGGTTACTCTGAAAATTAACCTCTATTCTGTGTTCTTCTTTCCTTCCCAGAATCTCAATTTTGAAAGCAAGAAGTGCTTCTGAATGTAAAAATTATGTAAAATGCTATGACTGTCTAACCATTATGCTGGACACCTGAAACTAATACAAAATAATACTAAATGTAAACTGTAATTAAAAACTTTTTTATTACATAAAATGCAAAAAAGGAACCATCTGGTTTGTAAGTAAAAAAATCTTACTGTCAATAATCTTGGACACCAAATACCTACACCATCTTATTGTCTTGAACTTTCTAATAGCATAAATAAAATACAGAAATATAAATATGATAGCTAGGGATGTATACACCAACATTGAAAGTGATCATAACTTAGTCCAAAATGTAGGACAATAGTTGTCAGTTCTGTATGTCCAGTAAACAAGAAATGAAAGAGTTTGTTTGCTTGTTTTTAAGTAGAGGTAGGAAAAAAGAAGAAAGAAAATGCATCGGGTTCAGCCCAAGAGTTGAATCTGGAAGTACTGAAGTCCAACCCCTGACCAGTGACACAACGCCCCACCCCACCCCCCCGTGTCCTTTCCTTTCTCGGACTTCACGCATGTGGGTGTGCATGCGTGTGTGTAGCAGGCTGTCGACTCTGCCCTGACTTGCTACCCGCAATGAAGTGCTTGAGAGGGAGATAGAGCTAAAACATGTGGGAGTTGAAATACCGTCCACATCACCTCCGGTACAGCTCAGTGTAACATCCAAAAAGATGGTAAGTCTCCGCGCTAAACACTTCCTTTCTTACTTTAACCTCAAAGACAACCCAGACTGCTCCGGGGACTCATAATGGATGCCAGCATCCCCAAAAGCCAAACCAAGTCGTCACTGATAGAAGTGTCCCTGTGTTATGATAACTAGTAGTACCAAGGAGAAGCATATAGCAAAATTGCTGAGAGTGTGCGCGGTGGATTAGGAGCGCCAGCGTCAAATCCTGGTTCCGGCACTCACTGGATACTCCCTCTGAGTAACTTAACCACCCTACACTTTACTTTCACTACTTGTAAAATGGGTGTAATAGTACACTTATTTCACAGAGTCATTGTAAAGGATTAAATGAGATGACACATGTAAAGGGCTTAGAACAGTGTTGGACACATGCAATGACTATTATTATACAATATTAGCATCACCATTAGTAGCAGCCGTGGATGTCTCCCTTTCAAATGGACTCAGCTCAATTGCACATAATCTTCTCCAACAGCCACTTGAACAAAACTACCTTAACACCGGTTCCACCGTTAAAACACTATCCCCGTGATCGTATTCTAATGACCCACTGCTCAGGAAAACGGGAGCTGCGTGTCCGGTAAACACGACACCACTACCCTAAATTTCTGAACTTTCTGGCACAATGACTACGACCTAAGCAGTAGGCTTCCAAGCGCCAACTAGGATGTCAGTTTCTTTGCAAACAGAATTCAGAATTTGCTCCCTACTGAAAAGTGCCTCTCAGTTGGACAACTTTTGGAATTTGTGATAAAGGAAAGTGTTTGCCTTTGCGGAAACTGACCTCCAAGACAAAAAAGAGAATTCAAGAGAACAGAATTAGATGCCTTGGTGTATAAACTTACCTGATTGTTACTATGAAAACTGAGCTAATTATTCACTGTAATTATTTGAAAAGAAGGGAAATACCCTCTAACAAGGTCCTCAACTTACTCTGCAAGTATGAAATCTATGAATCTGACAAACAGAATCCCTTTAATACAGAACAGGGACACTGAAGAGTCTATGGAGAAAAGATATCCTGAAGCATGAGAACAAAGAGATGGCAGGACCGCAGAAGGCCAACGACTGGCCTGGCTGCCGGAAGCTCCTTTCTGCAGAGCGTTCGGTCTGCCCACGCAAAGCCTCGGACCACAGCGCGCCCCGGCGCAAACACACTCATCCGAACTGGTGTTTTCCCCGCCTAATTCCTACCTTACAAAGCTTTTGTTTTTATATAACTAAAAAAAAAAAAAAAAAAAAAAAAAAAAAACAACCAGTAGCAAGTCAAATCTATGTGTTTCCTAAGTCAGATTTGGAGTGAGAAAATCATGGTGATGGGAGAGGCTCAGCCTTAGAATTTAACGGAAAGCGTTCCTCTCATTCTTGGACGTTGTTTCCCAAACCACCAAGCTCGCCTTTGCCCGTTTTCCCTAACGAGGGCTGTAAAGCAGATAGGCCCCTCCGGCCTGTGCCTTCTAGTGAAGGCAGACAATATTTGTTTTTGTTGTCTGGTCCTCCAGAGAATTTCCATAGTAATCGTGCAGCAGGTTGAACACTTGAAGTGTTCAACAGAATTAAAAATAATTTTTCAGAATTAAAAATAATTCTTATTACCATGTATTATACTTCAAGAAATACAAAATACTACTGATACGCCTAAAATGCTACATAATTCTGATTTTATCTAAGACTATAAGCACTTCCTAGTCTTAATTTTAGCACTAGGTTCTCCTTTTGATCCCATTCTATGTTTCTGCCAGACCTAAAACTTGTATGGCTGTATAAAGCTCTTGATAAGACATCCGGCTGAGGAAAGCAGGCTGTAGCCGGGCAGCCTGGTCTTCCTTTCTACTTCGGCCTGCGATCTGATCTGCTATATACACCCAGAGAACCTGAGTCCAGACTCTTCTGGCAAAGCACTAGAAAACAGGAGGCCCCTCAAAACTTTCAGTGCAATAGAAATTTAGATCCCAATCAATTCAACAGTCCTACCTAATAGTTCTTTCAAAGTAGAGGATATTTTAAAGCTTACCTTAACAAGGTCTGAGAAAAGTATTTCAGGGTGTTCGCAATATCTGTTCCTGAAGGTACAGGGTAAATGTTGTGGAGAACCCGGTTATGATATTCCTGTAAGTACCGGATCTTGGAAGCAACTAGATAGAAGCAAAAAAAAAAAAAAAAAAAAAAAAGAAAAAAAGAACGAGAAGAAAAAGGAGAATCATCTTGTACTATGTAGTAAGTATACAGTATTTTTTTAATGATCAGATACAGGAATTTAATCAGTATTTTAAGGAAAATATGTAAATTTTTACTGGAATTCCATGACAAAAACAGTTACAAAAGAGCTTTAATTTTTTATAATTGTATTCAGCACACAAAATTATTTTAGTTATCTGGTTTAATATCCTTTTCACAAGTTACCAATTACTTTTTTAATCACTAAGAAAGGCAGTACACCAAATCATTTTATAATCACCCCCAAGTTAGCTTATTTTTAGCAAAATAATAATAGATATAAATCTCTGCCATGAGAGAATTATATTTAATATTACTCAACTAAAACTGAAGGAGAAAATTCAAAGGTCTTTCAGTAACACTCTAAAAACCCTGAGATAAAGGCAGTCCACTGCACAATGGCATCAGTTGAAACCAGGCTTTTAACTTAGTAAATGATCATAAAAGCATGCTTAGCAAATGTGTCAACTGAGAGAATATTAAGCATAGATTGACTTAGTATTAAAAGAGAACACAGTGATTGGGTGGTAATAAAAATATTAAAAAATGAATGTGACATTTTTCTTCCAAGACATTTCAGAAATTAAGAGTCTTCCTAAGCTTTCTGATCTCGGCTACCCAGAGCTTTTCAAAATTCAGGAGGGACCAAACAGGCTTATTCACCCTCCTAGACCTACCTGGAGTCACCAGCATCGTCCATATTCCTGACCTGACCCTTGACCTGGCTGCAGTGAATGGCCCAGTGCTAGTCCTTCCTCTTGGCAAATCCCAAGGGGCCATGATGATCAACGTGTCTCAGGTCTCCTCTTCCACAGAGCTCTCAAGACTGTCCATCTGTCCTTTCAATCTCTGAGGCTACCAAAGGAGCCTTTTGGGTGGAATGGCTCACTGTTAGCAGTTAACAGAAGACACGTCAAGTCCTGGAGAAGCGAGGCCGTGCTGTTCCCAACAGCCCATGGAAACAGGTTACTGGACGCGCTCTAACTGAAATGCTGGCTTAAGCAACTTAAAGAATGTCAAAGATGCTTTCGATAGGCAGGGACATAGACTCACAGAATGATGGACTACCAGAACTCGGAGGCCCTTACAGACCTTTTCCATTTCACTTTGAAGACGGGGAAGGGAGACACATCAGGTCAGCGGCAGAGCTAGACTAGCGCCTACAAGCCCTGACGCCCCTCCAGTCCCCTTCGCACCGTGACACACTCTACAGCAAGACTCTGCCATGCGGTCAAAAGGCGGGAGTGGGTGTCCATCAAAGCAACTTGCCGCGGTTATTAGGTCGTTCACTGGTTCTCAATCCCACATATACCATTTATCAGGTGTCCTTTCTCTCTCTCTGACTACGCGTTCCCACACTATGATTAGTATTTTCCACAGAAATAAGTCTAGATTGCAGATAATAATACCTCGAGTGTGTATGGCACATCACCCCTGAAGAAGACAACAAGTTTATATCCACTGTCTCAGTTAGCCTCGCAAGTGTCTGGTTGTAAAAAATTTTTTTTCCTGAGATAAGGTAAAAATAAGGGATACTTGAAAATGTTTCCATTACATACTCTACAAAAATCCATTTTCTTCTCAGCATTTTTGATCTGCTGTTCATCCCCTTTTATAAAATCACCTTATAAGGAACCCCCACATGAACACATAGTTTCAAGCCCCAAAGAGTTGAGATAATGTGCCAGGCCAGCGCATGCCTCCGCTCACCCAGCATCACAGTAATGTTCTGTTACTGTGACTTTTCCCAGCTTTTACTATCCAGGGGGGTTCTTGCGAGTGTTCCAGGAAAACCGTTCATCATTCCACCACCTAAGAAAGGGTGTTGATAGGTTGTGGACAATAAGCTCGGAGGAAGAGAAGAGCCGTAGATCCTCCAACTTGATGCTTGCTCATAATTCAAGAGCTACAAAACTGTCCCTGCACCCTGAGAGCAAGCAGTCAGAAATGTCTGGGACATAAATGAATGTTCTTTTCATAGTTCTGTTTGTTAAAATGCAGCGATGTCTATTCTCAGTGGGTACCCAAACATGCAGGGGAAAGCCGCAACAAGAGTCATTTCCTTCTTTGAGGTCTTTTAATATTTTACAGACATCACACCGTATTATTTTTGTTTACTTACCTGTTTATTTTCCTATACCAGGTTGTAAATTTATTAAAGGCAAAAACTACATCTTACTCATATCTCTATCCCATGCCTAGCACTTAGTAGGCACTCGATGTATTTGTGGGATAAGTGAACAAAGAAATTGTTGCTTTAATAATAATACTTATCACTGGGAGGTTTTTTGCATATATACGTATGTCTCCCGCACTAGACTGCTCACTCTTTCTATTCCTAGTGCCAGACATCCAGTAGGTGGTCAGTAAATAATGGAGGCATGAAGATGGGAAGAAAAGGAGAAAGAAGGGGGCTGAGAAAGGGGAACAAAGATAGTGGTGAGAATCACAAAAGACAATTTGTAGAACCAGTTGGAAAAATGTTCGAGCTAACTCCTGCACTGGCGAATGCAACGGAATCATAGATTTATTTCACTTTCATGCAACTATTGGAGAACAGCCGGAAAGGTCCCTGACGTATGTATAGTAAATGTGCAACTGCACTGAGGCTGTGCCTAAAACCCAGTTCCATTTCAGCTTCGCACAGAAGAGAGGGCCATTTGGTCACTAAGTCCGTGTGAGCGCCGGCAGCCTCGTCACAGGACAAAGTTCTTCTTTTTACTCCAACCCTATACCTGAATATTGCTGCAGAAACTCAAATAATTGGGCTGCATGGATATAAACGAGATATCTCCAGCCTCAACTGACCTTTAGGTAGTCACCATGTCACCCCTCTGCACACTCTTCGAAACTTCCTTTCCTTATACTTGAAGAAAACAGAAGCCATCTGTTGTGCACCGAATGCCACCCACCCAAAATTCATACATTGAAATTCCAATCTCAAAATGTGACTATATCGGAGACGAGGCCTTCCAAGGGGGGAATAAATTAAAATGAGGCCCTTAGAGAGGCTCTAATACAGTCTGACAGGTGTCCTTGTTTTTTTAAAAAAAGAATATTTGGACACAGAAGAGACATCAGGGAAGCACGTGAAGAGAGAAAAGGCCACAGACAAGCCAAGGAGACAGGCTTCAGGGGGAGCCAGACCTGCCAACACCTTGATCTTGGACTTCTGGCCTCCAGGACAGTGAGAAAATTAATTTCTGCTGTTTACGCCACCTGGTCAGTGGTACTTTGTTATGGCAGCTCTGGCAAAGTGAGAACAAGTACACCGCCATAGAAGAAATCCTGTAAGACTGCAAGTAAGAGCTAAGAGTCTGACCTCTGAAATCAAACAGTTCTGGATTAAGACTTTGGCTCTAACTCCCCTTAACCCCGGTTTCCTCATCTGTAAAATGAGGATAATCATACCAACTTCATGAGGCTGTTACGAAGAATAAATCACTTACTGTACCAACCGCTTAGCATCCTACCTAGGACATGCTCAACATACGTTAAATATCAAAAGCCCACCTGCACTGCCTTCCTTCCTCTTCCTATCGAACACCCATCAGGTGTCTCTCCTACATATTTCGATAAGCATTCCAACGATGCTTGTGAAAGGGAAACCCAAACAACCTACTGATTAACCTGAAGTGCCCCTCCAGCTATCGGTCTCTCCGTTCAGAGCCAAGATGATAAGCCTTAAGTATACGCTCCCATCTCTCCATCACTTCCAACTCTGTCATCCACTCGGTCCAGTCTGGCTTCCACTCCGCCACGGCGCTGAATCTGCTCTTTCCACCATCATCTTGAGCAGGGGTGTCAAACGCATTTTCACCGGGGGCCACATCAGCCTCGCGGTTGCCTTCAAAGGGCCAAAATAATTTTAGGGCTGTATAAATGCTCCTTAACTGTTAAGGAGTTGAAATTACATTCGGCCCTTTGAAGGCAACTGCAAGGCTGACATGGCCCCCAGTGAAAATGAGTTTGACACCCCTGGTCTAGAGCCTCCTTGGTGCTGAACCCAACGGACAGATTTCCAAGTCATCCTGGAAACGCTCTCCCGTTGGCGTCCCTGACACCGCATTCTCCGCATCTTCCTCCCACCCCCTAGACGATCCCTCTCCCTCCTAGATGGCACTGCCATCTCCCCCACTACTTTGTACCTAAATGTCAGAATTCCTCAGGGTTCCGCCCTAGGCTCTGCATGTGTCTCCGTATCCTCTCCACGGTCGATCCCATCCACCCACAAGGTTCTCACGCCATCTGTGCCAACTGCTCTTAAATGTCTATCTCCACCCCGGGTGTGTAGCTCCTCTGAGTAACAAGCCTCATCCATTCGGTTTCTCCACTGAAAATCTCAGAGATATCACAAGGAAACATGTTCGACACTGAACTTTTGTCCCTTCCCTCACCCCCCAAAAAACCTACTCCACAATCTATATAATTTAGCAAGTCACTCTGACAAGTGTTCTAAAAATCATCCTTGACAGGACCTGGTCCTTCTCCCTCACTCCCTTAATCCAATCGGTCACTAAGTCCTGTCCATGCTCCCAGCAAAGTCTACCTCCAAACCGTCTTCTAGGCTTCATCTTCACTGTCGTTACTGGGCACCGCCATCTCCTGATGGATTGCCAAAGCCTCTGAACTCATCTTCCTGGTTCTCTCTTGCCTCCCTCCAGTTCTTTCCCCTCTGAAGAGCCAAATGGATCTTTTAAAAATATAAACAGCTTCACCCTGACTGGTGTAGCTCAGTGGGTTGAGCATTGTCCCACAAAGCACAAGGTCACTGGTTCAATTCACGGTCAAGGCACATGCCTGGGTTGTAGGCCAGGTCCCTGGTCAGGGCACACGCCAGAGTCAACCAATCAATGTTTCTCTTACACATCCATGCTTCTCTCCTCTTTCTCCCTCCCTTCCCCTCTCTCTAAAAATAAATAAATAGAATCATATATATAGATACACACACACACAAATACGTTTTCATGTAAATCCTTCGGCGGTCGCCCATTGCCCTCAATAAAACCCAAAATCCGTGACATAGTTCCTCCCTACCTTCCAACCTCACGTCATACCACTGGAGCTAGACACAGGGACTCTTGCCCCAGTTTTTTAAATACAAAAAAAGGGGCGGTTTGGGGGGTTTTTTTGTTTGTTTTGTTTTTTTTTTACCTGAAAACCTCTCTATGTACTTGCGCCTCTTCCTAGAATGCTTTTCCCGTCACATTGTATCTGGGTAACTCCTACTCAGACTTCAAGGCTGACTTCAAATGTCACTTCCCCACAGAGTTCTTTGCTCACTTCCTTGTCCAACTCGATGCCCTGACCTCCACCCACACTTTTCTGTTTTAAAATATTCTATTCTATTTTGTTCACAGTAGTTAGCACAATTTTTAAGTATATAGTTCTTTGGGTGACTGTTGACTCTCTCTCCCAAATGGACAGTAGTCCTCAAAAACTAAGTCTTGTTCATCATTACATCAGCCCAGTGACCAGCAGGTGCTGAGTTTAGTGGGTCCTAGAAAGGATGAAGGAAAAGAAGGAGAGATGGGAAGAGTGGTTTTAGGCCGTGGCTAAACTTTGTTTCTTCAGGAAAATAGCGAAGAAAACCAGTTGTTAAAGCCGTGATGGAAATGAGGAAAACAGAAAAGGGGGAGTCGGAGAAAAGGACGGTTTTGACCCAGGCACACACGAGTGTGACCTCTACACGCTGCTACTTCACTACGCATCCTGTTTCCACCATGTCATCAAAGCTCTGCTACATTGGGAGAGAAAAAGTCACAAAATCCAGTCATTCATTTGAGCCATATGTAAAAACACTTTAACAAAATTGGAATTTTATAGTACAGAAATTTTAAATAGTTCTTTCTTTCAATCTTAAGCATTTTCCTATGTCGCTAAATATTTTTAAGAACAGCATCATTCCTCATTTTTAATATTTAATTATTTATGCTCATTACCATAAAAGTAAAAAATTCACATAAGCACAAAGAAAAATAAAAACCTGAAGGCCCACTCTTTAGAGACAACCAGTTAACATTTCGGTGTATTAGCCTTCTAGAAAACTTCCTCTGCATAAATATACATTTATAAAAATGGGATATCACTGTATATAATATTAGAATCTGCTTTCCTCGCTCTCTGTATCAGAAACACACTCGCGCATTGTCATTGCGATGGTTTTATAATTTTCCTTCATGTGCATGACTCATAACTTATTTCACCAATCACCTGTCTGTGATCTCTGGGCTTATTTTTCACTATTCTATTCAATGTTGCAAAGAATATCCTTTTAAATACGTGCATATATCTTTAGTGATCTCCTTAGGATAAAATTTTAATTGTGGAATTGCTGGATCAAACAGGAAATACTAATTTTAAAGCTTTTGATGAGAACTGAGACATTTCCCTTCAGAAAGGCAGTATCTCTTTACATACTACTAATACTACTCTGGTTTCTCTTCAGATCATATAAATCTTCTGTCTTTTACATACTCCTGATATGTAGGAATAATAATGTTTATTGAGTGCCCATTATTTATCAGGTGCTCTATAGACATTATTTTTAATCCTCACAATAATTTTCAAAGTAGTCATTCTAATGTCTATTTAAAAGTAAATAAACCAGAACTCAAAAAGAGCGAGTGACTTACCCGAAGACACCAGCTAGTAAGTGGCAGAACTGCCTGTCTGGCTCTGCGACAGGCTTCTCCACCAGGCTATGTCGCTCTTGCATTATCTTTATTAGCTTAAAAGTATCTAACTGTATGATATAGCATGCAATGTTAATTCTTCCCTTATTCTGTTATTTGACATTTATTTAGGTTGTTCCAAATATTTCATTAAGTAACACCATGGCGTATAGATGAGGTGTTAGACTAAATCTGTTTATTTCTTTGAAAAATACAAAATGAAACTTGTTTGCCTCACTAGTCCCACACTTTTTTTCTTGAAAAATCAATTCCCCTTAATCCCTGAAGGCCCATCTTAAGGATCATGTCATCCATGAAGCTCCTAATCGACTCCAATCACCATCACTATCATCCTTCTGACTACTTATCATCTGCCTCAAAACTTTTACCACTTCATTACATAAATTTGTCACTGATAACAAACCGTTCTGTATGGCTCCAAATTAGCCCTGTATCTGCAAACCTAGTATCCCTAACAACTCTGTAAAATCTTTGAGGACAGAACTGTCTTGTATAATATTTGTACCTCCCTTAGAACTTGTCACAATGCTAGGTGCAAAACAGATGGTCAACCTTTACACAATGGTTGAAATGAATTGAAAAGTTAAATGCCAGCTATCCTTTATCCTATCAATGTTCTCTAAATAAATTATTTAAAATTCTATTATATTTCACACAAATAAGTAATTTCCAAATAAAACCTGTTTCGCATGTAAATAATGTAGAACTCTTTCATGACTTGCTTCCCTCCCATCTCTCATCCCAACAGAGCTCCAAATGGCCATTTTGCTTGATACGTACTCCAAAGGTTCGTATAGCTTCTTCATTATCATTTGTAGTATTTACTGAGTTTCATTTCTTCAAATAGACCGCTCATTTTACTTTTCATGTCCTGGGCCCTAAACACGCTGGGTAAATGTCCTGGAGTTTATCACAATGTCCTTCAGGGAACACTGGGGTGCAGCCTGAGTTCCCACCTACAGCCATGTGTGACCTCGAGCAAGCCATTTAATATTTCTGCACTTCAGGGGTTGTTGTTTGTCTGTCTTGTTCTCATTTTTGCCAAATGAGAAATTAAAATAATACTTCCCCCACACTCTTTGCAGATGTTGGTTACTAAATGCTGGTCACTAAACGTAGATTTGAGGCACACACTCTAATTTCATGTTATTTTTTAGATGTGTTCTTCCCCTACATTAAGCCCAAGGCTTGATGGATTTGCTGTCATTGCCCCTTTTCAATCCATCCATCTTCAGTCTAACCTTCCACTGAGAAATGGTAAACATAAGTAAAGGGCAGTTCACAAATTTGGATTGCTGTAAATATTCACCACAACCGTTAAAGTAAAAATCACGCATGGTACCTTTTTCATTTCTTCTCTTAATTAGAGGATCAATAAGGAATTAGACATCCTTCCTAATACCCCAGCATGTGTGTCTTAATTCACTATTTTGGTGTCTCTCAAAGTGTCTCTTCCATCCAGTGGATTCTACTTCTTGGTCCAGTTGGTTCTATCTAGAAATCATATCTAAAATCTACTCTCTCCTTCATCTATACCTTAACTCAAGCCTGCACAATCTTTTTCCTAGATTATTGCTGTCATATCTGGACTGATTCCCTTCCGACCCTTTTTTAACATGACAGCCAAAGTGATCTTTCTAAAATACAAATCTTCCTCATGCCCTGCTGGTTGAAATCCAAATAATTAACTCAGCGTATCCGGTCCAGCATGAATGGATCCCTGCTCATCTGTCAATCTTCATCGTCCATCTCATCCTTACGTACCATCCTTCAACCACACTGACTTGCAGAAACCCCCGCTTACGATGCTCATACCTGTGAGCACTGTGGTTGTGCAACACAACATTCTCCCTACGGGAATGCAATCTGTACTTCTTTGCCCGGCCACCTCCTAAGAATCCTTCAAAGCTCGGCTGTAACCACTTCTGCTGTAGATAACTAACGTTTCCTACTGCAAGCTGCATTAGATGCCGCTCCTTTGCACTTCCACAGTCCGCAGGGCTGCCCTCCAATGAGGCACTTATCACTATATGTTATAATTATTAACTCAGTCACTGTCTCTTCAACTGGGCTAGCAGATCCTTGAGATCAGAAACTGTCTCTTTTAATTTTGTGTATCCAGCATTTAATGAGTGCCTTATCATAAATAAATGTTTGATGAATGAACGAATGAATGAATGCACATGTCACGTGATTTATGGTATGACGAAGCGGTTTAGAATTTATATTCTTTTCATGGGTTAGTTTTGGATCTTGGATATTACACTAAAGTCCCCTGTACTTCCTCTCTCTATTACTTACAGGAAAAACAATTTGTATCACAAGAACTAAGGTATCACTTTCTTCCAAGTCCCCAGTTCCACTACTCGCCATTTTGGGGTGTGGGGCTGGTCTGGCTGAGAGCCAACTGAGGGGCTGAGGATGGGCTGTGTCCACGAGGATGGAGAGAGCAAGGAAGACCTATTCCAAGAGTCAGAGGGGCAGACAGAAAGCCCCCCTCTGAGTGCCTAACTGCATGAGGAACCGGGCATGGCCTTGTTTGTCAGAGGGTGCTATGCACCCCAGTCGCCCCTGACCAGCTCCGAGAACAGTCAGAGCAGAGGAATATAAACAGTGCCCAGTCTCTGAGTCAGTCTCAACTGAGGATTATTAGAGCTACGTCCCTCTAGGCGAAGAAGGAGTGAAACACCATTCAGAAAGGCACACCCCTAGGAAGGACATTTTGGGAAACAATTTTAGGAGAAGCAGAAAATATACACGTCACAGCACAGTCAAAATTGGCCCTATTCTACTCAGAACAAGCTAGGCTGTGCCTTCCTCTGTTGGATGAGAACCACAGAAAAGAATCCCTATGGGCAGAAGGTGCCCAGACTAACTACACCATTTGAGGACACACCTTGAACTCCTCGTACAGTTAAAGAGCTCAAGCTGAAGGAACTTTGGTTGGAAGATGTTATAGAAAGAGACCAGAGTTCCGAGTCCTGTCTAATACCCACTACGCCTAATATTCAAGTTACTTGTATCCTTTCAGCCCAGTGCTTTTTTTAAAGGTACTCATTAGTATAACTGTGTCTTCTCTGTTTATCCTTTATTTTCACATATTTCCTCCTTTTCTGGGAAAAGGAGTTTGGCTTTTTTTATTTATTAACTTCTCACTATAAGAATTTTAAACACATACAAGCAGAGAGAAAAGCAAAATGAAGGCCATGTACCCAACACTCAACTTTACTGGTCACCATCAATTCCTGTCCACAATATTTTTTTGCTTGAGTGTTTAGAGCAAATGGTGTTAAGCAGATCATTCCACTTATAAATATTTTAGTTTAATCTCTAATAAAGACATTTACAACATAATTGCAACAGTGCTACACACCCAATAACATTAACAAATAACTCCCTTCCTATCAGGAGCCAAACAAGATTTGCAAGGGGCATGTCACCAATTCCATACGCACCCCTTCCCCTCCTCGCTCCCCCCTGCCGTCACAACTACAACTTGTCCTTCCTCCAGGACACAGGCAGGATGGGCCTGTAGCGTCTGCAGTTTCATGCCTGCCCCCATGTTCCGGACTCTCCTAAACTTTCCTCATTTATTTCACTATACATCTGTAATTGTCTGGAGTTACTACAAGAGCCCTTTCACCCTTTTCCTCCCCAACCCCAACAAGTGGAGTCTCTCTCTCTCTCTCTCTCTCTCTCTCTCTCTCTCTCTCTCTCACGCGCGCGCGCACACACACACACACACACACAAATATATTCTAGTTTACAGATGGAAAGATGGAGGAACCAAGAGTTCAAAGCATACGGAAAAAGAGACAGCTGTCATTTGGATTCAGGCTCTTCTACATACTAGCTATCAGAAGCTGAGTAATAAACTCTGAGCCTCAACCTCCTAACCTATAAAATGGGGGGTTTACAATATTACATGTATAAATTACCCAGCACGATGACTGGCATATGGTAGATAATAATTGCTACCATAATTAGCAGTTACATGTGAGATCCTCCTCTCTACCCTTTCCCAGTCCAATACTCTGTCCCTGAAAATGGAATAACCTGTGGAGTAAGAAAAACACAGCAAAGATCTGGCATCAACCAAATCAACAATAATCCCTCACACGCACACAATCTACTAGTGCGGTTGGCACTGAAATCCCGTTCTGTTTTAAAGAATACAAAAGTAAACATAGCTAATAATAAAGAGATTCAGAACTGGAGATGAAGGGAGAACAACGAACACCCCCACGCATCATTTGGGAGTTCTGCCGAGGAGCCGGAGTTCTTAGGGAACCCTTGAGCAAAGAACAGTCCCCTTCTTTGAGGATGGTCATCCTCTTTAACTGAAAGCAAAGCCTCATAAAGACCCAAATGAAGGGTGAGGGAAAAGGATACACATATTTAGCCAAACCAGTCGAATCTCCCCTCAAAAGCAAAAAAAGTCAGCTATCACAAATTTCATTGTTAATTCTTCTAAATGTTTACATACTTACATGTGTATTTTTTAGTCGCTTTTAGTTCCAGGTGGCAAACTTTACCTGACACTTTCAGCGGATAGGAGAGGTCAGCAAAGAACATTCCCGTTCTGCAGCAAGTGGCTCCATCGCTGCCATCATCATCATCATCATCATCATCATCATCATCATCATCACGACCATCATCATCATCATCATCATCAATTACAATTGTCTAGCCTTTACATCTTTCAAAGCACTTCCATATACATTATTCAATGACGTTTTTTTAGATTTCATTTATTTATTTTTAGAGAGCAGGGAAGGGAAGGAGAAAGGGAGAAAAACATCGATGTGCGAGAGATACATCCATTAGTTGTCTCTCACACGACCCCAGCTGAGGACCTGGCCAGCACCCCAGGCATGTGCCCTGACGAGGAACTGAACCAGAGACCTTTTGGTTGGCTCAGGCCACTCCATCCACTGAGCCACACCAGCCAGGGCTCAGTTACATTTCTGGGTCGTGAACTTGTGAAAAACGTGACAGGAGTTAAAGGGATTTTACACATAAAGCAACAAAGGTGAAGGGAACTACATCAGTGATCTCATTTATTTATCAGATGTTGATCGAACACTCACTAATGCACTGGGCACTTTGAGATACAAATAAAATCAATAACAAAAAGACATAATCCTTATTCCTGGATCCCAATAACAGTAATAATTCTAAATTCTGAGTGTTTACGTTGTGCCAGTAAACATAAAAATAGTAGTTGTTTATTAGTACCAACCCCATATTACCAATGAGAAAACCAAGGCTTAGAGAGGTTAAGTAACTTGCCCAAGGTCACCTAAGAGATGAGTAATAGAGCTGCTTTCTGACATGTCACCTATAAAGAGAAACAACTGAACTAGCTGTAACCCACCACACATTTTTAGCACATTGAAAAACACAAAGATACCTAAAATCATCCATTGTTTTCATGCATGAATAGTGATATCTAATCACTTGCCAAATGGAGAAAGCTTTAACATGGAAACACTTCGTTTGCCAGAGACGGAGCACTCACAATAATGAAAGGGGAAAACAATTCATTGAAGTCAAAAGAGAAGACTGCTGTTCCTGTTTCTACTGCATTATTGGTCAGGAGAGCTTGTACTGGGAACTGTGAAAGTCAGAATCACTTCATGGCGGGATGGAGAAAGTGATAAAGCGGTGAATTTTCTTCATGAGAGCTTGTTGGGTATTAGTAATAATTTGAAATAGAATATGGAGCTGTATTTTATTTTCATACAATCAAGTTAGGTTATATAAGTTTGTTTTTAAAATTATACTGGACAGCTTCCTCACATCAAGATCTTTAAACTGAAGAGTTTAAGGGGCCAAATTCTCAGTACCTCCCATCCCATTCGAACAGTGACTCACAAGTTTGTACTTTCTTCCTGATGTGACAAGAAGTATTTGAAACTGCAAGAATGGGGTAGGTGGGGGAATAGGGAAACAAGAGTATTACTGATTTGTTCAAGGACTTATAAATCAAGACATATGGATTTAACAGATGAAAACTAGAGAATGTTTTAATTTTTCATTGCTAAACTGTACTAAGCTCTCTATAATCATAGATTTTTGAGGAACTAGAGAGCTATTTGGTAGAAATTAAATAATTTCAGAGATACACAGAAGTTGATGACTCTGAATCATTCTTTAAGTTTTCATATCTAACTGCAAAACACAAGACATACAGGAATTATCAACCATCTGTCCAATCAATGTGGCTCCATTTCAAAAGAAAATGATTGCATGGAAAATAAATTATACTCCCTAAGAAGATGCAGATATCCCAGCATTGCCTAAATAAGAAGACAGATTATAAAGAGCATGGTCCTGAAATTTAAATGTCCGGCTACATGGACAAAGTCTGGGAAATACTTGGGATCCTACTTTCCTGTTGAAGTACATTCTATTCCATGACAGTGCGAAAGTCCAAGTGGAGATTCATGATCGACCCGGAGTTAAAATTCAGATGTGCTGTGACTCAGAACACACTGCGCAATTCTCAAGAAAAATTCAGTCCATCATACAACATTTTCTCTAACTTGATCAAACTGAACAATGCTGAAATATAAAATAATAACTCTTAAAGACTCTTTTTAAAATTATAACATTTCTTTTGCATTGACTATGGACCAGGCACTATTCTCAGCACTCAGCCTAGTAACTCTTATAAGCCTCACGACAATCTTATGGATAGGTGCTACTTTATTCCCCTACCCTTCTTTTTCTAGGCATGAAAAAGCTGAGGAAACTGTTACCAATTTCAAACATCCATGCAGTCCGCATACAAATTGCTCCCTCACTCATTCAGCAAATATTCACGGAGGGTCAACTATGTGCCCAGTACTGGGGATACAACGGCGCGGGAGACGGTGACAGCCCCTGATCTCACGACGCTATGGCCAAGTGTCAAAGATGAACGATCGGACCAAAAAGTTGTTTTAAAGGTCCATAAAGAACCATGCAGGGAGCTAAAACAGAGAATTAAAAAAAGGAGATTAGGAATACCCTCTTTACCTAGGATGGCTTAGGAAGGCCTCTCAGAAAAGATCATATTTAAGTTAAGGCATAAAAAATGCAATGATGCTGGACATGAAAACATGGGAGAAAGCTTCCGGATTAAGACCACAAAGTGAACAGTATCATCTAAATCATGCACACCGGAAATGCCACCTAACAATGGTAAAAGGATCATTTAAAGGTAGGAAAGGAACAATAGGCAAGAAGACACACAGCAACATAAATTTGGAAGCTTGAAAGCCAATAGAAAAGGAGCAGAGCAGAGAGTCAAATCCCAGGCCAGCAGCAAGAAAGCGGATTAAAAACAGTGTGCGTGCCAGAATTCTCAGACTAGGCAGCACCACCAGACAGCTCTGAACTCGATGCATGGAGCAGGAAAGAAAGCGGGGGTGGGGGGAAAGGAGAGATTGACTGAAAGCCGATTAGGCAGCAAATGGATCCCTAAATTCTCTCCCCTACTTCACATCCCTGAGAGAGCACCTCTCCCTACCTCGGTGGGTCTGGAGTTGTCTAAAGATAACACACCCCAGAGGGTCTCTGGAATGAAAGAAACCAAACCCAGCTGCTGACGGGTGACCTACCTGAACCAACGGGATTTAGTATGTGAAGTCCGAACACTGAGTACAGAGCTGTGCCAACCTGTGCCTGGCCCACCCGAGGCCTAGCAGACGGACCCTTACCCGTCAGCCGAGAGACTGAAAGCCGCTTTCCTGCTCCTTCCTTCCGTGAACCTGACCGGTCAAAGATGAAAAACCTGAAGGCAGAGATATCAGGGCTTCCCGATAAATGGCCACCAGTGTGCACAGGTCAGCTCCTCAGTCCCAACCCTTAGCCGTAAAGAGAGCAAAGAATGGCCAGACATTTAGAGAAAGCCTCCAACATGGAAGACAGAACAGAAGGAACAGAGCTTGGAGAAAAATAATCTACATAGGAAAAGAAAACTTAAAAAAAAAAAAAAACTACTAATAACAGAAAGATGAGATACTCTACCCAAGAAAGAATGTTGAGGTCCTATTGAAAAAAAGAAAACAACAACAAACCCAGCACCACTGCTGCCGCCGTGCTAGAGGCATCTGTGACGAGATGAAGCTCGTCGTCCTGGACCACGGTTCCCAGGCCAGCGCACGGGTGCCAAAGGCATCGGGAACCGCATGATCCAGTTTAACCCAAGACCAGGCAAGTACCTCACTCCGGGGCTCCCCCACCAGGAGCACCGCACTTGGCCGCTACAAGAAGCTAACTGAGTGCTCTAAGAATGGAGACCTGTCCTTCAAATACGAGAAAACCTTCAACATGGACGAGTACATGGGTCTTCCTAGGGACCACCCAGAGAGTTACCACTCCTTTATGTGAAGCAGGTTCTTCCAGCACTGGCCCCAGCGGACACACTGCCTTCAGTGAGCTGGCATCCAGCCTGGCATGCAGGATCCGTGTGAAGACACTGGGCATGGTCTCCATCCTGGCCAGTGCTAGGTGCTCTGATGGAGACCTCGCCCAGGTGCCCATCATGGCTCTAGGCAGGAGGCGGGAGGGCGTGGGCACCATCATGGATGCTAGAGAGGAGGTGATTATTATCACAGGCGCTCACAAGGCATTTGCTCTGTACCAAGCCATCGAGAAGGGAGTGAACCACACGTGGACTGCGTCTGCCTTCCAGCAGCATCCCCACGTGCCGTGTTTGTGCGCGATGAGGATGCCACCCTGCAGCTGACAGTGAAGACCGTCAAGTATTTCAGAGGTTTGATGCTTGTTCGTAACAAGTTGGTGGACCCCTGGTACGGTATCAAAGAGAAGGAGACGGAGCAAAGCCAGTCTTCTAAGAAAGCAGACAGGGGTTTACCTGGGCTAATCCTAGTCTCAGGTACCTCGTGGGGACAGGCAGGTCTTTCTGGAAATTGTCTTTGGGAGGACAGAATTGTATGTCTTTAATCCAGATGATGACTCCAGATAAATGGGTGAATTTACTGTTCTTGGCTAGGCAGCATGGGGCCTAGTCATGGAGATTAGCTACAGGAGCAATAACTTGTTCGTAACTTATTCTTAATCAGAAAAAAAAATCACTCCATAATTTCGAAGTCTGCTCCATGCAGATTAGGGGTTTTCAGTTTTTTGTTCTGCCTCTGACACTGTTCACATGTACAACACACTCCCATCGGGAATTTCCACCATTACGTGCAGATTCTCAGTTTTTGGGAACAGGGGCGTGTTGCACCGGACAAAATCTCGTTGGGGGATCTGGAAGCCCCTCTTGAGCAGGCCCGCCCCTTATTTGAGAGTCACTGATCCAGGTTAAGGAACCAACTCTCAATGTCTAAAACCAGCGTAAGGGGCAGTCCCTCCGGCCAGTAACAAGTGCCACGGAGAGAAGACGGCCCCTTACTTTCTTTCCTCAGTTTCTTTTTTCTTTTCTTTCTTTCAGTTGGCCTTTTGTTGAACTCGGAGGACTTCTTAGGGGAGGATTTGGGAGGGTGGAGCTCCAAAGAAGGCTTTTCTGATAAACTGAGAGCCTCAAGTCGCCCAGCAACCCAAACCCCTCTCCCTCAGGAACCCTGCAGCACTGGGAGGAAGGCGGGGAGGCCCTTTGCCACCGGAGCCCTGTGTTTTTGCCCCCAGGTCTCACGGTGACTCCCCGATCACAGACTCATCAGTAAGGACAAGGCCCGCTGGGGCGGTGGACACTGGCACGATTTCGGGGTGGTGTTCAGCCAAGGGAACTGGAGCAAGCGGCTCAATTATGAGTTTAGTCACAACACATGAGTGACATGGTCTCCCGCATCCCTAAGAGCTAAGCACCAAGACAACACATAAATAAATGCTTCTGAAGTTGCCTTTCCCACAGAAAATACCCTGAGCTTCTAACCTTCTCAGTTTCACGTGGTGTGTTCTGATGTTTCCAGAACATCAGGAAATACAACCCTTTGTTCTTTCGTCCCTTTACCCTTCGCAAAATGAATCTATTGCTCTGCCTTCTTTTTGCTCTTTTAAGCCTCCTACTCCTTGTCTTTGGGCCGGTTTCAAGCTGCTGCTGCCTCCGATTCTGGTGAAGGGCTTTCAGAGCCTGGCTCAGGCCTCGTAAGTGCCGTGTTCGGTACCAGCATTTTGCCTTTACTTTTGTGCACATGACTGTGCTGTCATTCTGCTTTAAGCTAATAGATCAGTGGTTTGTTTAGAATGGGATATTTTCTATTAACTCTGATTTTTAAAAAATGCAGAGAACAAACAAAGGATCCTTGCAAATTAAAAATATGACCCTAGAAATAAATAATCAATAGAAGGGCTACAAGATGTAGTTGATAAAATTCTTCCCAAAGCAGAGCAAAAAACAAGGAAACAAAATAAGAGAGAAATGATCCATCTAGGGGTCCAGGATCAGAATAAAAGGAGTTCCAGAAATAGGCAACAGCAGAACCAGAGGGTTTAAAATCATTAACAAACTCGTTAAGAAAATTTGAGAATGTGGCAGATTTTTCATGTCTCCCACAAGGAATAAAAATTGACACACAACAGGGCACATCATCATGAAATGTCAGCAACTGATGACAGACAAAAAACTCTGTATGTTTCTAGAGGGTTTTGTTTTTTAATCCTCACCTGAGATATATTTATATACTTCAGAGAGAAAGGAAGGGAGACAGAGAAACATCAATTGGTTGCCTCCCATATACACGCCCCAACTGAGAATCAAAACAGCAACGTAGGTATGTGCCCTGACTGGGAATTGAACCTGCAACCTTTTGGTGTATGGGATGATGCTCTAACCAACTGAGGCACCCAGCCAGGACACTACAGATTTTTAACAATTTATATCACTTAGAAAAGACCAGGAATCAGAACGTCTTTGAACTTCTCAAACCAACAGAAGAAACAAGACAATGATGAGGCAATGTCTTTAAAACCCTGGAAAAAATTATTCTCCAAGTAGAAATCTATAATCAGGCAAGCTCTAAATAAAATATAAGGACGTGTTTAGACATTCATGGTTTCAAAAAAGCTATTTCCCATGCGTCCTTTCTCTTAGGGAAGACCCCGTTGTGTGTCAGGTATAGAAGGCAATCAGTCAAGACCAGAGCGCTGTGGTCCAAGCACCAGACTGTTGCAAGCTCTCGCCACCAAGAGCCCCACAGCCGATATACTGGGATTTTTACTGGAGGCGGAGTGCCTGGGTGAGTGTGCCCCCATTCTTACTCGTTCCTAAGCCAGTGAAGTTCCTGCTCTCTTTCACAGTTTCTTGAAACAGCTAAGGACGCTCATTTTACTTCCAAAGAATTCTACTTTGACCTACTTCTAAGAGCTATGGGTAGGCCCTGTTGAGCTTAAGCAGAAAATACAGAGTAACCCGCTCCCCAGAGGTCCAGTACTTGGCCCACACGGCCACATTCACAAGAAGCCCTGACTGCGATGAACCCCCTGCTTTTCTTAGACTCGCTCCCGACTTTGCTCAATGACATCCCAGAAGGAGCCCTCAAGGAGACTGAATTCAAATTGTGTTCCAGGGAATCTATTTATCTTCATGAAATGAAAGAGGGCAGAAATCACATACACCGTTTCAAAAATAATATCAAGTATATACTCATATACCCACAACCAAGATAAAAAAGAAATGTTTCCTGTATCTTATCTGTATCTATCTCTCCGTTCATCCCCCTCACTCACCGTAAAGGTACTTTTTCCAACTTTTCTGTTAAGCATTCTCTTGCTTTTCTTTATAGTTTCATCCAATGAGCATGTATAAATAGTAACTGTAAACACTGGATGATTTAATTTCAAAAAACCGAAGAGCAAGCCCCAAATCAGCAGTGTAAGAACACAAACGCAACATTGCCATCGATTTGAACGTTCCCCTGTACTCACAAATATTGGCCATCTCCTCTTAGCGGCCACAGAAAAAAACAAAGGACTAAAGGGGCTGCCATGACTTCATCTCGACACAGACACCGAGTGGGTGAATAGTCACCCACTGGTTATACAGGCAGCAGCCATTTGATTCAAGAAATGAATCTTAACTCCCAGAGAATAGAGCTTTAGAAAGAGTCTGTTAAAGACGCTGAAAGAGGAGGGATCTGGGAAGAGGGTAGTGGCAGCAGCTTATTTTTGAATCAACCCAAACCCTTTGACTAAAAACAGAGAAATCAATGAAGATGACAACCCAAAGACTGGCTGATTATATCTACAACAGAGCTAGGTGACGAATAGCCCTATGAACCAATTATCAGAGGATGGGACAAAGGTCTGGCAGCTACACGCCCATGGGACATCAGCATCCCTGCTGGAAGAAACAGAAAGAAAGCCTTTGGGCCTGATGGCCCTCTGGCGAGGGGAGCTGTCACATGGTCCACAGGTACTCACAGGAAGCTATGGTGGCCCAACCCGAAAACAAGTCAAAGCAGGGCAGGTTCTTCGTGTGACAGGATCTAGAGTGAGGGAGTGGATGCTCAGCCCTAACCACTAACGAACCAAGGCTTCCTTCGAGTAAAGCCCTGTGTTCAGAAGCAACTGCTGAGAATAGAATTCCCATTGAACAATGTAAGGATATTAGAGGCAAAGGAGAAAGAAAGTCCAAATAAAAGTGGGGAAACTCTTAGAAAGTACCAGTGCAGGGATTAGTCGAAGAACCTGAATGTACGGCCCATGGACATGGACAATAGTGTGGGCAATGACTGTGGAAGGGGGAGTAAGCTGGGTGGAGGAGGGAAAGGGGGAAAAATGGGACAACTGTAACAGAATAAACAAGAATAAAAAAAGTACAAGAACGTATAAGAGAAAATAAGAAGCAGAGACATGCACTACACAGATAAAAACTATAACTTCATGTTTTAAAACTAGCTAAAAGAACTTAAGAAAGTGATTGAAACTAGGTTATTAAGCATGCTGAAATTAGATGAATAGAGAGGAGAAATTCTGAAAAGGAAGGTGAAAAAACTCTGGAGAGAATTAGAAATAAAGAAAATATTTTTAAAATGAAGACTCAGCCACTAGAAAGAAGAATAAATAAACACAATGGACAATGCTTAAGAAAAACAAAACATGGAAGAAGGAATTCTGCCCTGGTGTGGCTCAGTGGATTGTGCGTCCTCCTGCAAACCAAGGGGTTGCAGGTTCGATTCTTGGTCGGGGCACATGCCTGGGTTGCAAGGGCTAAATCCCCACTGAGGGGCATGAGGGAGGGGGCTGATGGATGTTTCTTTCACACACTGGTGTTTCTCTCCCTCCTCCTCCCTCTCCTTTCTCTAGAAAGAGAGGAAGGAAGGGAGGAAGGAAGGATTCTTAAAAATTAAAAATAAAAAGAGGCTTCTGGTTATGATAAACTAAACGTGTACCAACAGCTTCTCTTCCTTTCACGGAAAATAACTACAAAGCTTGGATATGATGAAAGAACAGCGGCCTGAGAGCACAGGAGAGGGGAGAGAAGCAACAGACTCTGAGAGGGAATTCCAGCTGCCATGGAGGAGGGGCGTTTAGCCCAGGGCGGTCCATGCAGCACGCGGTGGTGAAGGCAGACAGAACGACCCGTCCTTCTGACCTGGGAACCAGAAAAGGAAGACTGGCAAACAGTGAATGCTGAAGCAAGTGGGGGAACCCCACCAGAGGAAAGGGACCTGCAGCCTCTGAGCACCCAGCTCCCCAACTGGTCCCTGAACCACGCAGATGCAAAACAGACTCAAAGCAGCCCAGCTAAAGGCAAAAAGATCTGAACAGAGTACAGAGTTACTGCATAAGGAACAGAGTTTACACTTCAAGTCAAGCCAAGAAAATGACCTAGAAAAAAAAAAGGAAACACTATTCATCAGTGGGAAATAATAGAATCCACAATCTCCACAACTCAATATTTATAACATACAGGATACAATCCAAAATTATCCAACAAAGAATCAGGAAAATGAAACACATTCTCAGAAGAAAAGAACATCAGTCTAGTTTGATCATGAAGTGAAACAGATGTTGGAACGAACAGAAAGGTATATACAACTAGAGCAACTATCCTCAATGAAGTAAAACAAAACATGCTTTCGATGCATGAAACTCTCATCAGGGAAATAAGAAATCCCAACAGAAAAATAAAAATGATTTTTAAAAAACAGAATGAAAATTCTAGGACTGAAAAAGTATAAATTTCTGAATTAAAAAAATTCACTGGATGGACTTAGCCAAATGGATATGACCGAGGAAAGAGTACGCAAACTTGAAAATAGATCAATAGAAGGTATTCAAGGTTGAAAAATACACAGGGAAAAAAAGGATTGGGGAAAAAATAAGCAGAGCCTCAGAGACCTGTTACATAACATCGAACAGTAAAATTAAGGATGTGTAAATGGAATACCAGAAGGAGAGGGAATAAAAGGAATGGGGCAGAAAAATAGCCAAAGATTTCCCAAATTTGATTTTTATAAGGACAGAAATTTTCACACACAAAATAAGCAAACACCGAACAGAACAAACATCTAGCAACCTATGCCGATAGAAGCCCACATGAAACTCCAACTGATAAAAGCCAAAGATGAACAGTGTATCTTGAAAGCATCAAAAGAAAAAAATACATATCACATATTATAAACATAGTACAGTTTGATGGCTGGATTCCCCTCTGAAAGCATGAAGGCCAGACAGAATAATATCTTTAACGTACTAAAAGGGAAAAGAAAACTGTCAAAGCAGAATTCTGTATTTACCGAAAATGTCCTCCAATAATAAAAGCAAAATAAAGGCATTTTCAGACAAAGAAATCCAAGAAATTTGGTCACAAGCAGAGCTGCACTACAATAAAAGCTAAAGGAAGTTTTCAGGCTAAAGACAGAAACATACATCCTCGGGAAAGAATGAAGAGCATCAGAAATGGCAAATCTCTTTGTAAATGCAAGAGACTATGTTTTCTTTTTCCTCTTAATTTCTTTATTAACCATATAACTTTAAAATTAAAATCATAGCATTGTCTCATGGATTGCACTCTCATATAGCATATGTATTATATGTATCCCATGTAGCATTTATAAAAGGAAGAGGGATATAGGCCTATAAGGCTACAAGATTTGTGTATTTTAAATAAAGGAGGATGTAATTAATTATATGTTAACTATGAAAAATTAAGAGTGTACATTATAATTGCTAGGATAACCTTTACTTAAAAATGCAAAAGACAATACCTAAGAAGCCAATAGGATATTTTTAAAGTTTGAAAACAAATGAATGTAAAATACAGGATGGGGCAAAAGTAGGTTTGTAATTGTTCACATAGAAAATAATGCAATAATTAATAAAGAATAATAAAGAATAAACTCTTTGTTTCATGTACTCACAACTGTAAACCTACATTTTCCCCACCCCTGTAAATGCCACTCAAACAGTAAGCAAAGGTCAGCTGGAATAGCATTGTTAGTATCAGATAAGTAGATTTCAAAACAAAACATACTAACAAGACTAAAGAAGATACACCATGATGATGAAATAGATGTTTCAACTGGAAAACAATCATAAATGACTATGAATCCAATTATAGAACTTTGAAATATGTAAAGCAAAAATTGACAGATTTAAAGGCAAAAAAGATAATTCCATAATCACAGCAGAGACTGCAAGATGCTTTTATCAGCAATTGATAGGAAAAGCAGCAAGGACCCAGCAGATTTGAATACATCACCAACAACTGCAGAATACACGTTCTTTTCAAGTGCAGACAGAATGTTTACTGGTATAGGCCATGTTTTGATCCATAAAACAAGTCTCAATTCATGCCATAAGACTGAAATCTTATAGATTACTTTTTCTGACAAAAATGGTACTGTTAGAAATCAAAAACAATAAATAAGAACCAGGAAAAAATCCCAATATTTGTCAATTAAACAACACATTTCTAAAGATACTTTGCATCAAAGGGAAAATCATAGTATAAGTTACAGAATGTTTTGGATTAAGCAACAATGAAAATACAACTTGTCAAAATTTGTGGAGTGAAGCTAAAGTAGGGCTTACAAGGACATTTATTGTTTTATGTACCTATATTTGCAAAGCAGATAAATCTCAAACCAATAAAATAAGCTTTCACTCTAAGAACCTAAAAAAAGAGAGAGAGAGAGCAAATTAAATCCAAAGCAAACTAAAAGAAAGAAACAGTATAGCAGATAAGTGCAGAAATCAATAAAATAGAAAGCGGGGGGGGGGGAACAATAGGAAAAAATAATGAAAACCAATGCTGGTTCTTTGAGAAGATCGATAAAATTGACAAACCTCTAAAGAGACAGGTCAAGAAAAAAGAGAGGCGTAAATTGCCGATACCAGAAATAAAAGGACATCACAAGTTTCTGCGCATCTGTAGAGAGAAGAATAAGGGATGACTGCAAACAACTTTACGTCAATAAATGGACAACTGGACCAATTTGTCAAAGGGACAAAATGGACAAATTCCTTGAAAGATACAAATAACAAAGTTGACCAAGAGAAATTAAAACAACAACAACAAAAATCAGTTGAATAGTTCCGTAGCAACTAAGTTTAATTTAAAATTTAAAACCTTAGCCCTACTACACACACAAAAACAACCACCTTCAGACCCCAGCAGCTTCAGTGTTGAATTTTATCAAAAATTTAAGAAAAAAAAAATATCCTGCCTATACAAACTCTTTCAGCAAATATAACACTTCCAAACTCATATTATGGGACCAATTCTACTGATTCCAAAACCAGACAAAGATATACCAAGAAAAAAAAACTATAGACCTGTATCGATCATCAACATAGATTCAAAAATCCTTAACTAAATATTAGCAAAAATGGAATGCAATATTTTTAAAGGATCTATATTATGACTAAATGTGGTTTATTTCAGGAATGCAAGGTTGATTTAATATTATGGCAGGCTCAACCCTTCCTACCCAAGACCGAGAGCAAGGCAAGGCTGTGCGCTCACACTACTTGCATTTGCTTTGCGCTGCAGGGCCTAGTCAGTGCAACAGCAATAAACGGAAATAAAAAGATCGGAAAGGTAGACGTAAAACCATGTTCACAGATGACGTGATGGTATGTGTTGAAAACCTTAAGTAATTCCCCCAAAAGCTACTAGACTAACAGGTAAACATCGCAGGGGTGAAGAATATTAAATCGACACGCAGGAATCGATCATATTCCTCTATACACCATATAATTAGAAAAATGAAATTTAGAAAACAGCTCCACTCAAAAAAAATACTTAGGAATAAATTTAATGAACAATGTAACACAGTATTACAATGGAAATTAAACCAAACCTAAATAAGTGTACATATATATCATTCCAATGACTGGAAAACTCAGTGTTGTTAAAATAACAATCCTCCTCAACTAACCTATAGGCCAAAACCCAAATAAGCTTCTTTAAAAGAGAGAGAGAGAGAGATTGGTTTTTAACTTTACATAGAAAGCACTAGACCTAAAACAGCTAAAAACAATTTTTAAAAGTTGGAAGATTTATACTACCTTATCTCAAGGCTTACTATAAACTTACAGTAATAAGACTGGCATAAGGATAGATACATAAGTGAATAAGCAAAATAACATCTGGAAATAGACCAAAAAATCTATGGTTGGTTGGTTTTTAACAAAGCAATCAACATAATTCAATGGAAGTAAGATCATTTTGACAACAAATGATGCTGCATATTGCATATGGGAATAATGAACTTCAAACCTTACCTCATAGCACATAAAGATTGGCTCAAAAATGTTAAAAGCCCTGAATGATAGATATTAAACACTGGAGAAAATCTTTGTATCATTACGTTAGGCAATGACTGCTTAAACAGAACACCAAAAGTACAAATGATAAAAGAAAAGAAATTGATAAAATTCATTTTAAAACTTAAAAGTTTTACTTCTCAAAAGTCACAGCTAAGAAAACACAAAGGTAAGCCACAGAATAAAAGCAAAATTTTTCAATACAAAGAACTTATATTCAGAATACATAAAGAACTCTTACATAAAACTCAACAAAAAGACCAAAAATCGAATAAAAATGAACAAAATACTGTAACAGACATTTGCCATAAGAAAATATACAAATGGCCAATAGGCACATGAAATGATGCTCAACATCACTAGCCCTCAGAGAAATGCTAATTAAAACCACAATGAAACACCATTACACACTCGCATGAGAATGACTAAAGTTAAAAAGACTGTCAACACCAATCGTGATGAGAATTTGGGGCACCGAGAACTCTCTCCTACTCTGCTGATCAGAATAAAAAAATGTTACAGCCACTTTGAAAAACAATATGGCAATATCTTATAACATTAAATGTTCATTTGACATACTGTCAAGCAATTCTACTCCTAGGTATCCTCCCTAGAGAAATAAAAACATGTAGGCAAATACTTTTAGCATGATTACTCATATGGCCAAAAACTGGAAGCAATCCAAATAATATACACATACCATGAGAAATACTAAAGAGTAATAAAAAGGAACGAAATATTACAGTCACCATCAATGAATCTCAAAAACTTTATGCTAAATAAAATAAGTCACACCGGAAAGATTACGCACTGAATGATTCCACGGATATGAAATACTAGAACCAGGGGTAGAAGACGCGGATCAAGAGCAAAGGGACACAGGAACCTTCTTAGGGTTCTATTGGGCTATTCTTTGCACTGATCGGGGCGGGGGGGGGGGGGTCATCACACAATTGTACAGGGAGTTGTGAGTACATGAAACAGAGTGCATTCTTGTGTTATTTATTAATTATTATATTATTTATTTGTATTACAACTGTAAACCTACTTTTGCTCACTCCTGTATATACTTAGCAAAATCCATTCAACTGTGCCTTCAAAATGGGTGAATATTTTTATGTATAACCATTTCCACAATAAACAAATAGAGGACAAAATAACAAGTATTTCAAAACATAGGTTCTTGGGTATACCTACACTAAAAGACATAGTGACAGAGTCAGATGCTTGTACTTGCTCATAATAAATAACTTTGGACTTATGAGAGAATATTCAACTGAAGAGTTTCAATTTTTAAGTTATAGTTGACATTTCAAATTAAGAGCTAAATATATTCTATTTACATGCAAAATCACCATGAATAAGCTAGCTTACATATAGACTAATAAAAGTGTATAGTACAGTTGACTCTAAAAAAAAACTGAAAAGGAATGAAGAAAGGAATTTTAAAAGCATTCAGTAGAGCCCTGGCTGGTGTAGCTCAGTGGATTGAGCGCGGGCCTGCGATCCAGTCAGGGCACATGCCTGGGTTGCCAGGCCAGTTCCCGTCAGGGGACATACAAGAGGCAACCGCACATTGATGTTTCTCTCCCTCTCTCCTTCCCTTCCCCTCTAAAGATAAATAAATAAATAAAATCTAAAAGGAAAAAAAAAATTTAAAAAAAAAGCATTCAGTAGAAACTGATCTAACATAGATGATTAGCAAAAACAGAAAACATCACGTATATGATAAGGATTGCACAGGATGCCAAACAATCGAACAAGATAAATATTAAAATTATAATTCTAGGACAATCTTTTAAAATTAAAAAAAAAAAAACCTTGGAATTACATAGTGCAAGGATACACCATGATCATTTCAACATGGTCAACACTGAATCATATTACAGTTAAAACTACCTTGAAAGAAAATAAAAAATCATTTGGGCAACCAGGAAAAAGGCTGTCACTAATAAGGAAAAGAAAACAAGATTGTCACTAGACTGTTCAACAATTCTTAATACCCCCCAGAAAAAGGGTGTAACAAATTTAAGACACCCAAGCAAGGGGAATATGAGTTCAGCAATTGATATCTACCCCAACAGACCTCCAAGTACAAAGCTGCAAACAAACTATTATATAAACTTGCCAAACTCAGGGCACAACGATCCTGT
Organism: Glossophaga mutica; assembly: GCA_039655065.1. Taxonomy (NCBI): domain Eukaryota; kingdom Metazoa; phylum Chordata; class Mammalia; order Chiroptera; family Phyllostomidae; genus Glossophaga; species Glossophaga mutica. Next base: position 8,321,046 of record CM077303.1, read on the forward strand.
GCGCCCTTCCTAAACAATGTACTACGAAAGGACACTCAGACACCTGAAGAAACTGAGAGACAGTAATGCAGGAATCGGTGGCGAACATTTAAATGTAAATGCACCTGTAGAACAAAGCTAAACCACAGTTAAAAAGAAGAGACTATAGTATGGGGTAATAATCAGAAATTGGGGTGGGAAATAAGGAGTGCATATGGATATGATTGCCTGATAAATATTAATTGGAAATAAAGGGATATTATTTTAGATCAGATACTGAGCTAGAAGGAGCAGGGGAGAAAAAGTTACGAGCTAATTTCAATATTGTTCAATGTAAGAAACCAATTAAGTCCAAAAATATAGACTAATGGTATATAAAGGTATCAACTATAGTTAACCAATGGAACAAACAAGCAAATAAAACCCACCGCATAATGAGAAAAGTATAGATACAAAAGACACAAAAATAAAACAATATGATAAAGTTGAGGCCAAACATATTAATCATATCAATAGATGTAAATGTGCTTAACTCACCTAGCGAAAGAAAAGGATTTTCAGATTGGCTAATAAAGCAAAATCCAACACTATGTAGAATACAAGACACACCTAAAACAAAGAGATTCAAAAGAGTTAAAAATAAAAGGATGGAGAAAGATATTTAAGGCAAACACAAAAAGAAAACAGGGGGTCATAAACTTGATATCTGACAAGGTGGAATTGAAACCAAAAAGCATTAAAATATATAAAGAACACTTTATAATGCTTAAGGCTACAATTCACGATGAAGACATTACAGCTACTCATATCTATGAACCCAATAATAGCAATCATTTTCATTAAGCAGCAACCTACAAAGAATGCTAGGAAAAATAGACAGAAACACAATAATAACAGGAACACTTTAACATACCTCACAGTCCAAAATCAAGCAGACTAAAAGTTAATAAAGGTATAGAAGATCTAGACAATGTAATTAGATCTCAGCGATATAGATCTCATGGATCTATATCAAACTCCAAATCCCAAAAATGGAGATTACAACTTCTTTTCAAGTGCACATGAAACATTCACAAAAACTGACCAAGTGTCAGTCCACAAAGATAACTTCAGTAAGTTCCAAAGAATAGGAATAATGTAAACATCATTCTCGGACGATAATTCAATAAAAAATAGAAATTAATAGCAAAATTTGAAAAGAACAAAATTTTTTACCACATGAATTTTACGAACACACTTGTAAATAAGTCTTGGGTCAAAGGCAAAATGCAAAATTAAATTGCGGAATTTCTTGAAAATACTAATAATAGCCTAACATTATGAGGAATCTGTAGGCTACACCTAAATATATTGCATGAAATGTCTATATCAAAAGTATTAAAATAAATAACACCAAACTCAAAAAGCTAGAAAATAACCACCAAAATAAAACAAAGAAATCAGGAGAAAGGAGAATCAATAATAAATGCATAAATTAATTTCGAAGCAAAAAAAGTACAATTAGTAAATAAATCCAAAAGCTAGTTCCTTAGAAAAGAAATCAACAACAGACAAACCACTAGCTAACTCAATCAAGAAAAAAGCAGTGGCGAGAGCACAAATTGTCCTAAATACACAACATTAGATATGATGAATGACATCACTAAAGAAAAATGTTTAATTTCTAAAAGACACTTTTGCATAATTCCGTGCAAACAAATTTGAAAACTTGGATGAACTGAATAATTTTTCAGAGAAATAAAACTTACCAAAATTGACCCCAGTAGAAACACAAAGTCCAAATAGAACAAGGGTTATAGAGGAAAGAGAGAAGAAGTCAAAGAGTTCCACTACAAAAGAGCACCGCCCTGGCTGGTGTGGCTCAGTGGATTGAGTGCGGGCTGTGGACCAAAGGGTCATGGTTCAATTCCCAGGCCAGGTCCCCAGTGGGGGGCGTGTGAGAGGCAACCACACATTGATGTTTCTCTTCCTCTCTTTCTCCCTCCCTTCCCCTCTCTCTAAAAATAAAGAAATAAAATATTTAAAAAAAAAAAAAAAAAGAGCACCAAGCCAGATGATTTTACAGGGGGACTCTAATGAACTTTTAAAAATCAGATAACCTCAATGTTACTTGAATCACTCCAGAGCACAGAAAAAGTAGATAAACTTCCAGACTAATCTTATGTAGTAAATATAGCATTGGTCTCAGATCCCGGCTAGAATTACTCCCCACACCACCCCTGCAAAGAAAACAAATGTAACATATAATATCAATGCAGAAGTTATTAAATAAAATATGACAGAATTCAATCAACACAGCATACTAAGAAAGTTAAGAAAAGTCACATGTTCTCCATAAATACAGAAAATGAACTTGACAAAGTTCAACACCATTCGGGGGGGGTTTTAAGTCAATAAAATAGGAATTGATGGTTATTTCCTTAGTACACACCTCAGCCCAAAATATCTTACTTAATAGTGAAATACTAGAACCTTCCCAACTAAAATTAAAAACAAGAATACTCACTCTCTATGCTATATTTAACATTGTGTTGGAGATGTTTGCCAATCTGATTAGAAAAGAGAGAGCAATTACAGATATAAGAATTTGCTAGAAAAGAAAGGATGAAGCCTTGTTCAGAATGCAGAACCTCACATTGATGAAAATGTGTAATCTTCAAATTAATGATATCCAAAAACCTGATTATGCAATCTTTCTTTACAAAAGACTTTTACCTCACCCAGTAACATTCGTACTTCTGCACGAAACAGTGCTTGTGTAAACACTGTACACTGGTCAATAGTGTTTGCACACTGGAGGCACAGAGATGAACATAATACAGTCTACACGCACAGTACGTGCGGGCACCTAACAAGAAAGTTAATAATTGCAGTACAGCGTGAGCACACAAGTGGGGCACACAGGGTAAGACGGGCAATCAGACAGAGCTTGCAAGCTCAATGTTGAACAATAAAAAGGCAAAGAAGCAGGCTGTCAAGAGAAAGAAAGCATTTCAGGAAAAAAGAAAATGACACATTGAACTTTTTTTAAAAATGTCCAACGCTGTAACGAGATCAAGAGGTTAAATCAGCTAGAATCAACAGGATTTGATGATTTGTTCAATACTAATGACAGAGTAGAAGTTAAGAAGACGCCCAGTTTTTTCACTAGGATTAATGAGCAGATGGTGGTGCCATTCGCTGAAGTGAGTAATGCAAAAAGAAGTACAAATTTGGGGCAGAACACAAGGAGTTTGGGTTTGAAATGCCTAGAGGATGCCTGGAAAGAGATAGTGGCCTATAGTTCAACAAACACGCTTGGAGTTGAAAATTGTATTTGGATGTCATCCACATGGAGGTGATAACTGATACGAGAGTGAATGAGAACAAAATTCTGTGGGATTTTAAAAAGAGAGAGAGAAAGAAAGGCCCAATGACAGAACCAGGTTTAGAAAGGGCAAGAAGAAAGTAGCCCTAAAAAAAAAAATCTAAGTAGAAACAGCCAAAAGAAAAAGAAAATAGAGTTTAAATGAGGAATAAAGCAAGTCATGTCAAATGATGCAGAGAAATCATGTTAAGACAAGAGCTAAAAGTCATGTGCTCTTTTTGCTACCACAAACACAGTTAATAACCCATACTCAAATTTTTGCATATTTGAAAAAACTGGAGTTTCATCTATAAGAAATTAGCAATGTTGTGCAAAGATTTCTAAACAAGTACAGGTTGCAGTGCTATTCAAAGAAGAAGTACTTTTCTATTTTAGTAATATTACCATAAAATGTACAAAACATTTTTAAAAATTTTAAGCATTCTATTGATTTCTCCAAGCATGGCCCTTAAATACATATAGGAGAAGGGCCAGTTCAACTTCAAACCATATTGCTAATTAGCTGTACTCTTTAAAATGTTTTTTTTTGATGTAATCAAAAAGGTTTTTAGTTACTAAGATAAAGATATTGAGTAGGATAAATACATTAAAACCAGCATAATTTCACATTTCTATTAGCTATTCTGAGCTTATGCTCAAATTATCAGCAAGCTAATACCCAAGTTTGACATTTTGATGGATATTTACATAACTGATTTATGTTTACTAACTGTTCCACTGTCATCATAATACAAAAGGTGATGGATAGGCAGTTCACGCCTAAAAATGTTTTATTTAGATAAAACAAGTCAAGGATTTGCCATGTAGAGAGTTTCTCTCCCACTCAAAATGGGTTGGGCTAATTGCTGTCAAGGAAAAAATAGTCCAACAGTCCATGTCCCATTTGAATAATACTTTTTGGGGGGTGGCTAGATCCACATTTATAATTTATAATGTAGCAGCAAGTGCAAGACTTGTGATGATAATAATAATCGCTAACATTTATGAACTCATTGTGTGCCAGAGTTCCGTGCTCAGCACTTTCACAGATCACCTCATTTAATCCTCACAACTATAAGTATCCCCATTTTATAGATTAATGCAGTTGAGGCTTAGAGAGATTGAGTAAACTTGTCCAAGTTCACACAGATTGTAAGAAAGCAGAACCAGGATTCATACCCAGGCAGCAGTCTGATTCTGGAACTCCAGCTCTTAACTTCTGCTGTTATCAAAAGCAAGCTTCTTTTGAAAGTGTACACCCAAAGTACTCCAGATCGGTCCATTTTAACAAAGGAGAAAGCTGAGGGTAGGGGTGCAGGAGACTTGGACTCCTCTTTAGTGTTCCAAATAGAAGAACTATAAATTTTTATCATCCCAGATTCTGTATCAGGTACACAAACACTTTCACTACGATGAACTTTGGAAGAAAAAGAAGCACTTGGAGGGGGAAAAATTGAACTCTTGTACAACCACCTGAGAAACTGCTAGGAAGCGTTCACCTTCGGTTATCATGGTTCTGTGCCTAGCAGAAGAAACAGACCAACGTGTAAAACAGTCTCCAAACCATATCTTAGCTAAAGCCAGCCTCTCTTTCATTGCAATTACTTATTTCATAAAAGACAATACCACTACATAAAAATAAAATCATTTTTCACATATTTGTGATATATTGTATTTCAAAGTCACAAATCACGTAATCTGTTTGGGTTGAAATGCAAGTACTTCCTCTTGCTGGTTCAACCAAACTACGTCCACTTCTTGTACCAGTGAAACCTTAACCTACCTCAAGAGACCTCAGGAAGAAGAGTAATAGAAATTATATTTTGACATGCTATTGAATCTAATTCTCCCCTTTCGGTCCTTAGGCAAGTGGTACTATGCACACTCCTGAATGCAGATGAGAAATGAACTCTCTCATTCTCTCCCATCCTGAGGGTCTTCACAATCCAATAGAAAAGGAAAATCTCATGGCCTTCCCTTCTCTTTCTCCTCCCCCTTAGCCATACGCCTACTGAGTCCAAGGCTAGAGTAAGACATATCTGCAACTTTTCTTTATCAAAAAGTGTTTCCCCTTCATGAGTATCAAGTGCGTAGCCTTTTATGTGTTTTCTCTGTTTTCAGGTTTATAATGTGCTCTGGCGTCTCAACCCATTCATGTTCATGCATGTAAGAGAAAAAGAAAAGAAATTCTTAACTTCCCTTCTGTCTAAATAAAGGCACCTAAAAATACCCAGAGCACCCTTATCCGTTTTACAGCCTACTCCCATTGACCATCTTTGCCCTCCAAACTCTTAGGACTAAACAAAGATAGCTGCTTCTACTATTCCTTCCTTCATAGATGAAAACTCTGAGACACAAAACTGTGAAATTAATCACCTAACATCTCACAGTTAATCAGAAGGGCACACAGAACTCAAAGCTACATGCCTAGCTTCTTATGGTATCCTTCCTATCACCCACAGACAGAAACCTGTTTTACAAACAATTCTAAAATAGCTACTTAACTGCAAACTCTTTGCACCACACAATCAAGTCCGCAGGTAGATTTTAGTTACTTGGCATTAACTGTCCAGGAGAGAGACAAGAAAAAGCATCCAGTGCATCTCAAAACTTAACAAGGAAGAGAAAACAGAAGAAGAGGACAGTAATACTCTCTGACTGTAACCTGAAATTGCTTACATAATGTGTAACTATAAAAGCAAATGACAGGTGATAGCTTTTTTAACAACTGTACTATAATAAAACCTTCAAGGATGTGACATTCTCAAGCGGAAAGATCCACACTGAGCTAAGTATGTTGTTATTACTCAAAACATACACCATCCAATTTTTTTCAAAAGCCTCTGCAGAAGCCAATTTTATCTTTGAGGTTTAGATTTAACTTTTGGAGACAGGCAAAAAAAAAAGTTACAAAAGAACTTCCTAACTACTACTTAGAAGAGATGGACTATTAAGTGGGAAATAATTGTCAGTATCATAACCATCATCCATTGAGGACTTCCTACGTAGTAGGCTCACTACTCAACTCTGCGTGTGTATTCTCTCATTTATAATCACAAGAACCCCGTCAGCAGTATTACGCCACTTTTACAGATGAGGAAATAAAGCATTGCAAAGAGGTACAAACACCGGAGGGTGGGTGTGCATGGCCCATACCTACTGAACAGTCAGTCTGGGAATTCCACGAGTCCTCACGTCATTTAACCGAGCTGGTAAGTGGCAACCTACATTTTATCACATACATGCTACTGTCCCCAAATCATGAGACTACTGTTTTGGGTGTTTCACAGACTGCCTACAATAGCTATTTCAAAGAAGAATTATAAGGACTTTGAAGTAGTGACAACATTATCAACATATAACCGTGTACTACTTTGAAAGAAACGAGAATCTATGAGAGGGCATATTTGTTAAAAATTCAAACACATTGCTTAGTAAAAAACATCCTTTATTTCCGATCAGAAGTTTAAGATTCTGAATCCCTCAAGTGCACTCAGGAAAAGGTTTCATACTAATCAGCCTACCAACTGCATAGCCGAGGCCTACTAATGCGCACTGCAATAAGAGACTACAGGGACCGTATTAGAAACTTCCTCTGCACACAAGCAGTTAGTTAGCAGGTTGTTTCCAACCAAACACACAGTCATTACTGGGACAACTAAAACCTCCTGCTATTTGTTATAGTTTGTGGGAGCTGCCCCACAAAGGGTTAGATCATTTTCCCAGAGTCCCTTTCACTTTCTTGCAAGCTCCGACTCCTGCTTTGACCTATGGCCGTGCTTAGTTCTAGCATTAGTGTTGGTATTCCTCAACTGATTATCCTGAATTCTGCCTGGATCCCGGCTCCCCGCCCCCCTCCGCCCCCTTCTCTCCCTTTCTGCTTCTCCAGCCCGAAGTGGAAACTGCAGACAAACTCCCCTATGGCTCCAGCACCGAGAACTGGGCATGCTCAGAAGGCCAGGCCGGCTTTGGTTGCACTGACAGCTCCCCGCCCCTGATTTGCCGCTGCCCCCCTTCCCCCACTCCAACAAGAAACACTGAAATGTTTATCAGAAAGATACGAGGCCTCTTTTTTCCCCCACAATGACCCTATTATAATTTCATTTCGCAGGGTCTTTAAGTCTTGCGAAACCCCACCACAAGCGCGAGGAAGACCGCATTATTTTTCAGCACCAGGGACAGCGCCGCGTTGCCATTAACGTCCACCCTCCCCCACCTTCTCTTCCACCCCTCACCCCCGACCCGCCCCAACCTCAGCCCCCACCCCCGCACCAGCACGATGCCAAGGTCTCCCGGCAGCCGCAAACGCCGCAACTGCAATAGCTCCCAGCCGGAGGCCGGGCCGGAACGCCGGGCCGGCTGCTACTTACACTGCTCCGCTTTGGTGGACATGGTGCTGTCCAGATGGAAAGGCTTTGCCCCAAAATCTGTGTCGTGTGAGCTCCCTCGCTCCGCCAGCGATGTTGCGAGGAAAAGAGCGCATACCCCCCACCCCCCACCCCCTCGCTTTCCCCCTCCCTTAGGCCCGTGTCGCTACCATTCGGACAAAACGCACATCAAATTGCAGAATTCGGTCCCGGAAGGTTAGGGAATCGCCCCCGGAGAAATGGGTGGGATTTAATAGGCGGCCAAAGGCTTCCTGTCCGTCCCCTCCTGGAGCTGCCCGCGTTGCTGTGGGCGGGGAGACCGAAAGGAGAGAGCAAGCTGCGGCTCCTGGTGAAATGGGAAAATGGGCTCGACCGGGGGAGGAGTATTTCCATTCATAAGGCGCACGGAGGGGACGGGTGTTTCCCAGAGAAAAGCCTCTTAAAGTGCCGGAGTCCCCGACCATTTGGATCTCCCATTGGCGTTCTCCGGGCCTGCAAATCCCGCTCCTCGAGCAGCCCCCGATGCCTCAACGAGGTGACCGGAGAGGGGCACAGGTGCGTCCCAAGCTTCGTCTCAACCTCCGGGAGGAAGGAGGGGGAGGCGGATCCGGGGCGGGCAGGAGGGAACGGGGCCAGAGGGCGGCGAGGATGCTCCCGAAGACCGCGAGGAAGGAAATGCAGAAGTAACCCTCAGCATGGCTTCCCGGCGTGCTGCGCTCCCCGCCCTCAGCCTCCCCTCGCTGATGGGCTCTCCTTCTGATGATAGGATGGGAGGTCCCACTGCCAGGGGGCTGTGAGAAGACTTCAGAAGTTGGGGCTAAGAAAGGAGATTTCCTTGGATGGCAAAGCTGGAAGAGCCACAGAAAAGGAAAATGCAAGACTGGAGACTGGAGGGACCCAGATGGGCTCCCTAGCAACCACCCAGGATGGAGACTGGCATGTCAGGAAGACCCTCTGCTGGGAACGCAAGCAAAGCCCATAGAAAGGAAGGCGTTGGAAAAGGGCATCCTGCATGTAAATAGGAAGATACTTAAAGAATCATCTGGAGTGAGCAGACAACCTGAGCCTGGACTTGGAGTCAGAACTAGGTTCAAGACTCAGTTCTGCCACATGAATAAATACTCATTCTAGGACCAATCTTGTAACCTCCCTTAGCCTAAAGTTCTTCATCTGTCAAATGGGAACAGTAAAACCTGCCCTGTCGCCTAAAGAGTTGGTGAGCAGATGAAATGGTATAATGGATATGAAAGTCCTTTCAAAATCAAAATACTGCACAATTGCAGTCGTTATGGCCAGTCGTTATGGCCATGCTCAAACAATTTAAATAGTTTGTGAAAGCTGAGGAATAATGATCAAAGCAAGTTGACTTAGCAAAAGCCATAGAAATTGTAAGTTAACCAATTATTTTTAATGCTGACAACTGGTGACTAGATCAATGTTTTTCCATCTCAACAAAAAGAATAATCCTTATTTTAGGGGAAAGAATGTTAATTGTATATGATATGCACAAAATAGTCAGAATAAATCTTTGTCAAGTAAGAAAAACCTATGTGAACAAATAACAAGAAATGTTTGTGCATAGCACAAAAAGTGTGTGGATAGCTTTGCCCATTTCAATACACCCAGTTGCTAAGCGTCATGGTGTTGGCGAAATGTTCATTAAATATCAGACCCTAAAATTTGTTCATAAAATTTGGCTGGACAGTGTCGCCTCACTTCTTGACAGATCGGTCTAGCTGATCACCGATCATTCCATACCGTCGTTCATTCCCACAAAGAAGTTCCATTCTTCAAAGATAAATAGTGTAAGAAAATGATGATGAAGAGTTAATTTTGGGTAATAAGTGAGAATCATTATGAGAGAGAATATGAATATAGTATAAATTTCTGAGATGACAAATATTTTGTGTGTGATTAGAAGAAAACCCCCCTGGCCAGGAGGCTCGGTTGGTTGGAGTGCTTCTCTCCTGATCCCTTCCTCTCTCTCCAAAATAAACATATCCTCCAGTGAGCATTTAAAAAAAGAAAGAAAAGGAAAGGAAACTCAATGATCGATGCAGAAATTTCTGGGAGGATTAAGGCTTTGATAAAGAAAACGATAATTAAACTTTCTTTTTTTCCAAAAGTGGTGTGTTAGATAACCCAGCAACAAAGTAACAAGGTATGTGTTGGAAAACTACCCTCCCTTGTCTAGCTTACTAACCCTGCTATTTGCCATCAGTCAAACCTCCAGCACCCCACTGACAGAGTGTATGTTGTCAAGGGGTACAGACTCAGGAGTTAGGTGGCCTGGGTTTGAATTCCACCTCTGCCTCGGTGTGACCTTGAGCAAGTAACTCTCTATGTCTCCGTTTCCTCACCTGCAAAATGCTTGTAATCGCACAGCTACCTCAAAGTCGTGTCAGGATTACGTGAGTGCACATAAGAATCTAGTACACGTGAGAATCTAGAATAGCCACTGGCCCATATGAGTGTTTGATGCTGTTAGTGTTACTGTTCAGCCACTCAAATGCACCCATTCCATTGCAGTTAGTTCTGCGGTTTCAAAGCCTGAAATCATCCATATACTTGATAGCCTAATTAGCAATTTACGCTCTTCCAACTTCAATCTTCTAACATGTCCACTGGGCTAATTCGCTAACCCGGACTGTTTTCTGCGTTCCAACACATGACCTAATTTCTGCTTCAAAGGAACGAATGTGAGCTCCGTCACCTTTCTCCTCTTTGTCTCCACCTGTCTGTGTGAACCTTTCCTTCTCCTCTTCTGTTGCGGCAGTGCCCATTTTCACTGTCAGGTGACGTGCCCTTTCTTCTCCATATATGTCTTTAACTATTGATGCTCCCGTTAGCCATCTTCTCTCTTTCCAGCATTTTAAATATCCATCTTTTCATGCATTGTTCCCTTCTGCTCACAACCATGAATAAACTTTCCAACCTGGAAAAGCTGTCCCTGTCTGCATACTGAGTAGGTGATCTCCATGACTCCACCTCTGGCCTCCATTTCCTCAGCATCCCACCTATTATCAACCCCTTGCTGAAGCAGGTTCTTTCTATAGTCACTAATAATTTCCTAATAGTCAATTACCATTATCTTCTCTCTTGGTGACTAATTCCAGCATTTCAAATACCTCCCTATTCATTTTTGAAACTCCCTCTTCTCTTAAGTTCTGTGCTATGATGTTCTGGAAAATCTTCTCCAAACTTATACCCACTCCAGGTCCCACTTCCAGTATGGCCAAATAAATGACAGCTGGGCAGACCTGCTCAAAGATAAAAACTACGAACTTGGATAAAATACAAACAAACAAACAAAAAAAAACCCTGAAGGAACTGGAGACTAACGAAAAGCAGGTAGATTCTGGAAACACTTGGAAGAAGTGAATGTCACACGAATACGACTTTCCGTTCTTTATGGCTCTCAGCCTGAGGGGTGGGTTTAGTCAGTGCCACACAGGGTGGCTAAAACTCCACTAATATATTTGAGGCCTTTGTGGTCTGAAGTAGCAAGGCATATCGTTGAGAATGACCATACTGCTGGAAAGAGAAAGAAAATCACCAGATAGGACCAGAGAGAAGGAAATGTAAGTTACGTGTCTATGTCCCAGTCTCTAGCTGACCACTGAAGGTACCTGTGCAGGGCTGTGTGCAAATAACGCAGCGAGGAAGGATGGAACTAAGTCAGATTTCAGCTGCCACCCAATGGCTGCCTTACAGTTTAAGATGAATTAGGTTAGTTATCTGTTGAAACAAAAATATCTATGCCTTTCAGAGGAAAATAAAATTTGCAGTCTTCACAGCATTACATTCCCAATGTCCAGAATGCAATTCAAATTCACCTGACAATTTAAAAAAGTTGTGATCTATGCTTAAGAAAAAAGACAAACAACAGAAAAACAAAACAAAAACCCTTGAGATGAACCAGAAGTTGAAATGAGCAGACAAGGATTTTAAAGCCTAATTCTGCTCATTGAGGTAAAGTAAAATATGCTCGTAATGAGTGAAAAGATCAGAATGCCAACAGAAAAAAATAGAAAGTATTTTTTTAACTTAATTTTTTTTTAGATTTTATTTATTTATCTTAGAGGGGAAGGAAAGGAGAGATGGAGAGAAATATCAATGTATGGTTGCCTCTCGTGTGTCCCCTGCCAGGAACTGTCGCTGGGAACTGTCCTGCAACCTAGGCATGTGCCCTGACTGGAAATTGAACCATGATCCTTTGGTTCGCAGGCCCGTGCTCAATCCACTGAGCTACACCAGCCAGGGCTAAATAGAAAGTATTTTTTAAAGGAGCCAAGTGGAAGTCTTAGAACGTAAAAATACAATATTTTAAAATAAAAATTTATTGCATGGGTCTAATAGCAGAAAGCAGATCAAATACTAAACTTAATTTTAAATCCATGGAAATTACCCAATATGAAAAACATAAAGGGAAAACTGGAACAAAATGAAAAGAGCCTTGATAGCTGTGGGTCATTATCGGAAAGGTCTCACCTATGTTTGACCTCAGTCACAGAAGAAAAAGATAGGACAGGTAGGAAAAAGTCTAAAGAAATAATGGCTGATAAATGTCTAATCACTGCATTGTACACCTGAAGCTAACATAGCATCGTATGTCAACTCTAATCGAAATATTAAAAAAGGTTTAAAAAAGAAATGATGGCTGAAAAATTCCAAATTTGTCAAAATAAAATTTACTGATTCAAGAGGCCCTAAAATCCTCTAAGCAGGAGAAATACAATGAAAATCATGTCCGGGCACATCAGATTCCATCTGCCAAAAACCAAGGAAACCTTGGAAACAACCAGAGAAAAATGACACGTTACATACAAAGACATATCGGTTCTGTTTTCCACTGACTTCTAATCAGAAATGATGGAGATGAGAAGATAATGAATCAACAGCTTTCAAGTGCTGAAATGAAAAAGCTGTCAGCACAGTATCTATATCCAGCAAAAATGTCCTTCAGCATGAAGACAAAATAAAAAAGTTTCAGGCAGAAAAAAACTAAGAGATTTTGACACTTGCAGATTTGCACTTTGAGAAATGCTAAACGAAATTCTTCAGGCTGAAGAAAAATTATCCCAGATGAAAACTGGTATCTGATACCAGCATGTCACTTTTTTCTCTTTATTTATTGTCTTTACTAAGTATAAGTTTTACAATGTAAATGTAGCCAAATGTTTTTATGTTTTTCTGTATAATTTATGCTTTTTATAGTCAAATAAATTCTTCCTATCCCCAAGGTTGTAAAGATTATCTTCCATTTCATTCTAAAAGTTGTGAAGTTTTACATTTCACGTTTACGCGTTTACTACAAATTAATTTTTGTGCATAGTGTGAGTTAGGGTCTACTTTTTCCTATGTGGATACATACCAGAGTAAGCCAGTTATTAAATTCTCCCCCAGCAATTTCTAGTACCATGCCAACTTTGTCAATTTTTTATATGTGCATGAGGCTGTTTGCCAACACTTTCCTCCTTTTCTCCCATCTTAACTTTAATAAAAATATTTCTGTAATCCTTTTTCCCACTGCTCATTTGAAAGCTATAGATTGTGTTTCTAGTGTTTTTGCTGATTGCTTTTACAGACTTTAAAACAAATTGCTTAACTATAAATTTTTCTAACAATCTCCAACTATTCAGTATTTCTATCCTCCTTGCAATTGAACAGGATTCCCCATTTCGTTATTGTCTTAAGATTCGGTTTGCCCTTAAAAATAAAACTTAAGTCATTTGATCAATAGGTAAGTAAATTTACCCGCACATTTTATCAGTTTCTGTGCTCACAATCATTTCTTGTATACCATCCCTTTCTCCTGGTTTCACTTCTCTTTCTTACTGAAGCACATCGTTTGTTATTTCTTTTACTTTCATATGCTAGAATGTTTCTTTGCCCCACACTCTCATGTAATATTTAGCTGGGTAGAAGATTCTAGTTTAAAATCATTTTCCCCTCAACATTTGAAGACATTATTTCCTTGTTTCCTGGAAACCTTTACTGATGAAGAGAATTTGCTGTCACTCTAATTGCCTCTTATTAAATAATCTGTTTGTCCCAGTCTGGTGGCACTGAAGACGTTATTTTGATCATCAGTGTTCTGAAGACCCACCCTGACATGTCTGCGTATAGATTTATTTTACCTTGTCTGGGATTAAGTAGTCAGGACACTTTAATTCTGGGAAACTGTTTTCCATCTTCTCTTAAATATTTCTTCGCTACCATCTCTTCCCTGTTCTTGTCCTGGAAATTCTATCGGATGTTTCATAACCTCTCATTCTATCCATCCCTCTTAACTACTTACCCATAGTCCTCTCATGGTGCATTCTGATGAATTCCTCAGAATTATCCTTTCATTCACTAATTCTCTTTGTGCCCAACCAGGTGTGTGCCCCAACTATTAATTTTTTTTATTTTAATGATGTAAATATTTCATTCTTCATATAGCTAAAGTATATTACTCATATCCCCCTGATCTCATTTCATACATGCTTGATTTTAGTTTATAATGTTTCCATTATGAATTTTATTCCTTCATTCAATCCTAAACATACTTTTTTAAGGTCTTTGACATCTTATTCCATAAAAAATAATTTTATTTATGTTGAATTCACATAATCATAACTTTTTTCTTGGTCATGTTTCTTGCCATTAGATATGTCTGTGTAATCTTTGTTTGGATGTATCTTGTATGAGACTTTTGTTCTTATTTTTCTCTCTTCTTTTCCCTTGTGTTGAACTCTCCCTATTTAACAATTTGTGGTTCGTTGGTTTGTTTCTACCTAATTCCTTGGACAGCCAATCCTGAACTACTAGCAGATATACTAGCAGGTAAGATTGTCGGTTTGTTTGTTTGTTTAAATATAATGTAAATTTTAAATACAATGTAAGTTTTTAATATAAGTTTTTTAAAATATCCTCGCCCAAGAATATGTTTATTGATTTTAGAGAGAGGAAGGTGGGGAGGAGAGAGAGAAACATCAACAGGAGAAAGAAACTTCAATGGGTTGCCTCCTGTATGCGCCCTGACTGGGGATCAAACCCGCAACCTTTCGGTGTACAGCACAACGTCCTGACCAACTGAGCCATCTGGCCAGGGCAAGATTATTAAATAGAGGTATCACAAATCCAGTCACAAGGCACTAGGCAATTTGATTCGCTCCAAGTCTCAAGACTGTATCCGCTATCTTCCTTCATCTCCAGGCTTAGTGTGCTCTGTATGTATCCCACGCAGGAGCCAACGACTTTCTTCGGACGCTTGTTCTGAGGTGGCGTGAGGCTGAGGAAAGCAGAGGACTTCTAACAGGAAGTGTGGTTCTGGTTCCTGTCTTACATGGAACACTTTTAACCACCATTATCCTGTAGGAGCTATAAATCCGAAACACCATTGCCTACTTTCAGCCCGGAGTCTAGCAGGCTGACATCAATCCTACTCATAAACTGGCATTTCTGTTCAGTTTCTCTTGCAGACTAATATTTATCTTGTTTTGAACTCAACCATACCATTACTATGAGTTGAGGCCCAATGCAAGAACATATACTGTCTCAGGCAGGCAGTATCTGGGAAGTCCTCCGTTTGCCCCCTCCTTCATCTTCTGCATCCTACGCCCCAAAATGTGAGTTGTTTCTCAAAGATTCAGCCTCGGAAATTTGCTCTTTTTTTCTAAATCTCTCTCTTTCAGATAAGTGATTTATTCCCATGCTTCAACTACAACTTACATGTTGAAGGTTCTGAACTCTTTCATTTTTGGTCTGAGTCTGCCAAGATTCCAGCTCATATTTTTAACTGTTTGATAGATGTTTACATCTGGATGTTCCATTATTACCTTAAACTCAATCTTCAGAAATGATGCATCATTTCCTACCCTAGCCAACACTTTTTCCTCATTATTTTTCTCATAATGAGGCCATCATTCTCGCTGTTGCCCGGAAATCTCATTGTTGTCTTTTTCTCCATTATGCCTCCTCCATAAAACCTACTCATGCTGTGCTATGGAGCGAACTGTGTCCCCCCAAAGGCCCTGTGTCAACCAAAGCCCTCAACCCCAGTGTGATGGTATTGGCAGGTGGGGCCTTTGGGTGGTAACTAGTTTCAGATGAGGCGATGAAGGTGGGGATCTCATGAGATTAGTGGCCCTACAAGAACAGGAGGAGAGACCAGAGCTCTCTTTCTTTGAGCCCTCCTGCCCTGTTCCTATGTGAGAACACAGTGAGAAGGGGCCATCATCACCCCACAAAGACAGCTATCACCAGAGAACTGAGTTGGTCCATACCTTGATTTGGACTTGCCATGCTCCAGGACTGTGAGAAATTTCTGTTGTTTAAGCCATCCAGTCTATGGTATTCTATAGTATTAGCAGACTAATACAGGCTTAAAGTCCTGTCTTTCTCTTTCAGAATTGTCCTTGAGTTCAATTCCTTCTTTCTATATTTTTTGTCATCAACACTAATTCATTTCTCCTTGATCTCACATTTGAATCACTAAAACTCTTTCCTTATTAGTTTCCCCATTGTTAATCTCACTCCATTCTAGTCTATTCTTTATGTTCTTCCCAGATTAAACCACCCTAAAGTGGTCTTAGTGAATCCCTTTATGCAAGTATATAGATTGTCTCAGCTTGATGGCAGTAAGCATTCTAATCATGTAACTATGTCCCTTGTTTTTATTTTCACGGTTATCTTTTTATAACTTGCCTATAGAGAATGCTGTGGCCAAAGGGTGCCAATACTTGGTCACTTTGACAGCTGTATTTATCATAAATTAATTGATTGGCCTTTTGGTTTTAAAATAAAGACCAAAAAGTGGACTCTGTCTAAAGGCAGAGCTTCCTCCCCACCAATCATCCCGCATCTCACACAGATATCCCTGAAGTTCTCCCTGCTTTCTTCTCTTCAACTTCCTAAAATTCCTCATAAACTTTCTAAAAATTCAGACTTCCCACATGTGGCAAAAGAAGTCAGAGCTGGGAAAGGCAGGAGGGGAATCTCTAAGAAAGCAATGTGCAAAGTCGGCTAGTGCTACTTACAGGAGAAAAAGACAATTCGGAGCTGGGAGACAAGAACCCTGAAGTCCTGCTCTTTTTATGTCGAATCAAAAATTAATTATATTAGACATTATTTCTACCCTACTCTCCTACCCCCTCACAACCCCAGCTCCTACCTCTCCCCATCCTCTCCCATAAGGAAACAGAAACTACATTTCAGATGCAAAGCAGGCAAGGGTGAATGCTCCGCATAGAAAATTATGTTCCATTGGAGTTAATTCTCCCCTTTACATCACACAATACAAAGCAACACCTGAGGGGTTGAACCTGCAGAATGTGTCCCATGTAATCACTCTTATTCTACACTCTTGACTTCTCTCCAATCCTTTTCCTCTTCCCCTTGCAGTTGTTCTTTGTAAGACCTCATCTCTCACTATACCTACTGTATTTGTGTCCTCAGCAAACAACCAGGCTCACCCCGCTCCTTTCTTGAATCTTGCCAACTCCACTGCCTCAGCTGCAGCTGAGTGTCGATGGAGTTTCTGTCTCATCAGGCCTCTAGGAACCCCACCAATGGGGAGGGAAAACTCTCATCATCGTTTGTATGGCCATATGCGTATGTGTGTGAGTGCATGCATGAAAAAAAGTCAGGGAAAATGAGAGAGAACGAAGTAAGAGTGAGAGAGAGAGAGATCTCATCAAAGTGTCTCCATGATCAGGGCTGCTGCATCTTGGGTTTATCCTAAAGAATCAAACACAAATATAACTGAATGAAATGTGGTATCCCAGACCAGATCCTAGACCAGAAAAGAATCTAGTAACACACACTGATGAAACTCAAATACGTCTGGAGTCCAGTTAATGATAAGGTACCGATTTTCATTTGTTAGTTTTGACGAGTATCCCATGGTTACATGAGACACTAACATTGGGAAAAACTGGTTGGGGCCTTCCTTGCACATCTAAAAATCTGTCTCTTTCCCCTCCCACTTAAAAGTTTTGTTAGCTAGGTGTAGTATTCTAGTCTCCTAAAAAAAAAAAACAAAAACAAAAAATCATTTCCCCTCCTATCTTCTAATGTGTTGTTTTCTTGCCTTCAAAGATTGTGTTACATTAAGAAATATGATTACGGTATTTCTTACAGCCTTTTTTGTCTGTCTGAAAGCTTTAGAAATTTCTCTTTATTGTGTATCCTCTCAGATTTCACCATAATGTATTTAGGTGCAGGCTTTTATAATTTATTCTACTTGCACTTACTGGATTCTTCCAATGTTAAGACTTTTATCTTTTTAAGCTCTGGGAAATTTTTCTTGATTTCTTCATTTCCTCCCTTCTATTTTCTCTGTCCTGTCTGGGGTTCCTATTAGACAAATAGTGAACTCCTGAATCTTTAACCAGGTGCCCTCATTCTCACTATTTCTAATCCCTTGACCTTCCCTCTATGTTCTCAAAGAATTTCAGTTTGTTCTTGCATCTAATTTGTGCTTTGGTATCATTGCCATATAGCCCAGATATTAAGTTCATTTTAATAATATTTGTCATGTCCAAGATCTGTTTCATAGTTAAGTATGCAACATTCTCAAATCTATGATAATATACTTGTTTTAAAACCATCTTGCTATATTAACTGATTTATCAGTATTCTTCTATTTCTTGAATTTGGTACTTTTTTCATGATATTGATTTTCCTCATGTATTTGGTGAAACTTGGTAGTCCCATCACTTTTGTACTTGAGAATCTCTAAGCTTTTTATTTACACTGTGACCTGACTCTGGTATAGGAAGAAGAGAGACAGGACATGTCCCATGCAGGGTTTAATGGTGATGGTAGAAGCCCTTCATCCCTTTTAGAAGTCAAGTAACTACCTGTAGAAAACCCCAGCCTCTTTAATCCCAGTGACCACATGTATAACCATAGTCAAAAACCAATACCAGTAAATTGTATGATATATGAACTATATCTCAACAAGCTATATTTTTTTGTCAGTGCCGGAAATGGATGGGGAAAGGGGTTAACATGCTAAACAGCTTAGATTCCCCCAAAAGTCAACTGTAGATTATCCCAGACCCTTTTCCCATCCCTTGTATATGTTGAAAGTGATCCTGGAATTCCCTACATCCAAAACACCCATCTGTTGCGTCCACTGAGCTGTGGAACAAGAGACTTTTCTCCAAATTTGTCTGGATGTGGAGCATATGTGCCAAGTCCTCCTTCTTTGTTTAATCTCCCCCAACCTACAGTGAATCTATTAAAATAAAATCTAAATTATAATATGGATTTCATCCACATAACATTGAGCTAAAGAAGACAGAGGTAATAGTATGTTCTGTACTATTCCATTAATAAAAAGTTCAAACAGGCAAAACTAACCTGTGCTGTCAGAAGGTGGGAGAGGGTTTATCTTTAGGGGGCTCATGACTGAAAGGGGACATAAGAAGGGCTTCTCGGACCTTCCTATGCTCTGTTTCTTGGTCTGAGTGCTGTTACATAGCTGCATGAACTTTGTGAAATTCACTGAGCCATACACTTACGACTTGTACATTTTTATGTATGTTATACTTCAATTAAGTTTTTTTAAACCCTGAATTTAGAGTCTTTAGAATTCTCCATTGTGTTTATATAGAGAGACCTTCTCACTTTAACTGTAGTTTTTAAAAACAGATTAATAAATATGTCAAAATCTGGAAAACTAGATCTCATAGTTACAGACTGCAAAGTACATTCCCGGAACTCTCACTTCCTGGAAATAGCAGAACAGGTAGGTCAGACGTATATGTGTGCTGAGCAGCTAGACAAGTGGAACACCTGCTTAAAGGTATTGAAGAACTCACAATACATTGAAGACTTCCTTGCCCTGTCAGAAACTAGTGAAATACAGTGAATAGGAGAAGCAAGCCCCGCATTTGCCCATTCTGAAAGAAGTGACTGAGGAGTGACTTTTGACAGCCCCGCAGGGCTAGGGGGATATATGCTGGAATCCAGAGTCAAAGGGGTGTGTGCGGAATCAGAAAAACGGGTGGACTTTCCTTGGTTTGGGTTGGGACCTCAGAGAATAGCAACGTAGAAAAGTAAACCAGAAACATACAGGATCTTGAAGAGACTACATCAATTTTCACAATAAGCTGAGGATGTCATAGGAACATGGAAACTGGGCAAGTTTCCCAAAGGACACATTAAATCTGAGACTTCAGAGAGGAATAGAAGTGAGTAAAAATTTCCCAAGCCGAGATGAAAATTGGAGAGGCAAAGGATAAACGAGGTAGTCATTATATACACAAAGGGTGGAAGCAATCAGAGAATACATGTGTTGGCGGGAGACATGAAAATATAACTGCAGGACAGGAGGGCAGTTAAGAGTTAAGAGATGAAGCTGGAGTAGGATGAAAAACGTTGTTCAGTGTACGACAAGTTAAAAATGTAAAATCAGTAAGACACTGTAAGACTGAGGCACAACTAAAGAAAACAACAATTGAGGAGGGTTCTTACATTTATTTCCGGTATAGGCAGCTGAAATAGAGCCCATGGCATCTTACTTTTGAGATTCAAGGCAAACATGATTCACTTCTCATTGCATTTATTTTCATAAACTTAAATCACTTATCTTCCTAAAACCTGATCCTACCACTTTCCTGTTCGAAACCCTTTAATAGCTTTCCTATATGTACCATAGACTTTTTTAAATCTCTAACGTGGGCCCTGGCTGAGTAGTTCAGTTGATCAGGGTGTCGTCCCTACACACCAAGGTTGTGGGTTCCATCTGGGTCAAGGTACATACAAGAATCAACCCATGAATGCATAAATGGGTGGGGCAGCAGACCCATGTCTCCGTCTGTCTCTTTCTGTCTGTCCCTCTCTCATCGTTAAACAAAAAACAAATAAATTTTAAAACTGTCTAACATAGTTTATCAGGCCATCTACGAACTGCCTCTCATCTACCCCATCATCATGGTCTCATGACGCTTTTCCCTCTCGCCCACGACACTGGAGGTTACATAGCTTTCTTCAGTTCTATAAAATGTGAAGGTCTTGGCCACCTCTGAGGCTCACACATGTCCCTTCTGTCTAAAATGTTCACTTCTTCCCCAATTTTTCACCTATTTATCTTTCAGGTCTCAACTTAAATATCATTCTAGTAGACGTACCCTCAGTGACTTGTCCTCCCCTAACTTAAGTCCCCTGATTATTCTTCATATCCCATTTGTCATTATGTATTTCAGTGTTCACGTCCGTCACTCTCCCCCTGTAGACTAAGACAATGATTTTATCTGATTCCTCAGTGTATGCGTATGTCTAGTAACCTAGCACAGAACAGCAGTATATAGGAAAGCACTCAAATATTGAGTAAATGAATGTGTACAAGACGAAGAAGAGATTCAAGGGGGAAAAGATCTTAGGTCAGAATACTTTTAATCTGAGCTACCTATGCAGTATCAAAAGGAAATGGTGGGCAAACAGGCATAACTATCTGGATTTCAGGAGAAAGGTCTAGGCCACAAAGACTGATTTGGGAGCAATCAAGTAGATGGTGAATGAAGTCATCCAAAGGAATGAAAATAGAGGGAGAGTTTTAAACAAAAAGGGTAGAGATAAGACTAGGAAAGAGCAATCAAATTGGTGGGAGGTGAACAAGAAGTGTGTGATACTCCTGAATAGATTATTTATTTAATTTTTTTTTAAAGAGATGATGGGAGGGGTAGAGAACGAGAGAGAGAAACCGATCTGTGCATTCATTGGTTGATTCTTGTATGTGCCCTAACCAGGGATCAAACCTGCAACTTTGGCATAGAGGGACTGTTAGGAACTGCCCTGTATGATTTCAGAAGCTGTAACTCTCCATGGCTAAGGCTGAGTAAAGGACCTTGTGACCATAAGCCACTAAGGAGACAAAGCTTATCTTCCCGGCTGGGGCGCTGCCTCTGTCCTGTTTACTTCACCCTGCTTGGCCCCAGGCAGATGACTGGTTAGCCAATGACGGGTAAGATTCCTCAAGGAAGGGATGACCTAAGACAGCCATGGTCACAATGGGAACATCAGGGAAGGACTTGGGGGGCTATAGAAAAAAGGGGTGATGGACCTCCACCCCTCAGCTTTGACATAGTCTGAGTCCTCATTCTGTCTGCAAGAAGTCTCCTAATCTCTTGGCTGCCTTACTTCCCCCATCTGACTTAAGCCTGAAACAACGTCAGTCTAGCCCTGGGCAGGAACAGGCGGTTCCCCAGGGCCATCAGGCCTAAGAAAGAATGCATAAAACCCTGTGAAACCTGCTTTGCTAAGAATGCCCTCAATTTTCTGATAAGGGTCCAAGCATAAAATGAGTTTGTTTCCCAAAGTTTTATGGCCCCTTAGCTAACTGACTCTGACTCAGAATAAGCCCTCATAGTTCTTTGAATGTTATGCACTGTTTGATCCTTACTGCCTGACAATGACTGATGAGCTTTACCTGTATTCCTGTGCAAACTGAACCCAATAAAAGCCCATTGAGGAACAGGCTCAAGGCCCTTCTCCTTTGAGAGATCGGTCATCTTTCCTCCCCAAGCAGATCATGTCTTGGTAAACTTATTCTCATCCATGGTGGATGGAGGGGCTCTGCAGGTGGAGCCCCCCAACACGGGACAACGTTCTAACCAACTGAGCTATTTAGCCAGGGCTGAATAAATTACTTTAAAAAGAGAGTATAGTAGCCCCTGCTTCTCCACAGAGAACATGTTCAAAGACTCCCGGTAGATACCTGAAACCAGCGATAGTACCAAACTCTACATATACTATGTTTTTTTTCATATACATATACACCTGTGATAAGGTTTCATTTATTAATTAGGCACAGCAAAAGATTAACAACCACCAATATAATAGAACCATTAAATATACTGTAATAAAAGTTATGTGAATGTGGTCTCAGAATATCTTACTGCACTGGACTCATCCTTTTTCTTGTGATAATGCAAGATGATGAAAGTGCCTATGTGAACAAGGGTTACTTGAGTACAAGCACTGTGATGCAACAGTTGATCCAGAAACAGAGACGGCTACTAATGACTAAGAGCAGGCAGGATATACGGCGAGGATTTACTGGACAAAGGGATGATTCACATCCCAGGACAGACAGAGTAGAGAGATTTCATCACTCTACTCACAACAGCATGCAATTTAAAACTTATGAATAGTTTATTTCCAAAATTATCCATTTAATATTTTCAGACAGCAGTTGACTGAGGTAATTGAAACCACAGAAAGAAAAACCATGGATAAGGGGGTCTACTGTAAATAGTGCCAAATAGCACAAAATGGTAAGGACTAAAAACTACTAGATTTAGTGACAAAGCCACTGATGACCTTGGATAGCAGTATCAGTAGAACGATAAAAGCAGAAATAAATTTTCAGCTAGTTGAAACACAATAGGAGAGAATGTTGAGAAGGCTACCAAAAGTGTGGATACTTACATTACAGGATGATGAAAGGGCTTCTTTTTTTTTTTTGCAAAGAATGGAGGCTGAGCATATTTAAATTATGAGATAGAATCAATAAAGAGAAATCAAAGTTAGACCATTGCTACAGCCTTGTGTCCCAAAGGACAGGAAGGAGGTAGGGCCCAGAGCACGGGCAAAGGAATTAGCCTTAGAATGGTAATTCTCTTCCCACTGCAATTGGAAGAAAGATGTGTAGGATTCAGTTACATTTGGAGAAATAATTAAGGTAGAGTTTCAACTTTCTCTGTGAAGTAGGAGGAGAGGTAGTCTGCTAAGACTGAGTAGAGAGGGCTAACAGAGTAAGTCAAGATGAGAGTTAAAATAGCCGCTACCATGAAAAGCAAAGGGAAAAGAGAAAGGAGTTTCCAGAAGCATTTCAGGCTTAAGAGTTGGGAGATGAATTTCTAACAGTGCTAATAGTGTGAGTCTATGACTCCCTCTGCAACACTCGGCCTGAGTCAAAACCAAGGGAATAAGGCTGCTCTAGGGTTTGTATCTCATAGGGCACATGAACAGAAAGGTAAATAAAAGGGCAAAGAAGTTAAAGGTATTAGCAATAGAACACAATGAAAGTGAGTAAGGTGAAAAGACTAGCTAATGGGGGAAATGGGGAAAACATCAGGGTTCTGATGGAGGAGAATGGAGTGGATGTCTAAGTGATTCCAAGTAAAGGTGCAGTGAGAACAATGGAGTAATAAAGTTAAGAGGAGGAGTGAAGACTGACATCGTGTATACGATAAGGTCTGTCCAGAAAGTATCAAGCCATGTAATACGAAAAATAGGTATTTCTTGAAGAAGATACAAGAAACATTGTGCGCAGAACAATGACTACTCAGTCCCCTTCAAAGTAGGCACCTTGGGACCTCACGCAGTTCTCCTAGCATCTCTTCCACTGTTCAAAACACTCAGAAAAATCCTTTGTTGGAATCACCATCAGCTACCCCATCATATTTTCCTGAATATCATCGATGATCTGAAATCTCTTCCCTTTCAAAGGTGATTTTAATTTTGGCAAAAGCCAGAAGTCACAGGATGCCAAATCTGGGCGTAATGGGGGATGAGTCACCTGGGTGATCTGATATTTCACCAAAAAGCTCTGCACCAGAGGGCGCAATTTACGAGGGTGTAATTTACAAGCGGGCGCAATGTCATGACATTGCCAGTCACCAGTTGCCCATAGCTGCGTCCATTTTC
Source organism: Glossophaga mutica (assembly GCA_039655065.1). Taxonomy (NCBI): domain Eukaryota; kingdom Metazoa; phylum Chordata; class Mammalia; order Chiroptera; family Phyllostomidae; genus Glossophaga; species Glossophaga mutica. The sequence continues at coordinate 8,345,382 of CM077303.1, forward strand.
GTCCTATCATCTCTCTCAACCAACGAAGAGCATTGAGGTAGCACTCCTTATTAATTGTTTGGCCTGGAGAGGCATACTCGTTGTTGGGATGGACACCACCTTCCCAATCAAAAAACACCATTAACACGGTCTTGATCTTGCTGTGACTTCGCCATGCCTTCTTCAGGCATGGAGAACCGGCCAACTTCCATTGGGACAACTGGGCCTTCATTTCCAGATCACAGCCATAGACCCATGATTCATCTCTGGTTATGACCTTCTTGAAGAAGTCTGGTTCATTGGTAGCAGTCTGAATCAAGTCATTAGCAACTGCAGCTCAATGTTCCTTCTGCTCTGGTAGCAGAAGCTGTGAAACGAATTTTGTCACAATACGTTTCATGCCAAGATCCTGTGTCAACATCTCAGATACAGCCCTGGCTGGTGTGGTTCAGTGGATTGAGCACCAGCCTACAAACCAAAGGGTTGCTGGTTTGAGTCCCAGTCAGGACACATGCCTGGGTCACAGACCAGGTCCCCAGTTGAGGGGGCGGGGTGTGATAGGAACCATACATTGATGTTTCTCTCCCTCTCTTTCTCTATTTTACCCTCTCTCTAAAAATAATAAAATCTTTTTAAAAAAATCTCAGACACAGTAGTTTTTGGAATCCCCAGGTCAGCTTCTAGTTCTTGCACTGCCAGTCACTGATCTTTGTTGATTGCAGCCCGTACACGTTCAACACTCTCAGGTGTTCTGCTTGTGGCAGGCCTTCCAGAACGTGGATCACTCTCAACAGGTTCTCGATCACCTTCAAAGCGTTTGTGCCGCACTTTTATTTGCGCTGCACTCACTGCATCGTCCCCAAAAGCCTTCTGAATCATCTGAATAGTTTTCGATAGAGGAATGTTCAAGTTTAATGCAAAATATGATGCAGACCTGTTGCTCTACTTGCTCAGTCATTTGAATGTACACATCACATGTGTATTCACGCAGTACACATGCTCACTCAGTGGCGTCTACCACCCCCACTGACTAGTACAGTGAAGTCGTCATTGTTCACGCATGTGCATGCCAGTCCACTCTCCTCAGCTGCCAAGTTACATTGATGTCGCACAAACCATTCTTGTTATATTAACAATGGCTGGACTTTTTCTGGACAGACCTCACATGACGTTCAAGAATTGATTTTCCCATTGATGGGCCTACCCTAGTATCATATTGTGTGTGTATGTTTATGCATCAATTTAAATAGTACTTGATTTATAGTTTAATTCTTACTACCCTCAGATTACTATTAAAATTTCAAAATGTCCTACTTTCATGGGAAGCCACAAAACCTTTCAACAACGATATGTTGACTTGAATAAAGCAAAAAGTTAAAAATCACTGGTCTAGGTCAACCTGTTCATTTTACAGAAGAGGAAACAAACTTCCAAAAATTGTGATTTACCCAAATTCAGCAACTTGCTGTAGCAACAGAACTGTAAAAATAGACTTTTACCAAAAACTGCATTTCCTGTACTGAAAAAATAATTCACTCCTTATCCTTCTGAGGTGGAATATTTCATAATTATAAATGTTTCTTATAAAAATTTTAAGAATATTTGCCACAAGTATTGCATTTATCATGCTTACAAATTAAATACTGCATTCATCATGCTTGTAAATATATTGCATGTGATTTATAACTCCTTGACTAAAGACTTGAATTTATAATTTCTATAAATTTCTTTGCCAAAGTTATGAAGGAAAAATTGACATGCTGAGTGAGTATAAATTCTACATTTACACTGCTGATTAAAATTATTCCATTTCTTCTATAATCTTCCCCAACACAGCACTTAATCCACTACTAGAAAACATGGAAAGTGGCACACGAAATCAACCCCCTATTTGTCTTAACATCCGTTTAACCACTCAATTAATATATTTCAACGGAAGAGCTCAGAATACGTGCACTGAGAAGGGAATGACAATACAGCGGCGGAAAACAGATGTACAGTTGTTCACATGGAAAATAATAATTAATAATGATACAAGAATAAACTGCTTCCCACACTCACAACTATAAACCTACGTTTGCCTGCCCCTGTAGATAAGGAACAAATTAGAAAGGAACTGTCTGGATTCCCACCTACAGAATATATAATAGATGTGCACTAAGTACTTGCTTACATGAGGAAGCAATTTCAGTCCTCTGATTAATAAGTATTTTTAATCTTTTTCAATTTTATTGATTTTTTCCTAAAACATTATTTATTTTTAAAGAGAGGTGAAGGGAGGGAGGGAGGAAAACATCAATATGAGAGAAACATTGATTAATTTCTGCCTGTAGGCGGCTTGAGGGGGACCAAATGGGCGACCTAGGCACATATCCTGACCGGTAACGAAACTGGTGCCCTTGGCTTGCAGTACAACGCCCACCAACCGAGCCGTGCCAGTCAGGGCAATGTTATTGATTTTTGAGAGGGAGAAACTGATTTGTTGTCCCACTTATTCATGCATTCGTTGGTTGATTCTTGTATGTGCCCTGACCAGGAATCAAACCTCCAGCCGTGGCGTATTGGGACAATGCTGTAACCAACTTAGCTACCCAGCCAGGGCAAAAAGTAAGTATTTTGATTTATCTAATATGCTACACCTAAGGATTAAAAAAAATTATACCTCATCTTTCCTCAAGGAATTTTAAGTTTGGCTGTATAGATAGGGCAAACAGTATATCCGTATGCCAATGAGTTAACCGTTTATCAGATACCAGAATTCTGTATCGAACCGGGAGGTGGATAATACTTATCTGGGAAACAGATAGTGAAAGCTCTAATCTACCAAAGATATCACTATCAAAATACCTCTTTAGTATCTCCTCTTTCGGTTTCCCTCATCAGTTTTACCAAGAAAATCCTTAATTTATCATCAATGTCATTTTATTTTTTATTGGTTTTAGGGAGCAATAAAAATGTCAGTTTGTTATTCCACTTATTTATGCATTCATTGGTTCCTGCTTATAGGAGCCCTGACTGGGGTCAAGGCCACAAACCTTGGTGTAATTGTGATGACACTCTAACCAACAGAGCTACCTGGCCAGGACCTCATCAACTTCAGTTTTTATTTTATCTTATTTTTTTAATTATTGATTTTAGAGAAGGAGGGAGGGAAGGACATCGATTCGTTGTTCCTCTCATGTATCGTTGACCCAACGTGCCCTGACCAGGGATCAAACCCGCGACCTTGGTATATGGGGAGGATGCTCTAACCAACTGAGCTACCTGGCCAGGGCCTATCAACCTCATTCTTTCTTTCTTTCTTTTTTTAATCCTCTTTAATTCTGACCTGAGGATATACTTACTGATTCCAGAGAGAGAATAAGGGGACGGTGGGGAGGTGGAGGGGAGGTGGCGGGGAGAGACAGACAGACATCTACATGAGAGAAACATCAACAGATTGCCTCTTGTAGGTGTGCCAACTCGGGACCAAACCTGCAACCTAGGTATGTGCTCTGACCAGGAATCGAACCTAAGACCTTTCAGTGTAAGGGACAACGTTCCAACTGAGCCACACCGGCCAGAGCTATCAATCTCATTTCTAAACCATGAGGTACACTACTTCATTTATTCCCCAAAGTAAAACTCTATTCCACAAAAATTCAACCTCAAGGAATAATGGCTTCCCTACACTTATCTCTCCCAAAAGAATACCCTACATATTCTTAAATTTTCACACTAAAAATTCCAAAAATCTTTCACAAATGAGAGCAAACCTCCTCTAAGAATACTACTGGATCCTCATTATTTGCAGATCCCGTATTTGCAAAATCTCCGACTCACTAAAACTGATTTGCAATCCTAAAAGCAACACAATACTTCCACATCATTTAGACATACCTACTGTGGGGTAAAATTTGAATCCCCCAAAGGTGAGGTCAGAAACATGATGCTCTGCCTCCTCGTTTCAGTCATCGTTCTGTAAACACTTGGTCTACTCTTCCACAGCCTATTTAGCGTCACATATATTTTTGTCCTTTTTCTTGGTGATGTGACTACCATGCATAGAACTGAGGTGCTGTCCAGAGTTCCTACACACAAGGAGACTATGTCTTATATGGGAAATATGAGTATTAGCTAAGCTTCATTTAAGCCCAAGTTATAGTGCTCTTGACCATGACTACAATGCTTACGAATCATGACTTAATAGTAAATATTAAATAAGGTGTCTTTAAACAGAAACACACGTAAAACAAGACTATGTATTGCTAACTTGACAAAAATTTTGTGACCAGCAGCTCACGGGAACCTAACCCTGTATTTCCCCTAGGAACAATGGTTTAGTATTCACTAATTCGGTGGTCACACTGACTTTACAGAACAGAACTACCCCATGTAACAAGAATCAACTTTACTTTGAATATGATACTTTTATGTACGTAAAATTAAGGAACAAGATAGGGCAACAGAGCTCGCTCACCACACTGAGCTACCTCTTCCTGACACATAGCATTTTTCCATGAGAATACTCAATAAAGAGTGCCAAATAAATGATTCAGAAAATTAAGTGCTGAAATTCTAGGGACTTTCAGTACTCTTCCCCAGCCAGGACAAAGGTAAACCAGTATTTTGTCATTAGTTGGAGCAGGCAGAAGCAGGCACCAGAAGTTTAAGCACAAAGTCCTCAAAGTCAGAGAAGAAAAATGTTCAAAATCAGCAACAGGAACATGGTCTGGATGAAACCAGAAGGTAAGGGTCTGTGTCCTGAGGGGCCAGAGTTCTTTCAAGGGCACAAGAGTGGGTTTGCCACCAGGGAACGGAGAAGGTGGATCTTAACAAACTAGTAAGATTTCAATTAGCCATCATACTCATACCTTTAAATTTCAGGAGGATCGCAAACCCTTTTTTTTTCATCGTTTCCTTCTGAAGAATTATTTTACCCAATTGTAATAGTTAATTTTGTGGCCTACTTGTCTAGGCCTCAGAAGTCAGATATTTGGTCAAATGCAATTCTACTTTAGATGTATCTGTGAAGGTATTCTTTGGATAGGATTAACACTTAAATCAATCAACTCTGACTAATGCAGATTACACTCTGTAATGTGGGTGTGCCACATCCAGTCAGTTGAAGGCCTTAAGAAAAATACTGACTTCCCCGGAGAGTTAAGTTCTACCAGCAGACTGACTTCTGACTTAAACTGCAGTGCCTTCCTGAGTCTCCAGCCTGTTCGCCTACCCTGCAGATTCTGGATTTGCCAGCCTCCACAATTTTGAGCCAATTCCTGAAAATCAATCTATCTCATCCTCCCTCTCTCTTTACACAAACACGTGCACACATACATGAGTGCACTACACTGGTTACACTGGTTCAGTTTCTCTGGAGAGCCCTAATGCACCAATAACAATTTTGAAATGGAATGCAAGAATATTAAAGCAATCAGAATGCTAGTCCCGCAAGCCCTACAGAAGCAGCAATCTATTTTTGGTTTGCTGACCTCAAACGATACCTGACACATCACAGGAACGTACTGCCTGTTGAGTGAATATTAATAAACATGTATACTCTGAACAGTAACTTCTACTTAGTGATTATTCTGGTTCAAGCACTATGCTGGGAGGCATTTTACCTTTGTTCAGCGTTTTACTGCCCCAGAACACCCCTTCGAGACTGTAATATTAAGTTCCCAGCACAGAGTTAAGGACACCAAGGCTCGAAGTTGAACTGTGCTGTCCGCAGTCACACGTAATGGGAATAGTAAGCTAAAATTCAAACGAAGATGTATATGATTCTTCGAACCTCAAATATGACTTAGGTACAAACAAAGTATACTGGTACTTACTAAATCCTAAAATGTATGAATGTACAGAGGTAAATTTAATGAAAAGTCACTATTTCTCACAGTGCAAGGGGAAGTCTGGATCTCTTCCCTCTAAGCGGCAGTACCAAGGGAATGCACAAGTAATAGGAAGAATCATGGAGCTGAACCTGTATTACCTTACTACTACGTATCTAATCTTTTCAAGTTGATGTCACCAGACACATGCATTCACTCCCAGAATATAATACTTGATGGCACCGTCCACAGTAAATCTGACCTTTCATAGCAGTTCTCATTATTATACTTTTCATCAGGAAATTTTCATCAGCTTTTACAACGTTTAGAAAACTATGATCACACATAATACCAAACATGAACGGGTGTTTCCATTTTATTTAACATTTTTAAATGACTATACAGCTCAACTTTATATTATAACGCACAGTATAAAAAAGTGCGAAATATTTACCATAAACATATGGTCAGTACCCACAATGGTTGCATCAACCCAACTTAACTTTTACTCATGCAAAGAAGCCGCAGCTTTTCTGAAATCTTGTTGGGCGTTAACAGCGGCTCTTCATCGTCTTCCATCTACTCTCTTCTGAGCTGGTTCAGGTTGCCCAGCACATACCCATAGGGAGTTAAGAAAGTCATAAAGATGACCACGAGTCCAACAGCCACGTCCTGGAAGAGAAAATGAAAAGCGCTGTGAACTGAGTATGGCTTCCTCCACCATCACTCACTGCCTATCGAAAACTGCTTTACTTTCGAGGAATCTGGCTGTTGCCCTAGAAACTCGGGCCTGATGAAAACTAAAAAGCAGCATTCTCATTCCTTAATGACCTAAGTTAAAAGTTTTGAAAAATATCTATTTTTCTTCTAACGGCTCCCCACTTCCAACCTTTTAACTCTGGAACCTAGATGCTGTCCGGGATTTTTTAACACCTTAGGTGAAAAGGTATGTCTTGGCAATGGAGAAGGCGTTCAAAGGTGGCAGACTGTCTGCGGCGCAGTTATGACTCTGTCCTCGGTCTTGGCGCCAACCTGGAAGACCACGAGGTCGGCCCGGCCCCAAATCCCTCCGAGGTCCACGCACTCAGGGTCCTCGCTTCCCGCCGCTCAGGCTCAACCAAGGCGCGCTGACCGTGACCGTGACCGTGACCATGACCACCCCCACCCCCGACTCCCAGCCGCCTCCAACTGTTGCAACTGCGGCCCAGAGGTGGTAGCTGCCCACGTGAGCCAGGACCCGGGTGTGCCCAACCCGTCCGAGTGCCCCCAAACTCGGCCACGCGCTCTTGTCCTCCGTGTCCAGTCGCCGCGCCCCGTCACCGCCGCCCTGGGGGACTGGGCTCCAACTCACCAGAGCCGATGCGGGCTGCTGGCGACGACCGGGATCCGAATGGACCAGGATGCGACCTGGTGGGGTCCCGCTGCGGCGGCGACGCAGGCAGAGAACAAGCAGGCGGGGCATGACCAGTCAGGTGGGGCAAAGCGAGGCAAAGTTAAGCGAGGTCAACCGGACAGCACGCACGAGGCAGGTGAGACGAAGGCACGAGTACCAGAGCTGGGCAGGCGGCGGGTTTGCGCAGGCGTCCTGGAACACAAGGGCCCCTCCCCTTCCGCTCTGCTATGCCCCGCCCCTTTGGCTAGGGTCCTCAGCTCAGTCCAATCCTCACACATTCCCGCATTTCCTCGCAACGCTGACACGCAACCTTGATGCACCTCACTTCCCATCTGACTCCCATAGCCCTCAAACCTGAGCCCCTAGGTTAGGCTTCCCACCTGTCCCAAACCGTCCAGCCCCCAATCCCACACAGAGCATCTCTTGATTTTCTGCTTGGTAAGATGAAGCACTCGTTACCCCTACACTTCTCTTTATCTTGCTTTCTTCTCCACATATAACTCTCAATATGCCATGAATTCTTATTGGCAGGGTTTATTACATTTATACTCTGTTTTCTAATGTTAATTGAATATCCCACACGTTGACTATAAATTAATCACCAACAGTGAAAATCAAGAGCAAACATCTGTTGTTTTTTTTTTAATTATCCAAGACTTTCTTTTTTAAAAAAAATATTTTTTAATTTATTCAGGTGACATTGGTTAATCAAATTATATAGATTTCCAATATACAATTCTGCAGCACATCATCTGTATATTGGATTGTGTGTTTACCACCCTGAGTCAAAGGTATCCATTGATGATATAAAAAATATTCATGGCAGGATCAAATAGAGTGTTTGGACCTGGTAGAGTAGGTGATGTCACAGACTCGTAGCTCTTGGAGGAAAACTGGAACATATAGTGATTTTAAAAGGTAATACTATAATAAACCTTTATCTACTCTCTAAGACAATCCAGTTTCTTCATAGTATTTCCTTTTTAGGACTATTGCACAACTCGCATTCTAGGATTTCCTTTGATGGTCGTGTTTTTGCAACCTGATATCTATCGTCTTTCTTAGGTTCCTATTTCATTTTGATGTAGTACAGCATTAAGCAGTTCTTTCAGAAATGGTCTGTGGGTGATAAATTTCCTCAGTCCTTCCAAGTCAAGAAAACCTTGTTTGCTCCCCACTTAAATGCTAAATTTGCTGGCTTATAATTATTGTCCCTCAGGAATTTGACAAACAATATTCCCTTGTTTTCTGGTGTCTAGTGTAACTGGTAAGTGTGATGCCAATGTGATTCTCAACCTTTGATGTAGTCTCTGGTGTGTGGTTTGTTTTGTTTTGTTTTTTGTTTTTTTCCTTTTTGGGATCCTTTAGGAATTTCTGTTTGTCTTTGGAGTTGTGAAGTTTCTTCAAGATATGGTAGGATATGGGTCTTCATTCATATGGATTGAAAGTGGGAAGACTTTTCAGCTTGAAGACTTGGATCCTTCTTTAGCTCTGGGAGATCTTCTGTTATTCATTTCCTTCTCTCTAGTTTCTCTATTCCCAATCTGAAACTCCTAGTAGATAGAGACTGGCCCTTCTTCATGAGTCACTTGTGTGTTTCAGCTTTTCTCTTCATGTCCCCTTATTCTACATTCTAAAAGATTCCATTGACTTCTTCCTCTAGCCCTTCTGTTGAGTTCTTCATTTAGAATTCTATTTCTAAACCACTGATTATTTGGGGTTTTCATAAAGCCATCTATTCATATTTTATAGATGCATTGTCACCTCAAATTTTTCCAAGAATATTAGTTTCAACTTTTTAAAAAAATTATCTTCTGTTCCCTGAACTATTTCTGTTTCTTCTAGTGTGAATTCTATTTATTCATTTTGGCTCTGCTGGTTTTGCTCAACTATTTCATGACCCATGGTTGTCTTTTTATATATATGAACGTGAGGAGCCAGGTGAATAACTTGAATTTTTTTCTATCACTAGTCTGTCTTTAAAATGAAAATCCTAATTACATATCTGTATGTGGAGGCTGAATATGTCAACTGGCATGCGAGAAAATGTCCTTCCTCACCATGCCAAAGTGAGTAAGGTTTTACTTAGGCTTCCCAACTACTGCCATCCCAGGGGGAAAATGTGTGTGTGTGTGCGTGTGTGCGTGTGTGTGTGTATACAGCATTATACCATCTCTTTTTAGTTTTTTTATCATAGCAACAAGAAAGTTCTTTAAAACTGTACATGCGGTTTATATTATATTTCCATTGGACAGCTGTGCTCCAGAATCCTACCATGACCCCCCAGGTCCTACATGTCCTCACCCTACTTTTGATTGCTCTCTTTCCCCCTTCTCTGCTTTATTTTCTTCATGGCCTGCAAGCGCCATCTGAACTTTTACATTTTGTTTGCTAATTGTGTGTCTCCTTTCCTAGGAGGTGAGCACTGCAAGAGCAGGAGTCTTGCCTGACTTGATCACCCCTAAGCACCCAAGGAGCATCTCACACATGATAGGTACCCAACAAATATTTGTTGAATAAATGAGTGAATGGTCACACCTCTGCACTCTCTTTTCCTTTCCTTCCTGAAGACACAGTCTGGAGAGAGTGAAGAATTAAATGCCGAGAGGAATTATACCCTCTCCCACACAGTAGAAGCCTGCAAAATAAGCAAGGGAGGTACTGGATTAAGAACAGAGGGAATGAGTGCATGGTGGCACATTTAAATATTGGTCATCTCTCTGTGGCCATGAGATAAAACATGGGAGACTGGACAAAGATATTAATGTAGAACTGTTTCTGGACATTTCTCTCTTTCCGTGGGCCAAAGAGGACTCTAGTTTTGCCTACTCAGTTCCTGCCCCCCCTCCCCGCCCCCAGCTATCCAAGATGGGGGAAGAGGAGTGTCAGAAATGCCCTGTTGAAGTCTTGCAATGCAGAATCGGAAGGAAATGCGGAGAGGGAGGACAGGAGGCGCAATGGAAAAGGAGTGCTAAGAGTTGCGCTGTGTAAAGAAAGTAGAAAGAAAAAGGAAAGGGAATTTTACAAAGATTGCTATAGTGTATGAATCTCCTGTAGAATATCTGAAAAATTGAAATAAAAAATTTGTCATCTTGAAATGGCTTTTAGGTGACAAATGATATATCTCTACTGACATATCTGAGCCTGGACCACGTGGCTGATGACTGTATATTTGTATAATTTACATTAAATGTAAGTAATAAAAGGCAGAGATTATCATATTAAAGTTTTTTAAAAAAAATCCAACTATATACTGTGTAAAAGAAACCCACTTTAAAGATGAAAATATAGATAGACTAAAAGTAAAAAAGAAGGAAAAAGATATACCATGCGAATACCGATTACAGAAAGTGGGAGTGGCTACACCAGCAGACAAAGCAAATGTCAGAGCAAGGATTATCAACATAGATAAAGAGAAACATTTCATGACTAAGGGATCAATTTATAAGAAGACAAACAATTCCTAAATGTCCCTGGACTTAATAACAAAGCTCCAAATTAATTGAAGGAAAAAAGGATAAAAGTAAAAAGGAAAATAGACAAATCTAAAATTATAGTTGGAGAAATCCACACTCCTTCTTCAATCATTGATAAACAAGTAAACAGAAAATCAGTAAGGATACGGAACACTTGGACATTACCATCCTATTGAAGTAATTTATAGAACACTCTTTTAACAATTTCTAGAACACTTTTAACACTACTCAGTACACATCCTTTTTTAAAAATATGCACTTTTTTCAAGTGCAAATACAATATTTACCAAGATAGAATATATCCTGTGTCACCAAATAAGTCACAAGAATTGGAAAGGATTGCATTCAAACAGTATTAAATTAAAAATCAAAACCAGAAAGGTATTGTGGCCAAAAAAAACAAAAAACAAAAAAACAACCAATTAATACTTTTCCTCCACCTTCTAAATTCTTCTTGCTGGGCTAATGATCAAATTAACAGACACAGATTAACAGGAAGAAACCCACATGTGCATGGGAAATTTAATGCATGTGCATAAAAATTCCAAAAGTAGGCAACACTGGGAATAAAGGAGAAGAGTGGGTGGGATAATAGATTTCAGAAGTGAGAATGGGTGATTTACAGGTGGTCGAGGAAGAGTGAAAATCCGGAAATACACAAGGCAGGAAAATTATTGCTAAGCAACCCAGAAGCAATGGGACGTGCAATATCTAGCTACCAGGCCCCTTCCTGAAGCCCTCCTATTTACCATACTTAATTAAAATTAGGCTAAAATCAGCATCCTAAGATTGTCTTCCCGAAGCAGGTTTTTTAAATCTGAATCCCTTAGGCAGGGGAGGGGGAGGGGGGCGGCGAAGGTTCTTCCCGAATCTCGTCTCTCAGTAAACTGCTTAAAATCAATATTCCCCCAAAGGCAGCTTCAGGTGGTCCCCTTCAAACTAAACCCTTTGCCGTCAATATTATGCTTGGCACCAGCAGGCTGGAGCTGAGACTCTCATGCGATGGATGGTCTAACTTGGGAAGCATGGTGTGTTTTGTTTTGTTTTGGTTTGGTTTGGTTTGGTTTGGTTTGGTTTGGTTTGGTTTGGTTTGGTTTGGTTTGTTTTGTTTCCCTACCATGGAGAAAGCCCTTCCACGGTGAGTTAGTACTGAAGCCAAGCTACTGGAAGAAGCAGAGATAAACAGCAAAGGTAACATCCTGACCGAGTTCAAATTCCCGGCTCTCACCGTTCCTGAAACCCTGCTCTTTGCCTCCGGGCCGCTCTGTTGCCTTTATGATGTAAATCACGCTTTGGTTTAACCTAATGGAACTGGTTTTCTATCACCTAAAACTAAAAGAATCTGAACAAAGACTCTATTAGTGATCTTTCTCCCCCTCAGGTTTCCCCCCACTTTTTGTTTATTTGTTTATTTATTTATTTTTAACTTATTGATTTTGAAGAGAGAGAGAGAGAGAAACCGAATTGTTGTTCCACTTATTTATACCTTCGCTGGTTGATCCTTGTTTGTGCCCTGACCAGAGACTGAACCCGCAACCTTGGCATATCAGGACAATGCTCCAACCGAGTTACCTGACCAGGGTCTCCACTTTTTAAATTAAAAAAAAAAAAAAAAAAAAAAAAATTGCTGACGTAGACTAACAAAGAGCTGAGGAAGAGACAAGCCCGGCTAGACTAATCCTTATTCGGGAAAGTCTCTGCTGTTGGGCGCTGATGTGAGTCCAGCATTTTAGGTCTTTCTCTGTGACAAAACCTTTCAATTACTTTTGATAGTGTCAGTAAATCTGACTCCAAATTCAGCCACAACACAATTAAGCTCCCAGCTGCCCACCCCTACCCCAGGAGGTGGCACTTTTACTGCTCAAATTACAGGTACAACCTTCTTCTCCAAGTCACAAAAGACTAGCACTGTTAACTCACACCTCTGCAATTTTCAATAAAGGGCTTAGTGGGCCTTCATTGAATATATTCTCAGTGACCTACAATGCGGAACCTTCCTGCAGCAGTTATGTAAAAGGACATAATTAGAGCTACAGCCTAGAGATCAAGTTTTTTGAGCTCTATGCATACAATGAAAAAGAAAGGCACACTCGCCTACCTAGTATTTTTAATCTGGTTCTTACAAATGCTCGTGTTCTAAATGAACTGGTATTAGAGCTCTAAACAATTATATAATGTATTAAGGCTGCACTACCCGAGGCTCAAACACCTTGAATTCTCTCCTCTGTTAAAACATACTCTAATTGCTGTTCAAGGACCAAAGATCTTGGAGAAAAGCAGTGCTTTTCTCTGGGTCTGTTTGTGGCTGTCTTTACAACTGCAGGACCTCAAAGATAGAAATTCAGATAAGCAAGAAGCAAGAGTGGAAGGGATGCCAGGGTGGGGAAAACATTCACAGTTACGCAACTGGTAACATCAGTAACACACTTTTTAATTGAATGCACAATGGTGATATAAACTCCAACAGAAGCAGCTATCCATTTTCACAATGAATCCTGGGAAAGAATTGTCTTTAGGCAGTTTAAAACATAATCTTGGTGTTCTACATTCACTCTTGTGCAAAACTTTCTTTGATTCTTCTATCAAAAAATTGTCATTTGAAACAAAAAGACCATAGTGGGGGTTAAGAAATAGTACTTTTCCTCCCACCTTTTAAATTCTTCTGGCTGGGCCAATAACCAAACTAACAGAGACAGATTAACAAGGGAAAATCAAAGTTTTTAATACAGGCACATGGGAATGCACATAGACATGATAAATCCACGGAAATTCCCAAGACAGTGAGACAACACTGGGCATATAAGACATTTTGGACAAAGGCGAAAAGGAGGAGGGGGTAACGTGATGAGGTCTTAGATGTCAGAAGTGAGACTGGGCAATTTACAGGTAGTTGAGGAAAAGGGGATCACACCTGGCAGGAATGTCCTTGCTAGGTCACTCAGAAACAGTGGGACATAGTGGGTATCTAGCTAACAGGCACCTCCCCGAAGCCCTCTTGTTTACCACACTTAATTCAAATTAGACTAAGGCAGTATCCCTCAGATCTCCTTCCAGAAGCAGTTTTCTCTGTCTGAATCTGTTGGGTGGGAAAGGGTTTCTTTCTGAATCTTTTGTCTCTTAGTAAACTGCTTGAAATCAATATTCCAAAAAGCAGTTTCAGGGTAGCGGAATTTTGGTCCCTTCACTATTAAAACTGAGAAGAGTTTTAGTTTTCTTACACCACTTTTTTGTTTTTTAAAGTTGACATTTATCTTCCTCTCTTGAACTATTATTATACATCCAGAAATTCTTCAATGGATTTCTCTGATGCTGGAGTGAAAAGGGATGGGCAGTCGGAGGAGCAAAAAGATCAAAGGTCAGGCCTCAGCACTATCATTTACTGGTTGTAGAGGCTCAGATAAATAAAGTATAATAATATTTCTGTTCAAATTCTGAAATGAAGATTAAATGAGATAGTGCATGTGTCAATTAAGATTAGTTGGATGAATGTTAAGGAAAACCTAATGATAAATGAAATTCATTAGCTCACATCATTGGAAAGGCCAGAGGTAGGTAGGACCAATTTCAAGTGAAGCTTAATTAAGTGTTGATTTTAAAAATTGTGAAATGTTCTAAATCAAATTACAGTGGCCAGAGAATGAGAAAAAGAGACACAACTGTTAGTCTGTTAACAGATGCTGACCAACTAACAAAAGACTTCTCACATTGCTGTTTTGCTTGTTGGAATTTCAGATTAATTTCCAGGTGGCTGTTTCTGCAGATTGTCTTATCCAGGCACATTCTAACTCCAGTAGCCTCTGCTCGTTTACCCGTGGGATCTCCAGGCTGCTGCCCCATCCAGTCCACAGGAGTGGACATTTCTTGAGGTGGGCTCTGCTATCCCAGAGCTGCCCCTGCTTCACCTTCCCCATCCCCATTGCTTATGTCTCATGTAAATTCTTTCGAAACTACCTCTTTCTTCCCACTTTCCCCTGCTTGAAGTGTAAAAATGCTTACAAAACTCCGGGATGAGAGACGTGCTGTCTGTCTTTTCTGCCTAGCCATGTTGCTGGCGATCTAACTCCACGCCCCAAGATCATTCTCCTTTTTGGCTCAATAAAACCTTACTTACAAAAGACTTTCAACTTTGGAAGTTAAAAATTTTGTGCCTAACAGCGTTTCTAATGATGTCATCAGACACATGGTTTTTCTTAGGGCACAAGTTACCTATACCGAAGGTAGGCTCCCCTTAGGTAGCAACATGGTGGCCAAGAGCTCCTGAGGCTGCATTCTTTCTTTTTTTTTTCTTGAAAAGCGATGTTATTTTTTATTACATTTTATTGATTATGCTATTACAGTTGTCCCGTTTCTCCATCATTCCCCTCCACCCTGCACAGCCCCTCCCACCCACATTCTCCTTTAGTTCATGTCCATGTGTCATAAGTTCTTTAGCTTCTACATTTCCCACACTATTCTTGCCCTCCCCCTGTCTATTTTCTACCCACCGTCTGTGCTACTTATTCTCTGTAACTTTTCCCCCTCTCTCCTCCTCCCATGCCCCTGTTGCTAACCCTCCATGTGATCTCCATTTCTGTGATTCTGTTCCTGTTCTAGTTGTTTGCTTTTGTTTTAGGTGTGGTTGTTAATATCTCTGAGTTTGCTGTCTTTTTACTGTCCTATTTTTTATCTTCTTTTTCTTAGATAAGTCCCTTTAACATTTCATATAATAAGGGCTTGGTGATGATGAAATCCTTTAACTTGACCTTATCTGAGAAGTGCTTTATTTTCCCTTCCATTCTAAATGACAGCTTTGCTGGATAGAGCAATCTTGGATGTAGGTCTTTGACTTTCATGACTTGGATACTTCTTTCCAGCCGCTTCTTGCCTGTAAGGTCTCTTTTGAGAAATCAGCTGACAGTCTGATGGGAACTCCTGTGTGGGTGACTGTCCCCTTATCCCTTGCTGCTTCTAGAATTCTCTCCTTCATTTGAATCTTGGCTAAGGTAATTATGATGTGCCTTGGCGTGTTCCTCCTTGGGTCCAACTTCTTTGGGACTCTCTGAGCTTCCTGGACTTCCTGGAAGTCTATTTCCTTTGCCAGATTGGGGAAGTTCTCCTTTATTATTTGTTCAAACAAGTTTTCCACTTGTTGCTCTTTCTCTTTCCCTTCTGGTACCCCTATAATTCGGATGTTGGGACATTTAAAGATGTCCTGGATGTTTCTAAGCCTCTCTTCATTTTTTTGAATTCTTGTTTCTTCATTCTTTTCCGATTGAATGTTTGTTTTTTCCTTCTGGTCCACTCCATTGATTTGAGTTTCAGTTTTCTTCCCATCACTATTGGTTCCCTGTGTGTTTTCCTTCATTTGACTTATTGTAGCCTTCATTTGTTCATCTAATTTATGACCAAAATCAACCAGTTCTGTGAGCATCCTGATCACCAGTGCTTTGAACTGTGTATCTGATAGGTTGGCTATCTCTTGGTCGCTTAGATGAATTGGCTCTGGGGCTTTGATCTGTTCTCCCGTTTGAGCCTTTTTTTATTATTATTTATTTTTAGAGAGAGGAGAAGGGAAGGAGAAAGGGAGAGAAACATCAATGTGTGGTTGCCTCTCACATGCCCCCTACTGGGGACCTGAACCACAACCCAGGCATGTGCCCTGACTGGGAATCAAACCGGTGACCCTTTGATTCACAGGCTGGCACTCAATCCACTGAGCCACACCAGCCAGGGCTGACCTTCCATTTTCACTCCTCTTCACCTTTTAGACTCTAGGAGATTCAGAAAAATGCTTGGAAACAGTATCATATATGCAAAGCATATGCAGAAGTAAAATTTCCCTTTTCTTCATGATTTTAAAAACCCAGCTTCCATACTGTATTTCCAAAAAGATGAGCCTGGGGAGGATTTTGGTAGATGGTTATAAAAAGGAAGGAACACACTGGAGTAACAGAAAATGGAGTACACAGTTAATGCAGAAAATGACTCAGGTTTTCAGGTTAGGTGACCAAGTGATAGAGTGCCATTCACTGATGGAGGGAGCAGGGAGAGGAACACCACACAAATTCAGGACTTTCAATTACAAAGGACAGAAACCCGCTGTTTTTACTCACTTCCAATTTGTTTAAGATTTAAAGAAAAAACACAGGGGAGTTATCATGGGTCATAAAAACTAAAAGACAGAGATGGATTGGTTTCTGAAATTTCCAGAAGAGTTTCTCTAGAACCCATACTCTTCACTACTACTGAATACAGTTGACCCTTGAACAATACAGGTTTGTTTTTTTTAAAGATTTTAGTTATTTATTTTTAAAGAGAGGGGAAGGGAGAAAGAGGAAGAGAAACACCAATGTGTGGTTGCCTCTCACATGGCCCCCACCGGGGACCCGGCCTGCAACCCAGGCATGTGCTCTGACTGGGAACTGAACAGGCAACCCTTTGGTTTGCAGCCCATGCTCAATCCACTGAGCCACACCAGCCAGGGCTCAATGCAGGTTTGAATTGCAAGGGTCCACTTATATGCGGATTTTTTTTTCCCACAAATGCCTGTACTGTTTTCAACCTACAGTTGGAAGTTTGCAGATCTATGCCATTTTATATATGGGGCTTGAGCATCCTCAGCTATGCTGGGGTCCTAGAGCCAACCTTCCGTGGATACCAAGGGTATTTAAGGTTGGGAAGAGTGAAAAGTTATATGTGCAGGTTTGGACCGTGTGGGGGTTTGGTGCTGCTAACTTCTGCCTGTTTAAGGGTGAACTATACTACCTTAGCACTAGCATTTAAAAATTATTACTATTTAAAATTATTTTCAGTCTATCTTCCTATTTGTTTTTTACCCTGAGCTTCTAGCATTGTGCTTCACAAATGGCATTGGATGCTTTAAAAAATGTGCATTGAACTGAACTGAATTGACAAATCTTAACTCTGATGGACTTGTAAATTGAGTTCATTCAATATCTCAAAGGTGCAGCTAAGTGGTATAATATGAAAAAAGAAGGTGGATGAATTAACTGGTGGAAAAAGTCACAGAACACTTACGGTTTCTGTGAAGGCAAATCATACCCAACTGGTGTCCTAGAGTTCTTCTGTGCAGATAGACAGAAGGACAAGGTGTAACCAGCAGACCTTATTCAGCTTTTCAAAAAGCCTTTGGTCGATTTCCACATCAAAGACTTTTAGAAAAATGATGTTACCCTGGAATTACTTAGAATGCTATCATTGTCGGTATTGTTTTAATTTTTGTATTTAAAGTTGTTTCTAGGTAACAGAACCAAAGTCAAGCAATGAAGGTTAGGAATAAATGAGAGTGTGTAACTAGTGGAAACCGATCTTAAATTTTAATAAATTATCAAGAGGTGGTATGGAGAATGGACTTTTTAGTTTCCAAATAACAGCTTTTTCAGTTAATACAATATTCAGCTGATGAGTACAAAGGCAAAGTAATGGAAAATAACGGTATGTGGCTTTAATTTAAATAAGATTCAATTATGCATTTAAGGGAAGTATAACATAGAGGAATAGGAGGTGGGCATCTAGAGCCAATTCTTTGCTCCAAGTAGATGGGCCAGTTTCCCTTGTATTTTCTCACTTTGAAACCGAAAAAGTCAGTTCTCTCTGCCTGTTCATCTCTCTGCGTGTCTCTACCGTAACCAATAAGCAGAGACAGGGATTGAATATTTATGGGTGCTTTATTCAGATGGCCAGCAATCCGAGAAGACGGCAGCTTTGTACTCTAACATACCGTCTTACATTTCCTTTCAAGCCAGGCTTTTTAAAAAGATTTATTTATTTTTAGACAGAGGCGTAGGGAAAGAGAGGGAAACATCAATGTGTGGTTGCCTCCTGTGCACCCCGCCACTGGGGACCTAATCCACAACCCAGGCATGTGGCCTGACTGGGCATCAAACCAGTGACTCTATGGTTTGCAGGCCAGAGCTCAATCCACTGAGCCACACCAGCCAGGGCATCAAACTAGCCTTTTTTATACAGAGGAAAAGTGTAGGTAAGAGATTTGGGAGTCAGGAAAGAGGTAAATCAGATAAAAGCTGAAATACAGCAGTTTCCCTAACATCCTTCCATCTGTTGACTGATGATTTTCTATCCGGGCCCTGTGTCCTGGGTGATTTTCTTTGTACGTGTCCAGGAACACAATGACTCAGATACCATCTTGATTGCTTATGGTCTCTTCTGGAGCACAAAGGTCGAATTCCTTATGGTCTCCTGCAGTTAGAGTGGGCTGTACCTGCAATTCCTGAAACAATAGCTTTTTATGTGCACTAACTACTAGGTTTCTTAACTATTACTTAAAATAAAATTTCTAACTCTTGAGTTCCCCTAGCAACTTTTCCATGCACTCTTGTCTGTTGTCCACATCTGTGTACTCAGTTGGAGAGGAGAACCTTATCAGCTAGAGGGGATTTTTTTTCAGACAAGGGAATACTACAGTCTCTGCTCATAATCCCCAAATTTTCAAGGATTGTTGTAGGGGGAAATGTATTAGGAAAAGGGAGAAAAATGAATACAAATTGGAAAGAGGTATCTTCCCTAGAAAGTAGAGAGATGATGAATGAGGACAAGAAAGATACAACAAATCTGGAAAAAGTATAGAGAAAAGCAACGATCATATTCAAAGAGATAAAGAGCTTCCATTGAAGGATGTCAAAAAAAGTAAATCCTCCAACTGGATAAGAAACGTATTAAAAATGTCGGACCCAGAGATGGTTAAAAACACATCACAAAATTTCAAATTGTCTTATCCTTTGAAGTTTAGAGGTGGTTTGAGAACAAAAATACTAGGCGTGACTTAAAAAACTTGTTTCTCAAAAGGTGAGTAAAGTTGAAAATGTAAACACTTTAAAAAAGGGGTTTTTAATTAATCCCAGAGGACAAATATATCCTGTATTGCTAACGCCTATTGAAGAACTGGGAACAGTAACAGCCTCGTGACCAAGGTCAGAATGTCTGCATTCTAGTCTTGTCTTGCCTACTTGTTAATGCTACGTGTATGCCCCTGGGCAAAGGACTGGATATTTCGAAGCCTGTCCAGACTACGGCTAAGGGTAGTTTTGATGTTCAAACGAAGCCTTATATTTATCGGTGTTTTGAAAACTACAAGAAGCTCAGCTCCATAAATATGTTTTTGTTATTGCATCGCTGAAGTTTTCGCAAACGTCCAAACAAGAGGTATCTAGGTTAGAGCAATTTCGCTCTTCCACTGGCCACTGTGGGCTCTCCTTAATTCTTGTCCTCCTCCCCCGTTATAAGGTTGTCTTGTTAAGAAAAAAATTTTCAGTGTCTTCAAGATTTTGTTTAACTAGCAAGGTGGTGCCTGTAAAAGTACCAGGTAGACAGGGCTTAAGATAAACTGCCAAACACCAAGTATGTCCGAAAGGACTTAGCGGAAGCAGTTTCGTCTTTAAGATCGAGGCATTGTGTGCGATCAATCAGAATGCCGGCCACCCAATGGAAACATGAATTGGCTGAACTAGTGGTCCGGGAACGTAGTTATTATAATTCCATTCTGGTATGATTTGTCACCATTTCAGGGAATAAACAGGATAAACAATGAACTTTAAACTCACAGCACCCAGCGCCCCAGTCCCAGGCGGGGAGGGCGAATAATGCGCGCGCACTCGGCTCCTACGGCTCCCGATGCCGTGAATGCGCCTTCCCGGCTGGCGGTGCACGCGCTGCCGCTGGCCCACGTGATCCCGGGCGCGTCAACGGCGGGAGAGGGCGGGTGATCGGGCCGGCTCTGCAGCGCTGCGCAGGCGCGCAGGGGCCGCACCGAGCTGAGCCCCGCCTGCTCCCTGTAGGAGTTAAAATGGCGGTGAGGGGAACCTGGAGTAGTCCCGGAGCCTGAGCCACTGACAGGAGCGGAGAGGGCGGCGGCAGCGGCGGCGGCCGCAGGAGGAGGAGGATGGCGGGGGGTGCCGGCGCCCGTGCGGACGGCGGTGCTGGCGGTGGCAGCGGCGGGGGCAACGGCCGGGGTCCCAGCAGCAGCAGCAGCAGCAGCAGCGGCAGGAGGAGCCTCCAGGGTGAGTGTCCCTCGGTGTCTCCGAGACTGTGAGCCGAGGCTGTGCCCGGCGCGGGGCGTCCCGGAGAGGAAGGGGCTGTGCTTGGACGGAGAGGCGGCCGTTCTGGGACCGGGCCACCGCAGAAGGCACCGGGCCGCCGGCGGGGCAGGGACGGTCTTCCGTCCGGGTGTGAGGCGACGACGGCGTCGGTGGACTGGCCGGTCCCCCAGCACTCCGAGGGCGGGCTTGGCTGTCCCAGGGGCAGAGGCTCGAGGCGTGGCGCCCGGGGTGGGGAGAGCAGCTCTAGGTGGCCGTGGTGGCAGCCCGGCGGGCTCCGGGCTCCGGGCTCCGAGGGGCGGGACCCGCCGCTCCGGGACGCCAGGACAGCGCTCCCGAGTCGGGTGCGCGTATACCCCGCTGCGGGGCTGCGACCACCGCAGGGTGGACGTGAGAGCGGCCAGCCGGAATCGAAGAGGGAGCAGGCCGGGGACGGCCGCGCCCGGGGGAGAAGTTGGATGGTGCGGGTAAGTTCTGTTTCGGGATCGGAGTGGCACTGCGCTTTGACAGGTTGGACGGGAAACAATACCGAGTGTTTGATAAAGGAGTCCGTGAATGGCCCAAAGCGTGCCTTTTTCTGTGTGTTATCATTTGCACAACTGTTTACTGCCCTTATCCCGGGCATGAGAACTTTCTCACTGTTGTTTTTTGTGTGTGTGTGTGTGTTTTTTTTTTTGAGAACTGTGAGTGTTGCTTCTCTGTTTTGAACTACAGCAACACGTCTGCACAACCCAACACAGATAAGAAGTGCTCTGGGTTAGGCCTAATTTACAGCAGCAGCAGCAGCCTTGGGTGTCTTCCCTGGGGCACTGTTCCCTCTGCGAGAACGTCTTGCTGCCATGAGGACAGAGGCATTTTCACCGAATTGCTTAGTTTTTCCAGCTAACGAAATCTTTTGTCGTTGACTAGCATCCATTTCTGTGAGATTGCTGGAATAAATTACTTTCTTCAGGGAATGTGGAAGAACGATTGGAAGTTGTAAGAATCATACATGTGAGTGGCAGCTGTGGTTGAACTTGTCTTGGATTTTGGAGTCAGAAAAACCTTTAGGGGTGTGGTGGGACTTGCTTTAGAGCTGGGAAACCAGGCGCAGGGAGGTACGTGACTTAACTGTGGGCCCTGTAGCTGGTCAGGCATCGGACCCAAGCGGGGCCTCGGTTTGGAGAGCTCTTCGCTCCTCTCCTGATTCTTACTCATGGATCGCATCCTGAGCGGTGCTACCATCCCCGGGTCTTTGTGTAGTCAAGTTGAAGAACCTTGCTCTGATTCTGACAGCTGCCGTCAGTTACCGTAAGTAACTGATGATTTTTTCCCCCTAACCTGAATTTCATAAAAACTGACATTTAAAGTTTTCACAGGCCTGGGACTCCATTTTTGCCCGATTACAGCATACATGGTTCATTCTTCCATGCATTCAGTAAAACTCAAAGGTCAACATTCTGCCCCTCGACCTAACTACTGTGTATTATTCCAACACCAGCTTTTAAGCAAGTTTTTTTTGCATCAGATTCTAATTTTAGGATTCAAAACACCTGTTTTGTGTTTGCTGCGTTATAACACCTAGTTTCCATGTGTCTTGTTGAGTCATAGCAATTTTCTTTCTTGTGTCACAGGTTAACCTTTACAAATACAATAACATTGAATGATTCTGATTTCATAATCTCGTCAGTGAAACGCACACGTCCCAAGTTGTACCTTGTGTTCAGTTAAACAGGTGATCTGCGTTGTGTTTTGCGTCATGCCGCAGGAAAAAAGAAAAGAGTGGATCAAGTGGAATGTATAGACTTTACCCTCAGGAAATAAGATGTACCCGTATGAGTCTAGAAGACCATCCAGTAAGTTCTACCAATGCAAAGAATGCTGTGGGTGTTCTGGTTAGAGGGAGATAAATGAGGCCTCAGGAGTCTAAAGAACTTCCTGGAATGCGTGGGGCTTGAGCTAGCCTTTGAGGGTTTAGATTTACAGAGAGATTGGAGCAGTTACTTTGTGAGGTAAAAGCCAGAGTAGAAGGTGGAGATTCGCTTTGGGGGAGGGGTATGGAGGGGAAGTATGATGAGCTGGCTACTAAATTTTGGGGATACTAAAAGGAAAACATTAGATAGTTGGAAGATATTTGTCTGCATAAGAGATTGAGTACTGGATTGAGGAGATTTAGATTTTTTTAAATTGAATGTATTGGGGCAATATTGGTTAATGAAATCATACAGGTTTAAGGTGTACAGTTCTATAACACATCATCTGTATATTATATTGTGTGTTCACCACCCCAAGTCAAGTCTCCTTCCATCACCATTTGTCCCCCTGTACCCTCTTCTGCCTCCCCCACCCCCTTTCCCTCTGGTCATCACCATACTGTTGTCTGTCTGTGATGGTTTTTTGTTTGTTTCCCTTAATCCGTTTACCTTTTTCACCCAGCCCTCCTACCCACTCCCCTGTGACACCTTTGAGTCTGTTTCCCTTTCATTAGTTTATTTTGTTCCTTAGATTCCACATATAAGCGAAGTCTCATGGCATTTGTTTTTCTTTGACTGGCTTATTTCATTGGATTTAGATTTTGGTCCTCTTTGTGAGATATGGGGGGCTTTTGAAAGTTTGGGGGTCAGACGTTAATTAATGTGGTAAATTAGCAAGATGGACCTGTCAGTTATCTATAGATTGAGTTAGAATGAGAAGAAACTGAGATGAACCAGGGCCAATAGTAGCTGTAACAGCTACCTGGGTATGAAGAGATGAGATCCTGGACGAGGATAGAGTCAATAGGAAGGAGACATAGCAGGTGCTATTTTTATTTTTATTGCAGCAAATACAACTTAAAGTTCCATTTTAACCTGTTTTAAGGCTGTAGTTCTGCAGCATTAAGGCTGCTGTGCAACATCACCACCACCCATCTCCAGAAGTCTCATCATCTTCTCCAGCAGAAACTCTGTCCCCATTAAACGCTGACTCGCCATTTCTCTTTACCCATAGCCCCTGACAGCCACCATTCTACTCGCTGTCTCTGCATTAAACTACTCTGGGAACCCCATGTAAGTGGAATCATGCAATGTCTATCCTTAGGTGACTGGCTTACGTCACTTAGCATATCTTCAAGGTCCATCTGTCTCGTACGTAGCATTTGTCAGAATCTCCTTCATTTTTAAGGCTGAATAATATTCCACTGTGTGTATACACTACATTTTGTTCATACATTTATCCGTCAATGGATACTTGGTTTGCTTCCATTTTTGTCTGTTGTGAATAATGTTGCTTTGAGCCAGGCTGTACAGATATCTGAGTATGTGCTTTCATTTCTTCTAGGCATATACCCATAAAATTTTACATTCCCACCAGCACTCTATGAGGGTTCCACTTTTTACACATTCTCAGCATTTAATTTATTTCCATAATAGTCACCCTAATGGGTGTGAAGTGGCAGCTGTGTGTGTGTGTGCGTTTAACTGACTTTAGAGAAAGAGAGAGGAAAAAAATACATTGATGTGTTGTTCCACTTATTTATGCATTCGTTGGTTGATTCTTGTATGTGCCCTGATCTAGGATTGAACCCGTAACCTTGACGTATCAGAAGGATACTCGAACCAGCTGAGCTTCCTGCCCACGGCTCACTGTGGTTTTGACTTGCATTTCACTGATGATTAGTGACGTTCACATCTCTTATGCTTATCAGCTGTATATCTTCTTTGGAGAAATTTCTATGTAAATTATTTAAATCAAGTTGTTTATTTTGTTGTGGGTAGTTCTTTATATGTCCTGGATATCAATCCCTTATCAGATACATGATTTTCAGATAGTTTCTGCCATTCTGTGCATTGCCTTTTCACTCTGTTGAGTGTCCTTTGATGCATAAAAGTTTTTAATTTTAATGAAGTCTAACTTATCAAACTTCTCCACTGTAAAAAGAAATAGGCAAGTGAGTTTTTTAAAAAGAGGTGTCTTTTTAAGAAATGAAGTAACATTTTTCTTTTTAAGTTGATGCTAGCGGAAAGAAGTTATCAGAATCCAAAATTTCAGAGAGGCATAATTTACTTTAGATTTATAGTGCAATTCAGACATCCAGTACCTATTAATATTTGCAAAACAAGTTCAAAAAATATTTAATGAGATCTGTGGTTTTTTTATTTTTTTGACAGTCTGTAAATTTGTCATTACAAATTGTTTTTCGTAACATCCTTACTACGTTAAATAATATAGGAACTTAAAAAAATATAGAGTTTTATAATTGGCATTAAATTTGCAGGGTAAATCAGATTCATCTTAATCCAGTACACACAACATCCTTTAAATCACAGGATTCAAAAAAAGTCCCCTCTTTTGAGCATCGTTGGGAGTATTTATAGTTGTAATGTAATTAGAAGAACACTAGACTGGGATTCAAACCTCCATTCAGATTCCGACTGCTGTTTCTGTGAACTTAAGGGAGCCATTTAACCTGTCTGAGGCTTAATTTTCCTGATCTGTAAAACTAACTAAATAAAACAGATTTATGTATTAAGTATACATAAGCAGTGTCTTACATAGCAGCTTTGCCACCTTGTAAGTATTTATTCCATTCTTTTCCTCCCTGTTACCACTTCCTTACTAGTCTGGACTGTTGAGCAGCCTACCAGCCAAGTCACTGCTAATTGTTCTGCTCTCCCTCTTTTTCTCTGGCTATTCTCTGTGTTGCTACCATACATATGTTTCTTAAAAAAATGAATTAGAGCATGATACTTCCCCACTTACACCTGTGTTAACTTTCTGTCATCTGTAAGACAAAGCACAAATTCATGAGTTTGAGATCGTGTCCAACCTTAGATTTCCTGTCACTCCAGCTATACCAAGCTGCTGTTTGTTTTCTGTGCTTCTGTTTTTCATGTTTATCCCAGTGTTTGTCATCCAGGAGACTGAGATGATTCATCACCCACCCCAGGGCTAGATTTTGATTACTCCAAGCCAGTCAGCTCAAGGCATTTCCCTGCAAACTGATACTTTTCCCAGTGAGATTGAAAGGAAGGAGACATTCTGTTTCTGGGGAGAGGATTTTTCCCATGTGACCCCAGTTGTTACCGGCATGATGAAGCATGCCCTAAGGATGGCAGAGCAGCAAGGTAGAAGGAACTTGGGTCCATGGCAACACTGTTTTAGACATGTACTGAACTGGGCCTGGGGCTTTCCCTACCATGGAACATCTCATGACAGATAAATTTCTTATGGTTTAAGTCAATTCTTCGGAGTTGCTTGCCATCAAAAAAATCTCCTGATGGTTACAGTCCTCTTTATTTTTCTAGACCCAGTTCAGACATTACCTTTACCAGTAGTTACACACTCACGCACGCCCTTAGTACTTTGGACCCCTCTTCCATCCCTGTTGCACTGTACTACAATCATTTGCTTGTACGTCTGATTTCTGCACATCACTTTGTGTACTTTGAGCCAAAGCCTACAGTATATATCAGTGTCTGGTACATTATAGATACTCAGTGAATGAGTTGTTAGGATGAAATAATAACATGAAAAAGTGCTTTGTAAACAATTTTTAATAAACGTGAGGTATGGTATTGTCTTTACATTAAGTCAATTAGACCAGACATGTAAAGTGGTTTTTGCTTATCCTTAATTATTTTCTAAAAGTGTTCACTCAGATCGAAAGTTTGACAGTCCCTTAAATGCTATGAAAAAAATCTTACCTACTAAAGAGGAATCCTGAAAGGAGCAGTAAATGAATTATGTTGTTACTGTGTAATTCCCACCCTCTCTTCCTTCCTTCCTTCTTTAGAAGGAGACTTGAATGCCAGAACTAGCTTCAAGTATAATGTATGTCTTTTTCCCCCCGTATTTTGAAATTATAGTAAGCCTGTTTTATCTGGGATTTGTTTGTGAATTGCTTTTTTAGAGGAAAATTCCATAATTTGCTTCATAAGACTTCGTTATTCTTGTCTTCAGACTTTCCCAAAATATTTTTTGCTTGCTTAAGACTAGACATGAGAATATTCTGGTAAGCAAAAAAACTTTGTGGCAAAACAAGGTGGATGAGTTTGTAGCAGATGTTAGTAATAATTTATGACAAAGAAATCTCTTTTAAACTGTATTTACTAAGTCAGAGCTCCATCACATGCTTCAGCAATAAAGCCTGACAAAGGAAAGTTAAAATTCCCAATTCGAGAGTTTGAAACCCATCAACTGTGGTAAAATTATGAATATATCAAATTGTTTTTAAAAAGCTTGCTGAGCGCTCTGGCCTGTGTGGCTCAGGTGGTTGGTGTGTCTTTCTGTAGACAGAAAGGTCCTGGATTTGGTTCCCCACAGGGCACAATCCTAGGTTGCAGGTTCAGTCCCCGGTCAGGGCATGTACGCGAAGCAACCAATCAGTATTTCTCTCTCTTACCCCGCTTCATCTCTTTCTAAAAGCGATGAAAAAATGTCCTCAGGTGAGGAAATACGTACGCACATACGTGCATACATACATGCTTGCTGATCATCTTTAGAGGATGTTGGGAAGTTATTTGTTTTGAAAATCAGTAAATAAAAATAAAGAATCACTCATTCTGCCTTTTCTGTACAAACTGTACAACAAACAATTGAATAGTTGAGTTTCTCTTGGAGAAGTGTTGCAGCTAATGAATAAAGAAGAAATAACAGAATATCTCCATGTTGCAACCCTTAATGAATTAATGACTCTAGTTGGTGATTGCTGATCATTGCTAACATCACAGACTGAGAAGTAGACATTTTGTACCTGTTGTTGGGAGTGCACACCCCTACCTGTGAAGCAGTCTTGGCAAAATAAACTTTAAAAATACAACAGTGATCCTGAATCTAATAAAGTCACTGGGTCTAATTCAGTTAGAGGAAATGACAGGAGTCCAAGGAACATATACTAACTACATCATGGTGATGCATTTGCCGAAAGCCAGACTATGAAAAAACTACGGATAACCTGACTTCAACAAAATTACAAGAGGGAAAAGGAGGGACGTGAGAGGAACCTGTTAAGGAAGATTTAAGAGACATAGTCATCCAGCCACAATGTATGAACTTTATTTGGGTTCTGATTTAAAAAAAAAAAAAAAACTAAGAAAAAAAAAAGAAACAATTGGGGAAGTATGAACCCTGTCTGGGAACTTCTTAAGATAGTATTGGCCCTGGCTGGTGTGGCTCAGTGGATTGAGCTCTGGCCTGTGAACCAAAGTATTGCCCGTTCGATTCCCTGTTCGATTCCCTGTCTAGGGCACATACCTGAGTTGTGGGCCAGGTCCCCAGTAGGGTATGTGTGAGAGACAACCACACATTGATTTTTCTCTCCCTCTCTTTCTCCCTCCCTTCCCCTCTGTCTAAAAATAAATAAAATCTTTTTAAAAAAGAATTTAAAAAAAGACAATATTGTTCATTATTTTAGATATGATAATGGTATTGTAGTTTTTTTTTTTTTTTTTTTGGTGTGTCCTTTCTTGCAGAGATGCATAAGGAACTATTGACAGATGGAATAATATGTTATCTAGGACTTGCTTCAGAATAATTTAAATGGGCCCTGGTTAGTATGACTCGGCTGGGTGTCCTCCTGCAAAGTGAAAGGTGCCAGTTTGATTCCCGGTCAGGGCACATGCCTAGGTTCTGAGTTCAGTCCCCAGTCCCCAGTCGGGGTGTGCGCAGGAGACAATGGATCAATGTTTGTCTCTCACATCGATGTTTCTCTTCTCTTTCTCCTTCTCTTCTTCTATCTCTAAAAAATTAAAAACAAAATAATCCAAAGGAATTAGATAGAGAGTGGACTGGGGTCTAGTGATACAGAACTGCCACAAATTGGTCATTGTTGAAACTTGATGATGGTTGGGGGTTGGTTTTACCATTCTCTTTACATTTGTATGTATTTTTTCTTCATTACAGAAATTACAAAAGTATCTTCTGCGAAGGGTGAAAAACAAATAATAGGAAGGAGTGAGACTAGAGAAGCATGGCCATAATCGTCTTTGCTGTTTAGATGCTAGGAGGTTGAATATAATTCACAGCCCAGAAACTTGTGTTGTTCACCAGCGATGCGGAGCACTAGGGATTACTTTAAGATCTGTCCTTTAATGTTAGGTGGGGGTGACAGAGTGGAAGCCGGCAGTGTAAGACTTGAGTAACAAAATCAGCAGTGCTGCAGGCATATGAGTAGAAGGAAGACATGGCTGTTCTCTTCAGAAAGGCTGGTAATAAGACTGGATACTTTTGAGATGCTTTCTTGTTTAGGACAGAAAACGCTAAATTAGGGAATCAAAATACCTGGGATCTAGTTTTGAAGTTTTGCCATTTTACCGTATGTATTTTACTTTGCATAAGTCACTTCACATTCTACCTTAACTACCTCATTCAGAGATATGAGAATGAGGCCTGTCCTGCTTACATTGAAGATTTGATGTGAGAATAAAATGACAACGTGTGAAAAAGCACTTGTAAACTATATATCCCTTTATAAAATTCTTGGCTTACAATCATTAAAAGATGTGAAGAAGGGAAGACATATCATTGTTTTTCTGCCTGTTTTAGTGAGGTTTTAAAGTTATAGTTCAAAACATATAACATAAAATTTACCATTTTAACCATTTTTAAATGTGCAGTCCTATGGCTTTAATTTCATTGTGCAGCCACCCCACCATCTACCCCCAGAACTTCATCTTCCCCATCTGAAGCTCCGTGCCCATTAAATACTAACCGCCCACCCGTCATGCTGCTTTCTGTCTCTGATTCTGACTACGCTGGGTACCTCGTATATGTAAACGCATATGATGTTTGTCTTTCTGTGATTTGCTTTTTTCACTTAACATAATGTCCTTAAGACTTATCCATGTTTAGCACATATCAGAATTTCCTTCCTTTTTTAAGGCCTAAAAATATGCCCTTGTAGATTTCACATTTTGTTCATTAGTTAACCTGTTGAAGGACGCTGAGTTTGTTTCCACCTTTTGGCTATTGTGAATAATGTTGCCGTGACTATGTGTGTTCAGATGTCTGTTTGAGTCCTTGTTTTTATTTTTGGAGGGTACATAGCCAGAATTAAAGTTGCTGGATTGCGTGTTGTGTTTAATTCTTTGAAGAATTCATATTTTTTAAAAAATAATCACTTTATTGCAACCCAGACATGTGCCCTGACCAGGGATAGAACCAACGACCTTTTGCTCTGTGGAATGACTCCCAGCCGACTGAGCCACACCCATCAGGGCTGCCCTTGTATATTTTTTAACATTTGCTAAATATGTTTGTGTCTGAAAATGTGATTTTTTTTTGTTTTGAATGAATTTATGAGAAAATTCGGTTTTTCTTTTAAGTTCAGTTTCTGTTCGTGTATTCTCTGGTTTTAGCTTTCTGTCTTCAAATCCTCTGTAAATGCAAATCTAGACTCAGATTTCTCATTGCCTTCTCTAAAACACCCAAAGTCACTTTTCTATACACCACTAAGCCAACAGTAGAAACAGTTGTCCCAGTTAGAACAATGATTTCATTTATTCATTCAAGTACTGTGTGCCTGGCTTAAAAGTAGTCTTCTGTGATGAACCACATGGCACCATGCCCTTGTAAGACAGTTGATTGGGCAGGTTGTGCAGTCTGTCTTGGAGGGCCTCAGAATCATTTCCACCTTCTTCTTGTAGGCTCTTCTTCTTAGCTGTTGGAGAAAATTGTTTTGATCCTCTCAGCACTGTCTTGGTTTGGGGGGATCTGACTGCTGCTAGGAGAAGACAACAGCCGCTTTAGGGCTGGGAAAGGCAGCTCCTGCTCTGGCTGCCGTGTTCATCCCGGTGCTGGCCCAGGCTTCCCAGCAGTCTCGGCACTGCCAGAGGCCCAGGCCGGGGGTAGGGGTGTGTGTATGTGGGGTGGTTGGCAAGGCCCAGGGGCTGAGAGTCAGACTTTGCACCTTCCCAGCTCTCTGGTCCCATTTTTTCTTACCCGTCACTTCGGGAAGATCTTATTCTGAGGTTTTAAGTCTGGTGAAGCATTTTTAGTGAGCTGTGTGGTGAAAGTGGCAGAGTAAGAAGTCTGTGTGTGTCTTTATAATGTAGCTGCGTAGTCCTTTACCCACTACTTTCCAGTAATTGATTCTCAGCTTTAAGTGTCTAGAAACTGAGTTTTTCAGAATACTTGTACATCTCTAATATATTCATCCAGGCCAGGTCAGACTTGGCACAAGACTGGGTTCCTCGTGACATCCCTTCTCTTGCGACGAACCACTTCTACTTTCCAGTGTCAGTCTATATTTATCATCTTATTTAACTCTTAACCTCATAAGTAGGTGGTATGAGAATCACCCTCTCATTTTAGAGAGAAGGAGAGTCTGGTCCTTATTAACAGGTTTGTGGACTATGGTAAAAATCCTTGAATAGGTCTTGCATCAAGTATCATCTACCTTGAAGCCATTTAGTAGTCTTTCTAAAGCACAAATATAACAGTGCTTCTGTCCTATTCTATGCTTTGATCCAGTAGTTCTTCCATGTGTTCTTTTTTTTTAAAGTTTTTATTGAATTTATTGAGGTGACATTGGTTAATAAAATTATATAGTTTCAAGTGTACAGTTCTGTAATACATCATCTGTATATTGTATTATGTGTTCACTCCATTGTGTTCTGAATAAAGGCCCAGTGCCTTAGTATGGGATTTGAGGGTTTTTGATCTACCTCCTACCCATACATTCAAACATATGCACTCCTTAGGCCTTAGACACATTATCAATATTCATGTTACTCAAATAATTGTGTGTCTACTTTGTGTTCTGTGGTGGATGATAAGGATTCTAAGATAAATAGACTGAGTACCTACCCACCCTCAGGAAACTTAACAGTCCAGTGTATACATTATTGTACTGCTGTATTGTAGGTCACAGAGGTATAGGGTTATGAGAACTGGCAGTGGGGCATTGACTGGAGTGGCAGCTGTTCCTATTTATTTATTTATTTATTCACTGTGTATGTAATACCTTAAATGACGTTTTCATTTTTACTCAATGCACTCTTATTCTTGAAGATCGGAATCTAAACTAGGAAGCTAAAACAGCAATCTTTAAAAAAATTTTTTTCCCTAAGAGATCTCATTCAGGACGCAGTCACTGACTGCTGTATTCCCAGGGCCTCACTGCCTAGCAGATGGTAAATGCTCAGAATTGGATGGATGAGTGAGTGTGTCAATGGGTGGATGATCAAGTATAAGAAAGTGTCATCCTGCCATCAAGGAACATGTAGTCTAGCTATAAATATTCAGAAAGCATTTTTGCTTTGATTTCATGAGCTATCCTTTCAGTTAAGTCATTTTTTGCTTAACATGAAAGATTCTTTTAAGTTACAAAAGTCACACTGTTAGGTGTGTACTCACTTCCCAATTCTGTAATGGAACTATATTTGTCTGCTCCGGAAATTTTTCCTCAAACATTTAGGAGGAAAAAAATTGCAAAGATAACATTGTTTATAAGAGCCTGAATGTCATGAGTGGTTTTGCAATTTACCAGCTCTATGACCTTGATTAAGTAAAGTAAGCCTTCCACGCCTCATTTTCCTGACTTCCCAGTCTCTTCTTGTGTAAAATGCCGATAGACCCTGGCCAGGTAGCCCAGTTGGTTAAGGTGTTGTCCCGAAGTGCCAAGGTTGCAGGTTCGGCCACTGGTCAGTGCACATACAAGAAGCAACCAGTGAATGCATAAATAAATGGAACAGCAAATTTATGTTTCTCCCTCTCTGTCTCTGTCTCTGTCTCTCTTAAAAATAAAATTGTTTAAAAAATTACTTTCTTTAAAAATTTAGCTGGGAAAGTGGGGATACTAATAGACTGACTCCTCACATTATGGAGAAAATTAAAGGAGTTAATCCATGTAAATGGCTGAAGAATGGCTGGCTCATAGTACTCAACCCATGGGTGTTACGATAATTACAGTATTGTAATCACAGTATATATGTCTTTCTAGATTTGTATTCCTATGAGAAGCTGATAACAAACATTTAAATGCTAGCTGTAAGTTTTACACACCAAATTTAAGCATTTAAATATAAGCCAAAACAATTTTGATAATTCTGGAATCTGGGTAATGGAGATTTGGTATAGCTCAGTATACTATTACTCTCTTTTGTGTATTTTTGAAATGTTTTATGATACATTTTAAAATCAGAAATGTGATGATTTGAAAAAGATGATGCTAAGCAGTCCTGAAGTAAAGAAACCTATTAGGCTGTATTTAATCCTACATTTTTCAAAATTTTGGGAAGACTCCGGAAATGCTGGTCTAGGGTTTTTTTTTTTTTTTGAAGAGAGAGTTTGTTTTTTGTTTTTTAAAAAATTGTCATGGGGTTGTTAATTCTCTCTGTTGCATTCAACATGACCCCCCCACCTCACCCCAGTTAGGTCTGCTACAGTCACTTATTTTAAGCCAGTTACAGTATATCATCTGATTGAGAATGGTGAAACTAGAAAAAGAATTTACCAGATTTCTAGGGGCATTGCATCCTGTGGGCCTTTTCTAGTCCCATAGGCCGTCTTTCTCTTTCCTGTCTTGTCATCCCAAAATTGGATTTCTTAATGTTTGACTTAGGAGACAGGCAAAGCTTGCCTGTAATGAAAACATCCCTGGAGAGATTAGACTGTGATTAACTCTCCTTTCCAGCATGTAAAGGCAGCAGATTAGATTAATAAATAAATAACATAATACAGAGTTTTGTTTGCCTAAGAAATAAATGAATTTGTTCCCTGAAATTTTTGAGAAATACAGCGTTAGTACTAGAACCACACAGTCAAGGTTACCCCCAGGATTTGGAACTAGGGACACAGGGTACACTTAATGGTTATATCTGATCCAGAAAAATCCTTCCCACCAAGTTTTTCCAAGGCCTTTGTTTCTTTTGGTGTTGGAGCTCCAGTAGGAGATGTGAATGTCACCCAGATCAGTCCAGCTTGAAGGGGATTCCCATGGACTAGAAGCTACCAGGAAGAGACTCTATCCCTAAGTCCCAGAGACACTTTTACTTCAAGCCACCCCTCCAGGACGAGACCCAGGCTGTCCCTATGGTGCTCATTATGGTGGCAAATGGCCAAAGCATCCTTATCGCAGCCTGTGACTTTCCTAGTGCTTGCTAGCTCTTCTTGTGTCTCCAGTAGGACTAATGATGTCTTGTAACCCTTGTGACTGCTTTAGATTATCTAATTGTGCTCCTCATAAAATTGAGCTTTCTTTTTTTTTTCTTTTAAGGTATTTTTGATGAGATTTAAGTCTCTAATGGACCAATGTAAGTGTTTTGTGTTCCTACAAAGCTTACGAAATTCTCAGGTGACAATAATTCTTGTGCGTGTGCCCACATAATGTGATGAAGTGACGTGACAGTGAGAACTCAGTCTGCTGCCGTGGACACTGATTTTCCTTCATCTGGAAGCAAGGCTCCATTCTTCCTTCTTTTGTTTCAGCAGCCTACTTTGTGCGATGTTAGTGAGTTTTTTCTGCAGTCAGTAGAAATTACAAAGAAAACAAGGAAGTAGGACGGAACTTCAGGAATGAGGAAAGAAGAGGAGGAGGAGGAGAGGACGGCCACGGGAGGGGCCCTGGAAACCCTCGTCCGGCACTCTGCACGTCAGTCCACCTGTACTTCCAGGCTCGAAGCTCACCTTTTAAATATTTTTTTCTCGTTCTTGGTATAGACTTTTGTTTTGTGTAATGTTTTTATTCTGGATCATTTTTAAAATATTTCAAATCTAAGAAGGGATTGTCTCTGCCAAATGCGAATCTTCAGTGACTAAGAATAGGATTCGACTTATAAATGAGGCCACAGACTGGGCTTCCCAGGACCCTAATTCCTGTAAAAGAACCACAAAAAATGCCTGAAAGAACCTTGAAACTTTTAAGGAGCTCAATTTGAAAATAAAGATTTATTAGACTAACTTTTTTAATGAGTTTGAACTGAAATTAACCCATGCAGATTTAGTTTCTGTTTTACAAGACTTGACAATAAAAATGAGTTACAAAAGAAGGCAGCCTTTTCTGTATTTCTAATATTTCAGAATAGAAGACTGAATTTACTTACACTAAGTGTCCCACTTTAAGAAAACTGATTTTGCTGGAAGAAGTAATTTTCTTAGACCATTTAACATTTACAAAATGGTCAGTATGTTAAACTCCCAGATGAATGAACTCGCTGGATAGTCTCTGCCTGCCTGTAGCCTTTCCGACTTCAGCAGCGTGCACTGAAGCGAAAGGTCTACTGTGCTCTGTTTTCCTGGGTGGGCAGGTACCTTTCAACTAGGAAATTTGCTTGTATGAGTATGCAGTTTGATTGAAGTTACTGCTACTTTGCGTAATATCTAATTAGTGGAAAGTTCCCAGTCTTGTCTTGGACACGATAGGTAGATAAGTCTGCTTAAATAAATAAATTTTCGTGTACATTGTAGAAAAGGATCGAAGGAAAGCACAATGTTAATATTGATTTTCTTAAACTTGGATTCTGAAAGTTATGCTGTGTCACTAACAGTGGAAACCAAGTTCAAAGATCTTGGCACAGTTCTGTTTCCAGCAGGATTTTTTGTGATTGTGTGTTTGTGTTTTACTATATTTGTTAAAGCACTTCATCCTTCCTTATGAAGCTAGAGTAACTGCCTCCTTGTTGGTTTTCTGACAATTCCAGTGATAGATTTCAAGTTATGTTTTCTCTTAAACTATTACCCTTTTTAGTCAGATAAATTTTATATATCCAGATGCTGTAAAGATTGAGAAGTATTCCTACTAACACTGTTCTCTCTCAGAGTTTCTGCTCTGTGTATATGTGGGCCTCCTGCTGGCCGTTTGGAAAGTTAGGGTTTTAGAGTGTAGAACTTATTCTATAATTGTTAAATTATCTCTTACTGGCACTTCTCTGTCCATGTTAAGTCAAAGTATCAGGTAATAGAAAGCGGTGTTTAATTTCCTTAAAGGCCACAGAACAAATAACCTAAAGATACAGTGGTACCTACGTCATTCCAGAACTCATGACGAGCGCCAGAACCACCGAGAACCAAATGTTGGCATTTTCTCTTGCGGGGCGGCGTTGTGGCTTGTACAAGTTCTAGCAAGTGCGCCGAGTCCTGTGGCCCGAGCAAGCTCCGAGTGCTGAAACATTCTTTCTGGCCGAAATGTGATCAGTGCGGGGTTGTAAGAGTTCTAAAGCCGATGAGCACCGAGGGGTGACTACCTCGTTTCAGCTGCTCATCATTCCTCCCCGTCTTTCAGTAAAATGCCCAGTTTTACAGAGTAAAAATCAATTTAAGCAGTTTTATCTAAGGTGGAAAAACAATAAACCTATCATTTAATTAAATCTGCTTCTGTATATATGTACTGGTATCAGCCTCCTAAGTGTTTGAAAATTGTTTTGAATATTAGATTATAATAACTGGTGGCCACTTCTAAGGATTAAAAAAATCAAAACTTTTTTCTAGTCTAAATACTTTTCCTTGTGATTCTTTCCCCTGTGATTTGAATTATTTTCTGTAACTATATATTTATATTAGTCTGATATGTTGCTTTTTACTGTCAGAAACTATATAATTGGTATATTTTATGGCTCAAAATTTCACCTAACACTGATTCATAATTGATGTTTAACTGTTTGTTTACATTTTCTGAAATTTTTACACGTGAATTTGACAGCATGTCATTATTTGCAAATAAAAGCAGTTTTCAGTAGCTTGCTTTTTTTTACTGTGCAATTTGAGATACATTTGAAAATATGAATAAAATTATTTTTGTTTCATGTCAAGAAGTGGATGAAAAGAGGCTGCTGGATCCAGGGTTGAAAGTCCGTGAAGGCCTCTGGGATTGCACTCTGAAGAATCAGCAGATGGGACGCCTGAGTGACTGAAGAAAATGGGTGCTAATGCATCTAACTATCCTCATTCATGTTCCCCAAGGGTGGGGGGAAATTCTCAAGCCCAACAGACTTTTATAGGTAACTGTTTCAGTTTTTTCTAACTTTATTTTCTTTAGTGAATATAAATAGAATTGTGTTTTTAGTGGTCTTTTTGAATTAAAAGAGGATCGAACTGTGAAAAAGTTATTACAGATGGTAATTCTATAGCATCCAGGATTTTTTCCCGACAAATGTAAATTTGCTCTGTTTGTCCTGTTCCTTATTTAATATAAAAATGAGTTATTTGAACTTGTATTTTTATAAAAACAAAATCAGGGTTTTTAAAAATGGTTCAGAAATGTCTATTAAATTTTTTAGCATGAAATATGTGTTAAAGTAAATGTTGAAAATGAATGTTAAAAAAAAGAAACATGTTTTCATTTGTTTAATTTTCTTCTTAGGGACATCATCCTATTCTCAGCAAGGCTATGGTTGTGAATCAAAATTATATAGCCTTGACCATGGCCATGAGAAACCACAAGACAAAAAAAAGAGAACCTCTGGCCTTGCCACCCTCAAAAAGAAGTTTATTAAGCGTCGAAAATCTAATAGGTCTGCTGATCACGCCAAACAGATGCGAGAACTCCTGTCCGGGTGGGATGTGAGAGATGTCAATGCATTAGTGGAAGAATATGAGGGAACTTCAGCCTTAAAGGAGCTTTCTCTACAAGCCAGTTTGGCTAGACCAGAAGCTCGGACATTGCAGAAAGATATGGCCGATCTTTATGAGTATAAGTATTGTACTGATGTAGACTTAATATTTCAAGAAACTTGTTTTCCTGTTCATCGTGCCATTCTGGCAGCAAGGTGTCCATTTTTTAAAACACTGCTTTCTTCCTCACCCGAGTATGGGGCAGAGATCATAATGGACATCAATACAGCTGGTATAGATATGCCTATGTTTTCTGCTTTGTTACACTACCTTTATACTGGAGAGTTTGGAATGGAGGACTCAAGGTTTCAAAATGTCGATATCCTGGTTCAGCTTAGTGAAGAATTTGGAACACCAAATTCCCTTGATGTAGATATGCGTGGACTTTTTGATTACATGTGTTATTATGATGTTGTCCTTAGTTTTTCTTCAGACTCTGAACTGGTTGAAGCTTTTGGTGGAAATCAGAACTGTTTGGATGAAGAGCTCAAAGCTCACAAGGCTGTTATTTCAGCACGGTCCCCATTTTTTCGAAATTTATTACAAAGGAGGATACGGACTGGTGAAGAAATCACAGACCGAACTTTGAGGACTCCCACAAGAATTATATTAGATGAGTCCATTATACCAAAAAAATATGCAAAAGTTATATTACACTGTATGTATACTGACGTGGTGGACCTCTCCGTTTTGCACTGTAGCCCTTCTGTGGGGAGTCTCAGTGAAGTTCAGGCTCTCGTTGCAGGGAAACCAAACATGACCAGGGCAGAAGAAGCCATGGAACTTTACCACATAGCACTGTTCTTGGAATTTAACATGCTTGCACAAGGTATGAAATTCTGATTTTTAATTTTGCTTTCTAAAATTACCCATTTGTCTTCCGGAATGAAAACATAACCAGTACGTTCCATGATTTCAGTGTTTGGGGTGTGAAAGGGCCAGTTTATTTCAAATGTATAGTTATGACATCTAAGATAGAATTCAGGGTTAGTGTTAATGTGTCACTTCATTTAGTATTAAAAACGACCATTCAAAACTAGTGACTAAGAGCAGTACATGAGACTTAAGGCTCTTTCTTTCCTTAATGCAAGACGATAGGTATGGGGATATATAATTACCCAGCTACCACCCACCTACACCCTGTCTGCACCCAAGTTTTGAACAAGCCACGTTTCTGGATTTCAAGGTTATACTTGATCTGGGACTTCTTGGATAACTTACATTGTCTTATTTACACTTGGTGTCTTATCAATGCTGAAGTGTTTAGAATAAGAACAAAAGTTCATAACAACAATGAATATGGTCACAATTGGGTATATTCAAATTTATTGACTCAAAGAATTAGGCAGGGTGTCTGATTTAAATTTTAAAATATTCTGTATCATTTCAAGCTCAGCTTGTACATAAAGCAGCAACCTACAGCTTGTATGACATGTAAGGTACAGTTAGTGCCAGACTCATGTGCCTTCTTCATTTAATTTAAGCTAAAATTTCTAAGTTAGGGCAGCACATTTTTTATTGTAGCCCAATTAATATATGGGCATTACATTAAAATAAATGTATCTGTTGGTAAACGTTAGAATCTTAATAGTTCAGAGCTGAAAAGAGACCTTCCATGGGAGAGCAGAGGGTAAGTGCTATCTTGACAGAGAGCGTTCTTAGCTTTCTGTGGCCATATATTGAAGGAAAACAGGTTATATGACATGAAATTACTTGAGAAGTTTAGCTAATGAGTACTTGCTAAAAGAACATTAGAAGTTGCCAATTAGAAGAGAATGTTAATGGTTTCAGTAAAAGACATAAATTTAATAAGGAAAGCTAAGCACATTTTTCTAACTTGAAAATAATGTATTGTATGGCAAAATTTACAAATTAATAGGACTTTGAGAAAGAAAAAAAAATGAAAGCCCCTGTTAAATAACATGTCAAGAATAAAATGAGAAGAATTGCATAGCAGACATTGATAAGCATGAGAGAAAACATTGAGATTTCTACTACATAAAGAATTTTTAAAGATCTTATTTCTTTTTAGTAATGGTACTAATCTTGTTTCCATACTACAGTCAAAATGTCATTAAAAGATTTTCCTATTAATCATTATATTAATAATAGTAGACCATTTAGATGTCAGACTATAGGAAAATATGTTATCAAAAATAACCTATCAGCAGCCGTGTCTGGGTAGCTCAGTTGGTTAGAGAATCTTTCCAATATGCTAAGGTTGTGGGTTTGATCCCTGATCAGAGCACATAAAAGAATTAACCAATGAAGGCATTAATAAGTGGAAAAACACGTTGATGTCTCTCTCTCTCCCTTCCTTTCTCTCTAAAATATCAATAAATTTAAAAAAATTAAATGTTAAAAGCAGAGTTTTAAAAAAATAATCTAGGAGCTCGACCTTTTATTGTGTAAAACCAAAAATTGCTTCTACAGAAAAATTTGATGGTTGCAACATTTCCAAAAAGGTGTAAATAATATGTTTTTATTTTTGACATGCTTAAAAAATAAGAAACTAAAGTGTGTTTTATATATTTTACTATTTTTAAAAATGGGAAAGCATTTTTAATATAGATATTTTTGCATATTTCAAAACAACAAAAATATCTATCTGAATGAGAAGTAAAATTATGAGCCAGCTCTTGGATTTTAGATAATGGTTGATCTAGAGTTATTTTATAATAAGTGAGATAATTTTTTAATCACTCAGCTAGAAATTTTATTGTTATTATTTTAGGGGCATACACTGAGTAAACAGCTCTGAAAATGTGAGGATATACCATGTTTTCATAATTTTTTGAGTAAAAATCCACTCTTTAAGAGAACTATAGTTTTCTCATGAACTTCAACAGCCTAACGAGTCTGCCATAAGAATTTGTTTTCTTGTCACAAAATACTGTTGACCTCAAAACAAAATAGCCCAGAAATAGCACCAACATCTACATGCATATTCCATTATAGGACATTTTACAGTAGTGCCCTTTAAACTGCAGACTTTATTTTTTCATCTTAATCAAAAGTAGTTCTCTTGAAGGAGGTCAGGGGGTGAAGGTAGAAAAAGATATAAGGGGGATAAATGGTGATGGAAAAACTAATTTTAAAAAGGAAAGAAAAAGCATAGTTTTCAATCTTTGGAATATGAAATTTATAATTTTAGTTCCAAAATGGACTCTGTAATGCATTGCCCATATTTTTAGTCATAATACATATGATTATATTGTATTGAATTAAAAATCTAACAAACAACTGAAAGCAGTGACCTATTTTTTTCCCCTAGCAACTTGGTTAGATTCCAAGAATGAGTGATTTGAAACAAAGAGCGAAGACTAGCTGTCCTCACCCACTACTCAGTTCTTAACCGTCCTCTCCATTGTTCCCATGTTGACGGTCTCCCTCTGTCTTAGTTCATTTGTGCTGGCAGTTCGTTTTACTTCTGTCTGTAATTGTTTCAGCAAATGATCCCGACTGTACTTCCTAGAGAGTGATGCAGCTAAGTTAGCAACGGTTATCAACAGGTCAGAGCAATGTCAGTTAAACATGCGCTTTAGGTGGAGAATTAATCTGTTTCAGGAATGGCAGTTCAGATGACTCTCAAGTTATACATCTCAAATAATGAAACTTAGCACTTAATTTTTTTTACACAAAATTATGACTAGGGTTGTAAAGTGTAATATTTCATTACATGTTTTATTTTAGAACCTGAACCATTTTTCATACAGATGACGAACACTCCACCTCTGACCCTCTGCTCATACTTTCCTTTGTCTTGAAATAGTTTTGCCTTTGATCTCTAAATATCCAAATTCTACCCCACCCTTTAAAACCAAATTTACAACCTTCCTTGTATTGTTTTAGGCATTCCAAATTAAAGTATTTTTTACTTCCTGCAAACTTCTGAAACACTTATTTTTAGACTTTCACATCTTCTAACCTGTGTTACCTGTCTTATTCCTCTCTCAGCTAGTGTATTATATGCTCTAAAGACAAGATCAGAGTTTTTGTCATGTTGGAATCACCCTGAGAACCTAATGCAGTGTTCTGCTCCTTCAGTTACGTATTTTGGGTTATCTTTAATACCTGTGAAAAACAGTAACTTTTCTTCTTCTAAAAAATGGAGGAATGTAGTCATTGTTTAACCTTAGAA
The DNA here is from genome assembly GCA_039655065.1 of Glossophaga mutica. Taxonomy (NCBI): domain Eukaryota; kingdom Metazoa; phylum Chordata; class Mammalia; order Chiroptera; family Phyllostomidae; genus Glossophaga; species Glossophaga mutica. Next base: position 8,386,742 of record CM077303.1, read on the forward strand.
GTTTCAAATAAAAGGAAAACAATAAACCTCAATCTCGGAGATAAAATATGAAGTATTACTTATGAAAGTAAATTTAGGTGTGGTCTAAATGGTGTACAACTCTCTACCATTAAACTTGGTTTTAAGTTAAATTTCAAATAAAATTATGTCATCAAGTCTTTACTTTTTTGGTCCATTGATATGAAATAGAATATCAGTTGGATTTAAAATATTCATTGACCTGGCTGGTGTAGCTCAGTGGACTGAGCGCAGGCTGCAAACCAAAGTGTTGCCAGTTCGATTCCCAGTCAGGGCACATGCCTGGGTTGCAGGCCAGGTCCCTGGTAGGGGCCATGTGAGAGGCAACCACACATTGATGTTTCTCTCCCTTTCTTTCTCCCTTCCCCTCTGTCTAAAAATAAATAAATAAAATCTTAAAAAAATAAAATAAAATATTCATTGACTATAGCCAAAGATTAATCAAGCAAAAAGAAATAATAAAGAGAAAGAACTCACAGATACAGACAACAATGTGGTGATTGTGGGGGTACGGGGTTGTGGAGGTTAGAAGAGGATACAGAGGAAATAAATGGTAATGGAAAAACATATAATACAATAAAAATAAGTAAGAGTTAACCAACAAAACGTTTAATCCAAGGCCAATCCTTTTGTAATTTATAATTTAGATTAAAAAACTAATTATGTATCTGAAATTTCAATAATAAAAATGTGTTTACAGTAATAAAACATAATTTAGAATGTTAAAGTAACTTGGAAATTATTCTAAATTAGGCATTTTTTTAACTTTTTTGTCATGTTTAATTTATTAAGGAAATACAGAATTGTAAAGGGTTGTCATTGGTTCTTGTCTGTTGAAGGTAGAGTATGTATTCACCCTTATTTGAAAATTTAAAAGACAGTGTAAATTAATATTACAGCTTGTTATATGACTTTGTAAATGTCAATGTTTATTAGTCACTTGGTAGCCATAGCCAAGAAGTATTATTTCTAGGTACAGTTCATCTACAGTAAAATTTATCAAATGTTTTCTATTTCTTTCTATTTAACTTAAGGAAAACCTTTTCTCTGTGATACTGAAATTCTAAGGGTGCCACAGTGGAGGGAAATCATGAGTATGAGACTTGTTCTATATGATTTTGTTTTCACCTCTCCCACATTGTGTATTTATTGTAGTCAAGGTCTGGGAAACTGGATTTAATTTGAACGTGACAGACATTAATATAATCAGTAAAAGATGAGATGCGGTCAGTATGGATATGAATACAAAACTTTGAACAGCATAGGACCACTTATTTAGAGCACATTAAACTCTAGTCACCATGAAGAGGGCAGATAACATCTCCGATGGTGCATCTCTGGTGCGACACATTCTGAAATAGAGAAAGGCTTGTAAACTTAGGGTACCATACTTGGTCTTGAGTTACTGAGATCTGTTTTTCCTTATACCTTGCATATATCACTATTTACATATGACTTTCACAGTAAAACAAGAATGGTTAATTGTATTAATTGATCAAGACTTTTGATGGCAATAGGACTAAAAAAGCGCACATGGTTCTTTTAAGACCTTAAAAGCTAATTTTTTAAATTTCAGATTAGCCCTGAATGGTGTGTCTTAGTTGGAGCCCTCGGGTGAGGATTAAAAATAATAATAAAATTTCGGGCTAGCCTATGTATCTACGCAAGATTCAGTACCAGGGAGAAGAGAGTTAAAGTTTTTTTAATTTCACCGTGTGCCCAAACTTCATGACAGGCACTCGATGTGTGTTGTTTTATTTCATCCTCATAACCCTGCAATAAGAATTGAGTTATTTTCCTTACACACCATTTGATGAAAGCATGGTTTCCAAGTTTCCAAAGTCAAAAAAACCCAGATTCAGATTTTTAAAAACCAACGATAATGTGATTATAATTTCAGAGAACTTTCAACCTTAGAAAAAGCCTTAGGCAAAACAGGGGCATAAAAATGGTCCGCAGAGCTTTGCTGTGGGGGCGGGCTCCTTGGTCCGAAGTCCCACTTTGGCAGATGGCTTCATTGCTGCCTTTGCCTAAAGCCCCAACTTATTTTTCTTTTTCCGATTCTACCATTGTGAAACTTTGAATATTCGTATACCTTTCATTCCGATTCTACCATTGTGAAACTTTGAATATTTGTATACCTTTCATGAAGTACAAAAACTGCAATCCAAGAAGCAGGTTATTTGGTATAAGGAAAATAGGATCAGGGGAGAGCATGAGTGACTGAGGAGGGAAATGCCCAGGCTTTTCAAACTCAGTATTGAGATACATAGAGTTCAGTTTCTGCCTTAAAAACAGATATTGTGGTTAACTCCTAAAATTTTCAAAGTGGAAGGACTCTGAGCAGACAGAAGTATTCTGTCTACTTTTGACTTTGGATGAAGCTAGAATAAAGTATTCTAAGAATTTAGATTAGTAATGATATTATTTAGCTATTGCTGTGCGCAAGGCATCGGGCTAGGCTCTCTCTGTGGAACACCTCACTTAATCTTTATAATAAGCTACATGGTAGCTGCTGTCATTTTTCCCATTTTGGAGATGAGGAAACAAAACCCTTAAGTTGTTACTTTCCCAAGGTGACTTCTAGTGATCAAAAGATGGACTTCAAAATAAGAACTTACACTCAGTAGCTAAGTTTCCTATATACTGTGCATTCATAAATAAACCATCTCCCATAGCAACTTTACATTTGGATGATTTATTTCAAAAGCAGTTCATCTGCATTGTTGAAGAAAGGGTGTGATTCAGAAGCACAGCCTAAGGTGTATTTTTACCTACTCCACTTCTTTCCCCAAACTCTTAACTTTGAACAGTTAGGAGTTTTCTTACAAACCTTTATATGTGCAGGAATGTGTGTGTGTATTTCACGTGCATATCTGACTCTGTTGTATTGGGTTGGCCAAAACATCTGTATGGTTTTTTCCATAAAAAGACACATTTTTCATTTTCACTAGTAACATTATTGATTTGGATATTTTGAGTGTATCTGCTGCTATTTCCCTCTTGGTATTGCGTTAATTGTTCTCAGTGTCTTGATTTGATCACTATCACTTCAATTGGTCTGCCCAATTGTGCAGCGTCACCCAGTGGGGAATCTCCAGCACGAAACTTTGCAAACCACTTTTGACACATTTGATCAGTCTCAGCACCTTCTCCATATACTGCACAAATCATTTTTTGTGTTTCAGTTGTGGTTTTACTTTTCTTGAAAAATAAAGCATAATACGTCAAAACTGTTGCATATTTTTTTCCATCTTTGGAAGAAAATTTCTTCCATCTTTTCCATTAAAATGGCTACACAAAAAATTACCAGTTTTGATACGTTTTTTTAAATGCACATTGGTGTGACAGCTGTCACAATACAGTCTAACAAAATTGTTTTGAATAAAGTTAAAGACAACTAAGCGCTACTAGAGCCATCCTCTGGAAAAAAACAAACTTTTTGGCCAACCCACTATACACTTTATTATTTGTTGCTTTTGCTTTTATAAATACCTCCTAAAGACTGGATCGTAATTTGGAGTGTATTTATATGAAGTCACTAAAACAGTGAATATAAGCTATTCTGAAAGTTTCTTGCCTCCAACTATTTTTTCATGTATTTTGATGAAAAGAAATATCAATTTCTGTTATAAATTAACATGGGCTAACCTCACTATGTCTCCATGAAGGGGATGACTGATACACTAAATGAGTTTGAGCTCTGTTTTGGCATTTCCACTAAAACATTTTTATATAACTCATATTAGCACTGACATGTCTGTAAAACTTCTGATAAATGCTTTGTGCGCCATGTCACTTGAAGGCAAAACATCCACGCATGTGAAAATAGTGCCAGAAAATGGGAAACATAGTTTGTATACTCTAATGTCTATTTCTAATCATATTCTCTTCAACCATAATAGAGTTGGCCTATTTCAAAGTGGATTGGTTTTAAATTTACATTTCCACTGTCAGTGTTCTTCCTAATTGAAATTTTCATTCAAGAACATTGCAGAATTTTGACACTGATTCATGAAAATATTTCTAGAAAATACATGGGTTTTCTAAAGCTGCTGATATTAGGACTTGTAGCTAAGGTTTAGAAAATGTTCTAAGCTAAATTTTGTACTTAATAGTTTCTTTGTTATCCTTACAGCTCATCTTAAATTCTGGATTAATAGTTTTTAAAGGGAAACAATAAAAAGACCGTGTTTAAAGTATTTCATGGTATGAACTGCTCTCCTAAACTACATTTTGATGTGAGATGCGTTGTTTTAAGGGAGCACACAATCATATTTAAGAGATAACCAGTAGATATCAAAAAGTATCACTGATTTTATTTTCTGAAAATCGTTAACATGTTTCTACACACAAAAGCCTTGGATTTTTCTTTTAGTATAATGGAATTAAGGATGCTAGCTTACGTTTTGTCACTAGTGGGAAGATGGTTTTAGGGTAGTAAACAGGTAGAGGTGTAAATGGGTATTTTTTGGTTTTAGATAAAGAGCAGTGAACCTCTGAGTTTTTCACATGCTGAGTCTGGGATTGTTTCTATTTAGCAACGCAGTAAGTGATCTTTGAGAGGAAATTGCACGGTACGTTTAGGTCGTCGCTGTTTTATGGTCTTTGACTCACTCTACCCTCTTTAGACCATACTCCCTTCTTAACCTCCCCCATCCCTCGCAAACCCCAGGGCTGGCTTTAGGGTTTGGGTGCTGCAGTACAGTGGGGCCGGCCTCACTGAGGAAATGATAGTGGCAGCTGATACCGTAAGTTGAAACAGTGTGCTCTGTTACGAGTGTATTATTTTATTTGACCCTAAAAATAATCTAACGAAGTAAACTTTGAGGATTGGGAAACATCTTTCAGATGAGGAACGGGAAAAATTGGACACATCACACAGCTACAGGGACCAGGGACCAGGGACCGGCCCGCCGGTCTGACCCTAGATGTGTACTCTGCATCTCACTCCCCGCAAGGCGCCTGCACGCGAGAGCTTGTGCTCACCTTCAAGGAGCTCAGGCGTCCTGTAGGTCCGGCTAGAGCCCCTGAATTACACTGTAGCAGAGGCTTACTGGCCATGCCTTGGCCAGAGGAATGATATCCCATGAATACCTTTCCTTTTCATTATGCCATTCTCACTTACCTCCCAAAACACTTAAACACAGATGTTAAAAGTGTCGTGTTAGGGCCCTGGCTGGTGTGGCTCAGTGGATTGTTTGCTGGCTTGCGAACCAAAGGGTCACCAGTTTGAGACCCAAGCAGCTCACAAGCCTGGGTTGTGGGCCAGGTCCCCAGTAGGGGGTGCACAAGAGGCAACCACACAGTGATGTTTCTCTCCCTCTCTCCCTTCCCTCTAAAAATAAATAAATCAAATCTTTTTTTTTTTTAATGTTGTGGTAGGGAACATTATAAAGTAAACATTAAAAATATATAAATCTATTCAATTGAGAATCTTAAGGGTTCTTAAACTTAGTCTTTTTGTTTGCTTCCTTTTATGGCTTAAAGAGAAATCTTCCATCTTTATCGATGGTTGTCTGTGTGCTTTGGCCTCCTCTATTTACTAAGTTAAAGGTTATTCCCTAGAAGTTTTCAGCTTCTATCCCATCTTTGTCCGCATTTCCCTTTCGCATACCTTGGCAAAAACTGTAAGGATAAAGACTGCAAGCACTTGGTGTACATTTTCACACACAAGCAGCTTGAATCTCATGGCCACTTGCCCATCACAGGGAGTAATGTTCTCAAAGTAGAGAAAATTCTCATTTCCTTTACACTGTTTGCTGGATTCTGTGGTCAGTGGTTAATCTACTGAGCCCTGAGGGAAGGAGCACCCAATAACTTTCATAGTCTGATGGCGTGGGGGTTTTTTTGTTTTGTTTTGTATTAGTAATTTGACTTTTTGAACAGGTACATTCACATGAAATAGTATCCAAAAGGTAAGAAAAGGCAACTCGTTGAAGAGTCTCCTGTCCTTCCAACTTTTTGTCTCCCAACCACTCAGATTCCCTTCCCAGAGGCAAACAGTGATATCAGTTTCTTGTGTTTTCATCCATCCAGAGAATGTCTCAGAACATATCTTTTAAATATATTGAGAGGAGCATAGAAAGATATTTAGAATAGGTCTATAATGTTAGTAACGCTTTCTGGCACCCAGCTATTGCAAGGGAATATTGTAACTATTAAAAGGGGCAGAAACTTTAGAAAGATACAGTTCCACGTAGGTAACTGGTGCTACATTCTCCTTCCATGTTACACCTCTCTACCCAACAGGGAAAACCGGATTGGGAACATTAGCCAAAAAGGGTATAAGACATAAAACCCCAGAAATACTCAGCCTACTGTTCTTTTGTAGTGAAAATAGATTTAATTTAGATTTCTTTTTTTCCAGCTCTATTGAGTTATAATTAACATAATATTGTGTAAGTTTACGGTGTACAGTGTATTGATTTGATACATGTATGGATTGCAGAATGTTTCCCATAAGGTTAACACATCCTTTACCTCACAGAATTAACATTTTGTTCTTATGGTGAGAACATTAAAGCCGTCTGCTCATAGCAACTCTCCAATATACGACGCAGCGTTGTTACCTATAATCGCCACACGCACATTAGATCCCTGGACTTCATCCAGCCCGTAACTGAAGGTTTGCAGCCTTTGAGCAGTGTCTCCCTTTCCCCGCTCCTCAGCTCCTGTAAACCACCCTTCTGCTGTTCCTGAGTGTGATGCTTTAGATCGCACACATCCGTGAGGTCATGCAGTGTTTGTCCTGCTGTGTCTGACTTACTCCACTTAGAATAATGCAGCCAGGGTTCATCCACATTGTCCCAAATGTCAGGAATTTCTTTTTGTGGCTGAGTAATACTCCATTTTGTATACGCAGGGAGAGGCAAAAGTAGGCTTACAGTTGTTTGTATGGAAAATAATATAATAATAATACAAAAATAAACTGTTTTGTGTACTCAAAACTGTGAACCTACTTTTGCTCCTCCCTGTATAACACATTTTTCTTTATCCATTCATATGTTGGTGGACACTTGCATTGTTTCCATGAATCAGCTGTAGTGAAGGGAGGGGGGTTGCAGGTGTCTCTTTGAGACTGTGATTTCATCATCTTCAGATACGTACACCTGGTAAAGGGACCGCCAGATCACACGGTAGTTTTATTTTTAGTTTTTTGAGGAACCTTTGTACTGTTTTCTATAGTGGCTGTATCAACTTATATTTTCACTAACAGTGCACCAGGATTCCCTTTTTTCTACATCCTCACCAACACTGACTTTTGCCTTTTTTTTAGAGATTTTATTTATTTTATTTTTAGAGAGAGGGGAAAGGAGAGGAGAAAGACAGGGAGAGAAACATCAATGTGTGGTTGCATCGTGTGACCCCTACTGGGGACCTGGCCCAAAACCCAGGTATGTGCCCTGACTGGGAATCGAACCGGTGGCCCTCTGCTTCACAGTCCAGTGCTCAGTCCATTGAGCCACACCAGCCAGGGCTGTCTTTTGCCTTTTTGATAATAGCCTTTCTAACAGGTGAGATTATATCATTGTAGTTTTGATTTACATTCCCTTGATGATTAGTGATGTTGAGCACCTTTTCATGTATTTGTTGGCCATTTGTATGCCTTTGGAAAAATATCTTTTCAAGTCTTCTGTCCATGTTTTAATCAGATTGTTTCTATTGAGTTGTATCAGTTTCTTTTTTTATATATATTAACCCCTTATCAGATACATGATTTTCTCCTGTAAGTTGCCTTTCATTTTGCCGGTTGTTTCTGTCTGTGTACAGAAGCTTTTTTAGTTTGATGTGGTCCCACTGGTTGATTTTTGCTTTTTAGTGTCATACCCAAAAAGTCATCACCAAGACTAATGTCAGAAAGCTTTTTTCTGAAGTTTTCTAAGAGTTTTACAGTTTCGGATGTATTTAAGTTCTTACTCCATTTTGAGTTAATTTTATGAGTGATTTAAGATAGTGGTCCAATTTCAGTGTAGGGGACAGATTTAAAATAAAAATAGAATGATCAGCTATTGATGGTATCTTGGATATGGGCTTTAGGAAAATGAATCAATAATGGGACTCAGGTTTCTGGCTTTGGTGCCTGGGGAGATGAGATATTTCTTCTTTAAAACAGTGATTAAAAGTGGGGTAATAGATTTCCCAGAGGAAATGAGGGACTCCTGAGTTTAGGATTTCTGCAGATATCTGTGTGGAACTCTCCAGTGGGAAGTTTATGAAGTACGTCTGGGAGTCAGTTGCGAGCTGTGGGCTGGAACTGTAGGCCTGAAAGTCGTAAGGATGCAATGCGAGTTATGACAGCATGGAGGCAGATGACGTCACCCAAGAAAGGGCGCAGTAACTGGAGCTGTGTATTCACAGCACTTGGCCAGGAGCGGAATGTTGGAACGAAGGAAGGGTTTCAAGACTACGGTCTCATTTAACCTCCTAACAGCCCTGAGTTAGAAGTCTAATCCCAGTTTTACAAATGAGAACATTAGAGCTCAGAGTAGTTAAGTGATTTTACCGAAAGTGATTCTGCTGCTAAGTGGTCAGAGTGGGATTTCAAGTCCGGTTTGTATGATTTCAAAGCCCATTTTTTTCTTACCCTGTCTTCCTTCTTTGTCAACCTCAAGTTTAAATAATATGGAGTTACCATCATTTCTTTCTTTACTTCTGCCAGTATTCTGGTTTAGTAAGATTGTGGTACGTCCTTTTAAATAGCCTTTTTTTCTCTGATTCCCCTGCACTGTCCCTGAACACATCAGTCAGATTCCCTTTTCTGGGAGGTTGACTCCTGGTACTCACCCTCTAGTCCAGTGCCTGCTTTAAAACCACAGACTTGATGGCGGTCCTCCGCTGGCTCCCGAGAGAGGCCTGTCAGCCTGGCATGCAAGGCTCACCATAAAATCACAAGAATTGTTCAGAACATTTCCACGTTTCCCGGATCTCATCAGTACTTATTCATGTATTTGGATATTGTTTACATGCAGATTTCATTGTGATGATCTCAGTGTTCTTTATAAGGATTTCATTTTAATGTTTAAATTAAATTTTAATCTTTAGATTATATTACTCTTATGTTTACTCTGTTATCATTTTTCTTAAAATGACTAACTTTGTGGTGGAAGCAGCTTAAATGTCATCTGACATGAGTTCCATAGCCATTGTAGGGGCATTTCTAATGCGATAAGCCAGTCTTTGCTCCTACATTTTTCTAGAAGGGTCCTTTTTTTTTTTTCTTTTTTTTGAGAGGAGGAAAGGAGAGCAATTCTGATCATTAGAAGCTTAAAATTAGAAATAATCTTAATATTGAGTCAAAAGCCTCCTTTTAAGATGTTTATTCCCAGGACCTGTCCCAGGAACAACCCTGAAGTTGGTTCTTTCTGCTTTGCCTCCCAGAGTGTCATCGGGCATTTCAAGATAGTTCTCAGTCTCTCCTTAGAGACGTAAGCCAAATAATCGTGTTTGCTTGGACCTTTTTTCCTACGACAGGTCTTAAATTTTCTCCTGAGGATTCTGGAGTTTTGTTGGCATCCCATCTTAAAACATAGGTCCTAGAACACAGCACCCCACAGGAGAGCAGTACAATGTTCTTTTTTGATTAGGGCCCTATGCTTGTGTCTTAAAAGCCTGAGATTTCTTCAGCTTTATAGCAGCCATGTTACATTGTACATTCATTCACTTAAAATGCCCAGATATGATTTTTACATGGGTGGTTGTTGCTCTAGCTCTCCCCTGTCATCTACTGTGCAGTTGATTTTCTTTAATCTAGAGAACTTTCCTAGTTATATTTCACCTTCATTTTGACCCATCATTTTAGCCAAGTATGATCATGTTGTCCAGTGTGTTGTTAACCATGTTTCCCAGTTTTAGGGCCCCTGGAGATTTTGAAGCATACTTTTCATGTCTTCTTTCAAGTTCTGAATAAATATCACAAAAACAGAGACTCTCCGGTTCATCCACCAGGTTAATCAGTGCTACTTAGAATGGTTCTGTTAACCACTTTTCTGTCATCTATCTTCATCTCTTCATTATATCTGCAAAGATCTCATTTGTAAATTCAGTTTTATTTGGTACCTACCATGTGCAAAGAGGTGCTAGAGATACAGTGAAGACAGCAGCCCCTGTTTTGTGGGGCTAACCATCTAGAGAGCAGGAAGCATTTTGTTAAATGTTCTGCAGAAATTGGTTTATAAAAATCTCTAAGATATTCTCTTTATTTGGTACCATATCAGAAAAGGAAATAATGAATCACTACTTTTTGCAGACTTTATATTGACTACTAATGATCTGTCACCCGAAACTGGGATTCATTTCCTTTCTCTGTTCACCTTTCATGGTTTCACAGTAGTCTGAGCTCTGGACGTCTTTGGAGTTTGGCTGGATCTTTCCAAGCCCCGAGCTCAGTAGACAGCAGCCCGTTTAGCCACATTTTTGTTGTTGGTTATATGAACATCTCATTTTTTTCTCCTCATATTATCTGGGTCCATTTTTACTTTTTAGTAAACTTAGTTATGAAGAATTTCTGTTCAACTTCAGTCATTTTTTTCTTCTACAATCTTTGTTGCTCAGATTTTATACTTTATATTTTGAAATGATTTTTCCTAAGGAGATTAACTGAGTAGTCTCAAATTTTCTTTTTTTCTTCGAGCCTTTAAAGTGCCATAGCCACTTTCTCCAGAATCCTGGTCCTTTTCACTTAAACTACTTATTTCTTTTTAATTCACCAGAATTAATCTCAGATGGGCTTAAAAGTGCAAAATTTTATCTGTATTCCAAGGGATTAAACTATCAAAGTGCAAGTTCTTTTTTATTAGAATTATACAAAGAGCAGATGTCCTCATAGTTCAAGAAGATAGCCCACCTGTCTTCTTTGCAAGTATGGATTTTCGTCATCGTTCAAGTGCCAGCCGTATCTTTCTTCCGGCCAATTCCCACCATCGTATCATTTTATCCACTCTTTCCCCTTTGGTCCAGTATCTTCCACTGTAGTAAGAGATACTCAGATTGTGGGATTTTCACATAGATATATATTTTCTTCAATAATTGTAAGGATTTTCTGCCTTTTTCTATGGATCTGTCTTCTGTAGAACAGCAGAGTTCCTATAGCAGTTAGTCCACTGTTACTACCCATCCCACCAAGCCTTGGTGATTTCCATGAGATTTTATTTCTCTCCTTGTTCTTTTTTACTATTGCTGCTTTTAAGTGTAGTGTCTCACACACTGATGTTCAATAAGTACTATTTATGATTAACCTCACGAAGTATTTGCCTTCTCTTTTAGGCTGTGAGGATATCATTGCTGAGAGCATCTCATTAGATACCTTAATTGCCATCCTCAAGTGGAGCTCTCATCCGTATGGCTCTAAATGGGTGCACCGACAAGCTTTACATTTCCTCTGTGAGGAGTTTTCCCAGATCATGACTTCGGATGTTTTTTATGAACTCAGCAAAGACCATCTGCTTACTGCTATCCAGTCTGACTACTTGCAGGTAATCATTTATACACCTCTCAGATTCATTGTCATTCATATGTGCACCAAGAAACCCGTCTGCACTCTATCATCCTCACATCTAGGGAGATCAGCCCACCTGGGGATGCCCTCTTCACATGTGTACAACAAAGCCTTCCAGCCCTGGCCCTTCGCGCACTCTGCTACTATGACTCGACATTGGGAACCATCCCGTGTCCTGACTGACCACACCAGAGGGCTTGAGACAGTAGGCAGGGTCAGGAGCACATCCCAACAGTGATTTTCCTGGCTTCCACTAATAGTAAATTCACTATACCAGTGTCTTACTTTTGGTGGGGTGTTAGATACTTAGGCAGTAGGCAGTAGCTTAAGCAGCACACATAAGAATAATAATTTCTGATCTACTCAAATGCTCATTAAAACTGTGTATGTGTACTGCTAATATAATGTTTATAGTACTTAATGTTTTCAACTATGTATTTTTAATCAGAAGTGGTTTTTAGCAAATTCTGTGTTCTTGATGTATATATCCATCTAATTTGGTAATTAAAACTAACAGTAGATTTGAAATATTGCAAAAATTTTCAGGTAAGGTATGTTCAAGCTTAATTTTCTTTTGCATTGGTTTTATGAATTTTATGCTGAAAATTGTACAGCAGTTTTAGTGTTACAAAGACACAAAATCCCTGTGATCCATTTCTTATTTTTTATAGTGGTACTAGAGAAGTTATAAAATGCTCCCATCTCTTTCAGAAATGCAGTGAAGAGCTAGATAAGCCACTTTGCATCCATGCTTTCATTGCAGTACAAACGTCATCGTCTTGCATTTGGTTTTGGGGTCTGGGTCTGTCAGCCTTGTTTGACTGTCCTCATCCAGACCCTGTGCATTATGGGAGTTAGGGTTTGTCAGTTTTCTCCGATTGTTGTCTTTAGAAGCTTTGTATTTCACAGATTGTGCTCAACAGGTCTTTTGCCCATCAGTAGAGTACTGTGTGGGGACTGTTCTTGCGGGAGATAGTGGTCACTGTGTATCCATATACTTTGAATTTTATTTATTTATCTCCATCTTGTCCCAAAAAGAATTCAAGGCAGCTGTGTAAAGACCATATAGTAAGATAAAATAAAAGAGGTGAAGAGAACATGATAAAGGGAAAAAATAAAGGTGGAAATAAGAATAAAAAATTTAGTTAAAGCCAAGAGTGAAGTAACTGGACAAAACCCATGTAGTATATAGGCTTGTGTGTGTGCTGTTGATGGACCACAAGTTTTAACTTGAACATTTCAGACAGCCAGTGGAAAGAGTGAAATGTGGTGGGGAAGATGCACGCTGTGTTTACTCTATGACCTAGAAAAAGTCATTAATGAAATTAACCACTTACCTAATTTCAACAAAATAAGTGTAAACCATTTTTTATTATAGGCAAGTGAACAGGATATCCTTAAATATCTGATTAAATGGGGTGAGCACCAGCTGATGAAAAGAATAGCAGACAGAGGTAAGCTCAGAAAATTAGCTTGCACTGTTTTTCCCAGAAGCTCCCTGACGTGAAGCTACATGTCAGTCGTGACAGTAGCTACTGTTGCCTGGTGAAAGTAAAAAATTTTATAAGTGGAAAGGGTATGCCTTGCTGGAAATAAATACACCAAAAAATTGTATTTTACAGTTTTAAAAGGATACTTTTAATGTTATTTGTCTATGTACTTAACGTTAAATGTTGACTGATTTACAGAAGTAGTAGAATGAGATTTTTCATGTAGTGATTAAAGTATTACAATGCATGTTGTTGATGCAAATGTCCTGGAATTGGATAGCGGCGATGGCCGCACAACGTAGGAAATGTATTAAAAGCCACCAGCTTCTTCTACGCTTGCAAATGGTGAGTTTTATGTTATGTGGGTTTTGCCTAAATTAAAAAATATGTGGCTATCCCTAAAAAGCATATTGCTGTTTATTTTTAAATTCTGTGAAGGTCAAGGAGAAATGATTTTGAGTGGTCTCCAACTGGGGATGCTCTAGAAAGGATGGAAGCATCACATGTAGGAGGTGGACTTTCAACTCTGGAAGCTTATGGTTCTTTTATTTATAACTAGAGTTAGTCTACCTACCTATACTCCTTCCCTCATGGAATATTTTATGCCTATATGATGAACCAAAACCAAAAAGCTTTAATTAGAAAATTTAAATACAGATTTTCCATCCCTGTTATTTTTTAACAGCTTTGTTTATTTTTAATTTTTTAGAGTGTAAAGTGAGAGTTTTATTAGTGAAGCAATGATACAGAGAGCAGCTATTCCCCAGGCAGAGCAGCTCAACAGCTTCAGATGTAATTTACAGATCACAGAGTTCGACTCCTACAGGGGTGCAAGTCGGTGGTTTTTGGTAGTAAGTTTATAGAGCTGTTCTGCCACGTTTTTAAATAGGTAAAAATACCAAGCTCAACTGCCTTTAAACCTTTTAATATATCCCATTAACACACTGCTACTCAAGTACTAGGGAACAAAAGCAGTTTTCCTATTTGATTTCTCTCAATTTATTTCTCTGCGGCCTGCAGAAGCCTTTAGCAATTCTTAGATTTGAATTTTTTAATAGAATAACCGCCATCGATTTGGGACATCTTTGAAGTGGCAGTCAGTACACAGTCTGCCCTCCTTGCCCACAGACTGTGTATTTGCACATTTGCCTGCTTGTGAAAATTTATTTTCAGTCCCCAGATTAGTACTCTTGTCACTTTCATGGGCATTTGCTGACACGTGCAGAGAGACGAAAAGTTTGATTTCCCTGATGTGGATGTTCCAGCGTAAGGTGATACTCTGCCTTCCTGTTTCTGCTTTCATACTGTGAACGCGTCTTCCCGCAGTGTGTCCAGTGCTAAATTTTCACACTCTGACGGGGCTTGGGGAGGTGATCTCGTTTAAAATGGCCTCCAGGTATAATGCTCAGTGCCATCCAGTGTTCCTAAGCACAGGAAGACTATGATGTGTCCCACGGAGAAAAGGTGTGTTAGGTGAGCTTTGTTCAGGTATGAGTTACAGTGCTAATAAATCAATGTATGTATTTAAAAGGTGCCTCTAAACAGCAGCACACATAAAACAAAATTACATCTTGACCAGTTGTCAAAATGTCGTGACCAGAGGCTCACAGCAGTCTACTCCTGTGCTTCCCTCGGGAGCAGTGGTTCAGTATTTGCTAATTAGTTGTTCTCGGTGACTTTGTAGAACAGAACTACCCCAAATAGCAAGAATTGGGTGTATGTAATCTTACATGATCATCATAGGCCGTAGGTCTTCTTCATTGACATAACATTGGTAATGTCGTATTTATTTTGGGCAGATAATGAGCATCCCTGATAACATTGCCCTGGGTTAGAATGTCAGGCTCTTTCACAGGGATGAGAAGGAAGCCAAGCGAACTAGGCTGCACACTTGTCTCAGCCACCTTCGCAGATGAGGGCTCTGCCCTAACTTGTTATGTATTTGGGAGTTTAATGCAAGATTTCATTTGAAAACAGGATGCCACTAATAAAAACTTTTTTTAAAAAAATAATGCCTTGTATAAGTATGAAGCCAAATCATAGCAAGTTGAGGATAAAAACTTCGCTTTTCACATACTTGCGGCAGTTTTATTTCATACCACTCCAGTAAAAGCTTAGCTGCTCAGAAACAGTCTTTTTACCTTTCTGTCACTTATCCATTTAAGGGAAATACCAGTTTACCTACAGAGTTTGCAGAATATTTCGCATTTATATTTGGGAATGGTAAAGGTCTTATTTTTTTAAATACAGCCCCGTAGATTAAAGACATGATAGAAATTCCCAAAATTTATGTAAATTTTTCCTACTTCAATATAATAAGCATATAAATATTTCAAATCTTCCCTTTTCACTAATACCCAATAAGGAAAACCTTTGTTCTCTGCTCTGAACAATGAAAATATATCACATGTCAGAGATCAAAGGCTTCACTTATTACAAAGGTCTGTCCAGAAAGTCTCCAGCCATGTAATAGGAAAAATAGAGACATTTATTGAAGAAGCTACAAGAAACATTGGCACCTTGAGTCCTCACACAGTTCTCCTAGTTGCCATCAGCTGCCCTGTTGTATTTTCCTGAATCTCATCAACAGTCTGAAATCTCTTCCTTTCGAAGGTGGTTTTAGTTTTGAAGTCTTAGGGTACCAAATCTGGTTTCTAGGGGGACTGAGTCACCTGGGTGATTTGATGTTTCACCAAAAAACTCGGCACGAGACATGATGCATGAGCGGGCACATTGTCATGATGGAGCTGCCAGTCACCAGTTGCCCATAGCTCTGGCCTTCTGAATTGTCCCAGTGGTTTCTGTGGAGAATGTTCAAACTTAATGTAAAGTTTCATGCAGATCTGTTGCTCTTCCTGCTCAGTCGTTTTGAATGTGACGGCCACACAGTGCACATGCTCACTCAGTGGTTTCTACTGCCCCCACCGACTAGTACAGTGAAGTTGTCACTGTTCGCACATGTGCATTCCAGTCCACTCTCCTTGGCTTCTGGGTTGCATTGATGTTATGCACCTGTTCTCGTTCTATTAACAATGGCTGGACATTTTCAGGACAGATCTTGTATGCACTAACGTTCCCATATTATGGAAATTTAAGAGACTATCATAAAAATCTTAGAATGCCCTTTGTTTTGCTGCTTTAGATACCAGGAGATTAGTATCTTGTTAAGTTGCTGTTAAACAAGCGGTAGTCTAATGAGCGTACCTTTAAGCTGCAGTGACAAGTAGCACTTGCCCTGCAGTGTCCTAAAAATGGGTCACAAAAGTACAAAAGCTTAAGAAAAAGCTCTGAGTCAAACTAGATTTTAATAGATTGTCATTTTTTTCCCTTTGAGTTAGTATATGGGAAAGAATTCTTTATTCTTTAGTGCAGAGCAATCATAAAGGAATATTGCTGTACTTTTGACACCATGGTTTTTCTCCGTCCAAGAACATCTCTATAACTAAACTTCATAAAACACAAGCATAATTCATACCCCTTTTTAAAGCAGAGGTACTTAAGTACAAAGAATGGTACGGAAGTGTACTAAAGAAGAAAGAAAGCCTTTCTCTGAGAATTTGGAATTGGTTGGAGACTCTTGTTTTCTGTCTCGCAGAGCCAAACTTACTGAGCGGCACTGCTCACAGTGTGAACAAACGAGGTGTGAAAAGACGAGACCTGGACATTGAAGAGCTTCGAGAGATCCTTTCTCCTCTCTTACCTTTTGTGCGAATTGAACACATTTTACCTATAAACAGTGAAGTCCTAGGTGATGCAGTAAGTCTGTCCTCATTGATCCCTTTCATGAAAAGAAAATGCACTAAAAATGTACGGACTTATCTTTGTTTATCATTGTAAATAATTTCTGTAACTAATGAAGTATTGTGAAAGTCTAGAGTCCATGAGGTCAGAGACAGATGTTTGTTTTGTGCTATGTTGTATCCCCTGTGTCTGGCACTAAAAAAGGGTAGAAATTACCTTTGGAGACCCTTTAAGAGCAGCAATAAATTAGCAAACAGGAGGGAAGGAGAATGAATGGTTCAGTGTGATAAAGATGAATAAATCTTATAGTGATATTTCAGTTAAAATTAATGGAGCGGATCATGCTAATTTTATAAGTTTTAAGTGAATTTTTAAACTAAGAATTGTTCAAATTAATGAATGGGAAAATAAATATAAATAGTAGTTCCTCGTGCATTGGTTTATAACTTTTATGTAATGCTGTAAACATAATAGTTTTTAAAAGTTCTCTAAAAAGAGCATAGGGATAACTCTTCCCCAATGTAAAATATATGTTAAAACTCTCATATAATATTTAATCTGTGATGCTAGCATAGCAGGCAAGACAAAATAGTCTAGAAAAGATCCTAATTAATAAAAGAATTAAGCATAAATGAGCTGTCACAAATCAGTGTGGAATTAGACTAACTGATGAACGGGGAAGAGAGGAAAGAAATGTGTCTAAAGTTAAATCCTCATTTCATTTGCACACAAAATTAAGCCCTGTTAGATTGAAAAATTAAATATTAAATTAAAACAGGGAACACTAGAAAAAAATGAAATACTTGTGGAATCTGATTAGATAAAATATTCAGTCTCACTAGTAATCACATACCCCAAAGAAAGCAAAATAAAAGTGTTATCATTTTTCACCTATTAGGTCAGTAATTTTTCAAATAATGTTACTACCCTACAGGAGAAGAATAGCTGGAAATAGCCTAAATATCTAAAAACAGGAAAAATAAGTAAATTTTACTGTAACTACTCAACAGAGTATTTTGCTACCTGGAACAGTGGTTATAATTACTAATATAGTAACATGGAAATTGCTGATAATAGAATATAATTTTAGAAAGTGTCTAAAATTTTATGTATTCTAGAACGTGGTTATGTTAAAATTCATTTGAAAGAAGGAAGAAAATATAGCGACATTATTACAGTTGTGATAGAGTTTTCTCTCTTTGTAAACACTAATTCTGTATATTATTAAAAATCATTTTAACTAATGCAGCAATTAGACATTTATTATGTTTAATAAGAATAATATTGGAGAAAGTGTTTGGTTTTGTTTAAAATCCAGGATTCAAACCAAGTTGAACCTTGAATTTCAGAAGACTGTTTTTGTTTTAGAACTTTGGTTTAGTAGACTTAGAAAAAATATATCGCTGCTGTTAATTCCATGGATACTGCATAATAAGTCCCCAGTAAAAGTTTGCTAATAATGGCTGTTAATCGGAAGTGCTAAGCACCGTGCCGGGCTTCATTTAACCCTCACAGCCACCTTATGATCTGTGGGTGCTTGGTTTATACTCTCCGAGCACAAGTGAGGGAGCAGCAGGGCCGCGCACATAGTTGTGCGGTGCCCCATCTGCAGGGCCGTTTAGGAGCCCTTACGGTGAGGCCCTGGTAAAAGGAGGTGGCCACGGTCACCGGGCTGTTTAATGGGGTTAAGGTTTGAGCCCAGCCCACCTCCCCCTAGAGGCCCTGCCTGGAAGCACCATGCCCACCGCCCGCCCGCATCCTCACACTGTGGGTGCAAGGCCCTCCAGTTCCTGTTTTGTCTTGCGGGGGAGGAGGTTGGGCTGGGGATGGGATCAGTTCCCACATGTTCCAGTAAAAATTGGTTTGCATTAAGAATTCCAAAGGTGAGTCTGATTTGTTACATTTTTAAGTAAGATAGCTCATTTTTAAAACATCATTCCTCTATGTAGAGAAAAACGGAAACTTGTGCGACCTTTTGTTGCCGAGTTCTTTAAATGTTGTTAAACATTTGAGTATTTTTAAATTTCACATACATTTCTAAATTTTTTTACAATGGTAAGTTTGAACATTTTGACTTATAGGTATAATTATTTTTATCTTAGTATTGTAGTGATACCCAAATCTTCATGTAAAAAATAATTTTTTTTTTCAAGACGAAAAGAGGCTTGATTAGTACTCCTCCATCAGATATGCTTCCTGTGTCAGAAGGTGGAAAGTCAAATGCCTGGTTACGGCAAAAAAATGCTGGAATATATGTTCGTCCTCGACTCTTCTCTCCCTACGTTGAGGAAGCAAAGGTAATGAAAACCATTTCCGGGTGTTAGAACACCTCATTATAAATACGAGGACAAACATATTTATTGTGGCATTACATAAATATTTGGAAATGGCCTAAATGTTCAATCATCAGGAAAGTGAACATAAATTCTAGTGTGACTCCTCTGCAGAATACTTTTCTGGAATGCTTAATTATCAAGCACTTTTTTTATAAGTTAGGCCATGTTCAATTGCATTTTACATTTTTTTCATCTTGTCTTGAAAAATGTTAACTTGAAAAGGAAGTTTTATTTTCTTGAAATGGCTGTCAGTATTTTGTGATCTTCAGGATGGGAAAAATGTCCTGAAAGCAGATGGCGCACATTTTGTCTTCCTTCATAAACTAAAGAGGTGCCGCCACTTCTTGTAACTGCTGTTTCTGCGATGGCTAACTGTGGGAATTGTGTTTAGTCTTCGAATAAGTGCACCTACAAAGAAAGAATTTCCAGTGTGTTAAGTCAGTAGTTGGCATTATGTATATTATAACAGTTCTTCTAGAAAATAGGGTAGTGTAAAAATGCAATACGGTAATTTTTTTCAGATGTATTTCAGCCATAAAAACTTCAGGATGGCCTGTTGAGGAATGCACAGTCTTTGAAAGTCAGAAATCACCATTAAGCTTTATGAAATAAATTAACAGGCAAAATCATGTGTGTTTTGGTATAGAACAGATTTATGTTAAATTTTTTCTTGCTTTTATTATAGGAGTTTCTAGTTTAAGATCCATGAAAGGGTTTGTGAGAAATTTATTTTGTTGACTAGGTTGACAATCTACCTCTTTTTGACTAGTTGACATTTTGAATAGTTCTAAAATAGGGGGTGAGAGCAGAACGGTTGTGCCTCGTCTGAACCGAAGTCAGCACTTAAACTCACTGAAGTAGCTGAGGCCTGCGCAGAAGGTTGAGTGTGGCTGTAGAAGGTCTGCAGTAAACCAGACCTGCCCTCCATTCTCCTCTGTCTCAGGCGCTGCGCTCAACCGCAGTCCCCGCTGTCTCCCAGGGGGGCCGCACCTGCACAGGGGTAGAGAGGTGCCCCAGTAAACGTGGAAAACGTCTGTGCAGTGTGTCATTTTGACCATTCTGCGGTGTAGTGAAATAGAGCCATCCGAAGCTAATATTAACAACTGGGTTTATGTGTAGGTCTGTTGCATTTCTTATCAGTCTGAATTATTTTGTCTTTTAAGCATTTCTTTTTGGATCTGATATTTAGCCTATGTATACATGTTTTCTTTGTAGTAACTTTATGTGTAATTTACTTCTGATTAATTTTATATCTTTCCTTCAAATTTCAAATACTTCAGTTAAAAGGAAACTTTTCAGAAGATGATTACTTTTTTTCCAAAGATGCTCCAAAAGATCCTTTAAAATTAAAGAGGTAGGCCCTTCTCCTTTGAGAGATGAGCCACCGTTCCTCCCGAAGCAAATAAAAAAAAAAAATTAAAAAGGTAGGGGTACTTCCCCGTCACCACTAATTGTAAACTTCATACACTGAGAACTAAGTAATTCCATTTTTATACGATGAGGGTAATCCGTTTTTTTCCAAATGCGATTTAACAGAGATGAAAGATTGACTTGCCTGTTCATACTGAATTGTTATTTCAGTCAGTGCTGGACGAGATGATGGTGGAACAAACAGATCTGGTGCGTTTGCGAATGGTTCGCATGTCCAATGTGCCAGACACGCTTTACATGGTCAATAATGCCGTGCCACAGTGCTGCCACATGATCAGCCACCAGCAGATCAGCAGTAACCAGTCGAGCCCCCCCTCGGTGGTAGCCAATGAAATTCCAGGTAAGGCAGTAACCTTGTGTTACGCATTTATATTTAAATAAGTAATCTGATCATTCTGTAATTCCTTTATATGTGCTAATTATCTCTCCGTTCCAATACCCAGTATGCATTGTTCTCCTCAAAGAATAAATACTTACAAGCTAAGTTTTTTGTTTCGAATTTTATTTTATTTTATAGCAACAGGGATATACAGAGTTCGACTCTGCCCAAGGTTTTTCAACCTTGACCCTCTTGACAGTTAGGGCTGGATATTACTTTGTTGTGGGGACTGCCCTGTGCATTGTAGGGTGTTCAGCAGCACCCTGGCCTGAACTCACTGGACGCTAGGAGCATGCATGTGTACACTCCCATTTATCACCTTTTGGAAACATTTTTACTTTTCTAGACATTGCCAGGCACACGTGGAAGGGTCAGATTGCCTCCTGTTGAGAATCGCTGGTTTAGAGGAATTTGGATGTTTTATCACGTGGGGTATTTCTCATGTTATAAGACCTTTTGGGAAGAGTATTATAGATTTATCACTTTGAGTCTACGATTGCCCCCTCAAAATGTGATCACCGTTGGTTTTCTGGAGATCCAGTTTCTGAAGATCTGGTCTGCAAACTTCATTGTGATGCAGTCTTAATCTTACGATTCAGTAAAGTGGCCGCAGGTAAAGAGAAGTATAGCTGTCCGTGTCCAAAAACTGACCATCCATTAATGTTTACTTTAACCGAGGGGCTCTCGTGTCATTTTTCTAAGATAAGGAAATCAGCAGTGCAGATGGGGTCACAAGCTTTTTTAAATTCAGCAAACTATAACATTATTGGAATGACACCATTCATTTTCTGCTTATGACTATCTGTTTCAGGTAAGGCTAATAAAAGACATAATGACAACCTTTAATTGAACGTATACATTATGTTCTGGGACTCATATCTGATCAGTTGTCACCTTATCAGATTTGTCTGCCATATGTTATTTAAAGTAACATTGGATAACAGTACAAAGAAAAATATTTCTGTAGCTGATTTGCGCAGATCTTAAAGCTTTCATAATCAGCAATGTTTTTTTATCATTTTGAGTTAATACTTGAATAGCAACATAATTTAAGTTTAGAACTGAATGTCAAAAGCCCAAATGTTTACAATTAAGTATGTTAGTTAGAAAAAAGTAAGACTTGTCTTTCTGTTGCTTAATTATTTTCTGTCGTTTAACCCTATTCCGGTGTCATCCTAATTCTAACTTGCTCACCACACTCTAATGAAAGGCTCTCCAACTTACTGGAG
Source organism: Glossophaga mutica (assembly GCA_039655065.1). Classification (NCBI taxonomy): domain Eukaryota; kingdom Metazoa; phylum Chordata; class Mammalia; order Chiroptera; family Phyllostomidae; genus Glossophaga; species Glossophaga mutica. The sequence continues at coordinate 8,408,863 of CM077303.1, forward strand.
ATTTGCGGGCTCCTGTCCTGGCTCTGCCACTTCGTTTGTGCGACTCTGGAAGAGCGATCTACTCCCTGCACATTAATTTCCTTGTCTGCAGAATGGGGGTATCTCATTTCGAGGGTTGTTTTTGTGATGACTTAAGGAAGCACCACGAGTAATTTCCTTAGGAGTTTGCCTGGCACAGAGCAAGAGCTCCCTTTTCGCACCAAATAATAATCAGTTTGGCTCACGTGTACAGACTCCGTCCCTGCTTGCCCAGCCCTCTGCTACAGCCTTACTCCAGGTTCCTAACCCATGCTCCTGCTCTGACCTCACTCGCTCCCCTTAAGGACTTTACACCATGGCTCGGCATAGTTTTTCTGGGACGTGCTAGATAGTAAACATTTTAGGCTCATGGGTTATGCAGTTTTTGTCACAGCTACTCAGCTTTGTTCAACTCTGCTATTATAGGCCAAAAAGCAGCCAGAGACAGGACTAAACAGATGGGTATGGCTGTGCGCCAGTAAAACTTCATTTACAAAAACAGGCGACTGGCCTGATGTAGCCTACAGGCCATAGTTTGCCAGCCCTTGCTTGACATTACTCTCCGAGTGCACTTACGTACATCCCAGCTCTGATCCTGCCATTCCCCTGTACAAGTAGCTGCCTGTCGCACTCACGATACAATTCAGTTCCCTTATTCTGACATACAGGGCCATTCATGATCTATCGCACCCGTCTTTCTTGCCCTCTCTCTGAATGCTCTTCTTGCGTGTACTTTCGGACCCTACATTCTAGCCATGCCAGGTCCTTGTGCCACGCCGTCACTTGCCTGTTTTTTACACGCGCCTGCTCCTTCTGCTCGCATTACCTGCCTGCCTGGTTTTCTCCCACTCTTCAGGACTGCGCTCAGGGTTCACCTCGTCCAGGAGGCCTTTCCTGCCTGCCTCCAGTCCCGGCTGGGGGCCGCTTCCTCCACACCCCTCCGTAACCTTTGCATGTTTCCCTCCGCGACCGTTTGTGGCCCTGCACTCTACTAGTTTATTTGGTTTGCGTCACTAAAACCAGAGCTATTTGAAGACAGGGAGTACGTCTTTATGTCTTTATTCTGCATGTCCTGATACTTGAGTCCAATCCCTGGTACATAGAATGAATACATTTTAAAAACTTGGGAAATAATCCTGAGATTCAGAAGAGAGTGTACAAAAGTAAAGTTTAGGCTGGGACCTAATAACACAGCTCAGGAGCTGTGTGGTATTATCAAGAGCCTTTTGGGCACAGTGAAATTTTAAAACCCTGAAAAATAATGAGACGTATATTCAGTACCAAGTTGCCAGGGAATTAAAATATTATCAAAAATCTGTAAGAAGATTCTGATGTAAAACACATGCCTTTTTCTCTTGTGTGTAGTGAGTGGTCTTTTGTGTAGCTCAGGTATTTGCCTACAAACCGTTTTCCCTCTTCCAGTTCCTTGTCTCCTCACTTTGAAAGACATGGTCCGACGTCTGCAGGAGCTCCGACACACCGAGCAGGTGCAGAGAGCCTACGCGCTGAACTGCGGAGAGGGCGCCACAGTCAGCTACGAGATCCAGATTCGAGTGCTGAGGGAGTTCGGTCTTGCCGATGCTGCCGCAGAGCTCTTGCAGGTGGGGGGCCCTGAGCTACACCGTTTGAGACGGGGGGCCTGGGCCGGTACTCAGGGAATAGCGTGGGCATGGCCGGAGCTCTCACAGCACGGGTTTGTCCCTTAGTCCATGCCGTTGCACCGCCTCTGGTGCCTTGGCTAACCTTGAGAGGCGGTGTGGGGGAGGGGACGCCGCTCAGGCTCTGGGGTGAGAACCGGTTGGTATCCCGGCTCCGCTGCTTACCAGCCAGGGCATTGGAGGAGTTCCTCAGCCGCTCTGAGCATGGACATGGTGACTGCTGGCAGTTCATGGAGGATGTGCCCAGCAGAACTGAAAGACGAAGTAGACAAGCCTGGCCCTCCAGTGCTCCCACTCCCCGGTTCGGTCACTGGAGTTCGGGTTGCGGCCACTGTCACATTCGCACTTCTTCCAGGCGCCCCTTTTTTCCTGTCCTCCCCAGATTTTACAGGAAATGTTTTGCATGATGGTTCAAATCCTAATAGCTCTGGAATGAAGAAATGAGTTTTTTTTAACTAGCAGGAAAAAACTCATTTCTAGTTACTACTAGGTACAAAAGCAATGGCATTGGTTTCGCAGTGAAGCTGGAATTTGTAAAGTATAGTAGTTCACTTCCCCTTCCACAGGGGATACGTTCCGAGACCGTCGGTGGATGCGTGAAACTGCAGATGATACCAAACGAGCCCTTTATAGTCCATGTTTTCTCCTGAGCAAACAGCGCTACGATGAAGTTTAATTTATAAATTAGGCACAGTGAGAGATTAAAACAATAATGATAAAATACACCAAGTATAGCAGTGAGCGGTACCAGAATACAAGTCTGTGAAAGTGATCTCTCAAAGGATCTTACTGTACAGTGCGCCCAGCACAGAGCATCTGGACAGAGGGGTGGCTCAGGTCCCAGGGGGGACCGGGCAGGCTGATGGGAGGGTTCCACTCAGTATGGCTCACAAGTTACAACTCACAATTCATTTATTTCTGGAGTTCTCCATGTAGTATTTTTGGACCTTGGTTGACCGTGGGTAACTGAAACCACAGAAAACGAAACCTCTGTCAAGGGGACGCTACTGTAGTTTACCCACGGCCACTAAATCAGAACCTGAAAATCTAATTTGGTCTGATCAAGTGATTGGATTGTTTCCTTGACACAGACTCCAAACCCCTTAGTAGCTGAGGCTCCCGGGGAGCGCGGTGTGGCGTTCGTGGGCAGGACGGACAGCAGGCTGTTCGTGGCTCCAGATTTTCGTTTGCTGGGGTTTCCGTCCCTGCAGGAATCTTGTTTTAATCCATCTCCCTTTCCTTTGCCATTCCAAATTGTATGTTGATTTTACGTCTTAAATTATATAAAAGTTTTATTAAGCATTCCCTTACAGTGTTTAAACAGCTCTTTTTGATAGCTGTACGTTGGCTACAGAGGCTGCCCTCTCTGTACTATTAAGGTAATTTTTTCTTGGAAGCTTCTGGCCTAGAAAATACTTACACCTTTTATTCTTGCTGAATGTGGTTTTCTTAGGTCCTCACTGAACTCTCTCAGCCTGTGAGTTTTCATCTATGAAATCTACTCATCTCTTTTTTTCTTTTTAATCTTTCTTAGAATCCTCACAAGTTCTTTCCCGATGAACGTTTTGGGGACGAAAGTCCGCTCTTGACGATGAGACCGTCTGGGCGATGTCGTGTTAACAGTACCCCTGCTGCAGAAACCATGTTTACAGAGCTGGACTCGTTCGTGGCCTTCCACCCACCCCTGCCTCCTCCGCCGCCTCCGTACCAGCCCCCAGCTACCCCCATTCATAACCAACTCAAGGCGGGCTGGAAGCAAAGACCGCCCAGTCAGCATCCTTCACGTTCACTTTCTTATCCCTGTAATCATTCACTGTTTCACTCGAGAACGGCTTCGAAAGCTGGTCCCCCTCCAGTCTATCTGCCAGGTGTTAAAGCTGCTGCCCCTGATTGCACCAGCGCCTCGGGCCTGGGGAGACCGACGGTGGCCGCCGCCGCTGCCGCCTCTGCCTCAGCAGCGACAGCTTCTGAGAAACAAGCGGTAAGTCGGCACTTCAGGGACTTACCTGGTTAAAAAGTTGGCGGGATGTTAGAAGCAGTTCCCTGGCCCCAAGAGCCCTACTGGAACTCAGCAGTGCCTGCAACTAGCACTGGCAAGCCGGAAGCACAGACTCGAGGGGTGCCGGAGGGAGGGAGTGGGGGAGTGCGGAGGGACAGCGGAGAGCCTGGAGGCCTGGGCACGTGGCGGGCGCCTTGTCTTCATTTTCCTCTGGGAGCGTGGGGGGTTAGGCCGCACGGGCGGCTGTTACCAGTTGTGAGTGCTCTCCGCGAGCCGGGCTCCAGCCTCTGTCACTGACTTTCCTCCTCTGTAGGACCTAGCGTTCTGCCACACGCTTCGATGGGGCAGGACGTGTCCCCCACCGCGAAGCGCAGCCTCGCGCCTGTCTGCCTCCGGCAGGGCGCGCATGTGGGAACCACAGTAGCTAGTAAATTACGCCCGAGTTCTGTGCTCAATTTCACACTGCTTTAGAGGTTGAATTTGTTTTATGTAATACATTTAGAAAAAAAACAGTAATGCTTTGAAGTCTTCCTGCTCACATACCGTCAGTAGCATTCAGTGTAGAGAGAAACGGAAGCTGCATGTTTTAGTTCAGAAAATCTTCATTAAAATGGGATTTTTTTCAAATCTAAGGACTAGTGTGCACCTTGGATCAATTGTGATCCTTCCTCACCTCATAACCCTTCAACCCACTCCCCCTGCTGTGCCTCCAAACCCTTCCGAAAAAAGAGGAACCAGCAAAGGTTGGTAGTGTTTATAAACCAAATCCCCATCCTACTGGCCTGGCCTGGCCCTCGGTTCTACAATTACAGAAGTTCTACTGCTTTCTTTATATTTTACTATTATTTCTTTTTCTTTTTCATTGTTGTTTAGTTATAGCTGCTACTTTATATTTTAAATAAAACCCCCTTTAAAGGTAACTTACTGTATGTTCGTTGTAGTTTGAATTACAATAATGAAGAATTGGCCCTGGCTGGGTTTCTCAGCTGGCTGGAGCATCGTCCTGTACACCAGAAGGTGGCGGGCTTGACCCCTGGTCAGGGCGCCTTCCTGGGAGGCGGGTGTGGTCCCCAGTCAGCATGCATGCAGGAGGCAGCCAGTCGATGGATGTTTCTCTCTCACATTGATGTCTCTCTCTCTCTCCCCCCTTTCTCTCTTTCTTCTTTCCCTTCCTCCCCCCTCACTTCCTCCCTCAACCCCTCCCCTGCCGCAAAATCAATGAAGCATATCCTCAAGCAAGGATTTTAAAAAACGATCTGGAAAGAAAAAAGAATTGGAAGTAATCTTAATGTCCAGCAGTGGGAGAGTGGTTAGGTCAGTCATTGAGACAACGCACCATCACACAGTAATTTAAGTAGTGATCTCGAAGAGAATTTGGTGGCAGAGTTTTCTATGCGCACTAAGTTTCATGGTAATTAACGTATGTGCAACGAGAAAAAGGTGAGAGGAACACCTCAGAATGCTACCAAGTGGTTACCGTACTTTGCTGTGTGTAACGTGCTCCTGTGCGTGCATGCTGCACAGCCCCATCGGTGTGTGCATCATACACGGGATTATTACGCCCAGGGTGTGTAATTGTCACACCCATGTGTAATGCACACCCTTACCGTTCCGTCAAGCTTGGGCAGAAACAGTGTGCATTATACATGGCAAAATACGGTATCTCAGGGAAGGTTAAGATTATTACTATTTTTTTGCCTTTAGTTTTCTGTATTTTCCTCTTTCTTAGAAATAAGCACGTATTTTATAATAAGAAAACAAAATCCGTGAACATCATTTGTACAAAGGCGTCCTGGGCTGTTCTCTTTTAACCCTTCCCCCCTTCTCGCTTCTGTTTGCAGTGTGCACAACCTGTACTAAATGACCTAATGCCAGACATTGCCATGGGTGTGTCCACACTGTCACTCAAGGACAGGAGGCTTCCAGAACTTGCTGTAGACACAGAATTAAGCCAGTCAGTTTCTGAAGCAGGACCAGGGCCTCCCCAGCATCTGTCATGTATTCCGCAGAGGCATACACACACGTCTCGGAAGAAACACACACTAGAGCAAAAACCAGATGCTCGAGAAAATCAGCAGGAATATCCAGATTTCTATGACTTCTCAAGTGCTGTTTGCAGACCTTCTACTCCCGCTCCTGGCAGACGTACCCCCTCCCCCTCGCAAGGTGGATATTTTGGTCCTGATTTGTATAGCCACAATAAGGCATCACCAAGTGGCTTGAAGGCAGCCTACCTACCTGGCCAGACCTCTCCTAAGAAGCAGGAAGAAGCTAGGAGAGAATATCCACTTTCTCCCGATGGGCATCTACACAAACAAAAGAACGAGCCAATACACCTCGACATTGTTGAGCAACCTCCCCAGCGGTCAGACTTTCCTCTGGCAGCCCCAGAAAATGCTGGCAACGGCCCAGCGCATGTCAGGGGGCGAACAGCAGTAGAAACTGACTTGACTTTTGGGCTTACTCCTAACAGACCTTCACATTCTGCAGGTAACTCTGAAGCTCCAGAAGAGCGATCCGGCAGAAGACTAGCAGACAGCGAGTCCCTGGGCCTCGGAGCCCAGCGAAATCCAGATTTGGAAAGGGAAGATTCAATAAACAGAGGAAGGAGGTCACCAAGCAAACCGGACTTCCTCTACAAAAAGTCTGCCCTCTGAGCGCAACCTCCAAGTCGTCTGTGCCTGAGATGTGAAACATCCCATTTTATGATGTAACCCAATAACTTCAGAGACCAGTTTATTGATGCCAGCTGATAACTCAGTTTCACATGATTTTATTCTGGGTTTTGTACATACATGTTTATTAGACATGGCATGCTGAGAGGGTTGTTTTGAATGCTGCATTTGTCTGTTTTGTGTTTGAGTAATTGTGTGGGGAAGCATTTTTAAGAGCAAGCAAGCTGGCACTTTCTTCTTTACAAATGATGGAATTTTTTTGCACTTGTACATTTATTTTATCTGTATTGATTTTGTATCGGTATGTTAAACTTTATTGCCACATTTAAAGGACTGTATTTTCATACTTTTTGCATTTTACTGCTCATCTACCAATTTCCACGTGCATTGGAGTGCACACTAAGATGTATTTTCTTATGAAATAGTTCTGTTTATTTTTTAATTATAGAAATTCCAAAGAACAGCACATCAAAATGCTCCTCTCTTCTCAGTAATTGTTTTGGTTCAGAAATCTTCCTGCTCAGTCTCTGTGTAACATTGTCATTCTTTTTGAGTGAGTCTTGGGAGCTGGTCTTCTTTCCTCCGGTGGGAGTCCGGTCAGGATCCTGGAGTTTTCTGGTTCCGTAGAGAACAGGAAGGGGAAACGCCTTTTGTTCCCAGGCCGGAAAGCTGTCGCTGTGTTCACAGTGCGGACGCTCTCAGACCCGCTGCAGGTTCTGGTGGTATGGGCTAGAGAATCAGCCGGTGGGAGTCTAACGGGATCGGATTTTTCTTTGCGGTCAGAATCACACAGCGTGGGGATAGCGAAGTTGCTTACAGTTTGCACTGTGGGATGGCCGGTTCTGAGCGTCACCGGCTCTCCAGCTGCGATGGGGAAGTGACTGCTTACTGCCTTCAGTTGTCTTGCTCTCTATGGGGAAAAAACAAAAACACAAACTAAAGGGCTTCAGTCTTACGGATGTCATTCGGTGTTTGTAAGCATATGTTTTCTTCTAAGTGTTGTTTAAAGTGTGTCTGAATTTTGGTGTCCTGTAAAAAGTTGTATAATGCATAATGCTTTGTCACCAAAAGAGAAAACCCATTGTTTTCCAGTGGAACACTACACATCCTACTTGAACTCCACTTGAGACGCTGGTTTGGGATTTTTCTGAACCACTGAGCACATGGGATCTTTTCAGGTCCTCTCCCTTGGAAGGGCAACGTGTGAGCTAAGGACTTTTTTTCTTACTCTGCAATGTAAATATATTAGTATTTGAGTTTTTAAATCACTTCAGCATTGTTCGAGCTCTCACTTGGTATTTTTACAGACACATCACACACAGCCGTAGCACTTCGAAGAAAAGAGACTTCCTGCACATTTCCCTCGTGTGAAGGGTGCGTGGGAGCCTCTTTTCTGTGTGCGTGTATGTGCGTGTGTGTGTATAAACTATGAATCACTGACACTCTAAAACTATGCAGGGCTAGGGAGCCTTTACAAGCTACCATATAAATCAGTTACATGCACTTTTAAGTCAGTAGGTTTCTCTTGGGTATCAACAACTCTGATTTCTCCTGAAACTGTAGATTCTCTTACAGTCTTTTCGTACTTTACCCTGTGGATATACACTCAGGAATAATCTGACATTTAAAACAATCCTAACGGTAGATCGTCTCAAAGATGGGAAACACATCAGTGTATCTGTGCGTGGGCACGCTGCTGCCCGGCGCGTCAGCCGCGGCGGGTGCGCCGTCCCCGGCGGCGGTGTTGCCGTAAGGTCGGCCGCGCGTCGCCTTTGAGGCTCCCTTTTTCAAAGGTAGAAAGACAGGACTCTGTTCTCCTTGGTAGGGGGTTTGACCCTTACACGATGGTGTCTTTTGAAACCAGTCTCAGTCTGTCTCTCCCTCAGAAACAGAAATTGTTAAGTCCATTATATTCCTTAATGTGTGTTTAATTATTTTGATGTAGTTTTAAATGTCAGTTCTGATTCAGTGCCGTGCCGGTACTGCAAATTAGGGTGGGGAAAAAAACTCTTGTTTGGGACCTTTTAAAAAATATATTAGACAAGAGCTATTTATGCCATACTTTCATTTTTCCTGAAACTTTATTAAATATTCTTTCGTATCTCCAAAGTGTAATTGTAAAAATAGCCACTGTTCGTAATTTTGTTTAATTTATGAAATTTACTTTTAATAACTTAGTCGCTTACCTAGCTGAACTCTGTGTATAAAGAGAAACTTGCTTTACCCTAAGGGGCTGTGGGCTGGTGGGACCTGCAGAAGGCAAACAGGTGGTGGCTGTGTGCGCGCGGGTCGGTGTCGGTGGACGTTGGGTGTGTCTTGTGAAGTATGGTTCCTAGGGTAGGTTGAATAGCTCTGTGCCTCTGGTTTTGAACCCGTCTATTCAATCTTTCTTAATGCTTGCTTGAGCATTAAAACCTTTTAATGCTGTACTAAGATAAATGTGAAGTCCGGGTAGGATTGCTCTCCGAAAAATAAAAGTGTGCATAGTCAAGTTTGGCCACAGGACCTGGCGTTGCGCTCGGTGTGGAAGTTTCCCAGAACCACATCTCAGAATACCGGCTCTCAGCTCGAGGCCCTGGACAATCAGACCGAAGACAATCGCCCCCCTGGGTGCCCACCTTGTTGAGGTTAGAGGACTACCACTTGGATCCCAGGTCACAACGAGATGGACGTTTCTTCCGGATGCTGTTGGTCTGTTATATTTCTTTCAGTTTGGTGATTTTGATGACTATAATGTAAGTTCAAAGTCACCTGTGACTCCTAAGGGAGAAAAGTAGCATGAAAGGCAAACATTATTCCGCAAGAACGGTTGCACGCGTTTTCCGCACGCCACACCCTTTCTCACGTGCCCGGGCAGCTTTTTCCAGGCGCGCGTCCCTAGGCCTCGTGAGCGCTCCCGACAGCGCGGCGAGCAGTTAGATTTTAAGGATTTTTAACGAGGTCCCTTTAGTTTAGTCTTTTTGTAGAACTCTCTGAAACGTGACCTAATTCTTGTTTATTGCTTCCCTGAAATCTGTTTTTATTAGAGTTGCCATCCTTTTGGAGGTTTTCTTTTGTTGTTCAAGTGCTAGCAACAGGCAGTACGTGTCCCTCTGAGTCACGGTGAGGACAGGAGTGTGAGGTGCGGCCGCAAGGCCTCACGTGCCGGTCTCCGGAGAGGAGTTCACGTTTCTCGGTGACGCCGCAAAATACGCATTTTCGTAAGGTTTAATCTACTTTTAGGGGAAAATGCGTTTCATCCAACGCTTGTGAGATACTGGTTTAGCAGTTTTAAGGCATTCTCATTTTTGTCTGAGGACTGACCTCAAAGGGATGGTTAGGAGACTTTTTAAAAATTAGTTGATTTTTCACTCGCTATTGAAAGTTACTATTAAAGCAGCAGTGATGGGTGCTATTCCCGATTCTGCGATGGTTTACTTGTCTGCTAAGTGATTTACTTTCAAACCTCATTACAGATCCTTACTGAAGAGTTACCATCACACACTAAAAGGTATTTTAGTTTACTATTTCCCATTAACACTGTTGTATCAACATATTATGAATATTCAGTTGTCTTTTTGTCTGATAAATTGCAGTAGCTGTTATGTAATTGTATTGGCAAGTCTTTTTATTTTTCTTTTCCTTTAGAAAACTCTCAGACCATATGTCAATCTTCCATATTCTGAATACTACAATGCTGTGGCCGTTTCTATAGAAAGATTACTTGCAAGTGTGTCTTGAAAATAACCTCTGGTGTTTGTGTGTTTACGTGGGTTCTAAGAGATGAGGTGAGCTCTGGACGCTTCGCCGTGTAACCACATGCGACTGTGCTGCAGGGGCAGGTGGTCCAGAATCCTGCGCTTAGACGGGGTGGCTGGAAGGTAGAGATGCCTGAACTCCACTTGCTGTTCATGTGCCACATCTGGACTTCGAAGAGGTGGCGCTTCTCCAACACTGCATTTCTTGTGGTTGTGCTGTTACCAGTATAAAGTCAAGTGCCTTCAATGCTAAAGGCTCAGAAATTTTTCTTAAACTGATTTCATGTCCTATGCAAGTGTTTTCTACAACCTGCATAACCAGTACTTTGTAAAACTTGTTTACGCTTCAATTGTACATAGTGTTTTTTAAGGAAATATATAGTATTTTTATTTAGGTACCTTCAAACTTGAATTTGTCTGTGTGAAGCATTGTAAAACGATACATTTCTCTTTTGAGCATCATTACAGTTGTACAAAGGTTTTCACTGGTTCTATTTTTCTACTGTTACTGATACGCATGTAACACTGACTTTATCCTACATATAGTTGGCATTTCAAATAAAAGGCTTGTATAGAACCTGCTGAGTTGGATACAGTCTGTTATAGCAGTGCAGCCTGCAGTCCTCAATTCCGGAAGCGATTGTACCCCTTAGGGTAGAATCGTGATGAGCTTTTCTACACGAACTTCCCATCTCTAGGATTTCTGTTTCTCAGAGACTTTTTTTTTAACCTTTTGTGGTTTTCTTGGAAAGACATTTTCATCTGAATCAAGGTCATTTTATGTTCTACTTTTTCATTGGGGCATTTCTCAGTGGTCGTATTTCATAAATTTGAGCGAAAAGTTACTTGCGCATGGGGTCTCCAGAGGAAGCTCGACACCCCATGCTGTGCGTGGACCCTGCAGCTGCAGCGTGCCAGGTGCTGTGGTCAGAGACCCAGGCGGACCCTGAGATTCACAGGCCTCCAGGTGCCAGAGGCCCGGCTTAGATGCTGAGCTTTTTTTCTTTTTCAAACTCGGGCTTACTAGTATTTTTCAACTTGAAAGGGAAATCGTGATCTAGAGTCCACGTTTCTGAAAGAAACATGCAAAACCAAAGTTCTCTGATTTCCATTTGTAATTGCTATAAAATAGCTGTTTAAATTTATTTTAACCATTTTACTAAGTAGTTCCATCTTTCATACCTCACGAAGGCAATTGTTTATATTTTGTGATCATCTTAGGTTTAACTGGAGCATCCAGATAAAATACAAGGTTTTTGTGAGTGAGCGTGTTAAAAATCTGAAAGAGAAGCTCAGTCCACTTTCCTGTCTGTACCTGCGGGCCGGCGCCCTGGAAAAGGGCGCTCAGGCTGGCTTCCCTCGCCACTCTGGGCCCGATCTCCCCTCAGGGCACTGGGGAATATTGGAGTCCACTCCTCCCAGGGACTGGGAGTAGGGAGCAGCCAACAAAAAGCTGACAGGACACCTTTTCTCAAACTTTCCGGTGTACCTGGAAATGACTTTTGTGCTAGGAGCAATCAGAACAGTACGCAGCAGCGGGCAGCTTACCATGGCTGAGCAGAGGGCGGCTTGCCATGGCCCAGGGGTGGAATGCAAGGAGAAACTTGCTGGTTTGAGTACCGTTTTCTTTAATCCCTCGTTGATGGCATACTAGTTGTAGTGCCGTTTTCCAAGTGAGGAAACCGGAGCATGGAGATACGGAGTAACTTGTCCAAGGCCATGTGGCTGGTAAGCGGGCCAAGCCTGGGCACCAACCCTGAAGTGCAGCGGCCCAGGCCGTGGGAACGCGTCGTGCAGGGGTTGGGGGAGGCGCGACTGTGGCGTTCATTCGTTCAGCCAACATTCATTCATCAGGTAAGCAGCTTGTACCTGCCAGACACTGTGAGGGCCTGAGGTGACAGTAACAGACAGTCACAGTCCTGCCCGTAACAATTTTAGGGTCTCGGAGGAAAAGCTATTGGATAATTACAGAAGTAATGCCCAGTGCTTCAGGGGGACAAATGCAGAACCAGTATGGCTTTGGCCCCGTGCCAAATGCTGGATGCCCACTCAGTCCAAGGCTTGTCTGGCAGCTGCTTGGAGGTGACCTAACCGGGATGCAGCCCCACTGGCTCCTGGGAGCTCTGCTGGGTGCGTTTCCTGCCCTTCCCGCACTCCCCAGAACACACTCTCCTTCCACAGGGAGCTGAACGAGGCCTCTGCCAAGGTCCAGCTGTCACTTGGGTTGCTTTCAATTTCACGAGGGACCTTTGGGGGAGCTGGGAGAACTGCAGTTTTCCTGGCGCTGATGGTAACGTAAGCCTGTGTTTTCAGACAGGTGAGCACTTCATTCACCTGGGTGTAACTCACGGGGGCGATGACCACAAGTCTGAGCACTGTCCAAGGGAGCGAGAGCTGAGGAAGGCCAGGGATGGGCCTCCGCCTTGGCTTTTCGGTTTGTTTTCTGTTTACTTTTGAAATATTTACCATGTAGGTGGACCACATCTTTTCCTTAGAGGTGGGCTCCTAGCTAGCTCTTCTGCACCTGAGCAGATTGAGATAGCTCACGACCCACGCCCATTTCTTTGTTCTGCTCACCTACGTCCCAAAAGGATTACGGAACTCCCTCCCAGACAACGTAAACCCAGGGACCTGAGTCAGGCCCTGTCTTATGAAACAGCAGGAGAGACGGACCAGCCCCCCTACAGGACCCCAGGGCAGTAGCCACTGTTGGGGTGTACGCATACTCATCTTCAGATAGACGGCAACGGGAGGCTTGTATATGTTCAAATGACTACAAGTAATCAAAAGCCACTATTTTGAATTGGTTTTATTTAATTTTACAGAAACCTGATTGAAGTTTAGTATGCAATTATAAGTCTAGTAACAATTCTACAAAAATGGACATACAATGCCAGAATTCCTTAAAAGCAACCAATACCATATTCTGTTGCATAAAACATGCATCAACTGCCACATGTTGGCCAAAATCAGTCTCTACAAGAAGAGACGGTCCCATACAGTCAATAAGAAAACTGGTTGTGAACAAAAGGTAAAAAAAGAGGTTTTCTGGTTAATGTGAAAGGAACAGTACCTTTCGTAAAACAAGCCCTTCGGCACCAGGTGATTGGTACTGTGGCACAGCAGTGCGTCACCTCCGAGACCCGGTCCTGACCTGTCCTAAGAAGGAACTTGTGGTAGTCAAACGTTTGAGAAGATCCGTGTTCAGGTCACAAACCGATCCACTACTTGAGCAACCCTGCAGAGGGGGCGTGCGGAAACCCTGACTTGGGAAGAGTTCCCCAGCTGGAGGCTCCATGTCAACGATGCCCCGACCTTTCCAACCCAGCCTGTTGACCCTTTCTCTGCAGGGCCAGCCCAGGGCACGCAAGCATCTCCTGTGGCCGTAGGACCTTCCAGCTCCACACGCATCTCCCTATGAGGACCCGTGATTAGGAGCTGTGACGCAGGAAAGGATGGGAGACTCTGTAGTTCTCAATCATCTCGTTCAGGGGTCGGCGGGTGTTCGTCTAAGTGGCTGCTGAACGCACAAAGGAGCATTTTAAACACTCGTGGCCCCGGAGTCTCAGGTACTTGTAGTCACACACCTCGAAGTATCATCTATTGCCAGGACAGAGCGCAACTGTATCAAAAGGTGTTTTCCACATTGACTGGGGGACTTGAAGGAGATTTCCAACCAGCTGAAAGGACTTCCCTTCAAATATGTGGTTTTAAACATTCCATGAGGTTCTTCAGAAGATCTCACAGTCATTAGGGAACCAGTGATGGGCATTAACACTTATATACACAAAGCTCATCACCCGCGCAGCCTAGGGGGGTCCCGTCCGGAACCCTCCACACCCCAGCCTCTTCCAAAACGGGGCATGCACGGCCCTGCTCACGACAAGTAAGCTGAGCCAGTATCTTTTCTTCTTCAGCACAATTTAAAGGGAAAATAATTTATTGGGGTTCTAATAACATTTTTATAACAGAACAATATCAAAATAGGTTTGTTTTTAATATATGCTTAGAGTATCCCTGATAATATAAAGAAATCCAGAGGCCTTTGTAAACCACCCAGGTTTCCCAGGGCAGAGCGGTCTAGTTTCCAGGCAGAGAAGAGGGCCGCTGTGCTGGCACGTGTTCTCAGGAAGCCCCGGGAGCACTACAGTGCTGCATTCGAGTCTGCCAGTGCCGGCGGAACTGCGAGTGAGACGGTCACTTTAAAATTGTTAGCAAAATTCGTATCGAAGGTTGGCTTCCTCAGTCCTGCTGTCAATCTCCTCGCCTGTACAGACATCCAGGCCACAAAACCAGCAGTCCTGGCTCCTCCAGAGGATGGGCCCAGAGGAAACAAGTTTTGAGATCCTTCTAAGCAGTGACCAAGCCTCAGAAAGGAGGCATGTGAGGAAAGGAGATCAGGCTTGAGGAAGCTGTGACCCAAGGCACCACGATCATAGGGGTGAGGGGACCTAAGAGGTTCTCACCGTCAGGAAGATGCCCCCAAAGCAGGTCCTGGAAGACAACAGCTCTGTGGCAGAGTAGATACATTCGGGAGTTAAACACCAAAAATTTAGAAAAGAAACTAGTTTACTTTCTCAAAACCAAATGAAACTTCTTAAACGTTAAAAGCAAATAACCCTGGGTAGACATGGGGAGTGGTGGGGGCTGAAGTCTGTGGAATGAGCCGCTTTCAGCTGAGTCAGGAGAATGCTGGCTGGGAGACCAGCACAAACGTTGTGGCTACTGCAGCCGAGGAGTGAGGGGGGCTCGAGGTCGGGGAGGAGGCCTCTCCAAAGAGGACGGGGAGAGGAGCGAATGGGAAACAGGCCTCTTTTATTCCTGGAATAGTGAGTGGCACCGCCACCGGCCTGGATGAGAGGGCGCCACGCTCCACTCTAGCTGCAATAGTACTGCATCCCATCCACCCGTCTTCTCTTTTTCGACTGAAATTCTTCAAAGAACTGCTGGATGTCCTCTCTCTTTACAACCTGTTGATGAAAGCACAGATTAGGAAAGGGAACTCTGTCGCAATAGCAATAACCAGGCCTGACATTCACAAACAAGCCGAACCATACTGCTGGTAAGACTTATTTTAATGGGTGATTAATTAATGAGACTCTCTCCATTTTACAGAGTTCGCCCAGGGTCAGAGAGTGAGCTGCTCAGAGCCCACGGCGGGCAGAGCAGCGTAGGGTGCCGAGCACGGGCCCCACCATCGCACTCGGTCCCGACGGACACAGTACGGTAAAGGCGGTACCTCGGCGACACGGTCATTCGAAGAGACGAGAAATAATGCCGGCAGAACACGCTCGGCACACAGTAAGTTCTCAATAAATATTAACGAGAGGAGATCCCTGGCTGGTGTGGCTCAGCAGGCTGGGCGTCGTCCTGCGACCGGGAAAGGTCTCCCGGTCAGGGCGCATGGCTGGGTTGTGGGCCAGGTCCCCAGGTGGGGGTGTGTGAGAGGCAACCGCTCGATGTTTCTCTCCCTCTCTTCCTTCCTCCCTTCCCCTCTCTAAAAATAAATAAGTAAAACCTTAAAAAAAAGTGTCAGAGCCAGCACAAAAACCGAGAACTCCAAGGTCTCTTAGACAACTGCTCTCATCCCACAGCTGTGTTCCGGGAATGTCCTTCGGCTCCACCTAAGCACTCACGAAAAACAAACCAACAAAAAACAGGAGTGTTTTGGTTTGAGATTTGTGCTTTCTTCTTTCCTGAAAAGAAGGAATCTAAAAATTTTTCTCTCTTCAAGAGTTCAAAATTCAAGATGCTTGTGTGTAAACAACAACAACAATAATAATAGTAATTGGCAAAAAAAAAACTATAGAAGTACTACTCTTAGTAAATGGATATCCATTTTATGCAATGAAAATGAGAAATTAATCTTCCACTGTATTGGAAAAAGGATTGGAGCATGATACAAAGGTGCTCACGATACAATCAAAACAAAATATTAAAAGAAAGAAAATAAGATAAAGGGAAAACATGCATGGAAATTGAACTAGGACAGCCCGGGAGTCCCCGTTCACCCCAAGAGCCAGTCTTGCCAGTGATCCGATCTAAAGCTATCTAACGGCCATCATGAGACAGGTTTAATTACTTTTTAACTATAAAGGTAACACATGCTTATTGTTATGAAGAAACTAAGGTGGGGCAGGAAAGAGAGGAAGTAGTAAATGCCTGTGAGCAAGAGGGAGAAAGGTAGGAGGACAATTACATGGGAATAAAATGAAAAGCTCCAGCTCTCATTCCCCAGGGGTCAGTGCTGCTAACATATGCAAACAGCATGCTAACTTGGAGAACTTTCTGCGGGTAAGATAAGATACTTATTAATCCTCTAATGAAAGAGCCTAACATTTTGCCAGTACTCGACCACAGAGCAGCAAGTGATATGCCAGTTTTACAAGGACTAAGTGTAAAACTGCTGGTCAACCATTGAGGAATTAGAATCCCTAACAGATTCAAGATCAGGATGGCTAACATTCTGAAATAACCAAGGCCAAAGCTCTCAAGTGCTAAATGGCTTGGAAGTTTACGCTTATAAAATGCTAGTAAACAGGATACCTGGGAGTTCCAATAGGAAGGACTCATCCTCACCTTCGATCACATTCTACACTGAAGGGCAATAAAAGGAAAACAATTCTCCTGCAAAGATATTGCAGGAGGAGACCTAAAAGCACACAAATTAAGAGTGTCCAATACCTGGCTGGTATGGTTCAGTGGATTGAGTGCCAGCCTGTGAACCAAAGGGTCGCTGGTTCGATTCCCAGTCAGGCACATGCCTGGGTTGTGGGCCAGTCCCCAGTTGGGGGTGTGCAAGCCACAACCACACATCAATGTTTCTCTCCTCTCTTTCTTCTTTCCTTACCCTCTAAAAATAAATAAATACAATCTTTAAAATTTTTTTCTTTTTAAAAAAGAACATGCAATTTTTAGTTTCTAGATGTCCTCAAATGGTCACGGCTAACATGAAGAGTAGAAACGTTAAAGAAAAATTCTTGGGTTAAATAATAAATGATTGATTTATCTCAGAAAATTTGTGGGTTCTAAGTGGTTTTTATAACAGCCACAAACATTAAATAGAGGCAGTATAGAAGTTATTTAGCATTAACTTCTGTGAACAAATAAAACCAAAGTAGATAACTCTTACATCAACTTAAGGATTTTGTTTGGTGAAGATCCAGTTAGTAATGTCATGGAACAAATAATATAAAAATAATATTTTCTGTCCTTTCAAATCATCATGTCAGATTGAAAATTCTCTCTTAGGAAGACTCACAGAGTGACTCTACTGATAACAAAGATCTATATGTTAAGAATACATGTGGAAACTTTGAATAAAACTGTCTCAAATGTGAATGGAAAAAGACCACATGTCTTTTTTTTCTTTTATGTGATTTGAAGTGTGCATGTGTAAAGTAAAATTAATAAAGAGTACCGCAACCACAAACTGCACAAGAGCAGAGGCTCGGCGCCGAGTCAAGAGCCCACGGCTAGACACACCGGAAAGACCTCCAGTGCCCACGGACAGTGCAGACCTTAAATCCGTTGAACACATTTATCCTTAGTTCCAGCGAGAGCAGCGTGAGTCTGCACTAAGCAGAGGAGCCTTCGCAACAGAAGTAATAACTGTAAAACTCAGTTATGACACAGACACCATTTTCAATACTACATGCAAAGTTGGTTCTCCAATTCTTCCCAATTTCATATATTGTAAGATCAACATGAATGGTTGTTACTGAAATTCACTATCCAAAAAAGGAATAAATGAAATTAACAAGCAAAAAAAAAAAAAAAAAAAAGGAATGACTCTAGTTTAAGAACTGTTGGGAAGCAGGAAGATGCTTTCAGTGACAGTGAAGAACATACTCTGAAAAGTGAGAAAACCATTTAAGAGAAGGCTCTTCTAACTTCTGAGTTTACTATTCATTTTGCAGAAAGGCAGCACTGTGACCCTGTCCAGAAATTTAGGCAGCTGCAAGTTCTTCTCACATTTGTGAAAAAGAGGAAAAGGACCTAACGCGGCCTGGCGGAGACTTCTCCCAGGACACCCATGTCTGACTGGATCTGCACGTCTGGCTGTAACAGAGGAAAACATACGCTGTCCCTGAGGATAATAAACCTTAGGCCATGAGAAGAAAAGGTAAATTTTGTTTTGTATCTTCCTTAGGAAGACAGAAAAGTAGTTAAGGAAAAATTCATCGCGGACACACGAACAGCAAAGGGCTAGGAAGGACTTGTACATTCACCTGGGTCACCATTTAAAGCATCTCACATGGCAGAGTCAGCGGCCCCCTTACGAGTACACAGATTTTCTTACTGGCAAGAGAAATGTTTAGCCCCTGATCATAAGGTTCTTTTACTTTATAGAACCCGGAATCCCCAAAATGGGGCCTGGCTTTAAATCTGTCCTGCCTGGTCAGTTTTCTTTCCTCTTCCAAGGATCCTTACTTGAATGAAGGTCAGGGCAGCAGAATCCATGTGGCTGATCCAGCGGCGGCCTCCAAGCTACCGCTACTCTCTCCAGATCCGGGGTGACTGCTCCGCCCTGCATTCCTTCTGGCCCAGGATGGGGAAGGCGGCTAATCTGTGGGTGTTCACCACCTCTTACTGACTTCCATTAGCTGCGCCTCATTAAACTCGCAAGTATCCAGTTTAAGATGCACTTTTTTCTTTTTCTTTTTTTTTAAAGATTTTATTTATATTTAGAGAGAGGGAAAGGAAGGGAGATACATCCATTGGCTGCCTCTCGCGTGCCCCCTCACTGGGGACCTAGCCTGCAACCCAGGCATGTGCCCTGGCTGGGACTCAAACTGGCAGCGCTTCGGTTCGTGGGCCGGCATTCAACCCACTGAGCCGCACCAGCCAGCGCTAAGATGCACATTTTTTCAACAAAGAAAATAAAGTTTATTCAAAACATGCAAGGCTATGATTAAAATTCTTTAACTCAACTTACTGTTCCTTCATCGGCAAATCTCTTGAGATAATCTTTCAGTTCAGTCTTCAGGTCATTATATTCTAAATCAAAACAACAAAATGGATGAGCCGGTTGCTTTTAGAAACAAAATATTTCTTCACCACTGACATTTAAGTATACAGTTTAAATTTTAGTGAATAATTTCATTTTTTAGTTAATCGTTCCCATTTTTCTTTAAATGAAACCTGCAAAGGAATCTTTCTCCCAGTTTTTCCCAAAGTCCTTCATTTTGATATAAAAAATGATACTTCTACTTTTCTTGTTAAAAAATTTCAAACACCAGAGAAAACCTCAGTTCAAAAGAGATTAGCTAAGGATTTCCTATCTCTCTGGAATTCTGCTATTTGGAATCACCTGAGATTTGGCAAATAATAAGTGTTAAAACTTGTTCAGTCACTTGACAATTTGTATTATTTCTGAAGCACCTTAAGGACTACAAAAATCATTTATATGCAGCCGCCATCCTCAAAAAGCTTTTAGTCTAATAAAGGCCAAAGGACATTCATCAAATAGTTAAAAATGAAAGACAAACGATTAATGCCATAAAAGAGGCACAAAGGCAGCGGCATCCCCGTAGACGCTGGTGGGGAGAGGAGTCACTGAGTCCCTGAAATGAGTGGCAGGCGCGGGGGATGGGGGGGCAGGGGATGCAAAAGCTTGCAGTGAGAGTGTAGGGCATCTTTCCCTCTAGTGGTTCGCTGTGCGCCACCGCGGCAGCCTCCAGAACTGTCAGAAAGGTGGCGTGTAATACTCAATGAAAACTAGTTTTCATCGGATGAAAAAAGAAATTCTTTCTCTAATACTCTTTACTCACACACACATCTACCCTTAATTAAAAAACAGCACACGCTGTGGTTTCTCAAGCATGTAATTATTCCAGCATGTAACTGATTCCATGGTAACAGCAACTATACCCAGCAACATTTCCCTTACGCAAGTATAGCTGAAATCTACTATAAAATCCCAAATGTAAACTTTCTTTGTATTAGAGTAAAACAGTAAGTATTAGATGGCCTCCTTATACGTATATTTTTCAATAGCCAAGGAAACTTTCGAACTTCATGAATTTTCACGCTCAAACAGAATTTTAATTTTACCACAAATAAGTTCCACTTGTTGGACTCTGTTCATGCTGTTAAGGGTGTCCATTAAAGGGTCTGTCCTGTCGGCTGCCTGGTCAACCTTGCCCTTGTTTTCATAAGCCAGAACTGTGTCACATTCATCTGTCAGGAACAGGACATCGAGATCGCCATACATTTTCTTTAAAAAAATAAAAGAAAACCAGTTTCCCCATTAGAAGAGCATGTTATTCTCAGAAAGTCAGCCTAATGAGAATCACTAAAAATTTGGATTTTTTTAGATTAACTGCAGAAAAACCTGAGCCTTTTACCAGAATTGCTTGAGTGATTTACTTTTTGCCCAAATCTTTTAGACATCTCCCAACTTCCTAGCAGATAGTGTACAGTCTAAGAGATCTTTACTTAAAAACTAATGACTTACCGTAACTCTCAAGCAATTCTACAATATAAAAAAAGCTAAGAATTGCTATTTTTCCACTGAAATGAAGACAAGCAAATAAAAATAATGCATAGTTCTTCATTTCTTCCACAAGCATTTACACTGCAAATAGTATTCCATAAATTTGCTTAATGCAACATTTTTTAACTTGTCTACACTTCTAACATCAATTTCATAGACCCTTTTCAGATGTTCTTATTTTAGACATTAGTCCACAAACACACTAACACTGCATTCGATCAGGCACTTACCATACAGTCTTTGCAGGTACATAACTTCCTACGCCAGTTCAGAGGCCAATAGGTTGCAGTGTCTTTCTTCATAAAATGCTTAGCTTTAAGCTCCTGAAGTTTGCAGCCAGACTGCGATTCTGGGTTGAGACACTGATTCTTACACACTGTCTGAAATAAAATTAAGTTTCGAAGTACGTTTTTTAATCTATCGTAGTTTATATTTGTAAGATTTCTTTAGGTACAGTATATCATTGAAATCCAAAGCTGTACAGCTTACAAAATTAATTTTGGTTAAGTTTAATTTCTTTTACAGCTCCTACATCATACCTGGAAATCAGATTCAGAACTAGAGCTGGTACATGGTTCATTTGTCTGCTCTGTTTTAACTTCCTTGACAGCATCCTTTGCATGTTCTGGAACATCCTCTTTAAGGATGCTATCTTGATGACCTCCATTTTCAGGTTTGATAACTTCCTGATCACCTACTCCATCGACATTCAGAGCCAACCCATCATCCTCAGCAGACAGTTTGGTTACTGCAGGTTCAATAAAAAAAAAAAAAAAAAAAAAACACCACACACACACACACACACACACACACACACACACACACACAGACGTATTAGGCAATGAAACCACTTCACCTGATTAAAAGATATCTCAGCCCTGGCTGGTGTGGCTCAGTGGTCTGAGTGCCAGCTGTAAACCGAAGGGTCGCTGGTTTGATTCCCAGTCAGAGCACAGGCCTGGGTTGCAGGCCAGGTCCCCAGCTGGGGGTGTGCAAGAGGCAAGTGATTGATAGCTCTCTCATACGTCAATGTTTCTCTCCCTCTCTCCCTCCCGTCCCTAAAATAAATAAAATCTTTAAACAAAATTCTGAACCGAACATGTGCATTTGACAAATGTGATAAATGTGACACGTCTGGGGCGCACCAACCCCACAGAGACGCCCACCTGCCAACTGCGCCGCATAGGCCCCCAGGAAAGAGCAGCGCTTCATGCAGGCCTGGCACACCATCTCCTGGAAATCCCCGCTCTCCGGGGGGGCGGCACCGAGATGCTACGAATCCAGAAAACGGAGTTATTCTCCTGTGACCTCCGCGCTGTCCAAAATGCTCATTGTTTTATGAACAAGTATTGCAAAAGGACACGGATCATAGCTTTGTTGTATGTTTTTAGGAGAGTAACTATAATGTAAAATATAACACAATTCAAAAAGAAAAGACCTTTTCTGCTTTCGTGAAGATCGTGGCCTTAAGAGGCCAACACTCTCCTTACCCTTCCATGGAACCAGTCTTCACAGACCACGCACTGGATCATCTCGTCGGGGACCTAACGTGGAAAAGCAGTTGGAATGTTAGTGATCACACTGAATTCCCGGCCACGGAAGTCAATCCGGCACACAAAATCAGATATTAACTACTTCTCTACTCAATCTGCGAGGCCACTGCCCGCAGGGGTATCCAAGGAGACAGGGAAGACAGATCAAGGGACCAAGAGAGGCTCATTCTATATGAACTGGGGCTACAGACGGGTTCCAGTGCGATAAGCAGTTTGCAAACAAATGTCAAAGCTCTTTCACGAGTTACTTAATACCGGATTCTCACAAAGCTTTATAAATAAGTAACGTATCCTCATTTTATATAGAAACCCAGGCCCAGGGAGGTAATATGAACTAACCAATATGAAATATGACAACTGGGACTTTTTACCGCATCATGCTGTCAAATAACTGAAAAATAAATGTTACAATCTCTTGACAATATGGACAGCAACAACTTCCCTAACTTAAATAAATTAAGTAAGTAAATTCTGGCCCCCCAAAATTATATACCATGGGGCATCAAATATTTTTAGAATGATTTCCCTTTTATTCCCTGGCTTTCATAGCTATTGATTAACATTCCAATGTTATTCTGTCTGTTCTGTTATTGGTATCTTACAGGAAAAAAAACCATATATATGGGTACACATATACATATATAAAAAAATCAGCTTTGTTCTTTCTTCTGCCTTGATCGATTTATCTGCTTTTTAAATCCTCAACTGAGAGTATGTTTATCGATGAGAGAGAGACACACAGACAGACACTGATGTGAGAGAGAAACATCAACAGATTGCCTCCTGTACACGCCCAACCTGGAGATTGAACGGGAAGCCTAAGTTTGTGCCCTGACTGGGAATCAAACCTGCAACCTTTTGGTGTATGAGACAATGCTCCGACCAGCTGAGCCAGGTGACCAGGGCTATCTTTCCTTTTATTGTTTACACTATTCCACCCTCCCTTCGCCCACCTCCACCCAGCCCTTCTCCTCTCCTCTTCTCAGCCCATCACCATGCTTTTGTC
Organism: Glossophaga mutica; assembly: GCA_039655065.1. Taxonomy (NCBI): domain Eukaryota; kingdom Metazoa; phylum Chordata; class Mammalia; order Chiroptera; family Phyllostomidae; genus Glossophaga; species Glossophaga mutica. Next base: position 8,432,007 of record CM077303.1, read on the forward strand.
CATGTCCCTGGGTCATGTGGCTAATCCCTTCACCTTCTTTCATCCAGGTCCCTCCTCCCCCCTCCCATCTGACAGCTGTCAGTCTATTCCATGTACTCATGCCTCTGTTTCTGTTTTGTTCAGAAAACAGAATGATTGTTTCACATCAGTTTATTGTGCTCCTTGGATTCCACATATAAGTGAGATCATATGGTATTTGTCTTTCACTGACCAGATCAATTTATTGACTCAAAAAGTGTTATAAACTTTATGCCATACCCTAAAATATTCAATTTTAAGGTTTTATCTTTGTTGACTTACAGATCTTTAATTTTTTCCTCTAAATAACTTGGTTCAATAATTAAAATTCCAAGACAAAAGGAAGATGACAAAAAACTAATTTATCTAAATAAAAAAAAACTCCTTTCAAATCAGTAAGTACATAAACAAAATCCAACCCAATGACAGACAGTCTGGGCCAAATGTGAAAGAACAATTCAGACAGAAGGTTATTATAAATTTCCAATAAACTCATGAAAAGATGCATAATCTCACTCATGATCAAGGAAAGAAAATTTGTTAATGTTCATCTATTAGAATGGCAAAATTTTAAAAAACTGGTAATATGTAAAGATGACAAGACTGTTGGTGAAAACAACTATCACATACTATTGGTGGTTAAACCCTTTTCACAGACATGATCACAATTATATAGATTTAAGATTTTATTTATTTATTTTTAGAGAAAGGGAGGGAGAAAGAAAGGGAGAGAAACACCAATGTGTGGTTGCCTCTCATGCACCCCCAACTGGGGACCTGGGCTGCAACCCAGGCGTGTGCCCTGACTGAAAATTGAACCAATGACCCTTTGGTTCATAGGCCAGCACTCATTCCACTGAGCCATACCAGCCAGGGCTGATCACAATTTTAAACACAGATATCCTTTGACCCATCCATTCTACCTCTAGGTATCCATTCTACATAAATCCTGCAGGAGTTCACTCATTTATATTACTGTAAAAGTAAGTGTGTTCACTACAGTAGCCTTCTTTATATTACTGGGAAAAAAAAAGAAAAAAGAAAATGCCGTTCTGCTATAGAATACTTAGGTAACTAACTTATGGCTTGATGAAGATATACTGATAAGTGAGAAAAGTTGCAGAAGTGAATGTATAAAATTTTCACTTTTGTTAAGAAAAAAGGAAACAATAAACTGAAACACACATTCACTCACTTCTATGTGCACAGAAAGAGGGCTAAAATATATGCACCCAAAAAGTGTTAACAGTGGTTATGTCTGGGAGAAAGAAGGTACAGGCATAAGGAAGAACTTTTTAATTTCTGTGTATATTCCTTTTTTTGATTAGAGAGAGAGAGAGGCAGGGAGAGAGAGAAATATCGCTCTGTTATTCCACTTATTTACATATTCACTGGTTGCTTCTTGCACATGCCCTGACTAATGATCGAACCCCCAACCTTGGCATATTGGAATGATGCTCTAACCAACTGAGCTACCCAGCCAGGGCAAATTTTGTGTATACTGCAAACTGAAAAATTTAAAAGAATCATTTAAATACACTCTTTCCTTCCAGGGAGGCAAGAAATCGAAGGTCCTTTTTTGGGAAGTGTTTCGGGTAGCAGGCAGGCAGAGGAAGGAGTAAGGTCCTGGCTGTGGGAAAGTCCTATTCAGCACTGCATTCTCGTGATACAAGAATGAGAAGAGTTGAGATCTGTACCAGTAGTAAATCCAGCCCAGACTCATCAAAAGGGATAAATCCAGAATCCTTCACAAGCCCCAAATTTCCCCTGAATAGCTATAGAGGCCCAGGTATGCCAGGAGGCTGAGGAGTGAAGGCTAGATGATACAGTCCCAAATGTTAACTCCATTTCTCCTACCTCATCTTCAGGGTCAGGATAAGGTCTCTTGCAAATGCAATACAATCCGAAAAAGTTGTCATTGTACTTATTGCCAGAATTTATCTTTGCTTTGTCCTGAAAAATATTAATTTCAATATAATAGGTGCTAATACTAACTGTAATTTCATACATCATGACATTCCCACATTCAACAAATTTCTGCATTAAATATACAAAGAAAAAGCATTCACTCCTATTAAAGGAACGATTTTTCCAGGACACAGGAAACAAAGAATATTCATTTTTATACCTTCTTTGTAGTAACTGGGGGAAAAATAATATACTCATTTAATAAAATAGTAATAAAGGTTGATCATAAGTATTAATAATCAATCTATGTAAACTGACATTGGCCTAGAATTTCAAAATACTTCTTAACAGCCAGCTGTAATAGCTAAAGTCCCTAGGCCACTAGGAGGTAAAAATAAAAACAGACAATAAATAACAATTAATAAAATTGTTAAATTAATAAAAAACAATAATTAATAAAAACAAGGTCTAAAAGTAACTTTTAAAGGAGAAAAAAGCATAAGAGTTCTAACAATTATGATTGAGTAATATAAAATCCCTTTCTTTCATTTGTTATTTCACTAAGTTATTATATGAGCACAGTTTTTATTAGCCAAAAGGCAGTGAATACCTCGTGTGTATCCAGTCCACACTCATTATTACCAAGGTCTATTTATCCAGGTTTTTAGAGTCATAGCTCTTGCTGTGAAAGCATGGGAGCATGAGCGCAACCAACATAATTAAACCTGAATCACTGCGAAGAACATTCCCCCAAACATTTCATGTTAATTACAACCTGTACTATAGGCTCTGAACAGCTTACACAGTTCTCCAATGGGATAAAAAATGGAGTCTAATATTGATTTGCCCATTTGCAAAGAATAAGCACAAGAACCTCCTTTTTGGAAAATGTCTGGTTTTTACCCACTCTGTCAAATGTCAGTTTCAGCTATTTTCAGATCATTTACAGTTACAGTGCTTACTTACAGGAAATAATTTGCATTCCAAATTTTTAAACTTGCTGTTTCCACAATCACAACGAAAATTTCTGAAACAAAGGAGGAAGAGCCCATTTTAATTTTTCTTTTAAATCTGATGACTTTTTAAAATTCGTATCATAGCCTCATCCCTTTCAAATCATTTCTAGGATCTAAAAAGTAGCCCTGGTTCCTGCTCATTTGTCCCAATTCAGAATTTCTCCAACATGGAATTTCTTCAGAATTCCATGTAACACTAAAAGATTTAATAATTCTAGAAATTAACATGCATAGATAATTATCAATACAGCATCCAGAGACACAAGTAATTAACGGCAGAGAACAATGAGTAGTTTGAGTTTGTAGCAAAAGTGTATTTTAAAAGGCCCTCTAGAAAAGCTATTTCTCTAATAATATTATATAAAACAGCTATAATAAATTTTACCAGTGGACAGCTACTCTGACTGGAAAAGCAAGATTAAGAAAAAAAGCATAGCTGGGAAGGAATCTAAACATTCATTCATTCATTTTTAATTTATTTACTTTTTAGAAAGAGGGGAAGGGAGAGAGGAAGAGAGGGAGAGAAACACCCATGTGCAAGAGATACATTGCTCTTGATCAGCTGCCTCTCACACGCCCCCAACTGGGGGACCCGGCCTGCAGCTCGGGCATGTGCCCTGACCGGGAATCTAAACATTTAAAAAGCATTCAACACCAACCTGCCTGTCTTTACCTTTTTGTGTATAGCTCGAAGAGTTTGTGACTTCCGTGACATTCGTAACTGCAAGCGAGGCAAATGCCTGCTGGCTCTTCTCCCTCTGGGGTGCAGGTACTGCAGGCATACAGCGCTTGTCTCTTCACAAAGCCCTAAAAGACAGCCCCGAGATTGGAGAAGAGAGTTAATGAGATACGGCATAGCTACCTAATGCCCTACTGTGACCGGAGAAATAACTCAAATCAGATTATCTGTGGTCAGGCTCTTCCTGCAAAACCACTAAGACTAATACGAAAGTGTACACGAGAGTACCAAAACGCTGTTGGATGTTTTTTATCACCAATGTGTTTTCTTTCTTTCTCTCTTTTTATCTATTTACTTTATACAGAGAGAGGAAGGCGGGGAGGGAGGAGAGAGAGAGACATCAATCCGTTGTCCCGCTCACTCACGCACTCACGGGTGATTCTGGCGTGCGCCCTGACTGCGGTCCAAACACAGCAGTGTGCGGGGACAGCGCTCTAATCCACTGAGTGGCCCGGCCAGGACCTTCCTATGCTTGTTTTCATACAGTTTTTCTTAAAATGATGGAAAGTTCTGCCCTGTGAGGCTCAGTGGACTGAACACAGGCCTGTGAACCAAAAGATCTGATTCCCAGTTGGGGCACATGCCTGGGTGCAGGTCAGGTCCCTCTGATGTTTCTCTTCCTCTTTCTCCCTCCCTTTAAAAATAAATAACTTTAAAAAATACATACATACATACATACAATAATAGTAAGTTTAATATCTTCAATTAGCTATGAATAACCTGGTCTGCTTCATCATTTTAACACGTGAAAATGGAGGAGAATGTGTGTAGGTTTATGTAATATCGCCCTTCGACTGTGGAAAATGCTTGTGATTCCACCGAAGAGAAAAATCAATGCCTTAAAGAAAATCCCCCCTTTTTTTAAAGAGATGCATGTTGAAACATTTAGAGGTGCAGTGTGGTGACATCTGCAACTTATTTGCAAAGGGTTCATCTCAAAACAAAAAAGAAAGTGTATTATAAAGAAGAGAAAGGTGAATGTAAAATGTCAAAAAATGAATACATGTTAGAGAAACACAAGTATTCATATTATTCTTTCAACTTATTTGTACATTAAAAATGTTTTAAAATAAAAAGCTGAAGAGAACAACAGGCAAAACCTGTACGAATCTTGATGATCACCCTCGGGCAGGAAGGAGGGGGACACAGGGAGCTTCTGAGACCCAGCAACCTTCTACTTCCCGATCTGGGGGAGGGGGGCGGTGGGCACCCACATCTGCGTGTTTTTTTCAAGCCCTACACATGATTGTACAACTTTCCACATACTTTACTACGATAAAAACACAAGTTTAAGTTCTTTCTTATAAAGCTAACTACATTTCAAAAATAGCTTATGCACAGACTTTTTTTTTTTTTAAGACAAGCAGAGGAAAAGGTATTCTAGTGGTGACCAAAGGTTCTAAAATACATCTGGGACAGTCTCTGGGACACCTGGTGTATTTCAAAGTCTAACCACTTCGCAGCGTAAACTCAACTGGTCCACGACAACAACTGGTATTGCGACCTCGGCCCACACCACGGAGAGACCCCGAGACTCTTTCCTCACCCCCCGTGTTCCCCCCACTGCCGTGGAAGACAACTTCTTCATCCTCCCAATTCTCCTCCTTCGTTAGTTTTCTTCTACCCACCTCAATCCCTTTTTCTACCTAGAAATACACAGGATGAGTCACACGACACCACCTCGCACCCCCTCAAATCCTGGTTCGCGTCTTCCAAACGCCGAATTTCCTCTTCAAGCAGATCGTTCTCTCCCTCCTACCCCCTTGTCAGTGCCATCTGCTCTTCGGGTTCCTGTCCCCATGGGGGGTAGATTGCAAAACGACACAGTACTTGTTTCGTCTCCCCAAAAAACGACTAGCTAAACTAAATTGCAAAGGAACCGACCGTGAAGGAGCCCGGCCCATTCGAGGGAATTTCAAATCCAGGGCTCTCTCCTTTATCCCCACTTTGACTCTCCTATTCTGTTCCTAACAAATATTCTAGCGTGGGAAAAGTAGGGACGAAGCTATGGGAGGTCACGGGAATGGCTGCGTGAAAACCAGCCGGGCACCGAAAAGAGACAGAGAGGAAGACAAGATCCGCTGCCCCAGGGCCAAAGCCTGGAGAATCCTGAGCGGCCGCAGGAGGGCCGAGGGCGGAGGGGGTCCATCTTGGACACAGGCTGAAGGTAAAAGGGCAGCTGGGCCTGGGATGGGGAAGCCTACGACGAACGGCGGCCCCAGTCCACCACGGGGAAGACAGCCGCGGCTGGCGGGAACTGGACAAGTCCTGCCGGGAAGAGAAGGTTCCGCGGGAGCCCGAGGGAGGCAAGGCCCCCGCCGCGCGCCCACCTGCGAGTAGGAGCACTTCTCCGAGTCGCTGCCGCCCAGCACGGCGCACGCCTCATTCTCCAACTCCTCGTCCTCCTCAAGGACGTCGACCAGCGATACCACGGGCTCCAGTTCCGACTGCCGCCCACCGGGACCCTCGGCTCCGGCCATCCTCAACTGTCACAGGACCGCAGTTTTGCCCCGGCGGAGGCGGGAAAAGCGACCACGAGAGGCGTGGCCGGAGGAGGCGGGTCCTGAGTTCCAGGAACCAATCCTAAAAAAGGAAGCTAAGGAAGGGGAGGAGCGACTTCCAACAAACGGAAGTCATTCCTCTCCTTGCTCCCGCCTGCTCCCGCTGCGAGCTGGTTTCCGCTTCCGGCTGGTACTCTCTTGTGGCGCGTTCTGGGAGCACAGTGGTTGCCATGGAGGTATTGGGCGAGTACGTTGGGTTGGACGGGCAGCGGCAACAGCTACGAGTGCCCTGTGAGGCGCCGGGCGACGCCGACCCTTTCCGGGGCCTATTGTCCGGCGTGACCCAGATGAGAGAGCTGGTGGCCGAGCTCTTGGGCCCCCTGGAACAGCGGGAAGCGCGGAACAGGGTGGCGGCGGCTCCAGATGAGGCCTTGGACGGTGAGCTCTGAGAGGGTGGAGGGCGGGGAAGAGGATCTCGGGAAAATCTGTTCAGGGAGCCAGTGTAAAGTATCAGACTTGAAGAAAGTGAGCCTCGAGAGGGTAAAAATTCCACCTAAAAATTGTCGACACCTTCCGCCGCATCTGGGCGGAATCTGGGCTGATTTATCTGGGCTGCTTCTACCTAAACGTTTTGACTACTCTATTTCTCTTCATTTATCTCTCTCACATACACATAAAAGTGCTGAACTGCCTACTTTGTGCCAGGCACTGGGCTGAGTTTTGGAGAAAGAATGAGGCGAATGCGACTCTGTTACTCTCCCTGTGGACCTGAGTGGTGCGGGGTTGGGTAATAAAGTACGACCCCAGGACCATGTGTATCTGCGAATGGAGAGAACCCGGGAAGGCTTCAGAGAGGGCATGACTTGAGCTGGGTGTTGAAGGATGAACGGGAGTTTTACAAGGTGTGAAATTGCAAACGTGTGGAAGATAGCCTTCTGTCAAAGAACAGGAACAGGTTTTGAAGGTTGAGATAGATTTCAGTTTAATTAACAAGTTTTAAGACTCCCAGGCACTGCTCTGCCATATCCCACCCAGTTTTGTAGGTGCAGTTTGAAAGTAGAAACGTGAAATTTAACTACTTTAATATTTTTTTAAAATCTTGTCTTGAATGCAGAAATGAGTAGGTACATTTTGACTACCCTGAAGAACCTAAGAACTAAATATTGGAGTCAGGGCTTAACTCCTCTGTAGAATATCGAAAACTCTGTACTTTCCTTTTCTATCTTGATTAATTCTTACTAGTTCCCAATAATGTGAAGGAGACCGTTTGGAACATTACACTGAGTTCAGATAATAGATTGTTTCCGAGTCACGTATATGTAGAATGAAGTCCTGTTTTGTGGCTCCAGAAGTACCTCTCCAATCTGTTGAAAATGTCGTTGACATAAGGACAAGAGTATAGCTAGAGTCATTTTTCAAAATCTGTCATTAGTATTGGAAAAATAACTGCCACCTGTTCTATTAACGGTTCTATTCTCCTACTGGAAAAATAACTCCGCCTGCTCTATTTCTGTTGACAATGGTGTCGTTGGCATAAGGACAAGAGTATAGCTAGAGTCATTTTTTAAAATCTGTTATTACTATTGGAAAAATAACTGCCACCTGTTCTATTAATGGTGGGTCAGTAATACATGAACATGTTTTTCTATTATTTGCTTAGTGAAATCCTCATAAAGCTTAGGTTTAAATTACCTCTGTTAAATAAAGTGATAAAGATAAAATGTTGAATTTTATGTTATATGAATTACATCTCAACAAGTAATGTACAAAATAAAAAATTGTAAGTATTAAGGAAAAGTGATAGAACTTAACACTAAAAATACGAATAATCCAATTACCAAATATACAAAAGATTTGAGTAGACAATCCTTCCAATATGTGAGGCCAATAAGCACATGAAAAGATGTTCAGCATCAGGGAAATGCAGATCAAAACCACAGTGAGATGCCATGACATGCCTACTAGAAGGGCTATAATCAAAAAAGAACCATAACAAGTGTTGCCTAGGATATGAAGAAATTGGACCCTCATACGTTGCTGGTGAAAATGTAGAAAGGCCTACTTCTCTGGAAAAGAGCTTGGCGGTTCCTCAAAAAGTTAAATACAAAGTTACCATCATACCCAGCAATTCCACTCCTAGTTCAACCAAGAGAACTGGAAACATGTTCACACAAAAACTTACGCGGTAATGTCCATAACAGCATTGCTCATAATAGCTAAACACTGGAAACAGCACAAATGCTCATCACTGATGAGTGGGTAAACAAACTGTGATGTATCCATGTGGTGGAATGTGGTTCAGCAATAAAAAGGCATGACGTGCAGATGCATGCTACAGCGTGAGTGAACCTTGACGACATGCTGAGTGGAAGAAGCCAGACTCAGAAGGCCACCTATTGAATGATCCCATCTTTGTGAAGTGTCCAGAATGGACAAATCTGTGGAGATAGAAAGTATGTGAGTGGTTGCCAAGGACTGAAGGGAATAGGAAGTGACTGCTTATGGGTCTGGGAGTTCTTTCTGGAATGATGAAAGTGTTTTAGCATTAAACACTGGTGGCAATTGCACAACCTTGTGAATATACTAAAAATCAATAAGCTGTGTACTTTAAAAGAGCGAATTTTATGGTTACATGAATCTTCAAAAAAAGTGATAGGAAGGAAAGGTTTTAAACACCAACAAAATTACTGAAATCTCTTTAATGATACACACTTCAAATCTGGAATATGCCTGGTTTTATTAATCCTAAAGTAAAATGGTCTTGTTTTCAACCATTTTAATTATATTTCTTTCAACCACTGAACATATTGTCATAAACAAATGTTTATTTTAAAAGGTGATGATGAAGATGATGCAGAAGATGAAAATAACACTGATAATGGAACTAACTCAGATGGACCATCTGCAAAACGGCCCAAGCCACCATCTTAACAATAGCTTTTATGAGTTTTAACAGACCGTTGCCACGCTCGCTTCGGCAGCACGCACACTGAATCGAAACGGTGTGAAGAGGGTTAGCGTGGCCCCTGCGCACACAAGTGCGTGAAGCGCTCCGAAAAAAAGACTGCAACTCTGTCTTAGTTATCACGGACACTTAAGGAAGACTTCTGTGCTAACGTGTTTCCCTGGGACACTTTTGTTAAAGAAAAGCAAACTTTATTCTATTTCCAGCCAAGAAAGATGTAATAAATGTGTAGAAATCAATCTGTTTTCTTGAATAAGAAATTTCAGACCATGGAAATAATAGAGAACACTTTCTAATGTATAAAATTCTCTGAGTTGGCAACTGAATTTGTGTTGTTTTCTACTTTTAGGATAACCATTGAGTTAATTTGTGTGATGTCTACACCTTTTAACTTCAGTTTCTGTTATAAAAAGTAATGTGGTTCGTGGTCGAAAATATTCCAAAGAACTGACATGAGCAAGTGATGAAACTGGGCAGTGAGTATCAGAATGGCAGTCTGTATCATAGGATTGTGCACTTGAAACCTATATAATTAACCAGTGTCACCTCAGTAAATTCAATTTTTTAAGAAATGGCAGTTTAAGTAGAAGGAAAACTGGAATAGAGAGAAGAACTGAAGGAAGATAAAGAGCTGTCGAAAGAAACCCAAGGAAATCTTGAATTCATGCTCACACCCAATATACAGACATCCAGAGATAATACGACTCTGAATACCCAGGTGGGCCGGCAGTCTGCTCACAGTCACGAGTACACGAAGCAGAGTTTATTCTTGTATCATTGTTTGTTAATTGTATTTTCCATACATACAACACTAAACCTACTTTTGCCCCTACCTCTATGTTTAACTTGTACCTTAAGAGTGCCAAATGGGTGTTCTTCTATGCCATGATATCTCACACACACACACACACACACACACACACACACACACACACACACCCTTTACGTAAGTCTGTGTGGACTGTAACTTAGATACTTCCAGTCAGCCTGTAGCCATACTGATTCTGCTTAACAAAGGGCTATTTTAAAACCTTGAAGTGTCCCTCTTGTCAGTGGGACTAAGGCATTTTTTATTTACTGTGCATGTTTCCTGATTCATATAGATAACTAAAATGCAGAGAAATTAAGTAGCTGTACCTAATGAGATACAAATAGTCATTGATTTTTGGAAGTAACCTTATATAAGTGTTATATGATTATTTCAGAGATAAATCCAATCTTAGAATCTGTGTTTGCCCTGAGTTACAGAACTATTGGCAGAGCCGGGTTGTACACATAGCCTTAAAAAGATTACCATAGTACTATCCCAATTACAGATTCTGAAATCTGTAGTTTACAAAGTACATGCTATAAAGGAAATGGATTTACATAGCTTTCTATATTTTTAAGGTATCGTTTTACTTGGGACATCAACCTTCCACTAAGTACTCTTATGTAATCAAACATTACCAACTAGAAAGGTGTATACAGATGCTCTTTGACTTACGGTGAGGTTTATATCCCAATAAACTCATTATAATTTGCAAACATAAGTTGGAAATGTGTTTAACACACTTACCGAACAGCTTAGCCTAGCCTACCTTAAACGTACACAGAACACTCAACGCTAGCCTGCAGTTGGGCAAAATCGTCTGCTTCCACTGCCCAGCACAAGAGTGGCGCACCACATACTAACCTGGGAAGAGATCAAAATTCAAAATTTGAAGTAAGGTTTCTACTGAAAGCATTTTGCTTTCACACAGTCATAAAGTCAAAAAAAATCGTAAGTTCAATCATTCTAAGTCAGAGACTAAAAGATCAGAAATTATCTTGTTTGTTTAGTTTGTTATGTCGCTAATATTGGTACCTCAATGACTTAAAATGATCTTTTATCTTTTATGGATATAATCCATAAAAATAGCATACTTGTGTAATTAAAATAGTTCATATTTTTTAATCAATCGCTAAACTTTGCTCCAGGATATTTTGTTTCCTTCTTTGTTTAGTAAATATGTTTATAAAGAAGAAATTTCAAGATATCCACGCTTGGGATTCAGTGTTTTATGGTCTGGGTTACAGGTTTTATCGAGCTTTTCCTTTAGTACTGATTTTAATTCTAATACTGTCTTCTTCATCAGTGAGCCATAGATGTGGCAAAAAAAGTCCGTTTGCAGGACCAGTGTAGAAGAAACGCCTTGCCTGGTTTTCTGATCTGCCTCGTAAGGGCACAAACGTCAGCCACGAGCAGGCAGGACATAGGCTAGTTGCCTTGCAAATCTGGGCCAAGTGACTTCTTTTGCCTGTCTACTCTTCTCATCCTTCAGGTTTCAATATAAATATTTCCTCCAATAGACATGTCCTGGCTTCCTGGCGAATGTCAGGTCCTCGTGCCCCGGGGTCTGTGCACCTAGCACCCTGTATTTCCCCCTAATAACACAAAATGTACTATAAAAGCGTTATTGCTTCAGGTACTCAGAATTTTTTTAACTTTTATTAAGAAGGCCTGGACTTTTAAAGGAAATAAAGTTTATGGTTTCTTCCAAATGAGAAAATCAGTTAGACATCTGTGGCCCTCAGTTTATGATGCTCCTTTTACCTAGTTCCTATTTAGCCAGTTAAAGATACACCTGTCAGTGGAATTGTTCAGTCTGTATAAGTATAGACTATTTCTTGTTTGTTTGTTTTTAATTGATTTAAGAGAGAGAGAAAACATCGATTCGTTGTTCCACTTTATTTATGCATTCATTGGTTGATTCTTGTGGGTGCCCTAACCAGGGATTGAACCTGCAGCCTTGGTGTATGGAGATGACACTCTAACCAACTGAGCATCCCGTCAGTGCTAAACTTTTATGAGAGTTTATTTGAGCCAAACTGATGACATGCTGGGAAACACGATCTTAAATGCCCCGGAATATCATTTCTTATATAGCAGTAAGAGTCATACCTAAGACATCCTAAAAACCTAGGTTTTGTAACTCAGTTATCAGTCACTATGTGGTAATAAAATGTTTACAAGAAATTCCTGTTTGCCCTGGCTGGTGTAGCTCAGTGGAGTGAGTGCCGACCTGTGAACCGAAGGGTCGCTGGTTCAGTTCCCAGTCAGCACACGCCTGGGGTGCAGGCTGAGTTTCTGGGTTGGGGGTATGGGAGGGGCAACAAGTCAGTGTATCTCTCACATACATCATTGTTTCTCTCCCTTTCCTTCTCCCTCCCTTCCTGTATCTCTAAAAAGAAATAGTCTTTTTTTTTTATTTTTTTTTTTAAGATTTTTTATTTATTTATCTTTAGAGGGGAAGGGTAGGAGAGAGGGAGAGAAATATCAATGTACGGTTGCCTCTCGTGTGTCCCCCGCTGGGAACTGTCCTGCAACCCAGGCATGTGCCCTGACTGGGAATCGAACCGCGATCCTCTGGTTCGCAGGCCCGCGCTCAATCCACTGAGCTACACCAGCCAGGGCTAAAAAGAAATAGTCTTTTAAAAAAAGAAAAGAAATTACTGTTTAAATTGTGGTTGAGCACTGCAAAGTTCAAAGATGTATCACCAGAAATGCAGCTAGTGATAGTGTCAAATAAAACCAACATTAATTAAATTATACTACAATCATTCTTGTGATCATTTTTCTTGGATATTTAAGTATATAGTAGGCAGAGTATGAAATTCTTACCAAAATTGAAGAATACAGGGACAGGCAAAAATAGGTTTACAGTTGAGCCCTGACTGGTGTAGCTCAGGGAGTTGGGTATCACCTGGCAGACCAAAAGGTCACCAGTTTGATTCCTGGTCAGGTCACACCTGGGTTGCAGGCCAGGTTCCTGGTTGGTGGCTTGCTGAGGGTATGCGAGAGGCAACCAACCAATCGATGATTCTCTCCCTCTCTTTTTCCCTTTCTTCCCCTCTCCCTAAAAATAAAATCTTTTTTTAAAAAGTAGGTTTACAGTTGAGTATGTGAAATGCAGTTTATTCTTGTATTATCTATTTCTGTATTATTTATATAACTGGAAACCTACTTTTGCCCACCCCTATATTTGTAAAATAACACTCAGCTTTATTTTAACAAATCAGAAACAAATTAGTTTTTGTGATGAAGTTGGGTCTTTTCTCATTACTTAGAATGTAATATGGGGCTGGCCAAAAAGTCCATTACGTTTTTTCATTTCCACCAATAACTTTATTGAGTTGGACATTTTGAGTCAGTCGGTTCTCTCTCACTGTTGGCTTCTAGTGGGGAGAGCCCAGGGGTGCTGCTAAACACCTTCCAATGCGTAAGACAGCCCCACAGCAAAGAATTATTTGGCCAAAATGTCAGCAGTGCCAAGAAACTTTGCAAACCACTTTTGACACATTCAGTCAGTCACAGCACCTTCTGTATCCACTGCACAAATCTTTTTTTTTTTTTTTTTGCATTTCAGTTGTGTTTTTATCTTTCTTGAAATAATAAGGTATAATATGCCAAAAATGATGCGTAGCTTCTTCCATCTTCAATATTAAAATGGCTACACAAAAATTCACCAATTTTGATAAGTTGTTTTAAATATACACTTATATGACAGCTGTCACAATACAATCTACCAAAATTGTTTTGAATGAAGTTAAAGATAACTCAGGGCTACTAGAGCCATCTTATGGAAGAAAACAGTGGACCTTTTGGCCAACCCAATAAATTTCAGATAGATTAAAGAATTTTAGTGTAAATAACAAAACCATAAAAGTACTAAAAGAAAGTGGAATAATAGTTTTTATAATTACATAGTGAGAAAGTTTTCCTAACCAGGGTTTTTGAAAATCTAAAAGCCATAATAAAAAAGGATTAGTAAGTATGATTATATAATGTTTCTGAACATTCTGTAAGGTTAAAAAAACAGGGAAAAGTATTTCATATTTTCAGCACAGGTGACTAAGAATTAATTTCTTTTATGAATCTCACATGTACTAGTCAGAAAGAATAGAAATGGGCAAAGGAAGGGAACAGCAAGATCACAAGAAATATACACGGCTTTTAAATGAAAAAAATGTGCCACTTCCAGGAAATGAAAATTAAAATACGGTACAATACCATTTTTCAGTTTTCAGACTGAAAGATCAAAAGTTTTAATGCAATATTGAGCTGGAAAGGATGTGAAGGTCTGTAATATATTGATGTTGAGTGTAAATTGGTATAAGCTCTTTGAAAGTTAAGCTGATAATTGTGTTCAAATGTTAAATATATGTGCTCTTAGATTCAGCAATTTCACTTACAGAAATTAATCCTATAGATAATAGCAACATGTGCACAGATCTGTTACAAAACTATTTACTGCAGCCTTATTCTTAGTAACAAAAGGCAGTAACACAACCTAAATATCCATCAGAAGACCCTGTAAAATAAAAATAATAAATTTGTTACATTAGAACATTTGCGCAGGCATTAAAATGACCAAGGTGTAGATCTATGTGTTGTTACAGAACAATCTCTAGGATATGATGTGAAATGAAAACTAGCAAACTATAGAAAGGGTGTGTAGAATGCTACTATTAAAGACTATTGGCTGGATGTGCTTATAATTTCTCTGAAAGGATAATCAAACTGCTTGTAGAGAGAGTAGGGGCCAGGAGTGAAAGGGAGATTTTTCATCATATAGTCTTTTTGTTCTCTTTTCATTTAAAAAAATCATGTTGCATGTTTTTATACACGAATGCAGAGAAAGTTATTGTGGAATCTGCCGCCGCCACCGCAGCTGTCGTGACCTGCCAGGACAGCTGTGTGGCCGAGCATCCCTAGGCATCCCATTAGAAGTTGCTGACCACTCTCTCCAGCCCTTGCCAAGTACGTCTCATTCTCCGCACAGCCAGTGTGAGATCCCTGCAGGTACAAGGTGGGCACCATGGCCGAGAACACTAGCTGCCACCACTGCAGTGACCCCCTGCAGGGGAAGAACTACGTGGAGAAGGATGGCCACCGCTGCTGTACGACCTGCTTTGACAAGTTCTGCGCCAACACCTGTGTGGAGTGCCACAAGCGCATCAGTGCGAACTCCAAGGAGGTGTGCTATAAGAACTCATACTGGCACAGCGCCTGCTTCTACTGTGCCAAGTGCCTGCACCCCTTGGTCAACGAGACCTTTGTGGCCAAGGACGACGAGATCCTGTGCAACAAGTGCAGCATGCTGGAGGAGTCCCTGACGTGCAAAGGCTGCGCGAAGCCCATTGTGGCCGGCGATCAGAATGTGGAGTACAAGGGGATTATCTGGCACCAAGACTGCTTCACCTGCAGCGGCTGCAAGCAAGTCATCGGGACTGGGAGCTTCTTCCCTAAAGGGGAGGACTTCTACTGCGTGACTTGCCATGAGGCCAAATTTGCCAAGCAGTGCGTGAAATGCAACAGGGCCATCACTTCAGGAGGAGTCATGTACCAGGATCAGCCCTGGCATTCCGAGTGCTTTGTGTGTGCTAACTGCTCTAAGAAGCTGGCCGGGCAGCGTTTCACCACTGTGGAGGACAAGTATTACTGTGTGGACTGCTACAAGAACTTTGTGGCCAAGAAGTGTGCTGGGTGCAAGAACCCCATCACTGGGTTTGGTAAAGGCTCCAGTGTGGTGGCCTATGAAGGACAATCCTGGCATGACTACTGCTTCCATTGCAAAAATTGCTCCGAGAATCTGGCCAACAAGCGCTTTGTTTTCTATCAGGAGCAAGTATATTGCCCTAACTGTGCCAAAAAAGTTGCAAAGTGACAGGACCTCCTGTCCTGTAAAATGGAATTGAGTCTCGTTCCTTGTGTCCTCACCCTCTGCCCTGCACCATCCATAGGAAAAGAGCAGCCTTTGACCTCTTCAAAGTTGTTCCTTCTGTCTTTTCTCCCATTTTATAGTATTAAATAAGGGCACACGCTGCTCAATTGTTAGAATTTAGCAAAAAGCAACTCTGCGGCAAAGTTAATTTTGTGATGGCTGCAGTCAAAGAACGAACACTTAGATCGACTCCTCTGCATGTTTAACGTAGAGCAGAAAAGTGCTAACCATTTAGCTGTTTAGCAATGTAAGTGAGAAGCCTTAGAGGTCAAGTCCCCAGAGATGCCCTTCCTGGCTCAGCGGGGCCACCACATCTTCACACGACACAGAACAGCTGCAGGCGCCGCTCCAGCTCACGGCTCACCGGGTTCTGGGAGTAGAAAGGAAACTTACCAAAATGCCTCATTTAACACCCTCATCAAAACCTCTTTTGTGCTTTTGATTCCCTAATACGAATTTCCAGAAAATTAACATTTGAACTTAGCTGTGACTCTAATATTTTATTTTTTGACCGAGAGGGCAAGGGAGGGAGAAAAAGAGGGGGACAAACCCCTATGTGAGAGCGCTCCATCAGTCGGCTGCCTCTCGTACACACCCCACCCGGGGACCAAACCCGCAACCCAGGCACGTGCGCTGAGTGACCTTCGCTTGGCTGGATGACAGCCAACCGGCGGAGCCACACTGGCCAGGGCCTTAGCCGCGACTCGAAGCTGGCCTTTTTCCCCATGCTGATGTTTGAGTGCGTGTGCCCTGTCTGCCGAACGTTCCGAACTTCCGAGCATGGAATGTGCAGGCCATTTGGGAAGTGTAAACAGATGGGAGAGAACAAGGCTGTTTCAGAACAGTGTCCCAGCGAATACTTCTGGAAACCGAACAAAACTAACCCAGCTATCTTTTTTTTTTCCCAACCAATATTTTTGTTTTAATTAATAGCAGCATAGTTAGGTTTGGAGACTTGCATAGAAGTATTTTAGGACCCCCACATGTTCCTACAGTTTTGAAATCATCCCACAGAAGTAACCATAAAACTCTGGAGGGGCAGCTGAGCGGGTCCCAGGACTGTCATGACAGGGATGTGACAAGTGGACTCCCTTGTAACACAGTCATCGTCGGCTCTTCGTCCCTGTGTTAAAGAGGCCCTCCTGCCCTAGCTGGCAGAGCTCAGTGGCTTGAGCGCGGGCTGCAAACCAAAGGGTCGCAGGTTCAATTCCCAGTCAGGGCACATGCCTGGGTTGCGGCCCCTCCCTTCCCCTCTCTAAAAATAAAATCTTTAAAAAAAAAAAAAAAGAGGCCCTCCAGCATCCCTTCTCCTGTGATTGCTAGGATTGCTCCTCAAGAGCGGAGCTGCACCTCTGAGGGAGTGGGAGGAAGGGAGGGGAAGGGAGGGAGCGGGAGGTTGCCGCCCTCACAGGCAGATTTCCATGCAGTGCCCGCCTGAGAGGTGAGAGCGCCGGCCTGCCGCATTCCAGCTGCACTGTTACGTTACACGGTAGAATGAGACGGTCTCCAGGTGAACAAGTGATGACGATGCATGTTACTAGCACTCTCATCGCAGTAGTTAGAGAAGCCAGTGCCTCATGCCTACATTTTGTTGTTAGGTATGATCATTCAGTGTTTCAGTGTATGTTTGCGCAAATGAAGCGGCATACAAGGAAAAATTTCTGTGAAACTTTCAATTTTTACTTTTTAAAAGTTGCGCTTTATTTATTAATCCTTGTCCAAGAATATTTTCATTGATTTTTAGAAAGAAAGGGACATCGATATGAGAAACATTGATCCGTTGCCTCCCATACACTCCCCAGTCAGGGATCAAATGCACAACCTAGGTATGTGCCCTGACCAGGAACCGAACCCACAACCTTTTGGTATATGGGGTGATGACACTCCAATCAACTAAGCTACCTGGCCAGGCCCAAAAGCCGTATTAACAGTTTAAAGCATCACTAAGTAATTCAGGGCAAAAATTAACCAATTCAGGCTTAAGAAAAAAAAATCCGCATTTCCCATCTGACTACTACTTTGCCAGAATAGAGAATGGAGTGTGACTTCTAAAGAGGCGAGGAAAATTGGACTAAATATGAGGTAGGGTACCAGAAAAAAAGCTGGGAGATGTTTCTAAAACTGACATACCTAATGTTAACCTTGAAAAAATTGCCTTCTAGCCAGTGCACTATTCTCAAAACTGTTAAACAAATTTCAGTGTTGCTGCCAGTATTCCATTGTCAGGTGAACTTTGGGGTCAGAATTGCTCTGTTTAAAGACATGGCCCAGGAAACAGTGAGTACTAGACAGTAAGCATCCGTGGAAATCTCTTAAAAGTAGCAGTTCACATTGGAGCTGTTGGGGTCCAGTTTTAAACGGAAATTTACTCTGATGCCAAAAATTCTACTGGAGATAGAAGCAACTTCTAGGAAAACATTACTAGTAGAAATGAGTGTTACGGGGCCGAGGAATGGCCTCGGACCCCAGGGCACTGAACGGCTTGCTGGTTCTGTGGGAGTCGTGACGCTTGGTGCGTGTGTTGGGCAGTTAGGAAGCCCTCTTCGCTGTTGTAACGAGATCTTCTCCGGGCCCTGACCACCACCTAACACGTACCGCTTGTTTGGGAATGTGTTGTTTTTCTCTGCATCAGCAAAGAAAATCCCAAGATAGCCAACATAACAAGAATTGTTGGCAGTAATACATTGGGAGACTCATTTTAAATCTTGGCCTTGAAAGGAATCTATCAGTACATGCTGAAACCTCAAAGAGTTTAATAACCAGCCCTACCTGGTGCTTGTGACAGTTTATGCTCTGCGCTTGGTAAATGTCAACTTGAATGAAACTTCTGTGTTGCAGGCACTGTTCTAGGCACGGGGCGTGTAGCAGTGAACAAATACACAGAATCCCTGCCCTGCTGGAGTCTAGATCCTGACGAAACCTATGTCTCGTGATGCCGTGTGATGCACACTGTGGAGGAAAACGGGCAGTGGGGAATGCTGCCTTTTCAGTGGGGAGGTCAGAGGCAGCCCCACTCAGCTGACAGTGGAGCAGAGGCCTGAAGAAAGTGCTGGAGCAGGCCAGGCCTAAGCACCCAGGCAAAAAGCACCTGAGTGCAAAGGCCCTGAAACAGGTTTTTCTGGTGTGTTCTAGAATCAACAAAAAAACCAGTGTGGCTGAAATGAGTCAGGTCCTCAGAGTATTAGAAAATGAACCAAAGGTCAAGGGCCACTTACTTAGACTGCATGCCATGTTAAGGATGTTGGCTTTTATTCTGAGGAGGGTTTTTGAGAGGAGTAGCATTTTAAAAGGACCCCCCACCAGTTGTTGTTTGGTGGTAAGTCTTGTAGTAGACTTAAGGAGCAGATTTTGGTGGGTGAAGAGACTTGCAGCTTGGTTAGACATCTTAGTAAGTATCAAGTTGGCAGCTGGATATTCAAGTCTGGAGCTCAGGAGCTACAAGGTGGTGATATGTGAGCATTTAAAGCCATGAGCCTGAACAAGATGACCAAAGGAGTTAGTAGAGAAGAGGGAACTGCGGCAGATCCCAAGGGAGAACAAGTGAAGGAGATAGGAGAAGCTGGTAAGGAAGAGGAAAAGCCAGGGAAGTATCTAGAAATGCACTAATTCATAGTAGCTACCAGTCACTTGTGGCTATTTAAGTTATAACTGAAGTTTTAAATCCAGTTCCTCAGTCACATTAACCATATCTCAAGGCTCATTTCGTGTGGCTAGTAGCTACTGATTTGGGCCGCACAGATATAGAACATGTCCACCTTCCCTATAGTTCTGTTGGTTGGTACTGATCCAGAAGCCAACAGAAGAAATATCTCAAGGAGAGGGAATATGTCAAAAACTGCTAACAAGTAATTTGAGGACCGAGACTTGACCAGTAGATTTAGTTATGTGTAAGTTACTGGCCACCACTTGACAAGAAAGCAGTTTTGGGGGGCGGGCAGCAAACACCTGATAAAACTGTATTCACGATGAACTGGAGAAGAGGAATTGGAATCAGAAAATATAGACACCTTGGTTTAACAGAGCTAGGAGATAAATTTCACCTTCTTTACCAAAAGAGTGCTTTTAGCCCTGGCTGGTGTAGCTCAGTGGATTGAGCGCGGGCCTGCGAACCGAAGGATCGCGGTTCGATTCCCAGTCAGGGCACATGCCTGGGTTGCCAGGCCAGTTCCCGTCAGGGGACATACAAGAGGCAACCGCACATTGATGTTTCTCTCCCTCTCTCCTTCCCTTCCCCTCTAAAGATAAATAAAATCTAAAAAAGGAAAAAAAAAAAAAAAAAGAAGAGTGCTTTTAACTATTAAGTATTCATGGACAAAACAGTAATAATCAAACTTGGATAATTAATTCCTAAATAATAAAGAAACATTAAGTCTGCAATCATTACATTTGGAAATAATGCATTACTCCTACTGTAATTACTTTAATATTTATACTACCAAGGCAATAGTACCTTGAAAGATAGGGATGAACTGAGCATTTATTTACCAAACCTCAAAATACTAGAATCTAGCCCTGGCTGGCGTGGCTCAGTGGATAGGGAGCTGGACTGCAAAGCAAAGGGTCATTGGTTCGATTCCCAGTCAGGGCGCATGCCTGAGTTGCAGGCCAGGTCCCCAGTAGGGGGCGTGAGAGAAGCAACCACACATTGAATGTTTCCCTCTC
This sequence comes from Glossophaga mutica, assembly GCA_039655065.1. Classification (NCBI taxonomy): domain Eukaryota; kingdom Metazoa; phylum Chordata; class Mammalia; order Chiroptera; family Phyllostomidae; genus Glossophaga; species Glossophaga mutica. The sequence goes on from CM077303.1 coordinate 8,452,562, forward strand.
CCTCCCTTCCCCTCTCTAAAAATAAATAAAATCTTTTTAAAATATACTATAATCTGAAGCATAAGAGATAGTCTACTTCAACAAAAAGGAAATACTACTTTACAAGTGAAAAATTCACAAACCTTGCATTACCTCAAACATTTGCAAAACAAAAAGTAACATAATTTTCTTAAATCATTTCCAAACTCTCACCGCTTCAAGACTAACCAAATAAAACAAGAAACTGCCCAGTGATTTTCCTCAAATTATCTTTTTTTTTTTTTTTTTTTTGAGAAGCGGTGTAGTGGAATGATAGAGCTAGAGATCTGAAGCCAGACATCCTGGGTTCAAATCCTGGCTCTTCCACTTACTTGCTGTGTGACCGCTGGCAAGTTACTAATTCCTAAGAGTTTTCCTCTTCTGTAAAGTGGCACTAGTACCAATCCATACCTGCCTCGTAGGACTGTTGTGAAGAGTGAATGTAAACCACTCGAAGCAGTGCCTGCAGCACGCATACTACAATGCTCCCTGACTTACGATGGCTACAGCTCAAACCCCTCACAAATTGGAAATATAAGTGGACCCCGGGCTGGCGTGGCTCAGTGGATTCCATGCCCGCCTGCAAACTGAAAGGTCGCGGTTCAGCTCCCAGTCAGGGCACATGCCTGGGTTGTGGGCCAGGTCCCAGAGTTGGGGTGTGCAAGAGGCAACCGTGTTTCTCTCCTCCCCTTCCCCTCTCTAAACACAAGTAAAAATCTTTTTAAAGAAAATGTAAGTCAATAATGCATTTAACACACGTAACCTGCTGAACCTCAGAGCTTAGCCTAGCCTACTTTAAACGTGCTCAGCACACATCACTCTACAGTTGGACAAAATCACCTTGCTGCCCGCTGCGCAGCATCACAAGAATTGTACTGCATAATGTTTGCCCAGAAAAAGGTGAAAACTCAAAGTAGTTTCTACTGATCATATTGCTTTCACACCATCATAGAGTGGAAAAATCTTGTCGAACCAATGTAAGTGGGAGAATGTCTGTAATTAGCACTCAAAAGATGCGAGAGACTGGGCTATCTGACCCTCACAGAAACAGGTATTTCAAACCGCTGCTTCTTTCGAAGATTCCGTGTACTGTAGCAGAAGGTAAGTCATTTCAGGAACTAGACCTATGGAGGTACTGAAAGAAATAAGACGAGAGAAGAATCTGATCTTGCTGCTTTTGAGTTGCAAATGCACCTGCTTTATCCTTCAAGTAAAGGATTGCTGTGGAACGCGTGGCCTTCCATTGTGTTCACATCAGTCTTGTTGAAGGATGAGGTTGCTAGAAACTTGGAGATTTTCAGTAGCTCATACAAACCGAGAAAAACCTTTCTCAGCCCTGACCAGTGTGGCTCAGTTGGTTGACTGCTGGCCTGGAGACAGCAGGGTCACCGGTTCAATTCCCAGCCAGGGCACATGTCTGGATTGCAGGCAGTTGGGGGCTTGTGAGAGGTAACCACACATCTCCGATGTTTCCCTCTATCCCTCTTTCTCCCCACCTTCCCCTCTCTCTAAAAATAAATAAATAAAGTCTTTAAAAATAAAAAAGGCATCGGATGCCTGATTATACCTCTGGCTGTGCCACCTACCAGCTGTCACCTTTGGCAAATGACTTTCCCACCTTGGTGTTCTCATTTGTAAAACCTAGATAATTGTTAGCTTATAGGGTTGTTACATTAAGTGGCTTAATTCATGTAAAGTTCTTAGAACAGGGCCCAACAGAGTAAGCACCAAAAAATGTTGATTATTAAAATCTGACAGTGAAACATTTCCCTGGTATTAATGACTTAACCGTACAAAAATATATCTTGATCTCACCCAGAAAAAAAGAAAAACTCCTAAAATCTAATATTTCCATTTTTAGTTATTTGTATTGGTACCAGACATGAGGTAGTAAGTACAGATGCACAGGAGGAAGTACAAGGATCACATCTTCATGCAACTAACCTATCGCCTGAGGACCAGCCCTTAGGCTATAAAAGAATATCGGGATGATGACTTGATAGCATCCTGTAGAGAGCTATCACACAGCTGACAGGCACTGGACCAAATATTTTCATTGCACACCTTGTTTCCATATTCTATGTGTAAGTTAGATTTCTCAACATTCAAATATTTAGACTCTTCCCAAGATTTTTTAAAAAATCAGTACCATTAATAATGGTAGTTAATTAATGCCAGTAGCATTACCAAAAGGAGGAACACATCCTCCTTTCAAGAGAGCAAGAGAGCAATATCACCTCAATATCAAGAGAGCGACCACCTCAACAATTTTATACCAATTTCTCACAAGCATAAATAGTCGGCTTACAAAATGATGAACTGGTATTTTAGTTTGAAGAATTTTAAAGCAAGCAAAGTAACTGTATAAAATTTAAATTTTATGACCATGTTTGGACCTTCTTACGTGTTAAACACAATAGAAATGTTCGTACTCATTTTTCCCCCCAAAGAAAAAATTTCTGAACCATCACTATGTTTCACAGTAGAATAAAAATAACAGACACAATTTTACTTCCAAAATCTGAAGTCATGAACATGATTTTGTAGTACTGTATCTCAGGCTTTACCTAAAATTTCCTTATTATTCAGTTAAAGATAGTGCCCTAGTCACATTTTTAAAAAAGCCTCTGCCCCACCACAACTTCCTGAGATCTGTGGAAAACTGCAGTCTTGTGATCAGGTTCCATATAGTACTGGCAGTTTTGTAATCAAGAGGAAAAAACGGTGACTGATTTTATGTGTCAATCAGTTGTAGTCTGCTGATCTGATTAGAAGCCTTGACAAATGCCTGATGGCGATTGCAAATAATTGCCAAGCATATGGGGATAATACAGTAGCCCACTGTTTTGGGGTCAGCTCTTGTACAAGAATAGAGGAACAAAAACATCTGTAAGTAAGGTATCAGAAAAATAATTGTCCAAAACCAAAATGGGAGGGAGAGTAACCGAGCTTTCAAGGAGTGTGTCCACGTGGTCCCTTCAAGGGGCTCATCTGGGTGCTGTTGAATGTGTTCCAAGGCCAGTCTGTTGTAAGTCTCATTGATTTCAAACACGTAGTAAAATGCGGCTGCACTTGCTAACAGATACAATCCCACTCCAATCCATCCCATCCGCTGACGGAAATTCATCATTCTCCATGCTCTGTGCCTTCAAAGTTAAAAAATTAGAAGATACAGTTAGGGTCTAGTAATGCTGCGACGGCAACCATTCCAAATGTACTTCCTTTATTTCTAATGAGTTCTAAATACCCTAATGCCGCATTTACAGTTTAAAACAAAAATCACATTTATTAAGATGTAAACAACGTACAGGTGGTTGTTTTATGTAATAGTTATGAGGAATTATAAAAAGTTTCGGTATATACCGACTCTGCCTTTACGTGAATCCCACAGAATAAATCACTACAATCTGGCTTACAAAGGTCCAGTACGCCTTCCATTAAGAGACGGGAATTAAAGTGGTTTCCTACGGAACATTTCACTTTTACAGTTCAAATGCCTTCTGACTTAATAGTATTGCTTCAGACGTGAACACTTGGTTCTACAAGTCAAAGCAACGTCGGGGCCCCCAAGTCAAGACAGTAACTCTTAAACACTTACAATGGTCCCGAGAATCTTCCTGTTCCCACGGCAAGCGTTAAAGAGTCACTCAGTTCTGAATAATCGGGTAGCTTTGGCATGTCAGAGAAAGCCACCATAAAAGAAATCCCCGGGGTCACCGGCTGGGAGAACGCTGAACGCGACCAGCCTGGAGCACAAGCTAATTGTGATTAAGCACGGCGTGACTGCGGCGGGTCTCGCGGCGGATCGGCCCCTGTCGCTGCTCCCGGAGCCCCCAGCCTCTGTCACCCGGCCCAGCCGGGAGATTCCCTAGCCGACCCCGCCCCCTGTCACGCTGCAGCACCCGCGGGCCGCGACCAGGGCTGCGCAGACGGCGTCAGGCCCCGGCCTCTCTGCCTTGCAGCACCGGGATCCCAGTGCCGGGCAGCGGCCACTGGCCGAGCCTGCAGAACTGGGCAGGCCCGGGATCTCACCTTCCTGTCCGGGTTGGCCCGCCCGCTCGCCGTCCCGGATGCTGCCACAGTCGGGGCTTCCGGCTCGGCCCGGAAGCACGCTCGCCCCGCCCCGAGGAGTCCGCCCCCCGTGACGTCAGGGCGTGTCAGCTCCCGCGGCACCGCCTTCTCGAGAACTCCACCCACGGCTCCAGGTGGCACGCGGGCTGCAGCTGTGGCGTGTCTGGGGGTGGGGCGCCCGTTCAGGTGGGCTGCCGTGGGCGCGGGGCCGCCCGTGGGCTCCTCGGCCTTGCCGCGGGTGCCTCGCTCGGGACTCTGATCACCCCGTCGCCCCTCGCCGCGGAGAGCGTCGCGCCGAAGAGGCGGTCCGCCATCCCCTCTTCGCGCCTCTGCACAGCCCCCGGTAGCCCTCCCCTGTTCCACTCCGAGTGAGGGAGTGGCCGCCCTCCCGCTCCTCAGGCCTGGCGTCCCGGGAAGCGTCGGAAGCTGGCCCTGGCGCCTCAGCCGCTGGCGGTGGACACAGCCACGGGCAGCTAGATAACGGTGGGGCGGCCGAGGAGGGGGTTAAGATGGCTGCTTGCCGCCGTGGGGACGCCCTGGCGTCGCCAGCAGCTTAGGTGGTCGGGGCTTCCCAAGCCCTGCTGGGCCATTGACACCTTCAACTGACCCGACAGCTTTGTCCTCACAGGACCTGGAACTCGGGATGTCGACGGGACTTACCCGGGGTACTTCGAAGGAATACTGTGGATTGCGGTGGATGCCACCAACAAATTAGAATTTAAATATATTGTTTTGGGCATCATGACGCTGAGGCCCTTGGAAGACCTGTGTAGGGGGATGGATATGAACCCTCGGAAAGTGCTGTTGATTGCCGGTGTCCCCCAGACCTGTAAGGAGGCTGTGCGGGCCAGTTTAGCTCCCTTAGGTGAGGACAGATGGGCCGGGAGGTTCCGGAAGGAATAGGAATATGGCCTTAATAGGGCTTGCTGCAGAGCCTAGTTTTGCTCTGGTCCCGAAGGAGATACCTGGAAAAGGGGGTGTCTGGACAGTGATCTTTAAGCCCCCTGACCCAGATGATGAATTTTCAAACAGATTAACTGAGTTTTTAGGATTGGTTGAGTTGACCTGAGCTTTTGGGTATGGAAACGACCCTTTTGACCCAGACCAGGACATGACCCCAGAAATAAGGGCCCACGTATTGGCACAGGCATTAGATGAGGCTCTTCAGCCTGCCTCGAGATACCTGAAATATAAGAAGCTGAGGGTATTCTCTGACAGTGATCCTCCAGAACCTGAAGAAGAAGAATTTAAATCCTGGCGGTTTCATACTACTAAAATGATGAAGATGTGGCAGGTGTCAGATGCAGAGCAAAGAAGGCAATTGCCAGAGAGCCTTAGAGACCCATCATAGGATGCCACTCGTGTCCTCAAGTTCAACGATCCTTTATTTTCAGCCCCTGAATGCCTGCAGGCTCTTGAGCAGTTTTGGGGGTTGTTGATAGTCCTAGGGATGTGCAGGTCAAATATCTGACCACTTACCAGAAGGATGAAGAAAAATTGTGTCCACACTAAGGCTGGTAGAGAGAGGAGCAGTTGAGAGAAGCCGTGAATCAGGTCGCCTGGACCAAATCATTGCTGGAGCAGCCAGAGGGTGGGCTGGCCCGTGGCTTTTTGGAGTTGCCGGGGCTGATAAGGGATGAAGATGCAGTTGAGAATGAGGCCTTTCTGCAGGCAGGACTGGAGTGGCATTTCGCCTGAATGTTAGGAACGCAGAAAGGGACAGTGACCATAAGCAGAGCATGGAGGTAGAGCAATCCATATACTTTAGTGATAGACATTAACCAAGCCCTACCTTGTGATACTAAGCAAGTAACTCATTTTTGTACAGTTCAGTGTAAATCCATTGTCACTTCCATGCGGGTCATGGACTAGGAAGGCCACAGCTCTGCCCTGGTATGTGTATATGTTTAAATGCACTCCCGTGGATTTTTGCTCATACAGAGTTGTGCAGGTGCTCCATTGCTGCATGTGTGGTGCTCTGAGGGGCGCGGGGTCAGGCGCCCCTGCCAATCTGACCGTGCGGAGATGTCAGCCCGTGTGGTATGAGGTGCAGGTGCAGCCTGTCAGATGTGTGTGTCCTGGGCTTTAGGGGTGTATTGCCCTCGATTTATTGGGAAGATTGGGAGCAGTGGTTAACATAGTTTCTGTGTTAACCAGAATTTTATTGATTCTGTGTAGTCAAAACAAGAGGCAGAGCTAAGGGCAGAGGTTAACTTTGCAGCTGCCGTCTCTAACCCCAGATTCCTGATGTGTGTGATCAAAACATTTAGTTCTGAGCATCATTTTACTGGGTGGTATAAGATTACTGGTATGGACTTAAAAATAAAGGAGTGCTGATAAAATGAACTCTTTTATCCTTTTGGTTTATATCAGATTTCCAACAGAGATTTTATTGGAGCAAAGGGTTCCAAACGCTTGAATCTGAAAAGCACTGAATTTACGCAATCTTAGTCCCTGAGCGAGATTGCTGGAAGGAGCTACTGCAGCACTCGGAATGAAACGAAGCGGTACAGAGATATGTGCCCGAAGTCGGTGAAGACACTGATGCATCAGCACTTTGATTAGAGGGGCTTCCCAGCTAATAAGCACAGGGGCTGGATTTACACTGAGGCGGTCTATTTCCAAAGTCCTTGCCCTTAGTCCCTTCTGTGATGCCTTGTTAAATTCTCACAGAGACCTGTGAGAGACACCGTCATCGCTTCTGTTCTGCAGATGAAGACTTGAGGCTCGGAGAGCCTGAGCCGGGTGCACGGGCACGTGGTCTGACTCACAGGAACTTTTCTCAAGGTGTTCTGACACGTGTACCTGATAACCACAACATCATTGTCAAAATGGCACAAACATTTTCAGCACAAACAACAAAACCCAAAAATACTATAACTAAATTGTGTTAGAGTGATGGGGTTATAAGGATGCTTTAGGGTTTCTTTTTGTTTCCTAAGTGTGTTTTTTTAAATATATTTTCCTTTTTTTTTTTTAAGTAATCCACTTTTTTTTAAAGATTTTATTTATCTTTTTAGAGGAGAAGGGAAGGAGAGAGGGAGAGAAATATCAATGTATGGTTACCTCTCATGTGTCCCCTGCTGGGAACTGTCCTGCAACCCAAGTATGTGCCCTGACTGGGAATCAAACTAGCAACCCCCTGGTTTGCAGACCAGCACTCAATCTTCTGAGCCACAGCAGCCAGGGCCCTAAATGTGTTTTCAAAAATAAATATGCAAAGGAAGTGCTCAAAAAACAAAAGGAAGTTGGCATTTCAAAAGCTCACAGGAACCAGCCTGAAAGAGCTCCCACTGGCGAAATCTACAATTAGCAACAAAATTGGATTATAATCCAAAATATAAATGTCTACAAGTTCATGCAAATAAAAATAAATGAATAAATAAATATGGGAGAAAAGTCAAATTTTACTCACAGGAGAGTTTCAAATCATTGATGTGGATACTGCCCCTTCGGAAGGTGGAATTTATTCCCTCCCACCCTTCAGTGTGGGCTGAATTTAAGAATAGTGTGTGGGTTTGGCACTGGCGGCTGGGAACCGGAAGTCATGGAGGAAGTGCTGCTGGGCACCCAGTGCACTCCCTTGACCCTTCGTGAATCTTCTGGCAGTTGGGTCTTGGCAGGGCGTACTAGAGGGCCCAGCCAAGACCTTTTGCACACCCTGGGGAGTGGAGGGGCTCTTGGCCGTGTTCCCTGTCCTGGGAGCTGCGGGGGAGGCAAGTAGGTCGAACCAGTTGTTGGTCTGTGACCGGAGTGAAGCGGGTGTTATCATACCAGCCTGAGTCAAGAAAAAAAAATGGCGTGAATAGGAATAGCATATGGAAAGGAAAAGTAGTAACTTTTCAGTGGAGGAACCCAGCAAGGGCTAGCGTGGCTAGGTGGCCGGGGTTAATTTAACATCAGTGATCAGTCACTCGGACAGCATCTTCCTCGTGCCAGATGATGGTGGGGCACTTCACCTCTGCAGTTCTTCCTCAAAACCCATAGCCCAGTCCAGTCATGAGAAACACACCAGGCAAACCCAGACTGAGGGACATCCTACAGAACACCTGACCAGCACTCCTGAAGACCACAAAAAACGAGAAAAGACTTAGAACCCAGCACAGAGCAGAGCAGACTAAGGACAGAAGGTGACTAAACGCGATGTGGCATTCTGGAAGGGATTTTGGAGAAGATAAAGGGCAGGGCATTAGTGAAAAAGCGGGATCTGAATATAGTCTGGACTTCAGTTGACAGTGATACATCATTGTTGGTTTCTTGGAGGTGACAAATGCACCTTGGTAATCGAAGATGCTATGGGGCAATTAGGTGAGTATACAACAACTCTACTATCTTTGTAACTTTCCTGGACATCTAAAACTATTCTAAAATGAAATAGCCACTGAGATACATACATAGATACTCAGATACCACGTAGGGGATGCCAGCCAGTGAAGTGAGTAGGGGGTGGGTAACCAGAGGGCCTCGGCTTTCCTAAACGTGGTTCTTCATCGATCCACCGCTAGGTGGCGGTAAGCACTCAAGGCAGGCCTCGGCCAGGCCAAAGCAGGGAAAAGGATTATGTCTTACGTAAGTGGCATCGCATCTGCGCCCCGCCGCCCCCCACCAAAGACTGGAAAATTTTCTTAAGCCTTTATGTGGAAAAATATTTAAGTACTCACTCAATGAAGAGCAGTGACTTCCTCTCTTGGTCCACGACACTCCTAGAATCTTGTAATTAGCTTGTCAGAGAGGCCTGGCCTTGGCAAATGGACTGATCTGTCTATACAAGTGAGAACATTCTTAGCCATCCTGCTTCACTCCCTGCCAGAGCATTTCATAACACTGGAAACTAGATGGTTTTAGAGATTAGCTTCTGAAAGCCTTTTATTTCAGAGAGAATGACATTTAGGTCGAAAGTACTCCTCAGCCATCTTGGGTTTCCCATGCGCCCTCCTGCCTCTGCTACCAGCAAGCCTAACTCTGCTTTTAGAGGTGTTTGTTCACTTTTCTTTCTTTTTTAAAAAAAGATTTTTCAAATTTATTTTTAGAGAGAAGGGGAGGGAGGGAGAAAGAGAGGGAGAGAAACATTGATATTCAAGAGAAAGTGATCGGTTGCCTTTTGCATGTCCCCAACCCAGGACCTGACCCGCAACCCAGGCACGTGCCCTGACCCAACTTGAACCAGCACCTGTCGGTTTGCGGGGTGGCACTCAGCCCACTGAGCCACACTGGCCAGGGCTGAGTTGTCAATTTTCGTTTGCACTTGTGGATTACCATTTAAACTGGACCAGTTTATTAAGTAATTTACTTCAATGTGAAGTAGGGTTTCTCAGTTAAGATCCTGAGAGGTAAACTGGGAGTCAGAAGGGTGGTCTAAATTAATAGAATATTGCAGAGGAGCCAAGTGAGGCTCAGAGAAGGTGAGTGGCTTGATCGAGACACACAGCCAGTTAGTGACAGAGCCAAACTCAAACCCAAATTGGAGCCTTGCTTGCTCTGTGACATGTTGCTTACTCTGTGACATGAAGTAAAGGCACTTATTCCTCTCGGACTTTGGTGTACTTATCTACAAAACCTCTGGTCCCTTTTAGCTTTAAAACTGTGTGACTCAAAATATCCTTGACTATCCTTTATTTATGGATATCCTTATTTGAATATCCTTAATTTAAAAACTGACTCTAAGTTCTTAACATGCCTAATATTTGTCACTTAACATGTGTTCCCAAATATTATCAGGATCTCGTTGGATGAGTGTGCTTTCTAACTAGATTCTGTTCCCGGTGATAGCAAGGTATATTATATTCCCGTATAAGCCCAACCTGGTGTTCTACCCTTGAAAGGTAATAGATATTTCTTAACTAATTAGCAGTACTCTGGTGTTCCTTATTATATATAATAATAATCATGGCCATCATTTGTTAAGGTCTTCCGATGTGTCAGGCATGTTGCCAAATGCTTTATCTATATTACTTCATTCAATTTTAACTGCAAGCCTTGTGGGTGTATCACTATTCCTGATTTCAAGTAAGGAAACAGACCTTCGGACAGGGAGAGTAGCTTGCCCAGAGTCACGTAGCTACAGGGGACAAAGGGCCGTCTGGTCCCAGAGCCAGCGCGTAGCCTGTGCCTGACAGCCTCTGAACAGACTGCTCCGAGGGCGGATCTGCGGACTCGAACACGGCCACTGCTGAGCCCGTGTCTGACCGTGCAGCCTGAAGCCCTGTCCGCCACCACTCCCTGCTGTCTCCCCCCAGAAACAAATAACGCAACCCGGACTGTGCTGCCCACGCTGGCAGCACCCACCTGACAGCTGTGGCCCTCTTCCTCCTTGGTGTCTCAAGCCAGATTCGTTCACCCACTTTACAGGACTGTGAATTTCCTGGGAGACCCAGTCCCTGCCGGAAGTGAGGGTTGTAAATCTCGATTAGCTTAAGGTGATTCTGTACCCTGTCCAAACCACTTGTTTGAAGCATGAGCAAGTTATGCAGTTCTATCCAGTGAAGTGTAAGCAGCTGTTTTGTTTTGTTTTTTCTTATCTTTGTTTGTGGGAGCATGGTTCTGCTGCTGGAATGCCTCAGCTCAGATTCCGGCCTCACCGTTTTCTACCTCTGTGTTCCACAAGTTTATTAACGCTTCCTGGGCTGCAGTTTCTTCAACCGAACATGGGGATAATAATGGCACTTCCTAATAGGGTCATTGCGAAAACCAAATGAATGAATAATGTCAAGTTCAGAGAACTGTACCTGCTACCTACTAAGGACTTAACAAACAGCTATTGTATTTGATCTCTATTACTGCACAGCAAATTACCGCGAAACTTAGCGGCTGAAAACAAATAGGCATTATCCCTCAGTTCCTTTGAATCAAAAACCGGAGATCAGCTGAACTGGGAGGCTCTGGTTCTCTGACAGACTGCAACAGAGGTGTCGGCCAGGGCTGTGGCCGCTCTTGGAGATCTTCCAAGCTCACCCAGGAGGCCTCGGCACCGGGCTGCCTCATGACAGGGAGCCGATTTCCACCAGAAACAAGCTACCCAAGAGAAAGTGAGAGAACACCCAAGCCGGAAGCGTCTTTTTATAATCTTATCTCAAAGGTGACATCCCATTACTTCCGTCCTATTCTACTCATTAGAAGCAAGTTAATAAATCCAGCCCAAGAAAAGGAGATCACACCAGGGTGTGAATTCCAGGCGAGAATCTCTGGAGGTGTGAGACTCTTTGGAGGCCATCTGGGAGGCTGCCATGCCAGCCAGCTATTTTATACATAGCTAAAACAAGTCTATAGTTTTATTACTTCTACTTGATATTTAAGTAATAAAATTCCTTTATTAGCCCTGGCTAGTGTGGCTCAGTGGATTGAGCACTGGCCTACGAACTAAAAGGGTCACAGTTTCAATTCCCAGTCAGGGCACATGCCTGGGTTGCAGGCCAGGTCCCAGTAGGGGGTGTTCGAAAGGCAACCGCACATTGATGTTTCTGCCCCTCTCTTTCTCCCTCCCTTCCCCTCTGTCTTAAAATAAATAAAATATTTTTAAAGTAAATAGTTTTTTTAATTCCTCTATTAGATCCAGGTTAAAAGAAAAAAAAACTCTCCATGAATCACAGGGTTATTTTGTCCATTCCACAGGCTGCCATGGGTCCTTGTAGATTTTACAACCAGCTTCCATTCTGCTTTTTAGACTACAGGCATAATTACCTCCTCAGCTTCCCTCAACTCCAAGCAGTAAATGCCCAGCTGCTTCTCGGTTTCCAGGTCCCTTCTGATCTCGCCTCCCTCCCCTCTGAGTGCCCTTTAAGGAGAAGCAATAACCCACAGCCCCTGACACCCCCATCCTCCTGGGGGGCGGGGTAGAAGACTTACCTCCTACCAACCAGCCCTGGCTTCTCAGAAACTATACCTTCAATGTGCAACAAAAGCTTTTAAAATGTGCCTTTCTTTTATCTCATGTATGCCATTTATAGAAATGTATTCTAAGAACTAAGTAAGGATGTTCACAAAGAATGGGCTTTGGTTTCCCTGCAATACTTTTTATCATTGTGAAAAAAACGCAACTTTATAAATGCTTAACAGTAAGTGATAGATTGAATAAACTGTGCCGTGCCCAAAGGGCTATATAAACTTTGTAGTCATTAAAACAAAATTGTATTGGGTGAAACAATACGTGCTTGCCATTTCGGTAGGTCAAACGAGGTGCATTTTGGTAATTTCGTAGGGTTCAACCTAACAGAAGGATACGTTTTGGCATAGAAACAGGTTTACAACCTACTGCTGAGTGAAAACAGCAGAGTACGACAGTATTTATGGAACGATCTCGTTTTTGTGTTTACTAATGCCCATAAATATATTTGTAAAGAAAAAGTTGGAAAAACATACACCAAATGTTAACAGTAGTTATCTTTGGGTGGCAGAATTATGAGCAATTTTATCTTATCTTTAAAAAAATGAAATTTCTGCTCTTCTCCAGTGAATACTTCCTATTAGTATAATGTTTACAGATTCTTAAATAAAAATAAAACAAACCATAAGAGATGAATTCCAAGAGGCAAACCCTAGTCTCTTATTTTTGTATTAGTAATTTATAGCTCATCAAGCCAAGCAGGGGCTAAGCAGCTTCTCCACAGACAGTACATGTCCCCAGTGGAGCTTGTGGGAGGGGATCCATCCTGGACCAGGAGCCTGGCCCTGCCTGGGACGCTCAGAAGACAGGCTTTCTCTCTGAGTGACAGATCCCCATTGGAGACGGGTTGAGACCAGAGCAAGTAAAGACATGTGCATGCTCTCCAGGATGTCTGACTAGACACTGGCTTTTCTCTCCAGCACCCATGCTGCCTGCTTCTCGCAATACCCGGTTCTCGTTTGGGGCTTCTCTCCCCTGTAGTTTAGCCATAGTTTGGGATGGATCGATGACCCAGGCCCAACAAGGTGGGCATGACACAGGATTGAAGCTGCTGAAGCAGGAGCCCCATTGCTAGGCTCCCTCTTCCAGCCTTTCTGTTGGATTTTATTTTTTTATTAATTTTTTTTTTGAGAGAGGAAGAGGAAAAAAACATCAAATTTGTTCCACTTAGGCATTCATTGGTTGATTCTTGTTTGTGCCCTGACTGGGGATCGAACCCACAACCTTGGCATATCAGGAGGATACTCTAACCAAATGAGTTACCTGACCAGATCCTCTGTTGAGTTTTAAATTGTTATAGCTTTACGTTCCGAGCACTCATTCATGTTGTATGATTATTCCATTTTTATCGGTTTTCACTCTTGGCTGTATGACTGTTACTACCCATTAACTATTACCACCTAACTAATCACCCCACAATGTAGTGGTTTGAAACAACAGTGGTCGTTTATTATCTCCCACGATGTCTTTGGGTCGGGAATTCAGGCAGGGCTTGGTGGGGAAGGCTTGCCTGAGACATGCTGCCAGGGGCCTCAGCTAGGCGACTCTAAGGCAGCAGGGCTGGAACCGCCAGAAGCCTGGCCACGCACTGGTTTGCCATAGGTGCTGGGGTCAGCTCAGGGCCTGGCTGGGGCGTGCTGCCTGCCAGAACGCAGCCTTTTGTCCGCCAGGCCTTTCACGTGGCCTGGACTTCCTTGCAACACAGTGGTGGGGCTCCAAGGGCAAACATGCCGAGAGTCAGGCAGACGCTGGACCCTTTTCTATGACCTAGCTCCAGAAGGCACATAGCATTGCTTCTGCGGCTGTCAGGGCTCACGGGCCGGGTGGCACAGCCCCGCCCCCACCCCGACTTAAGGAAAGAGCGGGGCCCCACGGCAGGCAGCCCGCCCACCCGCTGTGAGAAGAGCGCGTGGACTGGGACACACGTGCGACTGGAAAAGGCAGCCTGCTCAGTGGCTCGTTTTCCTTTCTGACCACTCTCGGGTATCGATTCCAGCTTTTTCATCCGTTTGATTGTACCTTGCTGTTTTAGTTTTCTATTGTTCCCTCCCTGCCTGTTGCTCTTCCCTCCAGTCCGACCCTTCCCTTGGGTAAGGCACCTGGGTGGCTCTCCGAGCCGCTCACCTGCAGGGAAGCCACAGGGTCTGTGTCTTCGGATGTTCCTGTCCCATCGATAGATAGCCCCACGTCCAAGGTTCCTTCTTTCTGTTTGGTTTGTTCTCTCTTTCCTTTTTTTTTCTTTACCTTTTCATTTGTTTGTGCTCTCTTTCCTGTTGGAAACTTTTCTCGAATGAGTCAGAAAATATGTTGTGGATTCTCAAAAGTGTGAGGCTCCTTAACTATCAATTATCATCTTTCTCTTTTTTTTAATAGAGAGGGAAAGGGAAGGAGAGAGAGAAGAAGAGAAACATTGATGTGAACGTCGGTTGGTTGCCTCTTGCACACCTGACCAGCGACTGAACCCGCAGCCCAGTCATGTGCCCTGACCAGGAATCGAACCGGCTTTGGTTTGCGAGACAATGCCCAACTCACTGAGCCACACTGGTCAGGGCTCGGTTCTCATCTTAACGCAGGGCATGAAATAGCTGATGGAACTCGGGTTGTCACAGGTAGGGCTAGAAGCCTCACCACAGGATGCCAGAACAGCAGGTCAGCTTTTTGGAGGGAGACCCCTAATATCGGTAGCTAAGGTCTTCTTTCTCACATGGTTTGTTTTCTCTGGGGAATGACCTTTTTGTCTCCTGCCCCGGGTGATGAGCCCGACTCCTGCCATTTGAGGAGCCAGATGGGACACAGGCCCTGGTGGCTCTTGGAATGCAGACTCTCCTTACTTGTCCGGAGCCTCACCTGCACCCCACACTGTGTCTCACGTCCCTGAGTCAGGAGCATCTCTGGTTCAAGTTCAACTTGTCCAGAGACTAAACCTGCTATCTCTTGCCAAGGCAGGCAGCTGGGGCTGGGGTGGGGCTCCGGGCATCCGTCCTACAGCTCCTTACATTTGACTTTCAGCAAACTCCCCGCATGTCCCCTGGGGCCACTATAACAAAGTACCACAGACATGGCTGCTTAAAACAATACAAACTTATTTCTTCATAAGTCCGGGGGCCCAAAGCCCAAAACCAGTTCCGTTGGTCCCAAATCCAAGTGCTCGCAGGCCCGCACTCCCTCTGGGGACTCGGAGGGAAGAGCCGTTCCTCACCTCCACGGCTGCCGTGGCTGCTGGCACTCCTTGGCTTGGCACTCTCATCAGCCCGATCTTCAAAGCCGCCGTTTGTACATCTCCCGCTGCCCCGTTTTTCACACAGCCTCTTCCTCTGCGCCTGAGTCAAGTCCCCCTCTGCCTTCCTTTTCTAAGGGCACGTGATTACATTTCAGACCCATCCAGATAATCCAGGATAATCTCTCCTTCTCAAGATGCGTAATCACATCCGCAAAGTCCCTTTTTCCAAGTAAGGGTGCGTTCACAGTTTCCAGGGATTAGCACCTGATATCTTGGGGGTCATTATGCAACCTATGACACCTCCCCTCTTCAGTCCCAGGGCCTGGCACACCCTTTGGAAGCTCGGCGACGGGTGCGGACTTGCTTTCAGCTGCCCCCGTCTTCAGGAATTTACCGTGTCGCTTCCTCTGCTCTCCTGGGGTCAGCACCAGTCCTTCACAGCTTCTCTGTGTTCCAAAAATGTGTTGACACCTCACAGTGGTCTGCATGTTGGTCTCCCCCGACCCAAAAATGTATGTATGTTGAAGTCCTAACCCCCCAAGGTGGTGACATTAGGAGGTGGGGCCGTTGGGAGACAATTGAATCAGAAGGGTAAAGCCCCCATGAGTGGGATTAGTGCCCTTGTGAAAGGGACCCCAGAGAGACCCCCAGCCCTTCCCACCATGCAGGGGTGTGGGAAGCCTTTGCCCCAGAAGAGGTTCCTTGCCCAGTCACACTGACCCCCTGGTCTTGGGCTGCTGGCCTCCGGAACCATTGGAAACACCTTCCTGTTGTTTACAGCCCAGCTGTGGCATCTTGCTGAGCTGCCGGGACAGACCGAGGCGTGCGTCTCTCTTCGGCAGTTGGCGCAGCCCCTTCTCCTCCTAGTAGGTTTCCATTTGCTTCCGTTCCTGACTGTCGTTTTGGATGAGTTTCAGGTGGAAATAGAGATAAACATGTGTGTTTAACAGACAGTGTTTAATCAAATATCTCTCCATGGGTTTTAAATATTTTTTACAGATAGCTTTATTGCTGCTTTCACTTGTTACAATATTATGTGCACGTTTTAAAAATAGTCCCGTACTCAGAGCAGGCAGACAGACCCCTAGAAATCACACTGCTTACTTAAAGGCAATGGTCAAAATTTGAGTTTACCATTATAATACATATTTTTTAAATGTGTGGACATATTTTTTCCTTCTATTGATTCTAGAGAGAGGAGAAAGGAGGGAGGAGGAGAGGGGGTGAAACATTAATTGGTTGCCTTTTGCACACATCCCAACCAAGAAACAGACCCACAACCCAGTCATGTGCCCTGATGGGGAATCAAACTGGCGACCTCTGGTTTGCAGGACAACACCCAACCAACTGAGCCACATGGGCCAGGGCCCCTTATACTATTCTTAAAGCATATCCCAAACATTATGGCATTTGTCTCTACGTACTTCAGTACCTACCTCTTAAAGGCAGCCCCGTTCTACCCTAGCCAGCTAGCTCAGTTGGGGGTAGGGCGGGTGGCGGACCACCCCGAGACCTGCTCTGGAACTGGGACTCTGAAAACGACACTCCAGATTCCTGGGCCAGTCCATCTAGAGAAAGACAGGGAGGAAGAGGGAAGGGACACCTTCCCTGCTGCTGGGCGCTTCCGTCCGTGTGTCCCAGCAACAGCGCTCAGCTGCAGCCTCCAGATTCCTTCAGCAGCTGGAACACGCTCCGTTGTGCCCTCTCACACGGACCAGCAGCGGTGTCTCCCCAGTGGGGTGATGGTGACTGGGGCGTCTCCAGTGACTGCCAGGTTGGGGGCCTCCAGCTGCGAGACCGCCTCCTACCCTGGCTGCTGGGCGGCCAGGCGTGCCCTTCGGCCCTCAGGGGTCCTGGAGCAGTTCTGATTGGCATTCCCACACTGAATGGTCACAGCAGGACAGAACAGTCCTGTGGCATCGCTGAGTGCTGTCCCCGCTGGGCAGTTCCTGTGCGCCCCTGACTCTGTCCTGGGTGCAGAGGACAGAGGTGTGTGTATTTAGAGTTTCTGGGCAGAAGCCGGTGAGGTTCCAGCACAGCCTGGGCCCCTCTGCCTCCCACACGGTCCCCCCACCCCAACCCCTCAGCACAAAAGCTCTGTTCTTTTTTTCTTCCTGGCGGGCCCTATGGGCACATCAAACCGGACACGAAATCATTACCCATCAAACAACTGGTTTCTCTGGCTCCAAGGGCTGGAGGGACTTGTTCCCCATCTGCTACGGGGAAGAGGAGGAAAACATTTGGGAATATTTGCACGGGGCTTTGTGTTCCCTTCCTGGTTTGGGCTGAATCCTTCCAAGGCGGAGAAAAAAGGGAGAAAAACAAAGCTGTTAAATTTCCATATTTAAAAAGCTCATGTGCTGCCTCAGCTTTTAAACTAAAATAAATTAAAAACCACAAACAGAAAATCATGAACTTCAAATTTCCACCTTCACACCCTGGCTGGTGTGGCTCAGTGGATTGAGCACCGGCCAGCAAACTAAAGGGTTGCTGGTTCGATTCCCAGTCAGGGCACATGCCTGGGTTGCAGGCCAGGTCCCTAGTAGGGGACATGTGAGAGGCAACCACACATTGATGTTTCTCTCCCACCCTTCCCCTCTGTCTAAAAATAAATAAAATATATTTTTAAAAAAAATTTCCACCTTCAGCCCTGGCTGGTGTAGCTCAGTGGATTGAGCGCGGGCCTGCGAACCGAAGGATCGCGGTTCGATTCCCAGTCAGGGCACATGCCTGGGTTGCCGGGCCAGTTCCCGGCAGGGGACATACAAGAGGCAACCGCACATTGATGTTTCTCTCCCTCTCTCCTTCCCTTCCCCTCTAAAGATAAATAAATAAAATCTAAAAAAAAAAAAAAAGTACTTAAAAAAAAATCTTAAAAAAAAAAAAATTTCCACCTTCAGTCAACCTGATGGGTGATATTTTACTGAAACTGAATCACTGGGAATCACTGGTGTGTGGTTTAATAAGAGAAGGATGTAGTCTCAATATTTTTGTTTTTTGGGAGGTGATAATGGACCATTATTTGAGCCATAGATATTATTATTGTTAATTTTTTATTTTGAATAATAACCCCCTCTTTAAGTACCTGTCCATTTTGTAGCAAGCCAAATAATTTAATCATGCGCCTCCCAAATATAATACAGAAAACACAAGTCGTATTTAGTGAAATTTCTTTATTGTTTATTTATACCACACTTCCTGCTAATACCTATCATCTCGAGTTGGATGGGAAGGAGGCAGGAAATGCGAAATCCATCATCTCGCAGAACTGCAGTTCCCTTGCCTTCCTCCTACATTTGAACTCTGGTGGAGCACTTGCCTTGGATGCTGCTGCGCACTGATTTGTCTGCCAGGAGCGTGGGAAACTTAATCCAATGGGAAAGCAGGTTTTAAAATTGTGAAACAGCACTTGGTTCTGGGGTGATCATCCAGATGACCCAAAAATGAAAACACAGCATTTAAAACTTATGATAGAACTCATAGATCCCCAGGAATCTGCCTACATACCTGCCCCCCAAAATCGCCGCCCCTGAGTTACATGGGGAGAGGATTAGAAAGAAAGAAATTGTTCAGTGGCCACATGTATGGGGCCTGGAGGTATCCAAGCTGACCTGCAGAAATAGTGCGGGAAGACTCCAGTAGATGGAAGGAAGGAGGGATGAATTTCCAAGCACAAGTGTAGGCACCTCCTCCAGGAAGCCTGATACAATCCTGGCCAGAGTGGGACTCCTGGAAGTTAACAACATACGATTGCCTCTCCACAGTGTTTCCTTGAAACTTGAGGTGCAAACTTCTCAAAAAAGGTTAAAAATGAGTGCGGTGTGAAAAACAAAACAAAACAATGAACAATGCTTTCCTCTGGAAGGTAGGAAGGAAGCAGTCAGGGAACTTCCTTTGCACCCTAGTACGCTTTATGGATTGTTAACATAGGCATGTATCATTTATTTTAGAATTCATTTTGTTAAATAATGAAGAGTGCCGCAACTCTCTAAGGCCAACGCTGTGCAGAACAAATGGCAGTTACGCATCTTGGATTTTTCTGGCTCAGCCTCGAAGTCTGTTCTTCTGGTGAAGCGTTGTCTCCCCTGGTGATGTGTCAGATTCATCACAGAAAATTCAGAAAACACAGCTGAGTGGGTAGGAACCAAAGAAATCCCCACCACTCAGACACAATCACCATTAACATTTTTTAAAGAATTAGTTCCAGGCCCTGGCTGGTGTAGCTCAGTGGATTGAGTGCCGGCCTGTGAACCAAAGGGTTGCCAGTTTGATTCCCAGTCAGGGCTCATGCCTGGGTTGCACGCCAGGTCCCCAGTGGGGGCGTGTGAGAGGCAACCACACATTGATGTTTCTCTCCCTCTCTTTGTTTCTTTTCCCCTCTCTCTAAAAATAAATAAATAAGATCTTTAAAAAACAGAATTTGTTCAATTCTAATTTTTAGAATTAGTTGATTCACTGTCACAATAAATGATGTAGAATTAAGAATAGCCCTGACCAGTGTGGCTCAGTTGGTGGGGCATCGTCCTGCACAGTGAAAGGTTTGATTCCCGGGCAGGGCACACGCCTGGGTTGCAGATTCAGACCCCAGGAGGGACACGTACAAGAGGCAACCACTCGATGTTTCTCTCCCACATCAGTGTTTCTCTTCCTCTCTTTCTCCCTCCCTTCCCCTCGCTCTAAAAATGAAAAATAAAATAAAATCTTTAAAACAGAATAACATTAGCACTTAAAGTGTTTTTCACAGTAATGATGCAAAATTCTTTTTTTTTTCATTCTTAATTTCTGTGGAGCCCTGGCTGGTGTAGCTCAGTGGGTTGAGCACGGACCTGCGAAGCAAAGGGTCACGGGTTTGATTCCCAGTCAGGGCACGTGCCAGGTCCCTAGTGGGGGCCAAATGAGAGGCAAACACACATTGACATTTCTCTCCCTCTCTTTCTCCCTCCCTTCCCTTCTCTCCAAACATAAATAAATAAAATTAAAACAAAACAAAACAAAACAAAAATTTCTGTGGGTCTTTCACTATTGAATATCTTTTTATTTGTTTAATTTTTTTCAGTTGCAGCTTATATTCAATATTACTCTGTATTAGTTTCAGATGCACAGGATAGCAGTTAGAGAATCATGAACTTTGACCATCAACTTTGGGATTTCTCTACACTTCTCTGACATGTAAATTTCCTTCATGGAAGACAGTTGTAAGCTACACTTTGAGTGAAATTCAGTAGCTCTTTTTTTTCTTCAAGTGACATTAGGACATAAGCATTTCCCTGTCATCCAGTAAAGCCCAGGTGAGCACTAACATTGGAAAATATATTTTGAGGGGAGGTAGAGGAGGGTAAAGGGGGTCAATTATATCGTGATAAAAGGAGACTTTACTTTGGGTGGTGAACACCCACTACAATATACAGATGATGTATTATAGAGGGATACACTTGAAACTTATATATGCTTAATAACCAATGTTACCCAGGTAAATTTAATAAAATTTAAAAATAGATTACAAAAAAGTAATGTGAATTTTATGCCATTAACTTTTTAACATGATATTTTTAATTCTATTTTATTGATTATGTTATTAAAGCTATCCTTATTTTTCCCCTTTGCCCCCCCCACCCAGGGTCCGGCACTCCCCCCACCATTGTTCATGTCCATGGTTCATGCGTGTAAGTTCTTTGGCTGCTCCATTTCCTATCTGTACTTCACAACCCCATACCTATTCTGGAACCGCCTATTTGTACTTCTTAATCCCCTCACCTCTTCACCCTTCCCCCCACACTCCGCTCCTACCTGACCACAGTCAAAACACTCTCCATATCCATGATTCTGTCTCTATTCTTCTTGTTTGTTTAGTTTGATTTTTAGATTCAGCTGTTGAAAGATATGTATTTATTGCCATTTTATTGTCCATAGTTTTGATCTTCTTTTTCTTAAATAAATCCCTCTAACATTTCATATAATAATGGTTTGGTGATGATGAAATCCTTTATTTTTCTCTTGTCTGCAAAGTTCTTTATCTGCCCTTTGATTCTAAATGAGAGCTTTGTTGGGTAGAGCAATCTCTGTTGTAGGCCCTTGCTTTTCATGACTTTGAATATTTCTTGACAAGCCCTTCTGGCCTGCAGAGTTTCTTTTGAGAAATCAGCTGACAATCTTATAGGAACTCCCCTGTGGGTAACTAACTGCTTTTCTCTTGCTGCTTTTAAGATTCTCTCTTTATCTTTAACCTTTGGCATTTTAATTATGATGTGTCCTGGAGTGGTCTTCTTTGCATCCATCTTGTTTGGGACTCTAGGTGCTTCCTGGACTTGCATGTCTATTTCCTTCACCAAATCAGGGAAGTTTTCTTTCATTATTTTTTCAGATAGATTTCAAATTTCTTGCTCTTTGTCTTCCCCTTCTAGCACCCCTATGATGTGAATGTTGGACCTCTTGAAGCTGTCCCAGAGGCTGGTTATACTAGCCTCATTTTTTTTGGATTATTTTTTCCTCTTATTCTTCTGTGTTGTTGTTTTTTGCTTTCTTTTTTTTAAAAAAATATATTTTATTGATTATGCTATTACAATTGTCCCATTTCCCCCCTTTCACTCCCCTCCAACCTGCACACCCCCTCCCACCCACATTACCCCCCTTTAGTTCATGTCCATGGGTCGTACATATAAGTTCTTTGGCTTCTACATTTCCTATACTATTCTTACCCTCCCCCTGTCTATTTTCTACCTACCATCTATGCTACTTATTCTCTGTACCTTTTCCCTCTCTCTCTCTCCCTCCCACTCCCTTGTTGATAACCCTCTATGTAATCTCCATTTCTGTGGTTCTGTTCCTGTTCCAGTGGTTTGCTTAGTTTGCTTTCATTTTTGTTTTAGGTGTGGTTGTTAATGATTGTGAGTTTGCTGTCATTTTACTGTTCATATTTTTATCTTCTTTTTTAAGATAAATCCCTTTAACTTTTCATATAATAAGGGCTTGGTGATGATGAACTCCTTTAACTTGACCTTATTAGAGAAGCACTTTATCTACCCTTCCATTCTAAATGAAAGCTTTCGACTTCCGGCCAAGATGGAGGCGTAGGCGGACACACTGTGCCTCCTCTCACAACCAAAATTAAGGACAACAAATATTTAGAAACAAGAAAACAACCAGAACTTATAGAAAATTGAACTGTACGGAAGTCCAACAACCATTCATCCAGACCGGTAAGAGGGGCGGAGTCTCGGTAGGAAAAAGTGGAGGAGCGGACCCAGGAACGCAAGTAGCAGCGGATCGCAGTTCCCAGGTGCACGGGCAGCGGCTGGCAGTCCTCGGACGCCCAGGCGGCAGCTGGCGGACCCCGGGCACAGGGGCGCAACTGTGCAGACCCAGTGAGGCCGCACAAGGCGGCTGGCTGACCAGGTGGTCTCACATTCGCGCACGCAGACAGTCCAGGCAGAGGGGAAGTGACGGAAGGGACTGAATCCAGGAGAGAGCGGAGCAGGCGCCATTGCTCCCTCTCAGGCCCCACCCCCACATACAGCGTCACAACCCAGCGACTGGGCTGCCCCGCCCTGAGGAACACCTAAGGCTCCACCCCGCTTACATAATAGCCGGGACCAGACTAAAACCAAAACAAAACAAACAAACAAACAAAAAAAAAAACCCACCAAAAATGGCTCAAACCGGAAAACAAATAAAAGCCCCTGAGCCAATTCCTCTAAGCAGTGAAGAGATAGCCAACCTATCAGATGCACAGTTCAAAGCACTGGTCATCAAGATGCTCACAGAATTGGTTGATTTTGCTCACAAACTAGATGAAAAAATGCAGGCTACAATACGTGAAATGAAGGAAGATGCATGGGGAACTGATAGAGATGGAAGGAAAACTGGAACTCAAATCAATGGAGTGGACCAGAAGGAAGAAACTAACAACCAAACAAAACGAGGAAGAAACGAGAATTCAAAAAAATGAGGAGAGGCTTAGGAACCTCCGGGACATTGTTAAACATCCCAACATCTGAATTATAGGGGTCCCAGAAGGGGAAGAAGAAAAGCAACAAGTGGAAAACTTATTTGAACAAATAATAAAGGAGAACTTCCCCGATCTGGCAAAGGAAATAGACTACCAGGAAGTCCAGGAAGCTCAGATAGTCCCAAAGAAGTTGGACCCAAGGAGGAACACACCAAGGCACATCGTAATTACATTAGCCAAGATTAAAATGAAGCAGAGAATTCTAGAAACATCAAGGGATAAGGGGACAGTCACCTACAAAGGAGTTCCCATCAGACTGTCAGCTGATTTCTCAAAAGAGACCTTACAGGCAAGAAGGGGCTGGAAAGAAATATTTGAAATTTTGAAAAGCAGGGACCTACATCCAAAATTGCTCTATCCAGCAAAGCTGTCATTTAGAATGGAAGGGAAGATAAAGTGCTTCTCAGATAAGGTCAAGTTGAAGGAGTTCATCATCACCAAGCCCTTATTATATGAAATGTTAAAGGGACGTATCTAAGAAAAAGAAGATAAAAATATGACAGTGAAAAGACAGCAAATTCACAGCTATTAAGAACCACACCTAAAACAAAAGCAAACTAAGCAAACATCTAGAACAGGAACAGAACAGAACCACAGAAATGGAGGTCATATGGAGGGTTAGCAACAGGGGTGTGGGAGGAGGAGAGAGGGGGAAAAGGTACAGAGAATGAGTAGCATAGATAGTGGGTAGAAAATAGACGGGGGAGGGCAAGAATAGTATGGGAAATGTAGAAGCTAAAGAAGTTATGACACATGGACATGAACTAAAGGGGGGAATGTGGGTGGGAGAGGGTGTGTAGGGTGGAGGGGAATGATGGGGGAGAAATGGGACAACTGTAATAGCATAATCAATAAAATATATTTAAAAAAATAAATGAAAGCTTTCCTGGATAGAGCAATCTTGGATGTAGGTTTTTGCCTTTCATGACTTGGAATACTTCTTTCCCAGCCCCTTCTTGTCTTTAAGGTCTCTTTTAAGAAATCAGCTGACAGTCTGATGGGAACTCCTTTGTAGGTGACTGTCCCCTTATCCCTTGCTGCTTCTAGAATTCTCTGCTTCATTTTAACCTTGGCTAATGTAATTATGATGTGCCTTGGTATGTTTCTCCTTGGGTCCAACTTCTTTGGGACTATCTGAGCTTCCTGGACTTCCTGGAAGTCTATTTCCTTTGCCAGATCGGGGAAGTTCTCCTTTATTATTTGTTCAAATAAGTTTTCCACTTGTTGCTCTTCCTCTTCTCCTTCTGGTACCCTATAATTCAGATGTTGGAACGTGTAAAGATGTCCTGGAGGTTCCTAAGCTTCTCCTCATTTTTTTGAATTCTTGTTTCTTCATTCTTTTCTGGTTGGATGTTTCTTTCTTCCTTCTGGTCCACACCGTTGATTTGAGTACCAGTTTCCTTCCCATCACTATTTGTTCCCTGTACATTTTCCTTTATTTCACTTAGCATAGCCTTCATTTTTTCATCTAATTTGCAACCAAATTCAACCAATTCTGTGAGCATCCGAATTACCAGTGTTTTGAACTTCGAATCTGATAGGCTGGCTATCTCTTCATTGATTAGTTGTATTCTGTCTGGAACTTTGATCTGTTCTTTTCCTTGGGCTATTTTTTTTTTTTTTTGTCTTAATGTGCGTTTATGTAGTGAGGGCGGAGCCTTAGGTATTCACCAGGGTGGGGCAACCCTTGTGGCTGCGTTGTGATGCTGTTTGTCGGGAAGGGGTCCAAGAGGGAACAATGGCACTTGGTCTGCTCTCTGCAGGATTTCAGTCACTTCTCCTGCTTCCCACAAGTAAATTGGGCCCTTCTGGTGCTGATTCCCAGGTGGATGGGTTTGCGAACGTTCTAGGACCCTGTGGGTCTCTCCAATAAACTCTCCTGTAGGGCTGGGAGTTTCTCCCACTGCTGCCTCAACCCCCACAGGTGTGTTAATCGGTGGTTTGAGTATTTCCCCGAGCTGGGGTCCTGGGTTGCGCAGTTCGTCCTGCTCCCCAGTTGTTTCTCCCAGTTTATCTGCGAGCGAATGTGGGACCGCCTGGTCTGCAATCCAGCACCTCACTGGGCCCGCCCACTGCTGCCTTGCCTTGAGTCCTCTCTGCCCAGCTGCCTATCTCCACCCCTCCTACTGGTCTGGGTGAACGTTTCTTCTTTAACTCCTTGGTTGTCAGACTTCCATACAGTTCGGTTTTCTGTCAGTTCTGGTTTGTTTGTCTTTTTATTTTAAACTGTTGCTATCCTTCTTTTGGTTGTGCAAGGAGGCACGGTGTGTCCTATGCCTCCATCTTGGCCAGAAGTCCTGTTTTTTGCTTCCTTATGTTCCAAATCATTGATTTAATTCTCGGCTTCATCTGCTCTACTGTTGTCTCCCTGTAAATCATTCTTTATTTCAATTAGTGAATCCTTCATTTCTGACTGGATATTTTTATGCTGCTGAGGTCCTCACTAAGTTCCTCGAGCATCCTTATAACCAGTGTTTTGAACTCAGCATCTGATGGATTGCTTATCTCCATTTCGTTTAGCTCTTTCTGGAGTTTTGATCTGTTCTTTCATTTGGGCCACGTTTCTTTGTCTCCTCATTTTGGCAGCCTCCCTGTGTTTGTTCCTATGTATTAGGTAGAGCTGCTATGACTCCCTGTCTTGGTAGTGTGGCCTAATGTAGTAGGTGTCCCGTGGGGTCCCCTATCACAGCCTCCCCTATCACCCAAGCTAGGTACTTGAGGTGCACCCTTTGTGTGGGCTGAGAACACCCTCTTCTTGTAGTTAAGCCTTGGTTACTGTTGGCAGGTCAATGGGAGGATTTACCCAGACCAGTCAGGGGCAAGGACTGGCTGTGGCCACTGACCACCAACCTCCACCCTCCTTGGAGAATCAGTTGTTCAGGGGCAGGGTGGTGGTGCTCTGATGTGGTCTATAGCCATCCACTGGGTCTGCAGGCTCTGGAGTTTCTCGGGTGATGCAGGCCAAGGTCATCCCCCACCTATGTTCAGCTGGGCCACCCTGCCCGAGCTATAAAGCATTCTGAGATGGCCACTACTTGTGCTGGGCTTGGAGATTCCCAGGCGAAGCCAAGCTGTGAATTTTGGCTGGCTGCTGCTAGTGCGGGGCGGGGGGGGGGGGGCGGGGGGGGCGGGGGGGTGCCCTGCAGTTGCTTATTAGAGAGGATTTAGGAAGTTGTGAATCCTGAGCTAAGACCAGCCATCCATATGAAAAAGCAGCATGGGTGGGCCCATAAATTGGGTGGGGCAGAGTCTCTGGGGATCTCCAAGGCGGGTCAAACAGCACGAGCCTAATTGATGGAGTCACAGATATGGCACCAGCTTGATGGCTCTATGGGAGGAGGGTTTAGCAAAGGGACAAGGCTTCTGCTCACCTTGATGCCAGACACTTCAGTTCCTCCCTGTGTACCACTGGTGCCTTTCAAGCTGCTACCCTGGTGCTGGAGCTCGGAGGGAGAGCGTCTGAGTAGGTAAGTTCTTGTGTGGGTTCTTTTTTTTTTAAAAAATGTTTTAAATTATATTTTATTGATTATGGTATTAAAGTTGCCCTTATTTTTCCCCTTTGTCCTTCTCCACCCAGGGTCCTCTACTCCTCAGGCAATCCCCCCACCATTGTTCATGTCCATGGGTCAGGCGTAGAAGTTCTTTGGCTACTCCATTTCCTATACTGTATTTTACATCCTCATGGCTACTTTGTACCTACTTACTTGTACTTCTTAATCCCCTCACCTCTTCACCCATTCTCCACCTACCCCCTGGCATCTGGCAACCTTCCAGTCACTAACTTCTTTTCTCTTGCTTTTCTCTTTATCTTTACCCTTTCTTTGGCCTTTTAGTAATGATGTATCTTGGAGAGGGCCTTTTTGCACCTGTCATAATTGGGATTCTCTGTGCTTCCTGGATCTGCATGTGTATTTCCTTCCATGTGTGGGTTCTTTAAGAAGAACTGCTTGGGGCTCAAGCCCTGACTCAATCCCCACTGGTTTTTGCAGCCAGAAGTTGTGGGGACCTATCTTCCTGGCACTGGTGCCCTGGGCTGGGGGGCCTGCTGTGGGGCTGGGACTCCTGGCTCCCGAGATTTCCCTCCGGAATGTTTATCCACCACACGTGTGTGTGGGACCAGCCTGTTCTGCGTCTGTGCCCCTCCTACCAGTCTGGATGGGTTCTTGAATTCCGTAGTTGTCAGACTTCCATTCAGCTCGATTTCTGACCATTCTGAGTGGTGGTTGTTCTATATTTTAGTTGTGATTTTGATGTGGTTGCGCAGAGAGGCGAGCCGTGTTTACCTACCTACCACCATTAACTTTTCAGAAGGAAGAGATGCTGAATTTACAGTAAACGTAAACACATTTTAATGACCTAGTTACCTTTTGGGGTGTGTTTCGTGAATAAGCACCTCATTTAATTAGGAGAATAGATCTTTTTTAAATAAAGAAAATCTATTTTGGAGATTGTCAGTGCATTACCTAAATTTTGAAAAGTCTTTTTGTTTGAAGGTCATCAGTCTCACAGGAAGTTGCGACCATCGCACAAAGTGTCCTGTGTACTCTTAAGCAGCGTCCTCCAATGGTGACACCTGACCTAACGAAGGACAACATCACAACCAGGGAACCGACACGGGGACAGTCTACAGGCCTTATTCGGATTTCACCAGTTTTTCCCTGCACTGGTATGTGTGACGACCTCAACTTTAGGGTAAAGGTAGAGAACCGTAACGCTCCGATTCGCTCGGCGTTTACCCACGCTGCACGCCTGGTGACGCTGGCAAAGGAGCCCAGGTCTGTCTGCTGGGAAGCCCGCACTTTTCCCCCTCTCAGAGGGGTGGGAGGAGCGGCGGGACCCAACAGGTAAGAAATGAAGACTGAAACACGGAGCATTTAAACTGCAACATTGTCGGAGGGTTGGTTTCAGTGGCCAGGAGAGCCACGCCCAGTCCTGACACTAACGGGGGAGGCTGGGCAAACTGTTCGGTTTCTATCGGCTTCAGAGCCCTCTTCACAAAAGGGGGTGGGGGGTGACCCGCACAGCCCCCGCCACCCCCGCCAAGGCTGTTTGTAATATAGACACGGCGCCCACAGATGGAAAAGTTCATTTGACACACGCGCGCATGCGCACGCGCATTATTTTAACCCCAACCTTTAGTAACCCTCCGAAAAATGTGGTTGGGAAAGGAATAGAAGCCTCTGGATCTGGAGTTCAAAGACTGAAGTTAAACAAGAATAGTGCAATTACGTTTTATGTCAATTTGAATTGTGGAAATCTGAAATGTCCTAAGTAAGGCCTCATGTTATGCCCCATGATTGAAACAGAAAACCCCACCCAATTAAAAGATGAGTCAAGAATTCCCTCAACGTCACGACGGGTGGGACTGAGGATTGTATACCGTTCATAACATTGCCACAGGGTGGCGCCAGGGTCTCGGGTAAATGAAGACGTATCCTGAGCAGCCGCGTGGGAACACTGGTTGTTTAGTGGGTGCGTGGGGACTTCTGAGTTCCGGCGGCCTTGGATGTGCTGGGGCTGGAAAGCGCAGCCATGTGGTCTAGTCACGCTGGCGGGAAGGGCAGCTGAGATGAAGCGCTGGAAGGAAGCCGGTGGCTGTGATGGCGGTGATGTGAATTTCCGTGCGAGCCTTCAGCGGAGTGGCAGAGTGACGGCTGCGTGGTAGCACCGCACCGCAGTGGTTGGGTGCTGTGCTCTGAGACGCGCAGCTCCAGCTGTAGAGATTTTCTGCTGGGTAAATCATTCTTGAGTCATCGAATTTTAAACGATGCAAGTCTCTGGATACCCGTCATCCTCATTGAGTGTGAGTGATGGGACTCTGATGTCTCGTGGATCAGCTCCGCTGGAAAGCAAGCCCTGCCCTCCCGGCCTGTCCCAGAAAACCAGTTCACTCCGGGATACAAGAGAAGAAACGAACGGTTGCTTTTAAAGTTATATTCTATTAATTACGCTATTACGGATGTCCTGATTTTTACCCTGTGGCCCCCCTCCACCCTGCCTCCCCTATTCCCCCCCACCCCTGCATTGTTCATGTCCATGGGTCAAGGGTGTAAGGAAACTCACAGTTTGTTAAGCTCCCCTTTGTGCTAGGCTGTGCTTATCGGCCTTCTCCTATTGAATCCCCACAGTTCTACCAGGTTCTGTTATTCGGCCATCCACTCCCACAGCAGATCTTTTATCGGCGTCTTTTACTTCCTTCAACAGATGAGGAAACAGCCTCAGAGAGGTTAAGTAATTTGCCCAAGACGCCACAGCTGGTGGTCTGTAGAGCTGGGATTTGAACCTGGGTCAGCTTGACACCAAAAGCTGCTGAGTTCCTGTGCAACGCCGTGCCCCTAAGCTCTGCTCCTGCTGTTATTTCTGCCGTCAGAAGTCTGGCAGGAATAAGCAGATGTCTGTCTGTGATGAGGGTGGAGGGAAGGTATTTCTCAATGAGGTATCGTTGCTCTTTCATAAACTACTTCAATTTTTGGACTGGATGATTTTGAAGACTGCTTAGGTGGGCGCAGTCACACCTTCTTTCCAGACATAATGTCACCACCCGTGGTTCGCGCAGCCGAGGCATGCCCATCAGTGAACGCCTCCACTGGTGATTCACTTGTGAGACTTTAGTTTAGCTGAGTCCACAGCCTTTTCATTTCACGGAGTCAAGGAGAGGTTGTTGCAGTCGGGACAGAAAGGACAGACGCCTCCCAGTTGTCTGGGAGATTGCAAAGCCATTTCTTCACCCAATCTCCAAACACAGACGAGGAGCTAAAAGCTTGAGATCCTAGATAACTTACTCAGTGCCACCTAGCAGGCCGGCACCTGCCTTGTAAAAATGCCGAAGGTAGAGTGGCTGTGTTCTGGATTGAAATGAAGATAGAAATGCAATTCAATTTCGTATGGATGATTTTAGAGGACATGCGTACCATGTTTTTCTTTTCAAAATGTTTTTACATCTGTTATCTTAATTTCTCCGTGCACAATCTCCGTCTTGAACAAATGTTTCTTATAGCACTTACGCCCCGTGGTTAAGTTTAGAGCATGTGTCTGTCTCTCCCGCTGGTTTATGACTTTCTTCAGGGAAGAGACCCTGCCACATTTTAAGCATCTATAATACCCTAGCACTTAACAAGGTATTGGCCAGGGCTTGTTTCCTGGTGAAAGATAAAAACCCACTGGATGCAATTTAAGCGAAAAGGGGGCTTTGTTCTGAGGAGGCCCAGGGCAGGGGTGCAGCTGTGTCTCGGAGGAACAGAAATCAAGTTCTCTCAGGGGCCTGCATCTCTTGCATCTGTCCTATCAACATCTCCTTTCTGCAGAGTGTCTTCCACTGCTCCCTGGTCCTCTAGGCTGAAACCCTGGCTGTCAGCATCTCCTAGTAGACGTGCAACTTGTCCAGCCCCGTGCTGAAAGCATGATCACGCTCTTGGTCCCAATCTGCCCATCTCCAGGGATCAAGACTCTGATTGGTCCAGCCTTGGTGAGGTGTTCACCTCTAGTCCAATCAACTGTGTCCAGATGGGGTGTGCTCCAACGGTAGATGGAGGTTGTTCCTATGGTAACTGCAAGGTGCTGGCTGGAAGGAAGAAGGCCCAGTTCCCTGAGAAAAGGGGGAAGGGGCGGGGCAACCAATGCACTTGGTTGGGGCTGTGTCCTTGCATATACTTGGTGCTCCATAAATGCTTACTGATCTGCCTTTCTCTAAATGCTGTAGGATTCTGGTGTTCTTATAGTTCCCCAAACACAGTCCCATCTACTGTCTTCTCTTCCCCGGGGGCTCTTCCCCACCTGCAACCCCCACCCCCTGCTCGGCCTGGCTAACTCCTGCTCCTCCGGGTCTACATTTGGATTCACCACCTTTTCAGATAGCCTTTCCTGACCACCTTCCAGAATGTCCTGCTCTGTTTCTTCCAGAGTCACCACTGGGTAGTTCTTTGTTTCATTCTGGTCTTCTTCCCCAAACACTGTAAGTGCTAGTGTTCCCAAAGTCTCTGTAAGCCATATGGACAACTTGGGGGACAGTCGGGGAGTTTATCCCCCTTAGGCAAAGCTTAAGCACTGGGAGGCGTGGCAAGCGATCATTTCTCACCCGTCTTCCCTCCTCGGACTGTCCCGAGATGAACCCACTGTGGCTTCTGTGAGGAGGGCCCTGCCAGGTGGAGCCTCCCCGCGCTGACAGTGACTCCTCGCCCTCCCCTTCCCTGTCTCTCATCTCTGCCCTCGGGGACCACACCCCCTTATAAAGGAGTAGCAAATAGGCCTTTGCCCCGGGTCCCCCTTTTTGGCGGACCCCAGCCAAGTGAGCAACTAGCTGGCATACATAAAAAGGAAGTGTACGGGCTTCTGTGGAATCGCAGTGTTTAAACAGTGTCAGAAACCCCACCTGCCTCCAACTCCGGGCTCTGCTTTCCCCCACTCCGCCTCCATTGTCATTCATTCAGGCTTTCCCTGAATGGAGGCAAGGCGCCGCCCCCCCCCCCCACCGCCCCCCCCCCGGCAGCTCCAGAATGCCTCTTGCTGGGTGTTTTCAGCCGGAGTCCAGCTGTAGCGTGTGGGTTCTTGACTTCGTGCAGGAAATGTTCCACAGCATGAGTCCAGGTGACTGTGAGGGTCCATTTATGAAAGCTGGGGACAGGGAAACAAGGAAGGGCTCAGCATCGAAGAAGCAACAGGAGAGCCTGGGCTGGGCTGCCTGAGCTCCCTGGGAAGGTGGAGAAAAGGGGGCCTTGGGGACGGGCTCAGGGGACCCGCCCGGGACACGCTGCCAGCTGTGCATTGCCCGAGAGTCTAGGAGACACGTGCCTGTGAAGAAAGAAGTGGGTGGGGGTGGGGAGAAGAAAGGAAAGGGAATGCGCTGGCTGCTCCCAGAGGGAAAGCACCTGCCCTGGGTCCTTTGTCTGGAGGCTTTTCTCTCCCTTGCGGAAGGGAATCTTAGGGGAGGTGGGGGGAGAGCGGATCTCAGTGGAAGACTCATCAGTTCCCCAGGTGTGCCCTTTCAGGGTCACGGTCTGCTCTGATTGGTCAGGGCCAGGGCAGGGGGGCATTGCAGTCACTGCAGCTGGTCCTGGCGTCACCCACCTGGTTTTGCTGCTTTTCTGGGCCTGGAGCCGAAATACAACTGAGGCCTAGATGCCATCTCCAGGGAGGAAAGGCCAGGGGAGAAGAGGTTGCCCTGGGGGTGAGGTCCTCGTTTTCCCGGTTTTGCCCCCTGCCCAGCGCTCAGGCCTTCCAGCCACCTGGTCGCCCTCTGCCCCGGCTGTAAATGGCTCGGCCACTGCGTTTGGCTGTTTGTCTCAGTTCCGCTATTCCACTTGCCAAGGAATTTCCCCGGCTTCTCCCTGGCCTGTCTCAACAGAACTAACCACGTCCTCAGCCCTTCTCCCCCCTGGCCCATCTGAACGGTCATAGGCTGTCTCCTCCGGGCCAGCTCAGGTCCTGGCCACGCCGAGCCCCCGTTCCCCACTCATGTCCTGCACCTTCTGCTCTACGGATGGCTCTGCCTGTGACGCTGCTAGAATGACCTGCTTCGTTTGCCTTTCTTTGTCTCTGCTTGGCGAATTCATCTTTTGAGATGCACCTTGAATATCACCCGTGCTAGTCATCTCCAGCGGTGTGGCAAATTACCCCCAAACTTTGTGGCTTAAACCAGCATGTATTTATTACTGCCCACGTTTGTGAGGGTCAGCGATGTACGTGCGGACTCGGGGTCTCTCAGGAGGTTGCCCTCGAGCGGCTGGCAGGCCTGCAGTCTGTCTCACCTGAAGGCTTGACTCGGGCTAGAGGGTCCGTTTTCAAGCTCACTCGATGCGGCAGCTGGCTTCCTCCAGAGTACGTGGTTCAAGAGAATGAACCGCCACCACCCCACTGCCACCGCCATTGAAAAGAGAAGAAAAAACAGAGAGAATGAGTATACTCAAGACGGACGGAAGCTTCAGTGTTTTACACCCTAATTTCAGAACTTTCATGTCATCACTTCCTTATTATCCACACAAACCAACCCCGGTGCACTGTGGGAGGGACGGCACAGGGGTATGAATGCCAGCAGGTAAGGGGCACTGGGGCCACCTTGGAGGCTGCGACCACATGTCCCTGAGGCGGTCCTCAGGGCATCGGTACTCTGTACATGCTTCTCGCAAGGCTTTTTCCACTTTGCATTATGGATGCCTTGTCTCAATCCCAGATTACAAACTCTTCGAGGGCAGTAACTGAATCTTATACACCTTTCCCTTTGGTTTTAGCCCTGCGTGGTATCTAATATAGACAGTATATTCCATAAATGTCAAATTAAGACTTGGGGTAGTAAACACACAATACAACATTATAGATGATGTATTGTAGAATTGTACACCTGATACCTATATAATTTTATCAACCAATGTCACCCCAATCAAGTCAGTAAAAAAGAAAAGAATACTGAGTGCATGATTGAATGAATACATACTTGAATGAGTTAGCAACTGATTCAGTGAGTCAGTGGATAGTTCAAAAGACAAGATAACATGGACTGTTCTATGATTAATTTCCCTGATTCTTCTGCTGGCTAAGATACCTAAGGAGTTGGTTACTCAGACCTTGCTTCCTTTTTCTCTGGCTACTTCTCCTTCCCGACCACCCTGCGGTTACAGCATCAGGGAACTTGGTTGCTATCTTGGTATAACGAATTCCTATTCCGTTGTCACAGCTGATTGGACCAGGGCTAGGCACCTGACCCAAGCTGGGCCAGTTGGACTTCTTCTCCAGGGAGTTGGAAATTGGAACTAAGAGAGGCCAAGCTGCAGTCTGGCTGCTTTCTTGTCCAGAGACGAGCAACTGGAAGCTGTTGGCAATAGCAATTCTTTGCTGCAGGCCTGGGGAGCAGAGGAAGTCAATTTGCCACAACAGAGGAAAAGAATGCAGAGGAATGAATGAAGAGGGAGAGGAAAGGCAGGTTGCAAAAGCCTGATCCGAGAGCCAGCTGCACCTCCAGCTGCACCTCTAGCTGGGTCCCCGTAAAGTACCTTTATGCTCTTATGACAACTGGGGTTTACGCAACGGTGTATGGGGGCTGGCTCACCCTGGTTCATGAGAACCAGTTATATATATTTCGTCAATGACATCACATTAGTAGTTTGAAATAGGCCATGGTGGCTGTATTTACACCACAGAAACTGACCAAAGCTACAAACCAGGGACCCCCACTGAGAGCTGGTTATTAAACGTTTGCAAGACTGAAACATCTGCCGGGCAAACGCCCACTCATGGTCCACAGCCCAGGACCTCCCTCGTGAGAAGCCTCCGCTGGTGTTTTCGGGAAGCTGGTTTTCTGTGTACTCAAGGTGCCTAGGAAACCCCATGGGACTATCCAGAACTCTGAGGGTTACGGGGCATAAGTCAAGGGAGAACTAGACACCTCAACTAGACAATAACCGCTGACTGCCCCCGGGCTGAAGTCCAGGCTGGCTAGCATGGCAGGCTGCCCCCCCACCCCCAATCTCCAGGCTCCTTCCTGCCAGCTCCGCCCCTCCACTCTCCTCCCACACCATCCCCACACCCTGACCTCCTCAACCTCCAGCCCAGAGGCTCTGTCTGCCTCACAGGCTGCCAGTCAGCTGGAGAATGCGATGAAGATCACGGGCCTTCCCCCGAGAGGAACACACCCAGACACAGAAACACTGTGTGAGATTCACGGACCAAATACCTTTTCCCTGAAGACTTTCTGACCCCCACATCCCGTGCGCCCCTGCTCTCCCCCAAACATTATCTATCTCAGTACCTTCAGCATTTTCAAACTGAGTCTTTTTTTTTTTTTTTTTAAGCCTACAGCACCCGGTATTCCCAGGCTGCCTCCCATCCAAGTACCAACCAGGCCCGACCCCACGTAGCTTCCGAGATCATACGGGATTGGGCACGTTCAGGGTGGTAGGGCCGTAGACTATTTTTGAGTCTTTTGCTCCACTGGGAACTTCTCTGGGGAAGCACCTAGCGTGGTCCTATTGACCATGTGCTCCCTGGGTGCATGGGTGACAGAGAGCTGACTGGGTGTGTTCTGACACCCAGGCTCTAATCGTGAGATCAGGGTGTAACTGCAGACACCGCCTCTGTCTAAGCACGGAGCGTCACTGAGGATGACATCAACACTGCTGAAGGGAGAAGATGCCACCCAAGGGTGGGCCATGACACACACAGAAAATGCAGTGCAGGGATCACTGTATATTCCCAGCACCAAGAGACGAGCGGTGGCTAGCAGAGGGGAAGGTGCCTCAGGCATAGCACCACGGACAGAAGCGGCACTTCGGGGTCCCAGGAATCTAGGTTCGGAGTCTAGCTCTGTCCCCAACAGCCTGTGACCGGGAGCAAGTCGTTTTGCCTCTCTGAGGCTCAGTTTGCACACCTGTCAAAATTGATTTATTGAGTCACTGTTAAGGTTCAAAGAGACAAAAGAATAAAAAAAAGAGAAGAAAGAAAGTTTAAAGGAGACAGTACCGGGACAAAGGAAATGGTCGATTACAATTCATTCCGCCCTTTCCTGCTGGTCACGCACAACAGAACTCAACTCTGTTCAACCAAAGCAAAACAAGCAATTTATTCCTAAGAGTGGCAGAGACTGCTTATTGCCCCCTAGTTTCCATTAGTCTCTTTCTTACATGGTAAAATAATTGTTAGCTAGGTGCATAGTTGCTCAGCTAATACTACCTTTTTCTCCCCAGCCTCCCTTGCAGATTGGCACAGCCTGGTGACTACGTTCTAGAGGGTGGGGATGTGACCAGAAGTGATATGTACAACTTCTAGGTCACATCCTAAGAGGAAGGCACATACTCACCACTTCCTTCTTTTCTCCTGCCCTGGCTGGAACAGCGATGTGCAGGCAGGAGGTAGAGCAGCCATATTGGTCTATGAGGTAAAGAATGTTGATGCTGTAGAGAAACGAGATAAAGTCCAGCTCCAGCTGGTGTGGCTCAGTGGACTGAGTACCAGCCTATGAACCAAAGGGTTCGATTCCCTATCAGGGCAGATGCCTGAGTTGCAGGCCAGGTCCCCAGTTGGGGGCGTGTGAGAGGCAACTGACTGATGTTTCTCTCTCTTTCTCCTTCCCTTCCCCTCTCTGAAAATAAATAAATAAAATCTGTTTAAAAAGAGAGAAAGTCTGGGTCACTAATGACTTAGCAGAAGAGAGGCCCCATACCAGCCTAAAAGCTCAGACTTTGAAGCCCAAGAGAATTAAGCTTATACTTGTTTAGTCACTGTCAGCATTTGGGTTTTCTTGTGGCAGCCACACCTGTACTCATGCTCAAGGCTACAGACCGAATGTCTGTGTCCCCCTAAAACTCCTGTGTTCACTCCTAACTCCAGCAGATGGCAATAGAGGTGGGGCTTTTGGGAAGTGATTAGGTCGTGAGCATTCACAAATGGCATTGGTGCCCTGACAAACGAGACCCAAGAGAGCCCCCTTGCCCCTTTCACCATGTGAGGGCACTGCAAGGGGGCACTGGCCAGGAACAGAATTAGCTGGTACCTTCCTCTTATACTTCACAGCCTCCAGAACTGTGAGAATATATTTGCTCATTGGACACCCATTCAATGGTGTTTTCATTATAACGTCAAACAGACTAAGACACTTAGTAAACCATTAAGGAGCTCATAGCATCCAAAGAAAGAGCCAGACAAATGTTTAGATTGTTTTGGCCTTGACAATCCAGAACTCGTTCAGTCGGCTCTTGTGTTGCTTTGATATACGCGCATCATTTTGCTTTGTTTTTGATTTTTTTAAATTGATTTTAGAGAGGATGGGGGAGGTAAAGAGGAGAGTAAGAAGGGGGGGGAGAGAGAGAGAGAGAGAGAAACAAACATCCATTTGCTGTCCCACTTCATGCACTCATTGGTTGATTCCTTTAGGTGCCCTGACCGGGGATCAAACCTGCAACCTGGTGTATGAGGATGACCCTCTAACTAACTGAGCTACCTGGCCAGGGCCATCATTTTGTTTTTTGATTATTTCCTTACATTTGGCACACATGTCCCAGGCTCATCTGGTCATTTCCATGGCCCAGTGTTGGAATCAGCTGTTTCAAGAATGGGTTTTCGTTTTTTTCCTGGAGAAAGGTAATTAGAAACCACGATCCGTGTGCTAGGTGTGCTCACTGAGCTGCCACTGCCTCTAGGCTTCCCAGCAGACAGAACCAGGAAATACGTGTGCGTGCACATGCACACGTGAGTTTGTGTGTATGGATCCGCCGTACACGTCATATCGACTTCTGTATCTCCATATATCCGAAACCAGCAGTTTATACTAACATCTCTGATTCTAATTCAACAGGCAGGCTTTACTCCAGTCGTTCCCCGTTTGCACAGGAAGTCACTCCCTCCTCTGGCCCTGAGAAGCTGCATGCCATTGTCCTCACTGTCTCCACGCTTGTTCAGCCCCAGGTCCCTCCTCGGGGCTGGCCCTGCCATGTCCTCAGCCTGACCAAGGGAGGCGGGAGACCAGAGGCACATTTTAAAATGATATCCAGCCCTTTTTTACTTTGCCCTGCTCACCATGCAGCCCCTCCTTACAATTTGGCTTTGCATTTATCTTGCCTACAGGCGCCAGACGACCTGATCTCTTAGAGAAGATATTTCCTCCTTATCCCTGGGCCGCAGGGAAGCTGGGGTGGATTTGCCTTCTGCTTGAAGAGAGAAGGTGCTGGTTAAAGGGGCTGGACCGCAGGACACCTTCGAAAGAGGACGCTGGAGGCATGGTCCTGGGCGCTTGTTCAGCACCAACTCTGGGGGAGGGGTCCTGTCGCTGCTGTGGAGCCCGACCTGGGGTAGCTGCTCTCCAGGAGCGTTAGCTAACCCCCTGCCCCGACTCTGGTCCATCCTCAAGTACAACTAAACTGCCGCACGAAAGCAGCCTCTGTGCCGGACGCTGAGCCGGGGTCTCTGCATGTATTGTCTCTTGTTCGTCTTCACGGCCATGTTAGCAAGGCAGCGTTATGGTCCCCATTTTACAGATGAGGAAACGGAAGCTTAGAGAAGGGACCGAACCTGCCCGAGGTCACATGACAAGCGCCGGGGCCAGATCTTTGACCCTGGTTGACCAGCCACACTGTCCCGCTTCGAGCCCTTGACTGCCCGTGTTAGTGTTCCCTTGACCTTCCGCTGTCAGTCTGAGGCTGTCACACGTGTTCCGGCTTTGTCCTGGGCTCCCAAGAGATATCAGTGACAAGCTTTTTAGAAATTGTTATTATGTGATATTCAACACGTGCAGAAGAAAATATGTAACATACACATGCAAGTTACAAAGTATTGGGTTGGCCAAAAAGTCCATTCTGTCCATTTTTTTTCCCTCTAAAATAAAAGGTACATTTTTCATCTTCACCAATAACTTGATTGATTTGGATATTTTGAGTACGTCAGCTCTCTCCCACTGTTGGCTTCCAGTGGGCAGAGCCCAGGGGTGCTGCTAAACACCTTCCAATGCATAAGACAGCCCCACAGCAAAGAACTATTTGGCCAAAATGTCAATAGCACAAGAAACTTTGCAAACCACTTTTGACATGTTAAATAGGTCACAGCACCTTCTCCATACACTGCACAAATCTGTTTTTGCATTTCAGTTGTGTTTTTGTCTTTCTTGAAATACTAAGATATAATATGCCAAAAATGATGCGTAGCTTCTTCCATCTTCAATGTTAAAATGGCTGCACGAGAATTCACCAATTTTGATAAGTTTCTTTTAATGCACACTGATAGGACAGCTGTCACAATACAATCCACCAACATTGTTTCGAATGACGGTAAAGACAACTCAGGGCTACCAGAGCCGTCTCACGGAAAACACTAAACAAACTTTTTGGCCAATGCAATATAGTAAAGAATAAAACAACGCCCATACCTTCCAACTTTAAAACGCACTAACGCATTTTTAAAATTAGGCTTCCTCTTTTATACTTTTAGAGATTTGTCGTGTTTTCAGCCTGCAAACCTTTCCCAACCTCACCTTCTCACTCACCTTCTCACTCACCTTCTCACTCACCTTCAGAAACCTGAACATCCCCGCGGGTTAGCCAGCTGTCTCCCTCTGTCATCCTCTCTCTGAAGGCTGAGGTCTTGGCCGTTCTGTGCGGTTTTATTGTTTTTAATCACACATCAGCAATCCTGTGGGTTTCACCCTCAAAATGCATCTCACGTCTGGTCTCCTAATTGCCCCCTCGGCTCATCCGCGGGACGACTGCGGGAACTTCCCAGATCCTCTCCACGAGGAACCGCAGTGAGCTTTAAAAGCGGGGGCGGAGGGGTCAGACTACCAGACTATGTTCCTCCCCTGAGTGGTCTTGGCCCCGGGGACAGGGACGGCCTGACCTGCCGCCTCAGCCCTGAATCCTCAGCTCCGACCAAGGGGCAGGGCCAGAGTCCATGCTCTTTGCCATGGCCGGCAGAGCCCCGTGGGCTGCTGTCCCTGGGTCCCCTCGGCACTCCGACGTCGGCACTCCCCGGCTCCTTCTGCCCGGAACACTCTCCCCATGTGCTCTGGCTCCCTCCTCCCTCCTTCCCCCCTCCTCCCTCCGGTGGGGTCTCTGTGCATTAGCACGTTTGCCCAAGCGCCCTTTGTACAACATTTTACAAGCACGAAATGAATTCACCGATAATAAAACCTACCTAAGTTCCCACTTAAAAAAAAAAACCAATAGGATGCTCTAAATTTAAAAGAGAGATACAAAGGAAATTAATGGTGAGTGACTTAGTACGTATATTCACATACACATGTTCTGGCAGCTGTCTGCGCTTATGCCTAGAGTCAGGCAGTCACAAAGATGGGATGTGTGGACTCAGATTCCACTACGGTGTGATTTCTTAAAACAGTAAACAGCTCTTGGTGGAACCCCACACCAAGCAAAGTATAACTTTCTGTGTACATAGCTCTTGAATTCCTGAAAATGTAGTGAGTGATGAGAGATAAATCTGTGTACCAAATACCTTGTGTTTGATTAACAAACAAAGTTAGGTTTCAAGCTCACAGAATTAGAGGCAGGTTTTTCACCTCCATGGATGTCTGCTGGGACATTTCGGAGTCGCACGAAGGGCCCCCGTCTTCAGCCCAGCATCCCTTCGTCCATCTTGCTCGTGGCAGGATGTCTGGCCATCCCAGCGCTTGGTGTGCCCCCCAATCAATGTGACAAGCAGAAAAAGCCCCCGGAAATTTCAAAAACGTCCTCTAGGTGGCGCTACCGTCCAGGGCAAGAACTTGAGCAGGGCTCTGGGTTTAGTTTCCTCCTTAGCACTCAGCGCTCCCAGACACCGTGGTATATACGTTCTTTGTAGTGTGCCGCTTGCATTCGGACGAATGGGAGCCGCAGGAGGGCAGGGCTTCGTTCCTTCCCCATGCATCCTCAACGCCCAGAATGCGTGGGGCCGCAGCGGGCAAGCAGATGAATGAGTGGTACCTGGGACTGGCCTACTTTACAGCCCTGGACCCCGACATTACAGGGCAGACGGAACATCTCGTTGAGGATGCAAGGTTGGGAAGCCGAAGCTGACTCACATCCAGCTCCCAGCTTTATGCAGCTCTGATATTTTTGACCAGGGTGACCAACACGATCCGTTTGGTTTTGTTATTTCTTCTGCTCAAGTCACACTTTAAGCCGCCCTTACAATAACG
Source organism: Glossophaga mutica (assembly GCA_039655065.1). Lineage (NCBI taxonomy): Eukaryota > Metazoa > Chordata > Mammalia > Chiroptera > Phyllostomidae > Glossophaga > Glossophaga mutica. The sequence goes on from CM077303.1 coordinate 8,493,360, forward strand.
GCAGGGTGGCATTCACTAAATGCCACATGCCCAGCCCAGGGACCAGGAGTGTTTTAGGATCTTCTGATCCTCTGGCAAATCCCTGGAGTGAAGTGCTATCCTAAACCCCATTTTACAGATGAGGAAACCGAGGCTCAGGAAAGAGGCTAAGACACATTCTCAGTGTCACACGCGCACCAAGTACAAGGTCGGGGTTTTGAACACCAGGCGCTCACCGTCCACGTGCAGAGCCACTGGCCTCTACAGCCCTCTGGGTACCCTCTGGAGCCCTGGACCTGGGTCCCGAGTATCATTCGGCCACCAGCTTGTAGTGTGACATTGGCCACTTAGCCTCCGCCTCCGTATCTATGACGTGAAGGATTAGAACTAGCCAAAAAGGCTAATTTGACCAGAGGCCACATAAAGATACACACTGCTGTCTACTTCAGGAGAAGAGATTCGACTCTGCCTTGAAGCAGTCAGGTGGGCCCAGGGGGGCCTGGAGTGGGCTCAGAGAGGAGGGCGCCCCACTGGAAGACGGGGCCATTCTGGCCTGGAGATAGAACACCAGCAGGTGGGCGAGGGTGGGATGGCTATGTTCTCCTCTCAAGGGTCATCAGAGGAGAGAAGCGTGTTGCTGGGTTTCCGTGCGCCAGAGATTCCTGGTGCTCCTGCCCCGTGGCGAGGGTCCAGGAAGGAGGTCAGAGGGGAGGGCTCCTCAGGGGGACCTCAGTCTTAAGTTAGATTCCACCCTGAGGGATGGGGAGGTTGGGCGCACCAGAGAGCACTTTCTGGAAGTCAGGGAGTGGACGCAAGATGGGCTGCCCTGGATGAGCAGGGGCCAGTCAGTAAAAGTTGTCCATTGAGCTCCCAGCAGGTCTTGAGTCAGTCCTTCCACACCAAGAAGCTGGGGAGATGGTCCCTGAGGTCACTTTCAGCTTGACCCACCCCCACCCATGGCCCCCAACTGTCCACTTCTTTTTTTTTTTTTTAACTGATTTGAGAGAGGGAGGGAGAGAGAAAGAGAAACACTAGTTTGTTGTTTCACTTATTGATGCGTTCATTGGTTGCTTCACATACGTGCCTTGACCGAGGATCGAACCCGCGACCTTGGCGTATTCAGATGACGCTGTAACCGACTGGCCTACCCAGTCAGGGTAACTGCTTCTTAAGGCTAAGATGCTCTTTTCTCTCCCCACTGAGAATCCTTGAAGGGCTTTCATCAGCGATGACCTGGAGGAAGCTGCTGTGACCTACTCCATCGGCCCTTCTGGGCCCAGGGCTGCCCGGATATTTCTGGCTCTCCCAAAAGAAAACAAACATTTTCCCACTAATACCAGCAGGCAAGATCTTTACCCAACAAAACAAACCAACCTAGCTCCTCCAGGGCAAACCTGGCTTTCCTAATAGGGCATCGAGGATTATACCCTGGGCATCCAACCAGCACAACAGTCCCACTCCCAGGAGGCGAGGGGAGACCAGTCCCAGGTGGCAGATAAAGGTCACGTTCACATTGAGGCGACTTCGAATGTTGGATGGGGGTGCGCTCTTCCTCTCAGGAGCACACGCGCACCTTTCCCTCCCCCTCTTCTTCCCCCAGGGCGCTTTACCTTTGCCTCGCTCTCTCCTGAGCTCCAGGGGCCCTCCTTTGGCCTTGCAACTTGCTTCCCCAGCCTCCGCAGCCCAGCTGGCTCGCTTCCACCGCCTCTGTAACTTTGTAAACAACCTTTCTCTTATAATTTGGAAACAAAAACGAAAACCAATGTTGGATGGGGCTCTTCAGGGGTAGGGTTGCCAGATGAAATGCAGGAGGCCCAGTTCATTTGGAATCTCCCATAGACAACAAGTACTTTTTAAAAAATTTAAGTGTACCCCGCAGCCCATTAGGGATATACTTATACTAAAAAAATTATTCATTGTTTGTCGGAGATTCATAGTGAACTGGCCTCCTGTATTTTTATGTGCTCCATCTGGCAACATTTAGGGCTGCCTATAAATGTGGTAAACAGCGGTTGGGCAGGATGGGGCTCACCCGGGTCCTTAAAGGCAGTGAGCACCTGTCAGGGAAGGGCAGTGCTGGCCACTCAGGGCTTCAGACCGATGCCATTTACATGTGAAAACTCAGCCTCATTTGTATTAAAAACAAGAGAAACTGGAGTGGCTGCTGCGGAGTGGGCAACACCATTTAAAAAGCTTCCTCCCAGGAGGGTGAGGTCAGTTTCAGCCTTTGGGAAACACCTCTGACTTCATGTCCTTGAGGGAGCTGGAGCCTGGGATTCCCCTCCCAGGGGTCATTTGCAAGGCCAAACCTGTGAGGAAGCTTTAGGGATGCAGACTGTGTTCCTCAGCACTTCCTGTAGGAGCTGCTATCTCCCCAGATAGAGATGGAGAGAACTGTGTCTGTATAATTGTTAGCACTCACACGCAGCGCTGTAAGCAAATTGCTGAGTCCTCACAAAAAGACCGAAAAGCAGAGAATAGTAACTCTGTCCAGTAGCAGGGGACTAGTTAAGGGAGTTGACGGCCTATCACCAAGCAAGATACTCTAGGCTGTCATTAAAACCAACGGCTGCTAAGGCTATTACAGCAGAGAAGGTACTTACGGTATGATGATGAGATGGGGAGAAGCAGAATATAAAATTAAAGTAAAATATCTTACCTATTTATAGAAAACACAGTAGAAGGAAATAAATGTTGTGATTGTTAGGTAATTTTTTTGTTGCATAGTTTCTTTTTTCTAACATTTTTTAATGAGTATATATTAATTTTATCATTAAAAAAATTGAAAAGTAACCTAGAATCTTTCCTTTCTTCCCAGGGATAAAAACGATATTTAATAAATACCTCTTGAGTGCTAGGCACAGGCCCACAACAGAGAAGTTGGGAAATGGAGTTGAGAAACACACAAAGGCTTGTCCTCCAGGGTCTAGAGCCACAACACTTTTATGTAGCACCTGCTAATTAGCCCTTTGAGGCTCACCTCCTCCAGGATGCCTTCCAGGATAACTTCTCTTTAGGGTCCTATACAGCTCTGTCTCTACTTACCTAAGTTCCCCACTAGATCATGTGCTCTTTAAGGACAAAAATTGTGACAGTTTCCTCTGACTCCCTAGAGTGAATAATTGGCCTCAAGAGATATTTTCTAGCCTGACTGGGGTGGCTCTGTTGGTTGGGCATTTTTTGCAAAGCTAAGGGTCAACAGTTAGATTCCTGGTAAGGACACATACCTAGGTTGCGGGTTCGGTCGTGGGTCAAGGCGAGTACCGGAGGCGACTGATCGCTGTTTCTCACGTTGATGTTTCTCTTCCTCTCTCCTGCCCCTTCTCTAAAGATAAACAAATAAATAAAAATTTTAAGAGATATTTGCTAAATGAATGCTTTCTACAAACGCATGGGGGTTACTTGTGGGGTGAGGGGAGGGGTCCCTCACCCTCTTTAGTTTGTCATTTTGATTTTCTTTCCTTTCTGTCCGGTCTGGCCGACCTCTAGGAGACTGGCCGTTGCTACATGCACACGCACGCACACGCACACGCACACGTGAAAGGCGAGACTCACGCACTGACCTCTCAGCGTGTTGGCATCCAGGGACTTGAGCTGAACCACCGGAAGTCTCGGACAAGCAACCGCTGGTTCATTGTTAAATGGCCCGAGAAAGGCAACTTTATACATGCTGGAATTTAGCAATTTGGGGGCAAAAACAGGACTCCTCTCAGTGTCTAAAAAAAAAAAGAAAAGAAAAGAAAAGTGGAGAATTTATAAACAGTGTAACTGTTTCAAGCAAACTGTTTCTGGAAAGGGCCAGATGCAGACATTTGGGGCTTTGCCCGCCATGCGGTCTCCATCACAATTGCTCAAGTTCGCCCCAGAGCGGGAGGGCAGCCCCAGACAAGATGGGAGCGGGCGGGCGTGGCCATGTGCCAGCGAAACTTGATTTGTGGATGCCAGAATCTGAATTTCATATAACTTTCACATGACGTGAATTATTGTTCTTTGGATTCCCCCCCAACCATTTAAAAATGGAAGAACCATTCTTAGCTTACTGATGCTTGAAAACCAGTGGCATGCAGGGTTTGGCCTGGCTGCAGTTTGCTGACTCCCCATTTCCAGCATGGGCTGGGGTGGGGGTCCCCTGCCTGAGTTCAGCTCCAGCCTCGCCAGCCACTCACTGGGATCTGGGGGGCATACCCTAACCTCTCAGCCCTCCAGTTTCCTCAGGTGTAAAGTGGGAGGAAATGGCTGTGGCCCCAGCATAGGGTGTCAGAGAATTGAATGTGATGATGTGTGCACATGGTAGGAGCTTTATAAATGCATGCATGATCATGATTATTCAGTGGACTGAGTGTCGGCTTGCGCACCAAAAGCTCACAGGTTCAATTCCCAGTCAGAGAGTATGCCTGGGTTGCGGGCCAGGTCCCCAGTTGGGGGCATGCGAGAGGCAGCTGATGGATGTATCTCTCGAACATCAATGTTTCTCTCCCTTTCTCCTTCCCTTCCCTGCCCTCTAAAAAGAAATAAATAAAATATTTTTTAAAAAGAATATTGAGTACCTGATCATAAATGATGACGATAACTTTGTGACTTATTTCTCCCCATGTACTGTATAGTGCAATAGCTCTCAATTCCCACATGCGCCCAACATCTTGGGGAAGACTGTTTTTATTTCTTGCATTTTTTAGTGGATTTTTTTTTTTTTTTTATTTTAGAGAGAGAGAAGAAGGGAGGGACAGAGAAACATCGATTTGTTGTTCCACTTTTTATGCATTGTTTGCTTCTTGTACACATACCCTGACTGGGGATCGACCCTGCAACCTTGGCGTATGGGGATGACGCTCTAACCAGCTGAGCTCCTGGCCAGGGCTTTATTTCTTGCATTGCTTTATGTTGATCTTAGAGGCAGAGGAATTTAAAAATTGTCCTCCCTTCCATTGCACATCTTCATCACTGGTGCCTGCAAGGCACCACCCTTATTTGTTTTCAGAGTCTGATTATTTTCTCCACACACCTCCTTCCCCCCAAGAATTCCGACCCATTGGTCTGCACGGGGGGGGGGGGGGGAACTGACAGAGGTATTTGTTTTCGAAAGCTCTTCGCTGATGCTAATGCACAGCCATGGAACCACTGAACGAGTGTGTTCTCAGAGTTTCTGGGATCTCTTGGCTCAGAGTGGCCCATGGGCTAGCAGCATGGGCACGTCCTGCTAGGAATGCTGGGTCTCAGGCCCCACCCAGGACCCCCAAGTCAGAACATGCACTTTCACAGAGTCCCAGCGACCTGTGCGCTCGCTTGTGTGAGCTGCAGAGGCGCACAGCTCTGGTGCTGACAGGTGTGCAGGAAGTGATGCTCGAGACCCACTACTGTTGATGGAATCTTGTTTTAGACCCAAGGAACTGGGGTAGGGGCTGATAAAGAATCACCTGCGCAGACCCTGACTACTGTGGCTCAGTTGGTTAGGCATCATTCCACAAAGCCAAAGGTCGCTGGTTCAATTCCCAGTCAGGGCGCATACCTGGGTTATGGGTTCACTTCTCAGTCAGGGTGTGTACAAGAGGCAATTGATCGGTGCTTCTCACATCAATGTTTCTCTCCTTCTTTTTCTCCCTCCGTTCCCTTCTCTCTAAAAATAAACACAATCTTTTAAAAAATCAACTGCTGAGGCACATGTACTGTGAGCTTGTTCTTTCCTTTCTTTTTAAATCTAGAGTTCTCATAAAGGGAGGTCGCTCTGCCGCTCTGTCTGGCACAGCCCAGAGGGCCGGGCTATGCCAGGAAAAGCAATTTAGGAGCTAAGAGGCCACCCGGGCCTCTTTCCCCATGACCCCAGAGGGTGGACGTCACTGGGCCTCAGGGGGCTGCCAGGGGCGGGCTGTGGATGGCATTTCTTAATATAGTTAGTCAATAGCTTTGTTTTCCAAGTGCCACAGAGGACTAAAGGAATGTCACTACATGTTTGGAATGGAGGGAACTGATGGCTTCGAGAAGGACATTTCCCAGGCCTCGGAAGGAGAACAGATGTCATGGAAGGGGGCTAACATGGAGACACACGCCCGCCCGGCCAAGGCTTGTCTCACGGCTTTGGCCTTGGGCGTGAATGTAACGGTGTGAGCAGAGAGCTAGCGTTGCCTAAGGAGAGAGGCTCTGGTCTTGCTGTCTGAGGAACCTGGGCTCACCTGGCCGCAGGCAGGGCTTGCTGCTGCCGGCTTCAGCCTGCTGCCTCGGTTTACTGGCCTCTACAAAGGGCACGTTGCTGCAACTCGCTGCATTTCGAAACTCGATTGCACTGCTGTTTCTCTGCGCATTTCCTTCCTTCTTTCCCCGGGGAGGTCTTGACAAGAGCATTCCTGTCCCTGCCTGTCTTTGTCTCTTCCCACGGAAACAGAGAACGGTGGGAAAGGGCAGCACGAGGGGCCAGGCCCCGCTCGGCCATCAGCATGTGATCCTCAGCTGGGCATTTCACCCACTGGGGTCCTCAGCTGGGAAAATGGGGAGCGCACACCCTTCTTTGCAGGGTGGCTGCGGAAATCCTTACAGCAACGTATTAAGGAGTTCTTTGAAAACCAGGTTCAGGGGCTCAGTTACTGTGTGAGATATTCATTCTAAATGACTATCTCTTGAATTGAACCATCTTTCTCCCAGTAAATCTGCAATGTCCACTTAAATCTCTTCTATCCCACCTTTTCTGGGGATGACAGCTGACTTTAGAGTCTGATCAATTTCACAACCTCCAGAGAAATCACGAATTCAGGCCAGGTTATCAATTGGCATTAAAACCAAAGGAGGTAGGTCTATTAGCATATTCATTTAATGAAATAAGACAATAATGGGGGAAAATCTTGACACACACAACGATACGTTTACATCACTGATAATACTGAGTGCAAGAGTTCTGCTTTTAAAATTCCAGCTAGCCCTGGCTGGGTAGCTCAGTTGGTTAGAGCATTGTCCAGATATGGCAAGGTTGTAGGTTCGATTCCCAGTCTGGTCACAGACAACAATCAACCAATGAATGCATCAATAAGTAGAGCAACAAATCAGTGTCTTTCTCTTTCTCTTCTTCTCTCTCTAAAAAATCAATAAACATATCCTCGAGTGAGGATTAAAAAACACTTCTCTATAGGTTTGGATATTCTTATATTGACACAGCCTACCATTCATACTGTATTTTTTGGTAAGTTATTTACTTATTTACTTAATCTTTACTGTGTTCTTTCCATTACCATTTCGCCCCTTATACCCGCTTCCTCCCATTCACACTGTGTTGCACTTGAGTGTTTTGACTTAGCTGACTCTTCCATATTTGCTCTTATGAAGGCCACCAATGATCTTCCTGGTTGTCAGATCCAAGGCCGCCTGTCCGCCCTCTTCTTACTCAGTCAGCTGAGGGCTCCTGCCCCCGGAAGGAACCTTCCCTGGCGTGGCTTCTTGGGCTGGTGCTCTCCTGGTTCTCCCCCACCTCTTCAGCTCTCCCAGTGGCTCCTCCACCCCTCCCTCACCTCTGAACCTTGCCATGCCACTGGGCGCCGTCCGTGAACTTTCCTGTCTACACCTTGCACCCTTGCTAATCTCATCCGGTCTTGTAGTCTCAGTTCTAACTCTATGGTGACAACCCCTGGTTTTATATCTCTAGAGTCCTGCCCCTCAACTCCAGATTCTTAGACCACATTGCCTACCTGACTCTCCGCTCAGATGTCAGATGTCTCCGTTTTAACCTGTCCAAAACAGAACTCCCAAGTGCCCAGTCCTTTACCTCCTGCCTTCTCCCCGTTCTTCCAGTGGCTCAGGCGCAAAGCCTCGGTCAGCCAGGACCTCCCTCTCGCTCTCAAACCCCACATCCCACCTAACAGCAAATCCTATGGACTCTTCCCCTTCAAGCTGCCCCCCAAATCTGACCACTTCTTGCCATCTCCACTGCTACGGCTCTGGGCTCACCTCCTCCCCTGCTCTTCCCTTTTAGCTCATTCTGCTCCAGCCAGTCTGGTCTCCTTACCAGCCTGGTTCCCTCGTCAACATGAGGCCGGAAGCCACCTTATGCCTTTACTCTTCCTTTGCCCCAAAGCTCTTAAACCAGGTATCTGTCTATCTGCAGGACTCGCTTGCTCATCTCTGTCACCTTTTGGCTCAAATGTCACCTTCCAGTAGGATCTCCTCTGAGCACTGGATTAAGATTGCGGCCCTGGGGTCAACTATACGGAGATGGAAGGAGACTTGACTTTGGGTGGTGAACATACAATGCAATATACCAATGACGTGTTATAGAGTTGTACACTTGAAACATATCTTATTAACCAATGTGGCCCCAGTAAATGTAACAGAATTTTGAAGAAGTTATGCTAAAAGAAAAAAGATTGCAACCCACGGCATGTCTCCTGAGCATGCTTGCTTTTTTGAGCATGCATCACTAATATGCTATATATTTACTTACTTTGTGTATTTTTGTCTACCTTGCCAATGTAAGAAACACCCAAACCTGGAGAGAATTTTTCAGTTTATTTGCGTCAAAGAGAAGATGAGAGGACACGAAGGTGGGAGGGGCCAGGCAGGCAATGGATCACAGGGCGGTCAACGAGATTACGAGATTACGGCTCCCTGGGAGGGGGCAGGCTCTCGGAGGAGGCGTCTGAAAAGAGTCATTTCAAGGCTGCGTGAACCTGGATGCACAGAAACAATGGACAGGGTTTACCTAAGGCAAAGATTAACCTTTCCCTGAAGAAGGTCCAGGCCTGGGGTATGACCACCCACAGTGACCTGCCCGGTAAGGAATTTACGGTCAGATCAGCCTGTGAGGTTACTTTCCACAGAACCTGTTCCCTCCACGCCCGTAGGAATGTAAATCCCAGGAGGACAGAGATTTCGCAGTTTTCATCCCTGAGGTACGCCTAGTTCCCAGAATATTGCCTGGCACGTAGTAGTACTTAGTAAATATTTAGTGAATGAACGAATGAATGAACAGATATCATCATACTGATTATTTTAAAGGCAGGCAGGGGTCTGTTGTATGGATGATGTAATAACAGCGGTGGTTAACGCTCATAAGGCGTGTCTGGTACAGCCTTTTGTGAATTTAGTTTCTTCACAAATTCCCAGTCCTTTACAAATTTAAAGTCCTTTATGAATTTACACTCAACAGGCTATTAACTCACACCGATGACCAGGTTATGCCCGTCTGCCTGCATTTGGACTAGCACACGCCAAACTGGTGCTGGATGGGCATATCATGATTTACATATTCAGTCTCCTACTAATAGACATCATCTTGTGGTTCTCAGATGAGGCCAGTAAGGCACAGAGAGGTTAAGAAACTTGTTCAAAGTCACACAGCTAGGATTCAAGTCCATCAGCTGAATCTGAGGTTTGAATTCTCAATCACTGCATCGGCTCACCTGCCAAAGCCTCCTTCTCTCCCAGGAAGACGGCGGTTAGGAGGGTTTTCTGGGTAGGTCCACTTCTGCCCCTTGGCGACATCCTTCCTCCCCAAGGCCCTCCTCACTCTACCAGAGTTCCTCTCCTAGGTGCCCCCAGCCATGCCCTCTTTATCCACTAATGGCTCACCTGCCTCCCAGAACGGATGTAGATGTCTCCAGGTTCCTGTCCTGGAGTTCCCCACCTGTGCACCTCTTGTGTCAGAGAGGTCGGGGTCCCCTGCAGGACTTCCCTGACGTTCATTTATTCAGTCACTTTTATTGAGCACTTCCACTTGCTGGTGCTAGGAGAGGGCATTTGGCGCCATCTGAATCCAGACAGATCCCAGACTGGCCACCAGTATATCTACTCGGGTCCTGGCGGACACAATGGTGAGCAGAGAAAAACACAGCCCCGGCCCTGAAGGGCCGACAGTCTCGTGGCAGGCCAAACATTGTTGAGTATGCAGCCTAAGTAAGAGTCCAAGTGTGGCCACCATGGGGTCGTTGAAAGTGCAGAGCGCTAGATGGCCGAGAGGCCAGGAAGGGAGGGCCTCTGGGCTGAGAGTGGGCGGATGAGTGAATAAGCAAAGAAAGAAAAGAACTTTTTAGGAAAAGGGACTGCATAACTAAAGACCCTAGGGACAGCAGGGACCACGAGAAGCCTAGCTGGCTGGGGCACAGCGAGGGCGACTCGGTGGGAGATGAGGCTGGGAGGTCTTGGCCTTGCCAAGGAGGGTTGGCTTTATCTCAAGTACAGTGGGACTCGGTTTGAACTGGGGTGGGGCGGGGGATGGTAATGGTGCCTGATGGGCCTGATCAAATCCGATTTGCATTCTGAAGACGGTTCTGGCTGAAAAGCAGGGGATAGGCTAGCAGGGCCTAAAGGAGACACACAAGTAGGGAAGCATTTACAGGCAACATGGATGGCACCGAAGAAATGGAGGAAGTAGTAAATCTGAGAAATACTGGGCCCAAGGTGATGCCCTTTCTACGGTCAGTCCATGTTCAAGGATCGGTTGATGGGCAAGGGCGGGCTAGGCAAGAAGGCCTGCTCCACTGGTCCAGGTGGATTGCTCTAATGGGTGCTTCTAGCCCTGGAGCTTTCTGTGGGGTGACCAAGATCTTAAAGGACATAAACATTTACAAATTCCCGTTCTCGATGGAGAAGAAGCTTGAGGGCAGAACTTGCCCGGGGCTCCAAAGAAGTGTAGGTGGGTCCCCCAGGGCCAACAGCGCCTGGGGAGGATCCTGCTCTACCCTGGGCAGGGGTCCCAGTGCTCAGAACCTGCTCCTCTCCTCTCACATCCCTCCCTCAACTCCAGGAGGATGGTGAATGGCTGGAGTGGAGGTCGGGGGGTACCTCTTGGCCTTGGGATGCTGGTCCTAGCTCTCCTGCGTACTAGCTCTGTGACTTTGGGCAAATCTTTCCTCTCTGGGCCCACTTCTTACTGGTAAGACAGGAAGTTGGAGTAATCAGTGACTCTTAACTTGTGGAGCAGATCACAGAGCCTTTGTCGAAAGCTATGACCCTTATGCACATAATTTCTGGCAGCAGCAGGGGTTCTGAAGCCCTGGGGCGAGACGGGGTGGTGACTTACCTGGGTCACAAGTTAAGGATTCTGGGATGAGGCAGAACAAGCACCATTTCTGAAGGCCTGCTTGAGGGCCAGTGTACAACCACCCTGTTCTAATCTGCAACACAGTCCTTCAAGGCAATCATTCCTTTCCCCCACCTGGAGATAGAACTTAAGCCCGAAGACTATTCTTCTCATTACAATGAGACACATCTCCACTCTCCTTTCCCCATCCCCACCACAGCCCCGCACCACCCTGCAGTTTAGACCCACAGGCAGAGCTCCCACGCAGTTGGAAAGGCTCTCATGAGGCAGGGCTTATTTGGGAGGTAAGGTGCAGGACCTGGGGCTCCGAGGGTGTGCAGGCCAGCTGAGAGGTGGAGAGAGAAGACAGGTATGATTACGCCTTAAGTCTCAGAGTGAAAAAGCCTCACCTAGTTGCAATTTGAAAAACTAGGGGAAAGGGCTGGTGAGGTGGTGGTGGCGGTGGTGGGGAGGTTGTAGTTAGGGGAAGAAGGCAGGCCCCTAGGGCTTGGGCAGGGTAGGCTGGGGCTGTGTGTGAATCGACGGCCCTGAGGCTGCCGTTGACCTCGTACCCCAAAAGGAAGGGGTCTCCTGAAAGTGTACTACCTTTATCCGTGATGTTTCTAGCCCCACCCCTTTCTCCCTCGGTGGAAGGGGACCCAGAGTATGAGTCAACGTCCTAAGCCTGAGAAGGCCCCTGGGTGTTCAAGTCCCCGCCAGGGGGACCGGTATCCTAGGTCTGGGTCTGTCTGTCCACGAGGGAAGAGATGATCTCACTCGTTGTCTGGATCCCCCACAGCCCGCTGAGGCCCCAGATGAATTACCTTGGGGGAGGGGTTCAATGTTGCTAAGGATTCAGAAATGCTTTTGATGAATGAACTCAGTGGTTGGACCACTCCCAAAGCGCAAGCGGAAAATGCCCACACCGCCGCTTTTAAAAGTAAAGCCACTTAAAAAAGACCACCCGTTCTCCTGCCCCAAGCTCAACAGCCTGAGCCCCGACACAAACACCACATTACTAGGCGGGGAAGGCGCGGCGCCTTTAAGAGGCGGCGGGCTGCAGTGCCCCCTGGCGGTCGACGCGGCCGCGCTTCCTCTGCCCCGGCGGGTCCAGCGGGCCTGCCGGCCGGGTCAGCACCGTGGCGGTGGGGACGGATTCCGCGAGTGTGGGCGAAGACGAGGACAAGGACGAGGAGGAAGTGGCTGCGGCGGGTGAGGACCGTGGGCGGGGCGGAGGCCGCGTGCGCCCCGCCGGGGTCCGAGCGTGCCGGGAAGGGCACGCGCTCGGCTCGGAACGGCCGTCTGCGCCGCCAGGGGCTGGGAGGGTGGGCTAGCTGGAGAGGCTGGGAGGGAGGAGGGACTTGGGGCGGCGAGCAGCCAGAACCCGGGGCCGATCCTCCGCCGCCGTTGCCGGAGGGCAGGTTGCTCGGCTCTGGGCGGCCGGAGGGAGACAAGCTGAGCGACTCTGGTGAGCAAGGGCCTCCCATCTCTCCTCCCGGCCCGGCCCCAGTGCGGCGCTCGCGAACTTGCTCGCCGGCGAGCCCCGCGGGCGGGCGGCAGGGGCGGCCCCGGAGCGGCGGCAGCCAGTAGCAAGCCGCGCTGAGCACCGCTCCCCCGCCCGGGCGTCCGCCCCGCCCCGGCCCGCCCCGGCCCGCCCCTCCCGGCAGGACTGCGCCCGGAGCCCCGTTCCGCGTCCCCGCCGCCGGGAGGAGGTTCCCGCACACTCGCGGCGCGCGCCGGGCCGCCAGAGTCGGCCTGTGGGCGATTTCCTCCGGACCCAAGCTCCCCGCCCGAGGAAGAAGATGCAGACCTTTCTGAAAGGGAAGAGAGTTGGCTACTGGCTGAGCGAGAAGAAAATCAAGAAGCTCAATTTCCAGGCCTTCGCCGAGCTGTGCAGGTAAGGAGGGACAAGGCTCCAGCGCTCGGGGACCCCGGCCCGATCCCCGCTCAGCCCCAGCGGCTCTTTTGGGAGGTTGGAACAAAACGGGAAGGAGCAGTGAGCGAGGACACTGAGTCCGAGGAGCCAGGTGGCTGCGCTGGCCGCCGGCTGTGTTCGAGGGAAGCGGTGGACAGTGAGGGCGGTGTGGCACGGACCAGGGCTCTCAGGTGCACTGTGACCCGGGTGGTGAATCCTCCAGCTGCCCAGGGCGAGGTGGGAGCGCTGCTGAAGGTGGCGGAGGGACCTGGGGAATCCGAGGATCCAAGCTCTCTGCCTGTGGCTGGAATTACTTTTGGGCTGGAGTATTTTTCTTCCGTTGTTCCATTCCCTTCTCCTCGCAGAAGGGCACCGGTGTTCCCATTTTTGCGGACCACCTACTACGTGCTCAGCGAGTGCAGATCTTGAGGCTGTCATTGCATGTGACTGGTTTACACCCATGTGAAGCGAGTAGCAGCACTTGGCATGTATGTGGTGATTTGCTGTCTCATTAGAGCCTCGCACCAGCCTTGAGAATTGGCCCAGGGTGAGACTTGGGGCTATGTGTCTGAGAAGGGGCATCGATCTGCAAAGAGGTGGGGTACCACCCAGGGGCCCCAGAGCTAGGGAGTGGCAGGTGCAGAGGAGGTGCTGGGTAAATGCATGTGGTATAGGATAACCTTCGTCTACTCGTCTCACCCGCTTCTGCCCCCCCACCCCCCACCCCCAGTGCTGGTGCTCAATGGTGGAGACTTAAGTGTTTTAATAAGATCACATTCTTAATCCATTAGAGAAGCATCCAATGTTGGGTCAGCGGGTGTGCCTCACCTTGCCCCACAACTGTGACTGTGCTTTGAGAAGCTGTGAGTTAAATCCTATTCTCAGTGAAAGCCTAGAATTCAGGACTCCACAAGCCTTTTGCAAACTCTAGGTGGAAACCTTTTGTTATGCAGTGCCTCCACTTGGTAGATCTGATTCTTGAAAATGGGCCCCCCTTGCATTTCCATCCCCGCTGGGTCCCCAGCCATCACCAAGAATCGAACAATGGTGTTTCCTTATCTCCTGGTGTGGGGAGCAGTGGCCGTTCTGAGCTAGACGGGCTCCCAGCACCTCTGTGCCCCTCCTGCCTGCCCCGAGGGCCTGGTGCTCCTTTGCCCTGTGCCAGCCCTGCGAGGCTCTCTTCTCCCAGCAGCCAGGGGGGGCGCACTTTGCACAGAACAGGTCCTGGGTCTGCATCCTTGGTCAGGGGCTGGAGCTGGCTGCCTCCTCCCAGGCCCACTTCCCCAGGAGAAAGCAAGCTTTCCATAGTCAGCAGGGCAAGGTGAATCCATGAGGAAATCAGGAGGAGCTCATAGCCAGAGCTTGGAAAATGGGTCTGAGGACTTTTGGAACCTTCATAAAGGGCGCTTGAACAATACACTGCATGTACACTCATGGAAAATGTGCCCTCGCCACTGAAGAAATGCGGATAAGCCCCTTCGATGCGTTCTTGAAGTCTGGTTCTGGTGTAAGGTGCGGGAGCTCCCCCTGCAGTCATCTGAGACTTGGGAAATTCCATTTAAGACCTTGCACCCTTTTGCCTGAGGTCTGGCTGTATCTGTGTCATCCCGTGCCTGCAGCTAAACCAGGAGGCTTGTCATCTGGTTGGTATGTTTTGCTCCGTAATTTGGAGGAGGTTCTTGTGAAAACAGTCCTAGCCCAGGTGGCTAGGTCCTCCTTCTAGACTTGCATAGTGGCTTTCCCTCCCCGCGGACCCCCGCCTTTAAACAGGGGGTTCATGGGGAGCTATGATGTCAACCCTTCTGGGGGAAATCCAGCATGGAGCGTTAATTTCTCTGAAAGGGTTGTTGCCCTCAAAGTTGAGTTGCCTTCTGTGACCAAAATAATGGCCTTGAGGAGAAGAAAGAAAGTGTCTAAGTCATTCTAGGATCTCAGAAACCCCACTTTGTGTTTTCATTAGGGACGCTTTAGATATTTTGTTACTGAAGCTTAAGAAGGAAAACACCCAAAAAATTTTGTTTCTTCTATTATTTTTGGAGCAGCGCCCCCTGGTGGCCACATTTCTCTACTGGGTGCAGAATGCTGGCACCCTGAAGAGGGTGGCCGGAGTCCTTCGCTGCTGTTGTGTTGGGTGGGAATGTTGATGAGATTTTAGTGGCCCAAGAGGTGATGTGGCCGGATAGTGTTAGGTTTTCGGCATTCGCGATCTGGGGGTACAGCGCTCCTGTTTTGACGGATAGTGAGTTGTCTGTGAATTTCCCAATGAAAAAGTCCAGAGATGTTTGGAATTGACTCCAGGCCCTGCTCTGAATGTTTGGGGCCGTGTCAGCGCCAGAGAGGCTGACCCGAACGGACCAGGATGAGTTGTTTAGTTGAATGTCAGGCTTTGTGAAATCTCCGAGCAGGAAGGGATGTTGAAGATCATCTCATTCAGCCCTTTGTTTTACAGATGGGGAAACAGGTTGGAGAGAGGGCAGTCCCAGTACCTTTCTTCCCTTCCTTTACCTTCTAGAATGGATCCAATCGGGTGACCTTGAGACCCACGTAGAAAGCCAGCCCTTTCTCTGAGCACCTCTGACCGGAAGGTGGGACCCCTCCTTATTTTCACAGGAGTCCAGTGGCTGGCCCTGGGGGGACACTTTTCCTTGCAAGGCTGAGGTGTTTGGAGCCTGGTCCTGCCAGGACATCTTCGGTAGACAGATAGGACACCCCTTAAACGTGTGGTGCCCCTTGATGGGAGGGCCTCTGACTAGTCAACCTACGGACCCTTGACTCAGCTGTTTTTTTTACCGATGCCGTGTGTTCCTGCGACGCTCCTGTTTCTTCCCCTCTCCCCGGGGCCTGGCTTGGTCTCTTCTAACTCCGTTTCCCCTTCCCCTTCCCCTTCCCCCGGAGCAGCCTTGCTGCTTCCTCATACCCATTTAGTGGCTTTTTCAGCATGCCCAGAGGGAATTCAGAAGGACAGCAAAGAAATACAGCTGTCGGTTAGAAATGCAGGGTGGCCTCTGGGAAGTGCTGGCCAAACCCCGTTCCCTGGGCGTTCTCGCGGTCTCTCCTCCAGCTCCTTTTCTCCTCCCGACTCTGCTCTTTTCGGTGGCGGAACCTGTGTTGCCAGGGGTAGTGAAAAGGCACAAGATTTTATGAGCATTCTTTTTTTGTTGTTTATTTTGTTTTCGAAGATTTCATTTATTTATTTTTAGAGGGGAAGGGAGGGAGAAAGAGGGAGAGAAACACTGATGTGCTAGAGAAACATTACTTGTCTCCCGCATTTGCCCCAATCAGGGACCCCCCCGCCCCCCCCCCTGCCCCGGGCACCAGGCCCACAGCCACCCAGGCATGTGCCCTGGCCTGGGAACCGAACCAGCAACCCCTCGGCTTGCAGGATGATGCCCAACCACCTGAGTCACAACGGCCAGGGTGACTTTGCGGCGCATTCTTGGTATAAAATGTGGGTGAATCTTTGCTGTAATATTCACTGACTTTTTAATGTGGTCCTTCCAGCTACCTTATCTTAATTGATCTTCCCAGCCCCCCAGGAGAGGGGTAGGGAAACTGAGGCTTGGGGAGCGTAAGGGACTTGCACAGCCAGTTGGGCTTCCTCCAGCCGGTCCCGAGGCCTCTGCATCTGAGAACGAGGTGTCCTTGCATAAGCGACTCTTCTTTGCCCGGGTTAGCCTGGGGCTGCCCGGAGGCTCCAAAAGCAGAAGCATGTCTGTGAGGTCCTTGTCCTTGAGAAACTTGGAGGCCAGCTGGGCCGACTAGTTTGCAGGAAATAATGTGTTTATGGTGCAGTCTCAGTCCACGTTATTGATGCCGGCTTCCCCACAGGGGACCCTTTGTACGATTCCCCCAGAAGGAGCGAGGCTGGCAGCCCACTGTGGCTCCAGGTCAGGAGTGCCTTCTGGGGTCCAGGCCTGGTGTCGGGCAGTGGGGGAGAGGGGGCGGCGGGGCAGAGCCCCTGCCCTCCTGGAGCTGTGGGTGTGGCGTGAAAGTACCCTGGCCTGGAAGCCGTGTGCTGTGTCAGGGATTGTGGGGTGCCCCTGCCCCTTCCCCTCAGGGCCTGCATTTCTTCAAAAGGGGTTGTGGAAAGGTTGTTTTCTGCTGGGGTGGCTTACGTTCTAAGGGGGACTTCTTTCAGGAGATTGTTAGGGAGGAGGGAGGAGGATCTTTTCCCGGATTCAGTGATGCCGGTCTGTTTGTTTTACTGTCTGATCTGGCACCATTGTGGGGGGGTGGGGGGCGGGAGGAGGCCTTAGGTTTCCTTTGCAGCGGTGCCCCAGGGCTTGCAAATAAACACTTTCCCCCAGCCCCGGAGTGCACTGGACTCACAGCGGAGCACTGGCCGCCTGGACAGTGCTGTCTGTCGATGAGGACCCAGGTCTGGCTCCACCTGTGACCCTGGTGACTTAACCTCTCTTGTGCCTCATCTGCATGTGAGGAAACCAGTACCCAGTGCGGGGATGGGGATGCTTGTGCGCAGTAAAGGCGTCAGTGAGGACCTGCGGAGTGCCCGGAACTCTGACGGTGGTTGCTGCTATTTTTTTTCTGTTGTTGTTGCCCCCCGGAGTGGGGGAGGGGGCTTCTGCCCGTGGACGGACGGCTCTCTTCCGGAATCACTGGCATTTGTAGATGTAGCGTTTCGGTTTGGGCACTTCGTGAGCGCCCCTGAACCCCACTGTGGACGCTCACCGGTCATCCTGCGGGGGCGGGGCTGAGGAGCGGCAGCCCCTGTGTCTTCTCCTTCCACGGTGTGTGCGGTCCATCCGAATCTTCCAGCCCCCAGAGCCAAGGGCGTTGTTCACGCCTATTTAATCAATAGGGAACCAGAGAAGATTAGATGTTAGTGCAAGATGCTACGTTCATTTTTTTTTTTAACTGTGACGATTCAGGAAGAGTTTGCGTTGGGTTTCCTGTAAGCACCACAAGTCTCCGTGAGCAATCGTGTTACTGTTATTAGCTAACAGTAATTTTTTTCACTATCTTTAGAATATTTAATCCATGTACATGTTTAAGAAAATCGGAGGACTCAAAGTACGCAATGAAAAGTCAGGTTCCTTGTTCTCGGTTCTGGTCACTCCGGGACAGCGGCTCTTGGCAGTCTCTCTCCATAGGCGTTTTGTACAAACACAGGGGCACACGTGTGTGCAGGTCTCTGTGTACACACTGTTGTTTGTTTCACGGAACACCGCCGCTTGGAGAAATGGCACATTGCTGCTTCACCTGGAGACCGTTCTATATTATTTATTTCTTTAATGGCCTTGGGGTCTAGCTCTTAGAACGATGGACCCTTCCCTTGCCCTGGGGTTGCTCCAGCCGGGGTAGACAGCGGGGCAGGGAGTGCCGAGTCCCGTTGCCTGGGTGCTCTCTGCCAGACGCGGGAGGGAGAGCCGAGTGGACGGGCACAGGCAGTTTACTGTGGCCCGGGTCAGGCCCTGGTAGTTCCAAAACTGCTCATCGAGACACAGCACCACTCACAAGTGACAGTGCAATGAATGGGGGGGGGGTGTCTGTCACCCACTCCCTCCCCAGCACAGTGGACAAACAGTTCTGAGCTTGGCCACATGCACAAGCGAGAAAGGATACTTTCGGTTTGCATTTCTCTTACGACGGTGAGCTTGAAGTCACACTGTCCAGGCTGGGGCCGCTCCTAACCACTGGACCACCCCACCCCCGCTGGTTCTTTCTCCCACATGATTGAGCAGGTCTGGGGCATTCAGTAAATGCTTAGTGGAGTGCCTCATGAGTGCAGTTCCTGAGCAGTGGATGTAAATAGGGTTTTTGTTCCTACCCATATTTTGAATTCAGCTGGTACACTAGCTTTTTTTTTTTTTTTTCTTTTTTAAAGGGATGTTCTGGTACCTCTTTTTAAAAATTAAAATTAAAATTCATTTTAGAAAGCAAATCATTCTGGAGCTGTGTGCCTACTCCGGCCCTGGCGAAGGCGCGGTCTTCGGCACCCCAGCCTTTCCCCTTCCGCTGGTCCTCCCAAAGCCTGCCTGGGTGTGTGTGGCCTTGCTTTGGATCCCGTGTTGGGTTGGATTCCCTAGAGGGAAAACCCAGACTCAGCAGGGGTGCGTGGTTTGTCCAAGGTCACACAGCGGGGTGCGGCTGGGGGTTTACCATCTCCAAGACCACAAGACCAGCGTCTATCCCCGCCCCGCCCCCCCCCCCCCCCCCCCCCCCCCCCCCCCCCCCCCCCCCCCCCCCCGCCTGCTGAAGCCTCCTTTCCAACAACACTCCCTCGGGGCTTGTGAACAGGGAGCCTGTGGCAGCAGCCAGGCGCAGCAGCCAGGCTGTTCCCTTTGGCCTGTTCGGATTCAGCCTGGTGCTTGGTCTTGCCTGCTCTAGGCTGCCCCTGCCCTCAGAAAGCAACTGCCCTGCGGCCTGTGCCCCTCAGGCTGGGCCTCATGGGCTGGATGGATTCTGCAGGCCCCTCGTGCTGCCCACCTGAGGATTATGTCAGCTCCTGGGGGTGCCCCGCCCCCACTCTTAGGGCCCAGGGGGGTGCGTCTATTGTGAGCTGTGGGAGATTTGAGAAACATTCCCAAGAGGGACCCCCCCCCAGGCGCCTGTCTCCCTCCCTCCCAGGTCCCTGGGTGCTGGGTGCCCACCCTCGGTGCAGAAACGGTCCCAGCCCATTCCCGGGAAGCCCTGCTATCAGAGCCCAACCAGCTAGATTCTTCTAGAGCACCAGCTGCCCTTGGAGGGAGAATTGGGACACAGAGCGAATCCCTCCCACCGATGGCCTCTGGGAGACCCCTTTTCCCTCCCCTTCCATTTGGATCTTCTGCTGGGGTGACCCCAGCGCTGGCGAGCTTTTTCTCCGTGGACTCGCTCGTGGTGCGTTCCTTGTCTGCCTCTCCTCTGACAGGTTGGTCCCGTGGAGGCAGAGACTGGCAGTTTTATTCGCTGCTGAAACACTAGAGCCTGGAGCAGTGCACATAGTAGGAGCTCAAGAGAATATCCTTAGTGGGTGATGGAACTGACAGGGGGTTTTGGAAGCCTTTTCCATGTCCCTGTGGTTCATCAAAAAGCCACTTGTGACCCTAGAGTGCTCCGTGTCAAGAGGGAAACCGCAGGGGTGAGGGGAGGTGGACGGGTCAGGTAGTAGGCCCAGGGTCAGGTAGTGGGTCCAGGTGAGGAAGTAGCTCAGTGGCTTCATTCCTTTAAAAAAAAAAAGATTTTATTTATTTATTTTTAGAGAGAGGGGAAAGGAGGGATAAAGAGAGGGAGAGAAACATCACTGTGTGGTTGCCTCGCATGTGCCCTGACTGGGAATCGAACCTGCGACCCTTTGGTTTGCGGGCTGGCACTCAATCCACTGAGCCACACCAGCCAGGGCTCATGCCTTCAGTCTTTTATTCATTCAGCAAACCCTGAGCATCCGCCCCGCTGGGCCTGTGCCGGATCCCGCCTTGGCGCACCTGGGTGCATGGTAGGGCGAGGAAGGTAAACCCGCACACGGACACATTTAACGTGCTGCAAGGTGTAATTAGAGCTGGAAAGCCTGCAGACCGGAGAGAGCTGTGGCAGGGGTGGCTGCAGCCACTTTAGCACTGTGGTCGGAGAAGGCCTCTCTGAGGGGGTGACATGTAGTGAGACGGTCTGAGAACCCTTTCCTCTGCAGGCTAAAGAGCAACAGGGCGGGCGGTCTCGCTGCCCAGAGGCCACAGGCGCTGGCCTGCCTCTGCCGTAGCCCTGGGTTCTGTGGACTCGGGGCTGCCGCGCACGGAAGGGTGGGCCAGTTTGCACGTTAGGCAGGTGGTCGAGAGAGGCGGCGGCGTGTCCTCCGTAGCCTTGTTCCCTGACGGTGGGAGGGGGCCAGATGGGCGGTCCTGGGAACGTCTCCCACCTGAGGCTGCGGCTGTACTCTGGGGCCGGGGCGCTCTGGTCTGGCCCAGTCCAGCCTCAGTGTTCAGGGATGAGCAGTCCTGGGCCTCAAGGGCTTGGGAATGGATGGGGACCCTGTGGCCTTGAATCAGAGGCCCTAGGCCATGAACTTTCTCAAAGCTCAGGTTAGGCCTCGGGTGCCTGAGGGCCCTGGGGAGAAGCCTCCCCAGATGCTGTTCCCTTTCGCAGGTTCCCTTTCGTAGTCGTTTACGGCACCTTTCTAGGCCAGCATTTGCCACACTTGCTCAAGGAGAGAAACCCCTGGGGCGCCAGTGGAAAATGTACCCCCCCCAGTCTACCCCTCCCCCCTAAAACTCTCCAGGGCCGGGTCTGGGAGTCTCTTTTTAGTAAGTGCCTCTTGGTTCCTCTGGGAAACTGGAACTGTCATCGCTAGGCCTCACCCCCAAGCTGTCAGGCCTGTGTGACACCGAGGGGAACAGGCTGAAGTGGGCTCTGTACTGCGGGGCCTCTGGGGGACAGGGCCTCTCCAGGAGGGCGTCTGGCGGGTAAACAACTCCAGACTGGGTGGTCCCAGGCTGGTCTGTTCCGGGATCCCTTGGGCGGGCCTGATTCCTGGAGTTTCCCAGAGCACTGGCCAGCTGCTGCCTCCTCTGAGGCCCGTCACAGGAGGGAGGCAGGGTGGGAGCCCCAGGGGGTCTGCCCAGCCCCTCCCGGGCTTGCTACCTTGTGGGCAGTCCCCTTTCCCCTTTAAAAAACAGACTGCCTTTGGCTGCTGGTTTGCACTGGAATGTGTGTAAAGGTGGGTCCTGAGTCTGGACTGGAGCTGGGTCCTGCTCGGGGGACATTCCTGGGGACTGGCTGGGCGCGTGCGGATGGTCAGGCCCGGCCGGGAGCAGGGAGCTAGCAGAGGCCGAGGCGCTACCCTCTGCCCTTTGCTCTGCAAACCCAGCGGCTCCTGTCGGCTCCCATGTGCTCGGGTGCTGGAGCCCAAACCGTGAAAGCAGGACTCAGGCACGACCAGGCGGCCTCTGTGCCCCAGAAGGGCTCTGCTGAGGTCCCCCTCTGCTTTCTCCTCAATCAGCGGCTTGCACCAGATTTCAGAGCATAGTGGGGTCCAGGCCCTGCTGCAGATTGAAATCTACTCTCCAAGCCGGGTGGTTTGTCTCCATTTGCTGGATGAGATCACCGAGGCTCAGGGAGGGGCGAGATGACTTGCAGGTCACACAGCGTGAGTGGCAGAACTGGGACTCCCCCTCCGCACCCTGCCGGGTTGCCACTGTCTTGAACTTAGCACCCAGGCACTATTGTCTTGATAACCAGTTTCAGAGGCAAATCTAGGTGGTTTTTTTCCTGAGCCGCCTCTGCAGGCAGTTATTGGGCCCTGAGGGGTGGTGGGCGGAGGCTTGTCAGTGAACCTGGAGCACAGGCCTCGCCCAGCTGACTGTGGATGACTGGGCAAGCCATCCCATCTCCCCGAGCCTCTGCTCCTCCATCTGTGTAGCGGCTGAGGACAGCAGGTGCTTGATAAATGATAAGATTTCCCCCTCCCCCCAGGCGGCCACCTCCCATTCCTCTTACCCACCCCAAGCTGGGGCCTGGCACCTTTGGTGTGTCTTTGGTGGGAGCCCCCCAGGCCACACCGACTGGTAGCCTCCCTGCCTCCCTTCCCTGTCCTCTCCTGGGAGGGGCTTCTCCAGCGGTGACCAGGTCATGCCCCAGCATCCCCGCTCACTGCTTCCTGGGGCGCCCTGGAGGAGGCAGGTGGTACTGGGAGGAGGACGCCTTGTGGGAGTTTCGCTTTCAATTCTGCCTCACCCTGTTTCCATCCAGCGGTTGAGGGCTGGGGTGTGGAGGTGAGGAAACATCCGGTCTCACCCTGGGGTGCTCGTCCTAGTGCAGGTTCCCGGCCCCTGCCCCCCGCTATGTCTGGGCTGGGGGAGCCCAGCCATCCCTGTAAAAAGCACCCTCGTGTTCCTTCCTGCAGGCTGATGACGTGCCAGTCACCCTTGGGTTCTGGGGATCCAGCGAGCACTGCAGAGTCCCCACTGGCCCCAGGAGCAGCCTGAGGCCATGAAAGTTCAGTCTGCAGTGCACGAGGGTGCAGGTTGTGTGGCGTGCTCTTCTGGCCTCCCAGGGGGGTGGGGGTGGGGGCTCTGGGAGAGGAGGGAAGGGGGCACATGGGCATGCGTAGGGGTGCTGGTGAGTTCCTGGATGCTGGTTCTGGAAAGGCGGCCCCTGCCCTCTAGGACCCTGGGCTCACGGCCATCTCTCTGAGGGCTGTTCAGTGCTGTGGGACTGTCGCTTTCTCTCTGGGCCGACTGTCTTCCTTTTTACATGCCCAGCCTGTGTTACAGGTGGGAAAACAAAGGCCCAGAAAAGAGATGCAGAGTTAGCCTCGTGTTGTGGAGCTAGTAGGTGGGGCAGCTTGGATTTGAACCTGGTTTGCCTGACGCTAAAGCTTCTCTTCTTTAAGATTGTATCCTTCAAGGCCTAACGTTCATTGTGGGGCCCTGGAAAAGAAAAGGAACTCTGGCCATTCGTCAGATGTTTCCACCTCCCTGGGGGCATGTCTGGGCAGGAGCTTCAGGGTCCTGTTCGGAAGGCGTGTCCCCCGAGCCCCCTGGCCTTCACCTTGACCTGGGCTCAGCCATGCCGGGGCCTGTGCCTAAGGAGGTTTGGGTGCTGGGTTCCTCGCTGCTCTGGGAGGAAGGCCCAGGCCTGAGCCTCCGGGCCTCCTGGAGGCTTCTCTGCTGGTGAGGGGTGAGCTTTGTTTCCTCGGAGGGGAGCAGATGTGGCTGCCTTGGTGTGGACGGGGTCAGCGGGGTCCGCCTCCCAAAGCGCACACCAGCCTTTGCGGGAGATTGCAGAGGCATCCCTGCGAGGCGTCGTTTTCAGCGGTACGAGAACCGTTCAGCCCCAGGTGCAGCACTAGCTGCCGGTTCTGGAGCCCCAGGTACGGGCTGTGCTGGAAGGCCCTCAGGCGGCGTGCGGAAACTGAGGCTCAGAGAGTGGAAGTGACCTTCCCAGGGTTTCGAGGCTGGTCGCTGGTGGGTGGGGGAGTAGGGTTTGAGCAGCAGCCCCGGCGGGATCCGGGCGGATCCCAAGCCCAGACCCTGGACCGCTACAGAGTGTCTTTTCCTTTGTAAACGAAGGCAGGGGACAAGGGGACAGCTCTCCTTTCGTCTGAGCTCTCCTCCAATGACCCGTGCTCAGTGTTAGTTACTAACTGTTCTCCTTTTCCTTTTCCATCGGATGCCTTGCTTGCCTGGAGTCAGGAAATGTCGGTGCTGACTCAGTGGACACCCACTCAGGTTACGGAGGCCGGCTGTGGCTCTGCCCAGCCCTTAGCTCCCCGGCGGTGGCGGTGGCGGTTGTGGCGGCGGTGGCGGGGCCCATCCTGTGCTACAGAGTTGGGGCCGCCCAGTTTGCGACGTACAGCGTCCCAGTCTCCCTGCCGGATTCCCAGGATCCTGCCGTTCTCACCTCGCCCTGCTCCTTCCTGGAGATGCTCTGGGCCGGTGTGGACCAGGCTGTGTGAACCACTCTTTTGTCTAAACCGCCACTCATGTCCCTTCCCGGGGGTTACCTTGGGGACCTTGGAGCTTTATTTACTGAAGCTAGAGGTCTAGAGGGTCTTGGAAGCTCTTGGACAGACCCCAAAGAGCCTGGGGGCGGATCCTCAGCTTCAGGAGTTGGGGATGCTTGCTTTGTTCTGGCTGTGTGACTTTGGGCCAAGTGACTTCGCCTCTCCCAGCCCGTACCTTTTGTTCCCGAGGTGGGAGTTTTCATACCAGCTGCAGCAGGGTAGCTTTGCCGCCTGGCGGAGCTGTGGCAGCCTGAGTCCTTAGCCCCGAGCTGCCCTTTGGTGAGTGCTCAGTAAGTGGGAACTCAGTGATTCGTGTCTGGAATTGGCCATGAATGGCTGACGGAGCTGTTTACTGGGAACTCAGGTTTGAGCATCCCTCCCATCTGGGAAGAAGACGGGCCAGTGAGGAGGAATGTCGTTCCAGAAGCCTCTTGGGTAGGGCAGCACCGGGTTCTGTGGGACGTCTGATGGGTAGCGTGTGGCTTGGTTAGTGGTGGAATTGGAACCCTGACTCAGTTTCTTACTGGATGGGCGGCTCTGGGTGTGTTTTGGCTCCTTGCTCTGGGCCTTGATTTTCTCCATGGGAAGAGTCGGGCCCACACCTGCGCATCGGAGGGGCTCTGGGTGCACGAGCCTCCTTCCTTGTGAGGGCCAGAGACTCTCTCGGTCCTGCGGGCCCCCACCCTGCAGTCACACTGTCCTGACCACAGGTGATGATGGCAGAGTAACCCTCTCTGCTGGCGAGGGGCACAGGCCCGTGGTCTTTGAGCTGGAAGGGGTCTTTGCAGATGAGGAGGTCTCTGCTCTTCACCGTTCAGAGCAGTCAGCCTTGTGAGGTCGTGCACCCAGTGGGGCTGCCCGACGGGCTGGGCCTTGGCCCCGGTGCCCACAGGTGCTCCTCCTCCGGCCTCCAGGGAACCTCAGATTAAGTACGAGGGCTGGGACTGACCTATTCTGGGACCCTGTCGGCAGACCCTGCACCTGGCTGGCCAGCACGAGTGATTTGGGGCCCTGGGCTCAGGGGGCCAAGGAACCCTGACCCCCATCCCAGTGCTCTCTCCTGTCATTTCTCCTGTGTTGCTGGGAGTCCTGAAGGGCAAGCTCCTTGGATTCGAGGGGTTCCCCTAGGAAGGGTGGGTAGCATCTGGGACGTGGGCAGTTCTGTGGGTGCCTCTGCCCTGGCAGTGAACTGGGGCTCCCCTGGGAGTGAGGTCTGTGGCCTGGGCCTGCAAACCTGTCCCGTTGCCGGAGGCCACCACGGGGCAGCCACGTCCTCTGGTTCTCTCTGGCAGGCAGCCAGCAGATGCGGGGAGCTGTCAGGATGAGGTTCGCGATCAGAGCAGGGAAGCAGTGTGAGGCTGCTTCCTGCCCGTCGCAGGGGCGTGTCGGCTCCGACAGCAGCTCCGTGCCAGCCGGGCGCAGCCATGAAGGGGTTCCTGTCAGTGGGGAGCTCAGGCTTCAGGTGTAGATGGATTCAGGGGCTCAGCTGACGTCCTCGGGACCTGGGCGCCCTGCCCTCCTGGCTGCTGTGAGTTGGCTTCATTTTCGGGCGTACGCGGTGCAAAGTGAGTCCTCACAACCAACCTTTCTTCTGAGCCAGGCGCGCTGATGAGTCCCTTGTGGTCATCTCACTTGATTTTCGTTACAGCCCGTCAGGATGGGGCGTTTAGTGCCCCTGTTTTCTAACTGACGGGGGCTCAGAGGGCCGAGTGACTTGCCTGTGGTCATACATGTAGTGGGTGGCCGAGCTGGGAGTCAGAGCTGGGCAGGGCGGCTCCTCCCCAGGCTCAGGCCTCGGGGACCCACATTCATTCTAATTGCCTGCTTGGTCAGCCTGAGCCACACACCTGTCCCTGAACCAGTGGCTGGGGCTGGGCGCACCCCGTTCTCTACCACGTGGTCTAGGTGTGGACAAGGGGGACCCTATGCAGGAATCTGGGGCCGTTCCCTGAAGACAGCGATGGTTGCTGGGCAGCCGGGGGGAGGTGGGGTGCCTTCTGCCAGCCTGAGGGTTTGCCCACAGTCTCCAGAAACAGGGCGCCATTTCCCGGAGGGGAGTGAACAGCCCTCCTCCCACCCCGACCTGCCCCCGCACGGTGGAGCCCAGCACTGGGCCCCTGGAGCCTCTTTCTCCTCATTCCCTCAAGCAGATTGGAGAGCCTGGGCTCTGGTGTCCTGGAGAAAGGGCTCCTGTAACGCTGCCCCGAGGGGCGGGGTGGGTGCGGGTGGGGAAAGCCGCCTGGAACCCTGGGGGCGGGCTGTGGCTCCCTGTCTGGGGTGCTGCGCGGGACCGCCGTGTTTTGAAACTGAGAATTGTGGGCAAATGGCCCTGCTTTGCCATCGCCTCCCGCTGTCTGTTCCTGTGCCGCGTGGGGAGCCTTCAGAAGGTGTCTTCCCCTGGTCCCCGGGGATTTTGCTGCTGTGAACTGTGTTAGTCATTTTTAGAGAGAGGGGAAGGGAGGAAGGAAGAGGAGAGAAAAACATGCCTGTGTGAGAGTAACAGAGAGAAGCGGTGACGGTTGCCCCTCGCACACTCCTAACTGGGGACCGCACCCCAGGCCTGTGCCCTGACCGGGAATTGAATCGGCGACCTTGGGGTTTGTGGGACGACGCCCAACCCTCTGAGCCAAACCGGTCAGGGGCAGCTGTGGGCTGCTGGACTGGGGTTGTTGAGCTGGAGGGGAGCATTCGTGAGGGACGCTCTGCGTGCCTGTCCTGGCCCCCCGCCCCCGTCCGAGCAGGCCTGGTCAGGTCACGCTGCAGGGCATGCTGGGAGTCATCCCACCTGGAGGAGAGGAAGTGAATGGTGAGGGGCTGGCGCCCCCACACCCAGGCCCCGCACGCACACCAGAGGGCCTCGGGCAAAGGGGTGGGCTGGAGGCCGGGAGAGGGCTCAGAGGCTGGGGCCCAGTTAGCAGTCCCTTCGTGGAGCCAGCGGGGAAGCGAGGACCCACCGCCCTGCCCAGAGCCCCAGCCCCGCTGCCAGGGGCCCCTGTATGTGTGTCCCAGAATTCTCATAGGTCAGCCACTCTTTTTAGTGGCGTGGCCTGAGGTGGCTCATAGAGGCAGTGCTGGTGGGAAAGCAGTGGAACAGAGGGCTGTCCCGGGCCCTCCCCTTTGCTGTGGCCGCCACGGACAGCCAGCGGGGCCCGTCTGACCTTCATGAGCCCAGAAATATAATAGCTTCCTTGGGGCCTCTGGAGGCTGGACGTCCGAGGTGGCAAAAGCCGGGGTCAGGGAGCTCAGGCCTTTCTCTGCTGGTTAGCTGTGCGGCTGTCATCAGAGTCCGCCGCTGTGAGGCCCTGGGGAGCGAATTTGTGATCCCCCCCCGCCCCGCTTGTGGTGGAGCTGGCGGGACTGCTGTTAGCCCCTGGGTGGTCCGATGGTGGGGTCTGCTCCGAGAGGCTGCGAGGCGGGGTCATTTCAGCCCGTGAACCGATAAACGCCAAGCACCTGGACACACAGCCGAGCGCAAGAAGGTCAGCAACTTGCCTGCGTGCAGTTCTGTTGTCTCTCTCGGGCAGGCTCGCATCCGACTTGTGAATACCACTAAAAACTTTCGTTAAGAGGTAATCATGTCCATGGTCAAAAAGTACGCCGTACCAACGAGTGTGCAGTGAAAAGTCTCCCTCACAGTCACCCCCCCACCCCACCCCGGTCCCCTGAGGCAGCTGGGCTCCCACGGCCGTGGCGTGTGCCGTGTCTGTAGAAGGCAGTGTGTATGACACACGGGAACACGTGGCCTGTTAGTCACGCTCTCCTGCTCGTCACGAAGCTGACGGGGGACTCTGTATCTGTACTGACTTTGAACCGTCATTGTCTGGGAAGTAATCTGTAAACACAGCGCAGCCGCAGGCTGGAAAAAGACCCCTTGTCAGTCCCTTCGGGGAGTCTAGGCTTGCCGCAGGGCCCGTGGTTTACCTGCTTCCCCAGTCTGCTTGGGCTGTCATAACAGATACGCCACATTCTCTGGACTTGACCTCGTGTCTTTTGGGGCATCCAAATCACGGTTCTAATCGGAGTTGTCAGGAAGCCCTTGGAGAAGGCCGACTTCGGGTTTCCCTGCCCTGGAGGCTTTCACCGTGGGGGCTGGGCGGTCGAGGGAGACTGTGTACCCCGGGCAGTGCTGTGTTACAGCTCTCGAGAGCATGTAGGTGTTGTGAAATGGACAGCACAGTCACAGGGTTCAAAGCCAAAGACGAGCCAGAAACTACCATGAAAAGGGCCCCTGGGACGCGGTCCCCTGAAGTCTGCGCCCGCCGCGTGTGCACAGCCGCTTCGGCGTCAGCACACGTGCGCACCCACACGTGCCTGTTTATTCGAGCGTGCTTTTTCAGTTTTATGACTTTACTCGACAGTCAGCAGTTCTCATCACATGAACCGTGTGTAGATTCTGAAAGTGGTGACAGGCACGCAGGTGACCAACGCACAGAGCTTGTTCGGCGAACCTTCACCCTCATTCCGTTTTCTGGACAAGGGCCCCTGGGTCCGGTAGGGACCTTCCTTACACCCATGGAACCATGGAATCCAATGGAATCCCATGGGAATCCCCTGGATGCCCATGCCCTTCGTGGCAGAGACCCGCCTCTCTGGGGGTGCCGAGGGGCCCGCTTCCTGAGGCCCGCCCCGTGGATGCGCTTGTGCGGGTTGGTGGTGTTCTCTGGGCGCTGCCTCGTTGATGGCGGAGCGGCCCTTCCTCCTCTCGCCTCCCTTCTTCGCAGGAGCCATTGTGCCGGGCCCTGGATGTTTGGTTTCCTGAGCCAACCCCACGTCCAGGCACATCCAGGTCCTTGTTCACAGGCCCCTGTAGCTCAGGGTTCCTCGGCCTTGGCGCCGCTGACCCTTTGGGCTGGACCCTTCTGTCTTGTCAGGGGCTCTGCCGTGCGTGGCAGGGTGTTGACAGCATCCTGGGCCTCCACCCACCTCTCCCGCCGTGTGACAACCAGAACGTCTCCAGGGATTGCCACATGTTGTCCCCCAGGGCAGCGGGCGGGACCACCGTAGCTGCAGGTCCTGTTGGTAGCTCCTCCCTCATTCCCAGCCTGGCTTTGGAGCCATGCAGCCGCCAGGCGTGGGCCCAGCCCTCTTCGTGGCGGCCTCCCTGTCCTCGCACACCCGCCGAGGCCTGTGCAGCAGCATGCTCACGGGCACCCGGGGTGGCCTGTTCTCTGGCCTGGGGGTCTGGAGGCCTGGGTGGAAAGTCACGGCTCTCCTGTTCCCTTGTTGGGGATCCTGAGCTTGTTCCTGTATCTGAACCTTGGTTTTCTAATCTTTAAAATGGGGCTTTAAGAGCCCTTTCTTTGGGGCTGGCGTGGATCGGGGATGCCAGTGCGTGGTGCTGCCCCAACCCCCGGTGCCGGCCTCGTCACAGGTTCCTGGTGACCCCCTCTCAGTCTGGGCCTTGGTTCCGTTGTGTGTAAAATGTGGGGGCTCTGGGAGGTGAAGGCCCCAGAACTAGAAGGCACCCACTGGGTGTGGAGCGAAGTGGTGGAGGCCAGCCACCCAGCCAGAGCCTGTGACATTCCAAATCCCAGGGAGCTGAAGAGGGAGGGGCGCTCAGAGCGGCACCTCTTCCACCGTCCCCGAGCCCAGCCAGGGCCCGCTGTGGCGAGAGCGTGGGGTTTGGATCGGGCAGGGCTGCGCCTGCACCCTGCCCTCCGCCCTCTAGCCGAGCCGAGCGGCTGTGTCGCTCTCTGAGCTTCAGGCTCCACATCTGCGCAGCTGGGCCCAGGGCTGTCCCGAGGGTTAACTGGGAGGAGGATTGTGCTGATTGACGTTGGCTGGAGGCTCACTGTGTGCCAGGCGTCATCCTGTCCCCCCGCGTGCCGTGAGTCACACAGCCTTGCGGTGCCCGTTTCACAGATGGGGAAGCTGAGGCACGGCCGCAGCGCCTGGCCACGGGAGACATGCAGTAAGTGAAGCCGTCCTGCTGTCCTTGTTGTCATGAACTGGCTGCTCTGGGGATTTGAGTCTGAACATCAAAAACCCGAAAGATAGCCCTGGCTGGTGTAGCTCAGTGGATTGAGCGCGGGCCTGCGAACCAGAGGATCGCGGTTCGATTCCCAGTCAGGGCACATGCCTGGGTTGCAGGCCAGTTCTCGGCAGGGGACACACGAGAGGCAACCATACATTGATGTTTCTCTCCCTCTCCCTCTCTCCTACCCTTCCCCTCTAAAGATAAATAAATAAAAATCTTAAAAAAAAAAAAAAAAAAAAAAACCCCGAAAGATAGAGAGAAGAGAGAAGAACGACGTGCCTCCTTGTCTTCTTGGGAAGGAGTCTGAGCTAGATGTGTGTGTGTCGGGGGAGCGAGGCCGGTTCTGGGCTGGGTCTCCTGGGCAGGTGCCTTCCCTGGGGGGCTGGAAGCCTTTGCTCCCCGCCCCGCCCCCCCACAGGGATCTGAATGACAAAACACCGTGGGGCGGACGTGGTAATCACGCTGCAAGGGACACTTGAAATTATATCTGTGCTTGGGAAGCTAATTTTAAGGAATGTTTCCTTCTTCATAATTACATGCAATCAGCCAGCCCTTGTGAAGGGGGTTCTCTTTCTCCCTCAGCTGCGTGGCCATCTGCTTCTCTCCTCCCGTGTCTCTGTTCAGCATGCGTGGGCCCCCTCCCTGGCGGAGGGACTGCCAGCCCTTGGCTGCCTAGAGGCCCAAATGAAACCTTTCCGTGGTGACCGATGGGACAGGGACGGGGGAGAAAAGTGGGGGGTGACGCTGGGCTGGGTGCCTGGGTGGGTGGTGGCAGTTGCTTTGAAGATGGAGGTGCAGGTTGGTGGAGAAGGCGGCGGAGTATGATGTTTTGGTCTCCTGACGTGTCTCCTGGCCCCTCACTCCCCGGGGCTCTGCCACCACGGTCGCCTCTCAGCTCTGGGACAGCTGCCTTTCCTGCCACAGGACCTTTGCAGGTGCTGTTGCTGCTGCCCAGCAGGCTTTCCCCCTCGTAACTGTATTTAAATTTTTTTTTATTTTTATATTTTTTTGATTTTAGAGAAAGGGAAAGAGAGGGAGAAAGAGGGGGCGAGGAACATCAATTGGCTGCCTTCTCTGCATGGAATCTGCAACGCAGACATGTGCCCTGACTGGGAATGGAACCGGCGACCTTTCGGTTTGCAGGACTGTGCCCAACCCAGAGCCACGCTGGCTGGGGCCCCCTCATAACTTTAGATCTCAGCACCGTCCCCCCTCCTCTGCCTCAGTCTCTCGAGAGTTCCTTTCAGTACATACCATGCACTTATTCAGGCTGTTTGCTCCCTCACCCTCCTGTCCATGCGGTCGGCTCCTCGTGGGCAGGTGCCCTTTCCGTCGTCCTCACTGTTGTGTGCCTGGCAGGGAGACTGGCGTAGGTGCCTGAGCACGTCGTAGGCGCTCAAAAAAGGATGCATGCGATAAAGGAATGAACAGAAACGCCTGGATGGCAAGGCGGTTCACGGGAAAGGAAGCCATCAGGACGAGTTTAGTTCGAGCAAACCTGGTAAGACAAAACAGAACGGAAGGCTCCCTGCCCACGCCCGCCGTGTGGCAGTTACGAGCGTGAATTCCCGGAGAGTTGCGCGGTGGATGAACATCCCGAGTCAGGGAAGGGGGCGCGGATGTTCAGAGACCCCCTCTCCCAACACACGGGCCGGCCCAGAGCGGGCCGTGAGCCTCGCCCTTGCTGAGGAGGAGTTGTGTTCGGGAGGAGGCGTCGTTCGCTGGCCCTTCCCGCCTTCGCTCTGGCCCGTGGGCTCCTCAGTGGCCTCCCTCTGGAGCTGCCCTCCGGCAGGGTCCTGCGAGGGAGAGGCCAGTGTGGTGGGTGGGGGGTGCGGGGTGGGGTGATCCGGATGAGGTGGGCGGGTGCTTGGAAGTGTGAAAGAACCGGCCCGTCGGGGAGCCAGGCGGGCTGAGGCCCGCTCACCGCACCAGGAGGCGGGCGCGCTGTCGCAGCAGCGGCCCTGCTGACCGGCTGGGCGAGGGGAGGGCCGGGAGGGTGAGGGAGGCGGTGAGGTTATGAGTCATGTCTCGGATGTAGAGTGTCACAGGCTGGAGGGGGTGTGCAGGGACAGCAGGATGGTGGCCTGTTGGCCTTCGGGACAGAGGTCCGTGCCTCGTGGGGCAGGGAGGCTGCGCTTTGCTGCACTCAAGTGTTCTCTTCTGGCTGGAAGCAGGGCTTCCTCTTCGTGGTCTTCCTCGCTTCTGCCCAGCGCCCTGACTCTTGGCTTGAGGTCGGCTGCGGCCGTGATGCCCTGTGGGGCTCTCCGAGGGATTTCTGGAGCTGTGTGGGGCCTGTCGCTATGGCTCCCGGCTGCAGAGGCTGGGCGGGAAGGCGGGGGAGGCGTGTGCCCACCTGCCAAGGCCTGGGGCTCGCTCTTTCCTCCTCGGGGGGCCAGCTGGCCTACACTGTGCAGAGACCCAGCTGATTGCCCTCTCCCTGGTGGGCTCGGAAGCTTTCGAGATGGGGAGGGGCTCCTCAGACGTGAGCCCGGCCGCCTTCCCGAGGGTGGGCGCCCTGCCTCAGCCTGAAGCCTTCCCTCCACGGGGCAGTCAGCACCCGCCGGCAGCCGCCCTTCGGGAGCCGGTGTCCTCGTCCTGCGGTTGAGCCGAGATCAGCCGCCTTGCCCTTCTGCCTTGTAGGACGGGTGCTTTCTGCTTGGAAAGTGGGCGTTGGAAGTGACGTTGTCTGCAGAAGGAGCTGTCTAGCCTGTGGGGAGGAGAAACAGGCCTGCCAGCTCCCCTGCCTCTGGGCTTTAAGTGCCCCAGGGTGTGTACTGTCCCTACCCGAGTCCAAGGCCAGTCACGGCTCCTCAGGAAGTGTCTTCTGGGCCCTTCTTCCCAGGCCTCCAGGGGCCATGGTGCCCCTCCCCCAGCCTCCTGGGGTCGAGGTCTGAGTACAGCTCACACTGGGCCTGTGGGTGGGCGGGGAGGAGTGGCAGCACCCCGCCCAGAACAGTTTCTCCCCAGAAGCCTCACCCCCAGCAGACGGGGCTAGACCCCCACTCTCCCAGGTGGGGTGGTCCCCTGGGGTCATGTGATGAGGTTGGTCTCTCCTGACAGCAGACCTGACTTTCTGTTGCGGTTTTGCTGTGACTGACTTGCCGCGAGTCTTTGAGTGAGTTTCTTTCACTTATATATGTGTGTATATGTATTTTCCAGCTTTATAGAGGTATACCTGACAGATAGAACTGTAAAGGATGGAAGTGGACAGCGTGATGATTTGATACACGAGGTCCGTCCGGAAAAAGTGCAGTCATTGTTAATATAACGAGGACGGTTTGCGCGACATCCATGTAACCTGGCAGCCAAGGAGTGTGGACTGGAATGCGCATGTGTGAACAGTGGTGACTTCACTGTACTAGTCAGTGGGGGTGGTAGACGCCATTGAGTGAGCGTGTGTACTGTGTGGCCGTCGCATTCAAGATGACTGAGAGAGTAGACCAAAGAATCTGCATGGGATTTTGTGTTAAGCTTGAAATTCCTCCATGGAAACCATTGGGATGATTCAGAAGGCCGCAGCTATGGGCACCTGGTGACTGGCAGCTTCATCAGGACAATGCACCCGCTCATGCATCACGTCTCGTGCAGAGTTTTTTGGTGAAACATCAGATCACAAATTAACGCTGAGATGACCTTCGGAGTGCCAGCTCCTAGGCCCTCCGGCCCCTGTCCTCCTCTGTCCCTCTCCCCCTTGCTCGGGGAGGACAGGCCCAGAAATGTCTGGTGTTGCCCCTCGCTTGTTAGGTTGTGCCAGGGCCTTTGCAGGCTTCCCAGAAATCTGGGGGTCTCAGGAGCACCAGGTGAAGTCGCTACCTGTCTCTGGAGTCCGGAGCCCAGGGCATCTGGAAAGGGGGCTGGGGCTGAGGCCTGGTACTCCTGGGCCTGTTCACGGGGGCAGAGTGGGTTCTGTCGACGCTCGTGTGTGTGGGTGCTGGGCTCAGGCCTCAAACACCTCTGCGTTTGGGGAGAGTCTGTAGCTGCTTAGAGCCGCTTGGCAGGGTCAGAGGGACACGGCCTTCGGTGGAGCCAGGTGGCCTTGGAGTGGGAAGGCGTGACTGGTCTGGGCACCTCTCGTGGTCCTCCTGGTGGGCCCAAAGCTCAGGAATTAGCACTCCTTCCGGCAGCGTGCAGCCAGGTCTTCCAGGCCTGGCCTCTGTCTCCACCTCCCGGGCCCCTTCCCTGGCCCTGTGTGCCCCTTCACACCAGGGACGCGTGTCGGTGTTTGCTCATACCCAGTGTG
The DNA here is from genome assembly GCA_039655065.1 of Glossophaga mutica. Taxonomy (NCBI): domain Eukaryota; kingdom Metazoa; phylum Chordata; class Mammalia; order Chiroptera; family Phyllostomidae; genus Glossophaga; species Glossophaga mutica. The sequence goes on from CM077303.1 coordinate 8,527,904, forward strand.
CCCTTGGACCCCTGCGGGCACCGTGGGGGCTGAGCGCCAGCCTTTGCCTTGTTGACTTGTTGAGTCACCCAGCAGCCCTCCGGGGGAGTCCTCGTCTGCCCGCAGCCCCCACGTGGGCGCTGCACAGGCGCACCCGCGATGCATGGGATTGGCCGAGTGGCAGGAGCCTTAGTTTTCAGGCAGAGGGCGAAATGCCCCCCGACCTCCAACGTGTCCTCAGAACCCGAATTGGATCCTTCCATGGCGAAAGGGACTTTGCAGATGTGATTAAGGTTAAGGACGTTGAGATGGGAGATTGTCCTGGGTAATTGGACAGGGCCTCGTGTAACCCGAAGGGGCCTTCAACGGGGTAGAAAGGAGGGTCCGAGTTAGAGAAGGTGTGACAATAGACGCAGAGGTCCAAGTGATGGGGCCACAAGCCAAGGGATGCAGGCAGCCTCTAGGACTGGAAAGGGCAGAGGCCCGGTTCCTCCCCGCAGAGGGAGCCGTCCTGCTGACTGTTTCGGGCCCCTCACCTCCGGAACTGTGAGAGGAACGCTGTTGTTTCGGCTGGCACGTGCGTGCTGATTGGTTAAAGCGGCGGCAGGAAATGAATACAGTGTTCATACACTGAGAATACGTGGGGCCTGGAAGGGGAGCAGCTGGGTCAAGGTCAGAGCCAGCTCCCTACCCTTCATTGCAGACCACGGATCAGGTTGTTACTTGACTCCTTGGGCCTGCCTTCCCACTTGCTCTCCTGTAAGTAGCTGAGAGGTTGGCAACATATTTAAATAAGGTGCTTCAGGGTTTAGGTTTTCTGAGGGTGGGGCTGAGGGTAACTTGACCTTGGCTTTGATGTGACGGCAACCCTAGGGCTGTGGCAGAGGGACCCAGGAAGCTCCAAATGCCTGGATGCCCTGGCTTCGCCCCAGGTTGGTACTTGGCGGGCCCTCGGCTGGCGACCTGTGCTGGCAGCCTCTGTCATGGTCACCCCCAGGACTTGGCTCAAAGGGCAGTCTCTGTCACCCTCCCATGCTCCCTGCCGTCCCCCAGGTGTTTGCTGTATTCCGAGGCCTGTGGCTCACACACCGGGTCGATGACTTTCTTTCCTTGGCCACCTGCTTCTCTAGGCAGGGCTGTGGCTGAGGGGTCCCTCTGTTCTTGGGCCAGCGCAGCCCTGGACAGAGAAGCCTAGCAAATACTTGATGACAGTCGGACAGGGAGCTCCGTGCTTGTGTGGTCGGAGACCCCCCGACCCTAAACCGTGGGGCTCACAGAACCCTCAGGCCAGGAGGGGGCTTTCAGGTGTGAGGGAAGGTTAGCAGCGGGCACAGTAGGGATGTTGGACCTACTGCGGCGCGCAGCCTCCCAAAAGGCAGGCGGGGACACACACTCTGCGCACTTGTTTTACGAGCTCGTGGTACCTTGAGGGTAGGTGCTGACAAATGATTCAGACCTTCCCGGGCAGGCTTCTCCCTCCCCCACGGGTCCGAAGGAGGGAAATGTCAGCGCAGGAATTCCTGTCACCCCCCTTCCCGCTCCAGCTTACCTTGCTCTTTAGGCTGATGGTACGGAACCCCGTTCCTGGGAATAAGAAACGGCTCGGAAGCGCACAGACTGAATCATTCACAGACTGACTCACGAGCCCCGAGGCAGCAGGCTGACAGCCGGAGGTGGTGGGAGGCTGGAGTCAGCCCTTCCCGCAGCCCCTGTGCCTCTGCTGCTCCTGTAACACCCTCGGCCCTGCAGTGCAGGGCTCAGCCCTCAGCAGGAGGAAGAAGAAGGACAGTACCTGCAAGGGGGTAGCAGAAGTCTTAAAAAGACGTGCGAGTAGAGATTAATTTTTATGTTAAAAGGGGGGTGTGCCAGGTGCCCTTCAGGGAATGTCAACATTAGCTTCCAGCCGACAGTCCGGGTGATTTCCATCTGAAAGGGCGACACCGTGGACGCACAGAACACACCCGTGGGTGATCTCCAGCCCACCCGTGCCTCCGATTCCCCGTCCTGGACGTTGAGGGATGTTTAAAGGCGCCTCAGCAGCAAAGGCCTCTCAGCCCCGGAGGTTCTGCCTTCCTCCAGGAGGTGCTGGGAAGGTGAGTCACTTTGCCCACACCCTGGGAACCTCGGAGAAGCCACTTCCCGACCCCGTGGGCTTGGTATGGGTCTGGAGGAGCACCCTGACTCACGCTGCGTCTGCCCCGTGGGCACCCGTGGCCCGCCTTCCTCCTGCCTCCTCCAGGTGGGGCACCTAGTGTAGGGGAATGTCTTCAGTCATAGGATTTGGTGACTCTCATCAGGGAAAGGGTGTCAACACCCACCCCCCACCCCCAAACAGGGAAGACATGGCAGTGTCCAGTTTATCTGGTTCTTGCCTGGAGCTGTGCAAACAATTCAGACATTTGTGCTGGCTTTAAAGTTCTATCCACATGTTGCCTTTATGTTGGACCATTTCAGTTTCTGGCACTGTTAATAGGAGGAAAATCCAAATTATGAAACTTATCAGCAAGTGAACCAGGCTGCCCAGGAAGCAGACCCGCAGGGATGGCTCAGGACGGGAGCCCTGGCCCAGCCCTGGGAGGCTGGGCCACCTGGTGGGTGCAGCGCAGCGGCCAGGTGTGGGGTCTGCCTGGGGTGGGACCCACTGGGGTGGGCACGGGGTGCTTCATAGAGATCACAGTCTCTGGCCTCGGGGGCCCAGGGTCCTCAGCAGACCACAGAGCAGCCCGAAGTGTCAGAGGGCGAAGGGCTGAAGGGCCGTCGTTGCTGCCGTGGGAGGGGTAGACAGCAGCCGCTCTGTGAGCTGCTCTTGGTGGGTAGCAGGGGTTTGCCAGGGAGGGAGGGCGTTCTTGCAGAGGGAGCGGCTTGCACAGAGGCACAGAGCTGTGTCAGCCCCAGGCCGTTTGGAGAACAGGGCTCCTCATGGGAGGGTTTCATGAAAGGGACTGGCACTCCCCCCAACCCCTGATGCCTTATACTGGACCTCCAGATGCCACGTGTCAGCTATGACAAGAATTCGGGGTGTAGCCCTGGCCTTTGTGGCTCCGTTGATTGGAGCGTCATCCCGTAAACCAAATGGTCGAGGGTTCAATTCTCTGTCAGGGCACACGCCTAGGTTGCAGGTTCGGTCCCTGGTCTGGGTGTGTACGAGAGGCCACTGATCGATGTTAGTTTCTCGCATTGACGTTTCTCTCCCTCTCTCTCTTTCCCTACTCTCCCTAAAATCAGTAAGCGTGTCTTTGGGTGAAGATAAACAGCAAAGAATTTGGGGTATAGACGGGGCACAAGCCCTGTTTCCTCAAGGAGCATTTATCCGTCAGGATAGGCCGGGTCGGGCCACGCGGAGAGGTTTGCAACAGAGGTTTATTCGGAGCTCACTCGGAGCTCACTCGGAGCTCACTCGGGGGCCGGGCAAGTCTCCAGGCAGGCGTCCTCCCCGCGGTGGCTCAGCGGCGCTCTTCCGCGTCCCGCGTTTCTCAACCGCGGCACTGTGGGCGGTTTAGGCCCGAGAATTCCTTGTTTAGGGGCTGTCCCGTGCATTGCGGGGCCTTCACCTTCTGGAAACCAGTAGAACGTTACCTGGTTCTGACGATCAAAAATGTCTTCAGGAATTACTAATTGCCCTCTTTTTCGTTTTTTTAAAGATTTTATTTATTTTTAAAGGGAGGGGGAGGGAGGGAGAGAAGCAGAGATGCGAGGGAGATGCACCTATCGGTGGCCTCTCATATGTGCCCTGACCGGGGACCGAACCCACGGCCCAGGCATGTGGGTTGACTGAGAATCAAACTGGCAACCTTTCACCTTGGGGACAACGCCCAATCAACCGAACCACTCCCGTCAAGGCTGCAGGTCCTTTGACCAGTTCCTGTCTGGTTCGCAGCCTGGCTTCGTTGCCACCCGGCCAGGCTTCTGTCCAGCAGTGGGTCTGGGCAGAACGGTCCTCCTGTCCTCGCGCCCCGTCGCTGAGGTCCAGGAGGAGCGGCTGCGAGTCGGGCACTGGCAGTCGAGTGCTGCCACGTGGAAGTGACATGGGCCAAAGCAGGGCGCACAGGTCTGCCCAACCAGGGGGTGCGGGAGTCCAGGGGGGTGCCCCGGAGGCGGAGAGCTGCCAACACCGTGACTGGCACTAATGCCCGCTGCGGCGCTTTCAGCTGGGCAGCCTGCGTGCCTGGGCTCAGAGCTGGGGTGCTGCAGCGTGGGGGCTCGGAGGGCGGGGAGGCCCCCAAGGACCTGCCCTCGAGTGTGGGCTAGGCGGTGATGCTGGGGTGGCATCTGAGGCAGCAGGAACAGTCTGTCCCTCTGCACACACAGGTCCCAGAGGAGGCCCGGCCACCTATTCAGGGAACCCTGAGTCCTTTGCAGGGCAGGGAGAGGCAGTGGGTGGGTGGGGGTTGCCTGCAGGCCCTGTGGGTACTGAAGGGGCTTTGTATTGGGGTTCTGAAATCTGGGGGTTACCAGCGTGCGACACACATGGCTTGGATGGGAATGTGCCCGCCTCACCGCTGGCATGATTGCACCCTTCCGCCTCTCGTGGGCTTTAGCTCGGGGCGGGGGCAGGTGCAGCTCCTTTCTCCTTGCCCATGGGTGGGAGGGGGCCTGCGTTTCCAGGCCAGTTCCCTCTGCTGTGACATTGTCCCCTGGAGGCCTGGCCTGGCCGCCTGCGCAGCGGGGTGATCCTGTGAGCCCCCTCTGCAGTGGCGGCTTGCCTCTGCTGTGCCTGGGTGGGAGGCAAGTGGCGGTGGCCTTGCATACGGAGGGAAAGCGGTTCTTGATGCAGGGCCTGTTTTTACAAACTTTCCTCTTCTTTGGTCGCTGTTCTGCCTTCCCTGAGCTCCTGGAATTCTCCCAGTTGTCACTGGAATTGCTCTCCTGCTTGGTCAGAGGGGACCTCTGTTCTCAGCACTCTCTCCCCTGCTGAGCCGCCATTCCACATGCTTCACGTCCCTGGAGCCCTCGGGTCTCGTGCCTGCCCAGGAAGGCCCTGTTGGGCTGGAAAGTTCATACCCACTTAACAGAGGTGAAGGCTGAGACCCAGGGTGGCTCAGCAACGCGTCCTGTGCCTGCTGCTGGTTTTCAGGGGGCCCTGCAGGCCTGCTGCTCGGTGGGGGTCGTAGTCGCAACGTGTCCAGTGATAACCTTCCCGACGTCATTCCCGGTGGCCTGCGCCTCAGGCCTTACGTAGCCTTGTGGTGCGGGCTTGTGGGCGCTCCTCCCTCTTCTCGGTCCTGCCCGCCCGGCCTCCGGGGAGCTCTTTTCTCCTCCCCGACTTTGTGTCCTCTTCCTCGGGCTCCTTCGTCATTCCCTCTCCCTCTGCGCCAGGTCATCCAGGGTAATTTCTGTCATTTTCAGAAAGCGGGAGCCACTGTCACTTACTGAGGACCTGCTGCAGTAAGCAAGACAGTGGCCAGTGGCAGAACCTCCGTGTCACCTGGCTTCAGCAAAACTTCGCAGCTGGAAGTCCAGAGCAGACAGGCTCCAGGCTGGCTGGGTCAGGTCCTCGATCTCTGGCAGGAGAACGCTGGCCTTTCCTCCCGGCACGATCTCGGCAGCCTGGGCACACGCAGGCGGCAGCGGCCGAGCTCTCTGCTGCTGACCCCCCAGGACCTGTCCTGGGAAGGATCAGGGCTGGCCTGGCTTGGGTCCCAGCCCCATCCTACAGCTGTGAGACGCTAGGCCGGTGGCGTCAAACTCATGTTCACCGGAGGCCACATCAGCCTTGCGGTTGCCTTCAAAGGGCCGAATGTAATTTTAGGACTGTGTAAATGTAACTACTTCTTAACGGGGGGCAAGGAGCTAGGTGCCACCGCCGGGTAGAAAAACAAGGTGCAGGGCCGGATAAAACGAGGTGGAGGCCGGATTTGGCCCACAGGCCTTGTGTTTGCCGCCTGTGCTCTAGGCCACATACACACCCCAGGAGAATCACGTGGGACAGAAGAAGACAATTCCGAAAGGCAGGCAGGGAGGGTGGGCCAGGTCCCAGGGGTCCCCTAACTGGACAGATAAGGAAACTGAGGCACCAGGTGCAGGTGGGTCTGGTCCCGAGCTCTCCGTTGTCTCCTGTTTCTGCCTGTTGCTCAGACAGTCCCTGAACTGTCCGCTCAGCTCGGTCCTGGGCTTCTAACCACCTCCTGGCACCATTACGGTCGAGAAGATGGGGAAGCGACCTGCTTCCCGAGTCCTCTGCTGCGCCCAGAGTGTGCCCATCACAGCGGTTCCTGGTTCTCCGGGGGGCCCTTTGCTCCCGTCCCCAGGACCCGGCAGGGCTGCCCCTGCGTGAAGCCCGTCCCCTCCCCCTTTCCTCGGGCGAGTCTGACCCTGTCACCAGCTGTGCTGGGAGTAAGTAGCCCTTGGTGGACTCAGCGGCTGTTCCCACCCCTGTCTGCTCCTGAGCAGCACCTGGCGCTTGGCAAACCCCGAAGTACTGCCCTGCCCCCGCCCCCCGCCCTGCCCCTAGACCTCCTGAATCGGAGTCTTCGGGACCGGACCCCAAGTTAGCGTTTTGACCAACTCCAGTGCTGATTCTTAGTCACCTGCCCTAGCACTTGGGGCTGCTGGTCCACGGTTGAGGGCCTCTGCGCATGCCCAGCCTCCGTCTTCTACCCCACTTCTCATCACCCCATCTGCCCTGTGAGGGCAGTTATGCCCCCGCACCCCCAGGTATCTTCTGGGAAGCGGGCACTCCTCGTGTTAGTCATCTTTAACTTCTTCTCCCCAGTGTCTGTCTGTAGTTTCCCTTCAGTTTTTGTTCACATGGCAAGTGCTACCTCCTCCGTGAAGCCTTCTCTGATTACTGTCTTGAAAGGATAGTTTTGTAAATGAGTATTTTGTATTTCCTCTGGCTGTGCTCTCCTTGGACTTGGGATGCGGGGCCAGCGGTCCTTCTGCAAAATAAATCCTCCCTTCGGTGGTTTTCTAGTTTTTGGAAAAACAGGTTTCTGTTTATGAGTTGCTGGGGTCGGCCTCTGTCCTAAACTTACCAGTGCAATATGCACCTAGGAAACGAGCGTTTGAGAGCCTGTACGGTTCTCCGGGTACAGGCCTTAGTACAAATTTTTAATTATTCTTTTTTTTTTTTAATTTTTTTTAAATTTATTTATCTTTAGAGGGGAAGGGTAGGAGAGAGGAAGAGGGAGAGAAACATCAATGTACGGTTGCCTCTCGTGTGTCCCCCCGCTGGGAACTGGCCCGCAACCCAGGCATGTGCCCTGACTGGGAATCGAACCGCGATCTTCCGGTTCGCAGGCCCGCGCTCAATCCACTGAGCTACACCAGCCAGGGCCAAATTTTTAATTATTCAACTTGAAATTTCATTGTTACTTTTTCTGTTATTTTGGGGGTAGCATCTACGCTCATCGCAGAGAACCGGAAGACACGAGAGAGTGTTCGGGAAAGCGGACCACACGCCACTGGACGGCTGCAGCCGCAGCTGATGGTGCGGCGTGTCCCCGGCCCCGGGAGTGCTGGCAGCTGGAGTTTTACCTGTTGTTGAAACGATAATTCAAAAAAAGTTATTTCTCTAGTTTTTGAGATTGTAGTAGAGACCCAGGGTGCAAAAGTCAAGAGATGCCAGAGAGCATGCAGTGAAAAGGAAGTTCCCGCCCCCACCTGCCCGCCGCCCCCCCTCCCCCCAGCCACACTTGCCCTGAGAGGAGGCCAGCCCCCGCGACCATGTTGTTCTAGAACTTTTGGGTCCGTCCCGGGGCCTGGATGTTGCGGTTAACCCAGTCACGGTGGGGCGCACACAGGGTTTTACAGCTCGAGTTTTCCCACAGCGGCGGCGTCTTGGGGACAGAGAAGGCCTTCTGTGTGCCCCAAGCACTTCTTTGGTCTGTGCTGCGCCCCTCCTTGGGGGGTGTAGGTCACTGCCGGTCTCAGGCCACCACAGACGGCGCGGCAGCGAACAGCCGAGGCCTGACCCACTCGGTGCAAACTGGCATGTCCTGGGGCGGGATCCTGGAGTTGGGCTTTCCGGGAATGGCCGGTCGCTCGACAGCCCCCTCTCCGGTTTCTCTTTCCTTCTCCCCCCTCCTGTCTCTCTCTCTCCCTCCCTCTTCCCCTTTGGCGTCCTGATGCAACTTCTGGACTTCCTGGTCACGGCTGGATTTCAGGAGCCTGCCGCTTGGGAAACGAAGGGCGAGGGTTTGGCCCGCAGGAGTTCCTGATGCAGAAGGGAGCCCCGCAGGTTTACGTCGTATTTTCCTGCCCTCTGCTAGTCTCCCCACCTCCCCGCCCCACCAGGCCCTGGAGGAGGGAGAGCGGGCTTGACCTTCCGGGGCCTGGCTCAGCTCGCTCGGGCCTGCGTGCTGTGGAGGGTGTCGGTGCGGCCGGCACTCGGGGCACCGTGGGTGCCGCACCGTCGAGGGGTCTAGGGCTCGGGCTGTGGCCCGATGTGGACAGGAAGGGGACCCAAGCCCGCCCTTTTCTCCCAGAGGTGTAGCTTCTCCTGTTCTTAGAGCTCTGAGCTGCAGAGAAGCTCCGCTCTGGCCTGGGGGCCCCACCGTCTGCTGCAGCGTGACGGGTTCCATGTGCTTTCAGAGGCAGAGACCTGCCTGTCTCCAGGACCGCCGGAGAGGGGGAGCTGTGCGGTGGGGGGGTGTTGCGTGTGGACAGAGTGGAAATGACCGCTGTCGTTGGCTTCGTGAGGAGAATGACAGGCACCCGGGGATAATCTGGATGCTGTGGGGATTAACTCAGGGCGGGTGGGGGCGGGGGAGACGCAGGCCCTGGCTGGCAGCCGGCGGGACCCCTCCGCACCTGGTGTGGGTCACGTACACAGGCCCTCTGTCTCCTCCTGTGCGTGTCCTTGTCTTTCCCATCATGTGGTCCCAGTCTTGCCATCCGAGCTTTCCTGGGGACTTGATTTCTGTCCAGGAGCAGGAACAGGGGCGAGGAGGTACACCGAGCCCAACCTGGCTCGTTACAGTCACACGTGGCGTGACTCTGGCCGCGCTGTCGCGGGTGCTCGTGTGGGGCCAGGACAACCGGGGAATGAGGCAGGGCTCAGAAACGGTGTGCGTGCTGCTGAGCTGGTGGCTGGCGGTGGCACGGGCTCCCGGTGATGCTGCCTGTCCCCTGCTGTGGGCTCTGGTGGCCCAGGGCTGTGCTGTTGTGTCTGGTTTGTCCCCTCATGGAATCATGGAGGTGGGTGGATACTGACCACCACTCCTTCCAGGACTGCAAGGAGGCTGCCTGACTGTGTGGGCCCCTGGGCCGACTACTGTGATTTTCACATCGGGTGCCTCAGGGTTGGGGTTCCTCGGAGCTGCTGGGGGTTGAGGGGAGGCAGCCGGGCGCATCGGCAGTGTGACCTGGTGAGCCGTCTTTGCTCATTCTCGCTGTCGTACATGTGGCTTCCTTGTGAGGTTCCCCTCCTTGCCGGGCTCTCGGAAGCCGCCGGGAGACGCTCGTTGAATGAGCTAACCAGCAAATGTGAGACTGGTAGGTTTCCCCTCAGCGGTGCCGTGTGAGGTGAGGCCCAGAGGATTCCCCGGGAGCGTGGGGCCGGCTCCTCCTCTCCCCCTCGGACTGCGAGCCCCTCGAGGGCCCCCGGAGTGCCCAGGCTCTGAGCCACGGTTCACATGTTTATGTTTCCAGAGCGTCCGTTTGCCAGGTGGGCGGCCCTGCAGAAGGGACGTGCGCATCAGTTTCTTGCCTCTCCTGGTCACAGCCCCCAGCGTCTGCTGGAGGCCCCGCCTTCTTCCCAGGAAGACGCACGTGGGCACGGTGGTTGGCACGCCATCTGCCGTCCGTAGAGACCCTGCGTCTTCTCCAGCCCTCACCCCTAGTGGCAGCCCATCCGTACTCTGGAACCCATGGCTGGGATAGCGGCACCCCGCATCCTCAGGAGTGTCCGGGCTCTGTTGGGACGGGGAGAAGGCCGCGTGGGTCAGTGCTGACTTGTCGGGGGCGTTTCCGTCTGCGCTGGATTTGAAAGGCTGGGGTACACGGTGGGGGCCAAGGTCGGGAGATGGGACCCGGCCCCGTAGCCCCGTGTGCTGGGCCTTGCTCGCAGGAGGAATGTGGGGTGGGGAGGTCGAGGTGAGTGAGCTGGCAGGGAGCCTGGGGTGCCCTGGGGAGACCCCCACCCTGGAGGCTCTGTCCTGGTGTCAGTGAGTCAGGGCACTGGTGTTGGAGACCAGAGGCCATGGGGTCGTGGGGGGCTGGGGAGACGAGGCCCAGGCTTGGGGGATATCGTTGAACACCAAGATGGTTGAACCAGGGTGGAGGGTGGGCAGGGCGTCTGTTGGGGCCAGAGGCGGCCAGGAGTGGACAAGCAGCCGGGGAAGGACTGAGGGCTTTGGAGGCCTCCTGCATGAGGGGTAGGGGTGGGCTGGGGTGTGCCGGGCTGAGGGGTGTGACCGGACCCAGGCAGTGATTGCGGTGGTGGGCGGATCGTGGGCAGTCCAGGCTGGAGCTTTGTGGCCGAAGGCCCGACCCCAGGACTGCGGGCGGGGTGTGGGGTAGCTGGCTGTGAGGAAGCCAAGCTGGTGTCCCTGCAGGGCTGGCCCAGGTCCTCTGGGTGACCAGCCCTCTCTTCCTGCTGGAAGGTGGTTTTGAGGGCCAGCTAGGAGTTCACAGACCTTCTCCTTGAAAATGAGGCCATTCTGGGGAGCATGGCCTGAGAGGCGCAGCCACCTGCTCTCCTCACCCTCCTGCCTTCAGCTGGCTGTCCGAGAACATTCTGGAAGGATGCTCCCTGCCTGCCAAGTAACCTTTGTTTTCTTTGTTTTCCTCCACAGGAAGCGAGGGATAGAAGTCGTGCAGGTGAGTACAGACCTTGCGGTCACCATCGTTCAGGCCCGGGGCCTCTCAGTGCTCATGTTCCCCTTCCCTGGGGCCTGGGCGCCCAGCCTCCCTCCATGTACTTCTCGTCTTCAACGTCTCCCCTGTGGAACCTGCTCGGTTTCCTGCCGGGCAGAGCACAGGCGGAGCCGGTGGTCTCTCAGGTTGTAGAGTTGCCGTGGCCTTGTCCATGGAAGGAGCTGGCTGGGCGAGAGGTGGAGCTCTAGGTGGGGGGAGGGTGGGTAGGGGGAGGGTGGCATAGCCACCGAACCAGATGTCCGTGGTCCTGATGCCCCATGGTTTGTCGAGTCCCTGCCTTGTTTGTTCAGCCCTCTGGGGATGAGCCTTCTTCTGCGTCAGACCTTCCTGTGAGTGGTGTCACCTCCGAGACCACTCCTGTTCCCTCTGCCCCGAGTCAGGGTGTGCACCTTCCCCCCAGCACCCTCTTTTGACGTCAGGCCACATCTGACCTTCCCTGTTGGTCCCTGGCTCCCGGGTGGACCAAGTCAGTGGGCGCTCCTGACCCTTATGTTGTGTCGCCCAGGGGCGGACTTGGGTCACGTGCTCATTGGCTAGGGAAGGAAGGAAGGAGGGAGGGAGGAAAGGAGGGAGAAAGGGAAGGAAGGAGGGAGGGAGGAAAGGAGGGAGGGAAGGAAGGAGAAAGGAGGGAGGGAAGGAAGGAGGAGGGAAGGAAGGAGAAAGGAAGGAAGGAGGGAGGGAGGGAGGAAGGAGGGAGGGAGGGAGAGAAGGGGAGAACATCTCCCAGGGCCTGGAGCTGGCCCCTCGGCCGGGAAAGAAGTACGCAGGCCTGATAGCACCTGTGTGGGTGGTTGGCGAAGTGGGACGTGCTAACTCTCCATCAGCCTTGGTGTCAGGCTTCTGGATTCTTCTGTCTGGCCTTCCTCTTCTGCAGCCTGTGGGTTGACCTTGTCACCCAGAGGCTGAGGTTTGTTTTGGGGGAGGAGGTAGTTCCTGGAAGCCGTGTGGTCAGCTCAAGCGTTTCCATCCAGGCTCGTCTCGTCTCCGCAAAGGTGCATGATCTGCCCTGAGCTCTTCCGTTAATTTCTCCATACATCCAAAGGAGGAAGTCAGAGTGCCAGCTTGGCTGAGAAGTTGCCTTCAGGGACACTTCTGATTGATTGGTAGTAGTTGCCTTGGAGGATTCTAGATCCGTGGACGGCCGAGGGCGGGGATCGATCGATGGTGCTTGCGGTGGGCAGAGGGGATGGGCTGTGTGTTTGTCACTCAGGGACTAGGCGTCTCGGGTCGTTCCTGCCCCAGGATCCTTTGGCTTGGTTTTGTCTCTCAGTCTTTTCCGGTGGTTTCCTTGGAGTCCCTGGACCCTTTGCGGATGCGCTGCAGCCGCCACCAAGGCCTGGGCCTGTAGTGGGAGCTTAGTACGCCAAGGGCGGAGTGCTTCCCCGAGATTGGCTCCAGCCTCGTGTCAGGGTCCACCAGGAAATTTCAGCTGGGCGCCATGTTCAAGGGAAGTGACTTCATTTATTTTTAGGGAGAGGGGGAAGGCAGGGAGAAAGAGAGGGAGAGAAACATCGACCAGTTGCTTCTGGCACATGCTGCAAACGGGGGGACCAGGCCCCCAGTCCAGGCACGTGCCCTGATCTGGAATCTCACTGGCAGCCCTTGGCTTTGCGGGACGAGGTCCAGCCAAGCCTCACTGGTCAGGGCTGGAGGAAGTGACTTTCCATGCTCACCAACACACACTGCTTAAAAGGGGAAGAAATGTGCTCTTTCCCCAGTACCGGATTCCTGTTCCTGAAAGGTCCCACCACCAGAGGGGAGGGGGCCTTGGCTCTTCAGGGTGTGAGGGACAACTCCCGGGGTCAGTGAGTTTGATTTAGGCAGCTTCTCCAGGGAGATTTAGACTAAAGCCTTTAATCCACTTAGTCTGCGGGGGAGGGGGGTACCGGAGACTGGAGCCTTTGTTTTAGAATGTACCAGGCAGAAAGTTACGAAACCTTTCTTGGTGTATCTGCTGTTCATTTTGGTGACGCCTCGGGGGAGGAAGTGGTGGCTGGGGACCACAGTGAAGCCAAATGGATGCTTTCCACACTGGCATCTAAAAATAAAACCACCACGACGTCCCTCTGTTCACTCTTGCTGGCATCCCCAAGTATTTGGAGAACTTGAAATTTCAAGACGGAGAGAAAGCGTCTTTGCAAAAATTGGAAACAAATCCACGCAGCGGGTGTTTCACAACGAGCCAGGCTTCTGTGCGCCCGATTCCTAGGCTGGGGGGCTGCCGGGCGCTGGAGCCAGATGAGCCCTGGGCCGGTCACTAGGTGTCGGTGATGGACGAGGGGGAAATACGCAGGCCACCCGCCCCCGCCCAGCGTTCCCCGTGCCGGGTGCCCTGGCGGGACTCTCCCGTTTTGGGCAGCCACCGCGCCACGTGGTGGCGTTTCCACGTCTGTTCTAGAGACGAGGAAACGGGTTCAGATGTTGTGGCTTCTCTTGAGGAGCTCAGCTGCTGAGTGGTCAGCGTTGGGATCTGCTCAGCTGTGTGTCTCCACAGCCTGCGGGGTAACCAGCGGCCCCGTTTACCACGTGCCGAGGGGAACGGACCCAGCGCCGGTTAGGTCTGCGGTGGGTCGTCCCTGTCTGGAGCGTTCCTTCTCCTCCTGCGAATTGTGAAGCGGCCGTTGTGACAGCGTGAGTGTTTCACGTTTATTGGGTACTTTCGGGAGCCAGGCATTGATGGCATTTACTTCCAAGAAGCGCACGCCGGCAGCAGGAGCACGTTCAAGGAGTCCATCGTGCGGCCCCTCGGCTGCCTGGTGCTCCCTCCCACAGCCGACCCGCTGGGGAGGGAGCCGGTACACGGTCCTGCCCAGCCGCCCCCTTCACATCGGCCCCCTCCCACGTCCACGGAGCACTGTGTGGCGAGGAGCCACACGCCTGGGTTCACAATTCTGGCTGTGCAACCTCAGCCCATTCTCTAGCCACTCAGCGCCTCAGTCTCCCCATCTGTAAAATGGGAATAATGATGGTACCCGTGCCCTGGGGTGGTTGTTGGGACTAATGCGGGTAATTCAGATAAAACAGTTGGTACAGTGCTGGGCACTTGGGAAGCTGCTTATCTGCCAGAGAGCAGCAGGCTGTCGTTATCGGGTGTGAATCTGGGGGTGACGTGGGGCACACAACCCTGGGCGTCACGCAGCTGGTGACCGTGACCCTGGGGCAGCGAGGGACTTGCAGGTCTTTGCTTGTGATGAAACGGAAAGAGTACGTGGCTGAGTTGTCAGCTGATAGGACATTACAGTGATTTTCGATAAGTTCCTGTGATTCTTCTGGGCACGTAACTCTGCAGGCATTCAGAGGGTGCGCTGCGGCTCGTCTGTTTCATCCTGTCTGTGTGAGTGGCCTGGGCACTTGGAGCTGTACAAATTGAAAAATAGAGACAGAATTGATGATAAACTCAGTCTTATTCCAACAACTTGTAATTATCCTGTGGAGGCATGAAGCAGCTAAAAAATTTTCCATTCGTCTCTTCTGAGATGTGTTTCTAACAATGCTTAATTTTCTGTGCTTATTACTTATACACATTTATAATATATTTCTGTCATATTGATCAACTGTGTACTATTAGTAATTGCAATAACCTACTTTTGACAGAGTTTTACACATGAAATTAAAAAACGAAAACATTTATGTACTTTTTAAAGTTATTATTATTATTGCCCAGCAGCGTAATGGATTACTCAGTAAAAGGCCCCCAGACGTGAAACGCCCAATGCAGACGTGTGCTGGAGGCGGCAGAAGGAATGTTGCTAACTCCCCAGGTGTTTCTAAGAAGAGTCTGATTCTCTAATTTTAAGATGGATGATGGGTGATCTCAAATCGCTATGATATTTAGATTCCATTGGATCCATTTAAAAGAGAAACAGTAACAGTTTTATTTTGAAATGTTAATATTTACAATACGTTGGAAATTACATCCTCTCCAAGTATTTTAAACTGGAGATGAGAAATTTTAGATGTCAACTTGAAAATGTGCAAATAGAAACATAGCCTTAAACATTTATTTTGGGGGTTTAGTTACCCTGTTACCCTGTTTACCTCTCAAAGCCACGCTCTGAGGCAGGTGCCCCCTCGGAGAGTGACGGGGCGGAGCCCTCGGGCCATCAGGCAGAGGCCCCGCTGGGGCGGGGACACCCAGACTCCGGCCTGAGTGTCTGCAGGCAGTGGGCTTGTCTGTCTGTCTGTCGGCTGGCCGGCCTCCCCAACCTGGGTCTGCCAGGCCGAGTGACGCTTTGGCAGGAAGGGACAGGTGCCGCCCGCTGCTCCGCTCTGAGCAGACCTGAGGGGAAGGCGCGCAGGGGAAGCCTGTGAGGGGCCTCGTCCGAGGTCTCCATCGCGCCTTCTAGAACAGCCCCGCACTCGGTGGACGGAGACCCTGAAAGAACAGCGTGTGCACTGCCCTGCCTGCCCCGTCCCCTGTGCACACTGCCTTTCCCAGGCGTTTTCAAAGAGCAGGGGAGAGGAGGTGACTCTTAGCCCTTGAAGGGTCGGCCTTTTATTTTGAGATGCAGAGGAGCAAGTGTGAGGAGTAGTCGCTGATCATAGACTCGCTGTCCTCCTTCCACGTTCCTTGAGGACCGAGACACGAAGAAACCCGGTTTTGGAGCAGCTGCTGCTTCCCAGGCTGGCGAGGAAGCCCGTTTCCCCGGCCTGCCAGAGCGCCCCAGTGGGAGTGGGCCTTGCTTGGGGTCTCCCCAGGGTGAACTGCTCAGGGAAGGGAGTTGGGTGGTGGACGATCAAGCCGGAGAGGAACCACCGAGAAAGAGGCAGAGATGCTGAGAGCAGGGCCGGGTGCCGGGCGTCTGGAGTTGGAGAGGCAGGCGGGCTGAGTGGCCTGGCTCACGGGCACGCCCAGAGGGCTGGGGGGCCCGTGCTGTGGTGGGGGCCTGCAAGGGCAAGCACTTAAAGGGGGGAGTGGGCTGAGGTTGGGGAGGCCGTAGTGGGAAATTAGTGCCTCTTGCTAGGGAATTAACTGGGCGCAGTCGTGGGTGGGGAAGTGAGGTACAGGGTTTGGCACAAATAACACCCCTTTTTTAATTACAAAATCACAAGCATGTAATACTGCAACGTAACAACATTGCAGTCAAGCATACCATATGACATTTTAGGTGAAACGTCAAATTAAAATGATAAATTATTGCACCAATATTATCACCCTACCAACCACACTCAAGCAGGCGTCACTTCTGCTGGACCCTGTACGCGAATGCCATTTCAGGCAGGGAGCGCCACGTGGACAATGGCCCCGAGGCTGGGGCGGGGCGTCTGTTGACTCGGAGTAGTTTGGAGGCTCTGTGGCCTTGGCCACGAGGGAGTTAGCAAGCGACCAGGCCAGAGCGGGTGGCAGGGCCAGACCACAAGAGTGCCCGGCGAGTGGCTCATGGGGCCCCGGGTCGGGGGCATTGAGGGGCCCCTGTGGGGGAGAGGTGCCTGCGCCAGTTAGCCAGTTAGAGGCCCGGGGCAAGGCCCCGCTGGGAGGTCACAGAGGGGGTGACCGGACATGGCTGGAGTGGGGGGTCGAGGAGCTGGGTTTTCCGGTAGGAGGCTGGGACCATGGCCGGGTGGGGGTGATGGGGTCTGGCAGGAATTCGTGCAGTAGTGGAGGGCTGAGGAGATGGTTGGCGGGGTGGTGCCTGGTTGGATGTGGGGGTGAGAGAGGGTGAGGGGCCAGTTCCCAGACCCGGGGTGTGGGAGGAGGAGCGGAGCGGGGAGAGAGCAGGTTCAGGTCGGTGTGTTGGATGCAGGCAAGGCAACTTCCGTAGCTGCCTTTGTCCTTTGCGGCCGGAGGGCGAGTCACGAGGCTGACTAGTATGCTTCTCTCCAAGGATTATAGAGGCTGTTTTCCCTGTTAAGCTTTAAGAAAGGAATTTGTTACTTAGGTAATATTTCACACGGTTCAAAAGTTGTTTTCTAAGTTACACAGTTAAAGGGGTGAAGTGATTATCCCCAGCTGGCTTCCCTTGGCCACCCCCACGCCCTCCAGGGTGCCCAGCTGACCGGCCTCAGCGCCCTGGCTGGATTTGATTTCCAGGTCACTGAAGTCCAGGCAGAGCTAGGCACCGGTAAACATGTCTGCCCTCCATCTGCTCCCTCTGCCGGCTGCTCTGCAGCAGGTGGAGGGG
This sequence comes from Glossophaga mutica, assembly GCA_039655065.1. Taxonomy (NCBI): domain Eukaryota; kingdom Metazoa; phylum Chordata; class Mammalia; order Chiroptera; family Phyllostomidae; genus Glossophaga; species Glossophaga mutica. The sequence goes on from CM077303.1 coordinate 8,544,823, forward strand.
CTTTGGGAATATTAGCTGCTTTGGTGTTTATGGGGGGCCTGGCATCCTTGCTGCTGAGAGAGCCAGGGGCCCCTTCTCTTGGGAGCCCAAGGGTGACTCCGACCCTGACCCCCGACAGCAGACCCAGCACGTCCGGCAGGGCGACCGCAGGACGGAGAAGTTGACTGTGCACGCCACTTCCCCACGTGGTTATTCGGGGCCGTGAGCAAGGTCTGGGCGACCGGCTGTGTGACCTCGCTTTCTTCACCTTTAAAACGGGGTGACACCACACAGGACCTGAGACACCTGTTCGAAGCTGCTGAAGGAATGCGTTTGTTTTCCCTCATCTTTTGTTACGAGCAGTGTGGCTAATGAGCGGAGGTGGGGGGTGGGGCGGGTGCAGCTGCGGGTGAACCTGTGCCGCGTGGAAAATCACTGCCGGTGTGAAGCCTGTGGTCCCCCCTCTCCCAGCACCACTGTGGGTTTCTGCTAATTTCTTTTCTAGAGAGGTTTTATTTTGTTTAAAATTTGGAGCGCAGATTTAAAAAAAAAAAACGTTGGAAGTTATTTTTATTCTCACTTCCTTAGGGTCTATACACGTGTGACAAACAGAAACGTGCGTGTGGCCGTCCCGGCAGTTCTCACGGGGACGCGTGGAGCAGCAGCAGGAGTTGCGTGCATGGGGGTCTGCTCGTCGACGTGTTTGCAGCAGCCATGGACAGGGATGGCGTTTTGGGGGGACAGACGTGGGGACGTGCCCACGAGATGATGTTAAGCGCTGTCGACGTCACTGAACGGTTCCCGCTCCGTCAGTTTTATTTTTGTCCCCGAGCCTTTCAGGCTGGCTGCTGCGAATAGGCGCTGTCCCTGGCGTCAGCGCCGGCCGCCCGGCGTTCCTCGGGGGCCCGCAATCCCCGCCTCTGACCGGCTGAGTCACCTTGAGCCAGTCCTTACAACGAAAGACGCGCTCCTGCCCGGGAAGCCGGGCGCTGGACCCCAGCGTGTTCAGACCGTGTTCGGAGTTGGGATCGTGTCTCCCTGATGTCAGCGGCCTCTTTGGAGCGAAGCCAGTGAGCGCTTCGCGTCCATGCCCAGGAATGGAAGGAGGAACGAGGGCCAACCTCATTGGGCGGGGCTGTCCAGAGTGGTCTGCCGGCGTCGGCAGGGCCAGCGCCCTCAGCCGGTGCTGGGTGGAGGGCCAGCCCCCAGCCACTGGATCCAGACCCCCCAGTGAAGCCGGGTGCACGTTACAATAGCAGAGGCTCTGGTGCAGAGTGGGTGCTCATTTGAGTTGGGGCCCGCACCCGGGGGCCTGCTCAGGCCCAGGGACGGAGGCTCTTGAGTGGGATGGCAAGTGGATGGGAAGGCCGTGGGCCATGTCCTGGGCCCCGCTGGGCGCACAGCTGGTGCTGCGGGACGCAGGTGGGGACAGGCACTGCCTCCAGCTCAGCGTCGCAGACCAGGAAGCCTCCTTGCATCTTTCGGCGTGTCCTGCCGAGCCAGAACGTTCTTTGCTGTCTGAGGGGGCAGGACCTGGCTCTGGGGTGCGCTCCGTGTCTGCTGGGTGAGCGGACTGAGCGCCGAGCTGTCCCACGCAGGGCCGGGCAGGGCCGGGGGGTCTGCCTGTGTTGGAGCCTTGCGTACCCCTTCCTCACTAACTGAGATGTGCTCCTTGTTGAAGTCTTGGGGGTAAACACAGGCCTAAAAGTGAAAACCCGGAGATAATCATTAAGAACAATTATTGTGGTGTATTTTTCTCATAAATTTACCAAAAGCAGGTTATTTGTTATGTCCTGTGGGAAGCCAAGGTGGGCTGCTCTGTGTCCGTAGTTTCTCGACCTGCGTTTAGGGGGCAGGTGGTCATTTGCTCGTGCTGTGTCGTCGTCACCTCTGAAACGGCCACGTTCCCGCTGTCCACGCGGCTCAGTGTCTGCAGCCATGTCTGCTCTGGCACCTCAAGTTTTGGGAGGTTTCTGGTCTGCGGTTTTGAGCATCGCTGCTTAGTGTTTGGTCACGCCCCGGCTCCCTCTCTGGATTGACTTGTGGAAGTGACGCTGCTGAGCCTAAGGCATCAGGGTCTCGCGGTGGTGCCCCTGGCTTGTAGGCTGTCTGTCTCTCTCCCTCCTGCTGTGCACACACAGGTGTGTCCTGGGCCAGTGATGCAGCGGTTGCTTTACTGCAGTGTCCCCATACCTGGTCCTGTGCTAGACGTGGGGGCTGGGATGTCCAAGTGGCGTTGGCGCCGCTGACATCTGTCACCCGTAGGGTGGCTCACAGTCATTGGGTTGGCCAAAAAGTTCGTGTCGTTTTTTTTCGTGAGATAAAAGACATTTTTCATTTTCATCAATAACTCTATCGATTTGGACATTGATCGACACTCGCTTTGTGCCAGCCAAGGTCACAGGACGTGCATGGATTAAGTCGTTTCCCCCGATGGCAGCCCGTGACGTGGGCAGTGTTGCCGGTCCCGTATTGCGAACGAGGAAGCCGACACAGAGCAAGTTAGGTGGTTTGCCCAGAGGCTCGCAGTTCCTGAGAGGAAGGAGCTGGGGTTGGATTGAGACGGCTCGTCTCCAGAAGGCTTCCTTACTGTGGTTATTTCTACTTTGTGGTGCTGGAGAAATCACGCAGCACACCGCACTAGAGAACGCAGTGTGATGAGTTCCCGCGCGTCCATCCCGCGGCACGGTGCCTGGCAGCACGCGGCCAGCCTCCTGTCCTGGAGTCCCTGTCCCCCGGAGGGCTTCCGGGCAGGCCTCCGACCTCTCCTGTCGTCCGTACGCGATCCGGCACGCACCTCTGCAAAGTGAGCGCTGGCCCTTGTCCCTAACTTCCAGGCGGGCCGTTTACGGGACAGGTGGGGCACTGCCAGGGGGTGGGTCCAGCCTCCTGGGCCTGCCCGGCACTGTGGGGGCTTCCGGCCTCTGGGAGGTGAGCCAAGGACAGCGCTGGGTCAGGGCCAGGTCCTCGCAGCCCCGGCTGTCATCCTGTCATCCTCTGGGTCTCAGGGTGGCGGGTCGGAAGCCGAGGCGTGCGTGAATTGGCTGGTGCTGAGGTTCATATTGGAGCTCCCGCAGGAGTGGCCAGCGTCAAGGTGCTGGGGGGGTGGTCAGAGGCGTTCGAGTTCAGCTTTTTTGTGTTGGGGGATATTTCTGAGCACCTTCCGTGTGTTAACTAATTTGTTCCTCAGCACAATCCAGGGAAGTACTGTGATTAGCACTCTTATCAGCTCTGTTTAATAGACAGACTTTTATTCTCCCCATTTTACAGATGAGGAAACTGGGTCAGAAAGGGCTCGCCGTACTCCGGCGGTTGGCAGCAGCAGGCAGAACTGGCGTGTGAGCCCAGAGTGCTGGCTCCGGGGTCCCTCTCTCGGTCCCTCACGCGCTGCTGATTGCGAGTCATTTCCGAAGCCCGTGCGTCCTGTGCTGGGTGGTGGTCTTGGCGTGTGTTCGGGACCGGGCCCGTCTGCGGCCCAGCCGCCAAGTGCTCTTTCTCAAGCGAGCCCCATCTTGTCTCAGCTTGGCTGCAGCGTCCAGGGTGCAGGGCAAAGACCCTGTCCTTGAAGGGGGCTGTGACGTCCTCGATGGGTGGCTCCTGCTCTGGAGAACCCAGGCTGGTGGTACCCTCAGAGCACCTCGCAGAGAGCCCCGCCTGGCAGCTGTCCCGCCCCGCTTCCTGTCCATCTGGACACCCAGCGACCTGTCTGACCAGGCTCGTGACCCCTCAAGGCCTGGACCTCCTGCCCCAGAGAGCCCCTCCCTTGTCTGGGCCCCCGCCTTGTGGGCGGGCACAGAGGCTGCCAGTTCCTGCTGCAGTTGTGTCCTGTGGTGGCTTCCCCCTGCCCCCAAGCTCCTTAGGGCCACGGGCCACGGACCACGGACCATGTCTCGCTCTTCTGGGGGCTGTGCCCACCACGGGCGCATTCTGGCTTATAGATGTGTCTCGTCGAGAAATCGTTGGAGATAGTGGGAAATAATGAAACATTACAGACACGTGTGAATTGGAAAAGTTCCCAATCATCTCATTCTTCAGAAGTGACCGCGGTTAATTTCTCCATTTTTCCCCCATTGCCTATAATTCCCCTCCTCGCCCTTCCCCCGCGCCTGTTTTCTAACACCTGTTTACAAACCTTTTAATACTTTTGAGATTGAAATGTGAACATTTAACGTGATAGTTCTGACTGGTGGTGACTTTGAACTTGGGAAATAGAGTAGTACCATATTTGAATGTTGTGGAAGGTTCTTGATCTGCCCTTGAATGGTGGGTGCAGGCAGGGGCCGGGTGTGGGATCTTGGGTTGTTTTCAGCACCAGGCTGCTGTATCGTGCAGCCCCACTTCTGAAGCTCAGAAAAAAACGCACGAACTGGATGGACAGTGTTCCTTATTCTTATCAAGTGCTAATTCATTGGATAATTTGCCTTTGCGACTGTTCTCAAAAGAGATAAAATGACTTGCTTTCATTAACTTTATAGTCTAGACAAGTTCCTGGCTTTTAGATTTCTGTATGCTTCTTTGTACTCTCCTTCCCCAAAGGAAAGGTTCGTAAAATAGAACCAAAAAGTAAAAATACACCAAAGCCGAGCCACAGAGGAGGATGTAAAACTAACGGACAGGCCTGCTGCTGCGAGGGAACCCGGGTGCTTCTGAGCTTCCCGGTCGCCAGTGCGTAAGGGGAAATGAGATTGGCTACCACAGAGGAGACCGCTCCAGTTCTCAGGAAGGGGAGTAAAACTATGAAGGGGATTGAGCCTTTTTTCCGAAAATGTTGAAGAACCTTGTCAGTGTCACAAGTAGGAAATCTTTATCTTGACCTGAATGAAAAGGGCGAATTATAAGGAGCAGAGTTACGGCGGCCATGGGTCTCTTGTGCAAGGACGTTGTACTTTGTAGGGGCTGCTCCTGGAGCCCCACCCCCAGCCCCTCTGCCTGGCCAGCTCCTGGTCTCCAGCACCCTGTGGTACACCCGTAGCCTTTACTCTGGGGTCATCAGGACTTGCACTCAGCTGCCAGCAGCCTAAATAGAACAGGACGCGTACGTCTGACTGTGTCAAAGAAGCCATCGCAGGCAGCCCGGGGCCTGGTGGGGGCTCTGTGATGTGGCGCAGCACCCCTTCTCCGTGCTTGTGCCACACTGCCCTCCGCAGGGTGGCCAGGCTCACGGCCACCTCCGTGCCGAGGTGGCTGCTGGGGCTTTAGCCATGGTGTTTACATTCTAGGTGGGAGGAAGGCGTCGAGGGAGGAGGACATCCCCACATCTCCTCTCGTTAGGCGGCCTCCCTAGATGTCCCAGCTTGCACTGCTGCCTACATCGCCGTAGTCAAAACCGAGCATTCTGACGTCTGGCAGCCAGCAAGCTGGCATGTGTGGTCTCTTTGCTGGACACACTGTCACCTCACATGAACCTGGGGTTCTGTTACCGAAGAAGAGGATGGGGAGTGGGTGCTGGGCTGCAGCCAGCCACGTCCAGCACACTGGGGCCCTGGACTTGGATTTGGACGAATTGCATGAGTCTACATGGGGTGTCGTACAGTTGAGTGACTGGGCAGGTAGCTGAGCCAGAAGAAAGGGTCTGTCGTGTTTGATTGGTTGTCATGAGCAGAGAGAAAGTCAAGGAGCCGGAACCACCTGCAGGGCAGACTCCATCCGCCTGGTTTGCTTGGGGCAGGGCCGGCAGGGCTCTTTTCCCGCGGTGGCGCAGTGAGGTCCCAGCTCTGGTGTCCTCGGGTGTCCCCTCCTGAACTTGGCACCCCGAGGCAGTGCCCGCTGGGACTGGAGCAGAGTCTGCCCTGGCTGGGTGCGTTTGAGGCCACAGGCTGGTTGATATCCTCCCTCTTTCTGGGTCTCCGTGGGTCCAGCCAGGATTGGGTCAAGGCATCACTGCTGAGGGGTGCCGACTCCCAGCCCCAGGCACAGAAGGCTCCCCGCTCCCCCTACACCGGGTGTGCTGGCTCGCCACTGGTTGGGAGGTGGGGGACCCCCGGGAGGCCTGTGTACAGCTGAAGTGTCTTGGCTTTTCCAGAAGTTTGTGCACCCAGAGCTGTAACTTGGCTCCGTCTTTCTCCCCACTTAGCAACCCTGATCTTGAGAACCACCCCCACAGCCACAGCGGCCCCCGCCTTTCTCCGAGCTTTCTGATGTCCTGTGTGCATGGCCGGCAGGGGCAGCCTCTCGGGGACCCTGAGGCTCTCCACCCACGCAGGCCTGTCTCCCAAGCACAACTGTCGGTCTGAGTGTTCCCTTTTCAAAATTTCTCTGGCGGCCTCAGAGCATGCCCTATAAGGAGATCCCAGCTCGCCCCGTGTCAGGGAACTTGGCGGTGGAGCAGGCTCGGTCATTGCTTCTACGGAAGCCACTTGGGAGGTGCTCAGTGGTCGACAGGAGGGGGGCGGGGGTGGGGGGCTTTGGTCAGGTGTCCTGGGGGATGCTTAGGGCTCCCGGGTTCTCAAGAATCCTGTCTGGGCTGTGATCACCCAGTGAGACTGCGACGGAACGCTGAAATGCCCATGTGACCATCTGACATGCTGTGGTGTCCCGGCTGGGCTTCTGTGAACCGGCCCAGGTGACTATTTGGGCCTCGCCTGCACCCCCCTGTCGGCTGGGGTCACTAAGGTTCAGGCAGGTGGGCGTCTTTGCCCTGCGCTGCCCAGCCCGCAGCTGCAGAACCAGGGCTGGGTTCCAGGGTGTGCAGTGGTGAAGCCAGTGCCTTCCTGGACTGGGCCTGGTGACCTGGCCCCTTCGTAGCTGGGCAGCCCTGGGCAAGCAGCAAAACCTCCCTGAGGCTCCTCTGCCAGAAAGGGGCGGGACTGGGGAGTGAGGCGAGGTGAGAGCAGGGGGAAGGCCCTCCTGGAGGCAGCACGTGGCAGCACGTGGGCGGTAAGGCCCTCCCAGCAGCTCCTGAGATCACTTGAGGGGTCTTGGGAAGCCCACCCCTTTGACTAATTCTGCAGAAATTTGGCCCCTGAGCCCCTCCCATCCCTGGTGGGCGGGGCCTCTGGCCCCTGGGCCGGAGGTGGGTTGCCTGGCATGGAGCAGCACTCGCCTGGCTCACTCCCTTCTCCTGCCTGGGCCCTGCCAAGTGGATATAAGTTGTCCACAGTGTTTTGACAGGATCATCAGAAGCCTGGATGGGTCTGAGCTAATGGCCTAGGCCGGGGGCAGGGGAGCCTGGCACGGGGGAGAGAGGGGACCTAACAGGTGGGGGCTGGGGACGCATTTATTGAGCTTTATAAAGGGAGGCCTGGCCCTCCGCTGAGCGCAGGGCTTGCTAAGAGTCTGTGCTGACTGAATATTCCAGGGTGACTGTTTCCGGCTCTCACTTCATTGGAAACGTGGACATCCCTAGGCCAGCTCTGGGCCTCTGCTGTCCCCTTACGCTGTTGCCCCAGGTCTGAGTGCCCTCATGTGTGTGATGGGGACAATGACCCGTGATGGGGAGAAGATGAACATCCCTGAGGTGCAACGGCAGCGTGGCCTCGGCCTTGACCGTGAGCCAGTCTGTTCCCAGCGTAGCCCAGGGACCCTCCGGTGGGCCCTCTAGGGACCGTGCCCTGCAGCAGACAGCATGGAGCTGCCGAGCGGCCAGTGGCCAGACCTCGGGCCCTTGCGAGTCTCTGACCCTCCGGAGGGGGTTTAAGGATGTCTTTCCAGAAGGTGCCACCGCTGGTGGGGCCAGGCGTGTCGCCCGCAGCCCGGAGGGAACCGGCAGGCACGCCGTGCCGTGTCCCTTGGGTTTTCCTCTGCGTGCAGAAATAGAACTCGGATTTATGGATTTTTAAACAGAATTGTGATCCTCTCGTAATCCGTTCTCCACAAACACCCTTTTGTGAGACATCTGCGCGGGCTGGTTTTCTGCCCGGCCGTGGAGCAGTCCCTCGGTCGCCGGAGTCGGCGCGTTTCCCTCGGAGGACGCTGGCGACGGCTCTGGTGCGTCACCGTCAGAGGCAGCGTCGCGATGACTGTCGGCTCCGCTGCCACCGGGGCAAGCCTGTCATTACGTCGTTGAGCTGTGTAAATAATAAGGCATGTTTATTTCTGCAGTTTATAAAAGTGGTGCGTGCCTCTGTGAGGGGAACCCCAGACACGGGAATTGTAGAATGGGGCTGCTGCCGGGGAGTTCGGCCTTCTGGTCTTCGAATGTGTCTGGGACACGAGCTGCGTCCGTTGCTCCCTCGCGTGTCCCGTCGCCCCTCTTTTCAGTCCGACTGTTGCCCCGAGGCCCCTCTCTCTGCCCTTTGTGGCCGGGCTCCGGGGCCTGGCTGCCACCCCGCCCGTGGGCGCCTGGCCCTGGGTGTGTGCCTGACCCGGGGGAAGGGACGGGAGTGTGGCGGGTGGGCCCCCGGGGGCTCTCCAGTGTGCTGCCTCCCGGCACCACTGGGCGCAGCGGTCCTGCCTCCTCTCCGCTCGGGTCCCTGCTGCGCTCGGGCGCTGTACTTCGCTCTGCGGTCGGGGAGCCAAGGGGACACTCAGACTACATGAGACGCTGGCGGGGTGGGGAGCCGCCACCTGACTGTGTCTCCCTCAGAGGCGGCAAGCATCACGTGGTGGCCACGGAACCAGCTTCATCCACCCGAGAGTGTCGCTGGCCCGTTTACAAGCGGGGCCAGTGATTTGCCCTCTGGGCCGCAGCCTCCTCACCTGGAGGAAGCTCGTCATGGCCCCAGCCTCTGAGGCCAGGACGACCCCTGAGATGGGGTATCAGGGCACTTTCTACCAAGCCGGTCACGGAACCGGGGCTCAGTGGTGTGTGAGGAGTCACCCCTGTCCTCTGGTCGCCGGTTTGTACTCAGGGAGCCGAGGGCTGGAGAGGTAGTTTCTGGTGCCAAACACCAGCTTTGGGGCGGGGGGCCGGGCGCAGCCCTGAGTCGATCCCCACAGTGCTTCTCCGGTGGAGCGGGCCCCGCCTGGCTGTGGAGGAGAGTCTCCCGTGGGGATATGCGTCCCTATCCCAGTGAACTCTGACCACGTGGCCAACTCCTTGTCATTGCTGAACCCGTGTCCCCATCTTTCTTGGCTATTTTTACTCTTATCTTGTTAGTTCTCCACGAGAACGCTTTATTGTTTTTCCCATTTTGCAGATGGGGAAGCTGAGGCTCCAGTATGCCACTCGGTTAAGCAGCATCTCTAAGGGCACAGAGCTAGCCAGTAGCAGCCACTGTGCTCTTCGAACCCAGACGGTGAGGGTGGTGGGAGGGCCCTCTTTACTGGCGCCAACCAGACCTCCCTGGCTTCCCCTAAAAGCCTGCTGTCCCTTCCTGAGTTCTCCGAGGTCGCCACGCAGCCACTCCCGCTATTTTGCGTGGGCCTTTGCAGCAGAGCAGGGTCACCCCTGTTCCCAAACTCAGTCCACTGCCCCCCAGTGCTGCCGCTCCCCTATTTCAGCCCGTGACCCTTTCAGTCCAGCCTCCCTGCGGGTGAGCAGGCCCACACCCTGCCTGTGCCGCACGGTGCTTTTGTGCCTGCTGGTCCCACTGGGGTTGGTTCCAGATGTTCTGTCCTGTAATGCTGCGTGACCTGCACCTGCCCTTACCCTCTCAGCGGGACCTGGTGGGCGGCAGGACACCCTCCAGGTGGTGTGGATGAGGTGACTTTAATGTAGGGACTGCTCCCGGAGGTGTGGGCAGTGGGAAGGGACTGGGTGGGGCTGGAGAGGCTGCTTCCAGGGCCCGTGGGGCTGCTTGGAGCCCCTGCCTGAGGTGTCTTGTTGAAGCAGGGGGAGGGGGAATAAATATACCAGCCCCCCACATCCTACTGCCGTCTGATCTCATCCTGGGGGCCCTGTTGGCCAAATGGAGCGGGGAGCGTCGGATCCTGAGTGATTCAGTCCCCAGAGGTCAGCCTCCCAGACACAGGGCAGCGTGGGAAAAGGGTAGAGGTCAGCAGGGAGTGACCAGCACCCCTCTCCCCTCTGCCCTGTGCCTCTGGACCTCAGGGCAGAGCAGCCTTGGGTCCTGTACCGCCCGAGGTGCCATCCTTGAGCAGCTGGGAGGGGCACCCACGGTTCTCTGTCCCCACGCAGACTCCAGCCCCCGGCAGCCCGCTCCGCCTTTCCCCTGGGGCCCTCCCAGGTGCCCCCATGGCCGTCATTTCCCAGGCCGCTTTCTGGGTGTTAATGATTCTTGGAGGGGCGGCAACGCTCGCAGGACCGGGGCCGCCGGAAGCTGGGCCCTCCATTCCTTCCATCACTGGTGTTCGCTCAGGCCCCTGGCAGGCCCTCCCCTGCCCTCTGGGGACACTGAGGCAACCAAGCTGCCGACCACCTTGGTACCTGTCCAGGCAGACAGACCACCCTAGGTCCGCCTTGGAAGAGCTGGGGCGGAAGGGGGCTGCCCACCGGGGAACTGGGTGGGGCCCCTGCTGGCACAGCGTGCCCAGAGCTGGGGCCGCTCTCCCGTCTGCTGGTCGCCACTCGAGGGACTGTCCGTGGGCTCCCTCAGTGAGGTGGGCCGATGGCCCTGCTGGGGTCTCTGGGGTCCTGTCTCATCTCCCTTCCTGCGAATCACTGACTCTTCAGCAAGCAGAGCGGGGATCCCCCAGCCTTCCCTCTGTCAACTGTCTCCTTACGGCTTCGTTTCGCAGCGTGAAGACAGCCTGGCGAAGTTGCCGGCTCGCACCCATGGGCCAGGGGTCTGAGCCCGCCTGGCCCCTCGGGTGGTGAGGGAGTGTGTGTGTGTGCATGGGCGTTGGTTGATCTGCCTGAAGGAGGCCCCTCGGACGCTTTTTAAACAGGGCGGGTTTCTAGAGCCCCCAGCCAGCTCCTCACGTTGTGCACCGCACTCCGCGCAATCTCTGCGTGTCCGGTGGATGCCCGCGTGGCTGCCCGACGGGCCCAGCGTGTCCGGTGGATGCCCACGTGGCTGCCCGACGGGCCCAGCGGGGCCCAGTGGTTTTGGAGTCAGACGACTGACCTGGGTGCGCACCCTGTCTCTGACCTTCAGGCTGGGTGACCTTGGGTGAGTCCCTGTGCTCCAGTCCACCTGCACGGCTGGACGTCACAATGGGTTAACCACACCTGCCGCGCCGCCTCCCTGGTGGCATTTGGGAGGACCAGGTGGGCGAACACAGGTGCGGGTGCTGCGTAAACCGGGGTGCACGCCGTGAGGTGGGTGGACCTGCGGGTGTGCCCTCCCCGGCGGCCCCCCAGCCTCGGAGCCTCAGCACGCGCCCCCGCGAGCCCCGTGTTGTGGCCTTGCGGCATCACGCCGCAAAAATGCTCGCATGCGGTTTATTTAACTTCAAGTGGGGCAGATTCTGAAATGTGTCTGTTTACTGTCCAAGTCGAAATTTTAATTTCTCATAAATTCCCCACAAATTGCTGTAGTACATTTGTATTTGTTGAATCTGTCAGGGCTGTTTATGGCACGGAGGCCTGGCTCCCGTGTTTGTGGGCTGTTGCCGCAGCGACGCAGGCCGCTGAGGCTCTGGAGGAATGGCCCTTCTCCGAGGCGTCGTGGAAGGTTCCGGAACGGCTGCTGGTGTGAGGCAGAGCTGTGGTCGCTGCCCTGAGGTCTGGCCTCGGGGAGCCGTTGAAGACGAGGCGGCACGGGTGTCGGGCTGTGGTTGGCCTCGGGGAGCGGGTGCTGGGCGAGGCTGCCGCCGCCTGCCGGGGTCCTGCGGGGCGCTCTTCCTCGTCTTGCTCCTGGGTGTCAGTTTGGGCACATTCATCAAGCTCTGCTCACTTACGATTTCTGCTTTTTCTCTTATTGTGCATTACACTCCAAGCAAAGGCTTGTAAAACATAAACAAAAGGAAAAAAAAAAAAAGAAAAGAAAAGAAAAAGCCGTGGGAGGCGGAGGGTGTGCTGTTTCCGGTAGTGTGTGCGCTTGGGTTCTCGCCAAAACACTGGTGCTCAGGCAGCAGCCCCCGTCGGGACATGGTGTCCCCTCCTGCGGCTCCCCCTGGGGTGAGGCCGCCCTTGCTGTGGGGGACTCAGGCTGCACTCAGGCTTCCCTGGCAGGAAGCCAGCACCCAGGGACGCCGTCCTTGCCCCTCACGGGACTGGAGCCTCCTGTAACCCAAGGTGTGCGAGCTCTGCACTCCCGGCCCCTGGCCTGGAGCAGCACTCAGTCACATTACTGGGACGAAGGGGGCTTCCGTGCAGCGGTCCCAGCCTGTCTGTGGGGACCAGGGCACGGAGGGTCCCCTCTAGTGTTCTGTTCTCCAGCTCTGGCCTCCGAGCCGGAGAGGTGGTGCCGGCAGGACACGCGAGCACCCACTGTCGGGGGGTGGCTTTCCACGCCGCAGGCAGACGTGGGCTCCAGGCTGCCAGTTTGCAGCGGCCCCCGTTTATTGTGGGCTCACCCTGCACCAGGCCTCGTATCCCAGCCAAGACGCTCAGTGCCCTCCGTTCACAGGTGGGGAGACGGAGGTGGAAGCAGGTCCACGCAGTGACTTGCTCAGGCTCACCTGCTGGAAAGTGGGGACTGTGGGCGCCTCTCCGTGGAGTGACTCTCAGGCCAGCGCTTGACGCACCGATACACGGCGGGGGGTGGGGTGGGGGGGCGGTGAAGGCGGATGTGGGGAAGGAAGACGTTGAAGCAGAGTTGGAGTGAATGAATTGTTGGACGGGCTACAAGGAAGTGCTCTTAAAGGAGGCCCTTCGTACCCCACTTCCTTCCCCAGCCCATCTCTTCCTCCTTCGAGGGTCATGGGGATGACTCCCCTCCTTCGAGCATCTCCTCGTATTGCTCCGGCTCTGTGTGGCCTCACCTGCTGGCTCTGAAGCCTGGCTGTCCTGCTTGCCTGGCCCCGTTAGCCCGGGCTGGACCGCATCGCCTGGGACCTTTGCTTTTCTTTCATGGACGGTACTGTTGAGCGCGGTTTTAGGTCCACCGCACAGTTGAGCGGAGTGTGCAGAGGTCCCCGTACACTCCCTGCCCACACAGGCCCAGCCTCGGCCACCGTCACCTCCCTCACCGTGTGCTGCACCTGCCACAGTCGATGAGCTCCCAGTGGCACGTCAGGGGCTCGCCCCTGCTGTTGCCCAATCTGTGGGCGTCGACGAGCATGTAATGACATGTGTCCACCATTGTGGTATCACGTTATGGTATTAAACCTTAGCGCTGCGCATCCAAAGGTGTCATCTAGTTTCACTGCCCTCAAAATCCTCTGTGCTCCTTGTATTCTTAATGTGCTAGAGCAGCCACCCGTGGGCAGGCAGCACTAATCAAATCACGATCGGGGCTGGGGGTCCCTCAGCATTGGCTTACGTTGCTGTTGCCCTGGCGACGCTACTGTGCTGCCAGGGTGAGGCCCGTCGGACTGAAGCCTTGCTTCCCAAACCTGAGTGTGATCGGAATCCCCAGGAGGCGTCTTCAACCAGCGGGAGGCCTCACTCCAGAGTCTTCGAACCACTAGGTCCGAGGGGCTGAGAAGGTGCATCTCTGACAAGTGTCCTGGGGCTGTTGCTGCTGGGGCCTGAGGAGCCCTGCCGGGGGCCCGGGGCCAGGAGCCGGGCTGCTGGGGCCAAACAGTGGTGGCGAAAGATGCGCCGGGGCCAGGCGTGCCCTTCTCAGAAAGCGACTGGAGCCGCCTCCGAGGGCTCGTGGGCTTCTGGGGGGTTGTGTCCGGCTCCTTTCCCCAGAGGGCACCGCTGGCTCTCTGGTGGGGACTAGACCTAGGTGTGGGAGATACCCCAGTTTCCTCTGTGCCCTGGGGACCCTGGGCATGGGAGCAGGGTGGTGGTGCCGGCTGGTGTCGCCTTGAACGCAGGGTGGGCCTGGTGAGGTAGGGAGTTTGGCCAGGGGCCACGGGAACTTCCCCCCACTGAGTTCCTCGCAGGCCTCCCACCAGGACGCACTGAGCCCCCAGGCTGAGGAGACGCAGGTCAGGTTCTGGGTCCGGTCTCCCTGGGCGGGGGCGTCAGCCAGGCCTGACAGGAAGACTTGGACCCTGTGTGGGGCCCAAAATCTGGGGTCCTGGCGGGAGAAGCAGGCGGCCCTAGAAGCCTGGCATCTGTAATGAAGGACCTTCAGCGGATACTAAGTGTGCTGTGTTTGGCCTTCTAGAAACCCAGTAATAAAATCAGTGTAAACACAGCCAACATTTGGGAGTGGTGTCTAAAGCCCTGAAAAGATCCCTCAGATAAACCCCAAGACAATGCTGTGGGCCGTGGGGGTGACTGATTATTCTGCCTCTCCGATGCGGCAATGTTAGCAGCACGGAGCCACTAATGGGCAAGGCTGGGATTTGAACCCAGGCGCTTCTGCTCGGTCAACCCCTGGGCAGAGACAGTGGCTCCTTCCAAACAAGCTCCAGCGGATGCTCTCTGGAGTGGAATGTGCTGGAATTTCTCATAACAGCGTTCCTGAAGTAGGTGGTAGTTTCTGACATTCCTCAGCCAAAGGTGGGGAAGTGACCACAGCGCGTCTGTGACAGTGACAGTGACAGGGACTGGCCGGTCATTCTGCTTTCAGACCGAAAGACTCCCCGTCGGGGGTTTCCCCTTCCCCACGCTGAGGCACAGGCTGCTCTCCAAGCTCCCTGGATCGGCGCTGGCCAGAAGCTCTAGCATGGTGTCCAGACTGGGCTCTTATGAGGGAGCTAGGGGTCTTTGGTGAGGGGGGGGGTGTCTTTTGCTAGTGGGGGTGGCTGCTGAGCCCTCCACACAATAGGCTATAGCAGCAACTTTTATCTGTTGTTGATTTGGGGCGTCTCCATGTAAGATTTCCTTCCAAGAGAGACATCAGAGGCCAGAGAATGTTTGAACACCACTGGTGTGGGGCGCAGAGCCGGGTCCCGGAGCCTGGCTGTCCTGCTTGCAGGACAGAGGCCACCCCTGGGCCTCTGGCCTTGAGGTGCTGTGTGTGCAGCCTGCTGGGGGGAGCTTTGGGTGAGCCGGGTGGCCCTGGGGAGCGGCGTCCGGCCACCATGGGCTTGCTGGATTCACGGGCTGTCTGTTCATCAGGCACTCGGCTGCGTGCTGGGCCAGCTGGGTCCTGTGCCAGGGGGAGAACTGCCCCAGTCCCCGGTGGGCACCGTTGTCAACGAGCCCACCCAGCACGCCAGTCTGCACAGGTGCTTCTGCAGGTCTCATTTCCGCTGACCGGTCAGCATCCTTCAATCCCTCCCAAGACCTGGAGGGCGTGCCACCTGCTGGACAGTGCCAGTCATGGCGGGCTCTGCAGCAGGGTCCTGTGGCTCCTGGGTCTCTGACCTGACCCCATCTGACCCCATCTCTCAAGAATTATGCTTGCTGAACCTCTCGCCCTCCAGGACTTTGGCCACCTTTCTGAGTGGGCGAAGGGAATAAAGGGGGACGTGTCACTCATGCGAGGAGAGGTGCAGGAGCCGGGTGGGACCTCCCAGTGTGGATGTGGATGCGCTTTCAAGGCCAGCTGCAGGGCCCTGCCCGCTTGCACGCACCCTTGACCTCCGGTGTCCGCCTTTGTTCCTTTCTCATTCGGTGCACAGGGCCGAAGTTGTTGCTTACCATCTGGAATGCTCGGGGCTCCAAAGCAAAGGGCGTCCAGGTGCAGGACAGGGACCCCTGAGTGTTTACGGGGCGCGGGGAGTGGGAGTGCCCCTCTCCCTTCCCCTCTGCGCGGAGGTGGTTGAGATAAGAGGGGCCGTGTCCTGCCCACTCGAGGCTCCTGGAAGACAAGACTGTTCCAAGTGGAAGTGAGCTCTGATTTTACGGGCTGCCAGCACAGATGTGGGAATGCGCATGACCGCTGGGCTCCCTGCAGCCAGCCGGGCAGCGCGTCCCTCCTTGTGTAAACTCTTGCAGACCATCGGAGCTGTTCGCTTCTATTTAAGGCAGCGAATGATGAGGTCCCCTCCAGCCTCCTGCCCCCTGCCCTTGGTTCGCCCCAGAAAGACCGTCCCGCACGCGGCCTTCTGCAGGTCGGCGGAACAGGGCTGGAGGGGCGCTTCCCAGCCTCACCGCCCTCCCTTTCCGACCGCTTCTCCTCCTGAGTTCCTTGGTCAGAACGAAGGCACTGCCCCCATCTCCACCCCAGCGGCACGCTCGGGGCCCCTGCCCCTCCACACCCACGTGTCGTCAGGGTTTGGGTCCCACCGGCTCTCCCTGTGGACGTTGCCCTGACAGTTCCCACCCGCATCCTTTGTCACGGGTCCCCCGTCCTGCCTCACCTGGCGTGGTTGCCGGGCCCGTGGCTGGCACCCCCGCCTCGTGCGTCACTCCCCTGCTTTCCCCTGTCTGCGGGTGAGAGTCTTGGCCCCTCTGAGCGGCGTGCCTTCCTCTTCGCAGTTCGGTCCTGCCAACCTGGCTGCCTGGCCGCTGCCCCTCCCCAGGCCGCGCACCGGCAAACTCCCACCTGCGCCATCCCCGTGCTTCTGCGCACGCCCTTTGTGACCCGCCCCGGCACACCTGCCTTCGTCCTCCAGACACCGTCTTCCCCCGGAAGCATTCTCCACGCCCCTCCTGCCCCGTCCTCTTTGAGGAAATGCTCCGTCCTCGCCGCCGCCTCCAGGCTGTGCCCAGGCCCCTGGCTCTCCCTCGAGGTCCTTGGCTGTCTCAGCGGACCCTTCTCCCTCTGCATTACCTCTGGGGTCCTCCAGGGCCCCCACATCAGTACCGAGCAAAGAACCTGGCGCACCAGAGGCCCTTGACAGATGGTTCTTCTGTGTTTGCTGACTTTGCCCCACAGCTCAGTGTGTGAGCCACAGGAGTGGTTTCTTGGGGCTTGTAGGGACGCAGAATAAAGAATCCCTTATTCTTTAACATGCGGAAAGCAGCCTCTCAGCAAACCTGCTCTCCGTCTCGCACACAGTCCGAATTTTGCTCTGCGTGGTGTTGATGGTGGACCCAGGCCCGTCCTGAAAACAGTTCCCTTGGCCAGAGGCTTGTGTCCCAAGGTTCCGTCGGGGCTGCGGGCGCCTGCGTCGTGCAGTGCTGATCAGTAACGTGTGAGGAGCCAGCATTTCCTCACTTACGAAGGGGCAGCTGTCTGCCTCTGTCCTCTTTCTCCTGCCTTCCCAGTGCCCTCTGAGGACGTGGTACCTGGACCCGTGGCAGCCATGTCGTGACCGGGAGGTGACAGGCACGAGGACAAACGTCTGTCACAATAAGCGTAGAAGAACGACAGTGTGAGGGAGCCTGGGCCCTTGCAGACTCCAGGCTGCTGAAGCACCCCAGGGCCCCACCTCTTCCCCACTTGATCGATTGGAGCCATTTTTCATCAGGATTCTTATAATCACACACATCTCCGCTATTATTGTGAGCGTGGCCGACCTGTTTTTGTTATTCAAGATCAAGTGCACCTTTGGGACATGGCCGCCTGGCCGCCATTGAACCCTGACGAAGGCTGAAGGCATGAGTGCGGGAGGCGTGTGCCAGTGCCCTGGGGTCGTCTGCGTTGGTGCCGGAAGTTCAGGTGATGGTGGGGTGGGGGGAGCTACTGGGGATCATGTTCATCTGGACGTATGTTAGGTTAAAATAACAAATCGTACCTGTGTACGATAAAGCCTAAAGGCTCTACAGGTTGTAAGCAACGGATTTTCCACATGGGGAAAAAAAGACTGAAGGAGATAAGAATAAATCAAATTTATGCATCTGCATGTCTCAAAAAGCCCAAGGTGTGACGGCGTCAGGCCGTTGAGGCCTTTGCTTCCGTCATCGGAACTGCTCCCCTCTTCAGGCGCCCGGTGTGGGTCACGACGTCAGGCCGGCGTGGGCAGGCCGTGGGGCACGCTGCCGGCACCTCCCTGCCACCAGCTCCCTGCCACCAGCTCCCTGCCACCAGCCTGGGCGCCTCGCAGGAAGCCCGAGTGGCTCTCCATTTGCCCCGAGCTCCACGCAGCAGAAGCCCCGGGCCGGTGCTCGCTGGTTCCGATTGGCCTGGCTTGGGTCCTGTACCTGCGGCTGCAGTTTTCGGGGCTGAACCGCAGCATCAAACAGCAGACGTTCATGCTCAGCTCTGGAGGCTCGGACTTGGGAAGGAGGGTGTCAGCAGGGCCCTGCTCTCCCCGACCCTTCTTCCAGCTTCTGGCGGCCCCACTGTCCCCCGTCTGTGGCAGCGCATGCCGGTCTCTGCCTTTATCTTCACGGGGCCACCCCCGTGCTCTGCGGGGCCTGTGGGTTTGTAGGGCGTTTCCCTCCCCCTGTAAGAGCCCCAGTCGAATTGGATCAGGGCCCGCCCCAACGACCTCACCTCGCAGCTCCGGGACAGAGGAGGCTGCCTCCACAGGGAGGGGCGTTAGGACTCCAGCCTGTCGTGTCGGAGGTCACAGTTCAACCCGTAACAGCTGTTCTTGCACTGGTCCGTTAGGTCTGGAGGAGCAGACGTTGCAGCTGGCCAGGCCTGCGTCACTCGCCCACCCCAAAAGTCCGTAGGGGGTCTGTCCTCTAGAATTATGTGTCTTAAAAGTGCAGGCTTTGGCTGCAGAGCTGGCGCAAGCAGGCAGTGGTGGTCGCCAGCAGCCCAAAGTTGCTGCGAGGCCCCGGCTTTTGAGGGGTCCATCTGCCTGGCTCTTCTCTCCCAGCTCAGCGCCCCCGTCCCCACTTCCGTTATTCAGTGTCGGGGAGGCCCTGTTGGTTCAGTTGGGAGGTGGGTGGAGAGCAAGCCCAGCACAGAGGCCTCGGTGATTTACCCGCTCACCCCTCACCCTGGCCCGAGGCTGACAGTGGACTTCACACCAGGTGGTATGTAGTGCCCTTGCCTGGTTGTCCTTCAAGTGGTTCCATTGACAAGAGGTTATTCGGTAGCCGAGCTTTGACGGTGACGGACCATCTGTTTGCTGTTTCGTTCCGTGGAGAGCTTCCCCGCGGCTGTGGCAGGCAGTGATCATCGTTGCGGGGGCAGGAAGCTTGTTGGAGTTCTCGGTCCTTAGGGAAGTGGAAGAATACCAGTTCCCTGGTCCCGCCCCTTGCTTTCCAGGTGAGCACCCATTCGGAGATTTGTTTGTTTGCGCTGTCTCCCCCAGCCCTTCCTCGCGTGCCCTGGAGCCCCAGAGCTCTTGGGAGCCCCTGAGCGCTGAATTGGCCCAGCTGCTCCACCATTTCCTGCGTGCCGGTCTTATCTCTTCTACGGCAGGGACGGGCAGGGTTCACGGCTTCCTTTTATCTGGAGCTCGTGGGGGCCACGCGGGAGAGGAGATTTGGCCAGACAGACGCCGCACAGGTCCCTGGAGCCCTGGGTTAGCGCTAGTTCTCCGGGCCGCGGCTCCCTCCTCTGTAAGATAGAAAGTGGAACCAGCCTGTGACCCGGCGTGGCTTTCCTGTACCTGATTTCCTGTAAGCGACTCCGAGTGTGTCTGCGACCCTGGGCACAGCCCACAAAGCTGTCTTCAGCTGAGCTTACGGTGGGCCTGGGGGCGAGTGGAAGATGCTCTGAGAGTTAAGATAGAGGAGTATGTTGAGCTTCAAACTGCACACGGGGTGTCTGCAGCACAAAGGGGCGAGGTGGGGGTGGGGCTGAGATGGCTGGGGCTCTGTGTGTTGCCCGATGAGGGCCAGGGCCCCTTCCCCAGACCAGGCGGGCGCCGTTCAGCCCGAGTGGTGAGCTGCCGTGGGAGGCAGTGAACAGCGAGTGTCCTTGTCGAGGGGCAGTGGGGAGCCCTCCGAGGTTTTCGAGCGGGTGAGAGATCATTTTTAGGAAGGTCCTCTGGCAGCTCTGGCTCAGGATAGCTGGAGACGGGCCTCAGAAGTTGGTTCTGAAGAAGTAAAATGTCTGAACAAGAAGTTTAAAGTGGTAAAAATACAGACTGATTTGCATGACTGGTCCTTGTGCTCAGTTCCAACTTGCATGCAGACCGCGGTCTCTGACCGGCCTCTAGGTGCTGTCATGTCTTCCAGGCAGGCGCGCCATCTCCCTCCCTCTGCTCCTTCCCCCTTGGGAGAGCCTGGTTGTGGGGAGGGGGCAGGCGTCCTCCAGGCCCCCTGGTCCTCAGCCGTGTCCTTGGGGCCACCAGAGGGGCTGGACGGAGAGGCCGCACTGACCTGCTCCCTGGCTGGCCGAGGGCACAGCCCGGACTGGCACGAAAGCCTCGTTATTTGCCCCAGGGGCACTGGCCTCTGCTCGATTCTGAGAGGCGAGGCTCGGAGGTTTGATTTGATCTTGAAACGCTGTACATCATGTGCAGGCGAGGACAGTGGTGGCTGGTGAATTATCATGGGACCTGGAACTTGAGATGCAGGCTTTCACGTCAGGCTGCAAGGGCTGAAGTCAGGGTTCCGGTTCCGGTTCTTCAGTTGACATTTTACAGGGTTGAGGGCCTTAAATGCCCCTTTCCCCCGCCACCTCCCTGGCTCTAGAGCCAGACTGGTCCTGGCCCTGGAGCCCGCCCCGGCCGTGGTCCCTGGTTGGTCACAATGTCATTGGATTTTCTTGCTTCTTCCTCCGTAACCAACCTGGGTGCTTGAGGCTGCCCCTCCTGCTGGGTGTGTACCTGGAGACCACTCGCCTACCAGTGTTGCGGACCCTGCCTCTGGGGTCTGAGACCACCCCCCACCCCCCGCCCCAGCCCTGCAGAGTTGTGGGGGTCGGCTTGGTTCAGTCACTGCCCATGAGCCAGCCCCCGGCTCTCGTGTGGACAGCTCTCAGCCCTTCATTTGGAGGGCCCTGTGGGTCGTCCACGTCCCAAGTTCACGTCCGAGTGTCCATTTGCCGGCAGCTTCACGCCACAGCACTCGCCAGAGCCTCAGCTCAGCAGGTGCTGGAAAGGGATTAATTGGCTCTGGCTGCATTTTGCCCTGGACTCACTCAGTAATTCCCGGTGAGACCTGCGTCACATTCCCCTTCCTCCCGGCTGGGCCTCTGCTGCCCCCTCTGTGCGGAGGGGCGAGGACCAGATCACAGACTGGCGACTTGGACCAGGGCTGGCCTGTAAGCGCCTTGCTTGGCCCACACAGGGCTCCTACATTCTTCCCTTTGAGTTGTTGCCGATCTTTGAACCAGTTGCCCACGTTCCCCGCCATTCCCCAGTGCCCCACTCCAGCCTCCTCAGTGTTTTCGTTCCCTCCGTGGGCGTTTCTCCTGAGCTTCTCCAGTTGTCCCTGGCCCCTGCCCACAGGAGCTCGCCTGCAGCCACTGTCTCTGGCCTCCCTGGGTGACCGGTGGAGGAGGAGCGAGGCCAGAGGCCAGTCATCACGCAGGCTGGATTCTAGAACGACAGGAATCGAGGGTTCTGGGGAGGGAGCAGCTTTTCCTTCCGCTCAGAAGTCAGGGTGGGGATGGTGCTCAACTAGTGGGCTTTGAGGCTACAAATGTCCTGGGGACAAAGTTGAACCCAGAGCTGCAGAAAGGTGTGGGTGGCCGTCAGGCGTTGGGGCGCACGGTGTGGGGCCGGGCCTGCTGCTGACAGATCCAGAAGAGAGTGTGGTTTGAGTGTGACTTCTGGAACCCTGATGTGCCCCGGGGACAGGTGTCCGGTCACCGCAGGCCCAGCCTTGGTAATCGAGCCTGGCTCTAATCAGGCCCCAGATAAGAATGCGCCCCCTCCCAGCCAGGCCCCGGCTGGCTGGGGCCCGGGCACACATTCCTGACGGGCGCACTTTGTTCTCCGGAGCAGGCCGGCCTGGGTGGGGCGGGGTGCCCTGCTAGTCTCGACCCAGCGTGGCATTGCCCGGCATGGAATTTCCTGTTGGTAATAGCCCCGAAGGAAATAATGGTTAGGGGCTGACCCATGCCTGCGCTGTCGCAGTGACCCTGGAGGGCACGTGGGCTTTTGCAGTTTCCACCCTGGCTTCTCTGCCCTCCCTTCCTTTTATTCCTGCCTGCAGAAACCCACCTGACTTGCCTGTTCACCTGCCTCCCCCGGGGATCCCTTGCCTCCCCCCTCCCGCCCGCACATACAGGGTGGATTTGAATCCTGGCGTCCCTTAGCTGTGTGATCTCCAGCAGGTTGCTTTACCTGTCCAAGCCACCAGCGTCACATCTGTGCGTGCGGTGAGCCCACCCGTGGCCCAGGGGCCGACCAGGGTTGGTGTTTTGTGCCACCGCTCAGACATTTCTAAGGCCTCCCTGAGAGCTGGCACCCAGGAACTCCCGGCTTCGTTTGCTAGGACCAGGGGACCAGGGTCGGGCTCTGCTATGGTGGCGCCCCATGAGCGCTGGGCACAGTGGGTGCCTGCGGAGCAGTGGCGGTAGCACAGGGAACGTGCTCCTGAACTTGGGGGCATCGTCTTTGGGGGCTCAGTTCAGAGAGGAATTGAGCAAGAAGTAGGTCACAGGTTTTGGAATAGCTATTGAGCATCTTATTTTCTAAGTTGTCCACTAAATGCATTTTTGGGTAGTTGTTTGGAACTTCTGTGTGTTTACAAAAATCATTTTCCAGGTTTAAACGTATATCCCACTCTTCTTTCCCTCTTCTATTTTTTTTTAAATTTTTATTGAATTTATAGGGGCTACGTTGGTCACTAAAATTATCCAGGTTTCAGGAGTACTGTTCTACAACCCGTCATCTGTGTGTCGAATTGTGTGATCACGACCAACGTCCAGTCGCCTTCTGTCACCTTTCACCCCCCCCTTCCTTCCCCGTACATGGATGCAGTTTAATCCCGTTTTGCATGGTGTTGAACAGTTAGCAGCAGCCAAGTGTTAAACGGCAGGAAGCCGGCGAGATGAATTACGCTTACTGGTCTGTAAGCGACAGTGGTCTGGAAGAACGTGCAGCGCTGCAGGCGAACGTCTTCACTAGAGCGCGTGTCGTTAGAGAGCGGGACCCAAACCTGTTCAGTGTGGCTTCAGTCTTGGGAGAAAGGGTGCTGTCCTCGCTGAGATCCAAGGGGCGCTCCTGCTGCGCGTAAGTAACTCGGGGTGTGAACAGCTCTTACAACGAGTGAGCAGATGCTGGTTTGATGGGGATTTTTTTAAAAAGCTGCATTACTTCACAGCTACAACTGGCATCATTTCCGGGTGGCCTGATGTCCAGTGTCAGCACCGTGGGACACTGTGCACCAGGAGCTCCTGGTGAGCAGAGGCAGCCGTGCACATTCGGGGTTCACGGGGCATCAAGTAGAATCCCGCTGTCTGGGGTGTTCAGACGGTGCCCTCTAGAAGTAGGTGCCTGTCCCAGCCGGGCTAGGCCCCCTTTGTGAAGTGGGGCCTGCAGGTGTCTGTGGGGTCGGCTGCCCTGGTCTGGGTGAAGGTCGCAACCTGACGGGCCTTCACCAATGGTGCCGCTTCACTGCAGCAGTGAGACCCGCCCTCCTTGTTTCTTGAGATGCCTAACAGTCCTTACTAGAACTTGAATTTCTGTTCTAAGTCAGTGTGAATGTGACCCATGGCCATGTCCGAAATGCAGGCAGTGGCCCCCTTCCTGCTGACTGTGCAAGGGACCCAGAGGTGGCCTTGCCCTGGGGTCAGGGGACAGGCAGGGAGGTTTGCTCAGGTCAGGGGGTTCCTGTGTGGCCCCCAGGGATTGGCACTGTCCCTGCTGGGCTGTGCCCCTGAGCAGGAGTTCAGCCAGGGAGCAGGGAACAGCCCTCAGGGCCAGCCTTGTCTCAAAACAGCCCTGACAAGTGGGGTCAGTGTCCAAGAAAAAAAGGGGCATTGTCCAGTGGGCGGGGGTGGGGAGAGCAGAGGGGCCGCACTGGCAGGGAGCCTCTGTCCTGTGGCTTCCCCAGCTCTCCAGCGACTGTGGGACACTGAGACCAGGGGCTGCACTCCGGGCAGGTGGGTCCCTATCCTTCCTTCACGGTCACGTCTCCGGGGGCAGCTGCCGGTTGCTCCCAGCTCCTCCTCGCTCTGCTTCTGCGAGATTTGTCTTGGCACTCCCACTTCTTGGAGCCAGGTCCTCCCCCTGCCCTGGCTATCGAGATGAGTGGGAGAGGAGGCAGCGCGTGGTTTTGGTCCTGATCCCGGTGCTGAGAATAGGGTCAGTGTTCCTGGGCCCTGGCCTGCACCCCCGGAAGTAATTACCAGAGCTGGACGGGAGAGCCCTCTGCCTGGCCGGAGGGCTGAAACCAGGAGTCACACTTCTCCCCCACACGACGGGTGGGGGTTCAGAAAGCTGCCAGGCTTGTTGGGGAGCAGTGGGGAGGGTGCTGCCAGCACGCAGAACCCTGGAGGGTCACACGGGCCATGTGTCCCTGCTGCGCTCAGAGGGAGCCACGCTTGTTTGCCGTTGGAGGTGTCAGCAGGATGTGAAGTCAGCTGTGCATGTTGAGAGGCTTAAGTCACAATTCCCTTTGTTCTCTCGGTGTCTGGTTTTACCTTAACCCTCAACGAGGCATTTGTGGTTTTTCTCATATTGACACAGAGGCTCACCCTTGTGGCTTTGACTGTGTGCCCTTTGGACATTTCAGTCCCCTGCACCTCTGTGGGGCCGTGGGGCCGTGGGGCCGGCTTGAAGCTACAAGGAGCGCTCCTAGCAGGACGGTGGCAGGGGTGGTGCACGCCTGCCTGTCCTCGCTCTCCTTGGCCCTCCACGTTGTCGACGGTGGGCTCCTCCGGGAGGGGGCAGGTTTCACTGATCTCGTAATTGCCGCTTTTAGCCATGCCTGTCTCTTGGGAGGGGGTGGCCTTAATGAGCACCCCTCCCACCTGTCCCCATCCTCTCTGAGGATGCTCCTTAAGAGTAAGAAAGCCTTGCATTAGTCCTAAGTGCTCACGTCACAGCTGGAGCTGGGGGTGTGCACCTGGCACCACACATGTACCCCTCCTACCAAGTCTTGTCTGGACCATCAGGCCCGCAGTCCAAAGTCCTGGGCCTCAGACCCTTGTGGACCCCTGGCCAAGCCACACGCAGAACCCTGGCTTTCCGGCACCAGGCCAAGCGGGGGCTGGTTGAATCCTAGCTCTGCTCTCCTCTCCCACTGAGGTACAGGGAGGGGCCTCCAGAGCACCAGCTGCTGGTCCCCATGGGTGGTGTCTGTAGTCCCTGTGGACCGCCGCTTCTCATCTGCCAGTGGGGCCAGCCGTGTGGGTTTCTGCTGCCCCGAGTCACCCCCCTCTTCCAAGAGTCCTGCCCTCCAAACCTTGTTTCGGAGGCAGCGCTGCCTCCTAGGCCATCTTCCCCCCCCCCCCGGACTTGAGGCAGAATGCCACAGTGCTGTGGTCTGTGAGGTTGATGTGGGACGTCTTGGTGCATGTTTGCAGGCAGGCACACCCACCATCTTTACGGCTCGGCTCCCCGGCCACGCCTGTGTGTCAGCCTGCCTCCTGACCCCACGTTGGAGTAGTCCCACTACTCTGGGAATCCTTTGTACCCCCACTGCACCTTTTTTGGTCATTCTGTAAGGGCCCCTGTTCTCCTTTGCCTTGGGTGGTGGTGGTAGTATCTGCCTCCAGAGGGCCCTACCGGTTGGGGGTTGAGTGCCCTCAACAAGTACTCTGTTTCTGTGTGTTGAATGAAGGAGTGTGACGTGGGGTGACCCCCTGGTCCCTCAGCCGCAGAGTCAAGGTGTGTGTTTGAAAGGGGACGGTGATCAGGGAGGACAGGTACTGTCCTGGGAGGCTGCAGAGCCCCGTGGAGAGAGGAGGACCCAGGAGAGAGGGCTGTGCTTGCCAAGGGGTGGGCTTGTAGGCCGCAGGTGCCTGGAGTGTGAGCGTCCATGCTGCCTGGAGCGGGTGGGGGAGAGAAGGCCGCCCAGGGGCTGCCAGGCTGGAGAGCCAAGGGGGACAGCAGGAGAGCCCGGACAGGGAGGTGTAACCACTGGTGACCGGGCCCGAAGTGAAGGTGCGCAGAGCTCGGGCCCTTGGGTGCAGGCGCCACCCCGTGCCTGGGAGCCACGCCAGCCTCCTCTCTGCCCTCAGGGAGGTCTCCTCCCAGCCACAGATGTCGGCAGAGTCCCCACCTCACACAGGCTCAAGGTCTCAAGGTAACCAGGAGTGTCCCTGTCCTCTGCCCCGGGGAGGCAGGGGGAAGCACAGCAGACAGACCATCCCAACCAGCGATGGTCAGAGCTGTGGCAGAATCCCCTTCCCATTTCCATTCCTTGTGGAAGGTTCTAGAAAGGCACACAAATAAATGAGTAAAGGCGTAACTGGGCAGAGAGTCTGGAGTCACCTTCTGAGAAGACCTATAGGATCCTGAGAGGGAAGGCGAGTTTTCTGGGTCAGAATCGGGGAACTCAAGCACCTCTTTGCATACCAATAATAAACCCAGCAGTTTTGCCTTGGGTTGGTGTGGGTTTTCCCGGCTTCCCTCTCCCGCAGAGAGAGGGCTGGGTGGTTGCCATAGGAACCACTGGCTGTTGCTTGTGCCCTTGTGTGGGAAGCTACCTCTTAAATCAGCCAGCCTGTGGGGACTGTGCTGAGGCAGGGGTCAGGAGAGACCTGTCTGGAAAACGGGAGAATGTGCTCCTTTCTCCCCATTCCTGGCTTTGGGGAAAGGAGACCAGCCAGCACCCCTTACCCCACCCATGGTGGGATTCTGTCCTGTGCGCGTAGCCCACCCCATCTGTGGTCCCTGCCACTCAGTCGCTGTATGTCTGCCTCTTTCCCCCACCCTCTTCCTGCCCTAGTTCTAGACCCTTCTGCGTACCCTGTTTATCCTGTCTTGCTCGGGAGCCCTCCTGTGCCCCCGGCCCATCCTAGCATACACTCTGGGCCATTCTCCCCGTCACAAGCTCCCCGCTGGCTCTGGAGGCCCCTTCAGATCCCGGAGACCCTCCTCCCAGCTCCTCTTCTCCCACCCCCGCCCGGCCACCCCCTCCCCGCCCCCTGGGCGGATGGCCACCTCTTTACACTTGGATCCCTCCCCCCCACCCCGCCCTGGCCCCCCAGTGGTCACTGTTTGCTGATGACTGGCTGGCTTCTCTCTGTGTCCAGCCCTGGTTCTTATGCCTGGGCCCAGCCAGGGCCTAACCCAGCGCAGGACCTGGGGGCGTTTGATGGGGCAGAGTAGGAGGGGCCCCAGCCACGGGGCCTGATAAAGGCTCCTGCGGAGATGACAGAAAGTGACTGTGTCAGGCAAGGCCGCCCTGCCAGTGGGCACAGTGGCTATTCCTTGAGTTCCTCAGACGTGCAAGGGCGCTAAGACACCGTGAGTTTCCACTCGACATCACCCACTCCGGGGAACCGTCCTTGACCCTGGGCCTCCTCTCCCCTCTCGGGTTGCAGTAAAGCACAAATTAAGCCCCGTCACAAATTTGAATTTTCGGGTGTAACCTGCAGACCCGGGAAAACCCACGCCTGGTTTCAGCCCCGACCTGGCTTCCACATGCGGCCCCCCCACGGGCCGGGTGGGGGCTTTCTCGGGTTTGCTTTCGCTCTGAGTCTCCCGGGCGTCTCTGTGTCGAGGCCTCCAGGCGGCTTCTGAGCAGCTGCTGCCCCAGCGACACGACACTGACCAGGTTTTGCAGAAGGCCCAGTGCCTCAAGGGGCTGGCCTCCTAGGGTCTATGAGCTGTCTTGGAAGTCGCTGTTGCCCGCTGACCTGACTTAGAAGCCAGGCTTAAAAGCAGCTGCTCAGAGGCACAGGGTGCGTTGCAGTCTGCAGAATATGGTCTCCCATTACAAGACTTAGCAACTCGCCAGGGTCACCATTTGCTGCCCTGGGACCTTGCTAACCTGCAGATGTCTAGGGGCCTCAGCTACCCTTTCCCGCTGTGGTGTGTGCATGACCTCTGGGGACTTCCTCCTGTTGCGGGCACAGGTGGGTCACACATGTTTTCTAGGGTCACCTGTGCTGATTCTGTCAAGTCCCCAAATTTCTGTGACCTGGCATTACTATCTAGATTTCTCCCAGTCGAGTTGGGAAGAGTTTCAATGTTAACTTCTTAATACCTTTGGGGGAGGTAGAGGAGGGTGAAGGGAGGATAAATGGTGATGGAAGGAGACCTGACTTGGGGTAGTGGACACACAATATATTAAGAAAAAAACCCAACTTCTAATGACTTGGTCAGTCTCCACCGCACACGTGCATTTAAAAGTACCCGAGAGGCCCTACCCTGAAGATGCCTACTTAATCTGATACCACCCCTGGCTTTTTCAGGGGATTTTGAGTACCAAACTTCTCTTTTTCCTGGAACGTGTTTGATTAAAAAACAAACCTACCTCCTTCAGATCAAATCCCAGTTTGGAAACTGCCCCAAGGAGTGCTGTCTTTGGACTGGGAAGAAATGAATACCGCTTTGAGTATTGCTTTGGGGCTTAAAAAATAATCTGTGCAGGCTTTGTAGACATTTGACTCAAAAGTTTCCCTTCCTTATTGTTAAGGAGGATGCACAGTGGGTGTGTATTTTTGGCTTGGAGAATTCTTAGCCACTTGTGGCCCAGGCTGCCAGTTGCCTTTCTGGCTGCAGCGTGGAGATAAAGGATTAACATGGAGATGTGTTTTCCATTGTCTGCAGAGACGAGCCATCCTGGGCTGGGAGCCAGGTGGGGCAGCAGGGAAGGGAGCCTGGCTTGGGACCTGAAGTGGGTGTCCCAGTGCGGGGGCAGGCTCTAGTCAAATACCAGGGGCTCTCGGCGCCAGACCCCGGGACCTTAGCGGTCTCCAGTCCTCATGTAAAAGATGGGATAGACCCCGAGGCTGCAGACAGGGAGGATGATGGCCCTGCGTCACACAGTGGCAGTGCCAGGCCCCTGACCCAAGGCCCTCTACTCTCTTCAAAGCACCACTGTTTTGAAGTTCTTACCTAGGCCCCCTGTTCCGGGGGCTGTAAAAACGGCAGCTGCCAGGTGTTCGGTGTTTGCAGCACGGACTAGGCGGGGGTGGCTGCCTCACCCGTGTCCGCGTCCAGAGTGGGCTCTTCAAAGGGACTGAAGCCTAACTCCCTGCCTGGCACCCTCCGGTGGCCGGAGATGCGTTCCCAACTCCTGATCTTGCCCTTGGAGGCTCGGCGCCCCCTCGCCCAGCTCCGTGTCCCCCTTGCCCTGGCACCCACTAAGTGCCACCTCTGCCCGGGGTCCCTCGCTCGCTTTCCTCTTGCCTTGGAGCCCTCTTCAGGTCCCAGCTCAGGTGGCGCTTCCTTAGGGAGGCCTTGCGCTGGTTCCCCGGGCTGCCATGACACGTCTCCACAGACTGGGGCCTTCGGAAATTCCTTCCCTCGCTGCTGTGGGGGCTGGAAGTCCAAGGTGAAGGCGTCAGCAGGGCTGGCTCCTTCTGTGGCTGTGAGGGAAGAACCTGGCCTCTTCCCAAGAGGCTCTATTTCCTGTTCCTGTCACATTCTGATGGAGCCTGCTGGGCTGGCTGCAAACTCAGCTGCCGTGAAGCCTCCAGGCCTCTCTCACGGTGCCTGTCCTGGGTGGGAACAAGGGCATCCGCATCACCTTACCTGTCTGTGGGTGTGCGTGTCCTTGCTTGCTCCGTGGCCCCTCGACTTTCTCACCCTGTCAGGCTCAGAGTGTCTGCAGCTTCTTCCTGGGGCCAGTGGGAACTTCTGCAGAAGTCCTTGGCTGGGGCTTCTCCAGTGGGCCCTGTGGAATAGTCCCCCCACTCTGAGCTG
The DNA here is from genome assembly GCA_039655065.1 of Glossophaga mutica. Taxonomy (NCBI): domain Eukaryota; kingdom Metazoa; phylum Chordata; class Mammalia; order Chiroptera; family Phyllostomidae; genus Glossophaga; species Glossophaga mutica. Next base: position 8,574,097 of record CM077303.1, read on the forward strand.
AACATCGGTGTACTGAGCTTGCTTGGGGGTACAGCTTAGGCCCTGGGTGGGTGAGTGGGGTAGTGTGCTGAGGACGAATGAGGTGGTGGGGAAAGGAGCAGGGAAGAGTTTGGTCAGAAATTCCTTGGGCCTGCCCCCTCCTGGCAATGACCTTGGCCAAGTTACCGAATCTGTCTTTGTTTTCTTAATGGAGGATGTAGGTAACGTACCTGGGGGGTGCTGGTTGTGTGAGTGCTTAGTAAGTACTATGTGAGTGAATGGGGGAGTGGGGTGGCTGGACGGTATGTAGGAGTCTCCAGCGCTGGGGAATGAATTCAACATATGTTTGCTGTTCCCTGGCACAGCTGGCACCGTGCCAGGCCTTCGTTGGTCACGGGGAGGAACAGGGCACAGTCGCCAGTCTCAGTGAGGGCGCACAGGCCAAGGAGAACGCTCTTTCTGCAACTCCCTCATGGTGGAAGCATCATGCCTGGGACCCAGTCCGAACCCAGACGGCAGTCACTAGTTGGCCAGCGGAGGTGGGGGGGTCCAGCAAGAACCGGATGGGTGAGGAGGATCTGGAGGGACCAAGAGCAGAGCAGGCTCCGGGAAGGGAGGGCTGACGCCCCGCCCCTCAGATTGCCCCCCCCCCCCCCCCCCCGGCAGGAGTGAAGCTCTACCCGCACCGTCTCCTCAAGTGTGCAGGCCGGCGTCCTTGGCTCCGTTTTACAGACAAGGAGACAGAGGCCACTGCCTGCAGGCCCAGGCTCTGTCCGCAGCGCCGCCTTCCTCCCTTCATGCCAGCAGTGGGGCCTGGCGTTGGGCACGCAGTGACAGAGGCCCTGGGCGGTTTCCCGGCTGGGTGCGTTCGTCAGCACAGGCTAAGCTAAGCCTCTGGAACAAACAACCCTGATACCTCAGAGGCTTTAGTTCTTGTTCCTGCCACGTTCCGATGGAGTCTGCTGGCCTCTCCAGCGTACTGTTTATACTCTAGCTGACTGTTTCCACACCCCCTCCCCACCCGCTGCTGCTGTCCTATTGTTTTGCCTCCCAGGGGCGTTAGGAGGATTAGATGCAACAAGTTGCGTAATGTGCCCAGCACCGTGCCTGGGAACACCCTACCCATCTTGGTTGTCCGGGTGGAGGTGATTATTAGGAGCGTGCTGGCAAGGAGCCACACAGGGCAGAGAGGCTTGCACTGATTGCCATGGAGACGACCAGCCTCCCCTAAATCCAAAGGAAGAAAATCCCAGTCGCTGATGTCTGTGCAGCGTGTGCAGCTGCGTCTACGTGGGGACCTGGTGCTTGTCCCTGCAGTGGGGGCCAGGGATGGCTATAGGAAGGGTCTCGCTGCCCTCACTCTGCAGGCAAGGAAACAGGCTAGGGGAGGTGAGGGAAGTGCCCTGGCCTCTGCCCTTCTGCCCAGGGTAGCGCTGTGTCTGGGGTGGCTCGCGGAGAGAGGGGACCGCTGGGCAGGAGGACTCTGGGGGTTTTTCTGCCTGCAGCCTGGAGACAGGACAGTAACAGCACGCGCCACGCTTCCTGCCTTGGCCTTGGGCTCTCCTCCCTGTGGTCTGGGTCTGCCGGCCCTTTCCGTGTCCCTTTTATTTTTCTCTTTTCCAAGTATGTGTGGTTGGTCCTTCCCCCTCAGGACAGGACCCAGCCGGTGCCTGGCATGTAGCAGGAGGGTCCGGGGCCCAGCACCGGACTCCAGCTGCGGCTCCGCTCTGAACCGCGGAAGTAGCCGGCATGGCCGAGCTGCACAGGGTGGAGGGACTCATCTTACAGATTTAGGGGTGGGCTTTTCTGGGGTGCTGGGGAGCAGCCACGGTGGCGGTGTGGCTTTCTGTTCAAGGTTTCTGCCTTCTGATCTTAAGGGATTGGACAAGCACTCTTTCCCTTACAGGGTAAACCCCTGTCATCACCCAAATACTAAATTAGAATTTTAAAAAATAACCCCAACAAAAGTCCAGCCGTAACCTGGTCAGTTACCTGATGAAGCCCATTTACTACCCACCCCCCACCCCGGCTTCACTTCCTGTGTTTGAACGCACGGGAAAAGAAGGACCTACCAGACGCTGTTAGGCCCGGCTAGGCGGTGTTGGGTTCACAGCCCCAAGTCGGCGCAGATCGAAACCGCGTTGTTACGTTTCATTCGCGCCGCGTGTCCATCGCGGGTCCGCTGGGGCCTCGGTCCCTCGCAGCTGCTCAGCAGCGCATCGGGGTGTTGCCAGGCCCCTACCAGCCGGCGGGCCAGGAGCGGGCTCCGCAGGTCCTGGCACTGGCAGCTAGGTGCTCCGCCCAGGAAGTGAGGCGTCTCACTCGTCCTCACAGCTCATTGGCCAGAACTAGTCACGTGGTGGCACCCAGTTACGAGGGAGTCGGGAAGAGAGTCCTGCCATGTGTCCCGAAATGCCCCCCGCCCGCCGCCCGCTCCCGTAATGACTACGGTGCCCAGAACCCGCCTGTTCTTGGGTCATCGACCCCTTCCCAGTGCTGTCCGCAGCCGATGCGGTTTCACAGGACTGCGAGCACGCGCCCACGCCCGTCTCCGCGGGACCCCTCGCCGACGTCGCAGCAGCCCCTTCCGGTCCTTCCGGTGGGGGCGTGCCCGTCGTTACGTGGCTGGCGCTCCTGTGGGATGGGTGCTCTGTGACTTTCCTCTTGGGGATGGGCCTCCGTGAACCTGTTGGGCCAGGAGTGGTTTTCGCCTGTTGACCTTTTTCTCAGGCCAGTAGTATCCCAGGAGGGACTTACTGGGTCAAAGCGTGTGGCCTGTTTCTCCTTTTAGTCTGCTCTTGAACCTGGCTCTCTAGCACTGGATGCAGCCCAGGGTTTTCTTAGCTCCTTGAGATTGAGGGTGTATCCTGTTCTTCAGGAGCTGTGCTTGCTGAGCGGGTGTGACCTTTCTGCTTCTTTGAAACTGAGTTGGCTTGCAAACTGCCAGAAGTTTGGTACCTTTATCCTGAGGCCGTTTAGTCCACTTGGCCCCTGATCTTCTCGGGGAGAAAGGTTACTTAATTCACTCTTCTGCGTACCCCCGATTGCTGTTCACTCTGTTACTCTGGTAATTACACACGGGTTACTGAGAAATTGGGGAACTGGGTGAGGGAACATTGGCCACAGTCCCCCTCCCCGGCCTGGGGCAGAGGCTGCTGGGTGGCCAGCCCTATGGGACCCTCAGCTCCTGGCCACTTTGAAGTCCTTCCGGTGTCACTCTTGCCCAGGGTGTGGAGCCAGCTGCCCCTAATACACGCTGCCTCCTGCTAGGCCAGGCTCTCTTTTGAAGTCTGTCCCTGAGGCACCAGCCCCCACTTTTCAAAAGAGACCTGCTTCTGCTTGGGGAGGCCTTTGAACATTGGAGGTGTCAGTTCCATCCCCGATCCTCAGATCCTTGGAGAGTGCAGGGGAATAAATCAGACCCACGCCGCTCGCCTTTCATCTGGGCCGATTTATCTGGGCCTTGGTTGAGATAAAACTTTTGATCTAGTGATTTCCACTTGAAGTCACAGCTGAAAACACACCACTCTGCGGGTGTGAATTGAGGGAGAAGGGGATGGAAAGAAAGCTCCACGCACCAGGGACCCTTTTTGGTTTAGAAGTTAATTTTGTGGCTTTGGTAGGAGAGGGGCCTGGGTTCCCAAGCGGGACTCTCTGTGACCCTGGGCAAGCCACTGAGCTTCCCTGTGACTCAGCATCCTCATCTGCACCTCAGGTGCTTGTTAGAGTTGTAGGTAGCCCAACCTAAGAGTTTTAAAATGTCAGTCATCGTTAACAATGATGATAAATTTTATTGTGGCAACAGACAGTTTTGAGGAGTGTAATGTGAGCTAGTTCAAGTGACCTAGCTTTGTGAAGGTCAAAGTCTGGGCTGTACTCGAGCTCTCGACAGAGTCGGGAAGGTGCCCACCGGGTCAGTAAAATGTGAGCGGCTCCAAAGGGGAAACGCAGGAGCGGGCGTTGGTCGAGGGCTCGCTGAGCGCTGAAGGAGGAACGCACGCTGCCTGCACGGCCCCTCTGCTCTTCCGCACAGGCAACGCTTCTGACGCCAGCTGGTGGGAGTTTTCTCCGTGGCAGGCCGTTCTGCGGCACCCGCTGTGTGTCCTGCAGCGTGGCTCAGTTGTGACACCACCCCCCTGGAGACAGCATCCGATCGCAGAGGTTAGAGGACTCAGTTCCACAGCATTGCTCTCCCTGGCCCCACCTGCCTCCCTTAGATGCCAGTCTCAAGTTCAGGTTGTTACTACCTGTGCTCCTGATCAGTTGGCTAAAATGTGGAGGTTTCCACAGCCCCATCCTTGGTTTGATTGATTTGCTAGAGCGGCGTGCAGAACTCGGGAAACCAGTTCCCTAAGTGTTTACCGGCCTATTGTAAAGGGACACGAGGAAGGACACAGTTGAACATCCAGATGACAGCGGTGCATGGGGTCAGGTGTGAGGGAAGGGGGCGCAGCCTCCACGCTGTCTGGGGGCGCAGCCACTCACCAGCACCTCCGTGTGTTAAGTAGCCCAGAAGTTCCCCGACTACCCACCTTACCCTTGAGATTTTTAATGAAGCTTCATCACATGGCCATGATCCATCAATTGACTTAATTTCTGGGCCCTCTCCCCTTCCTGGAGAACGGGGGATGGGGCCAAAAGCTTCTCATCATGGCTTGTTCTCTCTGGTGACCAGCCCTCACCCAGAAGATTCTGGTGAAGTCTTCTGCTTCACCAGAACAGAAGACTCTCCTGCCTCCCGTCACCAGGAAATTCCAAGGGGTGGTTATTTCACAGCTGTACTCGTTGAGAGTGGATGTGACTAGGGAGATCTCGGCAGGTCCTTTAACCTCTGTACCTCTCTCATGGGTCCCCAGCTCAGCCTGCTGTGAGACTTCAACAATGTAATGCGTGTAAAAGTGTTTAGAGCAGAGCCCAGCACAGAGCGAGTGTGTGAGAGCTGAGCGATAGTGCTAGGATTAAAATCGAGGCTCCGAGAGAGATCACGTGGGCCTGGCCTCACACCCACCTGGCGCCCAAGCTGGCTTCCCTTGCAGCCTCCTGAGCTGGCACGTCAGTGGTAGCTGGCCCGGGCCGCTTGGAGAAGTGTAGACTGTTTTCGGGTCAGACACCACATTGAGCTTCACATCCCGAGAGGATGCGCAGCCCGGGCACTGGGGCCGCAGCCAGGTTTCCTGAGTCCCCAGCATCCCCGATGAACCCAGGGTTGGTTGCCTGTTTCTTTCATGTCTAGCTGGTTATTGATCATGTCAGAGAAGCATGTCGGGAAGTGTGGGAGAGAAGGGAGAGCTGGGAATACAGCCTGGAGAACCCCTGCTTTTGCTCTCATTTTGACCTCCTCTCATGCCCCCATGTTCTCCCCTTTGGGGGCTGTGTAAGACAGATCTCAGCCAAGGTCACCGGGGATCTCGGGGTCTGGTAGCGTCAATGTTACAGAAAAGACTTTATAATGGGAAGTAATGGCACAGTCCTGGGGGGACGTGGGAGAAACCAGGGAGCCATTCACTGGTTCTTCCTGCCTGGGGTGGGGTGAGTTGAAAAGTCTGGAAAAGGATCGAACTTTTGAGCTGGGACTTGGAAAACAAGTAAGCTCACTACCCGGATGAAGGGCTCAGAGGGGTGGGGGCGGGGCATTCCAGGCTGCCTCTCTCCCCCGAGTTTGCTTCCAGAGTGAGCCCGCTTCCCCTACGGCTGCCTGGGAGCCCTGAGGGGAGAGGGCAGGGGCCTGGCACACAGGAAGTGCCCAGGAAATGCTTGTCAAAGCAACGAGTGAGCGAGCAGGAGTGTTGTCCTGAGCCCTGAGCGGCGGTCACACCCTACATGGGCCCACACTGCCCTGTGCCCCGTACAGAAATGGACGGTTCTAGTCCACCGGAGCCGCCCTGCGTGGTCCTAGGGAGAACAGAGGAGCATCCTCACTTTATCAGTGGGGAAACAGAGGCCCAGGGCAGTTACGTGGCGTGCTCCGGCCCAGGGGCAGCTGAGCCGAGGTGGGTTTCCTGGCGCCTGCTATGCCCGCTGTCCTCCCAGCCAGGTCGGGGGGAAGGTGGGCCGTGGCTGCCTTGGCTGTTGCGCTGGGCATGATTGGGCTGCCTGTTTGAAGTTAGGGGTGACTTCCCAGCCGTGGGGATTGGCAGGCTTTTGTTTCACGCCTCCCGGCCCTCCCCCACTCCAGGCTGCCTCGCTGCCCAGTCGCTGCTGAAGGAACACTGGGCTCTTGTTTCTCCCGATGCTGAGCTCTGCACAGACAGCATCCGCCATTGGCCTCCCGGGTGGCGTGATGGGGAAGCGTGGTGCCTGCGGACCTCCTCTGGCCACGGCGGGCGGCCCTGTCGTTGAGACACCTCGTTACTTGCTGAGGGGGACCAGTCAGACCCCTTCCTCTGAACGGAACAACACGCCCCTGGGACAGTTCCCTTCTCTGGGGGCAGACTGTGGTCAGAGAGACAAAACGACACAATTGAAATGAGCTGGCTTCCGCCCGAGCCCCTGTACCCACCCCATCTGGGAAGCCTCTGGGGTGTGTCCCCCTCTGAGTGTCCCCTCCTCTGTAGCACCCCCTTCCCCCCAAGGGTCCTCTCCTCAGATGCATCCTGTCCTCTGAGGGTCCCCCTCCTGAGAGGGCAGCCTGTCTCCTCCTTCCCAGCCAGTGCGGGGAGACCAAAGCCCCCTCAAGACGTTTTCAGGGGGATCGAGGCTTGTCTGGTCACCTGAGTGAAGCGGGGCTGCAGAGAGAGCCTCTAAGAAACCCCGGCAGCTTTGCTGAGGCCTCAGCAAAGACGCTGCGGCCGGAGGTGGCCGAGCAGGGGCCAGAGCAGGCCCGATGTGTGTCCCGAGTTGCTGTTCTCATGAAAGGCATAAAAACTGGCATAAAAACGCTTGGAAAATACACAAAAGAAGGTGGCCGTCGTCCAGAGCTCAACTGTTTACCTTCCATGGAGTGGCCAGGAGTTCGGAGAGCTTGTTTCCCCAAACAGCCGTGGTTGTCAGGTCTGCAGGCCCCGGCAGCTGCCAGGCGAGGATGAGCCAGGGCCGTCTCGTCCGCCGCCTCCTTCGCCACACCCACTGGGACCCCAGGGCTCCGCCCGGGCTGCTTTCTGCCCCTCGTGCTGCCCGGAGACCTGGGAGGACCTCGTGGGGGTGGGGTTTCCGGGCGGCCTGGGGGCACACCGCCCGGCCTGCCTCCGGGGACCCGGTTCTGTTCGGTGTGCAGCTGTCTTGGTCTGAAACCATCGGCCCCAGTTCTGTGGTGCCTGTTGGCGGTGGGACCACGGGGCACAGCAACAGTGGGCTCGTGTCGGCGGCACCATCTGAGAAGTTGCTGTCTTCGCCCTCGTTATTACCGCTTCGCCCCGACTTCTCTGTCTTCCTTCCGAGTCCGCTTTTTCTCTGGGGAAGGGGGTCAAATGGGAACGTAGGAGCGAATCTGCAGCAGAACCAGAGAGGCCCTGGCAGTTTCCTGTTTTGTTTGGAGGGAAACTGAGGCCCAAGGTAGCCTGGCAGCCTGGCGGGGGCCAGAGCCCATGGGTGTTGCTTGTCGGCTCTTGTCCAGGCCCCAGCTGGGCCACGTCCCAACTGTGTGGCCTTGCCGGCCATTTCTCCTTCTGGGTCCTCGGGGTCCTGGTGTGTGACGGGGGAATGCCGTCCTCCATGTCTGGGCTTGCTGCGGGGATAAGCACCTCTCCCTGTCCCGGGGCCCCGGAAGAGGGGGTCGGCTTCACAGCGGGTCTGCGTTTAGTGTTGTTGTGTTGTGTTTTGCTTTTGTTTTGCATGTGTGCTACTCCCCTTGGGGAGGGGAGCCTTCGTTATTTTCTTACTGTGAGGTCCGTGGACTTTTTCTTTTTAATAGGGGAAGTCTCTCACCATCTTTCCTGGCAGACAGTGAAAAAGAGGAGTACGGGTGCCGGCAGGGAAGAGCGGGGCAGTCCGAAGCTTCGACCAGAAAGGAGTTTACACCAGGGAGGATGGCCAGGTCCAGGCAGGGTCTCGGGGACCACCAGGAGATGCTCAGGCCCCCTGGGAGCAGTGGGCTGGCAGCACCCCAGGCCTGCGGGGACAGTGAGGGGAGGGTGGTGTGGGAGCCCTAGTAGAAATAGCAGTGGCCTTGGAGAGGGGGCTGCCCTGCTCATGGGGACCGAGGCTGTGAGGATGGTTCACAAACACCCGGATTTCTCTCCCTTTCTCCTCCTCATCTCCTGCTTGCTGGTGCCTTCGATTGGCCAGACTTGGCCAGAAGCCGTAGGACAAGGGAGCCAGGTGGTTGTGGCTCTGGAGGACCGCTTCCCAGGGCACCACGTGGGCACAGGGTGGGGCCCCGCACGACAAGCGCAGGTCTGCGTCGCAGCCCTGTCACTTCCTCGCTGAGACCCTGGGCAGGTGTCAGAAGTCCATGTTCCCCACCCGTCTGTGAGATTGCCCCTCTGCACACGGTTGGAAAATGATGGATGCACGTGAAGTTTCCAGCACGGCGCCTCCTGGAGCTGTCATTTGCAGCTGTCGTTGTGATTTCTCTACTAGGGACTGTGAAACAGTCAGCCTGGAATCCCAGAGGGAGCCCCTGGGGGTGGGGCTGAGGATAGGGCTGGGGCTGGTGGCCTCATCTGGCTTCTCCTGAGGCCATCCAAGGGTCAGCCAGGTGCCGGGCCGGCTGCAGGCGGTGGTGTCCGCGTGCCGGGCAGCAGACATCTGGCAGGTCAGGTAGCGAGCACGGTGTCAGGCTGCCCTGGCTGTTGGCAGGCGGGCCTGCCTGGGGTCAGGTGATGCCAACGGTGTCCACCGGCGTCTGTGCTCCCCAGGGGCCCGTCTTCATAACCTCATGCTCTTGGAAAAGTAAACGCGTTGCCAGCGGGTCAGGGCACACAGGGCCCCGAGGGTCACCGGCAGCCTGCACTCCTTCGCTCCTTCGCTGTGTTCACGTGTCGTGATGGGCCCTGGCGCCAGTGTGACGTGTCAGCGGCGGAGCTCTCGCGTTTGTGAGGATCTCGGCTTTGCTGAGACTTTGCGTCGATGCATGCAGTGTCCCCTTGGATCTCAGAACACATCCCGCTGGTCGACTTCAGCGGTGTGACTTCACCTCCCTGAGCTCTGCCCAAGACCCCAGGTTGTCAGGCAGACGGGGCGTGCTCAGTGCATGCCCTCGCTGGAAAGGGGCTCCACGGCGGTGCTCGCTTGACCTGCGGATTCCTCGTCACCTGGATTCCGTGTGTGTGTGTTTCTGTACCCTGGGTAGCGTGGGGCTCGGGGACAGGACAGACACGGGGCCTGACCTGGGGGAGTTCTAGGATCTTAGTGGGCTCATCCCGTTTGTCCTGTTTCCCGGGAGTGCCAGCCCCGCCGCACACTCTCAGTGCTGCGGGGACGTGCAGAGGGCGGCGAGGGAATAGGGCCGCGGGCTTGGGTGCTGAAGTTCTTCTCTGTGTCCTCCCTCACAGCTGAACCTCAGCCGGCCGATCGAGGAGCAGGGCCCCCTGGATGTCATCATCCACAAGCTGACCGATGTCATTATCGAAGCCGACCAGAACGACAGCCAGTCCCTGGAGCTGGTGCACAGGTTCCAGGTGAGAGAGGATGGTGCGGAGGGAAGGGCTGGGCGCTGGGAAAGCTCCCGCAGCTGTCTGGCTGTGTGCTCCCCAGAAGTGGCTTTGCCGCTGCCAAGACATGGGCTTGTGGTCCAGCACCTCCCTGCCAGGGCCTCCGTCTGGCTGGGTGTGAAATGGGATTGAACCAGGCGTGGCTGGCAACCCCTCCGCCCTCGGCCTTCGAAGACCTGGTTTACTGATCAGAGTCCTGCCGAGTCCAGGTGCGCCTGCACACGCCCTCGAGCACACGCCACCACAGGCTGGGGCCCGAGTTGGCACACGGCGTGGAACCTCTCTCCATGCTTGAAGAAAGGGGCCCCTGGGGCCTCAGAACTGAAACAGCCACACTTGGCCCCAAGTCCTGCCCTGGTGGAAACCCCCCCCTCAGTGCTCGGCGCCTCGACCCCACGTGCTGGTCCCCGAGCGTGGACCATGCATCCTCTGGGCCGTCCCCGCCGCCCGCCCCCTTTCCCCGGCAGCCTGGGGCCTGGCCCCACGGTGACCTGCCCACCTCCTGGGGAGGTGCTGCCTTCGCCCCCACGGACTTGTCCGTGTCTTCTCCGTGGTGGACAAGAACGTGATTCATTCCTCTGGAAAGGGACCCCAGAGGCCATGAAAAACAAGGTCATGTTATCAGTGAAAGTGCAACTGAAACAGAGGACCTCCCCCGGGGGTGGGGAGGGACGCCTGAGCTAGCACTTTCCAGCGCGGGACCCCGGCCTTCTGTCTGTCTTTATCAGGACAAAGGGGCCTCTCTCTGCCACACAGTAGCCGCCCCCACCCCCACACTGATAGCATTTTCTCTCTCCCCTGCGCTCAGGGTCTGTGAACGAGGCCTCTCCCTCCCTTCCCCAAGGCTCTCGCCACCTCCCTGGCTGACGCCACCACGGATTCCTGCTTCCTCCGTGCCAGCGGCCCCAGATGCAGGTGTGGCCTGGCTGTCACCCTGCCGGTGGCCCCCAGCCTGGGGGAGGGGGCGCTGTGCTGTCCCCATGGGGTGCTCTCCAGGGCCTTTGCCTTGCCTGTGGCCTGAAATGGTTCCCCAGGCCGGGGGAGGCCGGGGGAGGCTGGGGGAAAGGCGTGTGCGGGCTCCTCCACGCCCTCGCTGAGCCTGCTTCCTTCTCGTGAAAGGGTGTTAGTACCAGGACCCGTCACGTGGTGTTGGGACGAGTGAGGGACACGGTGCCCAGAAGGAGCTTCACACGGGGCTCAGGCCCCAGCGCGTGCAGCTTGCCCTCATTGCGATCACACGAGCACCCCGAGCCGTAGTCTCTTCTGGAACATGGGGAGGCGGGGCGTTCCTGCTCCCCCACGTGGGCAGGCTGCTGCGAGGAGTTAGGCCCTTGGACGTTCAAGTTCCTAGTGCTGGCTGAGTGCTTCCATTAGTGCTCGGGTCCCTGCTGTCCTCCGAGGTAAAGGACTGCAACCCTCAGCCTGTCCCCTGCCCTGGGAGTTGGAGGGCAGCCACCCTGGGGCCTTACCCCGCGGCCCCTGCCCCCCGCACACACACCCCCCACAGCCCAGGGCAGGTGCTCACTGCGCAGTGTGCCTTGTGTTCCTGGTCGTGACAGAAGAGAAGGTCACAAAGAGAGCGGGGCAGGGGGACGTGGGGGACAGGCAGCCTAAGGTTTTAAGCACCGAGTGCTTTCCCAGGGAGGTCTCGTTGGGTCCCTGGAGCCTGCCCCCGCCACCCCTCCCTCCCCGGGCACACACACCCAGCCCTCCCTCCGGTGACCGAGGTGACCTCAGGACAGCCTCCAGCCTTGGGAGTTCTGGGGCTAGCTCTCACGCGGTCTGTTCTTCTGCAGGGAGCCGGATATCTGATAAGGCCAGGCTGTGTCCTCCTTTGTGGAGAGAACAATCCTTTGGGGAAAAGGGTGACAGGCACTTCCCAGAGGCCCCAGGAAGCGAGGAGGCAGGCGGAGGGTGGTGCAGGGAAGGGCCCAGGGGCGCGGGCTGAGGGCCAGGGGAGAGGCCTCCCTGCCACCGGGCGCGGGGCACGGGAGGTGCAGTCCAGAGCCAGACCAGATAGAGGGACACTTGATCTTGATCACGTGCTGTTTTCAGATTCCTGCTTTAAGGTTTTTGAGACACTAGCAAGGATGTGTGGGCTGAGGTGGGAGGAGGGGTGCGGGGTCCAAGGAGGCCGAGGGAGGGGGATCTCGGAGGCGGGAGGTCAGAGCGGAGGTGGGAGGCAGAGCCAGGGCCTGGCCGTGCCTCACGGAGTGAGAGGGTTTGGCCCGCGGGGGCTCATCTCCGAGGGCCTTTGGCAGAGGCTCTGTTCAGGTCGCCGGGGAGGCGGTTGGGGGTCGGGGGGGACCAGTGAGTTTCTGAGGTGTTCCCGGCAGCCCTGAGGCATTCTGCCTGTGGGATGCGCCCACCAAGCCTGCAGGGCCTGGGACTGAGCGCTCAGAGCGGAGAGGCTGGGCTCTTCTCCTGGCGGCCCTTTGTGGACCAGTTAGAGAGTGTGGACCTGGGGCTGATTGCTGATCACTAAGGCTGGTTGCCATAGAAATCAGCCCTAAATTAAAAAAAAAAAAAAATTTGACCTCCGGGCCTTGGCTTGGAGAACCTTCAGGATGACTCAGTTGTTTTCCTGTGCCAAGTTCATGCCTGGTGCCAGCAAGGCCCTGCCTGATACGCAGTCACCAGCGAACAGACCTGGGCACAGGTCCCTCAGGGGCTGTGTCTACAGGGCCCATGTTCCCCGGGCCCAGGGGCATCCGGGGCCCCCTGTGAGGTGTGGCAGGGGAGCAGTCCTCTCGCTGCCCCTTCCAGCCCCACAGTTGCCCAGAGGGTTTCAGTGATCGTGTTCCATGAGGCGTGCGGAGCAGGCCAGGTGGATCTTCTTGGAATTTTCCCTGGATGAGCTTAGCTGGAAGGATATTGTCTCCTAAATGGTCCCCGGATCCCTAGTCCAAACACGAGGACAACTTCCTGTGCAGAGGCACCCAGTTTGCTGAGCTGCCAGCCCGAGGGGAGACTGAGAGAGGGACACCGGGAACGGCCCCACGGCCCCAGAGTGATGGGCAGAAGTGCAGAGCTGGTCACCGAAGGGCCTGGCTTAGCGCTGGCCCCCGCCCTCTCAAGGACGGGGTGGCGAAGGTCCAGATAATGCCTAGTGCGGCCCGGGAGACTGTGAGGCTGGCCCCCGCCTTCCTCTCCAGTCTCATCTCGCCCCACCTGCCCCTTTGGTGCGGTGCTGGCCCTCGCGCAGGCTCTGAGCTCTCACCCACCTAGCGCCTTGGCACAAGCCTCTCCCTTGTTCAGGATTCATCCCACCCCCGCCCCAGCTCAGCTCAAGTGCCCTGTCTTCAGGGGCGGCTCCCTGATTGTCCGACTAAGGACCTCTCCCCCATCCCAGACCCTCATAACCCTGCTGCACCCCTCATTTCCCTCCGTTCGGAAGGTCGTCCGTTGTTCTTTATCTGTTGCCGCTGCCCGTCTCTCCATTCGGGGGTCAGGTCCCCAGGGGCCGGGGTTGCGTGCCCGTCCCTGGCATCCCCACTGCCACACACGGGCCTCCTGTTTGTGGAGCGGGAGAACCTCATGGGTGCGGTCTTGTGCAGGGCACCCTGACGGGTCAGCAGAGGGGGAGTCAGCAGGTCCAGGGGGGTCAGCAGGGTCCCCGAGGCCATAGCTGTCTGTGGGTGCGGGTGGCATGCCTCCAGTGTCAGAATGCCCATGATGGGGTAGGGGAGAGGCTCAGAGGAGCTTGTACTTTACCCTGCAGGCGGGGGTGGGGGTGGGGGTGGGGAGGGGGATGATAAGATCAGTTTAAATTGGCTGAGGGAGGCCCTGCCTGGGGCCGGGCGGGGATTACCAACCCAAGATGAACTCTGAGCTGTCACTGGAGCCTGGCGGTTTCTGAGATGACGAGGGAACCCCGTCCTCACCGCCCCCCCCCCCCCGGGCCCGTGGTCCCCAGCTCCCTCCTCTCAGCTGCGACAGGCCAGCCTTTGAGCAGCCTGGGTCAGGCTGGCACCCCACTCGCCTGCGGGTCCCATCCGCCGTTTGACAGCGTGGAGTGAGTGGGTCTGGGCAGGGCGAGCTCTCCTCACTGTCAGGGAGGCAGGTGGAGCGAGGACACAGCACTGGATGGTCTTCACCAGCCGCGCCCCTACCCCCGCTTTTAAAACGGGTTTACTGAGATACAATGTTTCGGGTGTACCCACCATCCCGTGTTCCCCGTGCACGCCACTCGCAGACACGAGCAGCCGTCGAAGTCACCGCAGTCGGTCCTGGAGCGTTTGCGGCCCCTCGGAAGCAAGCCCCGCACCCTCACCCGCACCACTCCCGCTCCCAGCGCGAAGCAGCCCCGGCTTTCCGGCAGTGAATCGCCCCGTTCCGCGCTTCCTCAGGAGTGGGTCGTAACACGAGGTCTTTTGTTCCGGCCCCTTTCACTTAGCGTGCTGCTCCCGGGGCTCATCGTCGTGGGCGCCCGAAGCGGCCTTCCGCCTTTTCCCCGACGGAAGGATGTCCCGTTGTCTGGCTGTGTCCGCGTTTCTCCAGGCGCGGCCCGGGGAGCCTCGGTGGCTCCCGTCGCTGGGCCTGCACGACGGGCCTGGCTGTGAACACTCACCCACGCTTTGCGTGGACGTGCGTTTTCACTGCTCTCGGGCAGACACGCCGGGGCGGAGTTGCCGGGTCATGGGGTGGGTTGAGGAGCCACCAAACCCCTCCCTGGTGGCTGCGCCATCGCACAGCCTCGTCAGCAGTGTGTAAGGGTTCCAGTCTCCCCGACTTTGGTTCCAGCCGTCCGAGGGGGTGTGGAGTTGTGTCTGTGGCTAACGGCGCCAGGCATCTCGTCGCGTGCTTGCCAGCCATTTGTCCGTCTCCCTTGGCGCTCTCCTTGGACTTCACGTGCAGGTGTCCAGAGCCCCCCCGGTTTGCCTTTTCCTCCTTTAGGCCCGCCCCCCCCCCCATAGCAGCGTGGTCGGGAGCACTGATGGTGGCCTGTCGCCCTGGTCCAGAGCTTTCCCGTCACGCCATGCTGGCTGGCCTTTGCTTGTCTCTTAACTTCCTCTGTACTTCAGTTCCCTTGTCTGTAGAACCTGCACAACTAACTGCACCCACCTCCCACGGCCGGGGGGCGGGGTGAGTGTGTCCGCACACGCCCAGCATCCAGAGCACCCGGGTGTGGCGGTCCTGGGGCCTCGAGGCAGACATCTGCTGGACTTGGGAGCAGACCACATGACCTGTCCCTTCCTAGAAGTACGGCTGCAGGCGCCTTCACCTCTTGAGGAGGGCAGGACTTTCAAGGTCCTTCCTGCCCCGTCTGTCGGTCGGGACCCCGCCAGGCTCGGCCGGCTGCAGTAACAAACAGCTCCCGGGGCCCCGCCCAGGCAGGGTGCTACCTCGGGTCCCACACACCTCCTCGGAAGGCTGGCTGTGCTGCGGGTCTGGGACTCGGGATGAGGGGGCAGCTACTGACAGGTCGTCAAGGCAAAGGGAAGAACACTCAGTGAAGCTCCTTCTGGCTCTTGTTTCTGCCCCAAAGTGGCACGTGCTGTGGACTCTGGCATTTTAGTGGCCTCGCCGATCCTCAAGGCCACGGCTGGGCCCGGGGCGGGAGGGGGGTGAATCCTGAGCAATAACATACAGCAGCCCCACAGATGTCTTTCCCCCTGAAACCCAGAAGAGGCCATTAAACTGGCCCGTGGGATTGGTGGGGGGATTCAGTGATTAACGTGCATGGTGCCCTAAAAATAGTGCCTGCTCCAGGTGTGGGTAAGCATTCAAGGAGGCTGTGATTATGGAAGTGCCCCCAAATGGGAGCTGTGCTCCGTGACGGGGGAGGGGAAATGGGGACTGATTTTAGCTTAAGGAATGCACACGTGACGTGCCCGGGTGGCGCCGTAGGACGGTGGCGTCAGGAACTGTGGCGTTCAACGCCAGAGGCAGTCGCTGGGTGCGGTGGCGAGCACCCTCAGAGTCCCAGTCCCGCTTTGCTCCTGACCTCTGGGGCTCAGAGGGGGCTTCGCCGCTGTGCCGAATCGAGCCCGGTCATCCCCAGAGGGTCGCTGAGCAGGCGCCAGCCCGAGCAGGTGCGGTCGGAATGGAGGAGAAGCAGAAGAAACAGAAGCTTTTCCTGTTGTAGGTCTTCTGGTCAGGAAGGCAACATCTAAGCCTCGCAAAAGCTACGAGTTTCTGTCCCATTTGGGGGCAGAGCCTGGTGGCATGGGGCCTCCTGGTTGGTGGGGCCAGAGTAAGACCCCGGGGGTGCCAGCAAAGGACACAGGTCACCGTGGAGCCACGGAGAGGCCGCCGTTTCCCGAGCGAGTCCCGGAAGGCCTTCTCTGCTTTGGGCGCCTCAGTCCTTATCCCATCTGGTCTGCGCACATCAGTCCCTGGAAGACGGAGCTGCTTCCCTGTTTCTCCGGGGAGGAAGCGGAGGCCTGCTCGTGCTTCTGCCAGACGTGCCTCGGGCTCTGGCCCGCAGCTGAGGGGCCCCTGGGGGGTGAGGGCGGGTGACTCGGGGTCACCTGAGGAGGAGGAGGCCACTGTCTGGGTCAGCCTCCCACACAGCTGGTGCCGCAGGAGGAAGCGCTGGCTGGCAGATGCCGGGGAGGCAGAGGCGGCACGTCCAGTGGTCCCGGCCCCAGGGGACAGATCCTCTGACGCTGCCTGGGGCCACGGGGCCACTCCTCCCCTGTGGAGGCGACAGTCTGTGCGTTGTGCACCTGTGGCCAGGCAGTGGCCGTGAATCATTCTTTCTGCCTCGGGGGGTTGGTGCCACTTGGGGCGATTATAGCCGTCCGCAGGGCCGTTCCTGTGTGCGCAGGAGGCCCCCCCGCCCCCCCGTCTGCCTCGCCCCAGGCAGGCCCACGGCTTTACGACCCTGTGCGCGGAGCCGGACTTTGTACAGCGCTGGGTGGCGGTGGGGCGGGGGTGCACAGCCGCCGGGGAAGCCGGAGCTCTGACCCAGCCCAGCCCGCTGGTGGCGGTCCCTCTGCGTGTGTGTGCAGATGGTCCGGGTTTTACAGCGCAGGGCATGAGGCACGCCGGGTTTCAGAAACACTAATGTTTATCAACCAAGCAGTTTTCCGAAGTTGGGGGAAGAACGTGTACACACGTAAATTTAGGGTTCTTTGTCCCTGGCGCTGTTGACATGTGGGCTGGATCAGTCCGTCCTGCGGGGGCTGTCCTGTGCGTAGTAGGATGTTTAGCCACACCCCCGGCCTCCACGCACTACGCGCCAGTAGCACCGCCCCCACCGTGACAGCCAGACCCCGTGTGGACATTGCTGAATGGCCCCCGGGGGGAAGCTCGCCCCTGGTTGAGACCCCCCACATCTCTCCGAGCACAGCAGCTCTGCAAGCTTCAGGGTCCGTGTTGCCATTTTAACGTGTGGACAGGGAGGCCTCCCTGGGTGCAGCGCCTGGGGTTTGGAGATGGGAGTGCCAACCTCGAGGCCTCTGTTCTCAGGGGTCTGCACTTCAGTCACACCTTCGGCAGAGAGGTCACCCTGTTTTGGGGCCCGAGGCTGCCTGACTTGTGGGGGAGGGGCAGGGTGATGCTCACAGAACACAAGTAAATGGCGGAAAAGGGACCACAGTCTCCAATTACGGTAAATTCTAGGAAGGAGAAAAAGCCAGGCCTGGGAGAATGGAATTACTTCCCCATTTTTTGGGTGAGGAAACCGAGGCCCGAGGATGTTAAGCTACTTGTCCGGGTTCGCTCAGTTAGAACTCCACCCGTGTTTTTTTCAACTTCGCCTCAGCTGGCAGCTGATAGATCCCAGCGGGGTGAGGGCCGGGGGTTCAGGTTCACCTGAGGGAGGAGGTCACCGTCTGTGGTTGTGAACCAACCGGGAGGTTCTCGTCACCTTATCCTATGGCCGCTCTCCGAGAAGCTGACTCTCGACCTCAGAGGCTAGAAGTCCTGGTAAGCCAGGGGAGATGGCGGAGCTGGCTGAGGGGACAGCGTCTGTCCAGGCTGCTGGGCAGGGTGGGCACAGAGGCCTGAGGGCCTGGAAGACACTGGCGCAGCTGGAGGACAGCGGCCAGGGGCGTATGTGAACGAGCGTGCCCCGTGGCCTCAGCGAGGGGGCTGAGGGGTGCCGAGGGGCGTGACTGTGGTCTGCAGGGTCTCCTCCGACAGCAGCAGCTCCCTCTCTTCTCGTGCAGCCAGAGGCCAGGGTGGCCGAGTGTGGAGCCCAGTGGCCTCTGACCAGACTGACCCTCGGTTGTTGCAGAGGTCAGCTGTGCTTCCAGACAGCACCTCTCAGGGCAGGCGCCCCGAGCTCTGGCTGTGACGCTTGCACACCCATCGAAGCAGGCAGGGGGCCTGTGGGCCCTGGGGGGTCGCAGCTGGCTCTGGGAACCGAGAGTGGGTCTCTGGCTGCAAGATGGGGGTGCAGCAGGCCGAGCAGGCCTGGTGCCTGGATCTGGGCAGCAACCTGAGGCAGGGGCTGCTCCCCAGGCCCACCTGAGCAGGGGGGTGAAGGTGTGTCGGGGTTAAGACGCACTTTAGGAGGGAGGGCACTGCAACTGAGCTGGAGTGGAACCGGGCTTTCGTGACCTGGGACCAGGCAGCCCCCTCCTGGCTCTCACTTTGCCCAGCTGCCAGCTGGGGCAGCTGGGCCAGATGACCACCGAGACCCCCACATCCCCGACAGTGATCCCTGAGTGGAAATGCCGGCTGTCCTGATTTAGCGTCAGCCTGTGAGGAGACACCTTCTCCTGGCCAGCACCCAGCCCTGCACGTCCCTTTCCCAGCTCAGGAGGCTGTGTGTGGCCTTGCCCTCTGTTTGCCCGAGGACCTGAGTAGCGGTGTGGTATTGTAACAGGGCATGTGACATTTGTCAGATGAACAGCCTGATGGGCCCCTTGCCAGCCTCCTGTTGATGGGAGGTAGAAACGCTTGTCACTTTGCTGCCAGGATCTGGGGACAGAAAGGGAGGCATTGTTTTCAGTGGGGGGGCCTGGCACAGAGGAGAGAGAAAGTATTTACTGTCTCAAGTAATAGAGTGTTCAGCTTCCTTCCCACCCTCTCTTCTGCAGCATTCTGGGTCACGTTTTGGCAGAAGCTACATATTTTTCCTTGGACTTGCCTAGCACCTCTGTGAACGAGAGTGCCTCCCCTATTGGGACTGCGGTTTCTCCCAGTCCTGCTCGCGGTCCTTGCCAGATGGCTGAGCAAGGCAGGTGACACCGCAGGTGGTCTCGGAGGATGACCCAGGGAGAGGGATAGTTGGGGGTGGTGCCCCTCTTCAGGTAGGGGTGCCTCTGACCCAGAGGCCACCAAAGGCACCCTGGGGCGCGTGTGCGGAGTCACACACCCTGGAGAGCCTGTTGTCCTCCTGGGTGCCCAGGCCCAGCCCTGCCCCGCCCGGGCACTCTCTCTGCACCTCCCCGCATCTGGAGAGGGGTCGCCTTTGCGCCGTTGGTGGTGCGTGTCCCGTGCAGTTCACTCTGGAGGCGGCGGCCTGGCTGCTGCGACCTCGCCTCGTCCTTTCAGGCCCCCTCTTCCGCTCAGCAGCAGCGGTGGGTGGCAGGGTCACCGCCGGCATCTGCCCCGAGGAAGCTTCCTCTGCCCACCCAACCCCCCCCACTGCCCCACAGTTTCTCTCGCCTCTGGCAGCCGGGGTGCATTTTACCCATCCGCTCGTGGCCGAGCTTCTGGTGCGGCTTTCCCCGTGCGGTCTCTGTGGCTCCCAGCCGTCCCAAGTGGCCTGTTTTGGTAACAGGTAACACTTGCATGTAGAACAAATTCAAGAACAGACTCCTCCGGGTCCCCTCTTGGGTCAGCCGTGGGTTCCAGTGGCCTTGTACCTTTTCGGAGGGTCCCGTGTATGTGAACAGAGACGGCCTTCCTTTCCCTGCACAGAGCTGTGGTCCCGTACACTACGTCTTGGACAAGATTTCGCATCGGTCAGGCTTCTCTACTAACAGGCACGTAGGACGTTTCTGATCATGCCTCGCAGGCTTGCTGCGGTGATGGAAACGCCCTTGCGTGTATGTCTTTGTGTGCGCACACGGGGAATTCTGTGGCATGAACACCTAGAGAGAGGAACGCTGAGTCCGTGCGCCTTGCTTTTGGTTGCTGCCCAGTTTCTCTCTGCGGAAGTAGTGCCGGCGAGACTCCCACCCACCTGGTGCCGGTCCACCTTCCACCGCTCCGGGGGGCGTTTCCGCCGATCGGTTTCATCCGGCAGCAGCCGCAGGGTGCGGACAGTGCCGGGCTCCTGGAGGTCGCCTCTTCGTCCTGGGAGGGGAGGGGAGGGCCTGTGCCCGTGCACACAGCCTCTGTGGACCTTGGACCTGGGCCCCCGCTTCTGTCTGGTGCCTGAGCGCCCGCGCTCCCCTTCGCCTTTTGGGGGCCCTGTGCTGTAAGGCTCCTGACCCGCCAGCCTGGGCTTGTGGGTTCAGATAGTGGGTCTGATTTCCCTCACACCGGCCCTGCAGAGCCATAGAGATGGCGTTGTGCCGCAGTCTGGCAGCGTCTCGGTCCTTCCCAAACGGGGAAGTCCTGTGCACGAGCCTTCAAGGCCAGCCCTGCGTCTGACTCGCTGGGCTCAGCCCCTGGGCCCTGCTCACAGCTAGGTGGGTCACCGCAAAACTCAAAGCTGCCCCCGTCCGTCACTCCCTGGCTCAGGACCCTATTGTTTTAGGACCAAACCCAAACTCCTTGGCTGGTCTGTGTCCAGCTGCCCCTCTGCCCTCTGCCTTGAGGTGAACTTGCCGTGAGACCTGTGTCCACCCCGCCATCCTGGGCTCCCTTCCCCGCCTTAGCTTCTGCTGTCCCCTCAGTGGAATGCCTTTCCCCCTCGACCTGTGCCTGTGACCCTTGGTGGCTCAGCGTCACTGGCCTCCCGAAGCCCTCTGTCTTCCCCCTTCCTGCCGCACCTCTGGGCTTTCCCCTGTGGCCACGCTCGCCCCCCATCTCTCCCTACCCAGGAGCCCCCAGTGAGGGTGGGCAGAACGGGCCTGCTCTGCAGATGAAGCTGCAGTTGCCCACGCACGCACACTTCTTAGGCGCTCTCGAGCTCGTCCTGCCCTCAGGCCGGAGGCCTCAGGCTGAGGGCTCAGCCACTGGAGGTCTCTCTGGAAGACAGACAAGGCTAAGACCAAGGTGTCCGCTGTGGGGAAGCCTGCTCTCCCAGGGAGCAGTTGTAGAGAAACCAGAGAAGCAGCAGCAGGTGAGGCGCCTTCTCCGTGCCGGGGCTGAGTCTGCGGGACAGGGAGGGGCACCATCGTGCCTGCGCGGAAAGGCAGTATGGCCTTGCTGGTGAGCAGGTGCCTGTCCCTGACAGGGGCCCGTTGTCCGTCTGTTTTGGGGGAGTGGGCCAGAGCCTCTGTTACCTCCCGAGAACAAGGGGCAGGAACTGTGAGTGGGCCCCTCTCCTTCTGTGGGAGGGGCAGGTTGGCAGGCAGCAGCTGGTGTGGGGGGTGCTGTCAGGGCCTGCGTCCTGCTCCAGGCGTCTGAGGGAGCTGTTCACAGAGGGGCGCTCCCTGGAGTCTGTGCTGCTGTGGGGTGGGGGCCTGCGTCCTGCTCCAGGCGTCCGAGGGAGGGTTGGCCCGGCCAGGACAGCCCAGCTGCTCATCCCAGGTGCCGAGCTGGCCTGCCCCTCGCTGTCTGCTGCGGGGGCCAGGACAGGACGAACTCAGAGCCCTCAGGTCGGGCTTGGCCCTTAGAGCCTGTGTGTTGCGGAATCATGGAACCCTTCCATACCCACGAGCTCCTCTTGGCCCACAGCACCTCCCTGAGATACGCACGTTTTATACACAAGGAAATAATCTCAGAGATTCACTGCAGTTTCCGTTTCACAGACAAAGAGTAAGTGGCAGAATCAGGATTTGAACTTGTGACTATTGCTTGCATTTTGTATTAGATGAGAGCAAATCCTTGCATCTCAGTCCCTGCTCATTTCCTGTCCATAAATGGAACTTCAGAGGAAGGAGTGTCTCCGATGTTCATCGCAGCTGCGATTCTCGGCCGGGAAGCCTTGACTCCCTCTCATCCCCCGGAGGGACTGGCCTACCTCCTGTCCCTCTCCTCCCATAGTGTTCCTCGG
The DNA here is from genome assembly GCA_039655065.1 of Glossophaga mutica. Classification (NCBI taxonomy): domain Eukaryota; kingdom Metazoa; phylum Chordata; class Mammalia; order Chiroptera; family Phyllostomidae; genus Glossophaga; species Glossophaga mutica. The sequence goes on from CM077303.1 coordinate 8,595,673, forward strand.
ACTTGAGGTTTGGGGGCTGCTGGGCGGGCATCTGGCTGGCCGGGGCCCTTTGCCCCCTCACCACTCGGTGCTCTCCTCCTGGCCCTGCTGACCCAAGGCTGTGCACTTTTGCCTGCCCAAACTCTTTTTGCTCTGCTGGCCCGCCGGGCTGACGTTCGGGTCTTTTTTCCCCGAGTGGTGATGGAATGGTTCGGGGCACCCCCTCCCCCCGGTTTGTTGGGCAATTCTGAGAGACTTGTGAAAAATGCATGAGGCCTGGGGTACAAGAGATAAGCTGAAAAGCTTGGAAGAAAATCCACTTGTGGATTGTGGGTTGATTGGAAAAACTCTCTCTTTGTCCTCACTGTCCCCAAATGGATCAAGTTTAGGAATAATTCCTCTATTAATGTTGTGGCTTTCATCCCGGGGTCAAAAGCTTGTTGGCGCCTGCTTGTCAGAGATTTTCCCTTCTAGCTTCTTCCCCTCATGAGTTTGGCTTAAATTCCTGTCCTAATGACTCCGAGTTCCCTCTCTAAAGGTCGCTGTCCTGACGCACGAAAGCAGAGCCAGACCAGCAACTGCACAGATACCCTCTTGGGAGTGGGGGTTTTGGAACGGGGGGCAGTAGGAGGGCTTGGGGAGAACTGGCCAGCCCATCAAAGTGAGTGTCCGATGCCACCTCCTGTTGGAAGGAGGGCCTCGGGGACGCGTGTGCGTCTCTGCCTGTACCAGGGGGCGTCTCGAGCAGGTGGCTGTCTGTCCTGTTCCAGGGCAGCCCCCGTGCGTGACCTTGAAGTCCAGCTCCACAAACACGGTCCTCACTCTTCTCCAGCTCAGACTCAAGTCATGGGCGAGGACCCGAGACCCAGAGGCACCACATGGCTTGCCCAGGGTGCCACCAGGAGGTGACAGCAGTGGGAGGAGGCTGGTCTTGTCATGTCTGGTGCCTTCCTCGTCCCTCTGCACCAGCTGCTTCCAGTGTGTCGGGGAGGTGGGGGGCGGTGGTTCGGTGCCGTTAGTTCCTACCCCGGAACGTGAGCTTGTTGGCCGGGATTACGGGTGGGCAGAGCGAAGCCTCGGGGGCTTTGCTCAGCCACGAGTCTGCCGCACTGCACGAGACGCGTGGGTGCTGACGTGAAGTTTGTCGAGTGGCTGGCCTCTCCACGTGTTAACGTTCATGTGATTTCTCGTGTACGTGTGAACCTTGGTGTCTCCTGAAGGACGTGCTCTGGCGGCAGCGGAGGCCGGGTTCAGAGGAGCGGGACCTGGTGCAGGGATGGAGCCCAGGGCAGCTCCCGACAGGAGCTGGGCGAGGCCGTGGCGTGGGCCGGAGGAGCCGGGCACGGCCCCTTGACCTGAGAGAGAAGCCTTCCTTAAGGACACCTCACACACAGCCTGTCCTCGTGGCCCCTGTGGGCGGCAGATGTGGGCTTGCTTGCGTCACCTGCTGGCTCATCCCGTCAGACCAGGGCGGGGCCCGCCGCTGAGCTGACCTGCCCACAGTCACGTCCCTCGGGGAGGAGGTGGAGGAAGCTGCGAGGGTGGCTTCCGCCCTGCGTCTAGACCTCCAGAAAGCCCTCGGGGAGAGGACCCCCCGCAGGTCCCTGGACGCTCCCGGAAAGGAGCGTGCAGCCCCGTGGAGGTCCGGGGGCGGGGGGTGGGGTGGGGAATGGGACGCAGGCCTCCCCACGTGCGCGCACCGGCTGCCCTTTAGGGATGGAGACTTTTTTGAAACGTTCAGGGAAAAAGACACAAATGAGCCCATAACCCGATCCTCCGGTACGATGCACTGGGGAGCAGATTGCAGAGGAAGAGATAGGAATCTCTGGCTTTCATGTCTGAGAGCTCTTAAAAATGATTACTAGGAACCAAAATAGGTTCTCTGAAAAGAAGAGTAATTGTACATGGAGCTTTATTTGTGCTGATAAGGTTACTAGAAAAGCAGCAGTGTGGCTTTTCTTCCTTGCCTTCGCTGCCCCCCCCCCGCCCCCGCAGGCTGACCTTGCAGACTGGGTGGGGGCAGGTGCACCAAGCCGGCGCGTTCCTTCCTTGGGGCGGCCCCTGCAGAGTGCCACGCACTGAGGCTCCTTAAGTGGTAGAAATGTCTCCTCCCACAGTTACGGGGGCTAGAAGCCTAAAATCAAGCTGTTGGCAGGGTGGGTGCCCTCTGGACGCGGCCTGCGCCCCCCTCTTCCGGCGTCTGGCGGTGGCCGGCAGTCCTTGCCTGTCCCCGACTTGCCGCTGCGTGACTTCCGTTGCTGTCTTCACGTGGCCGTCTCCCCGCGTGTCTGCGTCCAACATTCCCTGGTCTCAAAGCCAGCAGTCCGTGGATTAGAACCCGTCCTAATCCAGTGGGGGCTCGTCCTAACCTGATTACACACACATCTGAAGACGCTGTTTCCAAATAAGGTCATGTTCACAGGGACCGGGTTTAGGACAGAACAGACCTGCTGGGGATTGGGGTGTGGACACGCTTCCACCCACAGGGGCAGCAGCGGCTGGGCGGCCCGCCTCGCACCCAGTCTTCTCCCCTCGGAGCCCCTCTCAGCTTTCTCGGCGCTCCGCATCCTCGTCCTTAGAATCGTCCGGTTCTGGAGCTGGAGAGGTGGTCGCGTTCACTGCGTCGTCCACCTGACAGGCCGGCTCCCGCCCCCGATGCGGCCCGGGGCGCCTGCAGTCCGGAGGGGACGGGCGGCAGAGCCGGGGCCCCCGGGTTCTTTTCCTGGAAACATTTTGCGCTTCCGTTTTTGAATTCTGTTACAGGCAGTAGTTTCTGGTTCCTCGTGTGCGTTAGTGTTCTTTCCCCAGGAAGATTGCAGTTTCCTTAAAGACCACTTTTGTGCTGGTTCCTCCTGCACTTTTCCCCACAAGTCTCCCACGGAGGTGCCAGGTGATAAAGAAGTGCTTATGGGCGTGGGCACGCGAGGGCCAGGCGGTGGCCCGGGGCGGGGGTCGCGTTGCCGGGCCTCCCTGCAGACCTGCTCACGAATCCTGGCATTCAGTCCCCGCTGGCCCTGCTGCTGAATCCTTCCCGGGCAGGGTGCAGTCACACGGGCAGCAGGGCTGGTTTCAGGTGAGGCTTTACCCAGGAGTCACATGCGCTGCTGACCAGAACCTGTGGCTCTGCCTCTCTCGGCTCTGTTTCCTCATTTTGGGCTCCATCAGGCCTCTCCTTCAGACCCCAAGGTAACTGCTCCCGGACGCCCGTGCTGGGCATCCTCGTCTCAGTGAGGACAGCTCTTTTCCCAGAAGTCTCAGCAAGAGCTCTGAACCTACCTCTGATTGGACCCACTCGGGTCACAGGTCCTCTCCTGAGCCAGTGGCCCGGGTGGCAGAATACCTTGATTGGTCTAATCGAAGTCATGTGATCTGTGGGGCTGAGTGGTTGGAGGCCCCAGACAGAAATGAGGGCTGGGGTGGGGGCGGGGCAGGAGGGAGGGGGCTAGGGAGAAGACGGTTAGGTGTAGTGGGGGCTTGTGGGAGGGAGTCTTGCTTGTCACCCGTCTGCCAGCATCAGCCTCCTCTCTAACCGGAAGGGGTGTGTTTTCCTTCCAGGAGTACATCGACGCCCACCCTGAGACCATTGTCCTGGACCCCCTTCCTGCCATCAGGACCCTGCTCGACCGCTCCAAGTCCTACGAGCTCATCCGGAAGATCGAGGCCTACATGAAAGGTATGGACACAGGTGGCTCTGCGCCCGTGGCAGGTGGCCCACCTCGGTGGTCACCAGGCACTCATTTCCTGGGGCAGGAGAAGGGGGCTCTAGTCTTTTAAGCACTTCGGGACAGGAAGCAGTTGAATTCCAGGGGCCACACATTCTGGGGAGGGCCCTTCCTTCTCCCTCGGTGACCAGCAGAGCTGGGAAATAAAAGCCCCAGAGTGCTCTTTGGGAGAGTGGCCCCAACCACTTCAGGACGGTTTCGTTCTGTTGTCGTGAGGCCACGGAGTGGCATCGACGTGTCTCTGTAACGCGGTGGTTGGAGAGCAGGCGTGTGTTCCAGAGGAGCTCAGCGGCGGCGGGCGGGAGGGCGCAGTTATGTAACCGGGTGAGGGAGACAAACAAATTAAAGGGCCTTCACTCAAATGCGTGGAGATTCGTAGCCTGGCGGCTGGAGCTCGTGGGGTACACCATGTTCTCGTGGCAGGAGCCCCCTCTTCGCTGCAGGAGCTTCTGCTGCCAGCTGCAGCCTCTGTCCCTGGGGGCTCACTCTCCCCACCTCCAGGGCAGGGCAGCTCAGCTGCCTTTCCAAGGTATTTGTTTATGGTTTTTGGAAAGATTCCTGTTAACAGTAACCCTAGCTCCCTTCGCCTGGTCAAGCACTCCCTGCCGAGAGCCCTTGTTTGACGTTAAGGGGAGGGGCTTTGCCCGCGCCCTGGGGCCTCGTGGAGGTTCGTCGTAGGGGCAGGAGCGGCAGGCCCTGCTCCGCTGTCCAGACCATGAGTGGCCGTGCACGCCGCCTGGAACCCCGCCCTGGGTGGCGACTCAGCCCCGGTGTCGTTCTGTGTGATGGTGGGGACCGGTGGGCAGCTCGGCTCGCAGGGCCATCGTGGGCGTAAGGAGAGCGGCATTGACGGGGTGTGCGCCAGGTGCCTGGTATTGGGTGGGACCTCCTCCTCCTGGTCTGTCTTCCTGGGCTTGTAAAGAGGGCGCGGTCCCCTCCCTAACTTTATAGGTGGACACTGGAGGCTCGGTGAGGTTAGCGGACACGTGGGGGTCACACAGCCTGTGAGTGTCAGCCAGCGCTCGCCCAGGTCTCCGATCCAGGCTCCCGGCTCCTAACCCTGGAGCTTGGCTTTCACGCCCAGGGCCAAAGCGCCCTGGGTCCAGCAAGCACCTGGCACAGGTGCAGCCAGCCGCAGGCCCAGGCGGAGAGAGTTGGCGAGTTCTCGTTTCTCTGAGGAGCGTGCCCTGGGAAGACCTGGGTGCCTGACCTGGCCGTCCTGCAAGGGGTCTCGAGGCTTGTTTCCCTGGCATTCGTCAGGTGGGGCAGAGCACGGACCCGACTGCCAGAGGGTGGGGGCAAGTGGGCAGGCTTCTCGAGCACACCAGCATCCTTTCCTCCTTGGGGTGGTCAGTGACGAGGTCAACTGCCCTCGCCCCTTCGTGTTCCTTTCCTGGGTCCAACTAGGGTCCCCAGGTGACAAGGAAGCTCTGGAGTGATGGTCTGGCTGAACATCGGCTCTGGAAGGGAAATCTGTCTCTTCCCAGGACGTGTGTGTTGGACACCAACTCTGTGCGGAGGGACAGGAGATCGTGTTAAAAGATGGTAGTCCTGAGGAGTGAGGAGGTGCAGGTCATGGCCATGGCCCATGTCCTTGACACGCCCGTGAGCAGAGTGACGGTGCGATGGGGCTAGGGCAGCACCCCGAAGCAGGCTTTCCCAGAGCCAGGAGCACGGGCTTCTGCAGGGGACAGACCGAGGCCGAGCCCAAGGCTGGGCCTTTGCTGCTGTGTACTCCTGGCCGGGTCCCGGTGGGTATTCTGTGAGATGCAGGCAGTAAACGGTTTGTTTATCCATGGCCTTGGGGGTCGGGATAACTGGCATGACAGACACTCAGACAGGTCCCAGCCCGCTGGGGTCACCCAGCAATGGCAGCTGCTGTTGCTGCTCCCTCACAACGGAATGGGCGGGGCACCTGGATTGGGTCTTGGAGTCCATCTTGATTTTATGGGTGGTCAGGGCTGGGATCAAGGGTGAGCCTGGGCTTGGAGTACAAGCGTGCGCCGTCGGGGGAGTGGGGGAGCGGTGGGCTGGACTGCAGGGTGCGCGGGACGTGGGGCCGTCCCTGGTGAACAGTGCGGAGGGAGGGACAGCCTGGGCCTCCCCGACGGGGCAGGGGTGCAGTCAAAGCAGGGGGAGAGCGGAAGTGTGGGGTGCTGGCGAGGGACTTGCAGGACACTGGATCAGAGTGGGGGGCTCGGAACACCTCATGCACTTGTGGGGGCTTTATTCGTAGGCAGCCGTTGAAGGCCTGTGAGCTGGTGAGCGAGCACATGAGAAGACGTCTTAGACACGGTACAGACGGGGCCTGGACACAGGTTGAGTGCCCGTGACCTGCATATCCTGTAGTGAGGGTGCCGCCCACCCAGCCACAGGCCTGAGCGACTGGTGACCAGCTCCCAGTGGGCCGAGAATCAGGCCCCACTCTGCCGGGTCCAGGAAACCTCAAACTCAGACGTCCTTAGCTCCGGAGCTTTCTGCGGGGGGACCCCACCCCCGGCCCAGCAGGAGCTTGTGGACGGAACCCTAAAGACGGGCTTGGTCTGAGGCCAGCAGGAATTGTGTGGGTGGGTGGGCCGTGACTGCTGCACCCTGGATTTTCCTTATCGTGCACGCCACTCGGGGCTGGTATTCTTCCAGGAGGGCGGTCAGAGGCTGGGACTTCCTAGAGCCTTTTCCTGGGGCTGTTCGGAGGGGGGGGGGGAGGACTGCCTGCCCCCACCCCAGAGAGGCCAGCTCCCGCTCTGGGCAGACCAGAACCTTCTGTGGGAAGTGCATCCCTGGCACTCCTCCACCCAGCCCCCGCTGTTCCTCCAGGGGCGTGGCCCTGCTAGGGGTGCTGTGAACAGCCACAGCCGCTCCGTAGGTTCCCCAGGCAGTCACAGCGCTCCAGGCGGCCCACGTTGGTGCTGGGAGCAGGGGCCCCGCAGAGGCCGCCAGCCCCCGGGCCAAAGCAGCTCGCCCTGTTCTCAGGAGCTTGGGCGGCTGCAGAGCAGACAGGGAAGGCGGGAGGCTGCGGCCTGTGGGGCGGCCCTTCCACGCAGAACAGCAGAGCGCTTGGACAGGGTCCATGCTCGGCGGCCAGCTTTCTCCGTGCAGAGCATCATCGGCTCTGGGAGGCAGGCGGGCCTGCTGCCTGGAGCTCCCAGCCCCACCTGTCAGAGGTGCCGGGCGGCCTCGGGGTGGTCGGTGCCATCTTGTTGCACATTTCCTGGCTCCGAGTCTGGGGGGAAGCAGGTCCTCTCTCCACCTCGGGCCTGCCTGTCCCGGGCCCGCCTGTCCGGTTAGCGCTCAGGGCGCTGCAGCGCCAGAAACCTGCCGTCGGGGCGGCCTCAGCAAGACGGGGCTTCCTTGCCCCTCACAGACAAGCCCGGAGGAAGGCCACCTGGCGCCCTGCGGGGTAGCAGGGACGAGGCTTCTTCCGGGTCACTGTGTGGCGAGGCGGCCCTTCTGGTCCAAGGTGGTGCTCAGACCCCGTGATCCAGACATTAGGGTGGGGACGGGAACTAGGAAGAAGGGCGCAAAGGGAAGCAATCCTCAGGAAAGGTCTGGAAGCTATACGATGCTCTGCTCACACATCACTGGCCAGACCTTGAGTCACGTACCGAGCTGCAAGGCAGTGGGGGAATGCGGTCTTTATTCTGGGCAGCTGTGTGCCCAGCTAAACTTTAGGAGCTTTGTCACCATGGAGGAAGCGGGAGAATGAGTGTTGGGGTCAACAGGCTGCGTGCATGCCACCGTCTAAGGAATCTGTGGGTGCTGACTCAGAATGACCTTTCCCCTCCTGCTGGTCAGGGGGTGTGGCCCCTGCCTCTGACCTCAGCACTAAGTCCTTCCACAAAGCAACTGGAAACAGCACAAGGCCACACTCTTGCAGAGGGACCCCCCGCAGGGTGCCGGGCTGGGTTTCCCTGATAGACCCCACCCGCACCCCCCAGCCCGAGGTTTCGGTGCATGGAACCCGGCCCGCTGTCAGATCAAGGGCAGGGGCCACCGGAAGTCAAAACACTGGCAGGGGCGGGCATGAGGGCAGAGGGGAGGAGCCGCGCCCACAGGCAGGATTGCCGGGTGCACACCTTTGCAGTGTTTTCCCCAAGTGGCCCCTGCTTTGCCACACGGGCCTGGGACTTTTGAGATGGAAGCCCCAAGACCAAAGCGTGGCTCTGCCACCCCAAGCCAAGCAATTCCTGGCCCGGCTGTAGCCAGCTGCTGAGCCGACTTGTGAGAAAGCACCTGGGCTGTGATTGGATGACACGCTTATCCCCTGGGCCCCGGGGGCGGCAGCTGGGGAAGTGTCTCAGACCACAGGGCAGAGGGCTCAAGAGGCCCTTTGGAGCTGATGAGAGCTAGGGGTGAGGGGAGGCTTTCCGGGCCCCTTTTTCCCGGAGCCTCCCACGCGTGAGTTCTGGAGGTGACAGATGGCATCGGACGCCGGGCCTCCCTGGGGAGGGCTGTGCGCAGCCCAGACTGGGCGGAGCTGCCTGTGGTTTTATGGGAATTTAATCAGGGCTCATCTTGGAGGCTGGACTGCAGTGGAGTAATCTAGGCACCAAGTGAAGAGAAAATAACATTCCTTTCGGCCTGGGAGAAAGAATTCCCCACAGAGCATCTGCCGTGGGGGCGGGGAGGGCTGCTGGGGTGCAGGGTGTGGTGAGTCGGGGGCCTTTTCACTCAGAGGTGGGGGTCGGCGCTCCTGCCCACCCTTGGTGAGCTGCAGGGGGCTCTGGGTAGGAGAGGCGAGGACAGGGAGCGGGGCTCGGAGTCAAGGCCTGGGCACGCATCCCCCGGCGTCCTCTGCGAGTGTGGCCCGGGCCGGTTGCCGCGCCTCCCTGAGCCTGCTTTGTCAGCGTGTGCCGGCGGGCACTGTTCGAACCACTTTCTGCGTATCAGCTGATTTCATTCTCACAGTGACCCTGTGGGAAAGGTTCTGCTGTCACCCCATGGCCGGGAGGACACTCAAGCGCAGTGAGCTTAGGTCGGCTGAGGCCACAGAGCTATCTGGGGTTTGAAGCCACACCCCCGGTTCCTGAGTGCGGCTCCCAGCCCTCATGTGTGCTGCCTCCTCCACAAGCCTGGCAGGGTGCGGGGGGACCCGAGGCCTTGAGGGACGCGGTGGGTACAGTTGTGGGCCCTTCTGCCTGGGGCCAGTGATCCCCAGAGCCTCCTGATACCTTCCATGCTGGGAGCTGGCACTGCTCCCGGGCGCCCTCTGGTGTCCAGGCAGTGACACTGACCAGAGGAGGTCCCTGGTGTCCCCTGGACACTTAGCAGCCCTGTTTCAAACGGTCACTGTGTCCCTGCCCCACATGGTTACGGAGGAAACAGAAATCCTGCCTGTTCTCTTGGGGGCAGCAACACATATGGGGGGAGAACAGGGCTTTGGTGCCTGTAGGCCTGGGCTCGAATCCCGGCCCCTCTGTTGGGGCCTGAGCCGCCACCGCCCCACTCTGAGCCGTTCGCTCCCTGTGAGACTAGGCGGTCGCCGCCGGTGGGGAAGGTGTGCGGAAGGCCGGGTCCTGTTCCCTGCAGCGCGTGCGGCCCACGGTGAGGTGCTGTCGGCTCCCTCTCCGAGGTCCTGCCGGGAACCTGGTGTTGGGTGGGAGGCGTGTGGCAGGAGCTGGTGGGCAGAGTCGAGGAGGAAGAGGCGGGGTGTCCGTCCCCGAGGACTGCCGCTCCTCAGTCCGGGCCGGCGTCTAGTCTTGGTTTTGTGCAGGGGGCTGGAGTTGCGGATCAGCCTGCTAGGAAAGTCCCCCCCCCCCCCCCCGCCCCCCGCAGTGGGTTTCTGAGGAGCCGGCCCTGGCAATGCCTGCCTGCCCTGCCCATGAGGCGAGGCTGAGGGGGCTGTGCCCCGTCAGGGGGCCTGGTGGGAGGGAGGACAGGGCTCCAGGCCAGGCCAGGCCAAGCTCCCGGAGCAGGTGGCCCTGGAGGTGGTGCAGGGCCTGTGAGCTGATCTGGGGCGGGGGGTGCCTTTGGGTGGGTGCTTGGCTCCCGGTTTCTCTGCCAGACTTCGGGGTGTGTGGGAGAAACACTGTCCTCATTCTCACACTGGGCACCTCCAGCCACCCAGACCCCACGTTCAGGGGCAGGTGGAGGGTCCGAAGAGTAGGATCCTGCCAGGCTCCACGGTGAACCACCCCCACCCCAGGGCAGCGGAGCGTGGGCCGCGATGGAGCATCCCAGCCTCAGTGACGGGAAGCGAGGAACACGTGTGTCCGAGAGTCCGTGGAGCAGCGTGGCATGTAGCCGCTTCCGCCACATTGGTTTTGGGTCCCCCTCCCTTTCTCTCAGCGCTCCTGGGAGAGGCTGGCCCCACCCAGCACACTTGAGGAATCGCTGGGCTGCAGGCCTCCCGCAGGCTGCCCACCCCTGGGGCCCACAGCACCCACAGCACCCTGATCGCCGGTGACGCAAATGCGATTAACCTCGGCCTCACCTCCCAAGGCAGCTGCTCCTACCAGTGCGGAATCCACCCTTCTCAACCCTTCTCGTACGCAAGCAGATACGCCTGTGCTTTACAGAGAAATAGACACAGGGTCACGTTACATATGTTCTCGTAAAAGTTTTCTCTCACGTGATGGATGTCTGGGCTCCTCTGCACTGTCCTGGGCCCAGAACGATGCTGGTGGTCGGGGGTGCCCCGTCCCCTTTGAGGCGACGGAGCTCAGCGTGTGAATGGCGGCCTCATCATTCCCTCGCTTATGCTGGGCTTGTGAGGTCGTCCCAGTTTGATTGGGGTTTTTTAGAAAACATAAACTGGGCTGTCATAAGCATAGATCTTTGCATATCTCTGAAAAATTAATCCCTAGAAGTGGAATTTCTAGGTCAAAGATCATTATAAATATTCCCCGCGTTGGCAGACTGTGCTCGCTGGTTCTTCAGAAGGCCTGAACAAACTTCACTCTGCGTGGTGCCTGCCTGCCAGGGAGACGGCACCTATCTCGACTTGCTTTTCCATTATTGGCAAGACTGGCCATCTCTTCCTGTGTTCCTGAGCCTTGTATATTTCATTGTATATTTCAGCGTGATCGTCACTGGCCCAGTGTTCTGTTACATTGTTGGTCTTTTCCGTACTGATTTCGTTGGAGCCCTTTTTGTATTAAGGAAATTGCCTCTCCGTTTCAGAACATGAACGGTTTCGTTGATGAAGTTCTGTCTTGGCGCGGGGGCCAAGCTCACATGTTCCCCTCTGCTTTTAGACTATGTACTGCCAGAGAGAGTCCTTCAGATATTATTTTTAAAATGTCTTGAAAACCAAAAAGGCTGCTGCGTTGGGGAGTCGGAGCTGAGCGGGGGCGGCCAGCGCCTGTGGGCTGGAAGGGGCTGTAAATCACCGGCAACAGCTGCCGCGGAGCTGACGCTCGTTCCAGCAGCCGCCTCCCTGAGCGGGCGCGGGGCTCCGGAACATCCGCCTGGGCCCGAGCCCGGCTCCCCTGCTCCAGCGCTCCGGGTTAGAGCAACGGCGCTCTGTCCCCTCGACCTGACGGAGGTCACCGGCTGACCAGGCAGTGTCAGACCGGGGAATGGCAGTGGGGGCTAAGACAGGGCGGGCATAGAGGGGCAGAGTCTTGGGGCTGTTTTAGGGTTCTGCCTGTCCACCTCAGCACACCAGATAGTCTTCGCTTGCACACTTCTGTATTGACTTTCATTGATCTCAGGTGTCTCCGTCTGACCAGTTCTGGGCATCTTGGGGCATGGGGCCCCTGCCCACACCTCCTGGGTCACATGTCTTGCCATATCGGCCCTCACTCCCCTCGCTGCAGCCACACCAGACCTCGAAGGCAGCCCTCACTTGACCCTTGATCTTTATCCTTGGTTTCCTCTTCCTGGACCATCCTTACCATCTCTAGCTTTGGGAGCTGGCTCAGGCTGCCTCCTCCAGGCAGCCCTCCTTGCTGCACACTTCCTTCCCTGTGTGGGCCTCAGTGCCCCCCATCTTGGCCACAGGCCCCGTTGTCCTTGGTCACAGCACCATCCCCCTGTTTGGTCACATCCGGTCACTCCTCTCTTCCCCATCTGACTGAAGACCCTAAGGACAGGAAGTGTGTCTTTGGGGACCTTGAATCCCCAGGGAAGTGCCTGGAACATAGCACATGCTCATAAATGTGCAAATGAAAAGGTGTTTTCAAGAATCAGGTGCATAAGCTGACACACTGGGGAGACCTCTGAGGCAATGGGGGCTGTCCTGTGGCAGGTGGACTGATGGGCTTGGGGCCAGAGGAGGGGGTGTTCCTGGTCGTCTGTGGTAACAGGCTGTGGAGTTTCATGTCCTAAACAAAACTAAACTTACAAGTTTCAATCTAATCCCACCCGGGGCTGTGTGTGGGTACGAAGACCCGTATGACCTGTCACTCAGTTGTTTTCCCCTTTTGAAGTCCGACTACCCTCCTCCCCCAGATTCACCCACCCAGCCTCCAGGGGCCCTCAGGCTACAGGGAGACATGCGTCACCTGTTATGAAGGGAATGCAGAGTGACTGAAAGGCGGTATTAGGGGACATGTGGGGACAGAGCAAGGGGCAATTTTAAGTGTAACTGGGAGCGTTAGCAAGATCAGGTATTCTCACATATCTGAAGGGGGCGGAGGAAGGGTGGGTGGAGACCTGGGCAGTGAGGGTCTCCCTGGAGAGCCCCCCGCCACCCCCGAGAGGGAAGGTGAGGGTGGAGCACCGCATGGGGCCGGCGTGCGGTGTGCTAGGATGGGGTGCAGGGCCCCTCCCTGGCCAGGTCAGTGGCCGGGAAGTGAACCGGCGGTGAGCACAGGGGGTTGGGGGGGGGCGGGGTGGGGGACGGGGCCGCCCCTGCAGTCTCAGGCCCGGCTGTAGGTCGGAGACTAGCTCCATTTCCTCTCCTCCATGGGCCTGTCGCCCCGGTCCCTCCTGGCCCCATCCTCCTGGCCCAGGCGGGTGCCTGCGTTCCCACCTGTTCTCCACAATTCCGACCGACGGGCAGCTGCCCTATCATGAGCCAGAAAGCCACTGGGGTTGTTTTCAAAGCTGCTGAAACTTGGTTCACCCAGAACACGCAGGATGTCTTTTCCTGTCCAGGATTCAAGAGCACATGGCTCCTGTCCCCTAACAGTGTAACAGGAGAAGAAAGGTGACTTTGTTCAATCGGACGCTGAGTCATGAACACTGGAGCCTGCTGATTGGTGGGCCAGGCTCTCCTAGCTTTGTTCCCGCAAGTTTACAGCCACAGATACAGGGCTGTGCCAGGCCAACAGCGCCACACAGTGGCCAGCCGGGGAGTTGCAGGCCCCCTTTCTTTCCCTGTGCTGGTTGGTTCTGCAGCTCCAGGCTTCCCCTCTCCTCTTGTTTCCAGTGCTCACAGCTCACTTTGGTTTCATCTTGCACATGATGGTTCTCACTAATGCCTGCCTCCTCTGAGCGGTGCGGGGCCGGGGGTAAGACCGGTCCTGACCCCAAGGAATGTACTGTCTGGTTACTGACTCGGGACCCAAAGGTGGACATTTAATAGGCTACAAGAGCTGAGCCACCAAATAAGGTAGCAGCATGCGAGGAAGGTGGTGCTAGAACAGACGAGGCTGCTGCTGGGGGCAGAGGCCTGGCCGGGCGCCACTGGGAGGGGCAGCGTCGTAAGACAGCTGTCCTCGGGGACTCCAGGGAACTTGAGGATGCAGGGTCGAGTGGGTTGTTGCCGTGGGGGAGGGGAGTCCCAGAGGTGTACGTGGCAGTTGGAGAGGAGACCCCTCCACGTGGAGCCCGGGTGAGGCTGGGAACGACCTTGGGCTCCGCATTCCGAGAGGGGCTGGGAAGTGTGTTAGTCTGCTCGGCCCGCCATGACAGAGCACCCCGGACTGGTGGCTTAAACAACAGATACCTGCGCTCTTGCACTTGGGGAGGCTGGAAGTCCAAGGTCAAGGCAGGGCTTGTTTCTTCTAAGGCCTCTCTCCTCGGCTGGTAAGTGGCTGTCCCCTCCCTGTGTCTTCTCATGGTTGCTCCTCTGTGTGTATCGGTGTCCTGATCTCTTCTTACGAGCACCCTGCCTGGACTGGGTCCTGGTCATTTGGGTCCACTCTAAAGCACCTTAACGTCTTTTGGGTCCAGTCTAAAGCACCACTTTAAAAGGCCCTGTCTCCAAACACAGTCACATTGGGGGGGGAGGGCCAGGGTTTTGGGCTTCAGCACATGAATTTGGGGGGACATAGCGCATCCTGTAAGAGGAAGGCAATCAGGTCGGGCCACAGAGGCCTGGAAAAGCTTTTCACCCGAGTGCCCGTGGGCAGGTCTTGAACTGAGCGGCCTCACTGTACAGGCGATCCGGGTCCTGCAGCTGCGTGTGGTCGGGGTTAGGTGGTGGGCAGGACACCAGACAGTTGACAGATGGCAGTTATGGGGTGTGGGTTCCAAAGGGGCTTGTTTGCTTGAACTCCAGGAACATGGAGTAAGGCCGCTGGGAGGAAGCCCCGTGCGGTGCTGGGCCACACGGATGTCCTGTCCTCTCCGCATCCCAAGAGGACAGGCTGGGGTGATGCGTGGTGCTGGGCAGGCTGGAGCCGTAGCAGCTGCCCAGACCCTGGGGTGGAGCTGTGTTTAGGAACCATTTCAAATGTAAGGGGCAGGGGACAACCCTGTGAAGTAGCTACTGTGAAGCATTTTCCAGCGAGGAAACGGAGGCAGGCGAAGTTACTTGGCCAGGGTCACGCAGCTTGTACGAGGTGGAGCTGGGACTCGAACCCAGGCAGCCCGAGGCGAGGCCCCTGCAGACCCTCCAGGGTGCCCAGTGTGTGCAGAGGGGCCCATCGTTAGTTAGCACGTAGGGCCCAGAGCAAGCCCAGCAGAAGGGGCCTCCTCCTAGATGTGCAGGAAGGGGGTGCGTAGAGGAGGGGACAGCCTGACCCCGGGCGCGGAGGGAAGCAGGGGCTTCCCAGGCCAAGACGGGGCTGGAAGGAAGGGCTTGCTGGGCAGGGGGACCAGCTCGCGCTAGAGGCTCAGGTCTTGCGAATCAGGGCATTTGTTTTTCCCCGAGTCCTGTTCTTCCCCCCACCCCCCATTCAGTGACACAATGGATCTCCTCGCCCCTCCTGCATCAGGCTGTTTCCTGCCATACAACACGGGACCTTGGGAACCGGGAGGAGCCCAGGAAAGCAGAACCCAGCCCAGCTCTGAGAGGCAGCATCTGGGTGCCTGGGGCCAGGAGAGGTGGGAGCCCCAGTGATTGTTTTATTCTCTGGCGTGGTGGGGGCTTGGCTGTGAACACAGTAGACAAGGCCCCTGCTTCACGGGGCCCACAGTCTGCCTGAAAGGAGGGGACCCTGGTTGGTGCAGCAGCTCTGTGGGTTGGAATGGATTGAATTTCCCACCTCCACCAACGCCCACTGGGGTGTCTTGGCCTCCGTGGAGCTCTCCCTGGCCTTTCCGGGACTCAGTGAGAAGGCTGTCCTCCTAAGCACACGCTCCTTAGTGCCAGGGCTGGGGCTGCTACCACCCGTGTCCTAGCTCTCCTGGGGCCGAGAGCCCCATTTGTGGGCTAGAAATCGAAGCTGCATGCTCTCTCCTGGACCTCCTCCAGCATGTCCGGGGCCGGGGTGCTCCCCGTGTCTCCATTTCTGCCCCTGCTAGGAGCTGGGGATGGCAAAGTGCCCCTTCCCACTGCCCAGCTCGTGGTGGCACTGGTCCCAGAGCTGCCCCTCACCTTGCGAGGACAGCATGAGCAGATGGCAGCACCAGGCCCTTGCCTGCACCCTCCAGGAGGAGCTGGCTTCTTTACCTGGCATTTTGCAGATTCTGCAACAATTTTTTCTTGTCCCTGGTTCTTACTGTGACTCCAGCAAGCAGACAGGACGGGCGTAATATGACCGTGTTGTACTGGTCAGGAGCCCAAGATCCGAGAGGCCGAGTGGATGGCCGGGGGAGCTGCTGGAAGTGCGTGCTGGTCCTGGGCCCAAGTCCAGGCCTTTAGCTCACTATGTCACCTAGGGGGCTGACCCTGGGGTGAAGCTGTGCCTCGGCTCGCTCAGTCGGGAGGCCCGTTGGCAGCAGAGTGACCTTCTGTGCTGAGTGGGGTCATTCGCCATGTTGGCTGCCATCCTCCCTCATGATAGTGCCCCAGGGCTGCAGGGGGTGGGTGAGCACCGTCCACGGCTGGTGCCCGGCCAAGTCCTGCAGTCCCTTTGGGGCATATCACGACACAGCGTGGCAAGAACCATGGAGATGTCAGCTCCCGTGGACTTGGAAACCCGCTTCCGGGAGCCTGGTCCGTGGGAGTGATTTGGCCCGAGCACCAGACTCAGTACCAGAGGTGGTCATCGCAGTCCTGCCTGTGGGGGCAGGAGATGGGCACAGACATAAATGTCGGACTCCGGGGGAAACATCACCTGCTGGATGACATACAAAATCATGGGAAAATACTGGTAGCAGCGCTTGGTGAAAACACTTAAGGAGCAAAGTTCGGTTGCGGTGGCAGCGGGGAAGATAAAGAAGCTGCTTGTGCTGGGAGGGTCTGAGCCGTGGCGGGCCAGGTGGGCGGTGGCTGTGGCTGCTGCGCAGTTTTGAAACGGAGCAAACCCTGGCCAGGATGGGCCATAGGGGAGGGGGAGAGTGGACAGATGGTGCTGTGCGGGCCACACGGCAGGCCGACCGCAGGCCCTGCGTCTGTTCTGACGGGGCTCGAGTGCCGGAGGAGCTGGCCTTGTGCGTTAGGGCGCTGTCCACCCCTTTGCTCAACAGGTCGGCACCTGCCACATGCCAGGCAGAGTTCTAGGCACTGAGCCTGTAGTGGCACCCAAAACCACAAGGCTGTGCCCTCGTGGAAGGGACGTTCTAGTGAGGTGGACAGCCCCCAACGTATTCAGTCCTCCCCGAGGCACATTCCAGGTGAGCTGATGTTCCCCGGCGGCCAGGACCACACGGCCAGCCCCTGACCACCTGGGCTCCTGCCCTGGGCTGCCGTCCAGCTCCTCGCCCCTCAGCACAGCCCTGACTCATGGCTGCCATCCTCGCTTCTGCAGCCCTGCCCATCACAGAAGCCTCAGAGAATTCCAGCCCTTGGGGACCGATCCTGCCCTGGGTCTGGTTTGCCTCAGGTGCTGTCTGGGTGAGGAAGCTCAGCCTGTCCAAGAGAAGGGACCTGAGGCAGAGCCTCGTCACAGCTGTCCCCGGGCCCAACACCATCGGTGCTCACCGAGGCTTCCCCCACCGCCATGCGCAGAGGGCCTGCCCTGCCGGTGAGGGGGAGGCCGGCAGCTGGACGTGGACCGTGGCCCCCACTCAGAACCTACCTGCTCTCCTGTGGGTGTCCCCAGGTGGCCTTGCCCAGCAGCCCCCTCGGGAGGCCGGGCTACCAGTTTACAGACCGGAGAGCAAGACCCGGCAGAGTTCCGTCCTTTCCAAAGCTTGTAGCCAGTGAGCAGCTGGTCTGGGGCCCAAAGTCGGGTGTCCTCACAGTGCCGCCTGCCCATGCGGCCACCCCCAGCTGTCCCTCTGGTAGCCCTGTTTGTCATCAGTCATTTGTCTTACTGCTAGCCCTGCAGCAGCTGCCACCAGTCGGATGAGTGTGGCCACCTGGCAGAGTATACAGGGCAGTGTTGTGTGACTCGGGACACCTGAGGTCTCACCCAGGGCCTGCCAGAAACTCGAGTGTGGTCTTGAACTATTCTGCCCCAGACTCGTGGGCGTGGGCGCACCACATCCCATCTGCAAGGGCTCCAGCTTCGGGCTCTGACGACGGGAGCGGAGAAGGGAGACAGGTGGCTCAGTTTCCCAGGGGCTTCTGTTTCAACTCTTAACAGAACACAACCCACCATCTCACCAAAAAAAGCCTCTCTCCAGCTCCCATCCAGAAATAAAGACGGTAAATAAACACGCAACGGCAGCCTTTCTCGGGGAGCCAGAAATAGCCTCCCGGGCTCCCAGCGCTGCCTGCGGAAGGAGCCTTTGTTCTGTCTCGGGGGCCAGGGGCTGCTGGCGACGTGGCGAGTGTCCCGTGGTGGCACCGGGGGAACTTCTGCTGTCACAGTTTGTCACACAGGATGGGCTGGCGTGTCTGCTGCCACCAAGGCACTGCAGGGCCTGGTTCCCTCATCGCCCAGACGCACGGCCCATTCCCTCGTGCTCCCGCGTCCTTGCTCCGCGAGGGGCTGCCCAAATGCACCCCCACTTCCCCTGGCACCCCTTGTGCTTTGTGTTCGCTGGCCACCCTGCCTGGCCGTCCATCTCACCTGTCAGGAAATCAGTCTGGTTTGTCGTCCGGCCCCTGCACCGGAAGGCAAGCACCGCGAGGGCGGGGCGCCTGTGCTCGGTCTTGACCCGGTCTTGACCCGGACCGTGTCTCCAGCTCCTAGGGTCTCGAGTCCCGACTCCCTTCTTGCTGGGTGGCTGCTGAAACCGCAGTCGGAGCAGTCGTCGTTTCTGACGGACGATGGTCTCACAGGCGCGTCAGCTGGTTTGGGCTGCAGGTCACCAGAGGTGGCTCAAGCAGTGAACCCATCACGGTTTGCTGAGAGGGGACAGGCCGAGTGAGGGGCACAGGTTCCTGCCCGTGGGTCGGGACTGCCCGAGCCCACGGCTGGGCGGCTGAGCTGGGACTGCGGGCCCTTCCCGGCAGTGTGAGTGGGTGGCGGATTCAGTCTCCAGTCCACCCCTGGAGCGGCAGTGGGGCCCGCAGCCGGTGGCGCCTGCTCCTCGGGGGTGGTCAGCAAGCTCCACATTTAGGATGACCGAAGAAGACCGTGACGGCGTGCGTGGGCCCTCTTCCATGGCGCAGTTGGCCCTCTGCCACCCCTGCGGGATCCTGCCCTGGCCGGGCCGCCACCGCATAGATCAGAACCTAAAATTGCGGAAAGGTGGGTGTGTCCGACCTAACGCTGGACGTGGCCCATTCGTTGGCTACGTCTCATCCCTGCACTTCATCGGGACCCCGGCACTGCCAGGGGCGCGCTCCCTTGCCCCCCGCTGACTTCACCTGCATCTGGCGGGGTGGGGGGTGGGGTTCGGGGGGTGGGGTTCTGCGGGTTTGCCGGTAGGTTTAAGGGCGTACTTCGTGTGACGCATTCGCTCAGTCTGGCGTCCCATGGAGGGAGTGTTTTTCGTTTTCCTTTCTTTTTTTACTGATACAATTCACTTACCGTAACAAGCACCTTTTGAAAGTATGCCTACGATTCGTTAGTTTTGAACATATTCGCACAGTGGTACAGCCACTATCTCACTGCGAACATTGTCGTCACCCCACAAAGAAAGGCGCCCATCAGCGGTCACTCCCCGTTGCCCCCACGCCCCCTGTCCCTGGCGGCCACCAGTCTCTGTTCCGTCTCTGTGGATTTGCCTGTTCTGGACGCTTCGGGTCGTTGAAGTCACACAGGACGTGGCTTTTGTGCCTGGCTGCCTCCACGTCGCGTCCGTGGTCCACCCATGCCGTCGCACGCGTCAGGGCTTCCTTCCTTTTGGGTCCGAATGACACCCCTTGTGCGCGCGCACCACATCGTGTGTGTCCACGCAGTAACAGGCGGACGCTCGGGCTGCTGCTGCTGTGCGACTGTTGGGAACCGTGGTTACTTGAACACGCCTGCGCAGGTTTTCGTGTGGGCACGTGTTCCGTTCTCTTGGTTATGTGTCTAGAGGTGGAAAGGGTGGGTCTTGTTGTGACCGTGTGTAAGCGCGGAGCTGCCACACTGGTCCCCAAGCAGCCGCACCGCTCTCCACCCGCGCCGGGAGCGTCGGTCAGCGCCGGCGATCGACCTGCCGTCTGTCTTTCCGACTGGAGCCGTCCCGGTGGGCGCAGGGGACCGCCTCGCTGTGGTTTTCATGTGCCTCTCCCGATGGCGAGTGGTTCTGAGCGTCTTCTCGTGTGTTTTTCTTGGCCTTGCATGGGTCCTATTTTGAGAACTATTTAAATCCTTTGCCCATTTTCAATTTGGGTTGTCTTTTCATTACCGGTTTATTAATAGTTCCTTATATATTTTGGACAGTTAACAGATAAGTGATTTGCAGATATTTCCCCCATTCTGTGGGTTCTCTTTTCACTTTCTTGATAGTGTCCTTTGAAGCACAGAAGTTTTTAATTTTGAGAATGTCAAACTTACCTATTTTTACTTTGGCTCCTTGTGCTCTTAGTGTCTGAAGAACCACCGCCTGTCCCACAGCCGTGAAGATTAGACCAGTGTTTTCGCAGAGAGTGTCAGTTGTGGATCCGATGCTTGGAGCCCAGTCCTAGTGGGCCGGTCTGTGTGTCCTGGCATGAGGCAGGGCCCCCTCTTCTTCATCATTATTATGTTTTTTACGTGTGGATACCCACTCGTCCCAGTGCCATTTGTTGAATATTCGTCCTCTTGTCTTGGCGCCCTGTGAAAGCCGTTGACGGCAGCCGTGTGGTCTAGTTTTGGGCTCCCAAGCCGGTCCCATTGAACCGTCTGTCTGTCTGTCCTTACGCCGCTGCCACGCTCTCGGAACTGCGTGGCTTTGTCGTGAGTTTTGGACTTGGCGTGTGTGAGCCCTCCCACTTCGCTCTTTTTTTTTCAGGGTGGTTTTGGCTGTCTGCGTCCGTGCATTTTCATGTGAATTTCAGGATCACCTCGTCAGTTCCTACACAAAACTGGGATTTTGATGCGGACGGCATTGTGGGCATTTTGCCAGCTTAATAATCTTACATTTTCTATCCATGAACATAGCTTGTCTTGTCGTTTTGTTATTTTCTTTCATTTCTTTCAACAGTTTGTTGGTTTCAACATTTAAATCCTTGCTAAGTTTATTTCTCAGTATCTTTTGATGCAACTAGAGTGTAATTATTTTCTTAGTTTCACATTTGGATCGTTCATTGCCGGAGTACAGAAATACAATGGCTTCTTTGAATATTGATCTTGTACCCTGCAGTTTAGCCGAACTCACTCATTAATTCTAACCATTTTGGGGTTTTGGTGTGTGGATTCCTTGGGGTTTTGTCTACACAAGGTCATGTTATCTGCAAGCAGAGGTAGTCTCACGCCTTCCTTTCCAGCCTGGGTGCTTCTTAGTTCCTTTTCTTGCCTAGTTGCCCTGGCTGCTGCCTCCAGTGCAGCGTTGACCACACCGGGATGGAGTCCTTGTCTCGCTCCTCATCTTGGGCAGAGAGTCCCTCCTGTCTTTCTCCACAAGGAGGGTGTTTCTGTGAGTTTTCGTCGATGCCCTTCGGGCAGATCGAGACCGTTCTCTTCAGTTTGTAGTTTGTTGAATGTTCGTATCGTGAGGGGGTGTTGGACTTGGTCAGGTGCTTTTTCTGCATCCGTTGATAGGATCATGGGGTTTCGTCCCTTCTGTCCTTGTGCAGAGGGTGCTTTTTCTACTAGGGGGGCCGTGGTCAGTGGCGTGGACTCGGGAGCCAGCTGCCCAGGTGTGAGCTGTGCAGCCGCAGCACTCCCTGTGTGAGGGACGCCACCTCTGTCTGGCCCCTCGTCCTCCTCTGTGAAATGGGGCGACTGCTTCCTCTTGGGGTTCTTGCGAGAGCTCCCGCGGTGCTTCGCAGACTGTGTGAGGCAGCGTCTGGCACCCAGCAAGTCCAAGTGCGGCTCGCCCAGGTGTGGACCATTAGCAGGGACATTGTGTGAAAGTTCCGATGGGCTGGGGTGGGAGAAGTCGAGGAGGTCATTGCCAGGCAAACCTAAAAGCCGGGCTGAGTCACCTGCTGCAAAAAGCCTGGCGGCGGGGAGCCTGGGAACTCTTACAGGATGCAGCCTGTTGGCCCTTGGCAGTCTCCGAGTCTCCCCCGCGAGAGGACCGGCCGAGCCGAGGCGGGGCGCTGCCAGGCCAGGTAAGCGCCTGTCCTAAGCCTGCCCTGCAGCACCCTCGCCTACCTGGGCCTGAGTCACGTCCTCTGTTGGGGCTGGACTGCAGGGCGTGTGTCTGCAGCGCCGAGCCTTTGTGCGCCTGCTCCCTCCCTCCGCAGTCGAAGAAGGTCTGCCATCCCCTCCCCAGAGCCCGTGCCCCGGCTCGAATCCAGGCTGGGGGTGCAGAAATGGGCTGGGTTAGTTAGATAATGGCCTCCAGCCAAGGGCCAGGGCGTATCCCCACCCTGATTTCCCTCACTTAGCTTTTCCTGGCCTGCCACTGGAGCCTGGTCCTGGCTCTGGCGCTGACCTTCATGTGACCTTGGGCAAAGACTGCCTCTCGGGCCTCTATTTCGGCCTGGGCACCCTGGGACAGCACAGCGAATGCTCTGCGGAGGGCCTGCGGCGCCGGCTGCCAGGGCGTGGCCAGCTCTGGCTCCAGACCACCCTCCTGGGGTCCCCCAGAAGCGCCACAACCCTGAAATTGGCGCACACTCTTGCCTATTTGGAGTTTGGACTTTGGGGGTGAGGGGACAAGGAGGGACATTGAAACACCTTGAACGTGCGCTGTGTGATTCTTGGCCTCCGTCCTTATGAGGTGTGCGAGGCTGGACCTCAGCCTGGGCTATGCGCTGACCTGCTGGCCGGCCGGGTGGCTGAAAGCCGTGGGAGACGAGCCGTTTGGCTTGTTTACTTTGGTTCCGTTTCCAAGTTCGTGTGAGTGTCGGGGGAGGGGGGGCCCCCACCCCACTGCTGTCTCAGACCCTGCGCCCAGAAGCACAGGGTGGTCCCACCTCCTGAGGAGCTGGTGGTCTGACCAGGGAAGGGCACTGGGCAAGAAGCAGTAACAACAGCCCAGTAATGTAACTTAGCACTCAAGAGGCAGAGTCGGAATGCACTTGTTATGCCACGAATTTGCCCTCACTCAGGGCCTGGCACCGGCCGGGGGTGTCCGGTGAACAGGGCAGGCTCGGCTCCCAGATCTCTTCTGAAAACCACATGCCTGGAATCCACTGGGTGGGCTTCCAGCTCAGGAGGCCCAGGTGATGAGGGGGAAGGCACGGAAGGGGGCAGCGCTGGGCGGGGGCTGCAGGAGGAGGGTGGTGGGCGTGCTGGAAGGAGTTAGGCAGCGAAACGGAGCAGGCCTTGGCTGATGGGATGGGTCGGGAGCCCCGGGGCCTCGCCAGGGGAAGGCGGGGCTGTGCAGCCACCCCCGGCACGCCCTGTAATCTCCCGGCCTGAGTTTCCTCCTGGGGGTTGTTTTGCAGACTTCAGACGGGATGCGAGCGAAGCCTCGGCACAGCGCTGGACGGCGCCGAGGGCTCGGCGTGCAGGCTCAGTCCTGTGATTGTTAAGCCGATACAGCGTGTGGCGGGGGGAAGTCTGTAACGAGCCAGAAAAATGTTCTTAGCTTAGTGAGTGAAAATTCGGGTTACGCAACAGTATTCAGTTGTAAAGCTCTGTGTGTGCGCCTCAATTAAGGCAAAGGAGGCGGTGGGGGTGTGTGTGGTTTTCACTTTTCTTTGATCTCTGGTTGTAGAGTTGTATGTTGGCTTTGTAATTATAGAAGTGTTATTAGGTGGTGTAATTGTTTTAAAGATTATTTTTACAGAGAGGGAAAGGAGGAAGAGAGGGAGAGAAACATCAGTGTGTGGTTGCCTCTCACACGGCCCCTACTGGCCCATAACCCAGGCATGTGCCCTGACTAGGAATCGAACCAGTGACCCTTTGGTTCACAGGCCAGCAGCTCTCAGTCCACTGAGCCTACAAGCCAGGGCAGACCATGTAATTGTAAAACATGCTGTTGTATGTGTGTGCATGTTCGGGGGCATCTGTGGGGTTTGGGGCATCGGATCGGAAGAGCAGGGGCATTGAGGGTGGCCCTTGCGGGGTGGGTCTGTCCCAGGACGCAGGCCCTGGGTGGCTGGTGGGCAGGTGTGCTGACTCGGCGTCTCCTCTGTCCGCAGACGACAGGATCTGCTCGCCGCCCTTCATGGAGCTCACGAGCCTGTGCGGGGACGACACCATGCAGCTCCTGGAGAAGAATGGCCTGGCCTTCCCATTCAGTGTGTGCCGCCCGGGGCCCCGCTGGGCGGGTGGGCGGACGGGCAGGCGGGCCACGGGCCCGGCGGGGCTGTGGCGGCCCCTGGCTTTAAACTTTTGGAGGGTGGATAAAGGACTTCTCTGCCAGGAAGGGCCTGACCTTGGGTCTTCCCCTCCCGCCCCCTGCCACACACACACACACACACACACACACACACACACACACACAGGAAACGGGTCCTCGGGTGGTGTGGACAGAAGGTACTCTGTGGCCCAGCTCACCCTGAGGGCAGGCGCCGGCCACTGTCCAGCCCACGTGTCTCCCCGCCCCACCTGCCCCTCCCCCGAGGGGCCCCTCGAGGTCTGAGTTTCCCACTGGACCCGCCAGGTTGGGCCCTGTGGATGAATGACCTTGCTGATTCCTGTCCACTTCTCTCTCCCCACCCACTGCAGTTTGCAAGACCAGAGTGGCCCACGGCACCAACTCGCACGAGGTGAGTGGGGCATCCGAGGACCTGACACGCCGCTCCGGGCCCTGCTGCCCCCGGCATCCCCCTCCCTGTCCTGCTCCTGGAGGGGGAAAGGGCATCCTTTCTTTACTCACCCAGCGGCCATCCCCGACCCCACCTTGGGTGCCAGGGGACGGACGGGTGCTGACCATGTGAGTCCCCACCCCGGGCGGGAGGCTGGGTGCCCGAGGCAGACAGCACCGTCGGGCTGCAGGGCAGGGGACGCATGAGGAGGCCTTTCGGGGGCCAGAGGAGCAAGGACTCCAGTGGGTCTTCGCTGCCTTCGCTGCCCTCGGGAGCCACACCTGGGGCACAGCCTTCAGCCCTCCACGCCCCCTTGCATTTGGCACCCACAGGGCCCAGGCTAGAGGCTTCCCCATTAGGCGCAGGGGCGGGTGCACCGGGAAGCAGACATTTGAGCCGCAGAGCAGACCCTCTGGAAGCGTCTGGCCCGGGGAGCCCACCGTGGAGATATTCCCCGAGACCTCACGACTGACCACGGGTGACCCTGGCTGCAGTGCCCCTTGCCCCCGGCATGCATTTGTGGGGGAGCGTCTGGGAGCAGACCTGGGCAGCATGCTGTGGTACATGTCGTGATGGGGCTGCGAGGCCACAGGCACCTCTGCTCGTGGGAAGGAACGTGGGGGCAAGGGGCCGTGGCCCGCTGCAAAGGTCAGCTGTCTCCCGGGGTGGGGAGCCCTCTCGGAGCCTTCGCTGTCCGGGCTGCCTGGGCTCCGGGCCAGGCCCCGGGAGGGCGCGGGAAGGCTCAGAGCAGCTAGACTGTGTCCCCGGAGCCCACGCTGTCCTCGCAGGCACCGGCCCCTGCCTGCCAGCCCTTCGCCTGCCCTGCTCACCCAAGCAGTTCCGCTGTTTGTTGGGGGTGTCAGGATGGAAGGGCGCCCGCAGTCCCAGTGTGATTGGAGCGGCCCGATCAGCACAGCTCGGCCTGCGGGGAGGGAGGCACACTGCCATTCCCATGGACCTGGGCCAGGCCCGGCCCTGTGCTCGGCCAGCTCTCCGAGCGTCTGGCCCAGGCTTGCAACCAGGGCTCTGACTGAGGCTGTGAAATATCGGGGAGCGGCTGCGTGAGCTGCCGTGGGGCCCGGCCCAGCCCAGCCCAAGAAGTGCTCACTGCACCTGCTGGGTCATTGCCAGAGGGGCCATGGTGCTGGGTCGGACCCTCAGGCACGGGGCCAGTGCCCTCAGGGGAGGCTATTTCACCTCTCAGTCTTTCAGCCTGCTTCCAACCCATACACGTACCCCCGACCCACCCCGCTCCAACCCACAGTGTGCTGTTTCGGAGAGGCCCCCCGCCCCGCCCCCGCAAGGTGGACGGCCAGAGTATGGAGACTCCCAGGGCCTTGGCGCTGTGGGCCCCTTGCCTCCTGGGCGGTCCTTAGCACGAGAGGATCTCCATGGCCCGCCTGAGCAGGGGTGCCGGGGGTGCCGAGTGCAGCGAGAGGACCCCCAGCTGCATGCTGCTCGGCCTCTGGAGGACACCCTGTGTGTGTGACTGGTGTGTTCACAGAGCTGTTCGGGTCTGTGCTTTGTGTTCAAGCCGAGGCAAGCACACAGGTGTGCTCCACAGCGGAGTGTCCCCCCACTTGTTTTTAAACCACCGAGCCGCAGCCCTGAGCGCCCTACCCCACGCCCGTCCCATGGTGGCTGGTGCTGCTGGACAGGCGGCAGGAGTGGGGCTGAGTGGGGCGAGCCCTGCCTGCACCTGGGCGGCGAGTGCGGGAGCCGCGGCGGGACCCACGCCCGGCCCTCCTGCTGCCTCTGCTCGCATCCAAAGGCCCAGGAGGCCGTCACTGCGGGGCACGAGAACACTGCCCACCTGGGAGGTGCCTTGTGGGGACACCGCTGGGCGACTCGTGCGGTGGGGAATCCGGGGCGTGTCGTGGGCACTCAGTGAGGGGCAGCCCTCGTCATCCTGCAGGCTCAGAGCCCTGGCCTCCCAGCCCCTGTTCCGCAGTCTCCTGTTTTCTGCCTCCCGCCCCTGGGCCTTCGAGGAGGGTCCTTGAAGGATGTCGTAAGGGTTGAGTGGCACACGACCGGGGTCCTGTTCCTGGACTGCAGTGCGAACAGCGGAGTTCTGCTACGCAGCCAGCTCAGCCCGACCGGGCAAGCCTGACGGGGCGGGGCTCCCACAGTCTCCCCCCACCTCCCGAGTCCTCTCGCTGCAGGGCAGAGATGGCCCCTCGGCAGCGTCGGGGGCGGGGGCGCCGCTGCGTGCGAGGCAGTGGGGCGGCGCGCCGACAGAGCCCTGTCCCCCCAGATGGCCATCGTGTTCAACCGGGAGGGCCTGAGCGCTGTCCAGCCGCCCTGCGTGGTCCAGAACTTCATCAACCACAACGCCGTCCTGTACAAAGTGTTCGTGGTCGGCGAGGCCTACACGGTGGTCCAGAGGCCCTCACTCAAGAACTTCTCCGCGGGCATGTCAGGTAACCACCCCCCACCCCCGCCCCGCCTGCCCCCCGTCTCTGGAGCGGGCAGCGACGATCTGAAGGTGGAGCGCCCTGAGCGCCCCTCGGCGGTCACACGGCGGTGGCGCCGCCAGGATGCTGCCGTCCGGGGCACCTGAGGGGTCTTCCAGGGAGGCTGGCTGGCGGCTCCACGGGCCCAGCCTCTCTTCAGCTGCTCATCTGACGCCCACTGACCCGTGGCCATCTCCAAAGCGGACACTAGGGTGAGGGTGTGCTGGCACTGGGGCTGCTCAAAAGAACGCCCCAGTGGCGTTCGGAAGGCGTCTCCAAGGCCAGTTCCGGAAACCTTTGGGACGGGGCGGCGTCTGGAGCAGCGTGAGCCTGGCTTTCCCAGAGGCCCCTCGGAGGGCGTCTGCTGGCCCCGGGCTGGTGGCTCGAGCACGCCATGTGCCCGGGCTCTGCGAGGGGAGCCCGCCGCCGCTCGGTGGGGCGTCCCGGCTGCGCTCTCCCCCACCCCCCAGCAGACAGACAGACAGGTCTTCCTAAAGTCCCTCCGCGGGGACTGCCTGTCACAACCCTGTGGCTTCGGGCCACGCCCTTGATTGAAGCCCAGCTGTTTCTGTCTTCCTCTCAGCCGTTCTTCCCACAGACACGTGGGGAGTGTCTCTCCGAGCGCAGCCCCCTCCAGGCTTGGCCTGGACTCCAGGGCTCCAGGCGGCTGTCAGGGTTCCGCACAGCCCAGGCCTCATCCCATCCCAGCCCGCCCCCCACCCCACTCGGATGGGAGGACCTGGGGGCGGGCTGACAGATGTCTTCGGGGTCCTTTTCTGTGTGACTGCGCAGGAACAAGTGGCGTTCTTGTAAACTGCGGGCCGTGGGGGGGCTGATATTTTTTCAAAATCCTCTTTATTTCTTTTTTTTTTTAATCCATGCTTTAAACCTTGGGAAAATGTATTAGATTAAGAGTAGTTATACCTTAGGTAGCGTCCTTTCTTTTTCCTTTTTTTAAACGTAATCAACTCTATCTCTCAAAGAAATTTACCACGGTTGCCTTCCTTGCCACGCAAAGTGTCCCCTCTTCCTCCTGGTTGCAAAGGGCTGGGCCAGTGACCAGCGGGGAGCAGGCTCTGTGCCCTCTGTCTCAGGACCAGGGCTCTCGGTCTGTGTGTCCTTCTGTGGCCGTTTCCGAGTGCGCAGTTCACGATAAAATGCAGACTGGGCCACATGAATGAGTGGACGGACCCACTGAGCTGATGGAGGGACATTCCTTTGCTGAGGCAAGCCGAGTAACTTCCACCATGTCCATCCTCTGTCCCCGAAGCTGACCCTGTGTCTTCGGGGTGTCGCCCAGGGAGCCGCCGTGGCTTCGTTCTTTTCCCAAGTGCGCTCTTTCCAAAGGAGAAGCGCAACCTGGTGGCAGCTCTTGGAGCTGGACCGGTTGGTCAGTTGGTGGGGGCCTGGGGCTCCGGGCCCTTCCCAGCCCCACTCCCAGTCTCTGATCCCTTTTGCCCAGTGGGGCGGCCCCCGGCCCCACTGTAGCTCTGAATGCTGAGCGCAGCTGAGCAGGATCCTCCAGGACGTGGGGCGGAGGGGACAGGTCCTTCCCTCCGTAGCTGCCCTGCTTGTGAGGTTCCCGGGTGCACTTTGGTGTTTCTGCCCTAACGTCGCTGGAGTCCGGTGCGTCCGCAGCCAGTGGCACCTTGCAGGCTGTGTTGACCGGAGCTGAAGTCGGGCTCTCACTCGGGGAGTGACATTGACGGTGTCAGCCACCAGGGACACGTCCCTTCTCTGCCTGTGGTTCCCAGTCTTGGGGGGACCACTCCCTCTCTCCACCTCCTCTGCTCTCCCTCCCGTACCGTGGGCTTATTTCTTGTTTCCTTCACTCTGTGGACACAGCGCCCTGGTGACCCTCCCCATCTTGGGCCTTTTTCCCTTGGGAGGAGGGACTGTAAAAGAATAGTACCACCTAACACATGGAGGGGTCAGCAGGCTTTTTTCTGCAAAAGGCCAGAGAGTGAGTATTTCCTGCTCAATCATGGTTATCAGATGCTGCCACTGAACTGTGAAAGCTCTGTAGACACTACGTGAATGAACAGGCGTGGCTGTGTCCCAATAAAACTTTATTTATAAACGCAGGTGGCAGGCCAGATGTGGCCTGCAGTCTGCAGTTTGCTGGTCTCTCACCCAGGACCTCTGAGGTTCGATAAACGCCACATTTCCTTGGGCGAACCTGCCGTGCACCCAACAGGGACCCGGTCAGCCACACGTCTGGTCCTCGTGTACTTACATTTTCGTGGGAGAAACCGCACACCAGGAAAGGGATGATAAAAGGACTCGTTGTGGCACCAGATGAGAGGGTCCTGGGGCACCACCGTGCGAGGGGAGCTCCTTGGACAGGGCGGTCAGGGCTGGAGCCCTGAAGAGGTGGCAAGTACACGGGAACTGTAACAGGACCCGGGCCACCATCTGCAGCTCTGTGACAAGCCCCGACCCCTTCCCCCAGAGAGAGACATGAAGATGAAGCAAAAGGACCTGAAGAGAATGTGGCCGTAGCCCCTGGCCACACCGTTGAGTTACTGGGTATTTGGAGACGAATCTCGTCGTTCGCTCCTCTTGTTTTGTAAACTGGGGACAGAAAAACCCATGTGCCTCTCGTTGCCTCCCTCCCCCCTCAGGGAGATGCTGATGGCTCCTCACCAGGGCTCTGTGAAGGGAACAGTGGGCGGGGCCCAGGGTGGCCTGCCGGCAGCCTGCGAGGGGCTGGCCAGGCCACCTGTAGAGGGACTGGGGCATCCTTCCGCTGCCTGAGGAAATGGCGCTGAGGCTCACTCTGACCCCTTCCGACCCGCCTCGGCTCCCCACAGTCTCCTTGGTCAGCAGCTTCCAGCATCCCTGCTCCCTCTGTCTCTGCTCCAGCCACGCACGGGGAGGGTCTGGGCCGAGGGCCTGGCCGAGGGCCGTTCTCCCTGCCCTGCATGAATAGCCCTCAGGCCAGGGCCTGGGCAGGGTCAGCCAGGAGAGGAACGGGTCCCCCTTGAAAGGGGCCACACTTTGGATTGATCTTCAAGCCACAGGAGCTGTTGGGTGGCGTGGTCCGTCCAGCCCACCGGGCACCGGATGGCCCTCCGAGTGCTCCTCTCCTCCCCGCCACGGCACAGCCGAGCCCCCGAGGTGCACCCAGAGGCTCCGGTGGGCTTTCCAGCCTCCCTGAGCTTGTGTCTACCTTCTCTGGGTGGCCCTCCTACCCCTTGGCCTGCTCTGCCGTCCTGCCTACTGACCTTGGGCACCCATGGGGTGGGTGGGAGTGCCCTGAGCTCAGTGGGGCTGGGCCAGGCTGGGGTACAGGGCGAGGGAGGTGGGCAAGGCCTGCAGAAGGCCGAGTGCCCATCCCAGCAGCTCCCGCCCCTGGCCTGTGCAGCTTTCCACGCCCAAGGCCTGCTCTTCTTGGCTGTCAGTGCTCAGGAGCAGAGGTTGGGGAACCGCTCAGCACACGTCCTGCAGGATGTTTATTCTCCCCAGGCTCCTCCCCGGGACCGTCTCTGGTGCCCCCGGTCTGCACTGGCTCTGGTAGGAGCGGCAGGAGGACTGCTGGGCACGCCGGGGCGGCCAGGGGCCTGGGTGCCTCGCTAGCGGGAAGGACGCCAGGTACATCTCAGCGCCCGCCTGCTCGGTCTCTGCCCCGATCGCTTCCTCGTGTGTGTGTGGCTGTTGAGTCGCCGTGGTGCCGGAGCCCGTGGGAGCCGGCGGCAGCCAGAGCAGGTGCCCTTCGGCCTGGGCCCTGACACCCGATGCTGCTTGGGCGTCTGTCCTGCGTTCAGGGCCTGGATCCCAGCGATAAGCCAGGCGTCCTGGGGCACGGGGGCCAGATGGCGGCTCGTGGCCCTTGCCACGCTTGGAGGTTCTCAGGGTGGTGGTGGGCAGGCTTTTCCGGAGCCTGCCCGAGGCTTGCGGTTGTGCAGTTCCAGCATCCGTGTGCCCGCTCTCCCAGGTGCTCGAGGACATGCTGCGGACGGGCCGGCTGGCCTTCCCTGCCTCCCCAAGGGACAGACAGACAGCCGGCCTCGCCGCGCCCACTGTGCTCGGGGTCAGCCTCCCTGTCTCGGTGCCCCCGTGGGACTGACGGACGGGGGCGCGGTGGAGATGGGCGTGGACCGGGGGGTGAGGCGGGCATTGCTGGGGGCTGTGCCAGCGTCCAAAGCCAAACGGGGTGCCCTCCTGGATGGTTCCTGCGGAAATCCACGTTCCGAGTGCCCGCTTTCTCCTGCAGAGTTGGGAGACAGCGGAGCCCTTTGCGTTTGAAATGTCCCTGAGCCGGTGGTGGCCTGGCTGTTTCTCAGGTTTCGCCCGGGAAAGGAGCTCCGTGGGTGGACCCCGGCAGGGGCTGCGGAGGCTGGGCGAGGCGCGCTCCCGGTCGGTGCTCTTCGTCCCCGGCCTTCGCTGTTCATGCTCGCAGCGTTTCCTGCTCACGGAGCCACATGCCCCGGCCCCTTCCGTGACGCCCAGTCCAGAAGACACACGACACTGTGGGAAGGGACCTTAGGTGTTGGGGAAGACCAGACCTGACCCTGTACGGTGGTAGCCTCGGTGGGCTCTAAGGAGCCAGTCGTTTTCATTACACGTGGGAAGAAAATTCGAAACAGGAGCCCCGAATGGGCGTGTGTCTGTCTGTCCATGATGTAGTGTCTTCTTGGGGTTGGGGGTGCCCTGCTCTCTGGAGCCCCAGGTGGCTGTTGCTGGACCCTCAGACTGAAGGCCCTTGTAGCCACTGTCACTGGTGGCCGGGGTGTTGCTGCCCCCTGGTGTCGGGCAGTGGAATCGCCGTCCCTTTCAGCTACTAACCTGCTTCTCCCTGTGTTTGCCTTTTCAGACCGGGAGTCCATCTTCTTCAACAGCCACAACGTGTCCAAGCCGGAGTCGTCATCGGTCCTGACCGAGGTATGCCCCTCCCGCCGTGGCGGCCTGCCCAAGGCGGAGCTCTCCGATGGAGCTGGGTGGTTGGGACCCGAGGAGGTTGGGAAGGCCCCTTGCTTGCTTGCGGCCTTCGTACCGATGACTTTCATGCCATGCCTGTACACGACTGGGTTACCGCAGGTGGGAGATTTTCTAGCTCTTCTCCCGGCATGAGGGAGGCCCCCCACTCCCCCGAGTCAGGAGGCGTTTGGTGGAAGGGGCGGGAGGCACTGCCTTCTCCTTTTACTTGTCTGTGGGAGTCCTGTAAGTGTGAGGAGCCTGCCGGTACTCCCTGGGTGCTGGGCTGGTTCCCGGCGGTGCTGAGCTCGGGGCTGCTGGTCAGAGGGTGTTGCTGTGTGTCCAGCTGCCTCTCGGATGCCCTGTGTCGTTGCAGCCAGGCCCTGACCTGGCTGTGGGTAGAACCAGACTGGACCCAGATAGGTCCGATTCCAAAGCTGGGCCTTCCAGGAGTTTAGGACTTTTTATTTCGCTGGAGACCGTGAAGCAGACATTTAAAAGTTGCCACAGGGCCACCCTCTGCTGGGTCTCCTTCTTCCCTGAGTCCCAGCTGTCCTGGCTGTTCTGGGAGGATAACCCTGCGTCCCCTTGACTGTCCTGGGCTGGCCTGCCAACGGGGTCCAACGCAGACCATGCCTCAGGCCCCGCGCCCTCCCGTCCCATGTCAGGGCCTGCGCCCGCCTTACACCTGCAGCCCAGGCCACCGGTCCCTTTCTCGTGTGTTTCCGCTTCCTTTGAGGAGTCAGCTGTGTGCTGAGGGTTTGACAGAGCTCAGGTGTGGGCAGGGACCTGTGGGGAGCACAAATGCCCTTCGAGGTGGTGGCAGACACTTCTCAGGAGTGAGTTTCCCGGTCAGGGAAGCCTGGGGAGCAAGCCGGTGTTACACAGCGCATTGCCCTCGGTGCCTGGGTGTGCGCATTACAAGACGTTAGTAGTCCGTGCAAGAAAGAGGTGATTTTTTTTTTAAGGGTTTTCTGGTCTCCTAAGCCTCAGACACTTCAGGTGAGCCCAGTTCCACAGGGCTCTTCCCTGAGAGGCTGTCAGACATTACTCGGCCAGGGCAAAGGGCAGAGGGCAGTCAGCATTCCGCAGACCTCGCAAGAGGTTGGGGCTGTTAACTAAGGCCAGAGGGTCCCTGTGAGGGCCACAAGCAGAGTGACCCACCCGAAATAACCTTCTTGAATAGTCCTACCTGTCTCCCAGTTGCTCTGTTTCTTTATCTGTAAAATGGGAGGGTCAGCCTGGAGGTATTCTGGGGCCTGTCTGCCACTGTCTCCCCTGCCCCAGCTCACGGCTGCTGTTCAGGAACCCCCAGGACGGAAAAGGGAAATGCAGCTGCCTGTCCCCTTTCCATTTAGGACGTAAATCTCTCTGGCACCCCTGCAGGCTGGCTGGGCACCGAGAGCTCCATTCCCGACACACCCCTTATCCTCCTGCCCCTGGGGTCATGGGGCCCTCCATCCCGTCTCGGTCTCCTGCAGGGAGCCCTGCCCTGGCGTGGAAGCCCGCCCCCCCCCATCCACAGCTGGGTGCCCCGAGGCTTGCAAGCCCCCAATACCGGTGTAGGGTGTTGGCTGAGAGTGTGGGAGCTGGGGTCCGACCCCAGCCTCACTACACCCCAGCTGTGTGCCCGCTCTGAGCCTCGGTGTCTCCACCCCGCCCCGCAGGGCAGCTGCAGCCCACGGAGCTCCCGGCACAGGGCCAGGTGTGCGGCGTGGCCGGGACGGGCGAGCCACCTGACGCCGCTCACTTCTGCCATCACAGCCCTGTTTTCCAGAACATCTCCGTGTTGATTCTGCCCACGGGCAGAATTTCCATGCCTTTGTCTCGCCCTAGGTGGATTTGATTCCAGATGATCCAAGGGCTTCCCAAGGGTTTCTGAGATTCCTTAGCCAAGCCGAGAAAGTGCTTTCATGAACAGTGTGTCAGGAGAGTGCGTACTGACGCCGCAGCCGGAGCCCTGTGCTGCCGGGCCTGGGCTGTGAGCCTTAGACATCAGCCTCCTGGACCCTCGCCGCAGTCCCACGGCCCCACGGTCCCACAGCTTGTAGGTGTCTGGGTCACCCCGCTTACCGGGGTGGGAAAACGAGACCCAGGAGGGACCCTGACGGCTCAGAGCCCGCAGCGGGCAGGACCAGGGGCCGAACTGCCACGTGGGCTGAGCCTCTGGCTCCTCACTGGCGAGAGGGACGGGGAGATGCTGAGTGACGGGCACCTGTCACAGCCCCTCAGAGAGTGCTTCCCCCGTAACATGCCAAGACAGCAGGGTCGGGGCACAGAGGGTCCCCCGCCTTTGTGCGGAGCCAGCGGGGGGGTGGGGGGGTCATGCTGAAGCACAGCCACTGCCCAAGTGCGGGTCCCTGCTTGGCCCGAGTGTGGCACTTCCCCATTGGCCACTGCAGTGTCCTGTGCTGGGATAAGGACCATTTATTTGTCCTCGGTGCCCAGGGCTCTGTCCCCAGCCCTCCTGACCCAGCCTCCCTTTTTTTTTTTTAAGATTTTATTTATTTATTTTTAGAAAGAGGGAAAGGGAGGGAAAAAGAGGGAGAGAAACATGATGTGTGAGAGAAACATCCATTGGTTGCTTCTCCCATGTCCCCATCGGGGGACCTGGCTCGAAACCCAGGCGTGTGCCCCAACCGGGAATTGAACCGGCGACCTTTCAGTTTGCAGGATGACACCCAACCCACTGAGCCGCAGCAGCCAGGGCCAGCCTCACTTTTTTTAAAGCAGACGAGTCGGTGGCATTAGGTACATCTACTGTGTAGTGCAGTCACTCCCTGTCTCTAGTCCCCGAACATTTTGGCCACTTTGATAGGAGCCCCGTCCCCATTTAGCAGCCCCTCCCCCTGGCCCTGGCCACCTCCGACCTGCTCTTTGCCTCCGTGGCTTTACCTCTTTGGGCCTGTCACATTGAGGGAATCATCCGACGCATGCGCTGTGGCGTCCGGCCTTTTCACCCGGCCTCACGTTTCCGAGGCTCATCCACGCCTCGGCACCGAGCGGCACTCCGCTGCGTGGGTGGCGCTGTCTGCTCCTCTGTCCCTCTGTCGACAGCCACGCTGTTGGTCCCTGCCCTCCGGTTCTGTGCAGAGCACTGCTGTGAGCACCGGCACACCGGCACACCAGCACCTGCGTTTGGTCCTTTTGGGCGCGCCCAGGAGTGGGGCTGCCGGGTCACGTGGCGATTCTGTGTTTCATGTCTGACCCAGCTTCACTTTCGTTTCTGAGAGGTCGGTGCCCCTCCTTCCCTTGGCCTCCGAGCCTGCAGTCCTCCGGGGCCCAGCATTCCTTGAGCAGCCCCTGTGAGCCCTATTCTGGCCGACCGGGAGGCGACACGGAGCTGTCCCTGCCGCAGAGTTCGGGTGGAGCACCTCTCCTCCCGGCCAGGCACGCGCCATCCCACCGCGTCAGGGGCCTCAGGGTTGCTCCCGATAGTCTGGAATGGGAGCCACACTGGGCCCGTTGGGCAGGTGGGCAGACGGAGGCCCCAAGCAGCCCAGCCCTTTCCCCAAGACAGCAGCACAGGAAGTCCCTGTCCGGCTCAGACCCAGGCCCCCACCGTGCACCTGCTCGGAGGCCCTGACTGGGGGCGTGCTGAGCCCAGGAAGATGCATGTGCCTGCCCCGGCCAGCTGTGACTGGGGCAGAAAGGGAGCAGCGGTGGTACTGGGACAGGGGACAGCCCACTGGCCCCGTAGAAGCTTTGCTGGAAGTGAACTTGGACCCAGGCGTCTGGTGGGAGCAGCAGAGTAGCCCCTTCGGGGAAGTTCGTCCAGATGGGATCCGAGTTAGTGTGGAAACACCCTATTTAGTGGCTGTTGTGAAGGGGAGATTGGTTCACCCCGCCCAGGAGCCCTGTGCTCTCCCCGCCCAGGACCGGGCAGGTCCCCAGAGCCCTGCACCGTCCTGTCCGAGGCGCCGGCCATGGCGGGCCACTGCGGAGACGCCAACCAAGTTCCCCCGCGCCCCACCTCTGCCCGACTCCCGGCCCTCCCGTGGGTTCTGGCCTCTGGGCCCGGCATGCCTCGCCTGATGCCTTTCTCCTTCTCCCAAATCCTCCCCCCACGGAGGTCATGTCCGTGCTGTCCGCTCTCTGAAGGCTTCCTGGGGCCACCCACAGCAGCCTGTCTCCTTCCTGCTGAGACGGGTGGGTTTTAGAGGCTGACAAGCCTGGGCACAAACCCAGCCCTGGACACTCTCAGGCTGTGTGGCCCTCACCCTTTCCGAGCGTCAGCTTCCCTGCGTGTGAAGTGCTGGTAAGGACACCCCCTCCTCGGTCGTTACAAGGACTAGACAGGTGACAGGCACCAGACACCCAGGGCCAGCCCAGTTGGCAGGCCCTCAGAAGTGGCCCTGCTGGGGGGGCCCGTCCTGCCTCCTCAGCTGAGGTCTGCGCGATGCGGCGTCACCTCCCCCCCGGGGCCTGACTCCTACGTGTGCTGTGTTGGCAGCTGGACAAGATCGAGGGCGTGTTCGAGCGGCCGAGTGACGAGGTCATCCGGGAGCTCTCCCGCGCCCTGCGGCAGGCGCTGGGCGTGTCGCTGTTCGGGATCGACATCATCATCAACAACCAGACGGGGCAGCACGCTGTCATCGACATCAACGCCTTCCCAGGTGAGCAGCGGGGCCGGGTGTCCACAGCAGTGGCCTCCGTGCCTTGTGGGCGGTGGGGCCTGGGGGCAAGTGCAGCCCCCCGTGAGCCCCAGCTGGGAACGCGCATAGTGGGCCCGCACAAACCTGCGTTCTCACTCTCCTCTCCTGTGCGTCAGCATCAGCGTCAGCCCTACGGGCCAAGGGCCCGTGTGGACCTGGAGAGCTGAAAGGATGCTGGAGGGAGTACAAGCCCCGCAGGTTACATGTGGGGCACCGAGCCCCCAGAGAGTGCTCCCTGCGGCTGGGGCGCGTGCCCTGCTGGCTGCAGGAGCCCTGGGGGCGGGGAGGGGGGACACACAGGCTGGGCCCTCGTGGCCTCTGGGTGCCTGTCAGGTCTCACCTCTCCACACCTGCCCTGAGAGCTTTACCACAGCGCCTTGTTTACTGATAGGGAGGTGGTGGTGGGGCTGAGTGACTTGTCCAAAGTCACCTGGCAACCGAGTCACCCTGCAGAGTCACCCTGCACTCCTGACCACAAGGTTTCCCGCCTCTCAGCTCCCGAGGGGCTGTCTCCCGCGTCCCATCTGGCAGAGACTGGAGGTGGGTTTGCACAGCCCGGCCCCGAGCTGGGGCTCCGCGGTGCTGGTTCGTCTCCCAGCTGGAGAGCTGTGGGCCCAGAGCGGCCTTCACAGCTTCGGGCCAGGTCGCTGAGACCTGCGGGGCCTTCCCCAGCCTCCTGTCCACGTTCAGGCCCCTGTCCCTCACCAGGAAGTGCACAGACCCCACCCTGGGCTTCCAGGCCTTGTCTGAGGACAGCCAAGCGGTTGCTGAGCGTACGGCTTTTGTTGCCTGGTGTTGGCCCGGCGTGGCTCCAGCTCACCTCCCCTGCTCATGTCCCTTCCCTGGAAACCCAGCAACGCACCTGCTGGTGGCTCCCAAGGGGCCCAGGTCTGCCCTGCCCTTCTCCCCGAGCCCCGGGGCTGAACGAAGCCCAGGCCTGGGGTGGATGCCCAGCACCACGTGGTGCTCAAGGCACAGGGGAACCAAAGGGACTGGCTCAGGTCCTGGCTCTGCCACTTAGGGGCACTGTGTCCTCCTCTGTAAAGCAGGGTGACTCTGGGCCCAGGGTGGCGCTTTGAGCCTGGATGAACACCGGCCCAGCACAGCCTCACCAGCCTCACCCTCATGGTGACCTGTCGCAAGCCCACCTCTCCTCGGTGCTTTCCTCCTGTGGGGCTGGTCACTGAGCTCTCTGAATCATGAAGGTTAAGCACTGGACATTCTGCCCACGGAGGCACCGTGTGGGCCAGCTCCTGCCCCACTGTTCTCTCTCCTGGGGCACCTCTGTTGCCCCCTCGCAGCCTCGGGCTCCCTGCAAACCTCAGCAGCTGTCTGCTGAGCACCCCACCCTCTCGGTGCTGGGCAGGCTTGTCTGCAGAAGTTCGTGCACCCTGCCTGTTCCCGCCCCTGTGCGCTCACCGTGGTGGTGGGCTCCCAGCCGAGCCGCGCAGGGTGGGGCGTGGGCCGTGCCCGGGGCCCCTCTGAGCGGGCACGCTGGTCTTCAGGGAGGACCTCTCCCATCCTGGCCCTTGTTCTTGCAGCCGTGTGCCTGGTTCTTACCCTGCCAAATGGGCTTAGGAAGGTGGGGGCACCCACCCTGTGTCGTAGGTTTTGCGAAGCAGTTTTTGGGAGTCAGCAAAATCCTCGCCCCAGATTCTCATTCCGCTCGGGGGTGGCTCCCAAGGACTCATGTGCTGACGCGCGCAGTCGCATCTGCGTGGGGACAGCAGGCCCCCGCGGCTTCTGTTCAGGAGACCGGGACCCTACTCTGTTCGGTGTCAGTTGGGGTGCTCAGTCTTCGCCCCTGGGCCCGGAGGCACTGGGGATACGGCACATGCGGTAGCCCATAGACATTCGGGGGGTGAGGACTCAGTGCTGGGAGCAGCAGCCGCGGACCAGGCACCACCCGCCCCTCAGCTGCGCCCACGGGAGCCTCCCGGGAGTTCTCAGCCGACGAGTGAGGAAGCTGAGGCCAGGCTGCGTGGTGGAAAGGGGTGGTCACGGTTCAGAACTCGGGGGGCGTGGGCCTCGGGTCTGCCACCTCCAGCTACCCCGTGTGACTACACGAGCTTCTGAAGCTGTGCCTGGGAAGGCGTTTTCTCATCGGCTCCGGTTCTGCCGTGTCTCACACTCTGGGGCGGCAACTGCAAGGACCAGCTCTCTGGGGCCGTGCACACCCGGGCCTGAGTCAGGCTGCGCAAGTCCGATCGGCCCCGCACCCTCTGCGCCCTCTCCCTCTCCCCCGTGGCTGAGCGCTGTCTGTCTCTCCCACCCGCAGGCTACGAGGGCGTGAGCGAATTCTTCACGGACCTCCTGAACCACATCGCCACCGTCCTGCAGGGCCAGAGCTCGGCCACCGCAGCCGCGGGGGATGCGGCCCCACTGAGGCACAGCAGGCTCCTGGCGGA
Source organism: Glossophaga mutica (assembly GCA_039655065.1). Classification (NCBI taxonomy): domain Eukaryota; kingdom Metazoa; phylum Chordata; class Mammalia; order Chiroptera; family Phyllostomidae; genus Glossophaga; species Glossophaga mutica. The sequence goes on from CM077303.1 coordinate 8,634,133, forward strand.
GCAGGCGGGCAGCCTGGCGGGCGAGCGGACGTGCAGCGCTGGCCCCGGCTGCTGCGGCAGCACGGCGGGCCAGGACCCGCCCTGGACGGCGGGGGCCGACGCGGGCGGCGTGGGTGCGGGCAGCACCGCCAAGCTGCCGCACCAGAGACTCGGCTGCACCGCCGCCGTGTCGCCCAGCTTCCAGCAGCATTGCGTGGCCTCGCTGGCCACCAAGGCCTCCTCCCAGTAGCCGCGGAGCCCAGGACTCAGAGGGCGGCGTGGGCCACAGCACAGCCACTGGGCAAGCCACACCCAGTGGTGACATCTGACTAAGAATTCCCAACGGTCTTTTTTTTTTTTTTTTTTTAATTTTTAACCTGATTTTCTGATGTCATTATCTGAGTGAGGAATGGGGGCGGGGGCGATGGAAGAGAACCCCAGTCAGTGGTCCAGCCCCGGGGAGAAGGGACCTCTTGCCTCATTCCTGCTGTGCGGATCTCTCACTGAGTTTACACACGCTTGTGTTTTCAACACTAGGTCTGAGTGTGAGGAGGGGCGTGTATGCGTGTGGTTGTAGTGTGTGTGCGAGCGTGTGTGCACATCCGTGTCTTGGTCTTGATGGCTGCTGCGGACCAGGCCCGGGGGACCTGGAGGGGGTCACCCTTGGTTAGGCTGCTGGCCCTGAACAGAACAAGTGGGGGCTTCCTCTTCTCTGTCTTCTGTCCCAGGCCCACCCCCCAGGCCGCCCCTGCGCGGGTGTCCCCTCTGCTGGCCACCTCCCCAGCCTTGGGAAGAGCGGGTGTGCCGCTGCCCTTCCCGGAAGCTGGAGCCCAGGCTGGAGAGGCCACGGCCTCCCTTTCCTTGGGGGGGTCCCATGCAGGGGGTCTGGGCTGCTGCCGCCTCGTCCCTCCCAAGAAGGGAAGGGGAAGGAAGCTCCCGGGGAGACCAAGGCCCTGGGTTCGCTGCCTCTCTCCACGTCCAGCCCAGCTCCCTGGCGTCCACACAGCCCCACACCACACGTCCCATGCAGCTCTGAGAGAGGGCCCCCTCCTGTGACCAAGCGCTGTGGCTCTTCAGCACCCGGAGAGGGCTGCCTGGCTGGGGGCCCCCGGGCTGATCCCGCCCGTGCCAAGGGTTTGTGCCATGACCGTGGGCAAGTCGTTCCGAGAGTCGCCAGACCTCCGTGTCCTCGGTTGGGACCGGAGTTCTGAAGGGCGGGCCTGAGGCCCCCGCCCCTGTGACACAGCCTGCTTTCCCCAGAAGCCAGCCGTGATGAGCCTCCCCTTGACATTGAGGCGACCGGGGTCCGCTTCCCAGGCAGGAGGTGGCCACTGTTCCCGTCAGTCCTGCTCATGCCCGCGTGTCCCACCATTGCCCCGTGGGCCCAATGTCCCCTCCCGTTCTCACTATAAGCCCCAAGCACTGAGCCAGCCAGGGGTGAAGGAGCGGCAGCCCCCAGGGTCAGAAAACACGGTTACTCTCCCCACGTAGTCACCCCAGCCTCTGGTGGCAGCAAACACCACCAGCTGGATGTCGTAACCATGGTCCAGGCAGGCCGGAGGCCCTTCCTCAGAAGGGCCAGTGCGGGGCCCTGCCGTCCTAGGACAGCGTGAGCGCTGGGGGCCGTGTCTGGGGTCCCTGAGCGTGCCCTGGTGTCTTAGATACCGGTGGACTTCGAGACCAGGGGAAAGGCCTCTGGGCTCCGCTTCGTGGTCTGGGGAGGCCGGCCCGAGAGGCTGCCGAGCCAGACACCTGGAGGAGCATTCGGGCCGGGCCCCGCGGGGATGGGGGTGCTGCATTTGGGCTTGGGGTGACGGGTGGGTGCCATCAGAACCGCCCAGCCCACCCGGACACCGAGGGCCTGCTTTTTACACGACTCGAGAGTGTGGAACCTGATTATGATGTCTGTGCGTCACCTTTCCTTGGCAGACCCCGAGCTCCGGGGAAGCAGGAAAGCGTGACCGGCCTCTTGCACTGCTTGTCTCCAAAATAAACTACTGAAATCAAACTGCAGTTCACCTGTGTTTACACAATGTTTTCTGAAAGTTTGTCATCCTCCCGGTCTTCTAATAAAATGGCTTTGCCTTTTCGAATAAAATACCCATCCCAGTTTGCCTCAAGAGCAGGTGGGGAATGCGGTGGGACCCCCGATGCCAGGGCGGGACCCCTGGCCGTATCGTGTTCCTCTACAACCTGTGTCACCTTTGGTGTTACTCATGTTAGCGTCCAGGCCCCAGATAGCAAGTCACTTTTCCCACGGCCTCAACCGGAACACGGTGACCGATTTTTCCGAGAGTGGAAATCGAGGGGGCGATTCTGCTTCGTAAAGCTGCCAGGCGTGTGCAGGTTCCTGCCTCCACCCCGAACCCCCACAACTGCCCCATGGAGCAAACAGTGGCCATCTCTGAAGGGGTTTGGGGACCAAGGTGCAGGGGAGGGACTGAGCAGCGGTGGCAGCTACTCCCCCACCCCCGTTCCACCCGGGTGCGAGCTGGCACAATCCAGAGTGGCTTCCCCTTAGGCCTCATTGTCACTGGCCTCTACCAGTTGGTGAGCACGTTGGCATCTGGCCCTGTAGCATCTGGTGGCAATCGGCTGGGCCACATTTTGTCTGGGGCCTTGGGTGGGTTCAGAGGGTCACGTGCCAGGTCCCTGGCCTGGGTCACCTGGAGCAGAGGCCCCGGGCCGAGTTCTGCTTGCAGATGAAACGTAATGGTGTGGTTCCATGACAGCCCCCGCCGGGTGCAGGCACTGGCTGACCATCCGTACCTGGGGAGGGGGCGGTCCTTGCCATTGGTGTCACGGGGTGTCCGGGTTTGCGGCACGGGGCAGGGCAGGCTGCGCAAGGCTAACTCTGCGCGAGTCTCTGAGGAGTCCTGCATCTTTGATTCTGTCGTTGAAGGGGAAAACCTTGAAAAGTGTCCTCCTTCCCTAGAGGATCGGGCTCTATGGAAGGTGGGAGAACCCTGGGGGCAAGCCGTAGTTTCCCAGCCACCTGGGAAAAGCAGCTGTCACCTGTCCCTGTCCTAGCCAGGGAGCCTGGCCCTCAGCTCTGGCACGCTCCCTGGCCGCTGCCCCGAGAGCCACTGCCTGGCTTCACTCTCGCCCCTGGGGTTTGCCTCTGCTCTCTCCTCCGTCCCCTAGCAACTGATCCTTGGCGCGGTGAGATCCCTGCTCTGGGCATGGCTCAAGGGCCCGGAGCTGCAGAGGCCTTGGGCTGAGAGCGGACTCTCCTGCAGGAGCCCAGCCCCCTGCACTGTGGCACCACCGGGCAGAGAAGGGCATCGTCCTTGACAAAAGATCTGGGCTTCTCCCTCCGTCACGTGGCCACACCCTGCGTCTGAGTCTAAGACGGCGGGGCCATCAGGCGGGCAGTTCTCCCGTGGGTCCTCCCCTCCATGACTGCAGGCCCCTGCCGTGCCCCTTCTCTGCACAGCATCTCCATGAAGATCCCGGAACACCCCTGAACACACGCGTGCGTGTGAGCACACACACTGTTCACGCAAGAGCTGACTCGAGGAACAACCTGAGCCCTCGTCCTGACCACTGGGCCCCCCCAGACCACTGGGGGCTTTTTCCAGGAATGGTGGCATTCTCGCTCTACCTCCCGAGTTGTCCATGACCTGGTGGCTTGGAGGGACTGTCCCTGTGCCACGGCCTGACCTCTTCCAGGGTCAGGCCCCCTGAGGCTTGCTCGCTCTCGGAAGGCTGCGTGCGTAGCGGTTTCCCTCCACTGCGGCAGTTCCGGCTTCCGTGCGGACGCCTGGGCTTCGTGACACGCTGCTCGCCGCCGCCCGGCTCACAAGCAGCGCCGACCAGACTTAATCTGTGTACACGCATGTACATGTTTATATGAATATACTGCATGCGAAAGCACCACTTCTGCACAAACCAAGAGCCTTTGATCACTGGCTCTTTTTTTTTTTTTATAAAATTTTTTTTCTTTTTAGATTTTATTTATTTATCTTCAGAGGGGAAGGGAAGGAGAGAGGGAGAGAAACATCAATGTGCGGTTGCCTCTTGTATGTCCCCTGCTGGGAACTGGCCTGGCAACCCAGGCATGTGCCCTGACTGGGAATCGAACCGCAATCCTTCGGTTCGCAAGCCCGCGCTCAATCCACTGAGCTACACCAGCCAGGGCAGATCACTGGCTCTTTTTAAATTCAGTCTGACTATTTTTGTCCATTACCATTTAGTCCCCTTCTACCCTCCTCTGCCCAGCAGTCGCCACGCTGCTGTCCATGTCCACGAGTCCGTTTTCTCTTTTTGCTCAATCCATCCACCCCCTGACTCCCTCCCACAATAGCCATCATCTCTTCTCCATCTACAAGTCTGTCTCTGTTTCACTTGTTAGTTCAGTTTGTTCATTAGATTCCACATACGAGTGGAATCATATGGTATTTGTCTTTCTCTGACTGGCTTACTTCACTTAGCATAATGTTCTCCAGGTCCATCCACACTGTCGCAAAGGGTAAAATTTTCTTCTTTTTTACGGCCAAGTAGAATTCCATTGTATAAATATACCATAGTTTTATTTTTATTTATTTTTTAATATAATTTATTGATTATGCTATTACAGTTGTCCCATTTCTCCCCCATCATTCCCCTCCACCCTGCAAACCCTCTCCCACCCACATTCCCCCCTTTAGTTCATGTTCATGTGTCATAAGTTCTTTAGCTTCTACATTTCCCACACTATTCTTGCCCTCCCCCTGTCTATTTTCTACCCACCGTCTATGCTACTTATTCTCTGTACCTTTTCCCCTCTCTCCTCCTCCCACGCCCCTGTTGCTAACCCTCCATGTGATCTCCATTTCTGTGGTTCTGTTCCTGTTCTAGCTGTTTGCTTACTTTTGTTTTAGGTGTGGTTGTTAATATCTGCGAGTTTGCTGTCTTTTTACTATCCTATTTTTTATCTTCTTTTTCTTAGGTAAGTCCCTTTAACATTTCATATAATAAGGGCTTGGTGATGATGAACTCCTTTAACTTGACCTTATCTGAGAAGCACTTTATCTTCCCTTCCATTCTAAATGACAGCTTTGCTGGATAGAGCAATTTTGGATGTAGGTCCTTCCTTGCCTTTCAAGACTTCAAATATTTCTTTCCAGCCCCTTCTTGCCTGTAAGGTCTCTTTTGAGAAATCAGCTGACAGTCTGATGGGAACTCCTTTGTAGGTGACTGTCCCCTTATCCCTTGCTGCTTCTAGAATTCTCTCCTTCATTTGAATCTTGGCTAATATAATTACAATGTGCCTTGGTGTGTTCCTCCTTGGGTCCAACTTCTTGGGGACTCTCTGAACTTCCTGGACTTCCTGGAAGTCTATTTCCTTTGCCAAATTGGGGAAATTTTCCTTTATTATTTGTTGAAATAAGTTTTCCACTTGTTGCTCTTCTTCTTCCCCTTCTGGTACCCCTATAATTCGGATGTTGGGACGTTTAATGATGTCCCAGAAGTTCCTAAGCCTCTTCTCATTTTTTAAAATTCTTGTTTCTTCCTTGTTTTCTGTTTGGTTGTTAGTTTCTTCCTTCTGGTTCACTCCATTGATTTGAGTCCCAGTTTCCCTGCCATCTCTATTGGTTCCCCATGCATCTTCCTTCATTTCACGTATTGTAGCCTGCATTTTTTCATCTAATTTGTGAGCAAAATCAACCAATTCTGTGAGCATCCTGATCACCAGGGCTTTGAACTGTGCATCAGATAGGTTGGCTATCTCTTCACGGCTTAGAGCAATTGGCTCCGGGGATTTCATTTGTTCTCCGGTTTGAGTCATTTTTGGTGGGTTTTTTTTTTTTTTTTTTTGGTTTGTTTTGTTTTGTTTTTGGCCTGGTCGAGGCTGTTACGTAGTGAGAGGTGGAGCCTTAGGTGTTCCCCTGTGCAGGGCACCCCAGTCGCTGAGTTGTGACGCTGTTTGTGGGGGCGGGGTCTGAGAGGGAACAATGGCGCCTGCTCCGCTCTCTTCTGGATCCCGGTCCCTTCCCCCGCTTCCCCTTCACCTGGATTGTCGCGCACGGAAATGTGGGACCACCTGGTCAGCCAGCCGCCTTGTGCAGCCTCACTGGGTCTGCATAGTTGCCACCCCGTGCCCGGGGTCCGCCAGCCGCCGCCTGTGCACCTGGGAACTGCCAGCCACTGCTGCTTGTATTCCCGGGTCCGCACCTTCACTTTTTCCTGCCTCGACTCCGCCCCTCTTACCGGTCTAGATGAATGGTTGTTGGACTTTCATACAGTTCAATTTTCTATCAGTTCTGGTTGTTTCCTTGTTTCTAAATATTTGCTGTCCTTAATTTTGGTTGTGAGAGGAGGCACAGTGTGTCCACCTACGCCTCCATCTTGGCCAGAAGTCACCATAGTTTTTTTTAATCCACTCACCTACTGATGGACACTTGGTCTGCTTCCATATCTTGGCAATTGTGAATAACACTGCAATGAACATAGGGGTGATTATGTTCTTTCAAATTAGTGTTTTGGGTTCCTTTGGATATATTTCCAGAAGTGGGATCACTGGGTCAAAAGGCAGATCCATTTTTAATTTTTTGAGGTGTCTCCACACTGCTTTCCACAGTGGATGCACCAGTCCGCATTTCTACCACCAGTGCAAAAGTGTTCCGCTTTCTTCACACCCTTGCCAGCACTTGTTTGTTGATTTGTTCATGATAGCTGTTCTGACAGGTGTGAGATGGTATCTAGCTGTGGTTTTAATGTGCATTTTTCTGATGATTAGTGACATTGAGCATCTATCTCTTCATATGTCTATTGGCCATCTTTATGTCCTCTTTGGAGAAGTGTCCGTTTAGGTCCTTTGCCGTTTTTTAATTATGTTGTTTGTTTTGATGGTGTTGAGTTTTGTAAGTACTTTATAAATTTTGGCTATTAACCCCTCATCAGATATATCAGCGAATATGTTCTCCCATTCTGTGGGTTGTCTTTTTATTTTGTTGATGTTTTCCTTTGCTGTGCAAAAGCTTGTTAGTTTGATGTAGTCCCAATTTGTTTATTTTTTCTTTTGTTTCCCTTATCTGGGGAGGTACATCTGATAAAAAATTTCTATTAGCAATATCTGCCTATGTTTTCTTCTAGGATTTTTATGCTTTCGAGTCTAACAGTTAAGCCTTTGATCCATTTCGAATTTATTCTTGTGTGCGGTGTAAGAATGTGGTCTAGTTTCATTTTTTTGCATGTATCTGTCCAATTTTCTCAACACCACTTACTGAATAAACAATTTTAGCCCATTGTATGCGCTTGCTTCCTCTGTCAAATATTAGTAGACTCTAAAGGTGGGGGTGTATTTCTGGGCTCTCTATTCTGTTCCATTGATCGATGTGTGTTTTTATGCCAGCACCATGCTGTTTTGATCACTGTGGCCTTGTAGGATAGTTTGATATTAGGTAGCATGATTCCTCCAACTTTGTTCTTCTTTCTCAGGATCACTGTTGCTATGCGGGGCCTTTCGTTCCATATATGTTTTTGAAATATTTGTTCTAGTTCTGTGAAATACATCATTGAAATATTTTTTTAATCCTTTGGCTGTGGCTTGAGATTTTTTTTTTTAATTTTCTTTTTAAAAAATTTTTAAAAAATATATTTTATTGATTGTGCTATCACAGTTGTCCCATTTCTCCCCCATCATTCCCCTCCACCCTGCACACCCCCTTCTCACCCACATTCCCCCCCCCTTTTAGTTCATGTCCATGTGTCCTAAGTTCTTTAGCTTCTACATTTCCCACACTATTCTTGCCCTCCCCCTGTCTATTTTCTACCCACCGTCTATGCTACTTACTCTCTACCTTTTCCCCCCTCTCTTCTCCTCCCACTCCCCTGTTGCTAACCCTCCATATGATCTCCATTTCTGTGGCTCTGTTCCGGTTCTAGTTGTTTGCTTTTGTTTTAGGTGTGGTTGTTAATAGCTGTAAGCTTGCTGTCTTTTCACTGTCATATTTTTTTATCTTCTTTTTCTTAGGTAAGTCCCTTTAACATTTCATAGAATAAGGGCTTGGTGATGATGAACTCCTTTAACTTGACCTTATCTGAGAAGCACTTTATCTTCCCTTCCATTCTAAATGACAGCTTTGCTGGATAGAGCAATTTTGGATGTAGGTCCCTGCCTTACAAGACTTCAAATACTTCTTTCCAGCCCCTTCTTGCCTGTAAGGTCTCTTTTGAGAAATCAGCTGACAGTCTGATGGGAACTCCTTTGTAGGTGACTGTCCCCTTATGCCTTGCTGCTTCTAGAATTCTTCCTTCCTTTGAATCTTGGCTAATGTAATTACAATGTGCCTTGGTGTGTTCCTCCTTGGGTCCAACTTCTTTGGGACTCTCTGAGCTTCCTGGACTTCCTGGAAGTCTATTTCCTTTGCCAGATTGGGGAAGTTCTCCTTGATTATTTGTTCAAATAAGTTTTCCACTTGTTGCTCTTCTTTTTCCCCTTCTGGTACCCCTATAATTCGGATGTTGGGACGTTTAAAGATGTCCCAGAAGTTCCTAAGCCTCTTCTCATTTTTTTGAATTCTTGTTTCTTCCTTGTTTTCTGTTTGGTTGTTAGTTTCTTCCTTCTGGTCCACTCCATTGATTTGAGTCCCAGTTTTCCTTCTATCTCTATCGGTTCCCCATGCGTCTTCCTTCATTTCACATATTGTAGCCTGCATTTTTTTCACCTAATTTGTGAGCAAAATCAACCAAGTCTGTGAGCATCCTGATCACCAGGGCTTTGAACTGTGCATCTGATAGGTTGGCTATCTCTTCATGGCTTAGAGGAATTGGCTCTGGGGATTTCATTTGTTCTCCAGTTTGAGCCATTTTTGGTGGTTTTTTTTGTTTGTTTGTTTGTTTGTTTTGTTTTGTTTTTGGTCTGGTTGCAGCTGTTATGTAGTGAGGGATGGAGCCTTAGGTGTTCCCCAGTGCTGGGCAGCCCAGTCGCTGAGTTGTGACGCTGTATGTGGGGGCGGGGTCCGAGAGGGAACAATGGCGCCTGCTCCGCTCTGTCCTGGATTCCAGTCCCTCCCGCCGCTTCCCCTTCTCCTGGATTATCTGTGTGTGCGAATGTGGGACCACCTGGTCAGCCAGCCGCCTTGTGCAGCCTCACTGGGTCTGCACAGTTGCCACCCCGTGCCCGGGGTCCGCCAGCCGCCGCCTGTGGGCCTGCCAGCGGCCTGCACGCTTGGGAACTGCCAGCCACTGCCACCTGTGTTCCCGGGTCTGCACCTTCACTTTTTCCTGCCGTGACTCCGCCCCTCTTACCAGTCTGGATGAATGGTTGTTGGACTTCTGTACAGTTCAATTTTTTATTAGCTCTTGTTGTTTTCTTGTTTCTAAATATTTGTCGTCCTTAATTTTGGTTGTGAGAGGAGGCACAGTGCATCCACCCATGCCTCCATCTTGGCTGGAAGTCACATTATTGAAATCTTGAAAGGAATTGCATTGAATCTGTAGATTGCTTTGGGTAGTATGAACATTTCAATGTTGTTAATTCCTCCTATCCATGAACACAGTATGTGCTTCCACTTATTTGTATCTTCTTCAATTTCTTTCTTCATTGTCTTATAGTTTTCTGAGTACAGGTCTTTTACATCCTTGATTAGGTTATTGCTAGGTATTATTATTTTTGAAGCAATTGTGAATGGGACTGTTTCTTAATTTCCCTTTTTGTTAGTTCATTATTGGCATATAAAAATGCATCTGATTTCTGAATATTAATTTTGTATTCTGCTACTTTGTTGAATTCATTTATCAGTTCTGATATTTTCTTGGTGGAATCTTTGGGGTTCTCCATGTACAGCATCATGTCATCTACAAATAAAGACAGTTTTACTTCTTCCTTTCCAATTCAAATGCCTTTTATTTCTTCTTATCTGATTGCTGTGGCTAGGACTTCCAGTAGTCTGTTAATTAAGAGAGGTGAAAGTGGACATTCCTGTCTTGTTCCTGATCTTAAAGGCAATGCTTGTGGTTTTGCCTGTTGAATATGGTGCTGCCAGTGGGTTTGTTATAGGTGGCCTTTATTATGTTTAGGTATGTCCCTCCTATTTCCACTTTGTTGAGAGTTTTGATCATTAATGGGTGCTGGATTTTATCAAAAGCCTTTTCTGTATCTATTGATAAAATCATATGGTTTTTATCCTTCATTTTGTTTATGTGGTGAATTACATTTATTGGTTTGCAAATGTTGTACCAACTTTGCATTCCTGGAATAAATCTCACTTGATCATGGTGTATGATCTTTTTGATGCATTACTGCATTTGGTTTGCTAATATTTTGTTGAAGATTTTAGCATCTATGTTCATCAGGGATGTTGGCCTATAATTTTCTTTCTTTGTAATGTCTTTATCTGGTTTTGGAATTAGGATAACGCTGACCTCGTAAAATGAGTTGAGGGCCTTCCCTTCTCTTGAATTTAATGAAATAGTTTGAGAATGAGAGGGTATTAGTTCTCAGAATGTTTGGTAAAATTCACCTGTGAAGCCACCTGGTCCAAGGCTTTTATTTGTTGGGAGGTTTTTGATTACTGCTTCAGTTTCATTATGTGTAATCTGTCTGTTCAGATTTTCTGATTCTTTGTGATTTATTTTTGGAAGATTTTATGTTTCTAGGAATTTATTCATTTCACCAGGTTGTCCAGGTTGTTGGTATATAATCATTCATAATATTTTCTTACAGTCCTATTTCTTTGGTGTCAGTTGTTATTTCGCCTCTTTCCTTTCTTATTTTATTTATTTGGGTTCTCTTTCTTTTTCTCCTGATGAGTCTGGTTAAAGATTTGTCAATCTTGTTTATCATTTCAAAGAACCAGCTCTTGGATTCATTGATCTTTTGTATCATTTTTTAAGGCTCTATTTCATTTATATCTGCTCTGATCTTTATTATTTCCTTCTACTGTCTTTGGACTTTGTTGTTCTTTTTCAAGTTCTTTAAGTGTGAAGTTAGATTGTGCATTTGAGCTTTTTCCTGTTTTTTGAGATAGGCCTATAATGCTATGAATTTCCCTCTTTGGACTGCTTTGCCAGTGTTCCACAGATTTGGGATTGTCGTGTCCTCATTTTCATTTGTTTCAAGGTGTCTTTTGATTTCTTCCTTGATCTTGTTGTTGACCCAATCATTGTTTAATATGTTATTTAGCTTCCACATCCTTGCATATTCTTCATTGTTTTTCTTGTGATTGATTTCTAGGTTCATAGTGTTGTGGTCAGAGAAGATGCTTGATATAATTTCTGTCTTCTTAAATTTAATGAGACTTGTTTTGTGTCCCAACATGTGGTCTATGCTGGAAAATGTTCCATGTGCACTTGAAAAGTATGTATATTCTGCTGCTTTGACATGAAATGCTCTGCAGATGTCAATTAAATCCATTTGACCTGGTATGTCATTTAAGGCCGCTGTCTCCTTGTTGATTTTCTGCCTGGAAGATCTATCCATCGAAGTCAATCCCTAACTGTGACCGTCCATTGAAGTTAAAATCCCCAACTATGACTGTGTTTGTGTCAGTCTCTCCCTTTATGTCCATCAGGGTTTGCTTTACATATTTGGGTGCGCCTGTGTTGGGTGCGTAAACGTTTACTAAGATTATGCCCTCTTGTTGGATTGTTCCCTTTATCATTATGCAGTATCCTTCCTTGTCTCTCACTATAGCCTTTGTTTTAAAGTCCATCTTGTCAGGTATAAGTACTGTTACCCCAGCTTTTTTTCCTTTTCTATTTGTATGAAATATCTTTTTCCAACCCATTACTTTTAGTCTGTGTGTATCTTTTGATCTGAGATGGGTCTCTCGGAGGCAGCATATATATGGGTCTTGTTTTCTTATCCATTGAGCTACCTGTGTCTTTTTGTTGGAGCGTCTAAGCCATTTACATTGAAGGCGATTATTGATAGACATGTATGTAGTGTCCTTTTATTGTTAGACTGTTTCCCTCTGCTGTTGTTTTTTTAAATTTCTTTCTCTTCTTAAAGTAAGCCCTTTACCATCTGTTGCAGTGCTGTTAACTGCACTGCAGTTTTGGTGTTAACAAACTCCTTCAGCTTTTTCTTGTCTGGGCACTCCTTATTTCTCTTTCAACTTTAAATGATAGCCTTGCAGGGTGAAGTAGCCTTGGTTGTAGGTCCTTGCTTTTCATCACCTTGAAAATTCCACACCACTCCCTTCTGCCTGGGCTGTTTCTGTTGTGTAATCAGATGCGCTGGCTCTTTTGAATCGGTTGCATGTCTTCCACGGGATTGGGATTGTGGCAGCACAGGTGGCCGGCCATCTTGGGGATGGGTTATTTCCAGGACAATGTGACCTGCTGGCTAACTAGACTTGGCAGTGAACGTTTGGTACCTGACTGACCGGTGGAAAATGGCATTGTGCCCGTTTCTGTCACTGTTGGGGGCAGGGGCAAGCCTGTCTCTTCGAGACGTGAAGAAATAAACACCTAAAGCATGAGCTCCTCAGAGGCTGTCCCCTGAGCTGGAGAGGATGGGCATCAGCAGCAGCAGGCATCACCCTGCGACTTGCTGAGACCCCCTCAAATGACGTGCGCTGCCATCACAACAGTTTTCTGCTCTGGCTTGTCTGGGCCTCGCGAATCCCCACCACGATCTGGCGAGGAGGTAGTGAGTATTAACCCCACTTCATAGTGGAGGAAACTGAGGTTCCGAGAGAGCCAGGAATTCTTGCCAGGCTCCCCAGCTGGGCTGGGGGTGCCAGCTCCAGTCTGATGTCAAACCCCACATGTCTGGGCAGTGGCTTGAAGTCAGGGCTTGTCCCGTGTACCTGTGTGGCCAGGTCTGCTGGACCCAAAGCAGCCACTCACAAATGTTTGCTAAATGACTGAGCGGCCCTGGTGTTCTGTGGGTCTGGTGCACCAGCTCAGCCCATTCTGATGTGTAGCTCTGCCGTCCCCACAGCTCCATGTTTGGGGTGTCACCTCTGCCTGTGACATCAGTGCATTGTTTCACCTTGTGAGCCTCAGTTGTCTTACCCGCAAAGCAGAGACCGAGACCTGCCGTGCTCCAGTGAACCGTCAAATGTGCGAGAACTTCAGACGCCCCTGAGTCCTGAGCACGTGCCAAGTCAGAGGGGGCGGCAGACTCACGCCAAGGGGCCCTGTGGCCTTGGCAGCAGGTGCTCCCCCAGGGCTGCCAGGGCCTCTCCCCAGCACCTTGGAGAGCGGAGGCTGCTTCCCAAACCGACCTGCCCGGGCATGGCCAGTTCAAGTGTTTCTGGGAAACCGGGGACAGGAAGGGACCGGGGGCCTTCGCATGTGTTACTGAATGATCCCTACGCGCTTGGAGGCAGATGTCAGCACTCTATTTCACAAAAGACGAGAAAACTGGTGCTCAGAGGTGCCAAGTCCCTTGCCCAAGATCTCACGGCTAGGAAGTTATCCAGGAAAGAGCCGCCCCGGGGACACCAAACCTCCCCTTGTCCCTTTGCCAGAATCCAGTCTATCCCACCGCACTCTGAGTGAAGAGGAGGAAGTCCAGAGAAACAGGAGAGCCCAGAGAAGATTTATTTTTCCTTCCGTAAAGTGTGCACAGAAGATTTACAGTCAGGAGTCCTCAGGTTTCACCAAAAGGTTGGGAGTTATTGCAGTTGTGCCCAATGGCTCTGGTGTGGAAGGAAAACTTCTAGAAAGCTTCCTGTGTTCAGAGAGAGGGTCCTCGTTTAAAGTTGTAGGGGTCTGCCCCACAGAGGGGTGCACTGGGGTTAAGAGTGGGAGGAAAGGACAATGGGGGCAACGGGGTGGCCTGGGCAAGGGCAGGCTGGGGCCACCTCCCTACCGGAAGCAGTGTGCAGGGCGGGCGGCCAGGCCCTGTAGAGGGGACAGCAGAGCCAGGACCACAGGGTGCCTTGGGGCCCCGGCTGGGGCAGCCAGCGGGCGCCTCACCCCCGCCGCAGCGCCTGCAGCTGGTGGGCCACCTTCTCCAGCTCTGCCTCGATGGCTGACAGGCTCTCCAGCTCCTGGTCCTAGGAGAGAAGACCGAGGGCCATACAAGGACTGTATGCCAGCATGGTGGAGTGTGCTGTCAGCCAGACAGGCTGTGCTGCTGGCTGGCTGTGCGGCCTCGAAGATGTGGCTTTGCCTCTCTGAGCCTCAGGGGCCTCTGTGTACCACGGGGACAGGGATGACACTCTACAGGGCTGCTCCGGGGAGTACTGTGCACAAGGATGTGGGAAAACAGGCCCTGACCCCACCCCGCCCTGGTGGCCTCTTATTCAGGCCTGCTGCCTCCTGAATGGCTCCAGGGGGCCCATGGGAAACAAAGCCTCTGGTCCAGGGCTCCTTCTGGGTCGCCCACGCCAGGCTTAGACTATGGCGGTGGCTCCTGGAGTGAGCCCGGGCCTCCTGACCCAAGTGGCCATGGGCCCAAGGCACAGGTGCAAGCTGTCCCTGGTCTACCTGCCTGGGGCTGGGCCTCAGTCCCTACTCTCAGTCAGGCACCCTGAGCTCTGGTTGACAGGCTGGTTCAAGGGACCTTCCATGAGCCTGGCTGGGTACCCCCGCCTTGGGAAGCTTCCAGGCCCTAGAACTCGGAGCAGGAGTCAGGGGTGGCCACCCTTGGCCTTGACCCAGGAGGGATGATCTTCTTGGGGTCCCTGCTGGATGCCAGGCTACAGAGGGTACCCTCCTCAACCCCGCACTGGGACAGCACAGACAACCCTACCAGGGACCCACTCGGTTGCCATGGAAACAGGGACCCCAGAGCTCTCTGTCTTGGAGTAAAACGAGGGGGTGGCAAGCTGCTATTGGCTGTAGCCCCATCCCCTCAGTCTCTTGGGGACACAGGAAAGTGCCTTCTTTGTCTCGGGCTGCCAGGGCCCTGGTCCCAGGCCCAGAGAGAGGGTTGGAGACCTGAGGGAGCAGCCGAATCCTCCTCTGGGAGCACAGGTCTCAGCCCCCATAAGGTCCTGATTCCCACCTGGGCCCTGAGGCTTGAACCACTGACCCCCGCCCCACCCCCTCCAGCCCCAAGGCTGTGTGGCCAGCCTGCCAGGGGCCCCAGCTCCCCCGCCCCCCTCCTGTGGGGCTGTATCTCCGTGCCCCACTGAGCTGCTCACGCGGCCCTGGGCACGGCTGGGTTTCAAAGCTCACATGTGTCCTGGTCATGACAATGCGGTGACCGATGAGGTTTGGAGGAGAGTGACCTGCCCAAGGTCCCACAGCAGGAGGAGACAGAACCCAGGTGTTTGGGCACCCACATGCTTCCCCAACTCACCACCAGGCAGAAAGTCAACCGGCCCTTCCCCTGCCCCTCCGCTATTCAGGGGTGGGAGGCAGGGCCTGAACCTGGGAGAGAAGGGTATACCTGGGCTACGTGGGGTCCAGCGGGGGACCTGGCTGGACCAGCCGCAGGGTCTTCCCAGGATGTCCCAACTGTCCCTTTAGTGTCCTATCCTCTCATGCCCTCCCAGCTCTTGGGGCCCATGGCGCCCTGGCCTTGGATCCCCCGGGCAGCACGTGGCCCTCCTCAGGCCGGTCCCATCAGGTCCTCCACTTTCCAGTCTCTCTCCATCCGAAGCTCCAGGCTCCACCCATCGTCACTCCCTTGTCCTGCTCCCAAGCCTGCAGAGGCTCTGTTGTCTTCAGGACAGTTGTCAGTGTCTCCGGAGACCAGCTCGACTTACCACCTCTCCCGCTTCTGCACGCTGATCTGAACACCCCCCTCCGCTGTCTGCCTGCCCACCGGCCTCACTGGGTGCCCACTGTGAGCCAGGGTCATCCGCCTTCCTGCCGGATTCGTCCTCTCTCCCGCCCCTTCCCAGGTCTCTGCCGAGTCTGCTGGAGCTCCCTGTACGAGCCCCTCTCCAGCCTGGACTCCCAGGGGACCATGTCCCCTTGTGGAGCAGCAGCCACACACACATCCGGGGGCCACTGCCCCTCCGCTGGGCCCGCCCCCGAGGGCCTGGCCTGGGGCTGGCTTCGGCCCGTACCAACCTCTGGTCTGCGGTTGGCGCTGCCTTCCTCCTCCTTCTTCTCCTCTGGGTAGCTGCGCCCCCGGAGGGGCAGGCCCGCCTCCACGGCGTCCTCCTGGGGGGGCGGCCTCCAGCCTCGCAGCCCGGGGCCCCTGAAGCCATAGCCCCGGGCCCGGTAGGAGAGCTGCATGGAGCGGTCCGGGCCGTCGTCCTCCATGTCCTCCCCTGCCAGCCGCTTCTCAGCCGTCAGCTCTCTGGCCAGCTGTTCCATCTTGCTCCACCGCTTGGCTTCCTCCCACTCCTTGGAGAACTGCTCCTCCTGCTCCTGCTGCTGCTCCTGCTGCTGCTCCCTGCTCTTCCCGCCCCGGAAGGGGCCTAGAGGGGCCCCTGCCATCTCCTCCTCCTCCTCCTCCTGCAGGGACTGTTCCCGCTCCCCCTCCTGAGCTTCCTCAGCCCCCGTCTTCCCGCCTCCATCCACAGCCAGAGCCTCGGATTGACCTGGAGCAGGTGGTGGACAAGAGCAGGAGATGAGGGGCAGGGTCACCACCTTCCCCAGCCCGGCCACTCCCCAGGGGCCTCTCTGTGGCCACCGTTGAACCGCAGACCCCACGTGCAGGGCCGGCTCAGCCTCGCCTCAAGATTCTACTTGGAGGGAAAAAGCCATCTTGACCCCATGCTTTGCAAGACCCTCTCGGTGTCCGGGGGCGGGTGGCTGGCGGGAGCCTGCCTCTTCCTTGAGCCCTCTCAGCCCAGCAGCCCTCGACTCAGGGGTCGCCTTGCTATTCGGGGAGGAAGGACCTTGACAAGGCCCCAGGAGAAGCCAGGGTCTTTCTCGGACCCAGCTGAAGCTAACAACGGTCCCCAGAGAAGCCTGGTCCCCCGTCATGCTGTCCCTCTGTTCCCAAAGCCTACCCACCCAGCCTGCAGAGCCCCTCTGGCCTCCTGTGTTGGGGGGTGGGGGGTCTCTGTGGAATAGTGGAGATGCATGGTTTTGGAGTCAGACAAACCTGGGTTGGAATCTCCGATTTTACTACAAATTAGCTGTGTGACCTTGGGCAAATTACTTAACCTCTCTGAGTCTTAGTTTCCATCTGGAAAATGGAGATTATACCTGCTGTCAGGGTTGTTGTGAAGGTGGAATGAGATTATGAATGAGGCCCCCCTCCCACCCGCCCCCTCTCTCCTGCATGTCACTGAGGTCTCCGATAGCATACGTACTCTCACCCCTCAGGGCCTCCTTGTAGCCGAGGCTCGGGTGGGGGTCAGATGATGCGGTGGGGCCTTCTTCTTCAGAGACAACCTTCTCTCCAGCCTCTGGGTCCTCCTCCTCCTCTTCTCTCTTTGCCTGCTTCCCTGGCTCTGCACCCAAGCCCTTTGGTCTGTCCACTAGACCCTGGGAGGGGCCCTCGCTGTCCTCCTCGGCCTCAGGGCCTGGATGTTTCTGGCTGGGGAGGCTGGCTGGGGGGTGGGTGTTGGCAGCCTCCTCCTCCCCTGGGGCTTGGTCATCCTCCTCAACCGTGGGGCCCTGCCCAGGCTCTGGGGAGGCCTGGGGCCCGGCTTCGTCCGTGTCTCCGCCATTCCTCTCCACCTCGCTAGGGTCCCCCCTTTCCTCTGCAGCATCCTTGGAGGACATCTCTTCCGTCCCCTCTGCAGAAAGAACAGAGCAAAGTCAGGCCTTGAGGACCAGGCTGCACTCAGGGTCTCCCCAGAGCCCAAGTTCAGCTCTAAGGACCAGAGCTACCCTCTCCATGTCTCAGTTTGACCTGGGCACAAATGAATTGTGTTTCTTTGTAAGTCTACCTCTTGAAGAAGAAGGGTGATTTAAAACAAACAAACAAAAAAAGGCCTTTAAAATGTCCCCGGAGTCCTGAGTAGAAAATTAGGACATCAGCTGAACTACTGTGTGATCTTAGGGGAGGGGGTCCCCCAACCTCCCTGTGTGAGGGGCCCTGTTACTGTGATTCCTTTCTCCCCTCTGCGTGGGGCTTCTTGGTCTTGAGCATCCCGGAAAAGTGCTCAGTTCCTCAATATCTGGAGTTTTCATTAAAAGGCATTTTCTTGCGGCTGTTTTGAAGACAGCCTGTGAACTAGCAGAAGTCCCTCCCAGCACCAGAATGCTTACGGTTGCACAAAGCAGCTTGCGTCCGCCACACGACCCCAGGACTCCCACTGAAAGTGCTCCCGTCCCACTCCCAGAAGCTTGGACGGACCCTCAGAAAGGCGAGGAGACCTGTCCATGCCCTCGAAGTCCGTGGGCTGCCGAGCTGAGCCCTGAGCCCAAGCTTCCAAATGCCAAGTGCAGGGTGCCCTTTGCACGAACACTGGCTGCTTCCCTTGTTGAAGCTTCCAGACATGCACACGCACACGCATGCACACTCACTGCACCTGCTCCCGCGGCCCCTGGCTGACATCCATGGCCACCCAGATGCTTGTTGCCA
Source organism: Glossophaga mutica (assembly GCA_039655065.1). Classification (NCBI taxonomy): domain Eukaryota; kingdom Metazoa; phylum Chordata; class Mammalia; order Chiroptera; family Phyllostomidae; genus Glossophaga; species Glossophaga mutica. The sequence goes on from CM077303.1 coordinate 8,652,434, forward strand.
TGGAACCAGCATGTGGGAGCCCACGCCCTGCCCCAGTTACCACTGGGGAGACAGCCCTGGCCCATGTGAGAGCCCCAGGGCCACACCAGCAGGCAGGCTTCTGGACAGAAGACCACCGAGACCCCAGCTCATGCAGACTGGCCTTCTTGACCCACCCTCCACATGCAAAGGGCAGGGCCTGCGGGAGCACTTTGGGGGTGTTTGCAGGTAGGAGGATGAGTCACAGAATCCTCTTGACCTAGGCCACGATCTCTTTGACCCCTAAAAGCTCTCTGGCTTTGAGAAAGATGATCCAGTTCGTCTAGTGTTTTGCACATGCTCCTCTGGGACCCTTCTGCAACTTGGCTAGGCCGAGGGACCACCCAACCCCGGGAAGGCCGGTGCTCGGGGCCGGAGCCCTGCTGCAGGGGCCGCTGGGAAAAGCCAGGCCAGACACTTCCTGCTCTCTGGGATGAGCAAATGGGACGGAAGGAGGGCTCGGGAGTGAGACAGACCCAGAGCCGTGTCTCCAGTTATGCCTTGGACCAGGGACTCGCCCTCTCTGGGCCTCATTTGTAAATGGGAGGAAATAACAGCTACGTTACAGGGTGTCAAGGAGGGTCTCCTGCCTCCCAGCAAGCCTCGATCTACAACAACTACTGTTTTATCTTCTCCCTCTCTCCCCTGGCCCCGGCCAGGCGGGCCAGCACGCACCCTTCGGCCCATTCTGGTCGTTCTGCTGCTCAAGAACCTCCGAGAGTTCCTCCTCAAAGCTGCTGTGCTTCTTCTGCTGCTGTGCCCTCTCCTTGGCACCTGGTGTGAGAAAAGGAGGAGAAGGTCCCCTTTGGTCGGAGCCGGCATGTTTGTCTGTGACAGGGAAGGCCCCTGCGTTTCCTAAGGCGTCATGTTCCAGGCGTGCCCGGGGAGGCCCTGAGGGGGCTGGAGCTCAAGGAGCAGGGAAGGGCTGGCTGCCCCGGTCCCCACCCAGCTGGGGCCCATCAGTGGCCATATCAGCTCCAGGCTCCGTTACTCGGAAATGAGAACAAGCCCCGCCCGCTGCCCCACAGAGCAACAAAGACTCAGATGGAGCAGAGGGTCCCCGGGCAGATGCGGAGACTGGGGCCCCCTCAGGACCCGCCTGGTAGCTGGGGGGCCCTGCAGCAGGAGTTTACATGACAGTCACCACTACCTCCTGGGGGCTCTTGATTCGGGTAAATGCTGCTCACCCTGGAGCCCATAAGTGCAGGCCCCTGGGAGAATGCCAAGCCCATGCCTGCGTCCAAGCCCCGGGTTGTCATCTGCTGCTGTGATCCAGAGACCCCCTCTCCCTGCGTCAGCCTGAGGCCGCTGCTGCTGCCGCCACCTGGGACTATCCCCACCTGTGCCTGTTCCTGATGAGGGCTCCTTGCCTGGGCCAGCTCTGCAGCTGGTGGTGATTTTCCCCCATGATGGGAGTTTCTGGAATGGCCAGAGGGAGCCTGACAGCGGTCGTGGGCAAGGAAGGCTACCCAGAGGAAAGAGACCCTCTCTGCCACCCAATCAAGAAAGCGACCCTGTTGCAGCAGCTGAACTAGAGGCTGTGGGTAATTGGAGAGCTGCCTCAGGTCCTGGCAAGGCCCTAACTCACTGCCTTGACCTTGAGCAAGACCCTCAACCTCTCTGGGCCTTGAGCTCTTCAACTACATCAACGGCAGGCTGGACCGGGGGCCTGGAGGACCCCGCCGTCCCACTCTCCGGTCGAAAGGAGATACCTGCGTATCAGGAAGACACAGACCTGCCGGACCTCCTGCCCTGATTTCCCAACTCTCAGTCCCTGGCATTTACCCAGGTGCAGGTGCAGTGGCTGGAAATACCTTGGAGAGCAAGGTCTTGGAGCTCTTTCAGCAAATTCTGATGTCGCAGGATTGAGAGGATCCGTTCATCTGCAATGAGGGAGAGTCGTTATGGGCCGAGGCCAGAGAGCAGTCGAGAAAGACACGGCCGTCAGCAGTTTCGGCCGAGCACGAGGACTGGATGCTGGAAGCTCAAAGCCTGGGAGGTGGCAGCAAGACTGGGTCTTGAGATGACACCGATGAAATGACCTCGTTTCCAAGGCAGCGGTCCGTTTTCTACTACGTCGGCAAGGGCAGCCCCTGTCCCAGCACTCAGACCTCGGCCGAGAGACAGCAGCCCTGAGGTGACATAGGGGCGTCCTCAAACACGACCCGTCTGCCTGTCTCCGCGCCTTTGTGCCGCCCGATCCTCCGGGATTCCCTCTCTTCATTTCGCTACCTGTCGGTTTCCCACTCTTCGCTTAACCCCAGCCCCAGTGCTGATGTTGGCTCTAACCCAGGGCCGGTCCAAACGGGACTGCCAGCTCCGCAAAGCTTCCTCCTTCTCGTGCCCATCGTGGGTGGCCCTTTACGCGTCACGTATCCATAGGTGTTGCGGGCACTGGGGTATAACACACCGAATCCTTGTTCCAGGGGGCTCACACTCCGCTGCAGCCCTGGTTTCATTCTGCTCAGAATCCTGACTATTTGCGTTCATTTCTGTCCCCTCTGCTGGTCGGTAAGCTCCAGCGTACCTTCCTCTCCCCCCACCACTCAGACGGCCATGCACGTGGTCAGTGCCTGTTGAATTAGATCGCTGAATTCCATCAAAGGCCACCCCCTCCCCGTGTCCTAGCCCCCCAGCCCAGCAGGCAGCAGCCCCGCACCGCCAGCCTGGCCCCTACCTCCTCGGAGTGTCTCGAAACACTCCTGGCTCACAGGCATGGGGCTGGGCTTGGAGAGCGTGTCTGAGATGACCTCAACGATGCACTTCATCACCTGGGAAGAGAGCAGGGCAGGTGTGGGGGTTGGTTTGGGCACGGGACTCAGCCCCTGGGAGCTCCAGGGCAAGTTTCTAACGAGGACATGGGGCACAGGTGGCAAATACAAGGCCTGTGGGCCGAATCCTGCCCTTCACCTTGTTTTATCCAGCCCAGCACCTCGTTTCTACCTGGCGGCAGTGCCGAGCTCTCACTTAACCGTTAAGGAGTAGTTACACTTATACACTCCTAACATTACACTCGGCCCTTTGAAGGCAACTGCGAGGCTGATGTGGCCCCCGGTGAAAATGAGTTTGACACCCTTGACATAGGGCATTGGCTTTTGCCTTCAGCAGTCCATACGTGCCTAGCTCAGGGACACAGCTCCGCTTTCTCAGCCAGACAACAGCAATGGCAAGAGAAACGCCTTACGGTACTTATCATGGGCCAGGTGACCGCATCACTTGGCCAGCAGGTGCCCCTCTGCAATGGGCGTGGCTACCTGGCACCCTCTCCTCCCCAAGGGTTTCTCTGAAGATGGGGAAGCTGCTCTCGGGCATCAAACGCATGTCTTGCCAAAGTGCTTTAGTCTTGCAGATGCCCCAAAGGTCAGCTACTGCCCTGACTGGTGTGGCTCAGCGGGTTTTGTGTCATCCTGCAAATGGAAAGGCCACCAGTTTGATTCCAGGTCCGGGTACATGTTTGGGTTGCAGGCCAGGTCCTCAGTTGGGGGCATGCGAGAGGCAGCCAATCAATGTTTCTCTCCCATATTGATGTTTCTCTAACTCTCTCCCTCTCTCCCTCCCCTCCCCTCTCTCTAAAAATAAATACATAAAATCTTAAAAAAAAAAAAAAAACCCACAACAGTCAACTATCTGCAGGAAGCCTCCCTCGACCACCCAGGGGGGAGCAAAGGCCTTCCCTGGCTCTGCCCTGTCTGGAAACAGTCGCTGGACCACTGTCTCCCGACAGCCATGGTGCCGTCACCTGCAGGGAATCACAGCCCGGCTCCACAGGATGGGCCCGCTGCTGGAGGTGGGCACACATCGGCTCTACCTGGGCGCCCACCCAGGCCGACAGCAGCCACATCCCTGCAAGTCTTGTCCAGTCCTAGCAAGGTGCTGTGGATGATCAGGCACCTGGTGAATGGACACTTGAAGACGGTGCCAACTGCAGTGTGTGGTATCCCGGCTGTGTTGCCTGGGGTATGTGACTTGGCCGCTCTGAGCCTCAGTTTCTTCCTTTGTAAAATGGGACCGGGAAGAGCAAACACTCTATAAAGCGGGAAGTGCCACACGCCCCCAGGGAGGGATACACAACCCCCAGCCTGCTTCAGCTGTCTCGAGCCAGGCGGAGGGGCAGGAGGTGTCAGACGTGCGTCAGGCAATGCTGGTCGCGAGTGAGGGGGTGGAAGGCTGTGTGTACGGGTGCCAAGGCAACCCGTCCAAGGATCCAGGATGGCAAACTGGCAAACGGCTCGTACAGTTGTCATAGCATCCGAGGATGGAATGTTCAGGTCTTACCCAGCTGTCCTGGTGCCCCTGACCCCAGGCTCCTGAGTACAATATGGTGACCTAAATGTCTCCCAGAAGGGACCTGGTGAAGAGGGCCCTTCAGCCCGTACCTTGTTTGTCCCTGCAACCCCAGACCTTGCACTGGGAATAGCAGATAACCCACAGTCCGAGAGGACAGATTCTGAGAGAGGAAAATTGGGTACGGATCCCAAGAACAATGGGGAGATTGAGAAGGGAACCTCTAAAAGTAACAGTGCCTATTTACTGAGGACCTACTATGTGCCAGGCACCTCACACCTGATTCCTACTCCTCACAATTCTCCTCGAGGGAAATATTATTACAGATGGGAAAAGGGGAAGCTCAGAGAAATTAAGGGATTTCCCCGAGACCACACAGCTACAATGAGTGGTAGAGGTTTAAACACGGACTTGTCTGCAACTAAAGAAGAAGAAACATAATTGAGCAAGCTGATGCTTTGGGTTTTAACCATAGCCTCTCTGAAATGGAATAGAACAGCTGCTGGAAAGGTGGGGAGCAGAAATTTATCTGACTCTCAGTGAAGGTGTCTATGAGCACCAGAGACTGGAAAAATGGCCCCAGCTCAGACATGAACAAATTTTCAGTATATGCCCAACATGGAGTGTCTCTTGCTGGCTACGGACCCCCCCCCACCAGTGTCTCCTAAGTCCCTTTCCTGGGTGACGTCCACCATCAGCCCTAAATGACCAGGACCCTGGGCACAGAAGCCATGACAAAGGTTTTCACCGCAGCCCTTTGGGAGAGCCCCAGCTTGAGTGCCTGTAGGGTGGGGTGTGTTGCCGGAGAAGCCTTGGGGGGAGGGGTTACAGTAAAGGGGGAGGTGAAGACCTGGTTCTTGAGTGTGTGGACAACCACAGCCACAGAGTGGAGAGGCCACCCCCAGCAGCCCTCGGTGGGTCTGCCAGACTCGGAATGTTCAAGACAGTGGGTCCAGCACCTTAGTCCAGCAGGTAAGACACAGGCCCCAATGGGCTGCAGACTCAGCTCAGAGGAGGCTGGGGAAGTCCCCCCAGCAGGATGGCGGGGCAATCAAGCAGCCTTTGATGTCTTCTTTTGCAAGCTGTCCCCAGGCTCAGCAGCCGCAGTGCTGGCTGTTGGCTTTATGCCAGACTCACTTCTGCAGCTGCCCGAGGACTGGCCGTATGGTGTCCACTGGGGCCTCCTATCCCCCTCCTGGGCATGCCCACACCCCTTCTTACCTCGGTGTCCCTCTTATTCACAGGGCTGTTCACAGGGAGGGCGCTGACTGGGAAGAAAAAGAGAGAGCTGGGGTCACCCCTCTGCTCTGAGGGGAGAGCCCAGTCCTTCCTGATGGGGTCTATTGGGGGCCCATTCACCTCGGTGCTCCCATTCAAAACCGCCTCTACCCAAATGACATGCTGGGGCTGATTTTGTTTCCCTTCCCTGGCTTCTGCCCCGAGGGGGTGTCTCCCAGAGGCTGCCCTGAAGCCTTAAACCCTGCCCTTTGGGGAAGCTTCTGCTCTAGAGGGAGCGTGGGAGCCACGGCAAGTGTGAAAACAAGGCCAAGGGCTGAATGGGGTTGGGGCGGGAGGAGAATGCAGGGAGAGGCAGAGAGACCCAGGAGAGGGGAGAGAGATGGAGAAGGAGGGCTGTGAGAGATGCTACTGAGAGGTAAAAGTCAAGGGCAGGAGCACCGGAGAGCGAGAGGAGGGAGAGGGATAGCGGCGAGAGCTGGAGCCAGCCTCAGACCTCCCATCTCCCCCTGTGACCTTGGCCAGCCACGGCAGGGAGCCGGAGCTGGCCCTGATGCAGCCCGGACTGCGGCCCAGACAGGGGTGGAGGCGCCAGGGGGCCCTGCCTCGCCGAGTCGGGAGTCGCGCCCAAAGCATCTGGTCTGTGGCTTCTGGGCCGAGGCCACTTCGTGGGGTCGGGAGGGAAGCGGAGGCGCTGTCCGCGGTGCTGAAAACTCCCCGCGCGGTAGGGCAGGTACGGTGGGTCGCGCGGTGCTGCGAGGTGCCTGGGTGTCCGAGCGGACAGGGCGGGAGGAGGCAGGGCGCCCAGGACGCTCTTTCCCGAGACCCCGTGCTCGCTCACCTTGCCCCGCGCAGAGCAGAAGCGCCAGGACAGCGGCGGAGCGCATGGCGAACCCGGGGCGCCAAGCAGCCGGAGGTCTGGGGCTGGGCACGAGGCACCCGTGCGAGGGATGGCTGGACGGGCGGTGCAGTGGCAGTAGATGGGATGGTCGCAGCGTGTCCGTGTTCGTCCGTCTATCGGTCCGCCCACCAGCCTCACTATATTCAGTTGGGACACTGCAGTGGAGGCAGCAGTGGCAGCTGCACTCTCGCGCCCGCTTATAAATCCCCGACCCCGGAAATGACGTCATCGGACCGCCCCCCCCCCCCGTCTCCTTTCCCCACTCCAATGGGGGTCCGGCTGCAGTTCGCTCCACCTCCCAGCCTCACCCCTCTTGCCCCTGGTCCCCCGCTGCTCACAGCTCCGGGGTTGGGCAACGAGGCAGGCGTCCGGCTCCCAGATGGTGGCACGGGGACCCAGCTGACCCTCCACCACTCGATGGCTCCACCGACTTGCTGTGCGTCCTGGGGCAAGGCACTCTGGGTCTCCGGCCTCGTGTTCCTCCAGTGTGCGCGCTCTGAGGACCCTGCCCACCCTAGTACACCACTCCTCTCTTCCTCTGCCCGGGGCACGCATCCCCGATCTCACCCGCTGAAGTGTGCGCGCCATTCAGGGCTCTCTCACCTGTCCAGGAGGCCCTAGAGAGGCTTCCCGAACTCTGTTTGAAGTAAGGCCTCTCCCTCTGGCAACTTAATTTTGTGTCTTCACGAGTAGTAACTGCACCGTATATGTATTTATTTATTTGAATACTATAAATAATATTCACAGTGCTCAGCACAGCACCTGGCATGAAGTAAATGCACTTAATAGATGATGGTTGAATATCCCACGCAGAAGTACAACCCGTGTCTGAGTGAATCCTGGGCTCGGCCATTGTTGGACAGCTGTCATGGGGGATGATGAGGGGGCAGTGGGGGACAGCTCTTCATATCGAACCAAAATAGTGTCCTTGTAACTTCTAGTCATTCACCCTGGTCCAACCCCTTAGGACCACCTTCTTGCCACTGGTAACTCTTTGTATATTTGAGAACAATTCCCTCGAGTGTTGTCAAAACCTGGGTGTTTTGTGTGTGCGATTGGTTGGTTCCCTGGTGTGTTTCTCTCTGCCCTGGGGCCCTCTCTTGGCCATGTTGCTACTTTCAACCCAGGGGCCACATCGAAAATCCTTTGCCACCTGACGCCGATGTCATAGTGAACATGGTATCTGAGCTGCTGTTGTTACTGGCTGGTGTTGTCCAGAGCCCCTCCTTCCCTGGGATCCCCCACTTCCTTCGGCTGTTCCCTACATCCTGCCCCCCACCTCAGCCCCCTCAGACCCTAAAAAAGAAACTGGCAGGAGCCCAGAGAAGATGAAATGGTCTTCTTCTTCATGTATTTATTAATCGTCAAATACTGGTTAGATACCTGCTATGTGCTTAGAACCTGTTAGAAAAGCACTCAACTATTCTAGGTGCTGAGGTTACAGCAGGGAGCAACGCAGACAAAAGCTGGTCCTTGGAGTTTACATTCTAAAGGGTGAGACAGACAGCAAATAAGAAGTAAAATGCACAGTGTGTTGGGTGCTGTGGACAAAAATCAGGCAAGTGGGAGGTCTGGGGGCTGCAGTACTATATGTTAAATAGGATGGATCTGAAGAGGCCTCAGCCAGGAGAGGCCATTTCACCAAAGACCTGCAGTTGGTGAAAGAGTGTGGTTGCCTGTGTCCCAGGGAAGCGAGGTAGAGGGAAGAGCAAGTGCCAACACCTGAGGGAGGATTGTGCCTGCTGTGTTCCGGGAATGGTGAGCGGAGAAGGAATGCAGGAAAAGCACCTGCACTCACACCAGCCAGAGATAAGCATTGATCATTTCAAAGTGTGTATTCTACAGCCTTGGCTGACTGGCTGCCTTGGTAAAGGGCAGTTTCTAGGGCAAGACTTCAGCTGAGCGCTGAAGCTCAAGCGCCCTGGGCCCTTCTGATTCGGGGTCATCCTGAGAGCGCCGCACAGGTTTGCATCGTGCGTCCTGTCCAGCATCACACCATAGCGCTGTATCGAGGTCGTGCGTACACTGGCCCACCGCAACTTACCGTGTGCTGCAACTTGTATCACACAGACAAGTTTTCTAGTGTTTTGTTGTTGCTATAAAGAACAACCTTGCATGCTTCTGTAGCATTTGCAATGATTTTACTTAATAGTAGGGGAACTCCTTGGTCTGAGGAAGTGGACATTTTTAAGGCACTTGATATGTACCGCCCAGCTGCCATGAAGGAAGCTGGACCACTTTCCAGGGGTGCAGGCTGTCCTCACGGGCAGTTTCTGAGCCACAGCCACCCTCCCAGCAGCACCTGTCTGACCTCCCAAAGCCTGACCCTGTTTGTCATGAAACTGAGCATGATCAGCCAGCAAAAGTGTCCTAAGCTAGGCTTTCCAAGTGACGATTCCAGTAACTAGCATTTGCATGGTGCTTCCTAGCTCTTCAGAATGGTCCAGCACTGACCCCTGAGAGCATCCCTAGGCCTAACTTAGAGAGTGACTTTGATTCTTCTTTGCAGATTTGGAAACTGCAAAGAGACCCAGGATGTTGAGGCGAGCACCCAAGGTGCGCCAACGCAAGTGAATGGGGAAGGTGGACCCAGAGCTTGTTTTGCCCAAATGCCCCAAGTTTTCCGCCATCTCATAATGTCTCACAGGCTATTACCTCTCTTGGGAAGCCTCCCAATTACTACCCACCTCCTCCCCTGTGGCCGGGCTCTGTGGCAAGGATTTGGGAGTGTTCCGAAGTGACTCCAGGAAGCCCGGTAAGGGAGTAGGAAGTGAGACAAGGGACAGAGAGAGGCCAGTGCAGGGTATGTTGGTGCGGGAGTCACCGCTGAGGGCAGCAGAGACCCCATGTAGCTGGGGCCTGCGGAGATACTGCGTAGAACACACCTCGGAACTGGTCCTCGGAACTGGTCCACGGGGGTGGAGAAGCTGGGCGCTTACCTCTGCCTTGTTTTCCCCCACTGGGGGTGGCCCCTGGAGGCACTGATTGACTTCCAGTTTGCTCTGGGAAGGGCCAGTCAGAGCTCCCCCTGCCAGAGAACGTGCTAAGGCAGGGAACTCCAGAAGCTGTAATTGTCTACAGGTAACTTCCAAGGTGACCCAAGGGGACATCGGGGAGATACTCACACCTGCTACAGGGCTCTGTGTATGTTATTTCATTTCACGTTTACAATAAACCTGTGGCTCAGTTACCAGCATTTCTGTTTCTCATAGGCAGACGCCAAAGCTCAGAGAGGTGGAGTAACTCTTCTAAGGTCACACAGCTGGGAAATGGTGGCGTCTGGGGGCCAGTTATCTGTCCTGTGTCACTTCATATACCCCTTCCCAGGCCCTATGCCCTCTTGTCAGCCTAATGTTTTAAATGGTCCCCATCAGCAACCCCCCAGCAAAAATGACTGCCTTCAGGATTTGGGGGCTTCTCATTTTTTGAGAAAGACAGTTGATGACTTTCCACCTTAGGTAGAAGAAGCATGGTGAAAGGCTAGTTTTATTACTCTAAGTCTACATGCGCAATCTCCATCAAAGCCACGTCCTTGCTTTGTACAAGGTCTGTCTGGAAAAAGTCCAGCCATTGTTAATATAATGAGGTTTGCAGGACATCGATGTAACTGGGCAGCCAAAGAGAGTGGACTGGAACGCGCATGCGTGAACAATGACCACTGTATTCATCAGCGGGGGTGGTAGATGCCCTTGAGTGAGCATGTGCACTGTGTGGCCGTCACATTCAAAATGACTGAGGGAGTAGAGCAATGAATCTGCATCACATTTTGCGTTAGGCTTGAACATTCCTCCGCAGAAACTATTTAGGTGATTCAGAAGGCCGCAGTTATGGGCAACTGGTGATTGGCAGCTTCATCATGACAACTTCCCTGCTCATACATCACGTCTCTTGCAGAGTTTTTGGTGAAACATCAAGTCACCCAGGGGACTCAGCCCCCTTACAGCCCAGATTTGGCACCCTGTGACTTCTGGCTTTTTGCAAAATTAAAATCACCTTTGAAAGGGAAGAGATTTCAGACCATTGATGAGATTCAGGAAAATAACACAGGGCAGCTGATGGCTATTGGGAGAACTGTGTGAGGTCCCAACGTGCCTACTTTGAAGGGGACCGAGGCCTCATTGTCCTGTGTACAATGTTCCTTGTATCTTGTATCTCCTTCAATAAATGTCTCTATTTTTCATGTTACATGGCTGGATACCTTCTGGACAGACCTTGTATATGCAAGACCTTTGGACAAGTTCTCTAGCCTCCATTTCTTTTCAGGGTGCTGCCACAAACCCCTCTAACCTTGACATTCTGGAGCTGCCCCTGGTTATAACAAGTACCTCTCTTTTGGTGCACACGGTCAAGGACCTCGTTTCTCCCCCCAGACCAATTTTCTTACTGTGAACCACTTCTACTGAAAGGCAAAGGCCTGGCAAAGAAAACCAAGATGTGGCTAACTCTGCATTCATGACCAGGAAGAGGAAGTCGGAAGGGAGAGTGGTCTGCCCTGAAGATGGGCTTCACTGACCATCTGAGCACCGTGTGAGAGTGCCAAGGGACCAGCAGGTCCCTGCACACTGATGCCACAACATAGGCTGCCAGATGTGATCCATGCACAAAACGTGTTTCGATTATTGCTACATACGTATACTGCCTTGGTTTTGCGTGTCGGTTGAAGCATTTAGCTGACTGGGTGGCACAGCTATAGCATAGCTCACTGAGGGGAAGAGACGGGCGGGAAGCCAAGGCAGGAGCTCTTTGCATTGGGGTATGTGGAGGGCACTGTGGATTAGACTCCTCAACCTTCATCCCAACCCTCTTGCTGTGGGCAGATGTAGGAGAGCTAAAAACTACACTTCCCAGACCTCCTTGCAGCTAAGGGCCTGGACGTGATTTAGGTCCTACAAATCAGAGGAATTTACACCGGAAGTGGATTTGGAGGTCTGGGGGGGGGATGGGGTGCAGAGCCACCGTGCTGCCAGTGTGGACGTGACTGAGGCGGGTGGCCCTGGAGGTGGTGGCTATGGTGTCAGCTCCCCGAGGGGACAGGCAGTTTCCTGCTCCAGTCCTTCCAGTGATTCTGAAAGCCACCTAACTTCCTGTTTTCTGAACCGAACCCCAACTGAAACAAGGAAACGGCCAACGAGGATAGTCAGCAGTTCTGACAACAGACAGCAGCCCTGGGGTGGAGGGTGGCGGGGAACAGGGTGCGGCGGTGGGCGTGTTGTTGATAGGCCCCTTGTCACTACGCTGAAGGAAGGGGCAATGCCAGGCACTCGTCACTTCCATGTCCCAGACAAGGCTGGCTCGGATCCACCCACACCGCGCAGGGGCTCATCACCAGCGTAGAAACCGCCTGGCTAATGGGGCGCTGTCTGAATGGATGCCGTGAAAACCATCGGTTACCGTCAGGATTCTGGTCTCGTTCCTGAGGTTCAGAGATGGGAAGGGACTCACCCGGGGTCACGCAGCAAGGTGTCAGAGCCAGTCCTGATCCTCCGCCTAACCGTTCCGCTCCTCCAGCGAATGAAAAAAGAATGCGGGAAGGAACGAGGGAGGTATGGGGCGGGCAGCCGAAATGCTGCTTCCCGGCTGAGTCCTTGGGCCAGCCCTGGGGATGGGGAGAGGAGAGAAGCAGGCTTGTGCTGTGAGGACTGCACTGAGATGGTTTTTTAAAAATGTACTCTTTAGCCCTGGCTGATGTAGCTCAGTGGATTGAGCACGTGCCTGCGAACCAAAGGATCGCGGTTCGATTCCCAGTCAGGGCACATGCCTGGGTTGCAGGCCAGTTCCGAGCATGGGACACACAAGAGGCAACCGTACATTGATATTTCTCTCCCTCTTCCTCTCTCCTACCCTTCCCCTCTAAAGATAAATAAATGAAAAATAAAAAAAATTAAAAAATATTTAAAAAAATGTACTCTTTAGTCAAATTCACACAGACAGGAAATGGAATGGTGGGCGCCAGGAGCAGGTTGGCAGGGGGAGGGTTATCGCTTAATGGGAACAGCCTTTCAGGTGTGGAAGGTGAAGAGCACAGGAGATGGGATGGCGGGTGGTGATGGTCGCTCCACCCTGTGAATGTCCTTGATGCCACCAAACGATGCACCTAAAAATGGTTAAAATGGCAAACCTTGTATTATGTACATCTTACCACGACAACTTACGCAGCACCCTCCCGGCCCACTGCCACTCGGGGACGCTGGCTGCTTCCTAGGCTGAGCGGTGGAGAGCAGGGGCAAAACCGGTGTCCCGGCACCTCTGTGGGGCAGAGGCTGTCTCCCCAGACTGCATGCGTGGGACCCTCCAGGCACTGAGCTTGGGGGGAGTCCGGGGGCAGTGCCCACCGGGTACGGGCAGAGCTGATCTCCTAGGACCCCAGGGGGGGTTCTCACAGACGTGCAGCCCCCCAGAATGCTGATATAAGGAGAGACCCCGGGGTGGCCCCACCTGTGTCTCTGGGGAGCTCCCCGCTACTCCCCGCAGGCCAGCGGAGTCCAACTCCAGCAGACACGGCCTGAGCCCTGCCCACGACCCATGGACCTTCCTCCCCGGGGGCACCCAGAACTTTCACCCGGTGAAAATTCTCCGCTCCCATTCGCCGGGCACTGGAAGTTCAGGGACTTGCCCCCCGTCGGTGTGTCTGAGACGTTCACGGAGAGCTTTCTCACCCCTGGGCGGGAGACTTCCCAGGGGGGTGCGTAGGTGCCTTTTCCCAGAGGCTCCCTGAGGAATTAAGCTCCGTCTCTCACAGCCCTGTCCCGCTTCACAGCGAGCACTGTTGCAAAAGCACGTTTAGTGACTCCCGCCCGCCCCTCAGTCCTCCACCCTCTGCCCTGCACCCTGTCTTCCCCCGACAGCATCTCTACCCGGAATTCCCGATGGGCTGTGCCTACTTGTGCTGTGGATGCGGGGAGCTGAGCCAAGACGCTGACCTCCACCTGCTCTGTCTGGGGTGCAGGCGTGCCTGACAGTACCCTGCTCCCTCTGCGGCCCTCGGCCCTGCAGCCACGTGGAGCTCAGCGCCCTGAGGCCTCACCCCTTCTCTGGCCTGGATAGATCTCCCTCCATTCCCGAGTCTGGGGTTTCATTGTTCTTTTTAAAATTTTTTCCAATTGCAGTTGACGTGCCGTATTATTTTGTATTGTTTCATGTGTACGATGCAGGGGTTAGACAGTCATATACTTCACAGAGTGCTTCCCCCGGTGTTTCCAGCAGCACCTGGCACCGCACACGGCTGTTCCGACATTGCCGACCCCACTCCCCGGGCCGTACTTCTCATCCCCGTGACTGTGCTGTGGCTGCCGATCTGCACTGCTCAGTACTTCCTGCCCCCTCGGTGACCCTGAGTTTGTTCTCGGTGTCTGAGTCTTTCTGTTCGGTGTGTTCGTTTATACCGTTCTTTAGATTCCACATGTAAGCAAACTCTTGATTGTCCTTTTAATTAATTGGGAGGGTGGCTCTGTAGCCGCCTGCCCCACTCCGGAGCAGTCTCCGACCAAGGCGAAGCCCAAACGCGGAGAATCCACTGGGGTGCGGACAAGCAGGCCCAGCTGGGGTGAGGGGTGGGGCAGCCCCAGACTCCAGGGTCAGCCGGGAATGGAACTTGCCCAGAGCTACCATCGACTCGCCGAGTGACCCTGGCCGGCCACTTTCCCGCCCTGTGCCTCAGTGTCCCCACCTGGAACGTGGCTCTGGGGACACATGGCGTGCACTGTGCCCAGAGGCCGTAGCTGGAATCTGAACCACAGGGCCTGCCCCTTTCACAAGGACCTACCGCCTCGCTCTCCCCACTATCATTCCCCTCCTTCGTAGATTGATTAGGAGGCGGAAGTGCTGCTGTTTTCCTCCTTAGCAGATTGATTAGGAGGCAGAGGTTCAGAGAAGCTGCCTAAACCGCTTAGCCGCCGTACAACCCAAGAGGCGAGGCAGGACCGGACCTCGAGCGCAGGTGGAAAGCCGTAATGTAGGCATTCACTGCCTTGAGACAGAGGGTGAACGCTAATGTCGTCTGCCCAAACAGGAAGCTGGGACTCAGGATGAACAGGGCCTTGTGCCAGGTCACCCAGCAAAGCACTAGCAGGGCCGCGGTGGGAGCCAGGCTCTCTTGGGGCCCAGTCTCGGGTCTTCCTCTGGAGGTTGCCCGGCAGGCTCGGGGACAGCTGCCCCAGCCTTTCCCTGGGTGCCCGGTCACCTGGTGGAGGTGCCTTCTGGAGACAGTCTCTGGCCTCTCTGGACTCCGGCCTCTCTGGACCTGCTCTACCAGAGCTGTTAGGGGGCTGGGGAGGAGAGACACTCCTTCATTCAACAAACATTTATTAAGCATCTACTGCGTTCCAAGCTCTGTTCTGGATGCTTGAAATATGTGAAGAAAAGAGCTTCTTGGCCTTGGCCAGGTAGCTCAGTTGGTTAGAGCATCGTCCCAATACACCAAGGTTGTGGGTTCAATCCCAGGTCAGGGCACGCACAAGATCAGCCAGTGAATGATCAGTAAGTGGAACAGCAAATCAATGTTTCTTTCTCTGTGTGTCTTTGTCTCCGTCTTTCTCTCTGAAATCAATAAATGTTATAAAAAGAGCTCCTTGGAGCTTGTGCTCTGGTCTGGGGAGACAGGCGATTAGCAACAGCTGTAGTAAATGCGTGCGTTCCCCACTGGTTAGCAGGTGGTGATGCTGTGGAAAGAGAAGGAGCGGAGCCGGGTGAGGGGCTCAGGAACAGTAGGGTGGGAGGGCGTGGCCTCACTGAGACCGCAGCTTACGTGAGGACTTGAAGGGCTTGATGGAGAGCGCCATGTGGCTATCTGGGAGAAGAACATTCCAGGCAGACTGACGAGCCAGTGCAAAGGCCCTGGGGCTGGCGTATACCTGGAGGTTTGAGGTGGACCAAAAGTCCAAGGCAGCTGGGAGAGAGTGAGTAAGGTGGAAGGTAGTGGTGGGCTAGGATGTGCAGGGCCCCACGATCTGGGGGGCTTTGGGCTTCACTCTGAGGCAAAGGGAATTGTGGGAGAAGATGGGCCGCAGGAGGCTGGAGGTGGCGGGGATGCTCAAATGCAAGGTGTGGATGCGCCCGCAGACCTGGCTAGCTCCCAGCTGCCCCAACACCCGACTCTGTCATGGGGGTGGGGAGGCGCCTGCAGAGCTGCTTCTGAACTAGGGGAAAGCCACTGCTACCACCTGCCCTACGTGACCAGGAATGTCCTCCTTGTGAGCACAGGTTCCCAGGGAGTCACTGACTGACTGACTGCTCAGGACATCTCCACATGGGAAGTCCCTGCCAGGGGCGTCTGGGGGAGCAGCTTTCTTCCTGGGCTCCACCCAGGGAAAGTGGCAGCTGCTTATCTGATGGAGGACTCAGGGCCCCGGACTGCAGAGTCAACACGCCCGCACCCCGCTCACGAAACGGTGTTTTCCAAACACACAGCTCCTCCAAGCCCCTTATCAGGCCTCCAGGTGGCAGAGCCCGGTTGCCGGGCAATGCTCTCTTATCTGCGAGGTCTGCTCAGGGGCCAGTACGAGCTGATTGCATTAGGTCCTCTCCCACCTGTCTCCGCAAACATCTCCGGGGGCCTCCAATTAAGGCTTTGCTTTTCTTCTCTGGCAGATGTTTGTTTTAATTTAATAGATCAGTTTACGGGCCTTAGCGGGGGGTGGGGGGGTGAGAGCTTCAGTGGGCCGCAGTCCAGGAAGATGGATGGTGGGAGAGGTTGGGGGGTGCCATGGGCACCATGCCCCGGATGCAAGGCACAGCAGGGTGGGAGGAAGGACCAGGCCTGGTTCGAACTGAGATGCGAGAAGTCTTCCCCATGCCTCACCCCCTGGCCTGCTTCCCACAGCCGTTTCCGCAGGGGTCCCACCGCGGCCTCACTCCCGACCAGGGTGTCTTCTAGGGAGACTCCCCTGGGTTGGAAACATCTGTCTCCGGGGGGCGGGAAAGCAGCTGGGAGACCAGAGGAAGAACTGCCTCACGAGGCGCACTCCCGAAGTGATGGCCCGCTGACCACATCAGTGGTTCTCACCAGAGGTCGGGGGCGAGGGGGCGGCGAGCGTGAGGTTCTGAGTGGAGGAGAGCCGAGGGGCTGCTCCGGCCCCTTGGTCAAGGCCCGAGGAAGGGAGGGCGGGCGGTGGGAGGCACTCCCGCCCTGAGGACAAAGTCAGAGCGAGGCAGGGGTCTTCTAGGATGGGGCAGGCAGCGGGGACTCGGAGGGAGAGACAGCCCCTGTCTAGGCCCCAACCTCTCCACTCCGTGGCCTCCCAGAGAGGGGTCTTCGGGCGGCTTCAGGGCCACCCTGACGCCCAGAGCCGTCACCAGCTAGTGGAGGCGGCTTGCAGTGGTCGGAAGCCTGCACTTGGGCATCAGGAGACCTGGTCCGAGTCCCGGCTCTGCCTAATCCTACAGTGTCACCTTGCAAACGTCACTTAACCTTTCTGAGCCTCTGTTTCCTCTTCTACAAAATGGCCAGCAGAATTCCTGTGCGATTTCTGGGAGTTTAACTGAGGAGATGCAGTCGCCCACGTCCGTCAGTGTGTACTCTGCTGGGGTGGCTCAGGGGGGCAGAGAACAAAAGGGAAAGCTCCCGGGTGCTCACTGCATGTGACTGCCTCTCTGTGTCTCAGGGGACTGTCACAGCTCCCCACCACCTGCTCCCTCGGGCTCCGTCCTCCGGTGGAGCATTTGGTTCGTGTGGTTCCTTGGCAGGTGACTGACTGACTAAATGAGCCACCTCCTTCGCCTTCCGAGTCAGCTTCTGGGGAGCCTCAGCTTTCCTGTCTGTAGAATGGGCTTGCTGACCATAGCCCCACCTCCCAGGGCCCTCTCGAGGGCTCTTGGAGTCGCTGCATGTCACGCGTTTCGTCACAGGGCCCGGCCTAGCCTGAGCGCTCAGTCAAGTCAGCAGCCACTCGCTTGTAGTGACTTGAGGATGCGGTTTTCCTTTAGGTGACTGGGTATCTCTGAGGTTCAAGGTGAATGAGCCGCCCACAGCTGTCCTTAGTGCCCTGCAAAGTTGAGCTGAGCCCTGGGAGGGGGATTTGTGGTGGTGGGGGTTGGGGGGGCAGGCTGGGGGAGCTCCTGTGTGTGTGTGTGGGGCTCAGGGTGGAGCAGGAGCCTCCTGTCTCCTGACAGACGGTGTTTCAGAGCCGATTAGCTGAGCAGCCGCTTCCCCCAGGAGCAGGCTGTTCTCTGGGCCGGTCCTCGGTCCCCCTGCCCCGGGACTCAGCAGCCTGGTGCCTGTTTCTCCTCCCGCCTCCTCCTCCTCGCCCTGTGGGGCTGGCAGAGACTCCTGCACCCCCTGGGGCTGAATCACAGCCCTGCCCCTGACGGAGACCTGAGTAAGGCCAGGTGCTGGTCTGGTGTCCTCAGCTTCGTCCGCCCGGACCGTCCCAGGCTACGCAGCCACCTCCTCCTGGGATCCCCGCACGAGATCTTCGATCCCCGAGTCCTGAGACATGAGGCGCCCGCGGCACACAGGGCCACACTGCTCAGAGGCCAGAGAAGTGTCAGTGGAAGGGAGAGCTGAGCCCCCAGGGCTTTTGTGCCAGAATCGCCAGTCAGTTAAGGTCCTTGGGGGGTCAGCTTGTGTCCCCCCGCACCCCGCAGCCTCTCCAGTAGCAGAAGGGCAGAATGAAAGGCACACGCAGAGAACCCCAGGGGCTCCGAGCCCTGCCTCACCTCCGAACTGAGAAGGACCACCTGGCCCTGGGCCGGGCCCGGGAACCCAGGTGCTCCACGCTGCATGCCTCGCAGAACGTCTACAAGGAAGAAACTGCTTGTACCAAGTGTTGTGAAGATGTGGAGGAACTTGAACTCATACGCTGCTGGTGCGAATGTAAAATTCCTTTGGGAAACAATTTGTCATTTCTTTACGAATGAAACGTGTACCTACCATATGCCCCAGCCATTCCACTCCTAGGTATTTGCCCAAGACAAACAAAACTGCTCAGTGCTTGTACATGAATATTCATAGCAGCTTTATCTGTAATAGCCCCCCAGCCGGAAACGACCCAAATGTCTATCAACAGATACATGAGTAAGAAAGTGGTAGCATCTCCATACGATGACCTAGGACTTGGCAGTAAAAGGAAGTGAACTATGGCCATGCACATCAATATGGGTGACTCTCAAAATAGCAGCCAGACAGAGAGAGCACATACTGTATCGTTCTGTTTCTATAAAATTCTGGGACATGCAAATGAGTCTATAGTGACAGAAGGCAGATTGGCGGTTGCCTGGGAAGGGGAGGGAGGGAGCACAAGGGGCCAGGAAGAGATTTGGGGGCGTAATGGACCTGCTCACTAGCTTCATTATGGAATGGCTTCACGGGGGTAGGCACAGGTTAAAACTTAGCCTGATGTACATTTTAGATGTGTGCAAATATGTGCTGAAAAAAGGTGCCGCGATGTTAAATCACTATGTTGTACATCTGGAACTAAAACAATATTGTGTGACTGCTATACTTTAATTTTTAAAAAAGACCACAATGAGCCCTGGCTGGTGTAGCTCAGTGGATTGAGCGCGGGCCTGCGAACCGAAGGATCGAGGTTCGATTCCCAGTCAGGGCACATGCCTGGGTTGCCAGGCCAGTTCCCGTCAGGGGACATACAAGAGGCAACAGCACATTGATGTTTCTCTCCCTCTCTCCTTCCCTTCCCCTCTAAAGATAAAGAAATAAAATCTAAAAGGAAAAAAAAATCTTTAAAAAAAAAAAAAAAAGACCACAATGAGACACCACCAGCACACACCTTATAGACAAAAGGAGCTGCCACAGAACCCAGAATCCAGGAAGATATGCAGAGATGTAGGCACCTGCCAGTCCCAGGCTGGCTTCACCAGAAAGGGGGAAAGGGTCCTTGTCCCCGTCAGACCTGTGAGGACCTGGGGCCCAGAGAGGTGAAGGGCTGGGCCTGACATCACACAGCAAGCCCAGGGCAGAGCCCAGGGCAGATCCCTGCTTCCTCCTCTGGATCCAGCACGTTTTCCGTGCGCAATGGCGTGCTCCCAGGAGTCACCCAGGGCCTGCCAGCGTGCCCTGACCTGAGGAACAGGGTGTTCCCTGCCACCTGAAGATGTAATCTCTCCCCCCAACCCCCACGTGGGACAGCGGTCCCTTGACTGTGCTCGTCGCCAGGAGACTGGCTCCATTCGCAGAGAGAGGCGTGGTCACAGCAGCTCCCCAGGGAAGTAATAGAGAACGAGAGTGAGATAAGGGACACATGCAATTACCTAAGGACACTGTTATCTGTGGCAGAGAAGGACTCAGGCCCAGGCGGTGACGTGGGCCCCTATCCCAGCATCCTGAGGAGGATGGCAGAGCCACTAGCACGGGAGAGAGCCCGAGGGCAAGGGGTCACATTTCAGGCGTGGAAGGGATGGCAGATCGGGGCTGGGCCCTGCACCCACCCCGTTTCTGTCCCTGTGTTCTCCCCCAGCCCCAGAGACCCCCCCCCACACACACAGTGTTTGGAGTCAGAGCTGGGGGTGGATCCTGGACCAGGGGAGTGGGCGCCAGCTTTGTGCGTGGACAGACCTGGGTGTGGAGCCCAGTACCAGGCAGGCCCCAGTCACCCTGCCTGGGAAGCGGGGGCAACGACGGTCCCCGGCTGGTCACAACGCGCTGCTGCCCTGTGGGGCTGGGTCACACGAGTCACCCTGCCTCCCCTCCCGTGCTGTCCTTCCGGTTTGTTTGCTCATCAGGCTGTGCAAAGCCAAGTCGCTGTCCCTTGAGGGGGCAGGGGTGGGGGTGGGTGGTGGAGAAACAGGAGCAGCCGCATTCGCTGACCTTGAACGGGGCACTTCACAGGCTGGGCCCCTTAACACAACAATCCCGTCACTTCCTGTCGCACCGGGTCAACAGCAAGGACACGAAGGCCTTGCGAGATGGAGGCTTTGCTGAGATCGTAGAAAGTGGAGAGAGGCAGAGGGCGGAGGGGCCTGAGCCCAGGCAGCCTGACTGCCAAGTCCACGGCCTTGTGAAGCCCCCCACTTCTCGGGGGGGCTTTCCTTTTCTGAGTCCTGCCCCACCCTGCGTGCTGGAGCCCTTCTCACGTGCGGGCACGGCCACCCACAGTTTACAGTCTCTCCCCTCTCCCTCACCCCCACTAGCGTTGCTGGATCCCCCAGGAGAGGAGAGGGCTACCCTCGTCCCCACCACGCAGACTTCAGCGTGAAGGTGGTGGCCACCTGGCCGGGGAGCAGGTGGCTCTCCTCACAAGGGTGACGTGTTTTCTCTGCGTGTCACTCCTGAGAAGTGCCCGTCATCCGGCCCAGTGTACAGAGGCTGGAACTGAGGCCCAGCGAAATTCGGTCATTTGCCTACATTTACAAAGCTGGGGTGTGACTGAGCTAATACTTCCCCCCAATTTTCACGGTCCCCAAAGCCCAAGCTCTTCACCACTTTGGAATTGAACTCGAACAGAGTCTAATCCTATTTCAGTGAATGGTGGGAACCATCCTCAGCATCTAATCTAATCTGATCTAATCTATTGCAAAATGATAGTTAACACCTGCCTTTCCCAGCCCCTCCCAGGGAAAGCATCCGAGGTCCTTTACGGAAGGTTCGGTCACGCCGTTTTCTGAGCCCATCAGATAACGTTCACTCATTCATTCATCACTCATTCATTCATCACTCATTCATTCATCACTCATTCATTCATTCAACAAAAATGCACGAGCACTTGTCCCGTCCCGGAAACCAAGTAGACACTGGTTTGTGAGGGTCTGTAAGTCCCCGGGCCCCACCCCGGAAGAGCTCCCCGCCTGGCGAGGAGAGAGACGGAGCAGGTTGGTGGGAAACCTGCCCCCTCTCCGTGGGCCACGAAGTGCGAAGCCCCACATGCACCTCAGTGCACTCAGTACAGAGAAAACGGTCTGTTCTGAGTCTTGCCGTTCGGCAGTTTCCATGGATACCTGATCATAATAACTAATTAGACCAAGTCAAGTGCAAACCCAGGGCCTATTTCAATCTTTGCTGTCATCTGCTCCGAGCCTCTCATCCCCCTGCGTATATTTCATTCATTCAACATTAACCGAGCAACTATAAGGCTCTATACTTGAAGGAATATGTTAATAATATTCATAACCACCACCACCGACCCCCCCACCCCCAAACTAACATTCATTGAAAATGTATTTTGTGCCAGGCCAGGCACTGTTCCAAGCAATTCACACATATTCATTCATTCACCCCTT
The DNA here is from genome assembly GCA_039655065.1 of Glossophaga mutica. Classification (NCBI taxonomy): domain Eukaryota; kingdom Metazoa; phylum Chordata; class Mammalia; order Chiroptera; family Phyllostomidae; genus Glossophaga; species Glossophaga mutica. The sequence continues at coordinate 8,674,041 of CM077303.1, forward strand.
AAGTGTGCTTTGAGGAAGGAGCTGTTCTTGTTCCCTGCACAGATGAGGAAACTGAGACAGAGAAAGAATATGGATTTTGCCCGCTGAAAGTGGTCTTGGGCCAGCTTCAATCACCGTCGGATCGCTGGGGGATCCAAATATAACCAGAGCTAGAGGTTCAGACCCTCGCCCACGGCAGGCCGCCTCTTCCTCTCCCTGGTCCCCGATCCCCGCATCCACCTGGTGCGTGCTTGTGCTGTTAACGTAAGGCTCCGTGAAAACAAGCAAGGCCCACGGGCCTGGGCCCGCAGCCCGGCTCCCGCACACCGTCCTTGTCCTCGGCAGCCGAAACTCCGAATCCAGGTGTGTGGGACAAGAGGCCTTTGAGAAGCACTGGGGGTGGGCTGTGACTCTTGGCGCTCTCCAGACTCCTCCCCTCACCCTGACTCCACCCCTTCCTTCCTACTGATTGTGTGGAAGGCAGGTGCCGAGCGGATGGGACCCGAGTGGGGTTTGAGCAGGCCGGGGTGTCGGGAGAGCCCACTTCTCCTCCAGAGGCAGTGGGAGCTGGGGGTCCTCCTTGCTGAAACTCGAGAGGACTGTGTCCACGTGGTGTCGTTTCACCGGCATGCGGGCTGCAGGGGCGCCTTTCTTCCCGCAGCCTTCCACCCCCGGCAGTCCGTCAGCTCCCGGGAAGCCTTCCCTGACCTCTCAGACCACGTGGGCCATAAGATCAGGGGCTCCAGAGGGATCCTGAAGGTCACCTTAGTGGGGACACCAAGACCAGCCCAAGGACAGGGTCCTCAGCATGCATCTTCTCAGACCCTTGGGCCCTGCCCTTCACTCTGGCTCCTTCTGATTCCCTCCAAATTCCCGACACTTTCCCAGGAACATGGCATGTCGTGTGGTCCCCCCGCCTGCCCACCCTCCCCTGCCCCTCCCCTCCGCAGGCAGTCATAGCGTGAGTGTAGAGGTCTGCCCGAGGGCACCAGCCTTTGGGTTTGTTCCAGAAGCACAGGGTCAGAGGAGCTTGGAACTCGGAGGGCCCTGTTCCAAGGCCGGGTCTGAGGCTCTGAGAGGTGAGCCCTGGAACGGACCTCTGGTCTCAGGTACAGGGGAACTCTGGCCACAGGTACAGTGGGCAGGGATCTCCCCCTGGCAAGGTGAGGACCAGTGACACCTCCAATGGCTGCTCTCGGCCAGGCACTTCATGGCCAAGATGCTATTTGTTTGTTTGTTTGTTTGTTTATAGAGAGAGAGGAAGGGAGAGAGAAAGAGAGGGAGAGAGATCAGTTGGTTACCTTCTCATACATAGCCCCAACTGGGGACCTGGCCCACACCGCGGCATGTGCCCTGACCGGGAATCGAACCGGTGACCTAACCCACTGAGCCACAACAGTTAGGGCCAATATTCTGATCCCTATGCCAGCCTTGGTGGCTCTGCAGTTTGTGGTGGTGACAAGACTTGAACCCTGGCCATCTGCCTCCAAGGCTGGGGACTCTTCCCTGCACCCCACTGCCTCTTGCCATGGAAGGTGCCCAGAGAGAGAGGCTGAAGGCCCCAAACACAGGGCTACATCTTCCGTCTCTCGGAAGTCGGGACACGCCGGCCACAGGAGAGGCCCCCGTAGACCCTGCTTCTGTGCCCCTGCGCGCCCCATTCACGTTGCCTTGACTTCCGCACAGGTGTTCCTGAGCCAGTACGAAGCCTGGCCCCCCCCCCCTGCCCCAGGCGCCTGTGGCTACCCGCCACCTGTCCCGGCGCCTGAATCAGCGGCACCAGCTTGCCGTTTTTACACGGAGCACTTACCTCCTTTCAAATCAGGAAAGGAGGCTAGAGAAAATAGCTCGCAGCTGCCCAAGGCGCACTCGCCTCCTTTGTTTGGCCAACGCAGGGCTATTTGAGTTGGGTTTCCATGTGGCTTCGTGACAGGCGTGGCTTTCCCATTGGCATCCGTAGTGGGTGCCACTGAGGCTCTATGTCCCCAGCCTCCCTCGGACACCTGCTGCAGCACCGTCCCCGGGAAGGGGTTCACGGCGCCAGGAGCAGCCCTCCTTCAGCAGGGGGCGGAGGTCAGTGGCGCACACTCCAGCTCCCCACAATTCCGGACGGCGCTGAGTTGCATTTTACACAGATCCTTGGAGGGTCCCCGGTGGCAGGGAGCCCAGTGGCCCACGCCGGTGACCAGCTCACTCATGTGCACCGTGCTGGCGTCCCCTCCTTGCCTGTCTCACTCTCTGGCTCCCTCACTGTAGTCCCCCGGGCTGACCTCCTAAGTCAGTTCCTTGCAGCCAAGTCCTTGTTTCAGGCTCTGCTTTAGGGAGAAGCCAAAAGTAAGACCAAAATGTGAGTGGGACCAGTGGAGAATGTGGACAACGGGAGGGCAAAGCCGTGGCTTAGGCGTCAGAAAGACCTGAGCTCTAGTCCTACGTCACGCCTTTCCCTGCACCTTGCACAGTAAAAATCCCAGGGTTGAACATGCAAATGAATGCCAGCGAAGGAAGGATGGCCGATACTTCTTTGCTTACTTGGCAGATTTGGAATCTGTGGTTGGCATCTTTAGGGCTCACGGACAATTTCTAGACAGACGCTGTCATCCTCTGGTGATGCCAGCTCCCACCTCTTGAATTAAGTGTGACCATCTGACTTTCTTTGGCAACGAAATGTGAGCGCAAGTGATGTGTTTCACTTCTGAATGAAAGCGGTTTGGAGCCAGACACTCCCTGTTCCCTCCTTGCCCCGGCCGACCTGGGAGCTGCGCATTGAGAAGGAAGTGCTGGAAGGCGGTAGCAGCTTGACTGTTGAGTCCTCTTATCGGCGACAGTGACCCTGGAATTTCCCAAACGGACAACGGTGTGTGTGTGAGCATGTATGTGAGTGAGAAATGAACTTTTGCTTTTTGGAGCCACTGAGATCTGGGGACTGACCTGTTACTGCAGCGTAACCTCGCTCATCCTGACTGACCCACAAACCAAGGGAGCTGAGGGCAGAGCGGGGCCTACAACCTAGGCCTTTCCTCTCAGGCCAGGTACCTCTCATCTCTGACAGAGGCCTCTGCTCTTCTTCCTTGTTTGGAAGCAGGGCAGTGCTCTTCTTCCCAACTGACCAATCTCAGGTGAGCTCCTCAAGGCCCTGTCCCCATCCACCACCTGGCCTCTGTGTACTCATTTCTACACAGAAGAGCTTCTACTCTACAGAGCCCCCTGGGTCCACAGAAGGGCTGTGGTTGGCGACTGGAGGGTGGGGCAGAGCTCCCGGTCTTCCTCCTTTAAACAGAAGAGCCCCTCCTGTGTCCGTTTTGCAATTGGGGCTTTTGCATTAGAGAGGATCCATGGATAGCCATTGGATGCACGTGGGGCTGGATGACCCGTGACTTCACAATGAGGGCATTTTACCTGCAGACACCTGAACTCCCCTTCTCCCAGCCAATCCCGTGCCGGGTGAAGTGCCGGGACCCTCCGCCCTGACTCCCAGCCATGCCAGGAATGCTCAGGTCTCTGGTGTCAACAGTACCAAGAGGACACTTTCTATGGGTGCAGCCTGTGTGTCCAGGGTGTGTGAGCCACCAGGTCCCCACGTGGCTCCTGATGGATCAGCCAAACTCGCACCTTCACCTTGGTTTGCCCATCCCCATGAGCAGTGGCAGAGTGTGGGACCAGCGGCAGAGTGTGGGACCAGTGTCTGGAGACCCGGTGTCTACCCCCAGCTCCATCACCCTCTCCGCAATGGCAGTTACCTTTTCGGTAAAAGAATAAACTGAACAGCTGAGGGTCAGACCAGCATTGTGCTGAACAGGTGACAGGACATAATAAAGAATGTGCCAGGTGAGGAGTGGAAAAGGGAGGGCGGGGCTTCTGGCTGCAGGAGAAAAGTCCAGGGTGGGGGTGGGGGTGGGGGTGGGGGTGTGAGAGCTAGCTTCAAAGCTCCAGGAGACAACCTGAAGCTGGAACCTTCTCTAACCAGTTCACCGTGTAGGGAACAGAGATGGTACACAGTAGTCACTCACTACGTGTTTATTGAATGAGTAAACTTGTCCTGTGGGGTTTCCAAGGTATAAAAGTTCTAGGCAGGCCGTTGATGCTTTTCCCTCACCACCCCTGCTCCAAACGTCCCTCCCTCCCTTGCCATGTACCTGCTCCACCCCTGAGACGACCACTTCCTCTCTTAATTGGAGTCCAAGTCAGACTTCCTGCTGCTCAGGGTGGCGGCTTGGATGGATATAATCAGGGAAAATGGAAAACAGGAGATTAAAAAGGAGCTGGGGAGGCTGGAGGTGGGTGGTGGCTGAGCTGAGCTGAGCGGAGGAACAAAGGGAAGTTATCTCCAGGAAGAGAACAGCAGTCCTTACGTTGGCGCCAGCGCGAGGAGGAGCGTGAACCGGGCATCACCGCACTGACAGGCGAATTGCAAGGTGCAGTACGGAGGGGGAGCCTGGAGCGGGGGACCTACAGGTAAGCAGGAGAGAGCTGGGGAGGGGAAGCCCCAAAGCCAGGGCCATCTTGGGTTGTATAACCAGAAGTCTATCACCCAACACGAGGGAGGGGTGCAGAACTGGGCCACCTGGTAGCCGTGACGAGGCACCTTCCCAGCATCCCTGCCACCCTGGAGAGAAAGGCCGGCTCCACCCCACTCTTCGTGGCTCGGCCTCGTCGGAAGGGAGGTAGCGGCATCATCCTCATCCCTGTGGGTGGCCACCCCACCTGTCCGCCAGAGCCGGGAGGCTCCCCGGACCCGGAGCGGGACAGCTGCCTCCTCTGCCTCTCTTCCTCCTGGAGCGCAGAAGACTCGGTGGTGGCTGTCTTGGGGGTGTGACCCTCTCTGTCGTGGATTCTTGGGTTTTCTTCCCTGACGGAGTCCGAGTGAGGCCAAGTTAGACCAATGGACAGGGTTGGATGGGACCCCGTGATGGCACAGGGTCAGAGCCACTCTTTCCAACATGAAATGTACAGGAACTGGGGCTGTTTTTAAATCTCATTTAAGGAAGCAGTGCGGGCGGGGGGGGGGGCGGGGAGCAGGGCCTGAGTGCCGGACGGGTCCAGGCCTCGGCAACGATCCTGGCTCCTTCCCCTTGGCCACAACAACGGAATGTGCTGACCCTCAGTTTCCACATCTTCGGAATGGGGAGATTGGTTTCTACCTGTCGTGTTCAGTGAGAGACGTGGGTAAAGGCACCGAGGGTGACCGTGTAAGGCTGTTACGCTGACGTCCGTGAGAGGATGGGTGGGAGGTGGGACTTCTGCACAGCAGAGGGACAGGATCATTGAGGCTGGATGTTGGTGGCTTCCTTCCCTCGCCTCCCTGTCCCCTGGGGCTGCCGGGGGCCCTCATCTCCTCCCCCAGTGGGTGCTGTCTACCCCGTGCCTGCAGCCTCCTGGCCCTCTCTCCCTCCCAGCCACTCTCAGAGCCTCTGCAACCCCAAGGCTCCCTCTTCCCGGTGGAAGCCAGGGCTCCTGACGCACCAACAGTCCCTCCACTTCGTGGGGGGGGGGGGGATGCTAAACTTTAGATTGTTTCCTATCCTCCCCTGCTGGAAACCCTTCCCCCCCACCCCCCACCCCCCCGCCCAGGTTGGAAGCATGCTCCCCACTCCAGGAAGCCCTACCAGGTTCCCCAGCTGTGTGGGTGGGGAGGGACCTTTTTCAAACTCCTCTTGCACCTCAGAGATGCTCATCTTCCCACTCCGCCCCACACCCCTGTCCTTTTGATTCCCTGTTACTGATGGGTGGGTCCTACCTACAGGTAACCTGAGGCAGGACGCGAAAAAAAAATACATAAAAAACCCGCTGGTGTACAGTATAGATTCTACAGGCTGACACCCCCAAAGTCCTAAGCCTCTCTCTGTCTCTGAGAGAGAGAGCATGAGAGTCGCCCCTGACCAGACAGGGACTATGGTGGTGGCTCTGCAGCACCCCCACAGAGCCTGGCACATGAGACTTTCCCAGCAAACACTTGCTGACCCAGTGGCGTGGCTCTGGAAGGGAATCCGGGGTGGCCGAGCCCTGGGCCTTCATTTCTCTGGGGAAGGGCAGGAGGCTGGGCTGGGGGACACCTGGGCAGCTCTGTCAGAGGAACAGCTTGGGCTGGGGGCCTAGGGGCGGTGGGTGAGAGGGCGCTCCTTACCTAGACTGGGGGCCTGGGAGGTTCTGGGTCCCTGCGGGTTGAGGCTGCTGTTTGCTCTGGCCTCCACTCTGACTCCCCATTCACAGGTTGCCTGGCAACCATTGTTCGTTTAATCACCGTTGACTTTGAAAATAAAAATCAATTTCCTTTATGACGGGAGCCAGAGGCCTTATTAACCCCCACGTTTAAACAGTCCAATTTTATTGCTCAAAGATTTATGTACATGGATGTACACAGAGCATTATCGCAGGAAAAAGTTTTTAGAGGGGCTTGATCCTGTGTGTCTTCCAGAAAAGGGGACGAACTTCAGGCTCTTTCTCAGCCCAGAGCAGTCTTCCTCGGATGAAGCGCGAAGACAGAGAACATGCCGGCCGTGTACGTGAGAGACTGCAAGTGCGTCCCAGGACGCTGTGCCGTTTTCATTTCACAGAAGGAGCCTGTGGACACACCTGTGCCCACCGGTGAGAACATTCTGGAAGGGTGCACAGCAGAACCTGCACAGTGATTTTCTCTGGAGAATGGATCGTGATTTTAATTTTCTTTCTATCTTTCTGGACCATCTGATTTTAAAAATAAAACAAGCATGTGTTCCTTTTCCTTTTTCGATCTGCAAAAACAATGATGTCATTTCTTTTCTGCAAACGGAGAATCCTAACTCTGGGGGCTCAGGGGCCCTGGAAGGGGGCAGGCGAGGGTTGAGACTGCACAGCCGCCAAGGGCCAGGTGGGGGGGTGAGCAGGAGAGTGGGAGGAGTGGGGAGCTGCTCCCGTCGCCCCGGGGCCCTCCCAGGTCCTAAGTCCCTGCTCCAGCCTGGATGCTGTGGTGGAGGGTAGGCCAGATGCCTCCTAGGTGCCAGGAAGTGGGGAGACGGGGCCAGTTCCCCGGGTGGGCAGCTGGAGCGAGGCACAGACATGCTGAGACAAGCTGACCAGGGGCAGGGGGCCACAGAGGAGCCCATCCACTTCCAGGAATTTTCACCTTCACCCAAGGGTCCCTCTTTCCCTCCACAAGGCCACCCTTCCTTTGTCTGCAAGACGTACTCCTATTTTTCCTTTAAGGCCCCGCCCAAGGATCAGCCTCCGCTGTGAAGCCTTCCTAAATTCTCCACGTGTTCCATAGATTTTGCTCCCAAAATCCTTCGTGCATTCCCAGTCATGGCATTTGTCAGACGCCACCATGACCGACACTGACTTGCCTGGGCCCCGGAATCAGCCTGTGAGCTCTTGGGGTGGAGGGCTTGTCTGCCCCAGCTCCCCGCTCAGGGCCGGCACGTGGAGGCCCCCCCTCCCCCGGCAGTGCTGGTGGGCGGAGGGACAGGTGTGTGGGTGGCAGTCGGATAGATGCGGGTCACATGCTTAGGACCTGGACTCTGTGGCTCCGTAACTTTCCAGAGGTTCCACACTGCTCGGTGGGGCCGCCGGCCCCAGGGCCCCAGCTGGGAGTAAGCATTCTTCCGCCCCCACCACGCTGGCTCTTCCTGGGAGAGGAGCCTGATCCCTATCAGCTGTGGGTAGAAAATGCTGAGCGGGGAAATGTCAGGGCCAGGACTTCTCACAAGGATGACCCCATGAGGGCCGTCCTCACAGTGAACGTCACACCAGTGACCCCAGTGACCTCGGCCCAGGGGTGAGGCCAGCAGGCAGGATGCTGCCCAGGGGCAGGGAACCCCTGTTTTGTTAGCCTGTGTTCGTGGTGAAGGCCAGCGGAGCTTTTCACATTAAGCCCCTTTATCTCCGTGCAACTGCATTCACTCAAGGCAATAGAAAGCAATTCGGTTAAATGGTGAATGTAATCAGCCGCTCAGAAACCACTCAGCCCCTGGGCTGCAATCCTGTTCTGCTCACGTGGAAGGAGAGCGCACTTCCTCCACCCTCTGGGAGTGTCTTCGACCCTTCTTCGTCTTGCAGCCAGGAGAGTGGGGATAAATTGCTTCTCATCTCTTCTTCCCAGCCCTCCCCCGGGCCACCAGTACACACCTTACAGAGGCTGGACCAGCCTCTTAGCAATGGACTTCCTCTCTGGGGTTCAAATCCAGGAACGTCCGATGCCCGTGCCCTTGCTTCCTGTTCTTTGGAATCATTTCTTCACATATTACTTTTGTAATAAACATTTTTTCCATTATACCGCTCAGCCTCCTGAGTCTTCTCCATTTTATCTCCTAATCTCTCTCTGTAATTTGCTCCCCCGCCACCCCACGGCCACCAGGTTCAGGCCCACATAACTCGGTGCCAGAATCACTGCCGCCCCCGCTCTGCCCCTATGATCTCTCGGTCCCTGATCTTGATGTCCTCTGCTTTCTGACGTGTAACTGCCTGAAGGACTTTTCTCGAAAAGCAGACCTGGCCAAGCTTCTTCCCTGCTGAAAATCCCAGTGGCTCTGAGCCCTGCCCAGGGGCCTCCGAGGGCAAAGAAGTGACAGCGACCAGGGAGGCACCAGGCCTGTCTTCCTGTCCCATTGGCCCCAGAACTTAGCCGCCAGGTTCGCAGCAGAGCGCACAGCCCTGGCCCTGCCTCTCCCGCCACTGCCTGCAAAATAAAAGTCTGAGGATGACGGTGCAGGCCCAAAGGCCTTCGCTCTGCAACGCTGCCCCGTCTTCCCTCCCGTAGCGTCTCCCAAACAAAAACAGGCACTTTCTAGTCTCGAATTTAGGCCTCCCGGCCTTTGCGCACACTGTCTCCTCATCCCCCAAACCCAGCCCCTGGCCCCGATTCTCTCGGGCCCCTCCCATGCCCCGCTGCTTCTCACACTGTGGGTCTCAGCCTCAGGATCGCCTCTCGCGGAGGTTAAGTCAGGTTCACGGAAAGCAAACCTGGAGCCGGGGAGGCGCTGGGGAGTGATTGATTAAGGAAGGGTGCGAGTCGGGAAGGGGGTCAGGCAGGCAGGAAGTGTGTGATCTCAAGCCTGACCCCGCGCCGGGGCCCAACAGAGGAGGAGATTTCCTTGACTCCAGGTAAGGAGTCTGGGCTTTATACTCCTGCACTGGTCCGAGCTCCGGAGCCTGTGTGGAGGGACTGAGACCACAGGCACTCCCTGCTCCAGTGGCCTAAGGGCAGTTCCCTGAAGAAAGCAGTATGAGTCCTAAGAAACACAGCCAAGGAGGGGGACCAGCCACAGAACCAGGTGGAGCCACCTGCGCCCAAGCTCTGCCCCAGAGAGCACCCTGAGCCGCCCGTCCGCAGGGAGTCTCTCCTCCTCACTCGCCATGTCCGCCCCTGTTTCTTCCTTACACGTCACCTGTGTTTATTTGCTTGTTTCTTCACCTGACAGTGGTCGGTCTCTCCTGGAGAATGCAAGGGCCTTGAGGATGGGGACCCTGTCTTCTTGTCTGCCATCCTATCCACAGCTCTCACACAACGCTCGGCATTAGCGCTAACGGGTTGTCATGGGGTGAATGAAGGAATGAATGAATGCAGCCAGTAAGTGGTAAAGCCTGCCCCAAACTTAGAACTCCAAGCCCAATTCTTTCCACTCAAGGAGCAGAAAAACTGAGTGAATGAATGATGAAGAAGGAAACTAGCAAACACATTAAAAAACAAAAAGGCGTCCATCCCCGTCCTTTCTATGGGTGAATTATTTCAAACTGCCAAGGGACGAACAATCCCCGGAATATATACACTTTCTGGGGACATGGAAAAGTGTACAGAGCTGCCAATTCGTTTTACAAAGCCAAAGTAGCCCTAGATGATGTCTGAGTAGACGGAGCAAAAAGCACGCAGTGTTCGTGAACATGGACAAGACGACATCCATCGGTTTTTAGCTGAGCACGCCAGTGTCTGGAGTGCATGCCTGCGTCCCTCTGCAGCCTGGGCTCCATGGTATGAGAAGGACCAACAGGACACAACCAGGTGGGACTCACCCCAAGAATGGGCATCAACAACCTATATCAAGGATAATAGAAATTCATAAAAGGAAAGCCTGCAATGATCTTAGGTAGATACTACAAAAGGATTCAATACAATTCAAGTCTTTATTTTAGAAACTCTAACAATTAAGAAGACAAGGCAATTGTCTTAAAACAATAAAGATAAAAGTATCTCAACTGACATATGCTCATGTCACAGGTTATGATGAAACAGTAGAGGAATTCCCATTGGAGTCAAGATTCCGATGACGTGGCCTCTATCTCCGTTTCAGGCACTAAGTGTATGAATGAAAGAACTGAAAAATAACGTCTTATACGAGACAGGAGCTTGTCTCTCAGACGAAAGGAATCCAGAGGTCGGGAACCCAGGGTAACCCCTTGTCTTTGGGGAACAAACTCTCCTCTGTGTTTTTTGCCCTCCTCGGGCTTGCCTTCCATTCTCGGGTCTGCGTCGTTTCCTGCGGCCACTTTAACAAATGGCCACAGGCTCAGTGGCTTCAATCACACACGTGTATTATCTCACAGTGCTGGAGGTCGGAGTCCCAAAGGGTCGCACTGGGTGAAGACTCTGGAAGCGAGAGCTAAGACCCCTCCTACAAGCTGCCTCAAACCCAGGCCTGAGGGGGGCGTTCAGCAGGCCGCAGCCACAGCAGAGACTGGGGCAGAAGTTTCTCTGGTGTCATGGTCAAGGCCAGCCGGCACCAATGCAAACACACAGAACCCATTAGCCGTGGCCCCAAGGGAAGCAGAAGCCAAGGCCACACAGACTGGCTCCTGTCGCCTTCTCAGGTCAAGGCCATTGTCCCCTCACCCTCGCCCAGAGGAGCTCACGGGGACCCCACATCCAGGGCTCCAAGCCTGCCCCAAACTGCCCTCTTTCCCTCAGACACTTGGGGTTGGGGCTTTGACTTGGGCGCACCACTGGGCCACCGCAGTCTGCTCACTCCCCTTCGCCCACTGCAGAAAGGACCAGGCCAGGGACCCCAGTGTGGACCAGGGCCCAGGTCATCCTCAGGGGTCACATGGAGACACTGTGTGGAGCGGGGCCTTCAGCAGAAGTTAGAACCAGCCTGCAGAGGCCAGTTGGGTCAGCCCCCTGGGGATGGGGATGTCACTTTATCCGGGAAGATGCAGCCTGGACACACGATCAACCTGCGTCCCCAAAATATGATCGCTGACGGGTCGTAAAGCGTATAACAGAGGAGCAGCCTCTAGACCCTCAGGCCTGATGGGGAAGCGCTTCCCTCGCAGCCGCGTCTTTGCAGATAGCGCTGCGGACTCTTCACTCCCTGGGCGCTGCGCTGGGGCAGCCCGCAGAGGTCCGGCCACTCGCCGGGGTTTACACAGCAGATAAGCTGGGTCCGGGTCGGGAGTGGGGACCGTGCGCCTGACCACTCGGGGCCAGAGAGGGGCCGATCTTCTGCCGCTTGCGGTGGCACAGCAGACTTGGCCCCAGGCCTGCCGCCCCCCATTTCTGGTTTGTGGGTAACGAGGCCCATGCCACCGAGATGGGCGGCGCTCTCTGCGCCGGAACCGATCCCTCCCAGCAGGCTGCGCTCCCAGCCCGGCTCTTCACTGGCAAAAGGTCCCTGCAGGTTTTGTTAAATAGCAGCTCCCCCTAGTGCCCTGAAAAATGCCTAAACTGACTATTAAAGAAAGGGGGAGGGGAGAAACAGAAAGAGGTGGGGGGGAAGAAGAAAAGGAAAGGGAAAAAAAGGAGAGCTTTGTAACTATCTCTGGGAGCTGGGCCCCGAGAGCAGGAGCCCTTCGGGGGCTGGGTCGGCGGTCCCCTAAGGAAGGAGCTGGTGTTCCCTGGGGACCTTGGGAACCAATGCGCGGGTATTTGTGACCAGGAGGCAGGTGCCTCTAAACACCACGGGAACCGAACCGGCCGGCCGCCCAGCCCCCACTCGGGGGCGCCCTGTCACGGGTCTCAGGGTGGCTGCCCAGGGAGCGGGGTGGGTCTCCTCGCACCAGGTGGGCCTGCGGTCTCCAGTTCCTGGGGCGGAGAAGCTCGCCGCTGCCCACCAGAGCCCCCCCCACCCCCGCCGAGGCTGATGACCTAACTGACTCCAAAAAGCCAGCACTGTGGAGGAGCTGTGGGGCCACACGTCCTGCTGCCCGACTGAGGCCAGACCCAGAGACGGGTCTGCGGAGTCCCACCCCAGACGCTGTCCCAGCGGTTCGGGGGACAGAGTTGGAGCCGTCCATTCCTAACTCCCTGGCCCGTCGGAACTGGAGCCCAGGGCCTCTGCGAAGGCACTTCACAAGGCCGGAGAGGGGCACCTTGGATGCAGTGTCTCTTTCTGGTGTCGAAACACCAGTTTGCAGGGGGCACAGGGGAACACTGAACGACACTATAAAAACGCCATCAGAAAAACCCAAAATGCAAACTTGCCACAGGACAACTGACCCAGTTTCCTCCACAAATAAATTTCGAGGGAAAAAAGGGAGGGAGGGGGGGACGCAGAGGCTTCAGAGACACACCGACCAGCCCTGATCGAACCAAGACGACTACAGATGTGTAAGGACACTTACCGTCTGGTCTCATCGTCTCCATGGTGTTAAAAAGTCATTGTTATTTTTAGGTGTGATAATGGTCTTAGGATCATGTTTACAAACACTGAAGGAAGCTTATCTTTTGCACACGAATGAAGTGTTTATAGAGGAAATGATTTGGACCTGGAAGTTACTCCTCCACTCACCGGGGAGTCGAGAGTGGGGGTGAGGAGTGGGTGTGCACAGGGTCAGGTATGGTCGCAGTTACCTGGGATTCATTATTCTATTTCTTCTAACTTTTACGTGGTTGCATTTTCCTTCATTAGAAAAAAATTAATAGATGAAAGAAGGAAAAAGCCCTGGCTGGTGTGGCTCAGTGGACTGAGTGTGGGCTGCAATCCAGAGGGTTGCTGGTTCGATTTCCGGTCAGGGCACATGCCTGGGTTGTGGGCTGGGTCCCCAGTGGGGGCTGCGTGGGAGGTGACCACACATTGATGTTTCTCTCCCTCTCTTCCTCCCTCCCTTCCCTTCTCGCTAGAAATAAATAAAACCTTTTTTAAAAAAAGAAAAAGGAAAATGTGGTTCAGAGGAGTCAGACCGTGAATATTGAAGTTTCTTTTTTTAGTGGTTTTCTGTATACGACGGCACAGGAGAGCGATAACTGGTTTAATAAAATCTACCTATAAAATAATAGTTATAAGCCCCGTGGGGGCGAGGACAGCTGCTTCCCTGCTGGCGTCTCCAGGTGCGCGGGCGCAGCTGCGGGAGGGGCTGGCGCAGCTGCGTGCAGGAGGGGCCGGCCCAGGCTGGGCAGGTGGAGCCGGTGCAGGGCGTTTTCAGTCCTGCGGCACCGCGGGAAGCTTTCCAATGTGCAAGGGCCCCTCTCCCGGGACCCAGGTCGCTTCGGATGCCAGGAACCATTGATCAATAGCAAACCTCGGGGGCCGCTGACACTCAGCAGGTGGCCGCTGGGAAACAAAACCTGTTGGCAGAGGGTCAGATCCCACAGGAAACGTCAAACCAAACAGGAATCACGTTCATCCTTCCCCCTGCCGCCCCCTGGAGTTTGGAGGACAGAGGGGGCGTCCTCACGCGGTGCGGACAACTGTGCTGTTTCAAAACTCCAGCCAAGAGGCTGATCTGGGGATGAGGCAGCTGGAGGATCCAGATAATTTCTTTTTCCAGGTCAGGGGCAGCTTGGGAAAGGTCGTACCTGACTCCTGAAATTCGGGTATAAATTCACGAGATAAACAAGGATGCCGGACCGGCAGGCACAAAAGGAGATACATGAATGAACAATTCGCACCGCACCGAAAGACATGTGCGGCTTTGCCAGACGTCAAAGAAATGAAAAGACAAACCCAGTACCACTTGGGGCCTGCCGAGTGGGCTTAGGCTTTAAAAAACATCGAACGCTCCAGATTAAAGGTGACCAAAGGTGACCAAAGGGACGTGACAACTCGCCCCTGTGCAACCTGCGCGTGGATGGGGGGGGGGCGACTGTGGGGGACGTTACGGAAATACACGTCACATTTCGAGGATGGATGGTGGGTAGAGAACAATGGTACTGAAGCGAGGCTCACTTCCTGATTTTTGTCATTGTTCGGTGGGTTACGCAAGAGGTTGTCGGGACACACAGACTGAAATGTGTGAAGGTGAAGGGTCCTAACACCCGCAACTTACTCTCAAATTAGTCAGAAAAGAAAGGGGAGGAGGGGGTGGAGGAAGGAAGCAAAGGGGGAAATGGTAGCACTTGGTGAGTCCCGGACAAGGGGGAGTTCTTTGTACTGTGCCCCCAATCTTCTGTAAATTGGAAGTTGCATGAAAAGGAAGGAAGAATAGCTTACAGCGGTCCACGCTGGCAGGGAGCAGGGACGTGAGAACGTGTGTCCGGCCAAAGGGCACTCGTGTCCTGGAGGAGAATTAGGCAACAAATGGCGGAGCTTCCTGCCCAGCAGTCCTGCCCCTCGGTGGTTGGTTGGCTTGAGGAAAGACCCAGAGATGAGCGCCGAGACCGTACGGCACGGATCCTCTCCGAGGCACTGACGGCTCAGCAATGGCTCGGTTCCACACGGGGTGGGTGGCACATGCGCAGGGGAACACTATGTGCCCACGAAACTGATTGTTTTCGTTGTGCATTAACAACAGGCTCCAAGACACCCGGTCTAGTATGATCATTGTGTTGAGTATCAGTCCAAACCAAACCAAACTGCAAGTGCACCCTGGCTGGCGTGGCTCAGTGAATTGAGCACCGGCCTGAGATCCTCAATGTCGCTGGTTCGATTCCAGTCAGGGCACAGGCCCAGGTTGTGGCCAGGCCCCCATTGGGGGCGTGTGAGAGGCAACCGATCAATGTTTCGCTCATCTATTGAAATTTCTCTCCATCTCTTTCTCTCTCCCTTCCCCTCTCTCTAAAAAGGAAATACATAACATTTTCAAACTATGAGTTTGAGTGTGTGTCTCCATTTCAAAGCTTCTTGACATTGGGAACCAAATCTTTTTTCTCATTGTAGTCCCAGCGTCTAGGCCAGTGCCAGCCCCGGTAAGTGGTGATGAGTGTTTGTTTAATGGACGAATAACCAGCCACGGTTATTCGGAAGGACGGACTTGAACATGTGCAGAGCACTATTTCTAGTGGTTGTGAATACAGGGGGGCTCGATTTTCTTCTTCCTGTCCCTCTGTACGGCCTAAAGGCTCTACATAGAACGTTGACCAGTTTTCTAGTAAATGATTTAAAACAATAGTCGCTCGTCTTAAAATGATGGTGAAGTATTTAAAACAATTGCAGATTATCTGAAACAGTACGACGTACAAGGCAGGGGAGAGTAGCCTTCCTCTCAGGACTATTCAATACAGGATCTATCTGCCTGTGAGAAGTTTCCAGGTCACCTTCACCCCCCCCGGACATGACCCCAGCCAACCCTCAGAGAGCACCAGCACCCCCAAAGCCCAGCGGCACGGAGGCGGCTGTGGTCTGAGGCAAGTCCTGTGTCTCTCTGGCCTGAGCTTCCTCCCCTGTGGAGCAGGGGGAGGAGGCAGGTAGCAGGTAGCAGGCAGCGCCCCGCTGTGTGGTCAGCGCCCCCTCCGAACACGCCTCGGAGAACTGGCAGGGGGTGGGGCGGATTATTGTCCCATTCAAAGACAAGGTGACTGAGGTTCGGAGGCTGGAACTTGAACCCCAGTAGAGCTGGTTTTTATGGTGTCTGTCCCCCGTCCCCGTGCTGATGCCCAGGAACCCTCCTGAGCTGGTTCTCACACTGCCTAAGATCTGACCTGCCTCGGGAAGGTGAAACTCACATGTGTGCCCTGTCCCAAGTGAGCAGAGTGTCCCACCAGGGTCATAGACTGCTGTTCTCAAGTCCTGGCTGAGACGAGTCCCCTCCCCGACCTGACGAATGATTCACAGCTGACCCCTGTCTCCCTGCACAAGAGCCCGGGCAGACCCATCTGGAAGACATGCAGCCTGCTGTTTGCTGGCTGCAAGATGGTTGTTGACAAAACCCAGGCTTCATTTTTAATAAAAAGCAAAGGGAGTATTTTTAAAAAATTAATGGGCCTCATTCTTTTAGAGCCATTTTAAGTTTACAGGAAAACTGATTAAGCAGAAAGTACACAGTTCCTCTATAGCCGCCCCCTGCCATTGCATTGTGGGGCGTGTTTGTTAAAATCAATGAACCAGCACGGTCCCATTGTTATTACTTTAGGTACATGGTTTACAGAGCTCGCCCTTTTTTTATAATTGTGGTAAAATGCCCACGACTCAGAATTTGCTGTTCTAACCATTTTTAAGTGCACACCATGACAGCAAGCGGCACTTTCAGGCTGGTGTGCGCAACCAGCAGTGCCATCCAGCTCCCGGACGGAAACTGTCCCAGTGGACACGAGCTCCGCACAGGGTCGCTGCTGGTGGTGCGCATTCTGCGCGTTGGGACAGGCGCACAGAGACAGGCCGCCAGCATGCTGGGAGCACACGGAGGACCCACACTGCCCTCAGCACCCCCCTCCGGTGCTCCCTGAAGTCATGTCCCTCCTCCTAACCACACCCCCACACCGGCAACCACACTCTTCTCACTGTCTCCCCAGTCTTCCCCTTTCCAGAAGGTCGCAGAGCTGGAATCCCACAGTGCGCAGCCTTTTCAGGCTGCATGTGCGTTTAAGAACCTCCATGTTTTGTCCTGGCGTGATCCAGTCCATTCTCTGCGGCACTGAACGATACTCTGCTGTCTGGATGAACTCCAGTTTGTTTAATGCCCAAATGAGGAATTTCTCAAGATAAAAAAAATATATGCTAACTTTTGGAAACTGAGAAAAACCAGAGAAAACAAAGACAGCAATGCCCTGTAATCCTGAATGTACAGGCCACACTGGGAGCATTCCGCTGTCATTCCATTTGTGCATGTGTGTTCATGCACGTGTATGTTCATGCATGTTCATGTGTGTGCACATGTGTGAGCCCACAGGTATCTTTTTGTTTTGGGTTGACAGCATGGTACATAAAATTTTAATTTTTTCCCATTAACTTTAGCTTAGCTTCTCCAGGTTGTAAACTCTCTAAACGCATTTTTTCCTCGTGCGTTGTTTCAAATGTCCGCGGTGCTTCGTCTTGACTGGGGACGTCGCGATTCCTTGACCACCACGCCTTTATTTCTGGACATTGGGGTTGTTTTCAATTTTGTGCAAATATAAAAAAATCTACCTTGAAATGTTAGTGCCTAAATAATTGTGCTGCTTTCCCCCTCCCCACTTGCTGTAAGTGGAGTAGTTAAGTCAGAGCACGAATATTTAAAAGATATCCCAGAGATGTCTTTCTTTTTTACATGCATTTTTATTGTGTTAAAAAAAAACACATACCATTTTCAGTATACAGTTTAGTAGTTTCAGATATGTTTCCGTTGTTATGAAATATCTCCAGAACGTCTTCATCTCGCGAACCTGAAGCTCCGTCCCCCTTGAACCACGACCCCCTTCCTTCCTCCCCAGGCCACCGTCCTGCCCTCTGTTCCCGTGGATCTGACCCCTTTCCACTCCTCATACGGGTGGGACACACAGTATTTGCTTTTCTCGACGGGCTTATTTCTCTTAGATTAGTGTCCTCGAGGCTCTTCCACGCTGTGTAGCAGGTGTCAGAATTCCCGTCCCATCTGAATGATGTTCCACGGTGTGGGTCCGCTGTGTCTGGTTGACCCGGGCTTCCCCTGATGGGCACTGGGGTCGCCGCCCGCGTGGTTACTGTGCGCAGGGCTGCTGTGGACGCGTAGCCGTGAGTATGTACATACTACCTTCTTGAGCCTCTGCTTTCAGACCTTTTGGGCGTGTCCCTGGAAGTGGAATCCCTGGATCGTATGATTGTTCTAAATTTTCTGAGGATTCCCCATACTGTATTCTATTGTGTGTATACCATTTTACGACCCCAGCAATAGTATGGAAGGGTTCCGATTTCTCGGCATCCTTGCCAATACTTGCTGTTATCTGTTTGTTTGCTTGTTGGTTCGTTCATTTGTTGTAAGGTGTCTCTTCAAGAGCCGGAAGGGATCATCTGTGGTCAGTGGTTCCCAAATTCCTGACCTTCGTTTGAGCTCAAGCTTCAGGGATGTTTGCCTATCAAACACATTTTACTGAGAATTCGTTACTTTCCTGTCTCTACCCTTTGGTCCAGCACGTCCAAGTCTGGAGATTTCCCTTGGGGCCGGAGGCTGGCTGTCTTCCCAGTCCCTGCCGCCTTCCTCCTGGCCTGCGTCCAGCCGAGGCCAGGGCACCACTTCTCACCACTGGAATCGGAATCGAGCAGACGTGACTCGGCCACTTCTGCCCTCAGCTGTTTAGGGGCCTTGCCAGCCCTGGGCTTTCTCTCTCTCTCCAAACAAAGCACAGAACGGCGACTTCAGGGCTGGTCTCTGTTACAGCATTTGTCCTGTTGCCCAGCGAACACTACCTACAGACGCACCCTCCTCGGCAGGCCTGCGGTGAGACTGTTCCTTCGACGGTATTCACAGGGATGTTGCTCAGAACAGAGAGGACTGGAAATAACCTAAATGTCCACTAAACTTTTGACTGGCTACAGAGATGGAAGTACATCTTTCCAGTGGAATTCTGTGCAGCTATTTACAAATACGAGGGTAGTTTCCTCATTGCTTTTGGAAAGAGAGGAAGGAGGGGAGAGAGAGACACTGACTTGGGAGAGAAACATCAATTAATTGCCTCCCATATGCACCCCAACCAGGGATCGAACCCATAACCTAGGTATGGGCCCTGACGGGGAATCGAACTCACAAACTTTCGGTGTGCAGGATGATGCTCCAACCAACTGAGCCACACTGGCCAGGGGTGGACTTTATTTTTATGAGCAGTTTTAGGTTCAGAGAAAATCCAGCTGAAGGTACAGGGACTTCCCACATGTCCCCTGCCCCATACACTGCCACCCTCACTATCAATACCCCGCCCCCCCCCCCCGATCTGTTCCAATCAGAGAACCTGTATTGGCACATCGTCACCCAAAGTCCACCACCGTTCACACAGGGTTCACTCTTGGCATTGCACAGTCTAAGGTTTGGATAAATTTATAATGAATGTACCCACCGTTATAGTGCCACGCAGAGCAGTTTCACTGCCCTAAAAAGCTTTATTGTTTTTGTTTTTAAAAACGAGAATCAAAATTGTATATTTACTGCTTACATCTGTGCTTTTTAAAAAAGTGGCGGAGAGGGCACCTATTTGGATTGGGTTGTGTATGTATAACACGGCTCCTGGAAAGGACCCAGCGAAACCCAGGGTCAATGGTCACCCTTGGGTGGGGGAGGCGGCATCTGTGCAGGAGGGGGGTCAGGGTGCAAGGAAGACCGCCCCAGTTTGTGTCTTCACATATGCTGACGTTAGAGCCATGCGGAAGTGTTACCCATTCAAAAACTTAAATGATTCCTTTTTGCATTTTATTGTAACTCAGAGTTCAGACATTCCCCACCCAGGCTTCTCATGTTGACTCTCTGGCCTGAATGCTGCTCACCGACGGGAGGCCGCTCAGGTTCAAGATGTGGTGTGTCTCCACGCACAGCGGGGCAGCGGGGCAACACCCCCTCCCAGGACGGCCGCCCCGCCTGGCCCGCCGCCAGCCGGCTGTGCCCAGGCCAGGCCCGGAGCTCCATCTGCCAACCAGACAGGCAAGCTGCTCACCCTCTTCCTGCCAACGGAGCATCCTAATTACACAATAAATACTAATTGCCCGTGACTAGAATCTTCCACAGTCATAGACATTAACCAAAGACTCACTTAACGAGCCTCACCATTAATTATCTGTGGTCACTGCTCCAAATTTAATTAAGCCTTGGCAGGAAATATCAATTGACAGAAGATGAGCGAGGAAACAGAGTTTGCAAAGATGCCCCTGTCTCGTCAGGGGGTCTGGCAAAACCGCTCCAAGTCTTCCTTCCGAGACCGAGGGCTTCCCCGGTGAACGGAGGGAGGCACCGGGGAAGGGAGCCTGCACTCACGCAGTGCCTGCTGGATGCCAGGCAGAGCCAGACACGGATGCGTGCATCCTGTCGTCTGATCCTGGCAGGTACCGCGGGAGCGCGGTCCCCACTTCCCAGAGGAGGAAACAGAGGCTCCCGAGGACCCGTGACCTGCCAGGCGACCGGCAGAGCCAGGTCTGTCTGACTTGCAGTCCCACGCATGTCTGCTGTTCGTTGCTGGAGGAGTGGTCTTCAGGATATTTTTCACTCTCACCTTGAACTTGTAGAGTTTTTCCCCCCAAAACATGTCTAAGTAATACTTCACTTTAGTCTCACATTTCTTTATTAAGAAAACCAAAAGCCGAACCTTCTGAAGACAAGCGAAATTGGGGTGTACGAGCAGCCCCACGCTGGCCCCGGGGCGGACTGCCTGGTTGCAGCCCCAGCTCATCCTTCTGGGGTTCCCTAAGCTACGTGAATCTAAGGCTAGATTTCCGCGGTAGTTAGAATAAGTAATGCTAGCTGCTACAACAAACGGCTTCCAACCCTCAGGGGCCCAGGGCAGTGAGAGTTTATTCTGAGGCGGGAGGTGGAAGAGGAAGTCCTGAGCACGGGTGCAGCCCTTCAGTCGGCATCCCGATTTCCAGGAAGCGCCTTGTGACATCTGATAACGATGAGCGTTGTGGTTCCCTCCCCAAGTGGGCAATCAAGGAGACTGCAGGAAACAGCATGTGTAGATGCTTAAGGAAAGCCCTATAAAGCCTGTGACCGATGCGTAGAAGGGAGCCGTGCCCTGGCCGAAGATGGGCTGCTTCCGTGTCTTGGGGTGACGGAGCCGAACGAACCAAGGCTGAAGCTACTGTCCCTTTGGCTCCTGGAAGAAACGAGGATTTTGTGAGTGGGGATTATTTTGACTTTGGAATTTGTAAGATACAGGTTTACTTTGGAATTAAACATTTTAGTATAACTTTCGTTATGATGGCATTTCTGCACATAATTCTTAATTGGTAAAATGCAGTTCTTGACACTTTCTATGTGTTTAGAGTCCCTATTCCCTTTTTTCTTTTTCTCTCATCTCCTGATGATTAGGCCAACGGCTGGGGGTAGGGAAGGGCCTAGTTACTAGGGGCAAAGAAAGAACCGACTGGGAACTTTGGAGATGACCCCTAACCGACTGTAATGATGTGCTTGCTGCCAGGGGGCCCCTCCCCTTGGTTTGCTGTGTTGAAACTCAAATACAGCAGACCAAGGCGGTCCTCTTTAACTGGGTGGGGTCTGTCCTGCCTTTCGGCCTGACCAAGTCAGCTGCAGGAAGCTGGGGGGCCATTTCAGGACTCGGTCTCTAATTAAGTGGGTCCTGATTGTCAGAGTCCCCCTTATTTCCCCGGATAATTTGATGGTCAGTATTGGCCATGGTGGGTGTTCCTGACTTCAGGCTCCCTCCTATTTCTCAGAGGATTTGTCATTCTGATGCCAGAAACTTTCTCTCGCTTATCTTTGTTTGTGTGGCCCATTCAATTCTTTTCACGACCTACCGGCGAGAGCCTGGCCCCTTCTCCCTCCGCAGGAGTTTATTGTTCCCCCAAAGTGAGCGGGCGAGCCACGAGGCAGAGGCCCAGGGACCGGGATCCGTCCCTCTGCGCAGGGGCTGTGCCCTCCTGATGGCATTCAGGGGGCTGGTTAACTTAAATGGGGGAAAGACATGATCATTTTCTTTACTCTCTAACTGAAATTTAGCATCTTTCTTTCATGATGAGTAGAGACAACAACCCAGTTTTATGCCTGTGAATTTGTTGCTGACGGAAGTCACAGGTATTTTTATATCCTGTGACAGCTGTTGCAGACATCCTGAGTTATTGGCACTCGCTCGTGACTTTGAAACTGGCGGTGTTAAACCTGCCACTGGATGGCATGTGATCAAAGACCTTCTTTCTGTCTGCAGACGCTCGGCTCGAAGGAGCCGGCCTGTTACTGCCGAACAACTGTGTACTTAACGGTCGTTCAGCCACAAAGTAGGGGTGGCATTTGGCGCTCCCCCAAGGGCGAGCTAGCCCTCTGCCTTGTTTCCCAGCATCCCTGTTGGCGACCGTTTGTCCATCAGGACAAGGAAGGGAGTCGACCCCCAGGTCAATGCTGCTTCCTCCTGACAGCTGCCCTGACCCGCCTTAAATAAAGTACTCAGGTGTGAGGCAGGGGGGATGGGGGCCCACCACCTGTGGCTTACAGAGCTGTTCCACCGGCCCCAAGAGCTCCATGGCTGTGAACGGGTTGCACTATTCTCCTGGGGCTCCCCCTGGTGGCTGCGGCAGGTACTGACCAGAGAAGCTCGTGGGCCTCTGGCCTTTGAGCCTCATTCTCCCGTGACTCAGTCTCTCTCCCGCCTGCTCTCTGATGGTGCTGCACAGGTTACAAACTGCGGGAGCACCGACACCATTCGCTTAGTTCCTCTTTTGCTGAGTCCGCCTGTTCAAGTGACCTGATTTCATAAAACATATTCAAATAATGAACATGAAAAATGTTCTCCCGGACGGTAGCCAAATGCACGGTAAACTGACGAGAGGTCGTGCTCGGCACCGCACTTGCAGAACTGCTGTCTGTACCTCGGACACGTACAGCTGGGGAGGGTGTCCTGAGAATCTGGCCCACTTCTGGTGGGCGGCTAACGCGGCGCTGTCTTCGGTCTGGAGGGCAGGTAGGAGATTTCAAAGAATGTGTCTCTACCCTTTGACCCAGGGACTGCACCCAGGAGGTAACCTAAGGTGCTCGTTCTCAATTTTATACGAACGCACACACAGAGCTTCTCCTCACAGTTATTTTCTGTGGTGAGAGATTCTTCCTCTGCAAAATAGCCAGTATTAGTGGAATAGCTAAGCTGTAGTCCAATCACTTGGTGGAAGTATTGTGAAGCAAGTTAGAACAGTGATTAGCAACTTTACAATTGTATAGAAAGTCCTAAGATCGAGATCTGAGTTTCCAGTATCATTCTCCACTAACAGGAACCAGGGGGCTCTTTGCAGAAACGGCTGATTCTGGGTCCAGGGGCCGGGAAAGTCCGGGCAGACTGGGACGTCATGGCGTGCCGCAAAGCAAGGATCTGTCCCAAAGCAGGTGGGGACAGGGGAAAAGCACAGAGGAGCTGGCTGCGAGGGTCTCCTGCTGGCCAAACTGGGACAATGAAAGTATCAACAAGAATAATGACGACAGTGGATTTAACATCTTGAATTTTGCAAAAGAGAATTCATAACTACACAGTGATAGTATTTAAACAAAAAAGAAGAGTGGAGGGAAAGAAAAAGGCCATCTAACAAGGGTCGAGGAAGTGGTGACAGAATTAGAAAGTCACCATTGTGTAACCACCAACAATAATCCAGGCAAGGATCTCCAGTGCATTCTAAAAACCACTGAAATTGTGTTGGGAAACAGGGCGTTTGCATGGTCTAAAAGGTATTGCCCCAACAAACATTTATTAACAAAGAGGAGGGGAATGTACCTTTATGATGGAGAGATCTGTCAGGAACCATTTTAGACAAGTGATCGAACTCAGCGTCACAGACGTGTGATGTGTTGACCCAACATCACTTATATAGTATTCTCCCCCAAAACACTAAGCCTGAATCTAATCGCTAGGAGTCAGGCAAATACACACTGGTTGTGTGTGGGGGGTTCCTTCTACAAGATGACTGGCTTATACTCTTAAAGATGTCAATGCATGAAGGACCAAAAAGGGAGGGGAGGGCTGCTCCAGATCGAAGGGACTAGGGAGACGGGAGAACCCAGTGCAGCCTTCGACTGGGTCTTGGATGGGACGCTGGATCAGAAAAAACTTTACAGCAACTCACAAAGAACATTTTTTCGGCTGTCAGAAAAATGTAACTATGACTGGATCTTAGGTAACATTCTTGTACAATGTTAAATTTATTGGACGTGTTCGTGGGGCAGGTGTCACATAGGAGGCTGCCTTTCTCCCTGCATCCGCAGCTCCAGTATCCTGGGAGGCAGTGTCCTGAGGTCTGAGCTATACTTGAAGTCGTTCGGAAAAAGAGGACAGCTGGGGCGAAGCATCACCAACGAGGGCATCTGGGAGAAGGGCATATGGATAGGTGTGTTGTCTTTTTGACTTCTTTGTGAGCATAAGATTTTCATGCTTGCTTTCCTAAACACTGGCGAAAATTATAGGGGAGGCATTCATCGCCACGTCGTTAGGTGCAGCTGTGTCGTCGAAGCAGGGTGCGAAGCTGTGCACCGTTGGAGTACACAAGCACGCCTGAGCAGAGCGGGTGGCTGTCGTTTCATCCTCAGTGTCCATTCCACCTCTTTGACTAGCAGCGCCCTTGTTCTCTTCGGCACTCACCCCTCCCTCGTTTGGTTCATGAGGTTTGGACGTGGGCACACGAGCCCCAGCCATCTGTCCCCCGGGATTGGTGGCCGTATGTCTTCTGTTAGTCCAACCAGAGCCAGGGTGACATCGGCCTCAGGGCTTTTGCTGGACCCATGGGGAAAAGACGGTACTCCTCTCTCTCTTTTTAGAATTGTTTTACCTTAAATTGTTGGCGTGACACTGGCTAAGGGCGCTAAGTGAGAGCGAAGTGCACCGTTCTACAGATCGGCATCTATGTGTTCCCCGCCCAAAGTCCAGTCCCCTTCTGTCACCATACACATCTGACTCCCTTCTCCCTCTTCCACCTCCGCCCGCCCCCTTCCCAGCTCCGCTCACCGCCACGCTGTTGTCTGCGCCTGTGAGTTCGTCTGTTTTGTTTGTTGCTTTTTGTTTCACATCGCACGTATGGGGGAAATCATATGGTTCTCGTCCTTTTCTGCCTGACTTTTTTTGCTGAGCGTGGTACTCTCAAGAGCCCTCCATGTTGTCGCAAACGGCAGTATTTCATCCTGTCTCCCGGCTGAGTAGCGTCCAGTTGCGCACACGTACCACATCTTCTTCATCCAGTCCTTTACCAAGGGACACCTTGGTTGTTTCCACGTCTTAGCTGCTGTGAATAATGCTGCAGGGAACACAGGGGCGCGCGCATCTCTACGAACAAGTGTTTCCAATTTTCCGGGTAGACATCCAGAAGAGGGATTGATCGCTGGGTCCTACGGAAGCTCCAGGCTTAGTTTCTTTGAGACACCTCCATACGGCTTCCCAGAGTGGCAAGAGGTACTTCTCTCCCCGGAGGCTGCCAAGCTGAGACAGGACGTGGGCTGAAGCCGCGTGGGCGCCTTGGTTTGGAGGGTGGCTGCCTGGGAATCAAGCTGCCACGGGAGAGCCTTGAAGGAAGGAGAAAGACACCGGTGTCGTGTTTGACTGGCCGTCTATCAAGGATGATGTTTTCTTCTTTCTACCTGACTCTATTTTCACAATTAAGGAATATTACTCTCATAATTAAAAAAAAAAACCCACAAGGGATTTAAACATTTTTAGGTCTCGTTTTATGGCTAAAAATAAAGCCAGCCCTCTGCTATACTGTCTGCAGACAAGATGCTGCTGCTTGCGTGGCTGACGGAGTGTCTGCTCCTGGAGCTGGAGGAAATAAATGGGAGGGCAGCGGGGACACGCACCTGCTCCCTCTCACACTGATAAAGACCGATTAACTCTCATCAGAACCGCTCTGGCTTGGCTCCAGGACTCAACGTTATTTGCAAAAAATATGGCAGGTTTTGTCCAGCGACTGAAAGCTCCTGGAAGGCTCTAGCCAAGATGGGAAATAGAAATGTCTGTGCCAGAAGATTTGGTCAGCTGACATGCTCAGCAATCGTGTAGTTCAAGCCCATGGCCATATGAAAGCAAACAGAAGATATGTTTGGCTTCGTTTTTATAGCTCATTGGAGGACGTGATGGGTCGCTACATTTGTTTGCTTGTCTGTAAAACTATGGAACTGAACATGAGGAGCTCTTTTCAAACCAACTGACCAGACCACATCTGCAGTCAAAACAAGCGAACAGAACTCAGAGGCCCCCTACCCCCGGCCCGGATTAGGTTTTTCAAGCAGCGAAGGAGGAGGTGTCCTCTGGGGCGCCTCTGTTGGGGGGTTTCAGGGGCTTCTTCTAGGTTTGTGTTGTGTTGGGTGAGTGGGGTGGGCATTAAGAACTGGGGGCCAGTTCCAGGTTGGACGTAGGGACGTAGGGACAATGTGGGGACTGAGTCCCTCAGCCATTCGTGCAGAAGGAGAGAGAAAGGAGGCTTGGGTTGTTACTGGTGAAACAGCAGCCATCGCCCATGAAGAAGCCATGCTTGTTGGGAGAGGGGGTGTTTTGTGAATTTTGTGCTCGCAAGGGCGGCCTGGACGGCGTCTTGTCCTGGGTGTTGTTCACGTTCTGCTGGGGACACGGCGGCTGGCTGTCAGCGGGGCCGTTTTCTTGCTTTCTCAGTCCGTCCAACTTGACAGTAAACACGCCACCCGATAAAAACTAACGTTTGAATACATGTTCAACGCGGAAAACGCTGCTTCTTTTTTTAAAAAAAAAACCTACGGGTAAACTTTGTGATCCGTTTCAGTGTCTCCACTCCTGAAGAGGTCAGAGGTGTTTAGTGGCTTGCCCCACGCAGCTGGTTAAGGAAGCCAGAAAGGTAGCGGCGGCCTTCAGTGTGCATTTCCCTGTTGTCACATGTCGAGGTTGCTTGTTAGGCCTACTTTTGACACTGCTTACTCCAGAAGTTTGCCTTGAGTCCTTAACACGCGCCCTGCTCCCTTCTAGGCTCGAAGATGCACAGTGCTGGGATGGCCACATCGGGCTTGGAGTCCGGCTGGGGTGATGGACAGGGAAGAGGCCGTTCCATTCGGCCCAAGTGTCATGACTGGGAACTGCTCCGAGCGATGGGAGCGCGTCACCGGGGAGGGACTCCCTACTGGTGGCCTTTCCCAGCTTGCAGAGGAGGCCTGCCCTCCTGGGCTCAGGGCCCCTCCCTCCACGTTCTCGGGCGGCGGTTGAATCGCTCTGATCTCATCACATCTCTTTCTCTGGCCCTTCGGCTTGCTTCTCCCTTCTTTGAATGACCCTTACGATTACCTTGGGCACAGCTGGACAATTCAGGATCATCTCCTTGTGTTATGGCTCTTAACCCCATCTGCAAAGTGTCCCTTTTACCATTGCCCATAGGTTCCAGGGACATCTTTGGAAGGGTCATTATTTTTCCTTCTGTAGATATTTAGCCTTTTTCCCCCTGAGCAGAG
Source organism: Glossophaga mutica (assembly GCA_039655065.1). NCBI lineage: Eukaryota > Metazoa > Chordata > Mammalia > Chiroptera > Phyllostomidae > Glossophaga > Glossophaga mutica. Next base: position 8,701,119 of record CM077303.1, read on the forward strand.
GAGTCCCAGCTCCACAGAGAAAGTGGCACCTAAGCTGACACCCAGAAGGGAAATGTCCTAAGCAGAGGCGAGGCCTGGAGGTGGAGGGAGAGCAGGGTGCTTGGTGGGTAGTCAGCTGTCGCTAGGTTACGTGGCCGTAACGGCCAACCTCCCAAACTTAGGGGCCCGCCACCGCGAAGGCTTGCTGTTCCTCGAAGCTGCATGTCCGTTGCGGGCGGGCCCGCATTCTGGCTCCACTCTGGGGCATCCTCCTCCCGGACCGAGGCTGAGGGAGCAGCCTGTCCGGAACACATCGGGCTCACGGTGGAGGACCATGAGGCGGCAAAACCACGAGGTCACACTGGGAGTTTCTGATGCTGGGGAATGGCACACGTCCCTTACGCTCACACTTCACGGCCAAGGCTGACATCGGCAGGCCAGGAAGTAAAACGCTCCCGCAGGAAGAGGCAGGGAACAATGGGAAAGGGAGAGCCCAGCACAGTACAGGGACCTGGAGTGGAGATCGGGTGGCGGAGCGGCTGGAAGCTCGTGGGGGCGAGAGGGCCGGATCGTGCGGGACTACATCCAGCCTCCTTTGTTCGGATGGAGGCTCCATCGGGGCAGGAACTGGGTCCCGGCCTTCTCGTTCGAGCCCAGGGTTTCTCAGCCTTTCTCCCATTATCACTATCCCGCCCCCCACCCCCACAAAACCTGAATGCCGCAGATTTACCGTTGGGTACCGCAGGAACGCCTGGGCTTTACGTGTGAAACAGTAAGGTATCTGTCCCTCCCTAAGATCCAGTTTCCACCCACTGCTGGAGACCTGGGCCTGTGAGAAAGCATGCTGTAGCCACGAGCACATTGAAGGTTTTAATCAATTCTTCAAATCAGTCGACTTAAACCATGCGATTGTGAGCAAAAGCAAACTGCTAGTAGTGGATGAGTGTACACGCAGAAACCTTATTGCTTTTTGTACACTCAGTTTAACTCGCACCACGAGGCGAGAAGCCTTGCGGGGCTAACGGAAGCTAATTACATCTAGGTGTTGCTTCACAGAACCTTCGGAAATGGAATCCAAATCTCTCGGTTTCGGAAGTCCTCTCCACCGTAAGGCAGCCTTGCCTGACCTTTAGGAGCATCCGTTAAGCAAGACTGAACTTCCCCTGGTGATTCAAGGTCACACTATGAACATCGAAGGTCAGCAACATCAGTCACCTTCGCTTTTTTGTTTTACACTCTGTGGCTTTTTTCCCCGCCGTTTGGGGAGATCCTGGCAAGCTGCCAGTCTCAGCCTCTCACTGTCGACGTCCTTGGCCAGTTCCAGTATCTCTTCTGGGCTCTGGTTTTAGGACCAGACACGCTCCACACTGAGTGAGGGTTGGAAGTACTCCAGGGGGGCCGAGCATGCGCTTAGCGCTTTGTCCAACTCAGCCCAGGAAGTTTGATGAGCGTCGCCCGAGAGCCGCTCATCATTGAAAAGCACTATCTGGCTCATCATTGAAAAGTACTGTCCTCATCCTCTGGAGGTCAGAAACGTCCACAGACACCAGGGTTTACGAGCTCTGACAGCACGAGGGCGGGAGCGCCGGGCGGGGCCGAGGCGGGTTGGTCACAGGTGGGAGCATTTGCCTTCAGACACAAAGGGCTCTACTCTTGGGTTCCATTTTCTGCGTGTCCGTGACTTGACAGAGACAAGGAGTTGCGGTGAATGTGGAGACCGAGAGGTTACAGGGGGGGGGGGCGAGCAAATTCACTGATTTGGTGTTCTCCGTGATTACGTAGGCAAGTTACCTTCTCGGGTTTGGCCTGTCCTCAGCTCATCAGAACGTATCCTACACCATGTAGCACCTGCAGGTGGAACAGCCACAGTCTCTGCATTTGTTCCGAAACAGGTTTTGAAAGGTTCTCCCTATTTCAAGAAGGTAGCGGGTCACTCAGGGGCAGAGAGTGTGACTGAGGAGAAGCAGCAAAGGGGGATTTCAGATGCAAGCCCCTCGCGCTGGCCACCGGGTCCCCGCCCTCTCTGTTCCAGCCACGCCGGCCTGCTTGCTGTTCTGTTCCCTGAGCCCGCCAAGCATGCTCGCTCCCCCTTCAGAGGCTCCGCGCTTGGTTCACCTACGGCCCAGAAAGCCCGCTCCGCGTCTTGCAGGGCCCGTCACCGCAGCCCGGTCCTGCACGATTGCCGCCTCTGCACGCAGGGCTTTCCGGCCCTCCTCCCGTCCGTCTCTGTACCTGCACCTCGTTGGATTCTAGTCGTTGCACCCGACCCTAAGGGGTGCGTCTCTGCTCTGCCTCCCCATAAAGGGCACCCCCACACCGAACGCGAGGTCCTCGAGGGCAGGGGCTGGCTGTTCGCCACACTCTCCCCCTGCCCGGGGAGCGGCGGGCACCCAGGGCCTTGTCATCGGAATCACTCTGTAGCCTCGTTATGACTTGAAGTTGTTCCGCCACTTTTGTTGGAGACATCTTCTGTGAGGCGTCCGCGTGGCACACACTCGACCCTCCAACGTTCTTACAAAAGAAAGTCTCGCTGACTGCGAGGTGCTGGGGTCTGTCGGTGGAAGTTCCGAATCATTTCAGCCACGTTCTCACTCGGGAAAGTTAACGGGAATACCGGTCCCCACGTGCTCAGAATAACCACGAAGACATTTTTCCCTGCCATTTCTTTCTTTTGACCAACTGCAGCCTCCAATGCCTTAGGCCGTCCGTCCCGCTGGCTTTGCCGGTTCCTTCCTTCCATCCCGTCCAGACAAGATGCCCACACTGGTCCTTCCCACGACAGCCGGCCTCCTGTAGCGGGCAGTCGCAGCCCGGGGGCACACCTGAGCACTTCCTGCCCCTACGGGGTGAGCTGGACGGGGAAGCCTTTTTAAACCCCGGCCAAGGCTCATTCTCCCCCCTCACCCACAGCACCGAGCCTAGCTCCACACTTTAACAAAAGCCCCAGAGCTGCCTTTGAAGTTTCTGTCCTGTAGCTGCCATCTTGAAACGGTCATTTTTGCAGAGCGCCAAGTCTAGAGATAGGGAATTTTTCTTATAATCTTTTTTAAAAAATTAACCTTGGTTTCAAACTCTATTCCCAGGCTTATTCAGCCGAATCAGCGGCACAGAATGGTTTGTGTAGAAGCAGAAACTGCAAAGAGCTGAGGCGTCCAAGGCGCTAGGCCTTAAAAATGTTAGGGGGCTGGATTTGATCAGACCCACACACGAGAGTTGAGAAAGCCGTCGCAGTATGGAAGAGCAGCTCCCAGGGATGGCCTCACGTTCATCTTCTTCAGAAGCTGACTCCACTCAGTTGGCTTCCTTCTTGGAAGCCTCATCAACGTCCTCCCCGAGACCTACAACTTCTTCATCCTCCTCCTCCTCCCCCGCAGCCAGTGGTGCTTTTCCACCCAGACTGTTTGGGCGGAGCTGCGGCCAGTCCCCTTCAACCAGCCGGACCGCCTGCCCCAAGCAGATTTAAGAGGCCGGGCTGCGTTTCTGCCAGCTGCGTAGTCTCGGCGCGGCCCATGCTGCGAAGGTGTTCGCGGCCAGAGATGCCTGCACTTCAGGGCTGCTGAAGTGGGTCACTGTCCCTCGGTCTGCGAACGTAGTTACCTCTTCAGACACACAGTTTGTGCCAGGCATGGGGTCTGCCCCTCGCTCCTGTGAGGAGCACCGAAGTGCTTCATCGCCTGCTGTCGCTGTCCTGTGAACCCCTTCTCCCCCCACTGCGCGCGTGCGCCTGCAGTTTGGCCAGCTTCTCCTGGTTTGTGAGTTTCCTTCATCTTGTTGCAGGGAAAACAGGGCCACGCGGGAGACTAGGGCAGGCGCTCAGGGGGTCTTTGGCAGGCCGGCTGAGAATAAGCGTGCACACGCAGGGACACAGCATGGCAGCCAGCATGATCGCCTTATTTTTAGGTGGACACATGCAGAACGGTACAAGAGCTCGGACACACGTAACGTGTCTTTAGGTGAATACACTGATTAAGAAGAAAAAGAATTCGCGTCTCATGTGATCCTTTCAATTAGCTTAAGAAGGCTTTGGAGTGCTCCAGTGAATGGGAGCACCTTAAAACCCCCCCCGAAGAGTGTGTCAGAGGTGTCCAGGATACTGAAACTGAAAATTAAAGATTTCAGTGACTGCTGAAAAATAATCTCGGAAACACTCTGTCAAACTATTTCCAAAGCCAAGAATGTGTAAAAACGGAACACAAGGTTTAGAGCCAGCCCGACAGAAGCCAGGGCCTGCAGAGACAGGAAGTCTGGGACGCGATGATGGAGCGCGTGTTGTTTTCCATTTTCAGCACGTAACCTGGTTTTAATCATTTTCCAGAAATGTTTCCAAATTAGAAGGGGGGGGGAACCTTTAAAAGATAGTAACAAGACTACACTCTTTCCTCTGTCTGAGGTCAGACCTGGCTTCGCAGCTCAGGCCCTCACGGCCAGCACACCTGGGTAGGAACGGCAATATCCCACAGACGTCCATGTAACGTGTCCACACCTGTCCGCAACACCGCGGACCCACTTCAGACAACGCGGTGCTCCCTGCCTTTTCCATCCACGCCAGGTTGGAAAAAGCCCAGACACACGAGGATGAACTTTAAAACTCAACTTTCTTACGAAAAGTAAGGAACCTGTACATCTACTAGTGCACCCCAACTTCCGGGCGACTTACAATTAAAGTCACAGGTCAGCGACGTCAGAGCGGAGATGTCCCTGAGATGTCCCTGGGCTTTGGGTCGGGCCGCCTCAGAGACACTCCCGGCAGGGAGGGCTCTGCCCTTGCACGGTGGGTGAGTGCTCCGTTCAGGGTGGGCGAACGCAGGTTTGCAGCTGTGAGTACGCACAGCACAGTGTATTCTCGTAGCAGTTCTTCATTACTGTATCGCTTTCCCTATGAGCAACTGTAAACCTACTTTCGCCCCACCCTGCATATGAACTACATAGGAAGAGAGACCCCTAGAACCCAGGGGACAGGACAGGACTTCGGATGTGTAGAAAAAGGAAAGCCAAAACACACGTTGTACTGGACTTAACGCAAACAGAATGTCTCTCAGCGAAGAATAACCCCGCACTGGAGCGTTTTAAACAAGCAAAGGCTGCCCTGGCTGGTGTAGCTCAGTGGATTGAGCACGGGCCTGCGAACCAGAGGATCGCGGTTCGATTCCCAGTCAGGGCACATGCCTGGGTTGCAGGCCAGTTCCCGGCGGGGGACACACGAGAGGCAACCGTACATTGATGTTTCTCTCCCTCTCCCTCTCTCCTACCCTTCCCCTCTAAAGATAAATAAATAAATAAATAAATAAATAAATAAAGCATTCTTAAAAGGAAATCACTTAAAAAATTAAAAAAAAAAAAGAATAAATTAAACAAGCAAAGGCTGCCCGCACAGCTTCGGTTCCCAAATGGACAGGCACGCGCACTGGGAGTCTGCGCTGTGGACTGGAGGCCTAGGCTGGAGAGGGGGGAAGAAGGCAGAGGAAGACAATGACCGGGTGAGTGACAGAGAGGGACCCGGAGGGAGGGGGCGGTGGGCGAGGCGGGGAGGGACCCAGCGTGCACCGGGCCGGGCAGCCTGCCGAGAACCGGCTACAGGTGACGTCAGCTGCCGCTGTCTGGCTCTCACGTGGCCAGACAACTGGAAGGGTCTTTCTTGATGGGACTGAAAAACATTTTAAAATAGAAAAATGCATGGTACATTTTATTTATGTTCATAAAAAGGGTTATACCAATCAGGCCTTTAACAGGTAAAAAGGTACATCTATTTGCAAAGTTAAACATAGGAAAGTACAAAAGCAGACCGAAGTATCAAAAAGCAAATGTTTTATTTATATTACTAAATACAATTAATTTCCCTGATTTTCACCCATAACGAGTGTCACCTAACATACAGGCGGGTCTGCACAGAGGTGAGCGACCCCGCGTCTCAGTGTGCATGCGCGCACGATCACACACGCTGAACCACCGGCCTCGGAAAAGCAGCGCTGACCTCGTTACACTGTCTGTCTTAGAAACTCTTACCATTGGAAGGAAACTAGAGGCAGATTTGATTTAAGTAGCAGAGTCCTCGTATAATAACTTAAAAAGTTAAAAGCTCGTAGTGATAGAACGATCCCGCACACCCTCCTCGGGGACGTCAGCAATGGACCTTTGTGCGGACCCCGCGTCGGGAGAACGGCGACCAACCCTCAGCGACAGGATTCGGTTCATTTGCCGTGCGGCTGGTCGTGGTGCATTTCCGGCGTGTACGTCAGCAGGACGATCATGACCCAGAGGTGCAGCAAAGCCTAAACAAGGGGAAAGCAATTTGGGGGCTAGTCACTCACTCAGTCTTCACCACACGCCTCCTGAGTGGAGCGCGGGGGCGGAACCACCTCTTACTTGTCCCGCGTTCCTGCGGCTAGCACTGTGTCTGCAACGCTCTGGGGGCTCGGGGACACTGACTGGGTCAGCGATGAAGAGACAAGGTACAGTCGATGGCGGGGGACAGTTACAACGCCGACAACGCCGACACACTGCTGAGCCAGGAGGAGAACGGTCCTCGACTGGCTCGTAACAAGCACGCGCACCCATAGCTGATCGGGTGATCGTAGCACAGCGTAGATGGCAAGGGTAGGACTGCTAGACACGCACGAAGTGGCTGGAGAGGCTTTTTAAGGGCAGTTACGGCTGGTGTTTGGAGAGGGTTTGGCCATGCCCTGGAGAACAGGGGATGACGTGCTTGGCAGGAATAAGGTGTCCAGTTTCGGAGGTGGCCCAGCACGGGACCTCCAGGGACACAATAATCCCCTGCGGCGGTGCGGCAATGACCGGAGGCCCCACCTCCCAGCGCCTTCCCCTCAGCAGTGAGCAACGCCCCATCTCGTGCTGATGGGCAGTGCACGCGTGTCTCGGCCTCCAGCACCTGGGAAGTCAGCCCGGACGTGGGCACATTCTGAATCCTTTCTGAGGCCATCCGATCTCTTTCCTTTCGTTCTTCCCACCCCCTCTCCTTAAAAACTTATTTAAAGGAGTAACTCTACCCTCTAGTGGATCACAGGGAAATTTCTTTCTGAGTATGCTGTTATTTCTTTTGAAGAAAAGAATGCCTGTCTCAATTCAACTGAACCCCTTTTAAGCACTGCATTCAGAACAGGGAGTGCGTTTTAGGCTCACAGGACGGGCGCGGCGGCACGCCCAACTACGGTGACCACTCTCTGAGCGCGAGGAGATCTGAAAAAGGGTAAACTGAGCTTGGGACCTTTTTAGAAAGTAAAGCAAAACACATGAAAGCAACTTCACATCAAGATAAAAATGAAGCTAATTGTTTTGTATTGTACTTTTATCATAAGAGGACTTAGCAAGGGAGGTAACTTAAACTGCACTGCGGTTAACTTTATTGTAGGGAAAGTCTGAGCAATTTACATTTTAAACATAATAAACGGTAAACTTCACTTGCATATTTTAAGAAAAAAAAAACTTAATTACCAAAACTGATTGCTAAACTCTTAGTCAAAAAGACCAGTAGATAAAAAAACTAGTGAAAAACCAAATGCAGTGTAGTTTTTTTAAACAAGTTCACTTACCATGTATATAATTACAAACACTCGTGCTATGGGGTATCTTCGGAGAAAAATTCCCAGACGGATGCTGTGCAACAATGGTGGGGAAGGTGGAGAGAAGAGACGAGAGTTAGACGAGTCACAGACCTAGCTGTGGAACTATGTAATAATGCTTTTTAACATTTCACTCATTTATACTAGTTCTGCGGCCACCGTACAGAAGATTCATTTAGAGTAGACTGTTAAATAATTACCGGAAACAGTCATGTAGAAACACTACAGTGTAAACAAACACTTTACCATTACTTGGGTTTGGCTGTTAAACAAGCTGGCCCCTCCCTCTCTAAAGCCTTTTTCTTTCAAGAACTAAAGAAGTTATAAAATGTAAGGCAAGTGTGAAAACACAAAAAGGAAAAGCACTGGTTGGAATTAATCTGCAAACTGCTAATCTGAAAGCTTTGCATGGACCCCTGCTTCTGAAAGGCACAAAACTATCGAAACGCGAGTAAACTCTTCGATGGAGTGCGAGGAGCAGTGTACGACGTGAGGACCTTGTGACTCACACCTCTTCGACACCCTTTCCCCTAGCAAGATGGATACGGGTACAAGCACACACACCTTCCTTCTCGATCCTTCTGCTTCTTCCGTTGCCACTAGCACAATGCCTTACATACAGGTTCTCTACAAATTATTACGGAAGTTGAAGAAATGGGTAGTTAAGACAGATGTGCATGTGAATTTGGAGACAATAACTATGGCATCCTAGGCCCATGGCTTTGGGCATCTTACTTAGTAAATCCTCCTCCTTATTTCTAACACCAACCACAGCTCTGTTCTGACACAGAAAGGTTAAGAAAAGATTGCTCTTTTATGCATACTTCATTGAAACTGTGTTTAATTATAAACACTAAAAGACAAAAGAGTTTAGTAGTATATTTAGACAAGAACTTTATCAAGGCTATATGTAAACTCAAAACATCTTTTCCTTCAAAAGACAGCTCACTGATCTATCACTATTGCTCCAGTTCACAGTGGAGCAAACACCATTTATGGTTAGCACTCGTGTGAAGATCGCGACGGCGGTGGTTCGGGTTAAGTGTGTAGGCAGGACTCTGCTTTCCAAGCCCCTCCTTTTTCCTGCAGAGCAGTCCCTGAGCACCCATCAGGGTTTGGTGGTTTCTTCTAGCAAGGCTTTTGCCTCATTTATTTTGGTTGCTAGGTACGGAGATCCAACTTTAACTGGGTGATTCAAAATCGTGATTTTTCCTGTGAGTTGTTCTCATCTTGGCCTTGCCAGCAGACGGCTTACACCCAAAATAAGGTTAGCTTCTTCCCTACTCATTTGCTGTTCAAGTCCTCCTTCGCAGTCGGGTGAGAGGCTAGGAGCTGAAATCTTCTGTGATTACTTGGTCTAGGCAGGGGTGTCCAACCCGCAGCCCACGGGCCTCACACAGCCCAGGACGGCTAAGAATGTGGCCTAACACAAAATCGTAAAGTTACTTAAAACCTTTTTCTGCTCACCGATTTTCATTAGTGTTTGTGTATTTCATGTGTGGCCCGAGACAACTCTTCTTGCAGGGGGGCCCAGGGATGCCACAAGGTTGGACACCCCTGGTAGAGGTTTCCAGGTCTAAGGTACACAGCGCCCTGCGTGTGCCAAAGCTGCAACGCCAGCCCCTCGGCTGTCAAGCTCCCAGGCCCCGGTCGACCCCCGCGTCCGGCCAGTTGGCTGAGGGAGGCCCAGCGCCAGCCCTTGCCAGTGGGCGTGGTGCTGCCAAGGGCAGCCACGGCGACGTGGCCGAGAGAGACCGGAAACAGTTCCTCCCTCCCTCCCTCCCTTAATACTTTTATTAACAAGCGCTTGCTGTTTGTTGACTTTAAAAAAAATCAAGTTGTAAACTTTTATTACAAATTAAAAAATGAGCTTAAAAATCTCAACTTGACCACATATGAAAGAAACAATTTAAAAGCCTTTGAAGACGTACTGAGCAACACCAGACCTCTTTTTAAAAAGCAAAACGAAAACCCCACACGTCTGTCACTACCAAACAGAGAGGTCTCTGGGTGAAAGCAGTGAGAAGCCCTCGCTGCTCGGATAACGCAGACAGGTCTAGTCACCTGGTCTACGGGCGAAGAGCGAGTTCGCACCGAAGCCCCGCCCCCCAGGCTCCCGCTCGCTTCTCCTCACTGGACTTTCCTGTTCGTTTCTCCTTGTTGGACAGCTAAACTGCAGGACAGGAGCGATCCTAACCCGGCATCACTCAGCCCTGCCTGCTCGGCCTCAGGAGCAGGTGAACCCTCAGCTGGTGGATCGGCTGCTTTTGTCTCTGCCACCTCGGGGTTTAGGGTTTTCTGGGCGTCCGTGTCGGTAACTGAAGCTGCGGTGGTACCCACGGTGAGGTGGCTGCAGACCTTGGGTCTCATCTTGAGCCTCCTCGTCTCCTTCGCTGCCGCCCTCTCTAGGCTGTCTTCGGCCAGGAGGGCCCCTGCGGAACTGCAGCGTGTGGCCCCGATGCGCTCGGTCTCACTCACCGGTCTGCCTCGTTCTCCCACACCCCGGCCCGCACCCTCCACCCGGTCCCCCTGCGCAGGAACTCTGTGGTCGACGCCCGCAGGGCCTCCGCACTAGTAAGGTAGGGAGGGCCGGTGCTGCCGGGCTGGGCCTTCAGGAGCACTCTCCAGCCCCTCGGTCCTGTCCCGAGTCTCACTGTCCTGGCAATTCTGCTGGTAATCGCGTGGAGGACGCCTGCGACGAGGAGAGCGTCCGCAGTGCTCACGGTACAAGGCTCACGGTCTGCCGCATCTTCACCGTCTTGCACTGCAACCCCGCCAAGGCCCGCGGCGTCGGCTGTCTCCACACCTTTCCCCTTCAACCACGTCGGGCTCCAGTCTCTCCATCCCCCACACCGTGGGGGTACCTCCTGGGGATGTGGTTCTTTACAGCAGTCTGGCAGACAGATCTGTCTTCCTCGGTGTCATTCCTGCTGATGAGACCACTTCCGTTTCTTACACGGAATCACTTTACTATTCCCAAAACCTTCCTTGCGATGACGTTCTTGCCCCCGCAGGCAGGCATCATGGATATGAGGCCACCCAGGCCACCACTCCCTGCACCGCTGCCTGTGGTGCCTGGCCTGCTGTCAGCAGTGCCAAGGGGGGCAGCTGCTGGGTCCCGGCCCCGCTGCTCACAACTGCGGTGACGGGGACTGGGGCCAGCTGCGGTGGCTCCTCCCGGGCTGTGCTGGTGACGAGGCTGGTGGTGGGGCTGCTCCCTGCTCCTGATTGAACTTTAAAATATTTTCTATATAAGATGGATGTCTGCTAGTATAAAAAGTTTATTTATAAATATATGTGACATAAATTATGTATCATTTGTGTAATATATAAGACATTACAGTGAGTACTATTCACTAGTAACATCTTGGATTCTAATCATATAACAAAGTAATGAGATAAAACATTCAAATGGATGCATGTACATGATAGAGACTTTCTCAATGAAATGTAATGAGTTTCTAAATAGAGTTTATTACAGAAAGAAGAGAATCAGTAAAATATTGCATGACACTGAAATATCATGAAAGGAAAAAGGTCAATGTCACTTTAAACATCAGCTCCGCCTGATGGGACTCGCAATGACTGAAACCACCGGGAAAAGTTACGAAAGCGGCCGAGGGTCCATCACTCCTCGTCACTGGCAGGGCTTACCTGAACTGGTCGATGGAGCTGGCAGCTTTGCGGACTTTCCCATACATTCCTGCCAGGCTGGTCTCCGTGTCATTGAAAAGAACTGGAACATTTCGCAGACGTGTGCCTGTGCAACAAGAAAATAATGAATCGATGCACGGACACCGAAATTAACTTTCTAACAAAATTACATATAGTTGAATATACAGACTATGGGTGTAAGACATTCTCAAGGCCAACTTTCTAAGTATTATAGCCAAAGATAAAATCAGAAAGTAACAGGTAAATTTGATTACAAAAGGTTTAAATTTCCATATCCCCAAAAGTAAAAACTAGGAAAACTGTTTCTCTATGAAATTAGCAAGAATTAAAGTCTATAAATACCAAAGGTTGCCAACAGTCAGTATTAATGGACACTTAGCTCCTGCACCAGTAGGAGGGTGGCTGACACCCTTTCTACAAGGCCGGTGACCCCACTGGCACCTCCGGCCCTGTCCAACTGCCCGTCCCCCTCCCTGCGGGTGACTAGCGGCATCTCCGACTCAGCACCCCAGGGCCACGGGCCTGATCTCCTGCCCCTGCTGCCAACACAGGCACCCGCAGCTTTGCCCATCTCAGAACATGACCACCTCATCCTTCCTTCTGCTCAGGCCAAAAACCTCGACTCCTTTCTCTCTGTCAAACTCCTGCCGGCAAATGGGTCAGCTTGCCTTTCAAACAAACCCCACAATCCCCGCTCTGGTCGGAGCCACCACCATCTCCCACATGCACTAACACGACGGCCCCTCCCTGGTCCCCTGCCGCCACTCTCAGCTCTCCGCAGACTATTCCGGACCCAGCAGCCAGAGGTATCTTGTTAAAATGCAGGTGACATCAGCCACTGTCTCAAGGCCCCCCACTGGTTCCCCCCTTTATTCAGGAGAAAAGCCCGTGCACAGGCCTCACAGCCTCCTCCAAGTCCCTCAGCTCACCTTACACCACTGCCCGCTCAGGCTGTTCCAGCTGCCCGGGCCTCCCCGCCGTTCCCGCAGCAGGCCAGCAACCCGCCCCCTCAGGGCCTTTGCACGTGCTCTTTTCTCTACTTGGAGCGCTCTCCCTGTAGCTCTCCTCGCTGTCCACCATCTCACCTCCCATGGGACTTGGGAAAGTGCTGTCTTTACAACGAGGTCTTCCCTGACTCCCGAAATTGCAGCCCCATCTCCACCCTGGGCACCGGTGCCTCCCTCCTCCGCACACACACCGCCTCCTCGCCTGCCTCCTTCCCTGTCTCCTCCACCTGCGCTCCTCCCGGCGACAGCAGGGTGTCAGAGCCACAGGGCACAGACTCTGGTCTCTTTGTTGACCACTGTATCTTTAATGCCTAGAACAGCACTTCACACTAACTAGGCATTTAGTAATTATTTGCTGATTTGGGCAACAAAAATCAAAAGTCTTCAGGAGTATACCTACTGACCCAGCAATTCCATAGCTGATCATTTATCCTAAGAAAATAAAAGATGTACAGAAAATATTTTCCTCAGAACTGCTTATATTACTGAGAAAATTGGCAACAATCTAAATTCCCAACTACATGGAATTCATTACACAAATTATGGAGTTTCCACAATAGATTCCTATGAAGCAATATATAAATTATTGCATAAAATGCGAAAATGTATTTATATGAAAAGAGTTAAAAATCAATAAAAGATACTATAAACATATACAGGAAAAACTCAAAGGATTTTCTAAGATTAAATCTGTTGAAGCTTATATTAAAATTTTTAACATTCTTTTTGAATATGTATCTTGGAAACACAGATTTCTTTGTTAAAATTATAGAGCATGGATATACTTATGTGATTACGTTAGTTTCAATATTCATGACGATGGGCTGGAAGGTTCTTCAAGCCAGTTCTGCTGTACGGCCCCTGAAAGTCCCCTCTCCCGAGCCACCTGCCCTGCCAGCAACGTCTCCCTGCGCGTCCCACGTACGGCGGTGAGACTGTGGGCCCCCGGGCCGCTCTGCTCCCAGCCCCACACCCCCCGCAGCCCCCGCACCCGTGACGGGCAGCAGCCGTTCACAGCCCCGTTCACTACCGATAGTATCAACGAGCACATGGCCCGGTCCTCGAATCCGGAGGACAGTGGATGCTTCTTTGGATGAAACTTCTTTCCAATAAAAATGGTCTGTCTTTCACTTCTCAACATCGTGTTGAGTTAGCAAGATAAGAAATTAAGGCAAAGACCGTGGCGTGGGCAGACACAGCTCGCCTCTCTGCACAACCACATGAAAATCACAACTCGAATACAGAACCACCATCACTCAGAACCATTAGAAATTGAGCTGAATGGAAGTCCGACAACTACGGAATTAAAGAAACCACGTCCACCCAGACTGGTAGGAGGGACGCAGATGCAGAATGTGCTGGTCCGACACCCATGTGGGTTAAATTCGGGAGAAATATCTTGGGAGCAGGAGTCCCAGACCCACTTCAGGCCCAGCCCAGCCCAGGGTTCCAGTGCTGGGGAGGTAAGTCCCCGAAACTTCTGGCTGCAAAAACCAGCAGGGATTGAGTCAGTGGAAGAAACTGCTGGAGCCCCAAGCAGTTCTCCTTAAAGAACCCACACAAGGACTCACCTCTCAGGCTCACTCCCTCTGAGCTCCAGCACTCCCTCTGGGGTAGCAGCTTGAAAGGCACCAGTGGTACACAGGGAGGAACTGAAGCGTCTGGCATCAAGGCGAGCAGAGGCCATTGTCCCTTTGCTAAACACTCCACTCCACAGAGCTGGTAAACTGGTGCCGTATCTGAGACTCCATCAACCTGGCTAACACTGACCTGCCTTGGAAATCCCCAGAGACTCTGCCCCACCCAACTTAGAGGTCTACACAAGCTGCTTTTCCATAAGACTGGCTGATCTTGGCTCCTAAATCCTATCAAAGATGCAACAGCTGCCTTCAGTGAGCCCTAGAGGCAGCCAGATTAGATTCACAGTTTGGCTTCCCTGGGAATCTCCAAGCCCAGCACAAGTAGAAGCCATCTCAGATTGCTTTATAGCTCAGGCAGGGTGGCCGTGGGCAAAACAGGTGGGAGCTGACCTTGGACTGCATCACCTAGGAAACCCCAGGGCCAACACACCCGGTGGACGGCTATAGACCGTGCTGGAGCAACACCACCCTGCCCCTGCACAGCTGATCCTCCAAGGAGGGTAGAGGCTGGTGGTCAGTGGCCACAGCCAGTCCTTACAGCGGACTGGCCTGGTAAATCCCTCCCATTGACCTGCCATCAGCAACCAAGGCTCAACTACAAGAGGAGGGTGTACTCAGCGCTCACGAAGGGCGCACCTTGAGTACTCAGCTTGGGTGATAGGGGAGGCTGTGCCACTGCCCCTAGAGGACACCGACTACATTAGGCCACACTACCGAGACACAGAGTCAAATCAACTTTACCTAACACACGGAAACAAGCCCAGGGGGGCTGACAAAATGAGGAGACACAGAAACGTGGCCCTAAAGAAAGAACAGATCAAAACTCCAGAAAGAGCTAAACGAAATGGAGATAAGCAATCCATCAGATGCCGAGTTCAAAACACTGGTTATAAGGATGCTCAAGGGACTTAGTGAGGACCTTGGCAGCATAAAAAAGACTCAGTCAGAAACAAAGGATACTCTAATTGAAATAAAGAACAATTTACAGGGAAACAACAGTAGAGTGGATAAAGCCGAGAATTAAATCAATGCTTTGAAACATGAGGAAGCAAAAAACCACCACAGAGAACAAAAAGAAAGAAGAATTCAAAAAAACCGTTAATGTGAGCAGCCTCTGGGAAACTTCAAGAGGTCCAGCACTGACATCATAGGGGTGCCAGAAGGAGAAGACAAAGAGCAAGAAACTGGAAATCTACCTGACAAAATAGTGGAAGAAAACTTCCTTAATTTGGTGAAGGAAACAGACATGCAAGTCCAGGAAGCACAAAGTCCCAAACAAGATGGACCCAAAGAGGCCCACACCAAGACACATCATAATTAAAATGCCAAAGGTTAAATATAAAGAGAAAATCTTAAAAGCAGCAAGAGAAAAGCAGTCGGTTACCAGATGGTTGCCACATGGGAGGGGGGGAGGGGGAGAATGGGTGGAGAGGTGGGGGGATTAAGAAGTACAAACGGGCAGTTACAGAATAGCCGTAGGGATGTACAGTTACAGGAATTGGAGCAGCCGAAGACCTTATATGCATGACCCATGGACATGAACAATGGTGGGGGCATTGCCTGAGGGAGTAGGGGACCCTGGGTGGAGGGGGGCAAAGGGGGAAAAAACCAGGACAACTGTAATGGCATAATCAATAAAATATACTTAAAAAAAGAAATTAAGGCAACAAATTGTCCGTTTGAGGTTCCTTTTTTTTTTACCTTCACCGGTGTCAACTCCGGACATGTTAATGGAAGGCCCGTTACTGCCACTTCCAGTGGCGGATTTCATCTGCTGCTCAAGGCGCTCCAGCTGGAAGACCAGAGAGTTCTTCTCTGTGCTGAGACTCTCCAGCATGGTCTGCTTCTGGATGAGAGTCTCGGTCAGCTGGTGGAGTCGACTTTCTAACTCAGACTGACTGCTATTGCTTAAGGTTTTATTGGTAAGCTGAAAGGCAACATGTTCACAAAATTATTACATGAAGCCAAAGTCATACAATACAGAAACCACATTTCTGCATCTCCATAGGTAAACCGGTATTCACTGACTTCTCAGGACTCTAGAATGATTCTTTCACTGTCTATGGAAGTGATTTTCAAACTAAATTAGTGAATCACAATATCAAATTGGTGATTCACAATCTCTAATTTAAATAGAATGGAGCCCCGGCTGGTGTAGCTCAGTGGATTGAGCGTGGGCCTGCGGACCAAAGGGTCGCTGGTTCGATGCCCAGTCTAGGGCACACGCCTGGGTTGCAGGCCAGGTCCCCAGAGAGGCAACCACATATTGCTATTTCTCTCCCTCTCTTTCTCCTTCCCTTCCCCTCTCCCTAAAATTAAATAAATAAAATCTTAAAAAAAAAAAAATAGAATGGACCCTGGCTGGTGTGGCTCAGTGGACTGAGTGCCAGCCTGTGAACCAAAGGGTTGCCAGTTCCATTCCCAGTCAGGGCACATGCCTGGGGTGCGGGCCAGGTCCCCATTAAGGGAGTATGTGAGAGGCAACCATACATTGATGTATCCCTGTCTTTCTCCCTCCCTTCCCCTCTCTCTAAAAATAAAATCTTCAAAAAAAAAAAAAAATAGAATGGGACATACCAGAGTGCACAGGGTATTATTCTGTGAAGCTTCTGTTTTGGTTCTGTACGTTTTAAGAGTGTGTGAGTACTGAGATGGGATATAAACCTCACCTCTTCCTCTAACGCTGTGGTCCGAAGAACCCGAAAGCGCCGGTCTGCGGGATGCAGCCCAAACTTTCCCATCTGGGTAACTCGACAGTGTGCAAAGACCGCTCGCTCACTCCCTGAGGTCTCGTCCCCACTCTGCAATCTCCCAGCCCTCTGACTTTGGACAAACGGCTGCACCTCTCCGAGTCGGTTTCCTCGTGTGCAACAGTGCCTGCTGCACGTGGTGTTTGGGGATGCAGGAGTGAGTGAGAATTCTCCTAGCAGCGTCTGGCTGACAGCTGGTTCTTAGTGACTTCCTTCATTCCATCTTCTATTTGTTCCAATCTGCCACCATTTCCCCCACTCAGCTTCCGCTCTGCTGTCCACCTCTTCTTCCCCCTTTGGAAAATTCAGTCCCCTTCTCTTCCCTAGGCTCTACCTGCCTTTGAAGCCTCTTCCTTAAGGCCCTTTTCCAACTACTCTAGCCCAAGCTGACCTCGGCCTCACTTAAGAGTCCCACTAATTGTCTTGTTTTTTATCAGTCACTCTGAGAACATTATTTAAAGGAGTCAGTTTTGCCTACTCAATGAAACTGTAAGCTCTGCGAGGGCAAGTATCACTCTCTGCATTAGCACAATTTTGAAAAGGCTACTAGATCCATCGATGTTTGAAACCCTAGCTCTGCTATTTCCTAGCCACAACTCGGGGCAAACGACAAATCGGAGCTTCAGTTTCCTTGCTTGAAGGAGGTGATGACTAAATGAAGTTATACACATTTAACACAGTATCTGCCATATAGTAGGGAGAGAACTTAGCTTCCTTCCTTCTGAATTCCTTCCAGGGTGCCCACAAGTTATGTGCAAGGCTGGCACCACAACAGATAACTACTGAATGGAATTATCCTGAGTAAGATGTGCTTACTATTACATAGGAATGCTCGATTTTAAGATTATACTGTCATCCCCTAATCAACTAGCTCACTAATTCAGTATTTTTTTAGCCTCACCTGAGGACATTTTTTCAATGCTTTTAGAGAAAGAGGAAAAGGGAGAGAGGGAAGTATCGATGCTAGACAGAAGCATCAGTTAGTTGCCTCCCATATGTGCGTGGTCTGGGGAGCAAACCTGCAACCCAGGCATGTGCCCTGACCAGGAATCGAACCGGTGACCTTTCAGTTACAGGAAGACGCACCAACCATCCGAGCCACACCATTTGGGGCAATACTTCAATATTTTTTTTGGTTGAGGTAAAATTTACATACAAGTGAAATACCCAAATCTTAAGCACACGGTGAGTTTTGACAAATGTGTAACTGTGTAACCAACACCCAGATGAAAATACAGAGTATTTCCATCACTCCCAGACAACCACCGCTCTCATTCCTATTGCCAGAATTTTGTTTTACTTATTCTGGAATTTCTTATAAATGCAAGCCTACAGCATGAACACTCCATGTAGCTTAAAAAAAAAAAAAAAGACTGATCCAAATTGTTGTATCAGGAGTTTGTTTCTTTTTATTGCTCAGTAGTTTGCAATCTGTTTACCCAACTACTTGTCGATAGGCACTTCGGTTGTCTCCAGGTTTGGCTGTTTGTGAACAAAGCTATTAGAATCATCCTTTGTGCAAGTCTTCTCGTGGACATAAAGCTTCATTTGTACTGACCGAATAGCTGGAATCAGAAGTCAGATGTGCGTTCCCCTAATCGGCAACAGTGTTCCAAAAGGCGGGTTCCAACCGCACCACACTTCGTGCTGCCGACCTTGGCCTTAGCCATTACGACCTTGGCCTTAGCCCTTACGGAGGACGTGCAGTGGTGTTTCTCACTGAGGGGGTGATCTGCATCTCCCTGACGACCGATGGTTCTAAGCGCCTATTCATTTAGGTGCTTATTTGGCCACTCGATATTCTTTTGTCAAGCATCTATCTAAGATACTTGGCCAATTAAAAAAAAAAAATTAGTTGTGACGCCCTGGCTGGGCAGCTCAGTTGGTTAGAGCATCATACCCGTACACCAAGTTTGTGGGTTTGATCCCCAGTCAGGGCACATACAAGAATCAACCAATGAGTGCATAAATAAGTGGAACTACAAATTTCTCTCTCTCTCAAATCAATAAATTAAAAAATTAGTTGTACATCTTATTATGGTAGTAAGAGTTGTTTCCTGGTTACGAACCCCTTCTCAGACACGTGTGTTATAAATATCGGCCCCCAGTCTGTGGACAACCTCTTTTCATTCCCATAACGGGGTTTTTTGATCAGCAGAAATTTTAATTACCATGAAGTCCAATTTCGACGTTTTTTCTATGATTGATGTTTTTATGTCATCTTAAAAAAAAATCTGTCTTCCCCCAAATTGCAAAAGATTCCTATTTGTTTTAAAAAAAGATTTTATTTATTTATTTTTAGACAGAGGGAAAGGGAGGGAGAAAGAGAAGGAGAGAAACATCAATGTGTGGTTGCCTCTCATGCACCCACTACTGGGGACCCAACCAGCAACCCAGGCTTGTGTCCTGACTGGAAATCAAACTGGTGACAGTTTGGTTGGCAGGCTGGCACTCAATCCACTGAGCCACATCAGCCAGAGCAGCTTCCTATATTTTCTTCTAGAAGCTTTAGAACTTAGGCCTAGCTCCAGCCCAAATTAATTTTTGTTAATTTTACAAGTCTAATTAGGGAATAAAGATCGAGGTTCATCTTTTTCCATTCTTTAAAAAGATTTTCTTTATTCATTATTGGAGAGAAGGAAAGGGAGGGAGAAAGAGAGGAAGAGAAACATCGATGTGTGAGATACATCTATCAGTTTTGCCTCTCACATGCCCCCAACAGAGGACCTGGCCCGCAACCCAGGCATGTGCCCTGACTAGGAATCGAACCTGAGATCTTTTAGTTCACAGGCCAGCACTCAATCTACTGAGCCACACCAGCCAGGGGTGTTTTTATCTAGTCCCATGCAATAGTATTTAAAGAATGAAAAAAGGGTCAAACTGGCAGCGTAATTTTTTTAACCAAGATATTTTTCTTCTAACCCTGACCAGTGTGGCTCAGTTGGTTGAGTGTCATCCTGCAAAGAAAAAGGTCACTGGTTCGATTCCCAGTCAAGGTACATGCCTGGGTTGCAGGCCCAGTCCTCAGTTGGGGGCATGCAAGAGGCAACTGATCATTTCCTTTTCTCTCACACATCAATGTTTCTCTCCCTCTCTCCCTCCCTTCCCTTCTATATAAAAAATAAATAAAATCTTAAGAAATTTTTAAAATTTATCGATTGCTTGATTTTACAGAGAGAGAGAGAGAGAAGGTGGGGGAGCGGAGAGGGAGAGAGAAAGAATCATTGATTTGTTGTTCTACTTAATCAATGCATTCACTGGTTGCTGCTTATATGTGCCCAGATCAGGAATCAAACTTGCAAACTTGGTGTATTGCAACCATGTTCTAACCACCTGAGCTTCCTGGCCAAGGCCCTGGTTAACAAAAATAGCATAATTTCTTACACAGAGTAGGTACCTAACAAATATTCAATCAATACTGGAGTATTTATCTAGGGATTGAACTAACTGGTGGTTGATGCTCCTTTTCCTCCACTGTCTGCTAGCAAGTCATCCGACCATCTGCAAGCATTTCGCAAATGTGGGCAAAGGAGAAGAGAACACTCAAGTTGGCCCCTCACTCTGAAACTTAAAATGTAGTAAAACATTGTAAGTTACGGACAATTATGAAGTCTGAGACCTTAAAAAAACAAAACTAGAGTTTTCATGCTCAGACTAAGTCATTAGCTTACTAAAAACATGAAGAACTAATCAATCTTCGGGCACATGATTAAAACGATCAGTGAGTGCATTATTTATTAAGCCAGTCACCTGAAGAGAAGGGAAAAAGGGGCAATCTACAACTAGAGCGAACGTGACCGAGGGATTGTGTCTGTTAACGATAAAGACTGGTCAATCTGGGTGGTAGGCCCATGCTGTTTTCTGTACATTTTCCATGTCCAGAGTTAAAAAGAGGTCTAGCTGACTTTATGAAAGACCCATCAATTGTTCACAGGAAGATTTCTCATTGGACTTTCCTTAGGAAAGAGAAACCACATTTATGAAAACGGCATCAGCGCAGCCCCCCGTGAAGCCAGAAGGCACAAAGCGTTGGCCTCCTCGAGGGACTCTGGCCACAAGGAGCCATGAGCAGCGAGCTGTAGAAACGGCGAACGCAGGCTCCGATGGCATTAGAGGAAAATTCTGTACCAGGCTGAAGATAGCAGCTTACTACTGCAACAAGAAAACTCAGGTGAAGACAGGGAAAAAGAAAGTCTTACTGTATTCTCTAGGGAAAAAAGTAGCTTTACTATGGTATCTTTGCCCAAGTTGTAAAAGCTGATGCATACCTGATTCCTAAGTTTCTGAATTTCTTCTTCTCGATCTTTAATTCTGCTTTGCAGTGTGTTCTTTGTTCGATACAGATCTTCTTCTATGTAGTGGAATTCCTACAAAGCGAGGCACAAAACAGAAGTTAACACAGCGCTCCCTGGTCCACCCCCAACACCTAAACAGGGCCTGACGCACAGCAGACCCGCGGCCCGCGCGTGCCGAGTGCACACTGAAGGAGTAAACGAGCAGATTCGGAGGGTCTGATGGAGAGCTAATGCTCAGCATGACGCATCAGTGTGTACGTGAAAGTCTGAGCACAAGTCTCTGCGTGTCGTGTGTTTTCATTTTTCTAGAACCGCTGCTGGATCGTATGGTAAGTGTATGTGTAACTTAAAGGAAGAGAACTTGCAAATTGTTTTCTGAATTGTTTTCAAAATACCTGTACCACTTCGCATTCCTGCAGCAACATGACGGCGTTCCATTTCTTCCACATCCTTCCCAACACACGGTGCTGTCAGTCTCTTTAAATGTAGCTAATCTAGTTGGGCCTATAGTGCTATCTCACTGAGGTTTGAACTTGAACTTCCTAACGATTAATGACGTTGAGCAGCTTTGCATGTGCTTATTTGTATCAGGCAATGTCTTGTACCTCTTTTGCACGGTCAGTAATAAAAGCAAGTAAGAGAGAGAGGCAAGGAAACACCTTCAGACTCACTAACCACTGCACTAATGTACTGCTTGGCTGTGCAATGGATACGAGCATTCGGAGTCAAGCCAGAGCTTAAGAAGAAAAGAACGTTCCAGGAAAGAAAGCGTAATTAGCTAAGTACCTTCAAAAGCATTATGGAGCACAGGGAATATAGTCAATAATGTTGTTAATACCTTTGTACGGTGACAGATAGTAACTGGACTTACCACGAGGATCATTTTGTGATGTATGTAAATATCAAATCACTATAACGTACACCTAAAACTAACAGGATATTGTATGTCAATTAAACATCAATTAAAAAAAGCATTATGCTCAATTGTGCTGACCAGTAAGTAAAGGTAGCTGTATGAATACATAAATGTGACATGGAATTAAACTGCTAGAGCCTACTTTAGTCATTAGTACAACCTGCGTATTTCAGACTGTCAAAACTGAGATAACTGAAAAACAAAATGAGGAAGGTAATCAGGGTATGAGAATAACGATTTATAGAAGGTGTGCCTGATTTCTGAAGCTCTAGGCTAGCAAAAAACTTAAGGTTGAAATTACCAAAATTGATAAAGAGTACTGCAGGACATTTAATCCTACGATTAAGTACTTTACATCTAGAACATCTGATTTCTAAGTAAATAGCCTACAGCTACATTTGTTCCACTGCCTCTATTTAACTCCCTCATTTTAAAAAAGGGCACTGGAAGTGAATGTGATTAAAACCATTTGCCATAATAAAATAAAAATTATCTCTCTAGCCATCAAGAACATCAATTTTTTTGCCTTTTAATATGTAATGGCTTCTTGAATAAATTAAAATGCAATTTCTGAAAGGACAGCTATCCTTACAATTGAATTAAGAGAGCCTAGGATGTGCCCGGCAGGTTGCTACTCGGTGAGTTTTTCTCTTAATATGCAGGAAGCAGATGTAAGTGCTAACGAATATTTCTCTGAGAATCAAAACAGTTTCAGAAATAATCCTAATGAAACAAAATCCTTAAAGGATAAAAATACGCAGAGTTGAAATAGTTTTCTCTTCAGCAAAATAAACAGAATAGTGATTTTACTGTGTGAATGAAATAACAAATTAAGTGCCTATATAACAATGTGTCACTCAGTAAATTATAGATGCTATTAATATTAGATATAGAATCTTATTCTGAAAATGTGGCTTAAACATGTTTAACTGTGTCAATACTGAAACTATTACATAAGTATATTAAAGTAAAAGAATTCGGCTTGGGGAGCAGACAATTGCCAATTAAACAATGAAGTAGAATCTTAACCATGATCTTTTTTTTTTTTTAAGATTTTATTTATTTATTTTTAGAGAGGGGAAGGGAGGGAGAAAGAGAGGGAGAGAAACATCAATGTGTGGTTGCCTCTCACGTGGCCCCCACTAGGGGCCTGGCCTGCAACCCAGGCATGTGCCCTGACTGGGAATCGAACCTGCGACCCTTTGGTTTGCAGCCCGCGCTCAATCCACTGAGCTACGCCAGCCAGGGCTTAACCATGATTTGTAAACATAATCTGTACAAGCACCTTTTTCTCAAACAGAAAAAAGTCTAATATGGCGCTGATGTTGTATCTTTATTTCTATTAACTAGTATTTACTGTTGTTCCCAGAAAGTACAAATGTAATAAAACATGAAAACAACTGATACACATAAATTGATGTGTATAGAAAAGGAGATAAAATAAAACACAGACAGACTAGTAGAAAAAACTCGGGGACAGGCACCCTGGGTTCTATTCTATTCTGCGATTAGTGGTATGAAATTAGACAAATCCCATAAATATTTTGGCGTTCTATTTTCCAGCTGTTAAAACAAATGAGGATCGTGGAACAGTGACAAGGCAGCAGGAACCTGCATCCCATCTACCTTAACCCTCTGGGCCCACCCCGTAAGAACGCCCAGGAAGCTGCTTCCCCAGGAAGCCTCCCCACGTGACAGCTAGCAGACAGAGTCTTCTCTGGCAATCATCAATCTAAGATCCTCACCTGCTTCTGTCGGTCCAGCTCTGCCTCCAATTCTTGTTTAGATGCCTTATGTCCAGCTATTTGGTCTTGCAGGTCTTGCAACTGCTCTCTTGCTGACTCTGCTTCACTAACCTGCTGAGACTCCATATCCTGAAAAGACAAAACTGACATGTGGCAGCAATCGTGACTGTTCAGTTCTACCCGTACGGAGCAACCATCGCGCACAGCGAACTGGGCTCAGCAGGCCCTGGAGGGACAGAGGTGAACGAGACAGTCTCAGCCTAAAAGGAGCATGTGAACTGACACCTCATCATATACAACACAGCGAAGGTGAGAGCGACGAACAGGGCACCACAGCTGCCGTGGCACTTGAACCATTTGGTTTAAGAAGTACCAAGTAGACAGTAACCCACTGGGAGACTAATGTCTGTATTCGAAAGCTAACAGTTTCAAAAAGAACTGAAATACGACATCAAAAGGACTTCACTAGTCCCCTGCAACTGCAAGGTTATAAGTAGCTTTTGTGTTTGTGTGCACAAGTAACCAACAGACAGTAAAAACATAACTTTTCTCTCGTATCTCCCGAGATTAGCATATTATTTTACTTTTTTAGCTTTATTGCTATTACGTTTTTGTATCTGGGCCCATGTGTCTTGCTCAAACTTCTTCAACAGGTGTCACTACTCTCAGTTCCTCAAACTTAAACACCACCCTCTGGATTTCCTATGAAAGCTATGGTGGTAAAACACAGAGCTCTAGGTTTCTATATTTCCTTTTTTTTTTTTAAAGGAAAAGATTATTTATTTATTTATTTTCAGAGAGAGGAGTAGGGAGGGAGAAAGAGGGAGAGAAACATCAATGTGGGGTTGCCTCTTGCACACCCCCAACTGGGGACCTGGTCCACAATCCAGGCATGTGCCCTGACTGGGAATTGAACCTGCGACCTTTTGGTTTGCAGGCTAGCACTCAATCCACTGAGCCACTCCAGCAAGGGCTAGGTTTCTATATTTTCTAGGTTTCAACCTAAGGGTAAGTCCGTTCATATAGTGCTGTATGAGTTTGAAATCAGCATCTTATCTTGCTTTTTATCTTTTGGTACACTCTGCTTTGCACTCATCTCCATTCCCATATTGTTTGAAAGGCCTGACAGATTAATGATACTCCCAGATAATCAGACTTTAGGGAGTCAGCAGAAACCAGCAGAAAGTACAATTATTTTCCTCTGCCACGGAGCTTTCAGGGCCGGTAGAAGGCGGATTACTCCTTGGCACCGATTCGACTAAGATGAATTCTGGAGAGGCAGGAAGCACGTGCACGGTTAAGAACCCGCGTTTTGGAATCAGACGGACTGGGGACCGCATCCTGACTCTGCCACTTTACTAGTCACGGGAAGTTCCTTTCCTTCTCCACGCCTACATTTCTTCAAACTGTACGTTGAGATTACGTCACCTCCCTTACAGGGTTGTGGGAAGGAGTAAATGGAAGGATGTATATTGAGAGCTTAGTGCAGTGCCTGGCACGTAAGTGCTCAGTAAATGATAGCTACTATTGTTAACAATTCTCACATTCTGTTAGACCTAATACTACAATCTTTATTATGTACTTTATAAAGTTAAGGGTAGAAAAATAGGTCAATGTCATCAATGGGGTGGGGGTAAGGATGAGATATTAAATAAACAAACCATTTTCCATAATTTCACCCAAAAAACATGTATGAATTAAGACAGGATATGAGTAAGGTTAGCATCTACTCAATTTCTAAGTTCATGGGACTAAATTCTTTGGAGTTCAAAATTATTTGCAGAAAAGAAATATCCTACTTTGAAGACTACAAGGACAACAATCTTTACTGGCTCTTCTACTTGACCAGTAAGAAAAAGTCCAGGAATTATTTACACACATTCTCACCCTCAAAAGAACCTTTGTGTATCTGCATTTTACAAGTGAGAAAACTAAGGCTCAGTAAGATAAACTGCCTTGTGCAAGGTAACACATCCAGTAAGTGTCAAGGAGGGCGTCTACACTCATATCTGACACTGAGCCTATGTTAACAGACCAGCCTGTTCTCACAACTTCTACACGTTGCTTTGTAGCTTATGCACACCTTACAAATCAAAAAGTCTGAGTTAGTGCATGGATGAACGTGCTTTGTGAAATTTTTAAAGAAGGCTTGTTACCCTGCACTTTACTTGATCTTCTGTCAAAGACTCTATGTTTAATCTAAATTAATGGTTCAATCTACTCTTAGGTTAAATATAGTAATTACGAATAAACTATAAGATTATCCATGAAACTATAATTAAAAGACCATCTTGCCCTGGCTGGCGTGGCTCAGTGGACTCAGGGCTGGTCTGCAAACCAAAGTCAATTCCCAGTCAGGGCACATGCCTGGGTTGCGGGCCAGGTCCCCACTTAGGGTCACGTGGGAGGCAGCTGATGGTTGTAGCTCTTGCATGTCAATGTCTCTCTCCTTCTCTCTCCCTTCACCTCTCTAAAAATAAATAAAATCTTAAAAAAAATCATCTTTGCCCTTGTCTGCGTGGCTCAGTTAGCTGGAGGGTCTTCCTATACCCCAGCGGTGGTGGGTTTGATCCCTGGTCTGGGCACATGCAACCCCCAGTCCGGGGGCACACGGGAGGCAGCCCATGGATGCTTCCCTCTCCCCCTTCCCCCCTCTCTCTAAAAGCAGTAAGAAAAAGTCCTCAGGTACGGCTATAAAAGACCATTCCTGGGCCCACTCTAATATCAGAGAACACCCCAGTTATACAGACAAGCCCAAATTTAATTTGTACTTAACCACGAGAATGTGAGATCCAGAAGCAGAAAGATTCTGCTTGGCTCCCTGGTATGACTCCAAGCCTGGAAGATGCCTGGCACTTGGTAAGCGTTTGCTGAACGCATGAATCTGGTTACTTATGTTTATTATTCCCGATACTGGGCAGCTGATCAACAGACAGGAAACCTATTCTTTCCGATTCACTTCTGTGTGGTGACTATGACTCCCGCAGAAGCTCCACATGCTACTTCACTAATACCCTTTTCCCAAAATACGGAATCCAGCACCTCTAAAACTGCTAACAGCTGGGGTACACGGTTGTCTCTGGAGTGAATGGGAACGAATCTTACCTGTAATTCAGACCTCAGCTGATGTACCTGACCCATCAGCTTCTGTATTTCTTCCCTCTGCAGCTCCTTTTCATGACGAAGTTCTTCTAGCTCCATGCTGTTAGCAGTATTGCTGTCTAGGCCTTCAAAACCAGATCCTTCCTTTAAGCTGTTAATCAATTTTTCTTTAGACTAGTATAAAAAAAAAGACACCTTTAAGCAAAGCAGGGATTAGCTTGTATGCTGAATACCACCTGCCGTACACCAGCTAGACACTGTGGACATGTTCCAGTCACACTCGCCATCAGAGACAGCCCGCAGGCCGCGAACCGACGGAGCCTCGCTGTACAGTGCCCTGGGGCTTCAGTCCCCAGGGTGATGTTGTTCTCGAAAACTTACTGTTAACAGGTTTTTCTCGTATTTTCTTCTTAACCTTTCTTGTGCCTATTTTCCCCATCACAAGCCAGTCAAGAAATATTTCCGGAGCAGCCATGCTGGGCTGGCATTGTGCCAAGGGTCCTGTGTAGTAAAGATAGCGTCTCTCTTGCCCGGCCGGTGGCTCAGTTGGTTGGAACGTCATCCCATAGACCAAAAGGTCACCAGTGGGATTCCCGGTCAGGGCACGTATTTAGATCCCGGGTTCAGTCCCTGATTGGGGCATGTGCGAAACAACCAATTGATGTTTCTCGCTCTCTCTCTTCTTCCCTCTCGGTGGAATCAATATATATTTAAAATATATATACTTAAAAATTGGAGAGACAGATTAATGTCTCTCACTGTGGATAGTACCCTGTCTTACAAACTAAAAAGGAAGTTACAAGTATCCATTGGAGGGCAATAAATACAAGCTGAGGAGGGCACTTGTAGAGTGCCCCGTTCCCCAGGAGAGGAAAACAACTCTGGGGAAGAGAAGGCTTTATCAGAATGACAGCAGTGATGCTGGTCCTGAGGAATGGCCGGGATTTTAACAGGTGTCGAGAAAACAGAGTGCAAAGGATAAAACGCAAAGAGCGGGAAGGCCTGTGAGAACACATTGTTGAGATGTGCTCGATGGTCTGTTAGGACCAATCCGTGGGAGTTTCAGATGCCAGACTAACATGTCTGAATTTTCTTTCGTGGGCTAAAACAAATGACAGACAACGCAGCGATATTTTCACCAATGCATCCCTTAGGGCAAGGGATATAAAGGAAAGAATAAATAAATGGGACTACATGAAATTAAAAAGCTTCTGCACAGCTAAAGAAAATGCAAAGGGAACCAACTATATAGAAAACATATTTGCCAATGATACCTCAGACAAGGGTTTGATCTCCAAAATATATAAAGAACTCACACAGCTCCAGGAAGACAAATAACCCAATAAAAAAATGGGCAAAGGACTTGAACAGACACTTCTCCAAGGAGGACATACAGAGGGCCCCATAGATATACAAGAGGATGCTCAGCATCACTAGCCATCAGAGAGATGCAAATTAAAACCACAATGAGATACCACCTCACACCACTCACAATGGTCATCATAAACAAATCAACAAACAACAAGTGCAGGTGAGGTTGTGAAGAAAAGGGAACCCTAGTGCACTGCTGGTGGGAATGCAGACTGGTGCAGCCACTGTGGAAAACAGTATGGAATTTCCTTGGAAAACTAAAAATGGAACTGCCTTTTGACCCAGCAATTCCACTGCTGGGATTATACCCTAAGAATCCTAAAACACCAGTTCAGAAGAACCTATGCACCCCAATGTTCATAGCAGCACAATTTACAATAGCCAAGTGCTGGAAACAACCTAAGCGCCCATCAGTAAAAGAGTGGATCAAAAAACTGGTACATTTACACAATGGAATACTATGCAGCAGAGAGAAAGAAGGAACTCCTACACTTTGCAACAGCATGGATGGATCTGGAGAGCATTATGTAAGTGATATAAGCCTGGTGGTGAATGACAAATATAATCTTATCTATAAGTGGAACCTAATTAACAAAACAAATGAGCAAAACAGAACCAGAGACAGGGAAATAAAGGACAAACTGACAGTGACCAGAGGAGTGAAATAACAGGGGAAAGAAGGGGAGAACAACAGGAGAAAACATGTGACAACTGTAACTGAACAACAATTAAAAAAAGAAGAGCAGGCAGGGAAGCGTTACGACCAGAGATGTGTTTCAGGAGGTCGATCTGGCAGCGGTATAACGCAGGTGTCCACAAACTCCAGTCAATGGGCCAGATCTGGCCATGGCCTGCTTCCGCACAGCCTACAAGCTAAGAACGGTTTTCACATGTTAAAGGGATTATAAAATATAAAAACAAAGAATATAGGATGAGTATCACACATGGCCTGCAGAGTCTGCAATATGTACTATTTGGTCCTTTACAGAAAAAGTTTGCAAACTGCTGGTATAAAGGACACATTAGAAAAAGAGATTTGATGTGGGAAGACCAGTTTAAAAAGTGCAATTGTAGGCCAGTAATAAGGGCCACCAACTATTTCATCTGAAATAAAAATATCTGAAAATCGTACTCCATCAAAAACTTGTTTCTTTTTTATGTGGTAGAATTATGGGTGACTTCTTCAAATTTTTCTGTAGTTTTCAAATTTTTTCTAATGAAGATCATCATATATGATATACTTGTATTTTTTGGACTATAAGATGCACCCCCACCCCAATTTGAGAGGAATAATGGTTGTTAACGCTGCTGATGAGTTCTGTTTACATTTACATTCGTGAAATATTGTGTTATTTATATTAAATATTTTACCACATTTTTTGCTTCAAAATTTTTTCTCCTATTTTCCTTCTCTAAAACCTAGGTGCATCTTATGGTCCGAAAAATACCAAGTAATGTGCATAGGTTCTTCTGAATTGGTGTTTCAGGATTCTTAGGGTATAATCCCAGCAGTGGAGTTACTGGATCGAAAGGCAGTTCCATTTTTAATTTTCTGAGGAAATTCTCCCTCTAAAACCTAGGTGCATCTTATGGTCTGAAAAAAAATATATGTCATATGATATATCACACACACACACACACACACGAGCTCTGTCCAGAAGTCCAGCCATTGTTAATATAACAAGAACAGTTTGCACAATGTTGCTGTAACCTGGCAGCCAAGGAGAATGCACTGGAATGCACATGTGTGAACAATGGCAACTTCACTGCACTAGTCAGTGGGGGCGGTAAACATATGAGTGAGCATGTGTACCGTGTGGCTAATTCAAAATGACTGAGTGCGTAGAGCAACAAATCTGCATCAAATTTTGCATCAAGCTTGAACATTCCTCCACATGAACTATTCGGATGATCCAAAGGGCTGCAGCTATGGGCAACTGGTGATCAGCAGCGTCATCATGACAACTTGCCTGCTCACACAGCGTGTTTTGTGCAGAGTTTTTTGGTGAAACATCAAATCACCCATGTGATATAGCCTCCCTGCAGTGCAGATTGGTGCCCTGTGACATCTGGCTTTTCTCCAAACTAAAATCACCTTCAAAAGTGAAGAGATTTCACACTGTCAATCAGATTCAGGAAAAATCCAATGGGGCAGCTGATGGTGATTGGGAGAACTGTGTGAGGTCCAAAGGTGTGCACTTTGAAGGGGACTGAGGCGTCATTGTCTTATGTACAATGTTTCTTGTGTCTTCTTCAATAAATGTCTGTTTTGCATAATACATGGATGGATACTTTATGGACAGACCTCGTATGTGTCTTCCTATAGAGTTAATGCCCAGAGCCTCTGCTTAGCTTCAGCCTGTATTTCTGATCACCTTCCTGAAATTGTCACTTCAATTTCACATCAGTTTTAAAAACTCACCCTAACTTGTCATAATCTCGCTCAACCCTAGCCTGGTGTCTTTCCTGTCTTTCCTTGTAGCACAGGGGACAGCACTCACAAACTCAAACCAGAAACCAGGAGTCATCCTGGATTCCATCTGCCATTTCCCACTTCCTCCAATTAAACCTCCAAGTCTCATACACTGCACCTCCTACACCTCTTCTGGCCGTGCCCATTTGGCATCCTCACGGCCCCAAATCAGACCAGGCCCTCCTGATTTCTTCCCGTTATTTTCGATCCTTGCCTCTTTGCCATCCACATCTCACCACCACAGTCCTCCTCCCTTCAACGCACTCAACAACGGACTGCATACCTTCCAAGGCCAGGCACTGTCTTGGGGATACAACGATAAGAGAAACAGAGACCCAACTCTCTCCTGACCTCGTCCCTGCCACAGCTCTTACACTCAAATCTAACCATGCTGCTCAAGTTCTCTAGTATCTGCTCCACTCCCCTACCATCATCTGTAAGATAAAACCAAAACTCCTAAGCACGGCATGCGAGGCCCTCCCTCCATGACATGGCTTCTGACTGTCTGCTAGTTTTATCTCCTAACTCTTAATCTCTAACACTTTATGTACCGGTGACAGGAAACTAGCTGTGGTCCATTAAATATGCCACATTCCCCTAGGGCCCCTTTGCTCTGGTGCAGGCTGTTACATCTGAAACCTCTTCCCTACCACAAGTCTTCCAACCCACCCTTCAAGTTCCTCTTCATACAGCATCTCCAGTGATCCCTGATATCCCCAGGCAGAGTTTAAGGGCTTACTGCATCAATAACTCCATCAGATCAATAGCCGCAGTGTCCTTCCATTGTACTGAACACTCTTTTAAGAAAGAGGACATGTCACCCTGGCTGGTGTAGCTCAGTGGATTGAGCGCGGGCCTGCGAACCAGAGGATCGCGGTTCGATTCCCAGTCAGGGCACATGCCTGGGTTGCAGGCCAGTTCCCGGCAGGGGACACACGAGAGGCAACCGTACATTGATATTTCTCTCCCTCTCTTTCTCTCCTACCCTTCCCCTCTAAAAGATAAATAAATAATAAATTTAAAAAAAAAAAAAGCTAGTTAAGAAAGAGGACATGTCTTTTAGGCTTTGTATCCTCAGCATCTATCACAGTGCCTGGGAAACGGCCACAGACAGTACCTTTTACATGAACTAACCTATTAGGACGACAGAGGAGCAACAAGAAAGAGTAAAATAAAAGAGTCTGGAGGAGATGAACCTGCTATTTCTTGAGGGTGGAGCTAAAGAAAAAGGTGGAGTCGAAATAACACCGGAGTTTCAAGCTCTACTGCCCAGGAAATGGCAGCCACACGTACTGAAAGAGGGGAATGAAGGAGAAGCTGGGGTAGAGGCTGCGACATCCCATGGCAGGCATTTGGACGCTGAGGCCGAAGACTTAGGATTGGATGCTGCAGTCACGCTGAGGTAGAAGCACAGCAAGTATATACGATAATGCAAAGTTGGAAAGAACGACGACAGGGGATTTATGAATGTGGGAGAACTCCTCCCCTGTGCAGACGGGGAAGGGCCCCACGGAGACAGAGACGTCAGTGAGAGAGGAGAGAGGCAGGGCAGTGCGCGCAGCATCAGACGGCAAAAGTCTCACGAAGGCAGGAGGGTTAACGGTATCCAACGCTCTACCAAAATTGGAGTGGACGGAATTGAAGAAAAGGACAGAAAACACATATCGGGGTCACTAAAGACTTAAGACAACCTCAGAAACGTGGTGAGGACAGAAACTACGTGGGTGAGTTGAAGCTAGTAATTCTAACATGCAGACAGCATGCAGGCAGTGGTTCTGATACACCTGACATTGACGGGAAGAATAGAGAAACGGATCAAAGTCGTCAGAAAAGCCAAAGGGACTGGTTTTTTTCCCTTCATTCTTCCACGAAGGAAGCAAGTGCTCTTGAGTAAGCTGAGCCAGAAAGGCAGAGAGCAATCGGAGGACCTGTGGAGAAAGGGCTTAAGGGAGGCGGGAGGAGGTGCAGGCGGTGCGCCGGCAGACAAATCATCTCCGAAAAAAGAAAATAAAAGGACACGGTTTCCCTCTGACGTGAGACAGAAGGGAAAGAGAAGTCGAAAAGTACACTAGCTGACTACAGCCTTTTCAGTAAAGAAGGCAAGGTCACCTCAGTTCAAGGAAGGGGGACAAAGGTGGATGAGGCCATTCTGAGAGCCAGGCCAGCTGCTCTGAGAAACTCAACAGAGGATCAACTCCGAAGAGTAAAAGTCTGTTCAACAACCAGTATTAATAGTCTCCCAGTGATAAGGTGATAGGCAGAAGACCTGAACTAGGCAGTGGCAGAATGAACTTTAAATTAAAAAGTGGTAGGAACAAAAGACATTTCATCCTTTTTATCATATTTCTGCGTAAGGCACCTGAAGTGGGCCAACCCAGCTAAACGTGAACAAACCTTCTTCTCAAGGATGTACAGTCTTAAACTGTCTCCCAGCTAACGGGCACATTAGCATTCAACTGTATACATTTCATGCTTACTTGGAGTATTCGCGTAGCTTTTTGCTTGTAGTCAATTAATTCCTGCTTAGAGGACTCCAAATTGGTCTTATACATCTTGACTTGCTGCTGGAGCTCATCAACTTTCTTCTTCTCATCTGAGTGTTTTCGTTCTGCCAGAGTCACCGCTTCGGCCAAACTCTGACGCTCCGTTTCCATTTTATTCAGGCGTGCAGCAAACTCACTCTGTGACAAAGTTTTATACTGTGCTTGTAACATTCTGCTTTGAGATATACTGTACAACCATCCATTAAGATAGCCATGGGATTCAGTAGCTCAGCCCGAAAACCTAACAGGCAGGTAAAACACAGTCTTCACCCGTCAGCAACCGAAGACTAGGGACTCGGAGGCCGTGGCTCTCAAACACGGCAGCCCATCAGAATCAGTTAGGGAATTTACTAGAAATACAGCCATCCCAGGCCTTCCCCGGGCTTACTGAATTGGAATTTCCCAGGCTGGGCTTGGAAGTCTGTTTTTTAACAATTTCCCAGGGAATCTGGACATCTCGATACCAGAACTGACCTGGCGTTAGCTGATCAATGGACACTGCGTCTACAGAAAACTAGAAAGTCTGTTAGAAAACAAGCGGAAGGCAGGAGAGTTCCGTCTTTTCAAACAGCATGGCTAATGTTTCCCCTTTATTTTAGATTTTCTAATACGCTGGTCAATGCCATTTTTTAGCTTAAGAAACTTTTAAAGCTCTAAAAACACATGGCCTATCACTTAGTAGCCTATTTTTCGGAGACTTCTATTTTTACCTTTATTCTCAAAAGCTCCCATCACTAAAAAAACCTCAGGAGGTGCGGCAGAAGTCAGAAAGCACTGACCATCACACAGTAATAACCGGAGCTCGCACACCCGGGACCCAGCCTTAACGCCTCTTCCGAAAAAGAGGAGCAAGGAAACGGCTGCCCACCGAGCGTGCGGAGTGTGTCTAACGCAACTGAGAGCGGAATTTTTAAGTTTATTCATTTTAACTAATTTAAATGGAAACACGGAAACTAAGTCCATTCAACTAACAACGGATTTATCCAGATGCAATTCACATACCATCAAATTCACCCTTTAAGACACAGGACCCGGTGGTTTTTAGTGTACTCACAGAGTTGCGCAACCATCACCATCACCTAATTTCAGAGCATTTTTAGCCCCCAAAGAAATCTTCTACCCATTCGGCCCTCGCTCCCCGTCCCTGGCAACCACGAGTCTCCTTTCTGACCGCATAGATTTGCCTGTGCTGGACACTTCCCATGAGTCAGGTCACACCGCGCGTGGCCTTCTGTGTCTGTCCTCTCTCCCTCAGCATAACGTTTCAAAGGTTCACCCATGGTTAGCACGAATGAGGACTTCCTTCCTTCTTCTGGATGAATACCTCCTTACAGGGACATACCACATTTTGTTTCCGGTTTGGGGTGAGTATGCATCATGTGCTATGAAAATCCACGTACAGGTTTTTGTGTGGACACGTATTTTCAATTCTCTTGGGTATGTACCTGAGAGTTGAATTGCTGGGTCACGTGGTAAAAGTATATTTAACTTTTTGAGGAACTGTCTGTTACTGAAAAGCTTGTATGTTCAGAACAATTTGGGTACTGGGTTTATTCTTTCACCTGTAAGTTTTATGAAATCTAAATACAGATCAAATATTTCAGGAAAAAAAAATGGAATGCTTGGATTAAGTGTAAGACACCATATTTTAAAGACTCAGTAAGCAAAAAAGAATGTAAAATATCTCATCATTAAATTTTAACTACATTAGATGTAGCACTTTAGATACAATGTGATAAAATGTATGAACAACTTTTTAACCCACATTAGCTGATATTTATTTCAGGGCTGAATTAGTTTCGCCTGTTTAAGAGAGAACCTGCACCGGTGGGCCCTGACTGCCCACCAGACAGACCTGTGACGCCCTACCTCAGTCGTTGCGACCAGATGCCCTGGGGGCGCGCACTGGGCATCAAAAGGGAGTAAGAGCTACACAGGCGATTCTAATCCTGTGTAGGCAGGATTAGACAGGATCCTGTAGACAGGATCGAGAATCGCCGAACTAGATGCAATTCACTTAAGAGTAAAACTCTACATAATGTACAATTCTGTCTTGAAATAAATGTATCAGAATTGGAATCACTAAAAGCTGAAATAAAAGTAAACAAGATGTTCCCAATCAGCTTCGAATCAAATAATGGTAATGGTGGCTGTGCGAACAGACTAAATGAAGATATGCCCATCTCTAATGAAGTTATTTCAGGCACTCTCCCTCCCGGGAGCACACCCGCGCCCTCAGGGGCTTCACCTTGATGTTCCTCTCTCCGGAGCTCCAGGGGCCCTCCTTGGGCCTCCGTAACTTGCTTCCTGAGCCTCTGTAGCCCAGCTGGCTCACTTCCACCACCTCTGTAACTTTCTAAATAAACTTTCTTTTATAATTCGGAAAAAAAAAAACTACCTTAACTATATTTCAATACATAAAATTAAATAAATGTGGCAAGGATCAAACTCAGTTTTCAAATACCTGGTTTTGTCACAGAAACGGAATTTTTTGAAAAGCAGCGCAGGATTTTATCAAAGAGTAAACGCGTCATGAGCAGCAGGCGGCCATGCCTCCTCGTCCAAACGGTAACACAGCTCTGCCGCCGCCCA
Organism: Glossophaga mutica; assembly: GCA_039655065.1. Lineage (NCBI taxonomy): Eukaryota > Metazoa > Chordata > Mammalia > Chiroptera > Phyllostomidae > Glossophaga > Glossophaga mutica. The sequence goes on from CM077303.1 coordinate 8,736,784, forward strand.
CCCTCACCTGCATCTGTTTGTAGCTCTCCTGCTCTCTCTTCACGGTGGCTTCAGCCTCATGCAGTCTCTCCTGAAGCGTCTGCAGAGCTTGATTCTGCAGGCTGCTGCCTTCGCTGTGATCCTGCATGATTCTAAACGAAAACACGTCACTTGAAACAGCTCATTTCCACAACGTACAGGTGACAAGGTGGACTAACTTAGAGCTTTAGCTTGTTAGCACCAAAAGGATGGGTCAACTAAACATTCTTAAAGAAATCTTTTTCCCTTTTAATGGAATGTCATCTATATTCTTAGGCATCCAAATACAAGTATGCAGCAATTATTACATGTCAAAAGATTAATGACACCATACTCTTCAAGTATGTTTAAATTCAGAATTTGCTAACAAGGCATCTCAAGACTCAAATAAACCCATTTTTAATCCCACACATTTCCAGCATTACCAAAAGCTAAGTATTTTCTCTTCTAAATTTTCGAAAGCTAAACATTCATTAGGTAGTATGCACTACAGTGTTTATTGTTACTTGTATTGCAAAGAGATTCGTCCTAGCTCATTTTCCTATTATTAACAGAATCAGCTACCGTGATTTTTCGTTCTGCAAGGCTTCTAAAGCTTCTGTGCGAGTACTCAGCAGCTGGTCGGCCTCTTGGAGCCGCACTTTCAGGACAGCCAGCTGGGAGTCCTTGGCAGCCACCGCTTCGGTCAGGTCATCTACTTGGGCTCGAAGTTCTCGAGTGATTCGATCACTCTTGGAATGGTCAACATTCCACTTTTCAATCCTTGCTCTTGCTTTGTTTAATTCTAAAAAAGAAAAGAAAAAATTCCCTATTCAGGCGAACAGATCTTTTTCAGAGCGCATTCTCCTGAGTTCTTTTACAGGGGTGTCCAACCTTTTGGCATCTCTGGGACACACTGCAAAGAGTTGTCTTGGGCCACACATTAAATACACAAACACTAACGAAAACTGATGAGCAAAAAAAAAAAAAAAGGTTTTAGGTAAATTTACAACTTGGGTTGGGTTGCACGTGGCCCATGGGCGGCGGGTTGCACACCCCTGCTTCTTCCTGAAATTAGGAGCTTACAAATATCTTCAATTTTTTTGCTCCAAAAGGGACACCCATTTTTCAGGCCAACATTCACATTTATATTAGTTAATAGGCTGAAAAGGGGCACGACGCTAGCTGCTCTCCTACAAATGTTTCTTCCGGAGATACATCATAAGGCATTTGGAGGCCAAAGTCAGCAGATAGCAGAAAGTTTACAACACTAAATCGGTCAGTGGATGTGCAGAGTTCGGCTAGAAACAAAAAAAGAATGCAAATCCAAGTCAAGAGTAGAAAATGCACAGCCCAGTAAGACCAAACAAATAAAAACAAAACCAACATAGGAAAGAATCTGTTTCTTTCCATGACTGTGGCAAAAAGATGTTACTCTTGCAACCTAAGAAGCTGGTGCAGAATGAACGGTGTAGTGTAGATTTCTATCCCTCACACGCCACTTGTAAGTGCGGTGTGCCTGCAAAATCTTTTTTTTAAATATTGAAGCAAACTCTATACAGAATCTCCAGAAAAGCTCTATCTCTAAGTCTACATTAGTCTGGGCAAAGTGAAGCTTTTTCTAAAGTCAGTCAAACAAGACAAACTATCTTCCTATTGAACTCTTCTGGGCCTTGCCCATGTCTCAGCAAAACTTACCCTACTGTCCCCACACTTCTTCCTTTCTCCCCCCCCCCCCACTTCTTTCTAATGACCCCTAGGAACGAAGACAGAGATTTCTCCTCTTCTGTCTTCTCCCCAACTACACTCACAATAACACTGACACATCCCCCTACTCTGCCACCACCTCAGTCACGAGACTACTTACTCTCTCATTATCCATTTCTGAGAATTCTGAGGGTTTTGTGCCCTAGGGCCACCGCACCGCACTGCACGATTCCCGAGGGTACCATTCAAAGGAAGTGCTATGTTTAGTTTACGTCTCCAAGAGCAGGGCAATGCAGTGACCCGCCAGCGGCTATCCACCGCTTCGTTTAACCCCACCTTTGGTTCGTGAATGATTTCCCTAGGAGGCTCAGAATAAACCAGCCAAATAAACCACATGATTATTAACGTTCCATTCTTCTGAATTCTTTAGCTTCATAGTTCCTACAAAAAAATGACCAAACAAGCTACGTTCTGTTTCAGGTGGATGAGAGGACCACTGGTTCCATTTCCAAATCTGGGGCCCGTATTTCTAGGGGCCCCACTATTTTACAAGTCTCACCTGATGTATTTCCAATAGCTTAGCTATAATCAAGGTGTTAGTCTATTCTGAAATGTTAAATTCCTAGTCCTGGACAACTGGAATAAGGCTCTACCTTCTTGAGTTTCCCTGGCTCTTTGAAGTAATGAGGCCATTTCTTGATTTAAGGACTGAACCTCGTTCCTCAGCAGTTGATTCTCCAACCGAAGATTAGATAGTTCATGCGACTGGCCGTCATCAGTAGGCTGTGGGTTCTGATCAGCACAGGAAGCGTTTGATGACACGTTTTCCTTTGAAGAATCCTCTTGTACTTCATGGCCAGAATCTGAATTACTGGAGGCTTTTGTAAAAAAGGAATACAGTTGTGTTACATTGGAACGCTCACTGCACAGACATCAGCAGCCCACTTTGGTAGACTGCCTTCTGACTCATGTGGACCTGCTACGGCTGACATGCCATCAACAGCAAACTGAAATTCTCAATAAACTTCCCTCTGATGAAATCTCATTCTCATGCACGGAGCCTATAAGCCCCTAAGGACCCTGGACACACTGAATGAATGGTGATAAAAAACAAGATACAAGAATACAGATAAAGCCCTGGCTGGTGTAGCTCAGTGGATTGAGCGCGGGCCTGCGAACCGAAGGATCGCGGTTCGATTCCCAGTCAGGGCACATGCCTGGGTTGCCAGGCCAGTTCCCGTCAGGGGACATACAAGAGGCAACCGCACATTGATGTTTCTCTCCCTCTCTCCTTCCCTTCCCCTCTAAAGATAAATAAATAAAATCTAAAAGGAAAAAAAAAAAAGAATACAGATAAAATCAGGGATAACTTAAGTGGTTGGACTTGGTCTACCTTTTGCCTCCAAATTGTTTTGGGGGAAAAAAAGAAAAACAAGTCTCAACATTGAAAATACTGAAAAGGCACAAAAGAACAGCTGTGGGTTTCAAGGAGAGTTAATAATAGGTCACAACGAGTTACATACCAAACTGGAATATAAAATGCCTTACCCAAAGAAATAGAGACAGGAATTCAGATTCATCGTTTTCAATTGCTACTAAATATGATGCAAATATACTTTTTACTTACTCTAAAAAGACTACATGCTGCCCTGGCTGGTGTGGCTCTGTGGATTGACTGCCGGCCTGTGAACCAAAGAGTCGCTGGTTCAATTCCCAGTCATGGCACTGGGTTGTGGGTCAGGTCCCTAGTTGGGGGTGCGTGAGAGGCAACTGATTGATATTTCTCCCACACATCGATGTTTCTCTCCCTCTCTTTCTCCCTCCCTTCCCCTCTTTCTGAAAATAAATAAAACCTTAAAAAAAAGATTACATGCTAAAAAAGTTTAAATGATAAAATGCACTAAAACAATGGGCAAAATATTTGACACTTTACAAAGGAACATAATCTGTTAATCAATAACGCATTAGGAAAAAATGATCAAAAGACTTTAACAGGTACTTCCCAGAGATGAAACTCAAACAGTCAAGTATTTGAAAAGATGCTCAACCTCATTTAGTAATGAGAGAAATTTTAAACGATGACATTTCACACTGGATTAACAAAACATAAAAAGTCACATTGAGCCCTGGCCGGTGTGGCTCGGTTGGTTGGGCATCCTCCCACCAACCAAAAGGTCCAGGGTTCAGTTCCCAGTTGGCACACATGCCTAGGTTGTGCGTTGGGTCCTAGTTAGGGTACATATGAAAGGCAGCCAATCAATGTTTCTCGAGGTTTCTCTCCCTCTCCTTCTCCCTCCCTTCCCCTCTCTCTAAAATCAGTAAGCATGTCCTTGGGTGAGGATAAAAAAAAAAAATCACACTGAAAATATCAGATTTTAGTGAGCATGCAGAACAAAAGGAACTCTAACCATAGCTGGTGAACTATAAATTGGTGCAACTTCTCCGGAAAACAGGTTTGGTGTTCATTACTAGCATGGCTGAACATTGTCACACCCTTCAACTCAGCAATTCTATTTGTAAGGATCTTGAGACTTCTCAACCTGCGGTGAATTTCCTCCCCAAGTGACATCTGGTAATGTATGAAGACATACTGGGTTGTCACAACTGGGGTTGCTACTGGCATCTAATGGGTTAAGAGGCCATGATGCTGCTGAACCGCCTACAAGGAACAGGACGGTTCCCCACAACAAAGAATCATCCACCCTAAAAGTCAATAGTCCCGAGATGGAGAGACCCTGCCCTAGAGAAACAAGACTTCACTTCTGTAACTCCCGTGGACTGACTGGTTGATCCTGCCTTTGATCTGTCCTTTACAATTTTAATGTAAGTTGCTTTCCTTAAAAGTAAAAAAATAATTCAACTCAACCTTAAGCTCGGAAGACCTCTATTAGCATCACATTGCTATGGTACTTTCAAGTTTTACTGACCTAGCAAACACCTGGAAAACAAAAAAATTCTGATGCCCTGGCTCCATCCCCCAAAAATCTAAATCAGGAAGTCTGGGGAGGCACCCAATAACTCATTTTTTGTCAACCACACAAGTGATTCTAATGCAAGATGTCCAGGGACCACTTTTTAACAATGATCTACAGGAATAATGGGCTTACGGTGGCAGACAAGAGCCTTCACAAACAGGTCAATTTCTCTTTGCTAGCGTACTTTCCTTCACTGCTCTCCACCTCAGAACTAATGAACAAACTTAAAAGTACTTCCTCACGGAAGGCTGTCTCCAGCCCCTCTTCTTTTTCACCTGGAAAACCATTAATTCTTTAAGACCCAGCTCAAATTACAGACCCTCAGTATCCTGACCTGAAAAGGTAGGTAATTAGTTCCTTTCTCCATGTTTTCACAACCTGCTGACCACACCTCACTTACTGCCTTTACAACACTGCACATGAACGTGTTTATCTCCCCCACTGTACCCCCATTTCATTCAAGAGATTCTCAATAAATGTTTTTATAAGCAATGAAAAGATGGCTAAGAAACTTAGGAGTGTGTGTACATAATTAATCAACTGCTACTGTGGGCTCCTATCTTGAAAGCCCCAAACCCTTGCCTCTCCCACTTCTTTATCTTAAAGACACAAGACAGATTCTATTCCCTGGCAGCTGAGACTGTGGGCGAAGCTCTAACACTTGTGAATGTAACAGACTCCCACTAATCGTCAGCGCTGGGAGGAATCCCTGCAGGACCCTATCATGTGCATCACTATTCAAAAATGGTTAGCAGGTACCTGAATTAGCCACATTGTCACACTAACCTCATTTGTGCAGATAAGGAGAGGTACATGTAGAGATAATTTCGCAGCAAATGAAACAACTGAAAACCAGAATTCTAAGCTTTTACCTCACTACTACATCCATACCTTCAACTCATCAACTTCAATCACAGTTCAGTCCATCAACTTTACTCCTGGGGGGAATGCAGGGAACCCCCCACCCCTGGCAAAACCCATATAATCGAGACTATTAAATGCATTGCAGTGAAGTGCAGCCTCCTGTAAACCCCAATGACAAAAAGAAATGAACTGAGGTAGTCCCAAATCCGAAATTAGGTTTTCTTTTTCACATTTCAAAATGATCTTTTTCGTATTTTGGAATATGTTAGAGAATCATTTCGGATACAATTTCTCAGATGCCGGGGTGGGCGGTTACCCTACGGACAACATTCAAGGGTCCCTATGTAACTGTACATTGACTGGCAGTATTCCATGCTGTCTCCCTTGTTGACACTGCACACTTCAGAGAGCCTGCCCTCACGCCAGTGGGGACAGGTAATGAAAGAGAGGATGAGAAACATGACCAGAACGCATAAGGCTACGATGACACATGAACTTGCTTGACTTTAAAGGATACGGAGGGCTGGTTAAGTACCATGGCTTTGGCTCCCAGAAGGGCTTTCTTCAGTGGATCTGGTGGTGGTTATGCTGGTGTTTGCAGTACTGACATTTGTCATCTGAGAACTCTGAAGAACAGGTGTCTTGCCCCTTTCTTTTCTGATTTCCTCCCTCCCGGTAGGTTCCTTCCGTGAACTGTTAAGAAAATCAAACAGCAGCTCATCATCAGGCTCTGACTTTTTTCTCCGAACAAACTGGGACGAAGGCCGAGGCGCAGATGAGTTTTCAATAGGATGGGAGGCCTCCACTGACGCCCTGGGTCCTGCTTTCACATTTGTGGTTCCAGCTAAGATGGTGGCTTTTTGATTCCTAATGTTATCAGCTGCTGAGGAAATATAATCAGCTTTAGATCCAGTCTGATGAGTCGAATCTGTATTTTGCTGGTGAAGTTCAGGATAGTCAGTATTTTTGCTGTATATGATGCTGCCGATGTTCTCTTTCCTGCTGAGAGCTGTTGCAGCCCCTTGATCAACACGGTTTAAAAGATCTTCTGCCTTTCCAGCAAGATCAGCAAACCAAGACATGATGGTAGCAGAGTAACCCTATTGGTAAACCTGTAGAAAGGACATAGAGCCATCAGTGTGGCACAACAGCGGAGCGTAACAGTTGAGACCAGGCCCTGGAGTCGGTCCGGGTTGAATGCCTAGTCCTGCCTCTTACTAACTACGTAACCTTGAGAAAAATCCTTCACTGAAACTGAGAAACTTTATCTAGGAAATGGGTCAAGCCCTGGCCAGGTAGCTCAGCTGGTCAGAGCATCATCCTGATGCACCAAGGTTGCAGGTGCCCAGTCGGTGTACATACGCGAATCAACCAATGAATGCATAAATAAGTGGAACAAAAAAATCAATGTCTCTCTCTGTCTCAAATCAATAAATCATTTTAAAAGTTAAAAGAAGAAATTTAGTAAAATAAGTGCACTTACATCATGAGACACTTTTAAGATGAAATACAAAAACACTTTTGCAGAGTGCCTGGCACACAGCAGGCACTCATTTTAATGTAGACGCTATTACTGTAACTACAACTACTACTATTGTTATTACTCCTGTTTCAACAAAGGGTAAATATCAATGTAGCAAAAGCATCCAAAGAGCAAATAATGTAGCAAAATTTCAGTACAAGCAAATAAAAGCAACTCCCTGAAGTTTGTTTTAAGGTGCTAAAACTTAAAGAAACTTCTGATTAACACAAACTCTATCTTCTTAAAATGCAGCACTACTATGGATAATTTAGGTGTGAACACAATATGTCTGTCTATAGTACACCTTTAGCCCTGGCCGGTGTGGCTCAATTGGTTGGAGCATCATCCTATAACCAAAAGATCGCTGGTTCAATTCCCAGTCAGGGCACATGCCAAGGTTGGTTCGATCCCCAGTCAGGGTGCATGATGTTTCTCTGTCTCTCTCCCTTCCCTCTCTCTAGAATGAGAATAAAATAAACCTTTAAAAATATATAAGTAAGTTAAATAGTCGGTACCCTCTATGTGCATATTAAGTTAAATTTGGAATAAAAAATAAGACTGCATAGCCATTCATTTGATACATATGTTTGAGTACTTATAGCCTGACACAATGAATCAGAAAAATGACTAATTAATCTGTACAATATAGAAGAAAGAGTACTGTATAAAAAAGTCAGTAAACATTTCTTGAATGTGCACATTGTTCTTTTCGCCTGGAAAGCTCTTCCGCTGTTTTAACTCTGATTCTTAATCTCCACTTGAATGTCGTCTGCTCCCATAACCTCTTTCTTCCCATCTAAATTAGGTCTTATCATTTTGTGTTCACACGCTATTCTTTTCCCTCACACCCACTTTTTTTTTGTTTTATAATTATGTTTTTTTTCTCTCTCTCTTCCTATTGGGGAAGGGGAGTAGGTGGATAAAGACCTTGTCTATTTTGCTCACCAATGAATTTCCAATGTTCAGCACACAGATAAATGCTGCTGAATGCAATTTTTATGTCAGATGCTGCGCAGGCATTCATCACACAATTTTCACAAACACATTATGTGATAAGTAGCAATACATGTATTTTTTTTTTTTTACAAGTAGGGAAAAGGTTTAGAAAGATCCCAGAATTTCACTGGCTCAGATCTAAGTCACCCAAGCCCATTTTTTAATCCCTGCTTTTCCCCATCCAGCTTCTTAATATCTGAATAACTTCAAGACACCTTCTAAAGCTGTTCCTTAGGAAAGAAATGGGACTACAACCAGCCTGTTTTTTACACAGAGCTTATGTGAAATCAAATGAAAATGGAGCTGAAATGCTTTGTAACATAAAACTCCCTACAGATGCAATGTATTACTCTCAAGTGAACAGTGGTGGCATGGCGGCAAATTATAACTCATAATAAAGCAAAAAACACTAATAAATTCCTTCATGGCGTCTCCCATTTTAAAGTTAATAGGATTTTAAAACAAAGCCTCGTGACTTAATGTTACCCAATGAAACAGATACTAAAGAGGGCCCTGGGCACAGGCCCCGTTGACAAACATCTCGAGCCTACTTCAGACAAGCCCCTCAAATAATTCCTCAGGCACTGCCCCAAGAAACTGCCCAGACAGAGGGGAAGAAGAGAGGGTGACAGTGCGTGGGACGGTGGGTGGCGGCGGCAGGGCCCGCTGGAAGGCCAGGTGTCAACACAGACGAAAGGAGGCTGGGCTCAGTGGGTCGGCCCTAGGGAGTGACAGTAAGTGGATCACGGGTAGGCGAGTGCAGATCCCCACTTCGCTTCCCACCGCCTTGGTGACCCTCTGGAGGGGGAAGAGCGTGAAACCAGACTGGGGGAGAGGGGAAGGGAGGAAAGAGGAGGGCACGAAACGAAGTCGGCCGAGGCCCCAGGGGGGCTCTTCCGACCCTTTCCTCCGCCCCTCATCGGGCAGAAAACCAAATACTCCGTTTAGGGGACGCCGCCCCCGCGTTTCAGGCTATTAAAGCCTCAAGAGGACCCGTCCTACCCACTCGGCCTTGGACGCCATCTCACCTGAGGACTCTGCAGCGGGCGCACCGCGGACTCGACGTCCTCTCGGTCCACCCGGCTTAGCAGCCGGCCGGGAAAGGGCCAAGCTGCGTATAGGACACCGGTACCTGCCACGGCCCTGCCACGGCCCTGCTACTCTTCCGGGAGACGTGGAAGGGCAGCGAGGACCCCAAAACAGAGTGGCTTCCGAACTGCCTGAGCGGCCGGGAGACGAGAGCAGTCACCTGGAGGCTATTTAGGCAGTGGCAGCGACAGCCGCGGGGGTCCTCGCGCCTGGCCACGCCCTCTTCCGCCAGCTGCCGGACGGGGAGGGGGCGGGGCCTGCGTGCGAGTGACTGGGCTTGTCTTCCGACCGCAGCCGGCACGCGGCTAGCACAACATTGGAGGCCACGCCTGCCGGGGGGCGGGGCCCCCCTGTGGCCCACCTGGATGACAATTTGAGGCCTGAGTTGGGCGGGGCGTGAGGCCTAGGTGCACCGACCGGCGTTCAGTTTTCTCTTCTCTTTCCCCTTGCAGTCTGTGGGTGAGGCTGCCGAGGCCCAGGGCAGGAGATGAGGATGCAGGAAACAAGATCCCTGATTTCGTGCTCGCTTAGGCAGCACATATACTAAAATTGGACCGGTACAGAGAAGATTAGCATAGCCCGTGTGCAAGGATGACATGCCAATTTGTGAAGCATTCCCTACTAAAAAAGAAAAACAACCAAACCACCCTGATTTCATGGAGCTTCCTTTCTAGTGACTGAGACAGATATTAAATAAATCGGTGAATGAACAAGGCAATTTCAGGGCATTACCAGAGCTGTAAAGACAAGAAAACGGCGAGAAGTGACTGGAAACGGTGGAAGCACTTTAAATGGTGTGGTCAGGGAAGGTCTCTGCAGAAGTGACATTTGAGCTGACACCCAAAAGATGGAAAAGGCTGGTAAAGGGCTTTCCATACAGCAGTATTGTAGTTATGTTACTACAGTTCATTGAATGTTTGCAATTATTGTAAAATCCACATTCAGCAACTCACCAAAAACTAGCATGTACAATATGCACTGGATTGGGTTAATCTAGCCCTAATAACAAGTCTACAACGATCCCCATTTTCATGTTAAGGAAAGTAAGGATCAGAGAGGTTAAGTAACTTGTCAAAGATCATCTGCTCTAATAAGGAGTCCACATTACTCCAAAGCCTGTGCCAGTTAGACTCAATGATTTATTGTCTGCAAATTAAATATCGGGAAAAGGAGTAATTACAACTCCTTCCTCTCAGGTCAGGGTTAGCCCAGGCTACTGGGCAGCAGAAGTTTCAGGAGCATGGGGAGGTAATAATAATTGTATCCAACAGTGATGCCTCTATTAAGTGCAGAATAGCATGTTAAGCACTGGGTCTGTTTTGCCTCATTTAATTCTCAGAACAGCTGCAAGGAAGGTACTATTATTATCCCATAGCAGGTGGTGTTGTGTAGATCTTCCTGTTAAGGATTATGTATCCCCACCTGTTGCTAGATGACTGCAGTGCACCCTGTAAGAGTGTCCTTTCCAGCCTTACTGATGGATGGATCGTGTGACTTCCTTTGGCCAATGGAATGTGAGCAGAAGTGCCTTTTGACACATTGAGCAAAAGTATTAAGAGCCATTATATGTTTCCACTAGCTTTCGTGAGCTTTTTTTCCACTTTCATGAGAATAGCCTGTCTCAGATGGGGCTGCTTCCTCCCTCCTTCTGGGTCCTCGGAAGGAAAAAAAGATGTGAAGCATCCCCCATTTAGAGTCATATAAGGTCACAATAAACCTTTGCTTTTAGATGCTACTGAGATCTGGATTATTTATTACACGTCACCTAATGCAATCTGATTGATATGTACACCCATTTTACGGATGAAGGCTTTGAGCTTCAGGGAGCTTTAGTTACTTGCCACAAGGAGTAAGTTGTATCTCTGGGATTCAAACCTAGGTCAGTGTGACTCCAGAAACAATGGTCTTAACTATTGAAGGGGTGAGGATGAGAGGTGAAGTAATGAATGCATGATAATGTCCAGTGAATTGAAATAGCATGGTAAGAGGCAGAAGTCAGATGACCTGAGTTTTTATTTGGCTGTCAATTAGTTGCAAATGAGTTCATCTCTGTGACTCTCAATTTTATCAGGAAAAAAAAAGACTGTGATGAAGTAGAGTATACCTTCGTTCTGATTGTGGCTCTCTAGTTTCTAGCTGTGCAAACCTGAGCAAACCACTCCACTCACCAGGATTCATTTATGAAATGAAGATATCGAACTAGAATTAGGGATCACACATTTGCAACTTCAATTAATTGTTTTTGTTTTGGCCATAGCACGATGTTTAATTTAAAAACAGAAAACAAAAATTCACTCAAAGTGTGTTGACAAGAGTGGAGAAATAGGCATTCCTACATATTATTGGTAGAAATGTAAACTGATACAACCTCTAAGAAGGCAATTCCACTTTTAGGGAATTATCCTACAGAGACACTGACAATATGCAAAATGACATATATAATATACAAAGTTATCGATCACAGAGTTGCTTATTAATAGCATACATTGGAAACAAGTTAAATGTTCATTGATTTGAAAATCTTGGTATATTCATCCAACAGAATACTATAAACTGCTTAAAAAAAAAAAACCAGCCCTGTCTGGTGTGGCTCAGCGGATTGAGCTTCGGCCTGTGAACCGAAAGGCTGCCAGTTTGATTCCCAGTCAGGGCACATGCCTGGGTTGTGGGCCAGACCCCCAGTTGAGGGTGTGTGAGAGGCAATCGATCGCTGTATCTCTTGCATATCGCCCTCTCTTTCTCTCTCCCTTCCCCTCTCTCTAAAAATGAATAAATAAAATCTTAAAAAAGAAAACAGAAGGTCTCATGTAGGAATATGAAAAGAGCTCTACAGCCTCAACAATATATGTTTAGTGAAAAAAAAAAACAAAAAAGTGGTGTTGATAATACGCTATCATTCGTATACAAGTATCTTTTATGGGTAGGGTGTCTTTCTCATGCGACACTTTCTTGCAGAAGAACTTGGCTGGGTGGCGGAAGTGAGAGGGAGCTTTGCTCTTCAATGGATCCTATTTTGCACACGTCCCTTGAACTCTGTAGCAAGAGAATCTACTATTTTTTTAAATAAGTAAAACAACATTTTAAAAAACTTTGAACACTCTAGGAGGCCGAATGCATCCCCAGGTCTTCACAGCCCTGCCTCTCAGTTGCCCGAGGCCCCTCCTCTCTGTCACCTGCCCAGGCCCTGCAGGCATCCCCTAGGGATCTTGTGATTCTCCTGAGAAAATTCCTGTGTTCCTTCAGCTCCTGGTTCTGTGAGTCTGCTTCCTTACCGAACAGATCTGAAGAATGAAATCGTGAGCCTCTTTGTGCATTCTTCTCTTCCAGCAGCAGGAGGCACTGAGTACTTAAAAGTACGTGTGTGCCTGTATATTATAACTGGGTTGACCGGTGAAACCAGCATTGCTGTGTTCTTCTGTTTCTAGAGCACAGATTGTAATTTTCCCATGATGCATGGGCACTCCATATTCCTGTACCTGTTGGGAAGTTCCTTCAGATGCATCAGGTCAATTCTAGTGTTTTCCGTGTTGTCTGGAAAGCTAAGTTGCTTGCAGAGATAAAATCTCTTTGCCACTGAGCCCCTGATGAAACTCTCTAGGACCCCTGTCCACCCCACACCCTCAGGTTGCCTTTGCCTTTGTTAAGAGCCTCCAACCAACACATGACCCCACGTTGGCAGCTAGGCTGGGTGGAGAAAAGGCTTGGTGTTGTCCTGGAAACAGCCCAGGCTGGGTATCAGCAAACAGCAGATTGTGCCTTGCTTGGGCTTCAGGGACAGCTTCCTTTCTCTCTCAGGACCTCTGTCTCCCTGTCTGTTCAATGGGTGATTTTTAAGGTGGTGGCGAATGATTGTTATGCTACAGAATTCTTTCTTTAAAGGAAATCTGTCCACACCCTATGTATAAAATAGATCACAGTGGAGCGGCCCTGATGGAAGAGCGTGGATGAAGAGGGTGGGGACAGGGAGCGTGCAGAGCCACCCAACTGGTCCCCACCCCCAACCAAGAAGCTACTGAGACATCTCAGCAGAACCCCAGGGAGTTTAAAATGCCTTTGCACTCAGTATCAGTGTTCTTTAAGAGTCTCTTCCAAGGCCCTGGCCAGGGAGCTCAGTTGGTTACAGTGTTGTCCTGATATGCCAAGGTTGAAGGTTTGACCTTTGGTCAGGGTACATACAGGAAGCAACCAATGAATGCATAAATAAGTGGAACAACAAATGGATGTATTTCTCTCTCCTTTCCCCTCTCTCTAACATCAATTTAAAAAAACAACTTGAGTCATCAGCACATAAAACTGAAAACCATGTGACTGGATGAGTCAGCCAGAGAATAAATGGGGACAGAGATAATAAAAACCAGGACTGAGGTATTCCGGAAGCCACCTGAAGAAAGTATATAAAAGAAGAGGAAGTGAACGACTGCATTACATTCTGTGAAAGGGCACGATTTCATATATATGAAATGTCCAGAACAGGTAAATCCCTGGAGACAAAGAGCAGATGGGTGGTTGCAGGGATTAGGGGGAGTAGGGAACAGGCAGTGACTGCTGGGTACAGGACTTTCTTTGGGGCGATGAAACTGTCTCAGAACTTGATAGAAGTGGTGGTTGCAGAACGTTGCGAAGGGACTAAACGCCACTGGATTGTACTTTTAAATGATTGATATTATGCTATGTGTATTTCACCCGAATAAAAAAAATTCCGTGAGAGATCAAGCATGCTGAGCTTGAGAAATGACTGGTGGATTAGTAGGGTTGAGGTCGTTGGCGGTCTGGACCAGAAATGTTTTGGGGAGCGTAGGGCAAACATCTAAAGGGGGTAAATCCAGGGAGGACTGGCCATGTGAGGGCGGACAGGAGGCTGCAGTTCTCACAGGAGACTCCTGCCTCGCCACCCAGCAGCACCAAAGGTGCTTTTTTCCTTTCTTCTGTCAGCTTGATTTGTTGAGTCAGGGCTCACTTGGCTGAAGCAGATCGCGTGTACTTTTTATACTTTCTTGCCAGCTACTTTGTGCACTGAAATGGATGGTTTTGTCCAGCTTTACAATTTTTGCCAATTTTGTGGGTGTCTAGTGGTATCTCCTTGTGGTTTTTAATATGTAAACATATATATGTACATCTAGATATGTACGTATATAAATATCTTATAAGTATGTCAAATGGATATGTACATATAAAATACACTTAAATATATTTTTCTTGTATTTTTAAGTTTTTTTCATTTTTAAAAAGATTTTACTTATTTATTTTTAGAGAGAGGTTAAGGTAAGGGAGGGAGAAAGAGAGGGAGAGAAACATCAACGTGTGAGAAATACATCAAACTGTTGCCTCTCGCACATCCCCAGCTGGGGATCTGGCCCGCAACCCAGGCATGTGCCCTAACTAGGATTTGAACCAGAAACCTTTCAGTTCACAGGCCAGCACTCAATGCACTGAGTCGTACCAGCCAGGGCTTTAAGGTATTTTAATATAGGAAGGGCTCAGGGTATATTCAGGAAATCCACAGATTTCTTGGAAACAAATTTTTCGGAAACAACTTTCTCCTGCATTTTTAAAACTATTTTTGTAGTCCTGGCTGGTGTAGCTCAGTGGATTGAGCACGGGCCTGTGAACCAAAGGATCGCAGTTCGATTCCCAGTCAGGGCACATGCCTGGGTTGCGGGCCAGTTCCCAGCATGGGGACACACGAGAGGCAACCATACATTGACATTTCTCTCCCTCTCTCCTTCCATTCCCCTCAAAAGATAAATAAATAAAATCTTTAAAAAAAACAAACTATTTTTGCAGAGAAACATAACATGTATGGAGGAAAGTACAAAATGCAAAGTATATCTGTGTGCATGCGTGACGTTGCCGGGGCCTCAGGCCCTGGGTGTCCTTTCCTGCACAACCCTCTTCTCTCTTGAAGGTAACAACAGTGCCGATTCTTCTGGGGATAGGGTCCCTATTTTTATACAGCTCTCTCCCCTAACTTAGAAACACACACACACACACAAATGCACGCATGTGAAAACCGGCGACGTCTGAGTAATGCCTGCAGTCTAGATGATAACGTTGTGGCAATGCCAGGCTCCAGGGTTTGATGTCGTACTGTAGTTATGTAAGATGCTGCCATGGCTGGGGGTGGGGGTGGCGCTGGGTGAAGGATACACTGGACATCTTTTTTTTTGCAATTTCCTGTGAGTCTATAACTACTTAAAAGTTTTAAAAAAATGAAAAAGTGGTCTTATCTTTTAGAAGCATATGGTGAAATATTCATGGATGATGTATTAGTTCTCCATTAGTGCACAACAATCTGTCAAAGCCTAATGGTTTAACCAACAGTAAACATTTATAATCTTCCACAGTTTCTGTGGATCAGGAGAATGGCTACCACAATCTTCCCTCTGGTCCCCGATGACTCAGTGCTTTCGCCATAAAAAACACACCCACCTCCTCCCAAGGTCCTCAAAAAACTCATTGTATTGCAGCATCAGCTCGAAGTCCAGAATCTCACTTTTTGAAAATCATATTCGAGTTCCCCCAAGCACAGTCATTCTTCATTTGAAGAACTGTTAGGTCGGATAGACAGTAAACCGAGGCAGGGAGGAGGAGAGAGACAAGTCTCACCTGCTAACTCAGCAGTCCTCAGCCTGGTCCAATAATATTGCCAGGTGCTCCAACATCACAAGAAACACTGTGCTACCATGGAGGAGGGCAGTCCTTAAAACTTTACATGCGACTCCCACTATCTGGGGAAGAAAGCCTCTGAAACAGTGTACTCATCCCAAGGCCTGGAAGAGGAAAGAGCCCATACAACACCTTTGGTTAATTGCCTATCTCTGGCCATTGTCTGTTTTACCAAGGAGTCGCTAGTGCTTACAGAAAGAGCCCATAAACAACTGAGGGTAACTGGCTCAACTTCAATTCACTGCCTCCTGTCACGTTACCTGTTTTATGACAACATGAAACAAGGTCATCTGGAGCAAGGTAAGAATTCCGGTTAACAGATCCCCCGCACATACTGTGTTTGAGGAGTCATGTCCTCCTGGGGGCAGCTGGCACCGCCTTCCCCCAGCAATCAATATGGGACTTCTTCATCTCATCCCACAACATTGTAAGTCCCCAAGACACAGGACTTGATGCTTTCGGCCGCCCTTGCTCTTGCCACCCTGGCTCTTGCCTTTCTCCCCCACCTTGGCAAGGCCCGTTCTCTTCCACGATGACATGTATCACCAATAAACCCTGTTTGCGCACTAACAGACTTGCTGATCTATAATCCTTTACCGTGTTGGCAAGAAGAACCGAGTTTCTCCCAGAACAGAACTATGAACTAAAAAGACAAATTAGTTACCCATAGGAGACACACAGTGGTCCCTGCCATGGATTCTGAAACCCGGCAGGGCCGTGTTCTTAGTTCCCTGCTTTGGGCTCAAGGCCTTGAGAAGGTTCTCTGTGGTTCTTGGTTTCACCTTCTGAGTCATGTTTCCTTTTCCATGAGAGACAGCCTGTCCTTACTACTGGGTAGTTCCCTTAGACTACTTTCTGTCTATAAAAATTGGGGATCCAAAGATCTCTTAATTCGTACTATCAGTCCAAACTGGTGGTGTTTCTGCTAATACAATAAAACTTTGTGGGTCTTTCTAAAAAAAAAAAAAAAAAAATCTTTGTGGACCTTTAACAGCTCTCATCAGAATTTATTTTATTAGATCAACACCCCCAAATCTCTTTGCAATAAGTTTCTCTTTACTTAGCTTTTATCTGAGAGTGCCTAAAAACAGTGGTCTTAAAAATCTTAGAAGCCCTACTGTTTGAGCCGTTATCTAAGGCATGACCTTAGGTCTTTCTAATGTGTTAACAAAGGATTTTACAGTTCACCCTTGGTTTACTCTCTTAAACTGTTTTACTGTGCTCACTTCAGCAGTGGCATGTACACCAAATTGTGTTTTTCTAACTTGTTCTCTACTATTTTTTCCCAAAGGCATTTTTAAATTTTAGCATTGTTTGCTATCTACAGAGTCTAGGAATTTTCAAATCTGGCAAATTCTGACAACTCTAGAGTTATCTTTTCAGCTTAATCTCTTTCCTCTTGCATTTTACCTTAGGCTGCAAGCAGCAGCCAGGTGACACATTCTGCCTTAAAAAAAAAAATCCTCTTAGGACACCCAGTTAATTAGTTAGATTTTCTCCCCTCCAGGTCACCATGGTTGACAGTGCGGTAAAACTTTCTCCCATTAAATATTAAAGAACTTCCTGTTTCTGATGATATTTTCATTTTCCTTTCAACTTTCATGGTCCGCCTCCCCAATGACCTGGGGGCCCTCCAGGCCTTCCTTAACACACTGCTCCGAGTCCTTCCCGTTCCTGGAGTCCTTCCCGTTCCTGGAGTCCTTCCCGTTCCTGCGTCCTGGCTCGCTGGCTCTCCCTCCCAGGAGCATACCTGCACCTTTCTCTTTCTCTTCGCAAATGCGTTGCCTTGGTCTTTCTCCTAAGCTCCGAGGGCTGGCCCTTCTCCTGCCTCTGTAACTTGTTTCCAGCCTACACAGCCCAACTGGCTAACTTCTACCACCTCTCTAACTTTCTAAATAAACTTTCTTTTATCATTTGAAAGAAACAAAGACCTTCCAGTTTCCACCTCTGCCTGATCTCCCAGTTTTAGGTCTCTGTTAGGGCATCATCCCATGCCCAGGTACCAGTCTCAGCCTTAGTTATCTATAGCGGCATGATAAATTGTCCCAAAACTCCATGGCTTCAACAGTGTTATGCTCATACAGTATCTCCCACAGGGGTTTGGGGGAGCAGTTTGCCTTGGCAGTTCTGGTCCAGTTTCCTTCAGGAGGGCCTCTGATGAGCTGTAGCCATCTGGAACCTTTTCTTTTGTTCCTTTTTTTTTTTTTTTTTTTTTTTTGCTGGTTGTTTGTCGTTTGTTTTCCACTTGGTGCAAGGCACACTGTGATGGGTGTCAGGAAGGCTTGGGTAGTAAAAAGCAGGGCTCTTTCAACTTCCTTTTGATGTTTTACTGTTTTGATATCAAAGAACCCAACTGCTTCTGCTTGCTGCAGCCCGCCTAGTCTGCGGGGTGGGGTGAGGAGGCGGGAGCGGGTCGAGGACAGCCTGGCCTTCTGGAAGTCTGGTGGATGGTGGTGGCCACTCAGGCTACTACCTTGTGGCTGCCTGGGCCAGGGATGGGTGGTCTTGCCGCATGAGGCCTGGGGAGATTCTGGGTGATCTGGGGACTCCAACACTGTGGCCACCAGCAGGAAGGTGGACCTCTTGGAGAAGAAGCAGCTTGCCCGTCAGTGACCAGTCAGCCGTGGGGAAACCAGGGTGGTGGGGACGGCTTCCCCAGGGCTCTCGGCACTTTAACGGAACCTGTTCCTGGAAGTGGAACCCAAACGACGACGAGGGGAGCAGCTGACGGTGGCCCCAAGCTGAGCCGCTGGAAGGATGGCTGCCATGATCTTGCTTGTGGGCAGATGGAAACCAGCAGTAGGGGAGGCGCGTAGGGAGCCCGGCGCTGGGCTACGGAGGCTGCGGGAGGCCGCTCCACGGTAGGGATCTAAAATCGTGACTGGGGCTGAAGGGTCTACCTCTTACATGATGGCAAGTCGGTGCTGTCTATTGGTGGGAGGCTCCAGTTCCTCTCCACGTGGGCTCCTCAACAAGGATATATTGGTGTCCTCAAAGACTGGCAGCCGGCTTCCCCCACCAGGGCTGGGACTAGTGGGAGCCCAGTGAGTCACCTACAGGGCAAAACTGAGGGAGGCACTCTCGCCCAGGGTTGTACAAGCACAGGGTCAGCACCTGAGATTAAATGCCTCCCTAAATTTTGTGTGGTAGGTGCCTTGCTTACCTCGGCCTAAGTCTCAGCCTGGTCCCCCACATGAAGCAACCCAAGAGACTGATGGGGAAGCCACAGTATCTTCCACGGCTCAGCCTCAGAAGTCAGAAACCACTACTTCCACCATCTTTAAAAGGCTACACACAGCAGCCCCCATTCAGTGTGGGAGAACACACGAGGTCATGAGTAAGTACCACAAGGTGGGGATCACTGGGGATCATCTTGAGGGCTGAGTCCCACGGATGAGATTCAGTGATGTCTGGGATTGGCTCTAAAATAATCTGGAGCGACAGGACTTTGTGAGAGTACAAATCGAACAAGACCGACCACCACTTAGGGTCGATCGGTACACGGAGGTCCATCACGCCATGCTGTCTATGCTAGCTAGAGAATGTTTGAAGTTTCCCACAATAAAAAGTTAAAAGAGATGAACAAAAGACTACGGGACAAGGTAGCAGCTTTCCTGCTCAGCCAGGGGAGCAACTGCTGCTCCCAAGACCAAGGTCACCTGGTTCACTGAGTCTCACAGTGTTTGATAACCACTTGCCCAGTCGGTCGTGCTAGCTGAGAACTAACATAATCTTTTGAAAAGATTTTAAACATTTTAGAGAGGGGGGAAGGGAGGGAGAAAGAGGGAGAGAAACGTCTGTGTGTGATAGAAACATTGATCAGCTGCACGCCCCCATCTGGAGACCAGCCGGTGGCCCAGGCATGTGCCCTGATGGTGAATCGAACAGGTGACCTTTCAGTCCACAGGCTGGCACTCAACTCACTGAGTCACACCAGTCAGGGCTCACATAGTAATTTTTGTAAAAGTGATCTGAATGGAAAAAAGTTGCAGAAGTGTCTGTATGGAATAATAACATTTATTTAAAAAATTTCAAGCTGCAAAACAATATTATGTCATTAAGATACTTTTAGAGCAGTTTTAGGATTGCAGCACAAACAAGAGGAAGGTACAGAGGTTTCCCTTGTACTTCCTGTCCCCACACGTTAGCCTCCCCCGTTGTCAATACCACGCACCAGAACAGAACTTCTTTTTTTAAACCAAGGATGAACCTACACTGAAGCATCATAATCACCCAAAGTCCATAGTTTACCTAGGGCTCGCTGTTGGTGTTGTACATTCTACGAGTTTAGGCAAAAGTGTAATGGCACACACCCATCATTACAATGTCACACTGAGTATTTTTACTGCCCCAAAATCCTCTGTACCCTGCTATTCACCCCCTGACCCCACTCCCCCGCCAGCAACCACTGGTTGGTTTTTTTGCTGTCTCCATAGTTTTGCCTTTTCCAGAATGTCATATAGTTGGAATCCTACAGTATCCAGCCTTTTCAGATTGGCTCCTTTCACGTAGTAGTGAGCGACAATGTTCTCCACTCTTTTCACTGTATTACTTAACTTTTAAAGATGTATAATTGCATATTGAGAGTACAAAAATTTATAGTAATAATAAACATTAATTTATAATAGCAGTTACTTCTGAGTGGAAGGTGAGGGACAGAGGAGGCTTCATATGCAAGTTTTTAAGGGTCAGAAACAAATATGGTAAAGCTGGACGGCAGGTATATGGGAATTTGTTATTCTATAGTCTTATGGTTGAAGTATTTCATAATAGCAAAGTAAATGATACCTAAAAAAGCCAGAATACCCACTGCTATTCACCATCGTACTAAAAGTCTCAGCCAATGTGATAAAACAAACAAAAAATAAATAAAACATTTAAAAAAGATTTTACTTATTTATTTTTAGATAGAGGAAAGGAGGAAGAAAGAGAGGGAGAGAGACATCAGCGTATGGTGGCCTCTTGCACGCCCCCAACAGGGAACCTGGCCCGCAACCCAGGCATGTGCCCTGACTGGGAATTGAACCAGTGACCTTTCAGTTTGCAGGCTGGCACTCAATCCACTGAGCCACACCAGCCAGGGCGAAATAAAACATTTTAAATTTTGGCAAATGATCTGAGCACTGCCACAGTGCCTGAAACAAGAGATCTTTTAGGGGACGTGGGTAAAGGATTGTTTTTTTAAACAGCATAAGAGCATTTGTTCAAGGGTAGAAATAGCATGAAGACACCAGAGCTTCTTCCCTGAACGAAATAAGGGGAGATAAAAGGCTCTGAAAGGTTGTTAGCATAAAACATCCCTAAGATGACTGGTATTGGATTTATTCATATACTCTGCATAATTTTTCATTGACTCATGGCCTGTCCACTCACTTATGAAGGCATGTAGGTGTTTGGGAGCCTTTTATAGAATATAGTGCTTCCTTAGCAATTTACTACTTCCTGTTTTGAGTTTTAAAAAATATTTCCTCAGCACTTTAAACCAAGTGCTTTGTTGTAGAGAAAGAATGAAAAAGAGGAACTCTTTTTCTCATGTTAACTGTTTTTACTTTTGAACGTACATTACTATCTGCGTGTTTTGCTGAACATCACAAGCCAGCCTCACTGCAATTCAGCCGTGGTTTGGGGAAGCCACGGGTTCCAGGACCTCAGCCAAAGATGACAGTGGCTTTCGCCAGCATCTTTTCATGCTCACTGGGGCTGAAGGTAGATGTGACAAAAGGTAATATCGATAGTATTTCTTTGGTTTACTGAACCACAAAACCGAAAAAAGAAGTTTTATTCAGGAGAGAAAGTATAAGAAAATGAAACAAGGTGATACTAGGAACTTGATTCAACAAGTGATTTTTCAAGGCGTGAGCTGAGGTCAGCTCAGACTCAGCCCAAAGTGTGAGGGCTGTGTCTGGGCTGTAGCAACATCTAGAGACACGTGGGCGGGAAATCAGATGAGCCATGTTCAAGTTCTGCTTGGTGGCTAACTTGCTGTGTGATTCACAAGTCATGTTTCCTTCAGCATCTCAATTTCTGTATTTGTAAAACCAGGGTCCTTGGTTGTATCATCTCCAAAGTTATTCCAGTTCTAAACTTCCACATCCGAAAGTCAAAAAGGGACTTCGTTACATCTGGAAAGAAGGTTACCAGAAGTTGAAACCAGAGGGCTGTCTGGTCCAGTCTCATGCATTCATTTGGTAGTCAGCCAACATTTGCTAAGCGCTTCGTCTTCTGAGGGACTGGAGAGACACGCAGTGGGTGGCTGTTCATGGGCTAAGCAGTGGTTACTGAGCAGGATGTGATGAGGGCACCAGATCTGTGGAGAATGTTCGGTGGGGCTCCATCCAGTATCTTCCTCAGCTAGGTACTGGATAAAGCCCTTTTCCTGAAGTTAATTCTTCAGGCAGGGGACTGTCTTGAAGCCTTTAGCTTGAGCTCTAGGGGAAACCTAGTTTTAAAGACAGGGAAGTGGGGAAGAACCTTCGATTGCTCAGGTCCAGCCGGAGGGTTAACTGGTGGTTATGGCTCTTGGTTACCTCCTTCAACAACGGATAAATCAAATGTGGTATATCCTTACAATGAAATATTACTGAGCCATACAAAAGAAGTACTGATACATGCCACAACATGGATACCTCTAAAACATGCTAAATGAAAGGAGCCAGACACAAAAGGGCCCATGACGCATGGTTACATTATACGAAATGTGCACGAAAGGCAAACCTACAGCGATGGAAACTGTGTATGTGGTTGCCTGCACCTGATGGGTGGGAACAGGGAGAGATTGCAAAAGGGTGTAAGAGCTCTTCTGGGGTTGTTGGAAATGTTCTAAAATTAGATTGTGGGGATGGTTGCTCGACTCTGTACATTGGCTACAAATCACTGAATTGTATACTTACAATGAATGAATTGTATGACATATAGGTTGTATCTCAATAAAGCTGTTTTTAAAAACGGGAAAGACAGAACCACTGCACAGCACTTAGCTGAAGGGAAGTTGCCAGCCCCTTTCCTTAACAAGGCCTGTCTTTTATTCTGAGGTTATTTATTTCCTACTTTTTTTTTTTTTCAGTTAATATGTCCTTTTCTTCTGGAAATCAAATGATAGGAAATGGCAGTGATGGTAGTTTTTTTCTTCCTTTATCATTCTTCTCTGGAGAGTAAAAAGTAAACATCCTGTGTGGGTTCTCGCAAGTTTGTGAAAACCGTACTGATCTGTGAAGTCCAAGGGTATGGGAAGCCGCAGACTGGCTGACCCGTTCAACTGGGAAGTCTTAAGGATCCCTGAGTTCAACCCTCTCATTTTCAAGACGAGAAAAAGTGGAGGTTGTGGGTAGTTCATTCTGTTTCCATCCTCACTGCTGCCTCCAAGGTGCCTTCTGACTCCAGGAATGGAGAACTTGATCCATCTACCTATGGGTGCACATTAAGGTATGACATGCTGGGCAGGTCAAAGTGCTAAGAGGCTTCACTCAGGACACAGTGCCAGGAGAAATGCATGGTTCCCCTGAGCTGCGCGAAACTGGACAAGTCACCCCGCGTTGACCGACCCTTCACATGACAGTTGGCATCTGCCAACTGACGAAGAAGTGCTTACTGGCCCGAGGAGATGTTGACTGTGCGGTGACTAAGGGTCTTCTCCCAGACTCAGCAGTGGGACATGTGACTTGTGGTCCTGGGGCTGGACTCCAGCGTCACATTCTCGGTTTTACTCTTGCTGCTAAATATATACCATGTTAAAATGCCCAAAAGTCAAGGCACTTGGGGAATGCAAAGTTTAGTCAGTCATTTCTGTCTTTACTTATTTATATCCAATCTTGTTCCAGAAAGGATTGAAAGCAGCTTTTGAGTTAAAAGGGAGAATGATAATAAAGTTATATAAATATGGAAGTCCTGTTCTGACCCAAAACCCATGTTTTTTTTAATTTAAAGTGTCAATAGAAACCATTCAACTAAAATTTTTATACTTCTTGGTTCTATAGTACAAAGTACTGAAAAACAACTTTACTGAGCTATAATTCACGTAACAAAAAATTCACTGTTTTAAAGTGTACAGTTCAGTGGTTTTTGGTATCTACACAGTTGTGCACCCATCACCACTATCTAATTTTAGGGTGCTTTCATCACCCCTCAGAAGAAACTCTCTGCCTGTTAGCGGTCGCTCTCCATTCTGTCTCAGTGCCTGGCAACCAGTAACCCACTTTCCTATGGGTTTGCCAACTGGACATTTCACGTAAATGGAATGATACAAATATGACCTTCGTAATAATTCCTTTCACTCACCATAATGTTTTCAAGGTTCATTGATATTGAGTGAAGCACTTTTTTAAAATATAAAGGAATCAAGAGAATGTAAAGATAAGCCACAGATTAGGAAAAAATGTTTGCAAAAATGCACTGACTGGTGTGGTTCAGTGGACTGAGTGCCGGACTGTGAAGCATCGCTGGTTCGATTCCCAGTCAGGGCACATGCCTGGGTTGCGGGCCAGGTCCCCATTAAGTGGGTGTGTGAGAGGCAACCACACATTGATGTTTCTCTCCTTCTCTTTCTCCCTCTCCCTCACTCTCTAAAAATAAATAAATAAATAAATAACAAACATTTGCAAAAGACAGATCTGATAAAAAGACTATTATCCACCCCAATAAATTTAATAAAAGCTGTAAATATGTATGTTCCCTTGAAAAATCTCTTCTAATTAAATAAAATTAAAGGGAAAAAATACTATCATCCTAAAAATACAAAGAACTCTTAAAACTCAAAAATAATAAAGTGAGTCCTGACCGGTGTGGTTCAGTTGGTTGGGTGTTGTCCTGAGAACCGAAATGTCGCTGAGTTGATTCCCGGTCAGGGCACATGCCTGGGTTGCGGGCCAGGCCCCTGGTTGAGGGGGCATACAAAAGGCAACAAATTGATGTTTCTCTCTTACATTGATGTTTCTCTTCCTCTCTTTCTGCCTCCCTTTCCCTATCTCTAAAAATAAATAAATAAGATCTTTAAAAAAATAATAAAGTGAATAACCCAATTAAAAAATGGGTAAAAGACCTGAACAGACACCTCATCAAATAAGATATAGAGCCCTGCCCAGGTGGCTCAGTTGGTTGGAGCATTGTCCCACACACCAAAAGGCTGTGGGTTCAATTCCAGGTCAGGGCCCATAACTAGGTTGCAGGTTCGATCCCCAGTTGGGGTGTGTATGAGAGGCAACTGATTGATTTCTGTCTCATATCAATGTTTCTCTCTCTCTCTTCCTCACTCTCTAAAATCAATAAACATATTCTCAGATGAGGATAAAAAAAGAAGGTATAGACTTCTGGCTAAGATGGAGGCATAGGTGGACACACTGTGCCTCCTCTCACAACCAAAATTAAGGACAACAAATATTTAGAAACAAGGAAACAACAGAACTGATAGAAAATTGAACTGTACAGAAGTCCAACAACCATCCATCCAGACCGGTAAGAGGGCAGAGTTGCGGCAAGAAAAAGTGGAGGTGCGGACCCGGGAATGCAGACAGCAGCAGCTGGCAGTTCCCAGGTGCACAGGCGGTGGTTAGTAGACCCCAGGCATGGGGTGGCAATGGTGCAGACCCAGTGAGGCCACACAAGGTGGCTGGCTGACCAGGTGGTCCCGCATTCGTGCACAGATAATCCAGGCCAAGGGGAAGTGGCAGAAGGGACTGCAATCCAAGAGAGCGGGGAGCAAGCGCCATTGTTCCCTCTCGGACCCCACCCCCACATACAGCATCACAACTCAGCGACTGGACTGCTCAGCCCTGGGGAACACCTAAGGCTCCACCCCTCACTACGTAACAGCCTCCACCAGACCAAAAAACAAACAAACGAACAAAAAAAACAAAACACCAAAAATGGCTCAAAACACCAAAAATGGCTCAAACCGGAGAACAAATTAAAGCCCCACAACCAATTCCTCTAAGCTATGAGGAAATAGCCAACCTGTCAGATGCACAGTTCAAAGCCCTGGTGATCAGGATGCTCAGAGAATTGGTTGATTTTGCTCACAAATTAGATGAAAAAATGCAGGCTACAATACGTGAAATGAAGGAAGATGCATGGGGAACCAATAGAGATGGGAGGAAAACTGGGACTCAGATCAATGGAGTGGACCAGAAGGAAGAAACACACAACCAAACAGAAAACAAGGAAGAAACAAGAATTCAAAAGAACGAGGAGAGGCTTAGGAACCTCTGGGACACCTTTAAACGTCTCAACATCTGAATTATAGGGGTCCCAGAAGGGGAAGAAGAAGAGCAACAAGTGGAAAACTTATTTGAACAAATAATAAAGGAGAACTTCCCCAATCTGGCAAAGGAAATAGACTTCCAGGAAGCTCAGAGAGTCCCAAAGAAGTTGGACACAAGGAGGAACACACCAAGACACATCATAATTACATTAGCCAAGATTCAAATGAAGGAGATAATTCTAGAAGCAGCAAGGGATAAGGGGACAGTCACCTACAAAGGAGTTCCCATCAGATTGTCAGCAGATTTCTCCAAAGAGACCTTGCAGGCAAGAAGGGGCTGGAAAGAAGTATTTGAAGTCTTGAAAGGCAAGGAAGGACCTACATCCAAAATTGCTCTATCCAGCAAAGCTGTCATTTAGAATGGAAGGGCAGAAAAAGTGCTTCTCAGATAAGGTCAAGTTAAAGGAGTTCATCATCACCAAGCCCTTATTATATGAAGTGTTAAAGGGACTTATCTAAGAAAAAGAAGATAAAAAATAGGATAGTAAAAAGACAGCAAACTCACAGCTATTAACAACCACACCTAAAACAAAAGCAAACTAAGCAAACCACTAGAACAGGAAGAGAACCACAGAAATGGAGATTACATGGAGGGTCAGCAACAGGGGAGTGGGAGGAGGAGAGAGGGGGAAAAGGTACAGAGAATAAGTAGCATAGAGGGTGGGTAGAAAATAGACAGGGAGAAGGCAAGAATAGTGTGGGAAATGTAGAAGCTAAAGAACTTATGACACATGGACATGAACTAAAGGGGGGAATGTGGGTGGGAGGTGGTGTGCAGGGTGGAGGGGAATGATGGGGGAGAAATGGGACAACTGTAATAGCATAATCAATAAAATGTATTTAAAAAAATAAGTTAAAAAAAAGAAGGTATAGAGATGGCACTAAACATAAGATGTCCAACATCATATGTCAATAGGTAAATGCAAATTAAAATGAGATACACACCTGTTTGAATGGCCAAAATCCCAAACCCTGAGGGCACCAAATGCTAGTAAGGATGTAGACTAAGAACTCTCATTCATTGCTGAAGAGAATGAGAAATGGTATAGGTACAATTGCTTTATAGGATAGTTTGGCAGTTTGTTACAAAACTAAATACACTCTTACCATATGATCCAGCAATTGCGCTCCAGTGGTGTTCCCCCAAGGGAGTTGAAAACTCTGACCATACACAATCTGCGCGTGGATGTTTCCAGCAGCTTTACTCACAATTGCCAAAACTCGGAAACAACCAAGATGTCCTTCAGTAGATGGACAGATAAATAAACTGCAGTACATCCAGGCAGTGGAATATTACTCAGGGCTAAAAAGATATGAACTACCAAGCCATGAAAAGACATGGGAGAAACGTAAATGCATATCGCTAAGGGAAAGAAGCCAATCTGAAAAGGCTACATACTGCAGGATTCCAATGACATGACTTTCCGGAAAAGGCTAAACTATGGAGACAGTAAAAAGACCAGTGGTTGCCAGGGGCCAGGCCCGGGAGGGAGGGATGACTAGGTGGAGCGCAGAGGACTTTTTAGGGCAGGGAAACTACTCTGTATGATACTTGATGATGGAATCATGCCATTAGGCCTTTGTCCAAACCCAGAGAATGCACACCACTGGGAGTGAGCCCCAATGTAAACTCTGGCCCTTGGGTGAGGTGATGTGTCCACGTAGGTTCATTGATTATAATAAAGGCACTACCGTGGTGTCAGACGTCGGGAGCCAGGAGGCTGTGTGCATGTGGGTTGCAGTATGTGTGTGGGGGGGGCGGTGGCTGGGGTGCATGGGAAGTCTTTGTACTTCCTGCACCATTTGGCTGTGAACCTAAAATTGATCTAGAAAAAAAAGCAAATGAACAGAGTAGTAGAACCAAAGACTATTACATATACCTGAACTGAGTATCACGCACAATCTGTGGTGATTCCAGTGTGGAGGGTGGTCTTGCTGCTCTGCCCAGGTCCCCTTTCCGGGGACTGAGGCTGTGTTGGCCGCTAGTTGCTCACTCCGCACCCTTCTCAGGTTGGTCCCCACTGTGCCCTTGGCTATGAGAAGCTCTCCCCAGCCAGGAGATGCCTGGGAGCTTGCATTCTCCTTAATGGCCAGTGATTGATGAACGTGGGCACGTAACAGCTCAGCCCTTTTGTCCCTGGGTGGAACAACCTTTCCGGTACAAGCCCTGCTCTGAGGCTCCTCCTGTTGGGCTCAGGCTGAGGCCCACCTCTTCCTGAACCCACATCTCTGCGGAGCTTCTTTGTTTGCTCTATTCCTTACCCCCACTCCCCTTCTCGGTGTCTCTCGAGAACAGCCCTCTACAACTCACTGCTCAAGAATCACCTCTCTGACTTTGCTGCTAGGGAGCAGACCTCTGGCAGTTCCTGTCTTCTTGGTATAGCCTGATTTGTTTTGCAAAATAGTACATAGGTCTTGAAAGGTTTTGTAAATAGCACATAGAAAGGTTATTTTAAATTTATTTATTTATCTTTTTTAGAGGGGAAAGGAGGGAGAGAGGGAGAGAAATATCAATGTATGGTTGCCTCTCATGAGTCCCCTCCTGGGAACTGGCCCGCAACCCAGGCATGTGCCCTGACTGAAAATCGAACCTCGATCCTTTGGTTCACAGGCCCGCGCTCAATCCACTGAGCTACACCAGCCAGGGCTAGAAAGGTTATTTTAAAAAGGTCTGGTAATTTATTGTCCACAGCGTTACTTGACACAAATAAATACAAGATCTTAATTTTTTTTTTTTTTTTGCCCTTGGAGGTAGCAATCTTAGACACACAGCATTGCTGAGGCTAATTCCACAAAAATCAAGGCTTTTCCTCACAAGATTAAGTTTTTACACTAAAACAGTGACTCTGGGGAAGAATGAACGAACACATGTACAAAGTGAGACAGTAAAGCAAGGTACAGGCTGGAGAGTGACAGAGGTTTGTCTGCTGTTTTGGAGCTTCAGCTGGCCCTGGACAGGAGCTGGCACTGCGTGTGACTGGAAGGGACAGGGCATTCCAGGAAGAGGGAACCGAATGAGCCAAGGCCCGGAGGCCATTGGCTGGAGTGGAGTGAGTCACATGGCAGGAAATGAGGTCACGGGGATAGGCCCCCAGTAGATAGCTGACACGTGACTGGAGCCTGTTCTCAGTGTTCTCACTGCACGCGTTAATTCATTTGATCTTTACAACAGCCCTGTGAAGCACGGAGGTGAAGTTGCAGTGGGCAGTTAGCCGTGAACGGGGCCCAATGATAGGCCAGTTATAGAAGGGCACCGGGGTGGACAGCCCCAAGTGCCCAGCAATGGACAAGCGTAGGGTGAGACCTCAACCCCAGCGTGACCTTTCCTCCCCTAGCATATCCCTGGCCATGCGGTTTGGACCCCTTGACCTTCCACACCACTAATCATGGGTTCAGACCCTCCCCTGAACTTTCCTCCACTGGCATGTCGTTATTCACGTGGTTTGGGTCCCCTTACAGGAGCAACAAAGGGGGCCAGAGAATAGCCTCATACGACCCCGTACAAGCCCTTGCCCAACCACTCCCTGCAGGCATTAAGCTCTAGAGATAACACCTGGGCCTCTGTTGTGCGTGTTTTTATTATCCACAGTGTTATTTGACACAAGCCCAGAAAAGCAATACCAGGTAAGGCATCACCTTGGCAGCATCAGGACCAGCTGTGATGACTCATGATGCCCCGCCCCCTCCAACCAGCCCTGGCGCAGTGGAGACCACAGCCCTTCCACATGCACCAAAGAATTACCCGCCCCAAACGTCAGGAGTGCCAAAGTGAGAACCCCTGCTCTATACCTCACCTATTTTTTTATACTCTCCCCAACTCTTATTGCTATATAATGTCTTTTCCTATATAAAACAATATTTTCATTCTTGTCCTTAGAAACTATAAAGACTTCACATAATTTGGAAGTGAGACTGACTGTACCAAACACTGGCCAAAGAAACACAGTCCATTGTATGCCTTCCTTCTCTTTTGTCTGGCCACTCAGAACTATGTCATCATCTATGATCACTGTTCCTTGTTGCCTGCCCTTATTTTTATCCACGCATTCACCATAGCCTGCTTCCCCCCTTTCACATGCTGATACCCCACACACTGAGATTCTGAGCCATGTCATCTTTTGACCAACATCGCCCATTTGGTATGCTTCGTTTTCTCTTCCTTTCCACATCTCATTTACTGCTAGAGAAAATACTGTCACTGGGTTTTTCCCTTCCACCTGTCTCATGACAGGGTCCTGACCCACTTGCCCAAGTAACTTGCACATCATTCAGAGACCTTTCGAGAACCAAGTGGCTGGCTATTACAGGCTCATGTCTTACTAGACTGATGAAGCACCTGTAATACAAATCTCTGAAACACTGCTACTATTTTTCTTTTCCTATAATCTGATCTTCAGTCTTATCTGTCAGGACTGGCAGGTACCCTTTCTCAAAGTATGTCGGAACATACTTGCCTATACATTTGATAAGGGGTTAATATCCAAAATTTATAAAGAACTTATAAAACTCAACCCTGCAAAACCAAGTAATCCAATTAAAAAATGAGCGAAGGACCTGAATAGACACTTCTCTGAAGAGGACATACAGATGGCCAATAGACATATGAAAAGATGTTCAACGTCACCTATCATCAGAGAAGTGCAAATTAAAACCACAATGAGATACCACCTCACACCTGTCAGAATGGCCACCATCAATAAATCAACAAACAGTAAGTTCTGGTGAGGATGTGGAGAAAAGGGAACGCTTTTGCACTGATGGTGGGAATGCAGACTGGAATAGCCACTGTGGAAAGTAGCATGGAGGTACCTCAAAAAAGTAAAAATGGCATTTGCCATGGACATGACCACAGAATATTTCCCCAATAGGTTTTCTTTCTGCTACATTGCTAGCATTCAGCCTGCTGGAAACATTTTATTAACCCTTACTTATTTACATTACCTAGATCAGCGCCGTCCAATATAAATATAACACAAGCTGTATGTGATTTTGTAACAGCCATTGGTAATCTGTGAGATTTTATAATAGTTGTCTTAGATTGCTGGAGTCTTCCAGATGGCCTTTGTTTAGCTAATCCTTCTAGGTTGCTAGTGACCAAACAGTTTGTGATCACAAGATCATCTCTATTCCTGTTACATTGGACCGATTGTCATGGCAATTGGGTTGAGCAAAGCAGGGATTAAGACTCAAACTCAGGAGGAACTAAGGCTGTGGAAAGATCCAGAACATGTGAAATTCCTTAAATAAAAAGTATTAACTTTAAATAAACGTGCCTATATTAAAGATAATTTAAAAAATTGTACACTTTAAAAAATTAAAAATGGAACTACCTTTTGCCCCAGAGATCCCACTTCTGGGAATTTATTCAAAGAGACCTGAAACACAAATTCAAAAGAAAATATGCACCTCTATGTTCATGGCAGCATTATTTACAATTGCCAACATTTGGAAGCAGACTAAGTGTCTACCAGCGGATGAGTGGATAAAACAATTATGACACATTTACACAATGAAATACTACTTGGCTGTGAAAAAAAAAAAACAAGAAAATTTTACCCTTTGCCAAAGCATGGATGGACCTGGAGAGCATTATGCTAAGTGAAACAAGCCAGCCAGAAGTTCTAGACAAATACCATATGATTTCACTCATTCGTGGAACTAACAAGCAAAATACAGACGGACTCATAGATAGAGAGAAGGCTGACAGCTTTGCGGGGGGGGGCGGGTGTTGGGGAGTGGAGGGATGGAGCAAAAATGAAAAAGAACTCACGGACATGGACAACAGTGTGGTAACTGAGAGAGGGTGGGGGGTGGGGGGAGGTAGGAGAGGGTACAGGGGGTTAAATGGTAATGAGAAAATACAACAAAGAAAAGATAGTACCTTTGGAATGTCGAGTAATCGCCTTTCTCCAGGCCCCTCAGGGCACGGCTTCCCAGCAGAACAGGAGGCCACAGAAGCCCTGGTCGGTGTCTTGTTTTGTAAATACCATCTCTATGTGCTGTAAGTGTCCACTACCCCACAGCCACCAACGTAAAACAAGTATGTATCTCTGTTTTATTCTTTATCCAGTCTCAGAGATTTCCCCATTTGCTCTGTCCTGCCTCCCTAATCTACCACCAAAGAATTTCACGTAACCCTCCCTTGCTTTGTTTCTAGTGTGTAAAGTAAGCGGCAGAACTGCCACTCTCAGGAGCATTTTCCCAAATCTGCTGAGATTTTGCTTCTCAGCAATGGCCGTCAGCTTGGCTCAAATAAATTCTCGTAAGACTTTTCCTTAGGCTGGGCATTCTTTTCCCGTCAGCTATAGAAAAATTACAAAAGCTCAGGTGAGACAACTGATGAATGTAGTCCTAGATCTTGCCCTTGATGTTCTGGAGCAGAGTTGGACTTACTCCTTCAGGTTAATTCCTTTCAATTCAACTCACTGTGCTCTACCACATGGCACTTTATATATTTTTTCTCTCCAGTTCCCTGTGAGCTAACACCAAACATTTGAAAAATAGCATTGCATAGTGATTAAGAGCACAGAATTCTGAAACTAGATTGCTTGGGTCAAAAGTTCTGCCACTTCAGAGGTATGTGACCTTCAGAAAAAAGTTAATCTCCCTGACGCCATATCTGTAAAGCCAGGATGACAACAACAGTGCTTATCTCCCAGTGACAGTGCCTCGCTCTCATAGGGTTGTGACAGGATTAAATGGGTCACCCGAAACACTGGCGGATCTTTAAGGATTCCAAAACCCAGGCCCCACACAGAGCACTGAAGTCCCAACCATGTCTGGGTGACTAGGTCGTGGGCAGCAGCCTATTTTTGGTTTCCCTAGGTTATTCCAGTGCGCGTGCAAGTTTAGAACCTAATGGGTTAAAACATTTTGCGTGCTGGTTTCAATTCCTTAGTGAACATTTCTGGAATTACTAAATTTCTGGTTCCCCCATGCCCCTGGACTTCTGAACATAGTTTATAGGACACCCTTGTCCTCTAAATTCCCCGGGCCGCCGGGCACTTAAAGCCCCGGCGGTTGCGCGCTGGGATTGGTAGTCGCACTAGCTCACGGGCCTCCTCCCCACCACCCATTGGTTTTCGCAGACGCCCCGCCCCCAAGCTTCACCAATCAGCGCGGCCCAGTCGCTCTCAAAAGGGAGACGTAGGGCCCAACACCGCAATCACTGCAGGGCGGACGC
Source organism: Glossophaga mutica (assembly GCA_039655065.1). NCBI lineage: Eukaryota > Metazoa > Chordata > Mammalia > Chiroptera > Phyllostomidae > Glossophaga > Glossophaga mutica. The sequence continues at coordinate 8,770,035 of CM077303.1, forward strand.
CTGGAGGTGGTACGTCTGAGGCTGCGCGTCGCGAGCGGTTCCCACGGTCTTGCCGCCGCTGTCGCTGTCGCCGTCCTGGTCACCCGCCGCAGGTAACGTCCAGGCCACGGCCGCGCGTCTGCTGCGGAGGTTCTTGGCCTCACAATCGGGATTTTCAGTTCCACTGGCCCTTTCTGAGTAATCGTTTCTTACCTTGCGAAAGAGAATTTAGGGAAACGACTAATTCCCTAGGGAAAACTCGTGACCTCCTCAGCCTGCCATCCGGTGGGTGTGGTGGTGGTGGGCTCTCGGTTGCGCGGGCTCCGGCTGGAGGCCTAGGCTCCACCTCCCAGAGTTGGGAGGGACAGGCGCGAGGGGAGGGGGCATTTGCTGCGGTCCCACAGGCAGAGAAGGCCCGGCAGGGTCTGGGCCTTGGTTTCGACCTTTACAAACCAGGGACAGTTCACGCTGTTGGTACTTTCAGTGCGGAGGGTTGCACCCTTTTCCAGCCAGTTCTCCGTAGGAGCCTAAGGGGAAGGGCTGTTAAGGACATCACCAAAAATGCCCAAAGCTTTCTTTCCTTCCGAGAAGTCAGGGAAGCCCTAGTTCTGAGAGGTCTGAGCTGGTGGGAATTACAAGGTGATACACATCAACCACAGAATTGAAAGCTGGGTTTGGTTCCCTGCCCCTAACTGTCAGAGTTGAGGTTATACCTATATGGGTTATTCCATGGCAAGAATTGTAGAATCTTGGGGCTGGGAGAACAAAGTTTGTGTCAGGTGTTTCGTTTTATAGATGAAAATAAAGGCCCCGGGTTTGAGACTTGCCTTGTGGTATGTAGTGAGTGGAGCAGCCCAACTTTTAGCAAACATTTTCTGAGCCGTAGTAAGCTTCTTGAGCTGGGATTATCTTGCAAAGGGCAGAGGCAGTCTATAGTGAACCATCCCAGTGTTACATGGGTAGCATTAACCTTATGGGAAGCGATAGCACTTTGCTGAGAAGGGGGTGCTTGAATGGAGTTTGAGGGATGGGCAGGAGCTAGAGAGATGGAGGAGAAGAATGCTTCACCTGGAGAACAGCATGGCGAAGGCATGGGAAGAGCATCAATTTGGGAGGTGGAGTGTTGGAGCCTGGAGCAAGGGATTTCATGTGGGCGGTGAATCTCATGAGCCGTGAGAATAAAGAGGTACATCTTGTAGGGCCTCTGGGGCTGCAGTAAGAGATTTGGATTTTGTCCCGAAAGCTGAATTCAATAACTGTGTATCTTAGATACTTTGTAGTGTAGAAAAGTATTGGACAGGGAGCTGCCATGCTAGGGAGCTCTTTGGCACTAATTCCCGGGAGAATTGCTGAGGGTTTTAAGAGTGTTGCAGTGGGACGGGACGGGAGAGGGGGAGTTGTGAACTGGTGCAAAGGTGGAACACACCATACCCAGTCCTGTTTAATGAAAATACACTGAAGAGAACTCTGTCCCTTTGATTTTCAAACCCACGACTATTGAGGAAAGTCCCAGCATTTCTTTTTCTAACTGCAGAAGTTGCTTTGTAGCTCGGAATTGAATCTCAGTTTACGGTGGGGAAATGGTCACATGTATCAAAGGTGTTGAAATAAGAATGATTAAACATACAAGACTCTTGTAACCCAGGAAATGCAAATTACACCCATAATTAGATTACTTTATATCCCATCAGATTAGAAATAAAGTTCGAAGAAGGGCAAGATGGCGGACACCAAAGAGGGTGTTTTGCAGCTGGTGGAACCCTCCACTTCCCCAGTTTCGTTTGGTTTTATTCGCACAGCCGCCCAAAGACAGCTGGTAGACCGGGGAGACAGCCTGGGTGCAGCTCCGGAAGAGAAGGTTTTCTTAAAGACCTTGGAAGGGAGGAAGTTGCAGAGTGTTAATCCCTCAGAAGTCCCCAAGGAGCTCATCATCCCTTTGATCCAGAGTGGCCCCCAAAGGCAGCCACCAGCCCAGGCCCCTGGCCCATCCACAGCTACCGAGACCTCAGTGGGTGGGCTGCAGTCCCAGGCTGTGAAGGAGGTCATTGAAGAATCCAAGAAGTCTTTGGAGGAGAAAGAGAATGCGGGTGTCAACCCCACACTTGCTATCCCCATGATCCAGAAGAGATGCACCCCCAGTGAGGAAGGGGCACACAGCACACCCTGGGCTGAGACAGCACCCAAGGAGGCCGATTACGAGGCAGTCCCAGTGGAGGCCTACGGGCTGGCCATGTTGCGGGGCATGGGCTGGAAACCTGGCCAGGGCATCGGCCGCACCTTCAGTCAAGTGGTGAAGCCCCGCATCGACTCACGGAAGCCTAAAGGGTTAGGGCTGGGCGCCAACCTGACTGAGATCCAGGCCCCGGGCCCCACCCGCCCCTGCCGCCTGCTGGGGCTGGGTGAGGAGCAAGAGGAGGCTAAGGAAGACCAGCCTCAAGGACTGGCACCTGGAGGGGCTGTGGTGGTTCTTTCTGGCCCTCACCGAGGCCTCTATGGGAAGGTGGAAGGTCTCGATCCTGACAATGTTCGGGCAGTGGTTCGCTTGGCCGTGGGGAGCCGCTTGGTGACTGTTAGCGAGTATAGCCTACGGCCTGTCTCCCAGCAGGAATTTGACAAGAACTCCTTGGAGCTTGGCCAAGTGAGCAAAACTTCTCCAGGGAAGCAGAACAGAATAGCTTTATCAGGGAAAGGCTTCCAGGATCAGGACTGCCCCACCCAGCAGGGAGCGGGAAAGAGGAAGAGGAAACACCTTCCAGACCGTCAAGGTGAGCCGCCTGCATCCCAGGGTGAGAGAGCAGCCTCCAGGAGTCAGCACTGGCTGCACAGGGACCTGCGTGTGCGGTGTGTGGACAGACTGCTCAGGGGTGGCCAGTATTACAACACCAAGATGACCATTGAAGACGTCCTCAGTCCAGATACTTGTGTATGTCGGACGGATGATGGCCAGGTCCTGGAAGGTGTCAGGGAAGACATGCTGGAGACACTTGTCCCCAAGGTCCAGGGCAGCCGCGTGATGGTGGTGCTGGGGCCACAGGCTGGAAGAGTGGGTCATCTGCTGGGTGGGGACAGAGAGCAGAGCCAGGCTGTGGTTCACCTACGGAGAGAGAATCAGCTGGTGGAACTTCACTATGATGCTGTCTGCGAGTACCTGGGCCCCCATGACCCAGACGAAGACTGACCCATGGACACAGTGTGAAAAGCCCACCTTTGTGAACGTGGGCAGACCATTGTTCTGTGCTGTATTTGCAGTGCAGCCCCGGGACAGGGACAGGGCACAGAATGCCCTGTCAGCAGTTAGTGTGGAATAAAAACCATTTCAAATAAATAAAAAAAAAAAAGATAAATTTGATACTATCAAGATGTGACAGGTATTTGAGGAAAGGCTTCACTTCTAGTGGAAGTGTACCTTAGAACACTAACTACCAGAAGAATGGGTATTTCTCTTTCTTTCTTTCTTTCTTTCTCTATTTATAGAGAGATAGGAGGGGAGGGAGAAAGAGGGAGAGAAATATCAAGGTGTGGTTGCCCCTTGCATGCCCCCTACTGAGGACCTGGCCCGCAACGCAGGCACATGCCCTGACTGGCATTTGAACCGGCAACCCTTTGATTCCCAGGTCAGCACTCAATCCATTGAGCCACACCAGCCAGGGCTGAATGGGTATTTCTTAAGATACCCACTGGTTCCACTTCTAGAAAGTATCCTAGTCAGACATTTGTATACAAGGAGAGGAGTATTAGGATGTTTATTGCAACATAGTTTATAAGGGTAAAAAGATTGAAACAGCCTAAATAGCCTTTAGTAGGGGACTATATATAAAGTAGATACGTTATTTAAATATATAATAAATTATTGAAAAGAAATGCTGACTTACCAATGTGGTTACCTAGTGGTATAGGGAGAATGGGAGAGGAAATGGGCAAAAATTTCATCTGTAATGTTTTATAGGGGAAGAGACAACAGATTTAAAAAATATTAACAGCTGATGGCCTGAGTGATAAGTAATAGGTGTTTTGTGTTATATTTTGTACATTCTGTAGTTCAATATCTACCCTTCAATTTCTTGAAACATAAATTGGAATAAAGTTTAAGTTAATTAACACCTAGCTATAAAAGTTATTTGGAGACAAGAGTACAAACTATATTGATAACAGATTTCAAAAATAGTCATTTGGGTAAAAGAAGTTCAAGTGCAAATAAGCAGAGAAAATAAAGATATGGAAAAACCATGAACCACTGGCCAATTTTACTTTGTTACATTTCTAAATTCTTCTTACCATTAGTAGACTTAAAAATGAATTTTTGACTCTCTATTTTGAAATACAATTGTTGGTTATACCTTTTGTAATGTTAAAAGGTTTTTCAAAAAAAAGGTAAAGTCGACGTCTGATGAGTCCCATTGCCATGAAAAGTGGTATACTTATAAATCGGGGATTTCGGGTGGACCTCTTTGAGAGTGGGGGTGTCATTCTGTCTACCACATGATGAACTCTATTGTTTAAAGAAGTGCAGGTGTGGAGAAACTAAAGGATGTCATAAAAAAAAGGTAAAGTCATCACTGTACAGATACAAAAATGAACTGGTGTTCAAGATTATGTTTAACTCCTTCATGAAGCAACTCAGTGAGGTGTAACAACCAGTTTTAAGGAGAGTCCAAAGTACAGACGTGTCTGAATGTTCGTAGATGAGAACTATGTGCATTGTTGTTACCCACAGCTTTACAGAGTTGTAAAAGGTTCCTGTATAATTTTTGGATATTAGATACCCTAGAAGGACATGCTCAAATCTGGAACCTAATTTGCCATCAAATCAAATTTTTCCTGCAGGAAAAAATTGATTATTCCTGAACAAAATACATTCCTTTAAAAAAAAAAAGATTTTATTTATTTATTTTTAGAGAGGAGGGAAGAAGAGAGGGAGAGAAACATCATGTGTGGTTGCCTCTCTCGAGCCTCCTACTGGGACCTGGCCTGCAACCCAGGCGTGTGTCCTGACTGGGAATCAAAACAGCGACTCTTTGGTTCACAGGCCAGCGCTCAATCCACTGAACCACAGCAGCCGGGGCTAGTGCCACTTTTTAAATGGGATCAAAGGCTTTGAGAACTGAATATTCTCTCAATAATTTGCTCTTACCATCTCAGTTCACAGATGGACAGCGCGGCCCAGAGGGGTTGTCCTGTCCTCCCTGACTTAGTGGCCATGAGTCCCGTGTGAAAGAGAACCTGTGCCGGACGCTTGTTACAAACGGCGAGAGGGGTGTTTCCTGCATTTCAGCTGTTTCATTAGGGGAGAGAGACTCTGGTGTAGAACTGAGCGTAACTCTGGACACAGCAAGGATGGCCGGGTTGTGTGGGCAGGGCGAGAGGTCAGCGGCTGGAAAATTACTAAGAGGAAGTTGATTGGATATCAGAGGTGGGCGATTCTCACAGGATTTTTGCTGAAGCTGAGCTCAGCAGGCCAAAGCTTACCTCGGGAAGAGGACCTAGAGAGGCTTGGCTCACGTTGGGTCAAGGAGGAGTTCCTTGTCACGTGTCCCCCTCTGGCGTGTGGTCAGCCAGGCACCACCTGCGTGACGATTTCATCCTAAACTCCCGGAGAGCAGAGAGTCGGATCAACGACCTTCGGGTCTGGAAGGCTCTTTTCAGACGCCATCGCCTAGCGTGGCTGGGACGCCTCGCTGTTTCCAACCCAGAGCCAGCCGCAAATCAGGGCTGGCAGTGAGAGGTCACAGCCCCAGTGGTTAAGGCGTGGGCTTTGGCGTCAGACCTGGGTTTGACTGCTGTAGAGTTGATCGTGTGACCGTGGCCTTACTTCTTACATGGTTGGTGATAACTTAGATGGATCCAAACCTCCCAGATGGAGTAAGCCCCACTGGTGGTACACTTCGTGAAGTCCCGCAGAATCCTCCAGTTGAATCACTGACCTCGTGTACTAGCCTGGTAACCTGAGGGGGTCACAGGACCAAGTGGGACCAGCAGAGGATTCGTCATCGGATGCTGGTAAAACTCTTTCGTAAAGGCCTGTCCTTTGACCGTAACTTTGGATCAGCCCGTGAGCGCCTCAGCCTAGTAGGGTGGTGAAGAGGAGTGTGGGTGTCCTCCTGCTGGAGGAAGTGCAGGGGCCCGCTCCGTGATTGGGCCCCACGTGTGGGGTGCAGTCCTATCTGTGGTTACAGGGCCTCCCAGACATTCAAATAAACAACTCTTTTATGAGCAGCAAGATGATGCAGTGGAAAAAGGCCGTCTCAGGAGTCAGGTCTGTGTCACTTACCAGCAGTGCCGCGTTCTAGTACGTGTCTACTGCCCAGCCTCAGTTTTCTCAGCTGTCTGAAGGGGGTTATGAGACGGGCCCCCGTGGCAGTGAGGCGTGTGCGAGGCACCTCGCACGTTGCGTGGCCCGTGGCAGACAGCCACAGGTATCCACTCCTCCCGCCCTGCGCCTGGAGAGACGCGCTCCTCTTCCTGTGTGAGTGAGTGTCTGCTGTCATTTTCTCCTCGCAAACGTTCAGCAGACTCAACAGGTACCCCTAATGGTGCACCTGGCACATTGAGGTCTGCCTTACTCTTTTGAAAGGCTTCATAGTCCCCCCTTATGAGCATGTACCTCAATGATCTCACCGTTAATGTCGTTTCCAGGGTTTTGCTGTTGCAAAGGGGTGCGCTCCTTCACCTCCTCAAAACCTTTCCCTTTTGAAAAAGGTACCTCGCACTCTGGCCGGGACTCCCTCTCCTGCCTTACGTTTGTCCCCGCTCTCTTCACCACCTGGCAAGCCGTGTTTTTCCCTGGCCCGTCTCTCCCCACCTGACCGTCAGCTCCATGAAGGGTGTTGTCCGCCTGGCCCCCCCTCCGGGCCTGGGAGCTCCTGGGGGTGCTCAGGCCCTGTCTGCTGGACGGCTGGGTGGGCGGACTGCAAAACAGCAGCCAGAGAGCTGGTTTCGCAGGGATCATTGCTTTTTCTTCATGAACTTTTCACTTTGCTAAAACAAGAATAATAAGCAGGCTCAGGATGATGTGTGACTTAGTCAAGAATGTGGCCGATCAGGTGGAAACTGCCGTCTGAGGCAATGGAATGATCACGGCACTTTGACATCTCCACTCCACCCCAGCCCCCGTGCGTCTTCCGAAATGGTGGGAGTGCGTGTATTGTTTAAGTGGCGCCTCCCGGTCAGTGTCCGACCGGGAGGCTTTTAACTTGCCATCACGTTCAAGAACGACGCTGTTTATAAGAAAAACAAAGTGATAGACGAGAACCATCACCAAATGCTAACTGTAAAAATATCACTCTATTTATAAGGCACTTCTCTCGCAGAGGAGTAACTTGCTAGTATTTTGGTAGAAGAATGACAGGCCAACTTGAATTTCTAAAATGAGCCTGGCGGTGCTTTTTCAGTAGCTGTCGTGCCGTTTGCTCACGGAGGCGGTTCAGCTGCCAGGGTTCACTCCATTGCTCACGGCCAGGCCAGCCACCGGATTCTGGTATTTTATTTACTCTTTCTGTCCCTAAATATGAAGGGAAGAAGTGTGCCTGCAGAGGAATGAAGCTCTTCAGGCTTAAGTCGCCTGAGCCAAACGCCGAAGTGCCAGGTGTGTAAACCAGGGGCCCGGTTAATGATTGTCCAGGACGGGTGGGTGGGAAGCACAGCCTGGCCGCACCTGCCACGTGGGCGGAGGGCACTTGCTCGCGGCCTAGGGCGGCCGGGAGACTGTTGGCTTTAGTGTGACGGTCCTGTGGCCAGTGGTTCCCCTGTTGTCTCTGGCTGCGGGTGTGAGACAGTGGGAGCGCTGGGTCGCTGTGCCACCGGATGGCACGACCGGCAAAGCTGGGAATATCGACTGTCCAGCCTTCCAGAGAAAAGTGTGCCGGCTCCCACCCCAGGGAAGGCTTCCCAGGGAGGCCTAGTTGCGGCCAGCAATTCAGGGTGAAGAGCTGCCGGGTGGGCCACCTCAGTAGTCAGCATCACACCTCCGGGTGGGGCCACTGAGGAGCTCTGGGGACGGGGGTGCTTTTGCTCCTCCGCTCCCTCCCTCCTGACCTCGCAGACTCTCCGCTCTGACTCCCTGCATCTCGGAGAATGTTCTCCCTCTTATCTCAGAGTGACAGGCCTGGCCTTCACCTCACAGGAAGGCTGGGTTTGTCACAAAGGCATCTTCAGGACATGGGACAGGGTCTGATCTGAGTGATGGATGGTGGCCAGGACGCAGCCTTAGTCTTGCCTTCGGTGCTTCAAAATAGCATTTCAAGTTTTATCAACAGAGTATAAAATTGGGCCCGGGCTTCACTAAGGAACGTCTTGGGATGCAGAACCATGTAGCAGAAAGGATGTTCCAGGAGTTCGGAAGGCGTGGCTGGTCTCTGGCCAGAGCTGACTGTCGGGGGTTTGGGCAAGTTCCTCTAGAACAAGGGTTGGAGGGTCGGCCCTGCCTTCTGGGCAGGATGCGTGTGATACAGGATACGTGTGAGCGGGTTAATAAGTGTTACACAAAGGTAGTGATGTGGGTTGCCCATGTTTGTTGCTCACCCAGTTCACTTGCTCACCAACTAATAAACGGTCATTCAGTGTTCGTATTGAACATAGACTGACTTTCGACACACTTTATTATAGAAGGAGTACATATTAATTGTAGTAAAAGGAAAGACAAATATGAAAAAGATCATTCTTAATTCCACCTACCACCCAGTAATAACCACTGTTACATTTTTATGTCTGCCTCCCACATTTTTCTACGCATACATTACATGTATGTTCTTTTCTTCCAAACAGTTCATTGTATGTGGTAGACATTTTTAAAAAATTGATTTCAGAGAAAGGAAGAGAGAAGGAGAAACATTGATTTGTTGTTTCTTGTTTCACTTATTTATGCATTCATTGGTTATCCTTGTATGTACCCTGACCAGGGATTGAACCTGCAACCTTGGCATATCAGGATGATGCTCTAACCTACCCAGCTACTTGGCCAGACAGATATTGTTCTAATGCACTGAATTTTACTGATGAATTTTATCTGCTGCATACCAAGTTGTGACCAACCTTTAAAGGTTGCTCCGAGAGTTTTCTGCATATTCTTTGGTGTATACTCATAACTTTAATTTGCACTGAATTTGCTGGGAGGTACGGGCAGTCTGTCCCCTTCTCCGCCTGGGGGAAAGGGGCAGCGGAGCTAGAACTAAAATTCTGCTGTCACCATTTTTACCCTCAGCACGTTCTGCCTGATGACTACATGGTCTTACCAGTTGACCCACTTTCTCTGGTACTTTCTTAGAGTCCAGCAGTATTCTGTCCTCCTCATCCTTTTCTTGTGCTTGACTCTGCTTTTTCCTTCCCAGGCGTCTGCATTTGAATGCCACGGCCCAGAATGATGTGGGAAATAGCCGTGCTGCTCAGCCTGACGCTGGGAGCCGGCGCTATTCCCAAGGACGATCCTGAAGACGGAGGCAAGCACTGGGTGGTCATCGTCGCCGGTTCGAACGGCTGGTTTAATTACAGGCACCAGGTGAGACAATGACTGGTCTCTTTCTCATGGCCCTGGTGTTCTGTAAACGATCCTGGACCTCGTTCATGGAACCATCCTTTTAAAGAGCCCTTTGCACTGCTTTTAGGCTGGTGAAAGTGTGTGCGTTTGCGAGGCTGTGGAGAAGTGGGAACCCTCATGTTGCTGGGGGTTAGAGAAGGGCACATTTACCTTGGAAAGCAGTTTGGCAGTTCCTCGAAACGGCCCCCACCGAGTCACATCAGTCTAACCCGAGGTTTTTAGCCTTGGACTATTCATGCAGGACTGGGGGACTACACCTCACGTTGTAGGATGTTTAGCAGCATCCTTGACCTCTACCCACTAGATAACAGGGGTAGGAAGTAGCAACACCTACTTCCTACCCCACTGTTACAACAAGAAGTTACAACGAGAAGTTACAACTTCCTACCCCCACTGCTATCTCTGACTTTTATCAGATATCCCCAGCTGAGACCCACTGGTCCACACCCTCCTCCTCGTGTAGATGAGGAAACAGAGAGAGGAAGTGGCTTGCCCGAGCCCACACAGGTGGAGGTGCAGCGGGCCTGAAGCCCAGGGCTCCGGTCAGGGCCTCTCGTAGCCGCCGCGCCCTCCGTGCCTCCGCCTGGCTGCTGTCCCTTCACAGCCGCCTCCCCAGCTCCCCTGGCATTGCCACCAAGTCAGCCCGGAACAAATCAGGGAAGAACCCACATCGGTAAATACATTAAAAGTGCGGCCTCCTGGTGGGACTGTAAAATGGTGCAGCCACTATGGGAAACAGTCTGGCAGTTCCTCAAAAGGTTAAGCGTAGGGTTACCATAGCACCCAGCGATTCCACTGCCAGGCACACACCCAAGAGAGGTGCACACACGTTCTCACAGAAACTGGTACTCGAACCATCATAGCGGCACTATCCGTGACAGCCAAGAAGTGGGCACAATGCAAGTGTCCACCATCTGATGAACACAAACGAGTACACAGAACGTGGTACATCCATGTGGGGGGGATATTATTTGGTCATTTAAAAAAGGAAGCGGTGATACCTCAACATGGATGAACCTTCAAAATACGATGCTAAACAAAAGGAGCTGGTTGCAAAAGGCCCAGTGCTGTGGGATGCCAGTTATCTGAAGTGTCCAGATGAGGGAAATCCGTAGAGACAGAATGTCGGCCGGCAGTCGCCAAGCTCTGGGTGGAGGAGAGAGTGCCGAGGGGGACTCTCTCTGGGATGGTGAAAATATTCCGGAATTAGACAGGGGCGAGTGTGCGTGCTTTGTGACTATACCGGAAACCGCAGGGTTGTGTATTTTAAAAGGCTGACTTTCATCGTCCATGAATTACATCTCAATAAAGCTGTAACTTAAAAAGTCACTTCATCTTTTAATTCTGAGAAACAGGATGCATGGACCATCACAGTGCGTGCTGGACCGTCTTCTAGGAGCCTTTTCCCAGTGAACTCATTTAGTCCCCGTAGTGGGTTGTAGGCGACAGTGCCAGTGCGTATTCCCTCTTTGCGAATGAGAGGGCTGAGGCATAGAAAGGGTCAGCACTTCACCCAACCTGGGTCGGCTGGCCCGTGGGTGAGCCTGGATTCGAACCCGGGCCGATGAGCTCGGGAGCATCACTGTCCAGTGGGCAGCCATGTGTGTCGTGGTAGATTCTTTAGTAGCTACATCTTTTAAAAAAGTAAAAAAACAAGTGGAATTTATCTTATTTAACCCAGTGTATCCAACTACTGCCATTCCAGTTGTAATCAGTATGAAAAGTTGATGATAAGATACCAGACATTTTTTATTGCGCGCGGAGGCCTTGAAACCCAGCGCGAGTGGACGTTCGCGGCGCGCTCGGTGCAGACCGGCCGGCGTCGCAGCGCTCCTCGCCGGGCGCTGTGGCCAGTGGCCGCCCTGCCGGCCAGCGCGGGCCGGGAGCCCGTGTCCTGGAGGCTCGCCAGGGAGCGTCTCCTGCGGGTCTCCCTCCCAGGGTGTCGGTTTGCCTCTCTGTTAGGTGGGGGCTGTTTAGATAAACTCCCACGAGCTCCAAAATGGATGATTATTGAGGGAGTTATTTCTTGAATGGTTTTTGTCCGTTAGCTGAATAGGAAACTTGGCTTGATTAAAAACTTGTTGCCACAGCAGTGACCCCTTTTCCTTTTAATACTTAACAAGTGGCCTGACCCATTTCTCGAGGAGCAACCTGAGTGGCGCCTGCTCAGCTGTCCGGCCTCCCCTCCCCCTCCAGCCACCGAGAGAAAAGCCTCGATACGGGTCACTGGGAGTCCACAGGCTGATTCAGCAGTCCCCTGGGTTTCATACAGCCAAGTTTAAAAAATACAGGTCAGACATCATTGCATGCAGGTATCCGATTACCCTTTGCTCCCACAAAATCCCTTTTTTTCCTCTTAAGGGTCGCGAGTTCCCCTGGGTGAGATAACACTGACATAGGAGGAAGGGAAGCAAGGCAGAAGAAGTGCCTACAGACGGACATCCCGTCCGCAGTTTCGAGGATGCCCGGCCCTGAGAGAGGAAACACTTGTGCTGCATCATCAGGGCATGTTCCTGCTGGCCTGGCTGTGTTCTCGGCCAGCTGCTGACACGTGCTTTCCTGACTTGGGAGGCTAATCATTAAAAGCATTGGAAAGGACTTTCCCTGTAGAACCTACACAGAAATGTTAAAACTAACATTTTGGTAGGAGCTTACACTGCCCTTGGATTACACAGCACTTAGCACCGCAAATGTCTTCGGTGGAGGGAAGATCAGCACACCAGGCACAGGAAATCAGCGCTTCTCTATTGCTTTGCGAGGGTTTGGGCTCGACTGAGTGGAATTTCTCAGTGTCCCATTTTGGGCAGGAAGGGGGGGGGTGGAAGCCAGACTCCGGGGAGTGGGGACAGGGAGAGTCCTGAAGTGCAGGCACGTGTGGTGGCAGCTGTCCTGCCTGTCCTCGACAGGCTTGTGAAGGGAAGAAGTAGTAGGTCACCCGGGGACCCGGGGAGGAGTGGGGCTGGCGGGGGGTTTCTTTCAGGGCAGCCAGGCTTGCGCACACGGGGAAGGAATAGCTCAGGCCTGGGTAGGGCAGTGGGAGTGGGCGCTGAAGCAGGTTGCAGGTGAAGTTCATTGTTGCTGGAAGGACTTTGAGGCTCTCAGGAGGAGGGGGTGGGGGAGGGGTGGGGGTCATTGCTGGGCAGTGGGGCTGGGAAGGAGGAGGGCAGAGGAGCCTGAGAATGCTGAGCCCAGCCCGAGAGGGTCAGGAGTTGGTGGTTGTGGGGGAGAGGAAGGGGTCCGCCGCCTCCTGCAGGAAGGCTGTGGGAGTATGTGTGTCCCGGGGCCTAGGGGAGGCAGAGAGGGAGGGGGAGGTCTCGAACTTGTACGTTCGGGAGGAGGAAGAAGAGATGTGATGATGAAGGGTCAAGTGACTTCGCCCCGTGTCTTTGAAAGGCCATGTCTTTCATTCTGTGTATTTTAAAACTGGGCGCCTTTACCACTTCTTAAGAACAGCTTCACTGAGACACGGTGCTGACATCATACACTCCACCTGTGACAGTGGTATGGTTGAGTGATTTCTAGTAAATTCATCAGTGATGCAGGCAGGACCACGGCCCAGTTCTAGGACACGCCCGTCGTTCTGGGAAGTTCCCTTGTGCCCGTTTTCGGTCAGCCCCCGTTTCTTCCCAGCCCCGTGTGACCATGGACCTGCTCCCTGTCTCTTGTTTCACGTTCTCTGGGAACGTCATGGAAATGGAATCAGACGATATGTCCTCTTTTGTGTCTGGCTTCTTGCACTTAGCACAGCGATTTTCAACCTTTTTCAACTCACGGCACACATAAACTGATCGCTAAAATTCTGCAGCACACCAAAACATTAATTTTTTTGCTGATCTGACAAAAAATAGGTATAATTTTGATTTATTCACGCCAAACTGCTATTGTTGTGTTGGCTGTTGTTGTTGTGGTTTGTTTTTTTTTTTTTTTTTTCTGACAATCTAAGGGAAAAGAGGTTAGTGCCCCTGACTAAATAGTCAGGTAATGCATGCTTTAAAAATTCCTGCAGCGCAGCGGTTGAAGATCACGGACTTGGCGTGTGTTTTTGAGGTTAATCCATGTGGTTGCAAAGTATCACTTCTATATTTCAGAAAAGAAACCGGAGCTTTTGAAGAGGTGCCCAGCGGGAAGAGATCAGGGTGGAGGGCGGAACGAGGCTGAGTTGGGGGGAAGCGGCCGGTCCGGGAGGGCCGTCGGTGCACAGGCCAGACGCAGTGCACGGGGTCACGAAAGGATGTGGGCTCTGGACATGCACAGACCTCGGGGGTCTTTCCTGCTCCCCCTGACCTGGCAGCCCTGCACAGCCACCCCTGGCCTCACCTTGCACGTGGCAGGAGGTGCTAGGCGTACACCCGTTGGGCAAGCGGACCACGAGAACCCCTTCTCAGCTCCTTCCTGGCTGGAAAGTGGACCCCCCAGCCCTTCACAGTGCCTGAGACCAGAGCACTCTGGTTTGGCCTTTGGCCTTTGTCCCAAGCAGGTTGACCTTAGTAGCTGATAGCCGGCCAGATCGGGAGGGAGCGGGAGCAGGCAGCCTGCAGCAGGAAATCACGGGATGCATTAGCAAGCCCAGCAGAGCTGACATCCGTGCTGAGCCACGGCAATCTCGGCTCAGCAGTCCTGAGGGTGCAGTCTTGCTCAATACCCACCTCTCCAACATTGCCTCACACGGCCCTTCTGATTCTAAGAGGGAAAATTCATTTAGGTCAGAAATGTCCAGGGAAGTGAGTCAAGTAGCCTTCAACATCATTTCCGAATTATTTCACTCGGGTGAACCCTACTTTTATTTCTTTTGAGTGCCAGTAAAGACTCCACCCTTCACCCCGCGTCGGAGTTGTTTCCAGCAGGGTTTGGTCCCTGCCAGGATCTCCCTTTGGGTGTGCCGCTGCCTAGCGCAGTTGGGCTGAGCTCTGGTGCGGTCTGAAGCCCACCCGGGCCCCCCTTGGGTGGGGTTCCAGGGCAGATAAGTGTTGTTGGGACTCTGCCTGGAACTGGCCTTGGCCTACCTGTCCGGAGCTGCCACGCCACAGGCTGGCCGTGCCTGCCTCCTCGGGGCCTGGCCTTGCGTGGGTCGTGTATCTTCTTCAGTGACCTTTGCTTGATCTTTATCTTCCCGCCTGGGTGATTATCTTGTTGAGGTCCAAGACTTCTTTGCTTGTTCTGGGTACAAGTCTATTAGGGAATGTTTTGCAAATATTTTCTCCTACTCTCTTGCTTGTTATTTCATTTTCTTAACGGTGCCTTTGAAGTGCTGAAATTTTTTTTCTTTTAGATTTTATTTTTATTTATCTTTAGAGGGGAAGAGAAGGAGAAAGGGAGAGAAACATCAATGTGCGGTTGCCTCTTGTATGTCCCCTGCCGGGAACTGGCCTGGCAACCCAGGCATGTGCCCTGACTGGGAATCGAACTGCGATCCTTCGGTTCGCAGGCCCGCGCTCAATCCACTGAGCTACACCAGCCAGGGCTGAAATTTTACACTTTGATGATGTTCAGTTTATCATTTTTTTTCTTTTGTAGACTGTGCTTCTAGTGTCAGACCTGTAACATGTTTGCAGCTGTAGCTCCAGGTCCCGGATTTCCTGTTGTTCCCCAGAAGTTTTTTTCTGGCCCTTTCATTTGAGTCTGTGATCCATTTTGAGTTAACTTCTGCTTGAAATGAGGGCCCGAGTTTATGCTTTGCAAGTGGATGTCCAGATTGTCCCAGCACCGTTTATCGAGAGCCTGTGTTTTCCCCAGAGTAGTTTTGAAATCAGAAAGTGAAAGTCCTCCAACCTTGTTCTTCTTTTTCAAAATCTGTCCAGTCTAGGTCTTTTTCAATTGTATATAAATTTTAGGATCGTCCTGTCAATTTCTGTAAAACCCTGATCGTTTAAAAAAACTTTAACAGTATCAAATCTCTGATCTGTGACCGAGCTGTCTCTCCGTCCAGCCAGATCTTCTTTAACCTCCGTCAGCAGTATTTTACCATTTTCAGTGTGTGGGTCTGCATTTCTTCTGTTGGGCTTATTCCTAAGTTTTTGTTTTTTAATGAGCCTGCCCTCTGACAGGGGTCATAAATAATAGGGCGATCTGTCCCCGAGGTGAGTTGGTGGGTGTGTCTGCTCCCTTCCACTGCCATCGTAGGTGTGGGTTAAATCTGACACAATGCTGATTCTCTCTCCAAGGCCCTTGCTGCCTGTAGATGCGGTGGCTGGGGTGGGGGTGGCGTGAAGTCCGCATACACATTAACTGCGTAAAGAATAACAGCTTGGATAACTGCGGGGGGCGGGGGCGGGATTTTTAAAAAATTAGTGCAAAAATATAAATGTATGTGTTTTGAAATAATATAAAGACCTGACCAATAGGCAGAGACTCCCAGCCTGCCTTCCGAGAGAAAGGACATGTCACTCATTAGAACGTCAAAACTGGCCTCCTCCGGGCCGCCTCTAACCCTCCCTGGGGTCGTTTCTCCCAGGCCGACGCGTGCCACGCCTACCAGATCGTCCACCGCAATGGGATTCCCGACGAGCAGATCATTGTGATGATGTACGACGACATTGCCAACGCTGAAGAGTGAGTACGGTGCCTTCCCTGGGGGCAAAGAGCTTCGGGGCGTTGGTTTTAAATGCAGAGAGACTCATGGGAGGCTGAGCCGAGTGGCCTGACATCAGGATAGACACAGACTCACGGGGCGGCTTCCTGTAGAGCTTTGGGTGTAACTCGGGGCACCAGGGAGGTGGCAGGGACGCAGGCGACGGGGCTGGAGCGGGTGCGGGGCTGGGGCTTTGGAAGCGCTGCAGTTAGAGAAGCCCCTTCTCAGCCTGGAGAGCTTGTCGTCCGTCCTCAGTTCCTGCGGTGCGTGTTCCGCAGCACCTCCAAGCGGGTGGGCAGTGCAGAGGGGACCCCTCTGCAGCCCGTACGTAGGAGGCTCGTTTGTAGGTTGGATCCCACCCCCCTTTATATACCTGTTCGTTTATTATTCGTTGAGTTTAATTTTACAGATAGTTTCTCACGCCTGCTCACCTGATTTCTGCAGGAGATCGGGAGCGGCGGGTATGGGTGCGGAACCAACCGCACCGGCCTCGGTCCCCCCAGCCCCTCGGTCCCCCCGCCGCCCTGTGGGGCCCGTGTGGAGGCTGCTGCCTTTTGCTGAGGTCACGGGACGGCTCATAATCCATCCTGAGCTTTAACGCCTAAACTCTTACACTGAAGTGTTGTCTCCCATCCTGCCTCTTTTCTACGAGTGGTTCTGCTCCGAGATCTCTCGGTGAGATCTGGCCCCTGAGGTGCTGTGCGGTTTCCGGCAGGAGGCCGGCACACTTGGGCTGCCGTCCCTGTCCTGGGTGTTCGAACCTGGCCTTTGCCACTCCTGCCAGGCGCTTGACTCGTGGGATGGCGAGATCCCTGCTAAGATCTGTAACATTTGGTGATGGATGGTGCGGGCAGCAGCGTCGTCGACGAACACGGTGGTTGCCGTGTCACCGTGTTCGTGTCCGACGGGGCCTCAGCCGTGTCCTTCGGTTTTCAGCAACCCCACGCCGGGAGTCGTGATCAACAGGCCCAACGGCTCGGACGTGTACGCGGGCGTCCTGAAGGACTACACCGGGGAGGTGAGGCGGCGGCGGGCTTCCTCTCTCCTCCGGGCCGGTTTCCCGTGTTCTGGGCGTTTCTAGCACCGGAACCGCACTAGGCTGATTTCTCGTCAGTGTTCCGTGTTTGTTTTAGGATTCGTGCTTGAGGAGTAATTTTGTGCGTGATAGAAAGCAGACGGGGGAGAAAAGAAAGTTGGAAGTGAGCCGTAGCCTGCCAGTCTTCAGTTTCCAGTCTTCTGACACGTTCAGCCTGACCCTGCATTTCCTCTGACCACTCCAGGTTTCCTGGAGGCGTCGCCATTTATCTGAGTCCAGGTCATCTGTGCTCTTCCGAAAATCCATCTCCTCAGCTCCAGCCCCGTGCAGAGCATCTCCAGGGTTTGCTAAGACAGGCTTTCGTTAATTATTATTGCCTTCTATCACTTCTGAACCATGACATCTTTCCCAGCGGCTGAGGCTGTATAAATTGATCCATTGTTAAAAACACCATGATGACTCCAGCCTCACAGTTTCGTAGTCTTTTTTTTTTTTTTTTTAACATCAGACGGCTATTTTAGGAGCTAATATTCCTGGTGATAAACGTTTCTCTGAAGTTTAGTCATTCTTCTAGTTTCAGTTTTCTCTCTTAAACTCGAGTACAGTTAAAGTGAACGCATCGCACATGTAATGTAGATGGTCCCATCTTTATGGAATTATCTCTGTATAGGTAGGTATCCAACAGAGTGGGCAAAAGTAGATTCACACTTGCTTGTGCGGCCTGCTTCTGCCTCACCCTGTATAAGGCGATGTCTGGAATTTAGGTGGTGGGATTTTGGGTGGTTTTCTTTTTCTTTTGTGCTTTTCCGCATTGCTTTTTTTTTTTTTTTATGAGCGGGGATGAGTTTAGGAAATCTCCTTTAAGGACATGGATGCTCTCCGAGTCAGTCTTTTAGGCGGTCGGCTGGATGCGAGGAGCGGGCCCAGCACTAACATTTCAGCTGCCTCTCCGCTGTCCCTCTGCGGGGGTACACTTTTCATCCACCACTTGTCCCAGCTGACCAGCATCTTCGGGTTTCTCCACATGGGCTTCATGGTGGTCCAGGAGGAATGGCGGACTTGCTGAGTGCCATCAGCCACAGACAAAATGCTGTTTGAGAAGAGGTGGGGCACATGCCCCAGGAACATTGGTCTTGACCCGGGTCTGTCTTGGTTCCAGAGCGTTTGCTCTCCAGCCCCGGGCCTTGGAACTGTGTGGGCAGCTGGTGGCCCGGGCCTGCCGCAGGCTCGGCCAACGTTCTGACCGGGAACAGCCCGTCTGATTGCGACTCCCAATCGTTTGCAGGATGTCACACCGGAAAACTTCCTTGCTGTGCTGAGAGGTGATGCAGAAGCAGTGAAGGGCAAAGGATCTGGAAAGGTCTTGAAGAGGTAATGTCCGCTTGCTTTGTGGGGGTCACAGTTCTCTGAATGACCTGGCAGCCAGGACAGAGTTGTTCTGGGCTCCCAACTTGTTCACCTGGGAGAGAGGCAGAGAGGGGGGCTTTGTCCTGACCTACGACAGGCTGCACAGCGTGGGTGGCCCCCTCTGGCAGCCCATTCCTGTACCACGTTAGCCCTGTGATCCAGGATTCCTCCTCGTTCTCAGTGAAATGTTCCCCATCGCTCACACCTGCTGCATTCTGGTGCCCGTGGACCCTAGTGCTGGTGCATTGCACGTCCTACTGGTGGCAAAGCCCCGCGGCTGGTGGGGTCCCAGGGCCAGGCCCGTGCCCTGATCCCGGGCCTGCGCGTGGGGAGGCGCCCACTGTCCGGGCAGGGCCAGCCTTGGTGCCGGGGACAACTGACACCAGCGCTCGCCCTGCCAGCTGCGGGTCAGCGAGGGCTTCTTGCTCAGCGCCTCTTCCGTAGCATTTTTCTGTGACGTCTTTAGTAGCCCGGCTTCAGGGGGTCTCAGGTACCTGGCAAGTGGGGCTGTTGCTCTTACACTGGAGGGGACACCTGGGCCCAGGTGAGCTCGTGTGGGGTGGAGCAGAGGCGGACGTGTGTGGGGGACGCACCAGACTGGTTCCGAGTGAGCGACCGCGCCGCTGCAGCCTTGAAGCAGCGCCCTCTGAGGGGGAGCCCTGGTGAGGGTGGGCAGCGGGGCGTCCCCGACGGGCGCCCGGAGGCCAAGCCGGAGCTGCAGGACACGTTTGGATGTGTGTCCTGGCCCCTTGCTCATTTCGGGGGGGGTGGTGCGTAAGTGGGAGCGTGGCTGCCTGGGGTGAGGCCCAGTTGCCAGAGGATGCCGCTCCCCAAACCACACCTGTTCTGTCTGCTGAGCTCCCCAGCAGGGGAGTGCTCCTCGCCGGCCGAGACTCAGAGTCCACGGCGCTGGGATGTGCCTCGTGGCTTAGAGCGACTTCATCCCTGGTTGGGAGACCGGGATCCCCAAACGCCTTGGTTTCTTGGTCAGGGCGACTTTTCAGACAAGTAGGAACAGGAACAGGAAGTGGCCGCTCTGACTCTGGTCTGTCTGCTCTCTCCGCAGCGGCCCCAGAGACCACGTGTTCGTCTACTTCACTGACCACGGGGCCACGGGATTGCTGGCTTTTCCTAACGACGACGTGAGTATTCTGAGTGTTTTGCGGGCAAACTAGAACGGAAAACAAAACCTGGGTGTGGCGTTACACCTGCGAGGTGGGTGTCTCATGTCCTGGCAGGGTGGTGTGTGGGGACACACTCAGCAGCTCGCAGTCTGCCCAGAGGCACTGCTTCCGGCCGGTCGCCCCACGTTTCTGTTCCTGTCCTGGCGTCAGTGGCTATGCCAGGACTTGGGAGCCTGGCACAGGCTCAGTCACAGGACACTGCCTCGGAGTGCTCTGGGCAAAGGAAGGGGCGAGGAAGCACACTCGCCTGCCCTTCGTAAATACATGAGTGAACCCCTCGAGGCGGCATTCCAGGAGGAGGCTGTGCGCTGCGCGTGTCTCCGGGGGTGGAAGCGTCCTTGGGACTTGGTTGTGGGTTTTCCAGCAAATGGTCTCTGTTGAGGTCTTCATCCGAAGCTCAGCGTTCTTACCTTTTAGCTTCACGTGGAGGACCTGAACAAGACCATCCGTTACATGCACAAACACAAAAAGTACCAAAAGGTAACGTCACGTTCGGGGTGCCCGTGGGGGAGGGGTGCGAGGGGGGCAGCGGAAGCAGAGCCCGCTGCTCCGTGGCTGGCCTTCGAACTCTGGGTGGCTGTGTTCTCTGGAAAGGCTGCCTTTCCCTCCGTCTGGTTTCCCAGGGCGAACCTTTTCTGGTTCTAGGGCTTTAGCTAGTGGGTCAGAATCCCCGGGGGTTTTGTTACAATGAAGAGTGTGGGGCCCCGCCCCCAGCGTTTGACTCAGAGCTCTGGGGAGAAGCCTGAGAACTCGCCTTTCCAAGTTGGCACTGATGCTGCTGGTGCAGGGACCCTGCTTTGAGGACTGCTGTTCCTAGGGCTGTCACCAATTCGGGGCAGGCAGAGAGGAAAACGTCACCATCTTGTTTTCACTTTGGCCCTCGCTCGCCGTGGAGCCCCCTTTATGGAGACCGTGTAGCTCCGGCGCGGACACGATGGACACGTGGAAAGACGGCCTGCCGCGCTGTCTCCCTGTGCTGTCGGTGAAACGGTCCCTCAGCATCTCTGCGGCTCTGTGTACCCTGCATTGTTTCGGCTAACAGATCACGTATTAGTGATGAACGAATTCCAGCCCTGGTCCATATGACAGCAGCCCCTCACAGCGGGGATGTCTCCCAAAGCCACAGCGAGGGCCTCTTAGTAGAATGGGTCGGGAGAGTGGGCAGAGCCGAAGTGACATCGGGGAGAGGGCTGCCTGGCGGAGGTGTGAGGGCGCCTGTCTCGCTCCCCTCCAGATGGTGTTCTACATCGAAGCCTGTGAGTCCGGGTCCATGATGAAGCACCTGCCCACCGACATCAACGGTAGGTGCTGGGAGCCCTGGCCTCCAAGCCAGGCGGTCCTCGGTGGTGCAGTTGGTCTCTGGCTCTGCCAGCCTGGAGAACCAAGTACTCTGCATAAGCAGGCACCCAGGGCAGCCTGGTACATAGAAGTGGGGAGACGGGGGTAGACAGCTCTGGGGTTTCTCTACGCCTTGAGGATTAGTGGCCAGAGCAGAAGGAATCTGCATCTGTGGTGTTCACCCAGCTTCTAGTGAAGGTCTTTGGACTAGCCTGTCCTTTGTGACGGGGTGCTTGCTGGCTTTGATCTTGGACATGTAACTTATCCTCTTTCACCCTCAGATATTCCCACCTGTAAAATGGGTATAAAGATAGTACCTACTTGTCCATCGTTTTAGGTTCTAACATTTGTCAAGCACAGTTCTGAGCCCATGGTAGATAGGTAGTAAGTGTTGCTATTGCATAGGTTCAGCCCATCTGGTTTTTCAATAGATGTTAACTTTCTCCAGAAACTAAATTAGGTATGTATTCCTCGAGTTGCCAGAGCTGTTAAAACCTTGCAGCGTTGCTCCAGAGCAGCTTCAGGTCCTAACGAGGATGCGTGCCTGCTCGTTGCTGCACAGAGTGTCCACTGGCTTCTGTTCCTTCCACATGTCATTTTAGTCACATTGTCATAACTGAAGGAACAGTGCTGGGGACCTGGATGTCTCCCCACTCCCTGTGCGGACCCCTGTCGGGTCACTCTGATTGCAGCGGAATCCACAGCACCGAGCACCGTGTGGCTAACAGGTGTCTCTGATTCCTCGTAGTTTACGCGACTACGGCTGCCAACCCCGACGAGTCATCCTACGCCTGTTACTACGACGAGGAGAGGTCCACCTACCTGGGGGACTGGTACAGCGTCAACTGGATGGAAGACTCAGACGTGGTGAGCCCTGCAGGGGACCCCGGCTGTTCAGCTGAGGCTTCACCTTCCGGCTCTGATGGTTGAGGGACTTCACTGTTTGCACTTTTGCAGGAGGACTTGACCAAAGAGACCCTCCACAAGCAGTACCAGCTCGTGAAATCCCACACCAACACCAGCCACGTCATGCAGTATGGCAACAAGGTGAGCAGGGGCCTCGTGCCCTGGCTCAGCGCCCCACCCCCGGCCGACTCGCCTGGACTGTTCATGTCCTGGTGAAGAGCAACAGGGGCTGGATGAGAGCTGGCCGGGGCAGCACGGCTCTGCCACCCATGGTCACTCCATCCTGGGGACCCTGTTTGCGCGTTGGAGTTGGACCTTGCTAGGTTCAAACTCGCGAAGTCGTCAGACTTCGGGCAAGCTGTGTAACTCTCTGAGTCTCCGTTTCCTCCATGGTCAGAGCCCTTGCGCAAGGTAATTAGGGGCGTGAAAGATGGTCGTGCATCAGAAACACTAAACACAGGCCGGACGCACAGCGAGAAGCCGCTCCAACTTGCGTGCCATGGCCCCGCAGAGCCCCACGCCTGGATCAGCCGGGTCCTGCCTCCCCTGCAGTAGCAGGGTGCTACCTTTACCCTTTGACTGTAAATTAGAGACTTTTTTCCTTCCAACTGTGTCCAGAAGGGACCTGCATAGTTAAATAGGCACGTTCGTCAGGGCTGTCTGGGCAAGGCCGCAGCGGGTGGCTGAAGGCTTGGGCCTTAGGTGGCCCCTCTGTGGCTTTAGCTCTGTCCATCCCAGTGGACCCAGACCTCAGCTGTCACCTGGACAGGTGCTTTGCACCTTCCTACTGGTGGACGCTAGGGACAGGGGGTGAGCATGGAGGGTGAGCACAGCCCAGGGTCAGCTCTGGCTGACCTGCCCCTGGCCCGCCCGAGTGACGTGGAGGAGAGATTGCCTTTCACAGAGGGAAGAGCAGCGGCTCTGCGGCAGCGGGTGGCGGGCGGGGCTGAAGCCCATCGCTGGGGGACTCCAGGTGCTCGGCCCTGCCGCCTCGCTGCCGCCGCCCGTCTTCTCAGGCTGCGCTGTGGCCCGAAACCACGCGGCCTCCGGGCTGGGGTGCGGTGGGCACGTCCGCTCCCCCCACTGCAGCCGGCTTCTGTCTCTCTGTCCCCCCACCCCAGTCCATCTCTACCATGAAGCTGATGCAGTTTCAGGGGACGAAACACAAAGCCAGTTCTCCTATCTCGCTGCCGCCCGTCCAGCGCCTCGACCTCACTCCAAGCCCCGAGGTGCCCCTCATGATCATGAAAAGGAAGCTGATGTCCACCAATGACCTGCAGGAGTCCAGGCGTCTCGTCGAGGCGATCCACAGGCACCTGGAGGTCAGTCCTGCGACGGGCCGCTCCGGCCTCGCGCGCTCGGTCTGGGCCACCGGAACGCGACCCAGGGCTGCTCAGAGCCGGGGGCTGGAACTCTGGGGTCCTGCCGCCTCCTGCCACAAAGCGTGTGGCGGAGGATGCAGGCCTTTGTTGCCATGTAAGTAGAAGCCCGTGAGCCGAAGAGTGCTTGTCCTCATTCTCCATGGGTAGACTGGCCTTGACCTCTGTGCCGCAGGGAGCAGAGGGTACGTTCCCAGTGTTCCCCCGAGAGCCCCTGGCCTTGGGCATTTTTTGGTTTTGTTTTTCTTTATACCCAGTTGCTCAGAGGACATTTCTATCTTGCTACTTGGTGAGTTATTGGGTAGCCCTATTTTTTTTGAAGTCCAATCTACAAAAAATTTCTACCATCTTAGGAAACCATAGTCAGAGCCTAAAATTCTTTGCAACATGCTTGGGTTGGCATTTATTTTATGATTACCGAGTTTGTTTTCTGTAGCGTCTCGGTTCCTCTGGAACTGGCAGGGTTACTTGTCATATGACAGCGCTGCGGCCAGAACCAGCGGGGGCGCACCCTGTGGGGCGCTGGGCGCAGGTTGGCTGCCCCTGCCTGCAAAGCCGGCTCTGCGTGACCCCCCTCCCCCGGTCAGCACGGCCCGGGGGTTGACGCGCTGGAGCGTGGCCCGCGTTTTCTGGGAAAGTTAAAAATTGGCTTTAAATTCATATACAGGGGTGGGGCAAAAAGTAGGTTCACAGTTGCGAGTACACAAAACGGCATTTATACTGTTGTATTGTTATTCATTAATTACCGTGGGATTTCGCAGAGGAGCAGCTATACACCCCACTTTTCCATGCCCTGCAGCCAGTGTTTCGGGCAGCTGGTCTCTCCAGCTGTTGCGGCTCTTCACCCAGGACAGGCTTTCTGGAGCTGCCACGGTGCGAGACGGCCGTTCTCGTGCTTTTCTGGTCTTAGACTTATTCACACGCCGAGTGCATTCATCCCGAAGAGCTGACGTTTGTGCGGGTTATGTCAGTGTTTCCTGCATTAGAAGTAAACACTGAGATTTAAAAAATACTAACTCATTTAGAAAGGACAGTAATAAATCCCTTTTGTGTTCGTGTATCTTGTATGAAAAATAACCATTTCCTAAAAAGCAATTTTGGTGAGAAGAGTGGAATTACTTTACATTTTTGCACATGTCTTTTCTGCCCAGCGCAGTGGAATCAGCTGGGTTCTTGTACCTGCTTCTGAACCAGCTCTGCTGGGCTCTTCTGGCCGCAGTACGTGAGGGAAACCCAGCCTCACGCAATTGTGTCGTTGGAAAAGGCGGGGTCTTACGGAGCCCCGCGGGGTCTGGCCTCATGGGTGGAGAACCCCTGGTCCAGCACGCAGTGGGCTCCCAGCCTTTGTGGCTTTCAGGGTTGGGGGTGGTGTGGCCAGAGGCCTTGATGGTAAATTTTGGCTCAGGAGGCAGCAGCTTCCTCCGAATGATGTTGGTTTTCTTCATTGGGTAGAAAACAGTGTCCGTGCTGGTGTCCTTCTGTGTGACCATTTGATGGTTTCTGGAATGGGCAAAGGTGCACCAATCAATTTGGGGTGTGATTTCTACGCCCCCCCTTTCCTCCAAGTGGGCCATGCATGCCTGCTCTCCAGGTATTTGGGTGTCTATGTTTCCACCCTGCCAGGAGACACCTAAGGGACATGACACATCGAAAGGTTTCCAGCCGTCACAGGCGCCCGCGTCACGCCACCTGCCGGGTGCATCGCGGGTGTGCGGGCAGCTGTTTCGGTGCACCGGGTGGGGGCCGAGTGAAGAGAGGCCTCTCCCCGATCTGGGGCCCCAAGAGAGGCTTCGTTAGGTAAGATGCATCCTGAAAAGACGTGCTCCTTCACAGAGCAGGAATGTCATCGAGAAGTCAGTGCGGAAGATCGTGTACTTGGTCACGGGGTCCGATGACGCGGTGGAGCGGCTCTTGTCCGAGAGAGCCCCGCTCACGGCGCACGACTGCTACAAGGCCGCGGTGACGCACTTCCGCTCGCACTGCTTCAACTGGCACTCCTCCACGGTGAGCCCGGCCAGCCCGGCCACTGCGCCCCGGCTCCCGCGGGCCTCCCCCTCATCTTCACCCCAGAAGCTCAGTTAACACTGTCCACTGGACATCCATCGAGTGCATTAGCCTGTGAAGTTTCCACCCAGGCTCAGGGGGCAACAGGCTCACTCAGAGAGGAAGAAGGTTGTCCCAACTCGCTACCGTAAATCCTGGCCCTAGACTCTCTTCCTTGTCCCCGTGGATAGGAGCTGACCAGTCACAGACGCCTCAACCCTCATTCTCTTCACTGTTGCTGTCCCCGCCCCCCCCACCCCTGCCCTGCTCACCAGCCACAGGGGTTTTTCTCCCTCCTGGTCTGTTCTGACTCCGCCCCAGATTTACTGTTGAAGTCAGGCCCTGGCCTGTGGAGAACGGGGAGGTACCGAGTGTTTGCAGGCTGCAGGGTGTCAGGGTTGGAAGGTCCCTAAAAAGCCCCCTCCCTGCTCAGTGCTGTGCGATGCCTCTAGGGAAGGCGTCAGCCAGCCGCGGCCCACAGGTCACAGCACCCCCAGCTATTTTGGTCTTAACCTGCTACGATCCCCTTTGACATCCTCTTACCCTCCGTCCCCCTCGTCAGTGCACCCTCCCCGAGTGAGGTTTCCAGAAGCAAAGCCAGGCAGCCGGGTCAGGTGCGAGGTGCCAGAGGGGGGCGGAGCCACGCGGGTTCTCAGCCAGGACCCCTGACCGGCCCGACTCTGGGCGGCCTGCCAGCCCCCGCGCATGGGCGCTGTAGGGGCAGATGGTCCATAAATCCGACTGGATTGTCGAAAGGTGTGGGGGGGCTCCGTGACCCCCAAAAAGGCGCTTCACCTCTAACCACAAAAGCGGGCCATGCCCGAGTTAAGAGGCGATTGTGCGGTGAGGCGAGGACGTGTGTGATCGTGTCTTGTGGTCTGTGTCCCTCCAGTACGAGTACGCCCTGCGACACCTGTACGTGCTGGTCAACCTCTGCGAGGCGCCGCATCCCATCGACAGGTCAGTCAGCGCGGGGCGGCTGCAGGGTCAGGGTCGCTCTGCGAGCACCAGGGGGAGGCCACTCTCCGCGTCTGCCGGTGGGCCGTGGGCTTCCCCCGGCCCCCAGCTGCTGCCTCTCACTGTGGACCGGTGAGAAGGAGATGCGTTCCCAGAGCTAATCGTGACACGGGTCTGTCATAAGTGACTGCCTGTCCCACGCTGGGTCACGCTTGTCTCCGTGTCTTCAGAGCCGGTGTGGCTCACCAACAGCTTCCTGTTTCTTACAGAATAAAGTGGGCCATGGACCAGGTGTGCCTGGGCTACTACTGAGCTGCCTGCTTTTCCACGCGTGAGCACTGTCCCTGGGAGCGCGTGCAGATCGGAAGTGGATGGAGCGAGAGGGAGGCCGGGCTGCCCTCCAGGCCGTCGTCTCCTGCCTCCCGGTCTCCCGCAGGCCCCCCCTGGGCAGCGCTCCGGAAAGCTGCAGACTCGGCTGGGCGCAGACTCGGCTGGGCACAGCTCCGTGTTGAGAACGGCCTCTCTGCTTTTGGAGAAGCTTTTTTGCTTATTTGTTTTCAGGAACAGGAAGTTCACTTGGGTGTCTGTAGCCAGTGAAAGAACCCCTCCCTGTGCTGAGGAATTTGAAGCTGGAGCCTCCTAAGTCTTCAAAATGATTTTGTGGAAGGGCAATGGAAGCCCCAAATGGAAGGCTGATTTTAGAAATTAATACGTTTTGATTGCTTTTGTTTTATTCCTCAGTAACGAGCAAGTCTCGAAAAATAAAGATTGCGACTGAACCTGTGTCCTGATTTTGGGCGTTGACTATGCAGTGTCTGCCCTGGCCTCCCCCTCCCCCTCCCCCTCCCCCGTCCTGGCTGCTCTGCGTCTGCCCCTCTGCCCCTTGGACCGCCCAGCCTCCCGTGCCTTTGCTTCCTGGGCCCCCTCTTGCCCCGCAGTGCCTTGCCCTCCATCTGATGGCTCCTCAAGGTGTATCTGGAAGTGCTGCTTCTCCCTGGAACCTTCTCCAGCTCCCTCCTCCCCCACCCACCAAAGTCTCCTCTCTCCTCTACCTGCACTGTCTTTGCATCTCAACAGCAGGTGCAGGGTCGCCCCTTACACCAGGTGTAGGGCATATGGAGACTGTTTGTGAAGTGATGGAAATGCTCTAAAATGGGTTGTTGTGATGATTATAGAGCTCTTCAGTATATGAAAACCTGTCAAATTGTACATGCCAAGTGGAAGTTAACGTGGTTTGTTCATTATACTTCAATAAAACTGTTTTTCAAACTAAGGCATATAACCTTGACTGGTGTGGCTCGGTTGGTAGGGTGTCATCCCCCGAAGCAGAAGGTCTCAGGTTTGGTTCCTGGTGGGGGCACATGCCTGGGTTGCAGGTTCAGTCCTGGCTGTAAAATCTTTAAAAAATAATAGTAAGCCATAGAGCTGGCTGTTTAGATAGCTAGAGAAAAAGCAAAGACAAAAGGGAACACCTACTAAACTCGTCTCTCATAACCTCCTGCCTTCATACCGTGAAACCTGTCATAACTTGACAGTGACTGAGGCCGTGAGGTTTGAATGGAAGCTGAGGCAAGTAGGCTGGCAAGTAGGCCTGTCTGACAAGTTCAAGGGCGATACTTTGTGTCTCATGGGCCAGTTTTTTATGAGCACAAACCTCCTTTCTCAGTGAGGGCCTTCCAGGGCTCATCAAATGCCTTCAGGATAAAGGACTTTTAACTGCCCTACAGATTTGGGTCTAGGGGTCAAAGTAACAAGTGCAAGGCTTTCTGCCTGTGTTTACCACTGATGCTCAACGTCCGCAATCCCCAGGGCCTGCTGGTGATGTTCAAAGAAATGCAAATACTGAAAAGCAGAATTTTTAACGGGCGTGTCTTAAAGGCCTCCCGATACAGGTGGTAACAGCTCTGTGTTTTCTCCGACTGTTGACCACCCTGTCGCCCCTGCGTCACGACTTGTCCTCCCTGCGGGAAGAAACGTCCTTCTCCCTGTGCAGCACCTGCAGGGACCTGCATGTCTGTGGTTGTAAAGGGTAGAGCAGCTGTGTTGGTTCCCAAATAAACGGCAGCATCCTAATCACATGCCTTGGCTTTTTTTCTCCTGTGGCTCACAGGGTCCCGGTAGAAACAGGCTCTTGTCCAAAGCCATTTTCTATTAGGTTTCCAATAAGGCTGACTTTCCTAGGTGTGTACGTGCATTTTTTTTTCCCCCTAATTGTATCCAAAATGCACAGACCTGCTCTCTGGCACTTGAGGTGCAGAGCACAGAAAAAACAGGGCTGTCCCCTTCCCGGCAGAAATCTCCGCTGCAGTTCGGCATTCATCCTTGGAGTCCCCCTGTCTACCTGTGTACATACCTATACGCAAATTATCCTTTATTTTTTACCTTTTCATTATAAAATCAAAAATCAAAAACCATACAGAGCAAGTGTATGGCTTAGCGAATTGTAAGGAGAGCATCACTGTAACCGCCACTCAGGGCGAGAGAGAGAACTGGGCCAGCTGTGTCGGTCGTGATTCTCCCGAGGAACGGAACGGACAGGGCGCGTAGGCTGTGCGCACCTACAGGGAGGCCTCGCGTGAGGAGCTGGCTCACACGACCGGGGAGACCTGGTCAGCCCCGGGTCGCAGGCCGGAGACCCAGGGAGGAGTCGCGGTTCAAGTCCAAAGGCTGGCTGCTGGCAGACCTGTTTCTCGATGGAGGGAAGTCGGTCTTTATTCTAAGACTTTCAGCTGATTGGATGGGGCCCCCCCTCACGAGGGAGGGTGACCTGCTTCACTCATAGTCCACTGATTTAAATGTGAATGTCCACAAGACGCCTTCACAATTGCATCCAGGATAAATGGCCAAACGTCTGGGCACTGCGGCCCGGCCGAAGGCACCCCATACGTTGACCATCACGCCAGCTGCCTCCGAAGCCCCCCTTCACGCTGCGTTCCAGTCCCAGCACCCCGCCCCACCC
Source organism: Glossophaga mutica (assembly GCA_039655065.1). Lineage (NCBI taxonomy): Eukaryota > Metazoa > Chordata > Mammalia > Chiroptera > Phyllostomidae > Glossophaga > Glossophaga mutica. The sequence goes on from CM077303.1 coordinate 8,799,320, forward strand.
CCCAAACAACCGCTCCTGGTGTTCTTTGTGGTCTGATCGCACGTGTGTGTCCCCAGGCACCGGTCAAGTCTTGCCCACTTTTTAAAAAGTGGTGATGCCTTTCAGCCTCCCTCAGTCTACGGGCTTCCTCCTCATCTCCTGCTTTTCCTTCCACTTGCTGTTGAAGAACCCAGGCTGTTGGTCTGTGCAGTTTTCAGTCTGGATTGTGCTGACTGCCTACTTGTGGTGCTGTTGAGTATGTTTTTCTGACCCCGTGCCTCTTACAAATCAGCCGCCGGATGGCCGGCTTGCGCAGACCTTGGGCTGATCTTTTGGCGAGAAGGCGCACGGTAGCTATGTTCCTCCTTTTCGATGTTTGTAGTGGCTGGCGTTCCACGCGTGGACCCAGTAATTCATCAAGGAATTGCAAACGGGTGAAGTGCTAGCATTTTATTTTCGTTTATTAGCTTCAGTAACTTCCTAAGGTGTCACTGCTATACCCCCAGTACAGCTCATGTAGGAGAGGCAAGGAAAACACTCAGTCTTGCCCTCTTCACCTACTTTATTTTTTAAACTGGTCCCCTTTCTTCTTTAAGAGGTGATCCAATAAGCCTTCTAAATATTTTGAACTTATGGCTTAAACATATCTGATGGGTTTTAATCCGTTGCACTCTTTGAAGCTCAAAAAGTCCTTTTTATGGCCAATGGAATCTTCCAGGTTGATTCCCTAGTAAACTTCGATAGCTTCCTTCCTATCTGGTATATCAAGATGACCCATTCTCACCTTGTACATTTCCTGTCCCAGAGATGGCATCAGTTATTTCTTCAAGAAATCCTGATTTCTTTTCAAGATAGTGTGAGTACTAGGATGGCTCTTCGCTGCTGGTTCGGATATTGTTTCTAGGTCTTTCTTATGAACAGAGGCAGGGGAAATATTAGGTACCTACTATGTAAAGTACATATGCAGGTGATAAAATACCTCATCATTCATACTGCTATTTCCAGTTCAAATCCAGGACTGCTAGGTTGTTGTTTAGTTTAGTAGATTTTAATTAATCTCATATATGTTATATCTCTTCCCCATCAGGAATGCTGGTTCTCAAGGGTACAGAGGGTGATATAATTAGAATATCTCAATACTACCATCGATGATTATAATCACTGAAAAAATTATCTGTATGTGCCACCCATGTTCCCCACTTTTTAAATGGTTGACACTTTATTTACATTGTTAGATCCCATACTCGCTGCAGAGAAGGAAAAACTAATCATCCTACACCATGTGGCGCGTGGGAAAATAGCGCAGGAGTGAAATAATGTAACTGAATATTAGCGAACAAAATCACTCTCCAGCTGTGTTGGGGAAGGGGGGCACCCCCTCCCCACACACAGATGTGCTTGTGTAGCGGTGTGAAAGGCAGTGTGTGTGTAAAGAACTAAATTCTCATCCTCTAGAGGAGGAAGTTAGTACTTACAGGTTAAAACTGAGAAACCAACAAGTAAGAATGCTATTTAGAGAAAAACAATCAAACGAAACAATTCAAAGTCTTCTCTAAGGAGAAGGAATTGGGCGGGGCAGGGGAAAAGGAAGATGTCTCTATTTCAAAACAAGCCTTGTAGAGATTTTCGAAATACAGCCCATAAGTACAGAGTATTCAAAATGATGGACTGGGTGTGGACAAACTTCTTGATTCAGGTGGACATAGACAGATTTCAGGCACCCGAAGCTCGAGCAGGAAGCTGACTGGGTGCCTTACCTCTGCCCTGCAAAAGTAATCTCGGGGTAACAGGTAACTGGCCGCTAAGAATACAATCTTGCCAAGCTATCACCGAGGGCATGTTGATCTGTGAACCTACAGCACCACCATTTACTGTGCATTTCTCACCTTGCTAGGCGCTCTAGTGAAGAACAAAGGAGGACGTGCCCCTACCCCGCGTATCTCTGCTGTTCCACCACGCTGTTTAGGGTACACCATTCTTTGGTTTTTTTTTTTTTATTATTGCAAGGAGATAGAAAGTTCAGAGACCAGTCAAAAAGCTTCACCTGCGCTTTAATCTCTCCTAAATGCCACACCCAACTGCTGTTTGATTTTTAGCCACCTGAATGTCAGCCTTCAGCCAGAATGTGGGGAATGCCAACGCCCCGTCTGCATCTCAAGGCTTCCCGGGCCAGGGCCCTGGGGCTGGCCCAGCGATGCGGGGAGTGGGTGAGAAGAGACATGGGCGGGAGAAGGGCTGGCAGGGCTCCGGCGATGGGGCGCCTGTTCCTGTCTGTTGCTAAGCTCCCCAGGGCAGGGCGGGGGCCCCACTCAGGCTGGGAGGGCATCTCTTCACACTCTATTTTGCAACACAGTGGGGTCCACGCAGCGCGCACGTGTATGAGACTCCCCTGGCCAGCGGTTCTGATGTCCAAGGAAAGGCACAGTGGCCTTTCCTTGCTTGAGGAAATGATCTAAAAATTACGTATGCCCTGATGTTTCCTTAAGAGACCCCCACCACACTTTTTTCCAGATCAAAGTCTACAGGTTTTCTCAATTACGTTCTTATTTCCATAGATTCCCTTCGGCAGAACATAGGACGACGACGTGGTCAGAACGAGAGAGCCCAGGCGGAAGGGCAAGGCTGGGAGAGGCGTGTTACACTTTATGGACACGTGACCACGGCATCTCACCGCGCTGGTTGCTAACAGCAGCACCGTGGAAACCCGAGCGTTGCCTTGGTGAGGGCTAGAGGGAAACTTCACATTCTGAAAAATGCACAGGAACGAAAACGTGCCTGTCCTTTCGCTGTCTCTCCGTGCTCAGCATGCCAGTCACCGTAGCACCGAGTGACTCAGGATGCTTTAGACACTGCCTTCCCCCCAGGAAAGATGCGTTCGGGGTGGTGGGAGGCAGGCGTTCCAACTTCACGTTCAGTTTTAAAGAGCCCCCTTCAATGACTCGAGCCTCGCTAGCACGTACTTAATAGATCTAACGTCGCCTTTCCAGAGGGCACACGTTATCATTAATAATGGTGTCCGTATCGTGTTTTTGCAGCTGTTACTGTGGTCTCACACACGACATCGAACATGCTGTGGTTTTGAGCCGTGGGTGCTTATCAGAATGGCCGGGAGCGTTTAGAAAACACCAGCGTGTCCAGCCTGCAGCCTGGAGTTCCGAGTCCAGCTGTCTGGGGTGAGGCCCGCCCCAGGAGTTAGCACGCCTCAAACAGTTCTAATGAACAGCCAGCACTGAGAATCCCCGCCGACATCTTCCCAACACACTCGGGGCAAAAAACCACAGTGCCTGTCCTGGCCCACGAGGCCTTACGTGAGCAAACTGAGTCACCTCTCCCTGGTCCCTTCATCGCCACATTCCAGACACAGGAGCCTCTTTGCTCTTCTCAAACACACCAGCCATATTCATGTCAGGGCATTTGTTCTTGTTAGGACCCCTTTCTGGAATGTTCTTCTCCTAGGCATTTGCTTGTCTTGCTCCCTTACTCCATTTAGGTCTCCGCTCAAATGCCACCTCCTCAGGGAAGCCCTCCTTGGCCACTCCAGCTAAAATACCAGCCTTTACCACACTCTATCTATCCCCTGACTCTGTTTCTTTCTTTCTCCATAGCACTCATCAACCTGACATTATATATTTATCAGTTTATCTGGCCTACATCAATGCCTGGAAAACAGTAGGAGCTTAATAAGTACTTTTGAACGAACAAAGAGTGGATGAGGGTAGATGTAAAATGATGCAAACTCTTGCATGTAGGCCAGGGAACGCTTGGTAAACGTGAGTTTCTTATGCAACTCACAGAAAGCCAGTTGCTTCCACCAGCTGCCTTTTGACACACTGAGGAACAGCGACCTCTGCTGGAATTTGTGTGTGAGTCCCAGCGAGCTTAGCAGTCCACTAATGCCAGTCCCAGGGGAGGAGCTTCTAAGATATAGAAGTACCCAGTATCTACCGGCCCTTCTGACGTGCATTCACGAAAAATTCCTAATAAGATATTTCTGACATTTACGAAAGCCTTTGTTGGCCCTACACTTTCCAAAGCATGTTCTCTCTGCTACCTTGAGGCAGCCAGCCCAGATGGGGGACTTCCCGACAGCTTGTGTGACCTTGCTTAGTCAAAAGGACAGTTCAGGGCAGCTGGGCTTTCCTGGAGCCATTTGACAAAACACCTGTGCTGCCTGACCAGGCCCGGGTGCTACCCAGCTTCCATGTTTTAGGAACGGAAAGCAACCGAGGTGACCACTGCGTTTGGTGGCTTCTGCGGCGGGACAGCTGAGAGAGGTATGTGTGCCTGTGGGCCACCTCTACAGAGCCCGGCCCTGTCTGAACTTCGTCCTCCCTTTCCGACACAGCCCTGTCATTGCCCAGTCACAGCTGGAGGCTGATGGTTTGGCCTGAGCACGCGACAATGCCCGTGACCCCCACGAGGGCAGGCTTCATCTACGGTGTGCCACCCGCCAGCCGGTGTGCTGGACCGCAGCCAGCACAGGGCAGGTCGCTAAACGGTTGCTGGAGGGGCGAGACAACAATTGCCAGCACTTACAGAACATGCCAGGGGTGTCCAGCCCGTGGCCCGCGGGCCGCATGAGGCCCGGGATGGCTATGAATGCGGCCCAACACAAAATCGTAAGTTCACTTAAAACCTTTTTTTTTTTTTCTGTGCATCAGTTTTTGTGTATTTAATGTGTGGCCCAAGACAACTCTCCTGCCAGGGTGGCCCAGAGACGCCAGAAGGCTGGACACCCCTGCACCGTGCACCGCAGAAACCCACACACTTTCTTGCAGCCATTCCTAAATCGGGGTGACCCACTCCTCCTGGTCTGCTCAGGCTGCCACGACACTACGCCACAGACCGGGGGCTTAAAGAGCACAACAGAAATTAATTTTCTCACAGTTTGGGGTCCTGGAAGTCCAAGGTCAAGAGGCCGTCAGGGCTGGTTTCTGGGGAGACTTCTCTTCTTGGCTTATCCAGGCTGCCTTCTCGCTGCGGCGAGAGGGCAGGGCTCCTTCCGAGAAGGGCACGATTCCACCCTGAGGCCTGCCTTGCGCCTGGGCTGCCTGCTCGGGTTCTTCCCACTTACTGGACTCACGTGGGTTGAAACTTTCAGCAGCTGAGTGGGGCACACAGGTCCACCTCGTTTTGCTGCGCTTCACAGATGCTGTGGGTTTTACAAATGGGAGGCAGGACCCTCCTCCAGCAATAAGATCATGACCCGCTTCACTGTGGCGATCTGGAACCAAACCTGCAATTCCTCCAAGGTCTACCTGTAACTAAGAATCCTTTCCAGGTTTCTAAGCCAAACCAAGGACCTAACGAAGGCTTGTGACTTAGTGTAAGTTGAGTTCTCAGTGAAGACTTACGGAAGACCAAAATCCGAGCTGAACAGCAGGGGGCAGCAGAGAGGGTCATCTCTGCTCAAAGGTCCAGTTTAGGGAAGGGCTCCTGGCACCTTCGGAGGGAAACTGCAAAGTTAGGACACCTGTGGTCCTCCCTAAGGAGAGAGGGGTCCCAGCCCCACAACGGGCTCCCCAGTTCGGAGCCCCAGTGCTGGGAAGAAGAGCCCCCACGACATCTGGCTGTGAAAATCAGCAGGGACTCTGTCTACCTGGGTGGGACAGAAGGCTGCTGGAAACCCAGGTGTCCCCTTAAAGGGCCCTCACACAGACTCACTTGCTCGCAGGCACTCACCCGCAGGCTCTGGGAGGGACGACAGCTTGGAGGAGGGGGTGCCAGAGACGGATATGGGGGAAATGAGTTGTGTGGCTTCGGGCAAGGGCTGGAGGGACAGCGCCACTCTCCCTGTGTTGAGCCCTCTACCCACACAGCCGGCAGGTGGGCTTCCTCTTTCCTGAGTGGAGCCTCACCACAAGGCAAAATCGGAATCCGCATCACCCTGGTGGCCCTCTGAGACCCCGCCTCACCCAGCTCACCTGGAGCACAAGGCTATTTCCGTGGTGAGCCTTACGGGCAGCTGGCAAGTGGTGGCAGGCCTTGGGGCACCCTGTGCCTTTTGCTACGTGACCCCAGGCCTGGTGTTTGTGGCAGCCGGCAGGGTAGCTAACCCACTGCAGACCCGGTTGTAGCTCTCCCTCCCCATCCCCCAATCTGGCCCCTGCAATTCTGCTCTGCGTGGGCAGAAATTTCCAGACTCCTTGCACTGCCAACCAGGGCCACTCGGGCCCTGGCCCGACCTGCCCCTTTGGCCCCATCTCCCACAAGCAAGGGCTCAGGCTTTCTGTCGAAGCCACCTTGAAACAACCGGCTACCCAGCCTACAGCACACTTCTAGTTCGTTTTTCTGTGGTTTTTCACTTTCTTCCATCTTCCTTGTCCAGAACTCTCAAGTCTAAGATTTTACCCTACCTACAAGCTACCAAGGCCACCTGCCAGTTTTGTAGGGGCTGGCAGAAGACGTGAGACTCCTGGGACCGAGACAAAGGATATCACATTCCTGGCCCACGGCCCACGGAGCTTTGTGTTTGCTTCAACTCTCCTTGCCCACCAAGTGGAGAGGGGACAGATGCCAGGGAGGACACACTCCCCAAAGCCCTGCTCCACGCGCAGGAAGGGGCCTGGTTCTGGCCACAGAGGCTCCCCACGTCCACCACCTCAGATGACCCTGCAGAGCAGCAGGCCCCAGAACCAGCGTCTGGCTCGCTGAGAGCATGCGCAGTGACCACACCCCTACACACGTGGGTGTGGCCTTCCAGAAAGGGGTGTGGGTGTGGCCTTCCAGAAAGGGCCTCAGGCCCACCAATAGGGACAGCAGGCTCGTCTGTGAGTGAGGGGAAGGGGGGTTAAAGGGCATCTCCCTGCACGCAGAGGAGCCCACCTGCTCCTCTCGGTCTCTCCCCTCTCTCAGGGTCTCTGGTCTTTCCCACCTACCTCACCTGCTGACCTGTCCCCACGTTAAAGTGAAGCCATCATGGGCCAGGCATCTGCGGCGCCACTTGGACATTTTCATGATGAGTGAGACTTTGCCCCAGGTGTCAGGGCGAGGCCAGGGACACAGCTAGGCCCGGGCTTGGAGGGACAGCAGGGCGAGGACATGACCATCTCCGCCTAGGCACACCAGGGGTGCCCGGCACAGAGGAGAGGCCGTGTGGGGGCCCGGTGCGCAGGCAGCCCTCTGCCAGCCAAGGAGAGGCCAGCCCGCCGACAGCTGAATTTCAGCCGCCCAGCCGCTGGAACTGTGAGGACATCGGTTTCTGCTGACGAAGCCGCCCGAGCCGACCAGCGCACCCCCTTTTTGAGCCTGCACATCTTCATCCACCAACACCTCCCCTAGGGGCTGTTTTGCGGGTCGAACAAAACAATGCGGGGGGGGGGGGTTGTTGCTCGCAGCTCCGGGATCAGCGTGTGTCATGGCCCTGTCCGGTGGCCCTGGGTCAGGCCCCCCACGCTGGTCGCTCCTGGTGATGGGTGCACCCCATCGGCTGCAGGACAGTGGGCCTGGTGTGCGCCCCCGCATGCACAAGCACACACACACTCACTCGCACGGTGTTCTGACAGCGGTTCTCTCTGTCCCGCAGACAGGCTGGTGCTGCCTCCTTCCTGGGGGCTTAACATAACGCCCAAGGGCTGGGCTGGTGCTCGGTCCGCCCTCTGAATCCTGCCCCACCCAAGCTTGGGCCCCATCTGGGCCGGGGGTGCTTGGGTAAACGGGCGCCAGCCAGACCATCTGCACCAGTCTCAGGCCTTGCTGGAGACAGTGGGCCCGCTGACCTACAGCTCAGGGCTGCAGGGAGTACCAGAGGCTCGGGAGTGGGGAGGGCAACCTGGGAGCATGGCTGGCTGCCCTCAGCTTCCGGGTTTGCCCGTTTCCTCATGTCTGTTACACAGACCCCCCACTCCCACCCCGGAAAGTGCTCGGGGGCTGGCTGCACCTGGAGCGATCGATCCCCACGTCTCACACAGGGCTGGCCCGCAGCCAGCCAGAGTCCCCCCGGTGTCTGCGGACTGGCTGATGCCCCGGAGTTTAGCTCAGGTAGGGCAGCTGACCTCCTTTGGGCACTCGGCTCATTGCTATCCACTCAAACTTTGTTTTGTCCTCTGCTGTTCCCCGGGCCCTACAAGAGTGTTGACATTGGCAGCCACTCCACAAATACGTATTTTTAATCGATGCCGAGGACACAGACATGGATGGTCCAAACCTGGTGGAGAACACGGAAGGGTAACAGACAACTGCAATCGGATGGGGCATCTCTTG